>JAQMRL010000002.1:115212372-116560497 GCA_035578175.1 Catonia carolina | reverse complement strand
AAATAATTATAATTTACAGTTGGAAATAAGTTTAGTAATGGAAATTGGGAGTGAGTTTGTTATTCCGCTAGTTTAGCTAGTAATTCCTTTCTCCATCTTCTGCAGAAGTTAAAAACTTAACAGTTAATTCTTTTGGATAACGATATGTATTTTTTCAGTTACGTAGCTCACTAAATGGTGGTTAAGTTGAAAATGGTGCAGGTTTTGCATATCTTGGATTTCTTGGTAACAGGATAACTTACTGTTGGAGATTAGATAGTTGAATGAGTCTGGGACATTTAGGATGGTTATATTCAGGATAGTACGCTTTGTTGCATGTTAAATCGAAAATGGTGTAGGCCTAATTATATTAAATATACTTGCATACACACGGACATGGTGAATAATTATGAGTTTCAAATTAAAGTTTTAAGTGGCTAAATATTTTTAATATTGGCTAAATCCCTTTACAAGAATATTTGATGATATATCTGATTAATCCTACGTGAAATAATGGAGATTAGAATTTACGTACTTATTGACAATTTTATGAAGTTGACGTGTTCTATATTATTCTGAAGTATCGTGTATTTCAGAAGGAATTCAATTACAATATTTATTGTGCTCTTATGGAAAACTGAAACTATGTAAAATAAGCTCCGATTTCTTTGGAGAAGACAAGGTTTCAGAGTTACTGGTCATTCCAGAAGCAAAATAGTTCTGAATGACGAACTTCATAGCAGGTACATTCATTTATTTACTTAAGGGTGTGATGTTTCTTTAACAATCACTGGATGCAGAAATCAGATTGGAGAAGTTTCAAAGGCTTATGTATACTTTGAGGAAAACGTTGGTCTGTAAAGTGAAGACTATGTTAAAATTTTATCATACCTTGTTTCTCCCAGTTTTAATGTATAGTTTAGAGTTCTGGACTGCTGAGCTGTAATCGAGACAGAGTATGCTGAGATGAGATTGTTTCGACTTTTGGGAGGGTCTAGTTTGTTGAAAATTAAATGGACGTAAGATATGAGGCACGAACTTAATGTGCCAGACGTGATAACAACTATTCCGGTGTACAGTCAAGAATGATATAGTCATTTCTTGTGGATTCAGACTATCGAACACCCAAAAAGATGTTTACTTACATGGCAAACGGCCTACGTAGCATTGGAAGATCTCGGAAATGATGGACATCCCAAATCCTTTACGAAATAGCAGACTACTTAGTTGAAATTTGAACAGGTCAAAAGGCCTAATCCGTATTATTTATGATGAAAAAAAAGATTTTGATAGGTTTCTGTATATTTTGAAAACGTATTATAAAAAAAGTTAATGTGATAATTTAAAAAAAATCATGCTACTGTATTTGTTTCCGATTTGATGATTTCATACATCTGCGGTTTGAGGATTAAAAATAAAATATGTTAGTTTATTTAATGATGCTATCGTTTAATAATTTTTTAATTTATATTCACGTGTTTAATTACTTGATGCTTACTTCCATTTCCGATACCACCCATGATAATTTGAATAATACTTTCCATGTGTGACTTTTTTAATTCGTTTGACCGGAATGTTATTGAAATACGTTACCTGGAGCGTTACAATATTTGCTATTATTATTAGATTTTTGTTTTTGTTGTAAATATATATATATATATATATATATATCCTAAATGTACACGTGTGTGAAAACATACAAATAATTCAAATATTGAAAGAGCAACATACCTTTAATTGATCAAAATCAATTAAACCAGGTATTTTAAAATCAAAAAAATATAATGTAAGTGTATATATACCTTAGATATTTTAATTAAGAAGAAATTTCTACATTTCTGTTAAATGAGATAAAATGAATGTAACCGGTTCGCTTGCAGAAGAATGCGGGAAGTACAACAGATTGGACCGCCAGGGTCCAGCGGCCCTTAAATATTTTAATACATTCTTCCGACTTTAGTCACTTATAAACAGATCCAGGATTATCTTTTGTTAAACGTATTATATTATTTTCTCATTTATTTAAAGAAAGCTGGATTACTCATCTCAGTTGTGTTGTATGATGTACGTAACAATATTTACTGGAATCTAAAAATTTCCCGGACTTACATATTATGCGGTTTCTGTTATATATTAATTTTATAATTTTATACTAACAGATCTAGAACTAGCAGATCGAATGCAAATAATTAACCATTCCACCTGCTGGTTATGGGCAACCAGATATTGACAAATCAGTTTAAATCGAGGAACAACCTACAAATCTACAGGTAGGCTAAAGAGAGCTTGGGATAAAGATTTTTATCTCCCTTAAAAATTCAGATCATAAAAATATTATTTAAAAAACCAATAATTTTAAATTATTTTGCGTAATAATTAAGTTTACACAATAATTAAGTTAGGAAAAAACTTTAAAATTCCATCGTTGGATGGTCTGCTTCTATAATTTGTGTCGTTCTTGTTATTATTTGTATTATCGTCACCATCAGTTCATTTGTTAATGTAACACAATTTACACGCACAAACGTACAATGAAGTCAAATTTCAAATTTACATAAAGAAATTTAATGCATCAAAACATGTTTCAAGCATGTTTGGCCGTCATTTTGAATCTTTAATTTTATTTACCGTATATCCCGGCGTACAAGTCGACCCGGCGTATAAGTCGAACCTAATTTTGAAGAGTGTTTTTGTTGATTTAAGCAAGACCCGTTGTATAAGTCGAATCCGAAAAGTAAGGTACCGGTAATTCATACGAAGTTTATTTTGATAACCCACTGGTACGTCAGATTATTTAAAAACGACTCTTTAATTAGCCATCTGTTCTACACAATGAATGAAAATACCTAGCTACTAGGTTTTGATAGATAGGTATAAGATTATACATTTCAGTTTACATTACTATATTTATTTTGGGACAGAAATGGGGAAGTATTATATTGTTGACGAATTCCACCTGTCAATCAAAAGGTTTTATGGCTACCTACCTAATGTTACATTTTGGGAATACCCAATATGTCGTGTGAATGACTTTCACAGGCTACTAGTACAGTACAGTCTATAGGTTATTATTATGTCTTCATTGCCGTGACTACAATCATCGAGTAAGGTTATCCACCTGCTTTCGGTTATTTATTTAGTGCATTTTGTATAGGCCTATTCGTGCGTGCAATACTACCTGTAGCAATGAGTGCGGTTAAACGAATGAAATACGACTCTTCATTCAAATTAAAAGTTATCGGTTTGGCAAAAACTACAAACAACAGTGAAGCGGGTCGTAAGTTCGGTGTTAACGAAAAACTTGTGCGTGATTGGCGGAAAAGTGAAGAAAAGATTAGAGGAATGCCTCGCTCTAAATGCGCTATGCGAACAGGAACTGTACTTTGGCCGGAATTAGAGAAACATGTAGTGGAATGGGTGCTTCAAAACCGATTGAGCGGCAATATTATCACACGTTGCGCAATTCGATTGCATTCAATAAACTGGGCAAAAGATAATCCTGAACACTCGGTAAGTTTCCTGGCAACTAGAAGTTTGTGTAGCCGTTTTATGGATCGACATAACCTAGTTCTGCGACAAAAAACTAAAATCGCACAAAAACTACCAAAAGATTTAGATAACAAGATTATTAATTTTCATAGATTTGTTATAAACCTTCGAAAAAAACATGACTATGAGCTGGCTAACATTGGAAATATGGACGAAACGCCGCTGAATTTTGACATGCCTGGTAATCGCACAGTGAACGTAAAAGGTGAACATTCGGTAATTGTTAAAACAACTGGACACGAAAAAACTCGTTTTACTGTGGTTCTTTCATGTATGGCAGACGGAACAAAACTTAAGCCTTTGGTTATTTTTAAGCGAAAAATTAGGCCAAAAATTAAATTTCCATCAGGCATAATAGTACATTTCCAAGAAAAGGGGTGGATGGATGAGGCCGGTATTGACATTTGGGTAAAAAATATTTGGAATAGGCGACCTGGTGGTTTAAGAAAGAAAAAAAGCTTATTGGTGTGGGACATGTTTCGTGCGCATCTAACGGAAAAAACAAAAAAAAATTTAAAGGACGAAAATACGGATACATGTGTAATCCCGGGTGGACTTACGTCAGTGCTACAACCATTGGATGTTAGTTTAAACAAGCCATTTAAAAGTGCAGTTTATCGGGAGTGGAATAAATGGATGGCTATTGGAGAGAAAAGTTTTACTCCGGGCGGAAATATGCGTCCTGCGTCTTTAGACATTATTTGCCAGTGGGTAATTACAGCTTGGGATGAAGTGAAAATACAAACTGTGGTAAAATCATTTAAAAAATGCGGGATATCTAACGCTTTAGATTAATCAGAAGACGACGTACTGTGGGACGTAGGTGACGACGATGACGATACTGACAAGGATAGTGATGAAGCAAGGGAAGACTTGTGGGATCCATATGACGCTGCAGGAATAGACAATGGAGAGTCAGAAATTTCTGACACGGATCTATAACTGTATGTATTTTATGATACCTACCTAGGTAATTTTTTATTCTATTACTTTTTCTTTTAAAAAGAATATAGTTACGTATTTCTAACGAATATAGTGTTATGTAGTTACTTATTTCAGTTAAGTACCTCAGTGTATTTTGTTTCTCAGTCAACTACCCTGAACTTTAAAAAATTAAATTTCGTAGACCCGGTGTATAAGTCGACCTCTGTTTTTTAAACATATATTTTGCTTCTGAACCCTCGACTTATACGCCGGGATATACGGTATGTTGTTTAGGCCATCAGCCGAAAGGCTGGTTTAAACCTGTAGAGGTTTTACTAAGTAAAAAGAGGAGTGACGTGGTTTACCTCACTGAGGGGAAAAGTACGCTTATCAGCATACCGGGCCCTTTGAAAAGCACATTATTTTTACTCTGCATGTGACACCTTCACTTCATTCACCACAGGGTCTGGCTGTTTAATGAAATTCATTACTTTCAGAGGAGATAACTCTGATTAACCTATAACTAACTATATCTCTAACTATACCTCTAACTATCTTTAACTATATCTCTAACTGTACCTAACCTATATCTCTTCTGTTCTTAAATGATTCAGTCATTTAATTGGCTGACCACGTTGTAAGAAACAGAATTATTTATTTTAGCTTTGCAACAAACAGATTTAGTGTAAATAATTTGACACTCCACCTGTCTGTTACGGGCAAAATTTTGTCTTTATTTGGTTAAATTTTGTGTGTATTTATTAATCGTGAAATAGGTTTATTTTTAATTTTCTCCCTTAGTCCTTTTACGAGAATCATAGTTTTTTGCGTTTTTGTATTTTTTGCCTAAAAAGTATTGGATATTATGATGAAAATTAATTTTCAATATATTTTTGCGCTCGTTGGAGGGGATATAATTTCTTTTAACATTTAAACAGCGGTCAACATAATATATCAGAGTAATTTCTTTTTAACAACTTTTGTTAGTCTACTCTATATCAATAAATTGAAAATGAATTGCCTATTAATTATATTTAATTTGAGAATTGCTTTCTCGACAAAATTAATTACTTTGGCAGGAATCATCGTCTTACTGAAGGAATTATGTAGAAACGATCGAGTCCTACCTTTCTCCTAGTTTCTGTCTCACTCGAACCCTTTCCGTTCCTCACCGTTGGTCGGCAGCATGATCCAACCTGAGGACCAAACTGGGAAAAGGGGGAGGGTGTACTCAATCCGGGACTATTTGTTTTACATTGTAAACGTCGCAATCAATTCATTAGCAGCGCGGCTTGTGCTACATTCCCCATGATTACGACGTTAATTATTCAATTCGCTGCAAGCACGAATCAAATCAATCGTGTTCTACGCGCTCACATGCTAAATGCTTGCATAATAACCTTGTTTGCATATATTTCATGTTAAATTTGTACTCCATTAAAGACTTAAATAAAAATTTATTACGTGCATACTATCAATCTCTTCAATCTGATCGAATTTTTGGAGCCCACGGTTAATTGTATTCACGGTATAAATCGGTAGTCCTGATGATTTTGGTAGTGTTTGTTAACTGCTGATTTGAATGATCAAACGTTCAGTGGTTAATCGTGTAGTATTAGGGATGTGAAAAAGTCAAATCTTCATTCACAAATATAATTTACAAGCCAATTTTTATCCAATCAATTGGTCTTTTATAGAGTGTCAAATTATACAATACTTGCTTTTGTGACACGAATCTCCGATTTTATTTATTTATTTATTTGTTTTTACATCTGTTTTGAAGTGCTGCTAATGCAGACGGTCAGAAGAATGATGCATGAAAATAAGGGATTAAAAAAAGGCAGACCTGACCAGGAATCGAACCCGAGATATAGTTTCTCTTAAAGCTTCTACTATTTTTTTCATTGTTCCGAATAATACAGTTTGTGAATTGGACCATCTAGACGGGATCTAAATAGAATTAAATCATTTCCATTTCTTTAAATACTTTTAATTGAATGATAGAGTCACCAGAATTAATAAAATTTAAAATTTTCACCAGGATTCCTAAAAAAATTGTGCGGAGGTCTTTTTTAAAGAAAATTTAGAAATTGATTTTTAGGAAATTCGTGTAAAATTCCATTCGCATTAATATTTTGATTCTGTTATGGTTTATTATCTTCTCCTTACTTCTCCAATAGTTAAACCCATCCATTTTTGAGCCAGATAGTCTATGTTGTGTTTTTGGATTAAAATTTTTTTTTTCAATTTCATCGTAGTTTATATCTTTATGTATTTAAGAATCTGGAGAAGAAATAACTTACTAACCAGGACGCGAACTGGTACCCCTGACGTAGAACCCAGTTGCGCTGACCACTACTTCAACGGGCCGGTCTGCCAACTTTCAACTACTGGAAACAATAACTTCATATTTAAAAAATAATTCTTCTTTGTAGTTGCTTTCTTCGATTTATTAGCAAAATATTAATCCAATTTTATTTATCAATGATCATGTAACTAGAGGTTATCCTACGATGCTAGTTTACTAGCTGCTACTACTAGCAGGACCTACTAACGTAGGTGACGGTCGTACAAGAGTTGCCGCGTCGTCATACGTCGCCATACGTCATACGTCGCGGTTACCGATGTGTCCAAAATAGGCATATCTGACGCAAATACGCTATACAGAAATGGGGATAGTATTGTCCCTCGATTTAAAGAATACCTTTTTTGTAGCTATTGAGGAAGTATATATATTTATGTTTATGATTATACATATTTAACATTTATATATTTGGTTACATAATCATTCAATCACATTTTTACATAATTTTGTAATTTTAACATGATTTTAACTATATATGTTAAAAAAAAGTAATTTGATTGGCTTCTATCAACTGAAAGGTGTGTGAGTTTCAATTAAACTTATGTTCTTATTGTATAAATAACACTTTATGTAATATTGTATTTTAACAGTGCAATTAATACCGCATAATTTTAATGTTAAACATTCCGTGATGTGTTTACTGCTGTGTCCTCGCGTATAATATGCGCCATTCTGTATAAGCTAATGAATCTGGCATCGCGCATATACATCGTACATTAATAACCAACCATTAATAACACGTCCTCGTATTATTACTATCTTATATGTCTAGATGAAATTAATTACTATTTTATTAATATTTGTTATTAACTTAGCTATCAATTATTTTAAACTTATGAAATTTTAATTATATTTTTATTGTTGCATTAATTACATAAAAATTAATATTTCGTGCGTGATGATTTTTTAATTAAATATTACGTAATTATATAATAAATTTTAATCTATAATTTTTACGTTGTCACTCACTTAATTAAATTGCAATTTTATTCATATTCTCAACAAAAATAAATGTATTTTCCTGTAAATAATTCCATTTTAAATTAATATTTTAATGCTTAGTTGTTTAATCTTATAATAAAAGTAATGAGTAAATAAAAAAATATTATACTCATAAAAAATACTTATTCATAGCTTATTTATTATCAAGAAAAGGAGGTTAAATAATTGAAAACCGCCCAAATTACATGTAGCGTTTTCAGTATTTTCTTTTTGCAGTTGACATGAATTTGAAAAGGGATTTATCGGTGTGCTCGTGTGTGACTATTACACATTCTTTTTTCTTCTTTTTCAACTTATCCAGTGTTGGATATAGACCTCCATAATTCTCTGTTCTGCACCCATTCTTCCCATCGCATTCCTTCCACCGTTTAAAGTCATCTTCCACTGTGTTTGTGGCCGACCTCTACCTTTCTTTCCCAGCCAGGGGAATTCCTCCACTGCTGGATATCTTTTTGCCATTGATCATCTATCGTTCAATTATATGTCCGGCCCATCCCCATTTAAGTGATCCTTCGATCTGTTTAATAAGAAATTACACATTGATCATTAATAATTTTATACCAGTTAACTGACTCGACTGGACCGGAGGGCAAAATATGATGTATCTTCTATTAAGACGTATGATATCTTTTATCTGAATTAAGTCGTGGTTTTGGAGTAGCCATGATAGTTAATAATAAACAAAAAAACAATTGGTCCAGTATTCATTTGGAAGTAACCACGTAAAGCCGACAATCATATGAAAATAGGATATTTTGTGGTTTCTTTCGATTTAAAACATTTGTTTTTGAAGGATAATCATTTCATATGAATATTTAATTCTTTAAATGCAAGTGGAACCGAAATTTAATTCGGTGGGTTGGTCGGTTAAGTGCTAAAACTGGTTAATGAAAGGTACCGGATTTGATTTCGGCTGCGAAAATTTCTAAGACGTTAAATCCATTAATATTATTCCATAACTCACTGTACAAACTAATGACCAAGCAGTTAATGCGACTTTTAATTAAATTTCGAAAAACCTGTTTAGGTGAATATACCATAACTATATTATTCTATACCTCTTTTATCTGTTGTTTATAAATTAATATTTAAAACCTCCTTTAATATTATCGTGTAACTTAATAAATTGTTTGATTTCTAAAAATTAATTAATAAACAACAGTTTACCTTAAAATAGTTATAAAATAATTAGACGAATCATCAATTTTGACAGAAGGAAGGAGAGTAAGGTCTTTTTCATAACCATCTGTATTGTATGATTTGAATAAAATACAACTCACATCAATACAGAACTTTAAATTTCTGATATTTTCGTAAGTGCCGACGTTCTACGAACTAAAAAATAGACTAGATTTATTAGTACTGTAGTACAACAAGAATAAAAGGAAAAGTTGTAATTTTTTCGGTGATACTTATATATAACTACTGGTTTTTGTATTGTACATTTTAAACTATATTTCATATTATACATTATTCTTTCTAAAAACATCAAACCGATACATTGAGATTTTACAGTTGTTCAAGAGTTTGAAATGGAGTGTTTATACTGATTTAAGTAACACTGCAACTTTCTGATTCTTGGATGACTGGATAGAAAGAAGTAAGAAAATATTTCCTTTCAATTTCATAAATATGAAAATTTTCAAATGTTTCTGAAGGAAAAATAGTAAAACAATGAAAACGTTACTGTACACTCTGATTTGGTTTCATGAAATGATATTCCCTTTCTTGTTCTGTCTCCATATTCTTCTAGTGAGATGAAAAATAAATTGATATCTACCCAATAAGATTTTTAAACTCGTTTCTAGTAAGTTGAATTTTCTCATCTATTCTCGTTATTATTTTTTATCACATTACTATAATAACGTTCATCGTTATAAATTAACGTGATTATTTCTTAAAACAATTTATAATCTATCATCTACCTTTTCAAAAAAGTTTTTTTCATTTTTTTAGTATTTATTTGTAGAAAGTTGCACGTATTGTAAGTTAAAATAAATGAAAAGTTATTCTTAGTGAAATTTTTTACCAGTTATAGTTTAGCAGGGTTTAACGATCTTTTAAATAAAATTTCCATGAAATTCGGTTCGTTAATTTTGTAGCAAAATTAAATTACAACTTTTGTAATAGAGGTTTTACTTTGTTTACATTTAATTTACAGTTTTTTACGTAAACAGAATCAGAATCTGTCGACTTATGAGTAGAAAATCGTAGATAAGGTTAAAAATTTGCGAGAAAATTGCTGTGGTGTGTCGTACGATTTATGAATATATTTCTAGTTGTAATATGCACCTACCTAACTAGTTTAAATTCTTTACAAGTAATCTTGTATTGTTTCAAATTGTTGAATACGACGTGTTGCAGTATGCCAATTAATTTTTAACATTTCCATTATGAGAGTTCAGTTATTAGTTTGCAATTAGGCGCTGATTGAGTTGGGCAGCCAATCATAGTAGACCGACTTGAATTGGTGAACGAAATGTTGCTGATCAATGTGGCGGTTTATTATTAGTTCAATTTATCATGTAACTTACATGTACGTATTACTAACTAGTAATTACATAAATTGTATTAATAATCGATCAAACCATGACTCGGCTAGTTTATTAACTTAATGTATGTTTACCACATTTCATTTAGGACCTTGCGCATTTTCCTGTGCAATGATACATCGTGTAATGTTTGGTGTATTTTAATGCAGTTTGAGATTTAAAATGTTTCTATCTGTGATATAAATGCGAAAGTCCTCACTGACTGACTCACTCATTCACTCATTTCGAATTGTCTGACTGCCCGGTCATTAGAGGGTAGAAAAGGAGTCGCTACTCCAAGGCAATAATATTCTTTCGTTTTCTTCCTGAATAGTTGTGACAATTGGCGAGTGATTTATGTAAGTGGGACCAATAAAAAGTAGAGCGTATAGTGAACTTCAATTAACCAGGGAAAACCGTAAACCAGTTTGTTTAGCTTAAAGGAGACCTTTGAGGCTAAGTTAGTTTCGAAGAATTACAGTATTTGATTCTATTTCCTGACAATTAACTGATTAATTAATTTTATTTTTATGTTTGTAACAATTGACTAGAATCTTGGACTATGCTTAAATTTATTTCTTAAATAAAACTAATAAAATTTATCAATACTAGTTTAGATTTTACTAAATTGTGTTACTAATTTTCTCGAAAATCACATCAGTTCTAATTTCATGTTCTTTTAAATATAGCTATGAACAATAGGTTTTATAAATACTGTAGTAATAATAGTTTCTTTTTAAATTTGTGAATTTTCTTCAAACTACAATCGAAACAGTGATTAGTAAATTATAACTTCTTAGCTTAAAAAATTTCGATTATATTTTCTAATTTTTAAAGGTTATGTACATCACTGTGTTTTTTGAAACGTTAGATTAAAATTTTCAGAACTTGTTCTGGAATCAAAGCAGAATTCTAATCAAATATATTTTGTAGTCGAGGATGCTAACCACTACGCTACGAATGAAACTGCAATCATATAAACTATTATCAACTTCTGTTACGTCATTTCATTTGTCAATTTCTTAACATGTTTATCTTAATTTTGTGTGGTATCTGTTATATTAAATAACAGTCTTGTGGTTTTTTATAATATCAATAAATAGTCCACTACTAAATAACTTTCCGAAAAAATGTTTTCTTTAAAAAAATGTCAAAGTATTAATTTAATCTGTTAATTGTTCCAACAATATATTAATTACTTGCTTCTTTTGTCGTTTCGGCGTGATAAGGACCATGTTAAATTATTTTTTCTCGCGCATGATGTTTTCTCTTATCCATTGCTATTTTTTTATGTGTTCCAAGCCTTTTCCGTATTTTCTTTCTCTTGTAGCCCTCAAACTTTTTAATCTTCTTTATAAAATGACTTACCTTTATCCTAACTAATTCTTCATATTTTTCAGGAAGAAGTTTACTAAAAGAGACTTTCAGTTTGTTATTATGTTGTATTTTTTCTTTTTTAAACAGAAATTTTGCAAGATGAACGAAAATAAAAATTTGTTGTTATGCCTGTAAGATTGAAATATTTGTATTTGTTAAAACCGTACGAAATGCTGCGAGTATCGGAAACCGAATAAATAGTTTTGAATAGAATAGGATGTATAACAGGTGAAGAGTTAGTTATTTGAAGAATTGGTGGAGGGTGGATAAAAAAAAGAAATGCGTAGAAAGAGTTAAAAATGTAGTTTTTTGCTCGGTCGACGGAGTTATTTCATTTGAGAGAGCAGACAGGTATGTCAATATGTAAATACTATTCATTCAGTCATTCATTGAAATTGGGTTCAGTTACATCTAAACTGATTGATGGTAGACACAACGACAAATATATAAAACATACTTTATAAATAAAATTATTGTTCACCCTAAAGCTAATAACAATTCACGTCTATATCATTTCGTTCATGTAGTTTATGTTATGCCCAATTATACGGGCAAAACTCTTCAAAAGTTTACCTTTTCGATCTATAATATACTATAGTATATTACTTTACGTGCATGACACATAAACTTACAACTTGACATGCAATATTTAACTTTGCAACTTACCTCATTTTTAAATCCTTCGTTGTTTAAGGCCGACATTTATTTCGATTTTTTATTTGTACAAAAAAGTTTTCGCATTAATTAAAATAAACGAGGTAACCGATATATTGTAAAACAACCGTTTAATGAGGCAGTAGTCGTAGCGAATAAAAGATGTTGTTATATTTTGTATTGCGAAGCGAAAGAGGTATAATACTCAAAGTTATCTTGTATCGAATCTACTGTCTGTCAATTATTTTAGATTTTAAGTATAATATATTTATATAACATTTTATTAGACTATATATATTTTAAATAATAACCTTTTCTATTATTGCATTTGGTTTACATTAATTCGGTATTCAATTAGACGCTTAGATTTTAATTAACTTTTAAAATATTGTATAGTTTTCTTGAAATGTATCTCTTTTCTATACATCAATGATTTAGATTAAATTTGTAATTAAGAGCTCCTTGTATCGCTAGTTTTATCAGTCGGTTAACTCTAGAAGTTTTCAGGCAAATTACAAAACGTTGAAATAACTTTCAAATGTACAGAAAACTTGACACTAAGTTTTTGTTTTGTTAAAACTAGGTAGTTAAATTTGTAAATAACATGGTTTTTATATTTTTTACTGCAAATTGACATCTATTCTAGTTTAGAATTATAAACAGATAGGTTTTCTTCTTTACGTATCTTGAGCTAAGTAATCCCTCCCCACACTCAATGGAGGAACTTCGTGTATTATTGTTGTTATTATTACATGTTGCCTTATCACTTTAAAATGAGTCCATAAAATGTCTTTCTTATTGTTGTGAAGTGTTGTTTGAATTGAACAGCTGAGTGGATGAAAGTGCTGTATGACATTGTTTTAAAACGAAGTTTTCATGATTGATAAATATTACATGCGTATTTAGTTACTTAGGTGACATAGAATGGTTTATTTTAACAGTTTACGGAAATACTAGAGGATCAAGGGGGTATGTTCTATATAATTTTGTGTTTTTTTTATTGAATAAAGGGGTAACGATCACCTTGTGACTCTAGAATAGAAGACATTATCATTTTAGAGTAACAGTTTACTCTAGTAATAAACATTAAACGTCATCGATAAAAGCTGTTATTAGGAATTTCTTTAAAAGATTCTGTAATGAAAACTTCGTCTTGCATTATTGAAATAGCCTACTGATCATTCATTCTCAAAGGAAACAGAATTTTTGTGTATAAAGGAATTACATGAAGAGGAAAGTTTTAAAAAACTCTTATGGAAGAATAATGTTGAAAAACAATATTTGAAGAATTTTTAAATTCATACTCGTATAATTTTTCGTAAAGGAGCAATAAGTAGGTACCAAAATAAAATCGGTTAGTTTTTTAACAAATTCTTTTTCCGTACTTTTCTTTGTATTTCTGCAATATTTCACGACAATGTTAGGTGTAAAGACAATTGTGACAAAGTTTTAAAATTTCTACGTTATGTTGTTGTTGAAGACAAAATCTGATAGGCCTACTAATGTTCTCTTTGTTATGTTTTAATTTATGACATTTTTATTGTTATTAGTATAATTCCTATTGTGGTCGCTTATAACCGTTAGCAGTTGATGTGACCTTTATAAATAAAATTTAAAAAAACTCACAAAAAGTTGGAAGCCTTAGATTTTTGATCGTATTTTCCTCAAAACTATTATTTTGGAACATAACACCTTCATCAACTAAGATATTCAGTTGTCTAAAAGTGATATTCGTGATGATTTTGGTCCTATAGTATTTTTTACTGAATGTGTTAATTTCTTGTTGAATTGTAGGTATGTTTAAATCTTTATCGTATATTGTTTGTTATATAATAAGATGATGGTGAACGGTTCCAAATAATTCTGACTGAAATCTTTACAGGATTTCTATGTTTGAATACCTTGCCGAGCCCCACAGTTATACTTTAGAAAAAAATATATCGAATAACAATGTAAAAGTGTATTATTTTGGCCAGTGAGTTTTATATTCATAATTTAAAAGACAAAATGAAATTTAGTGTCTTTTTTCTATACTATTCATGTGTACGTTTTAAACCGACATTGTCCTCTACTTTTTTAATATTATTCTTATTAAATGAAAATTTAGTCTTATCACAAATTAATATTCAGATTCTTCGTTTGCAGGTGGAAGGTAACTTAAACATTAAATGTAATCTAAATAATACGTTTTTTAATCATTTGGTCGGGCTATTAATTCACGGAATTGTTATTATAAGATTGAAATTACATTTGTTCTTTTTAAGAATTCTCTGCGTTGGTTTGTACAAGTTATTTATTATGTTTAAATTAAATTACAGATGAGCCGTTGATATATTTTCTTTAAATATTAAGAGTAAAAATATTTTGAGTGTTTTTATTAAAAACAAATATTACTTTTTCATTGAGATGTCGCCTATAAAATGAATTATGCATAAACGAATGGTATTCGTAATATTATATTAAATTTTATTATTTTGAATCTAGTTAAATAAAATTTTTTTTGTTTTTTTTAACGTAAATGATTTATCATATGGATCACGCGATAAAGGAAAACTCTAAAACTTCTAGTAGCCTACTTGTAATGATAATTTGTAATAATCTGTGCATTTATATAAAAAATCCCAGTTATTTTCTGTTTTTGTACTTTTTATTAATTAATTAGGCTGCATAAAGTTTATTGTCTAATGATTATTCTTTTAGTTATTGGAATCGAACTGTTGTTATAACTACAAGTTTATGAGAAAAATTTGTCAAGACCGAAGATTGAAACTAAAAGTTTTTCTCTTTATTCTTTTCTTTTCAGAGTAAAAATTTTATCGATAGTCTTAATAGTAATCACTCGTAAGAAACTATTATTATATTTGATTTTTGTATTGAATATGTAGTTAATCTAAAGGCTGTAGCCTAAGAAAAAGTTAAACATTGAAGAATTGTGAGGTTTTATCACTTTTTTCGTTATATTGAATTGGTTTTTTTTTAAATTTTGATTTGTTATGTTGTATCTTCAATTCTACCTGATTTGTACGAAATAATAAACTTTATCAGTATCCTTGTGTTCCTTCAATGATTGAGGAAATCAAGACAGTCGGTTATTCAAAGTAGTTTAAATCCACTAGTTACAAAAGAAGCGTTAAGGAAACGTGTCAGAAGGAACTGATTAATCAAAATTCCTACAATCATTTTTTTAAATTAATATTTGAAATAATATTCAGTTTCGTTGAACATGGAATTTATTTATTCTGCCAGTACTTCCCTATGAACTGGTTAACGGCTTCACGAGATACATAAAGTCTTCTTCTTCTTAGAGTGCTGGCTCTACCAATGAAACTGGCTACAAGTCTGTTAAATCGTTTTTTGTCGTAAACCACCCTCCAAAGAATGTTCGTGCTTATATTTGTCCACAACTAAGTTTGGTTAATATGAACAACTAAAAATATATTCTATTGTTTTTAAGATAGACACAGACCTGGACAAAGAAGACTTTGTCCAGGTCTATCTTCAACGTTTCCTTCTAGTTTAAGTCTGAGAAGCCCATATTTATCCACGTGTAGGTGACCAAGAAAGGTAGTCTTTTTTTATTATACTTAATAACTGACGGTTCACACCCATACATTTAAAAACCTCAGTGTCGATAACATGACCAACGTAATTCTGAGCATTCTTCTGAATCCCCTCTAATGTGAAGCTTCTAAAAGATTCATGAACTTCACACTCGAAGTACATGTCTTCACGCCATCAAGCAAGACCGTAAATTTGCGTAAATCCACAACTAAGTTTGGTTAATATTAACAACTAAAAATATATTCTATTGTTTTACAAGTCAGATACCTGCTGCGTATTCGATTACAAAAACAGTGGGTTTAACTTGTTCAAAAATTTCAAACTATCCAATTGTCGAGTATGGGACATTTTGTTTAACGATTTGACGATTGCTGATAATTTATTTGATAGTCTTAGTTTTATTTTTTTCAGTTAATTAATTTGTTTGATTTTCTTGAAGTAAATGGAAATATTTTTTGATTACGCAATCTATATTTCAGTAAATAAATAACATGTTAAAAGCATTTTTAGTCTAAAAGTCCTCCTATCTCTTACAGTTGCGCCCTGGTACATGACAAATAATCACATTAACAAACACCTTTTATCTCATCAATTAAAGAAGAAATTTTAAATTTTAGCTTTAGATAAGGCAAAAGGCTGGAATATCACAAAAATTATTTGGTAACTGCTTTACTTATTGGAAAAAAGTGGTAGATCTACAATACGAAGGCTAAAACGAAGGCACCCGATAATCTTATATAATTATTTTTTTTAAATTTAGCGCCGTTGTATTGTAATACATTCAACCAGTACACTGTTTTATGTTGTTAAGGTCATCAGTCAAAAGGCTGGTTTGAACCTGTAGAGGTTTTACTAAGTAAAACGAGGAGTAAGGTGGTTTACCATTGCCTTCCTCACTGTGGAAGAATGCGCTTATCAGCATGCCGGGCCCTCTGAAAAGCACATATTCCACTCTGTAAATGACACCTTAACTTCATTCACCACAGGGTCTGGCTGTATTCATTACTTTCAGAGGAGATAACTCTGATTAGTGTCTTTTACACCTCTGCTTCTTCTGTTCTTAAATGATTCCAGTCATTTAATTTGCTGACCATGTGTTAAGAAACAGAACTATTTATTTTAGCCCTGCAACTGTTTATTTATTTATTTTTAAAGGAACTTTTACTCGGAGATACATTTTCATGATGACTGTGTAAAAAACTTCGATTTATTATTCTAAGTTATTAAGAACAGATTAAGGATAAATCTGGCAATAAAATAAAAATAGTTTATCAAAATTAACGTATTTTAGATAGTTTGGAATCTGTAAGAAATAAAACAAATTCAAGACTTGTTTATTTGTAGTAACTCGAAATAAGATATCGTACCTGTATTTAATAAATTGCAATCCGTAGTTGGAATGGTGGGTTCTTGTAGAGATATATTTTCGCTGAACAACGGTAACAAGCTATGAATAGTGTGCATTTCGTTAATGAGAAATATCCATTAAGCTATTGGTCTATCAGATTTCCAGAACATTACGAACGGTCGCAGTAGTGATGGAATGCATTCGCTAAGTGTATACCTTCAATTTGATTGAAATGTTGGTTATAACCTAACCGTATCAACTGCTAGTCGTTTTGTCTTCGATTGTGTGAAGAGAGAGGAAAATGCACTTAACTACTCTAGTTGTAAAACTCTTAAGAGTTTCGCTTAATTTATAAAATATACAGTGAAATTATCTTTATTGATTTATTGGACTTGCAAGAAATTTATTCTTGTAGTTAAATTAATTTATCCATAATTTATTAGTTATTATTTCTCGACATTTCAATTAAAACAGTTTATTTACTGAAACCCTAATCGCAATTGAAATAAAAATTATAATCTGCATTAATTTCTATTGTAGATGTGTTGTTTAGGTCAACAGCCGAAAGGCTGGTTTGAACCTCTATAGGTTTTACTAAGTGAAACGAAAAGTGAGGTGGTTTACAATTGCCTTCCTCACTGAGTTAAAAGAGTATGCTTATCAGCCTTCCAGGCCCTCCGAAAAGCACATACCTTCCACCCTGCAAATGACACCTTCACTTTATTCACCACAGAGTCTGGCTGTATAGTGATATTCATTACTCTCACAGAAGATAACTCTAAAAAAATTATGATAAAAATTAAAAGTGATAAAAATTATCATGTGCATTAATTTCTATTGTAGATGTGTTGTTTAGGTCAACAGCCGAAAGGCTGGTTTGAACCTCTATAGGTTTTACTAAGTGAAACGAAAAGTGAGGTGGTTTACAATTGCCTTCCTCACTGAGTTGAAAGAGTATGCTTATCAGCCTTCCAGGCCCTCCGAAAAGCACATACCTTCCACCCTGCAAATGACACCTTCAGTTTATTCACCACAGGGTCTGGCCGTATAGTGATATTCATTACTCTCACAGAAGATAACTCTGACTAGTGTCTTTTACACCTCTACCTCTTCTGTTCTTAAATGATTCAGTCATTTAATTGGCTGACCATGTGTTAAGAAACAGAAATATTTTTTGTAGCCCTGGAACCTGCAAATCGAGTACAATTAATTTAATATCCCACCTGCCTGTTATGGGCATATTGTAGATATATATAGAGCATATCATTGTAGCTGTTGATGTATGCGTCCGTTACGTCAATTATGCTTTTTCAACCAGTACCATAGTTTCAGAGACAGACTTAAGGATTATTTACCCTTTATATGCTTTTGTCTTAGTTTAACACGTTTTTTGGTTTTGTAGAGCACTGTTGCTGGGATATGTCCTCCTTTAAACTATTAATGGTGTGTATATTTTTTTTGTTGCATTTTATGTAATCCTTTTTTCTAGTTATCATTGTACTGTAGAAAAATTTAATTTAATAAGTTTAACGTTAGATATATATCCGTAAATTAAACAAAAATGGTTTTTAGCCTGTATACATGTAAATTGATTTTACATGAGTTTTTGTTGAATTTTTTTGTTTGATTGATCAATTGCTTCTGTCATTCGCAAAACTTAGGTTGGGAATCCAACCCGGGATTCTCCGTTTTACAATGTAGCCGTGTAGCGCTGTTTCCACTGGGCCACAGAGTCGGTCTTTCATTTTTTTACCTAAAAAAATTTTTAATTAAAAATTAATTAAGTTCTATTAACCTGTGAGTAAAACGCTTAAAATTTCCTTAACAATAAAATTGTACAGTTTGTTTAACACCATACAGATGATTAACTATACTCCAGTATTTTTTAAATATTCTTCACTAATTGTTGAACGGTTAACTGATGGAACAACTGCAAATATTTTCTTTACCATGATTAAGTTGTTACTGAAATTATACAAACCAACTTGATGATCAATAACTCGATATCCAAGTTCTTATATTTTGTTCTATTTGGAGTACTGCATTTGGAGTAATATAACTTATGACAGTTTGTTAAAGTAAGAAATTATACGTGTGTTATTACTATGCATAACACATTTGTTTCTTATTAATCTATTTATACAACAAGTCAAAATGATATTTTCCACATGTGCGAGAGTAGTACTTGCCAACTTTCTAACAAATTTCACGAAATTATTGTTATGACTTAAATATTTTAATATTTTGAACTGTTTACTTTAGGTTAAGTAGCTTTATTCTTTCCGGTAACCAAATTAATGTGTATAGTTTACAAAATTAATTATGTTAATGAATTACATACATTATAGGTTTCGTTTTAGTAAGATAGGAGTTAGTATTCAGGAACAAAATCGTACCTGCTTCAGATACTTTAGCTTTTTAATTTAATTGTTCATTACTGGTTTATTTAAACCAACCTCCAACTTTAAAAGTGGTTTACGCTGGATTTTGAACGTGAGTTGTCATACATTTGAACAGGAACGCCAAACGATTTTACTTTTTTTGTCTTTAATAGCTTTATTTGAAATTATATACTAAGATACCACGAGCAAATTTGATGAAAGTAAAGAAAGGATGACAAGAAAAATAAATGAAAAAGAACAGTGATACCCATTAATATATGTTAGATAGAGTCCATGACACATGAATGATAAATAACAACATTACAAGAAAAAAAATAAAAAAAAATAAAATAAATCACTTTATAGAAAGAAGATCTCGGGCCCATTGGCGTTTCAACCTGAGTTGCGGATTCCCTGGTAGTGAAGGATCCGATAGTTTGGTGATCACGTCGTTGGGGTGATCATGCAATTTTCTGTGAAAAACGCTGTAGCTGGACTTAACTACTTGGGAACGGAATATTAAAGTCATCATGTAGAATTTTGTTGTTAACATAAAAAGGTGTGCAGGTGACTAAACGTAGGAATTTTGACGATTTTACTTAACAATAAAAAGTGTTTTTTTTTTGCTTTTAGGCCAGTTCAGTCAATCTGTTTTAATCAGTTAACTGTAAAAGGTTGCTTTTAAATGTTAAGCAACCCTGATTAAGCGATCAGATGACTACGACATTTGAAAAACTCCACAAGGGAGCCTGTTAAAATTCATATCAACTCCTAGCCAAAAATACAACACAAGCAGCGACGAAATTAGGTAATTTTCAATGATGTACAGTTCCTGGTAGCGAATAACAATTAATTAAGCGACTTTCTACCAGATGACTGACTGCACTGTCCAGGAACCTTTAGTTAAAATTTAATAATGATGTGAAAATATTTAAAAAAAATTACTTTTATGAAATAGTGGTTCCTCAAAAACTATAATTCAGTTGTTGGTTAGTATTAAACATTTTTTTGAAAAGGAATGTGAAAGTATGTTAAAATAACTAGCCTATAGAAAATACGATTTTACTATTTTGGAAGTTGAAAATACTGAAATGGAATAAATAATATTTAAGTATTGATTTATCCTGTGTGAATACATTTTAAAATGTATTTTATATTTATTTTTAATATTGTTTATATTTTATTGTGTTTTTTTATTTTTTTTAGTAAAGTAAATTGATGATTCTACGAGTGATAATTTTTGAGCGATTTTGGGAAGAGAGTGTTTCCCTAGGGGTAAGTTGCTGTTCCGAATAACACGTACCAATTTGTTATGGTACGGCGGGCCAGTAGGGCGAGTACAATATCTCATTAGGACTGAGAATCGCACAATCACCAAGGCACCAGATTACACCGCCATTCACCGCGACAATTCTTCATTTGCCTATTTCATTTGTCATTTGCACTGTATTGTAGGCACCCTGCGTAATTCGGTCGCTTTGTAGCGCCCATTAGCGTTGCATTAGGTTGCCGCTTCTTTCTAATAGATGGTTTTACCAGTTCTATTGCCTAGTTAGCTTTCCATAGCTAACTTTTACCTTTCCGTTAACCGCTGATTCACAAATTTCCGGCTATTCTATGAATAGTATTCTATTATTGTTTCTTTACAATTTAAACTTATTCTGTTAACAAATTTTAATTACGTTTATTTATATTACATACGTTTCAAAACTATCATAGTAACATCTGATCAATACTCCCGCAAATTTGAACGCCTCTTTAATATTACAGATTTATTCCATTCTAAGAAAATAAGTTCCTAATAGTATTTAAATAATTTTAAATAAGTTCCTAACTAAACGTAAAATGAATCAGACACTATGAAAAATTGTGTAAAACTTCTTTTTAATTATTGTATCATTTTATTTTTACTTTTTCTTGCCTATATGATTATGTAGGAAGGAAAGTATTGTTTTCATGTCGATTTTTCGAAATCGAGTTTTCACCGTATCTACTCGTTTTCAGATCTCCTGAACCCCAAAAAACGTGTTTTTGTTTGGCGATTGGTTTGTGTGTGTGTGTGTGAGTGTGTGTGTATGTGTGTGTGTGCGCGCGCGCGCGCGCGTGTGTGTGTGTGTGTAGGAACAGAATATCTCAAGAATGGAACATCGTACGAACTTGAAACTTAAGTTAGGCACCACTACCGGACCCGACACGAACATTTTCATCAAAATCGGTCAACCGGAAATAGTAGTTTATTCGTGTCATTTTCACATTTTGCGATTTTCTCAAAAACGGGTCGATTTTTTAAAAACTCGCCTGGGTTTAATGGTTAATGCTTTACAAGATAGGGTAGGCGTCATGTCTGCTGAAATTCTTGGTGAGGCTGTTTTCTCGTAAAAATAATGTTTTTTTAAGATTGCGACTTTAATATGCAGTAGCTATATAACAAAAGTTGTAGAGATCTTAAAATCTCACAACTTTTATGTAAACATTTTTCTGTATAACGCTTAGTTAGCGGTAATTAGCGATTTTCTGTTTTTTCTCACAAAAACGTGTGAAAAATCGATTTTTTAAGATTTCGGTTTTCGTATGCATTTTACGACAAAAGTGTATATAATCAAATTTATGGGAAATTAAAAGGTCTTCAACTTTTATTTAGAACATTTTTCTCTACATAGCCTAAATCAGCGAGAAATAGTGATTTTCCGTATTTTTAAGCCAAACTGAGGTTGGTTTTCATTTTGCGTCTTTCAATCATGATTAAAATTAGCTTATGTTATTGAGGTTAGTTTTTTTGTTTATTTTTAATGTTTTATTACTAATTTTAAATTATAGGGACCTATTGTTCATTATTTGCATTGGCAAGAGAAAGTGGTGTGAGTGTTTCACACCAGTTTTTTAAATTAATAACTGTATTACTTTCGTTGATTTCCAAATCACCTAGATTATAAAATTTTGGTGCATGCAAGGCAAAAGCTTTTTGGATTTTTTATTTTAGTTTTAGGTAGTTGAACCGATTTTACATTTGGTCTGTCCATTAATGAGACTTGTATCTTTATTTATATTCATTTTATAGAAGAAAGCATGAACTTTGGAAATATTTTACTGATAATTTAGTATTGTGTTCCTTTTTTGGCCGGCCTGTTGGCGTAGTGGTTAGCGCAACTGGATTCTACGCCAGGGTCCCGGGTTCGATTCTCGGTAAGGGGTGGGATTTTTTCATCATTCATTTTCATTTGTCATCCTTGTCACCGTCTGCATTAGCAGAAATTGAAAACCTGTCAGACGTAAAACAAAAAAAAGTTCCTTATTTTTTAGCAACAAAATTATTTCCAATAAGTAATAAATTGCCTACAATCAAGTTAACTAAACATATTTGACGGTTTTATTACTTTGTGTTACTTTTAAATTACTTTACAAATGAGTAACTTTCATGAGAGTGTGACAAAAGTTGTTTGACCTCCGACAACATGTGTTTTATGAATCTGATTCCCGTAAAAAAGTGAAAATGAAACTGTCAACGATCACACTTTGACCTCGTTTCATAATTTAGTGTTTAAGAAAGCTAATATTTTTAACGTGCAGTGTTTGTTAAATTAGTAATGTGGAATGTGGATTAATGTAATAAATAGGTTTAACAAAGCTGGCCTTGTACAACTAATAGCCATTGAAAAGCTGTAATTTAAATGCTTTGTTTGTTCCCATTATGCTATGTGTTCTCAGTATTTTTAATTATATTGCATTAATTATTTATAATTCTATTAAAGATAAATTTGTTTTTAAACCACACTTAATTCTCCAATGATGTAGCGAAAACCTTTCCGAAGTTAAGGAGCGATCATTTTCTCCTTTGTGAATTTTCATGAATTTACCATGTTTTCTCAGTATTTTTAATTATATTGCATTACTTATTTACAATTCTATTAAAGATAAATTTGTTTTAAAACCACACTTATTCTCCAATGACGTAACGAAAACCTTTCCGAAGTTAAGGAACGATCATTTTCTCCTTTGTGAATTTTCATGAATTTACCATGTGTTCTCAGTATTTTTAATTATATTGCATTACTTATTTATAATTTTACTATAGATAAATTTGTTTTACACACTGAACCACACTTAAATCTCCAATGATGTAAAGAAAATTTTTCCAAAGTTGAGGAGTCATTTTCCTTTTTCCTTTTTGAATTTCATGAATTTACCAGTTTTTACTTTCTTTTGCCCTGTATGAAATATGGACTAAGAAAGTAATATTTTCATGTCGATATTTCAAAATCGAGTTCTTACCGGTAATATAAGTTATATTCAATGATTTTTCGAAGTTCAGGCCCCACCGTTAATTTCATCTAAAAATAATTTAGCGTGTGATTGGATGTCCCGTTCCTATAATTCACTCAAAACTTAGGACTATACAACTTCCATTTCTATAGTAGTAAATTAAATTATTTCTGATTTAAGAATTATCGAAGGAAATTTTTTGTTAAAATGAATTTATCAAGTTAAGAATTTCCTTAGAAATTTTTATTCTTGTTATGCTTTCATGTTTTACTCAAATCTTTAGATTTCTTTGAACTTGAAATATTTTAAAATTATTTTCCTTATGAGTTTATTTATTAAATGTACGTGAATTGTTAGCTTTTATTTCGGGTTTTCAAAATTATAATATCGTGATAATGTTGTATTAATCTGAAGTCCTAGTCGGGAATTTATCTCGAGATTTGTAGTTTACTATCTGGTAAGCTTCTACTCCACCACCAAAACGATCAAAGGTTTATATTAACTTTCTACCTAATTTTTTTGAAATACTAATAAGAAGTCGTGTGTTATTTCAAAAAAATTTATGACTAAATTTTTCTATTAAGGGATGCATAAAGTAATTCACCAAAACTTTTAAATTGTAATCAAATATTAGAATTATTTGATACTTAAATTTGTTGCCTCACAGGCAGTCTGAAATAAAAATAACCATTATTTACTGTTACAATTAGTGTAGATAAAAATTTCAGTGTATGGGAGGGTTGTAGTTTATTGTCGGAATCGTAGAGAGCAACGTAATTAGTAAGAAATAACTAATTAAATGCCAGCGGGCGCAATTAACTTTTAAGTAATTTACTTTGTAGTTATTAACAACACAAATGCAATATAATAATTTATTTTTATGTAGTTCGTGATTAATTATTGGCAATATCTATCTGAAATCGTGGTCTCTAATGGGGTTATCTGTCTTTCCTAATTACTGATGCTAAAAATTGTAGATTAATTACAATAAATATTATTAATTACGTTTGTATTCATACATTATGTACTTTCCGGGATTTTTAATAATTATTTCTTATTAGTCACGAACTGGTTTATTAATAGGAATCATTATGCGTGTAATTTTTCCAGAGAATAAAAAGGTCTTGTATTTTGAATACATTAAAAAGAAAGATATAGATTATTTATACAAAATGTGTTTATGTATTTTGAAAATTTTTCAAAATTTATGAAATATTTTTGAATATATAATGCTTTTTTTGACCAAATGGTCAAAAAAATAAATGGTCAAGAAAATTAAAAAGGTATTTAAGCTTACACAAGGAACACAAATAATACACTAACTAAATTTCTCAATCAAAGAATAAACCAACTATTTAGTTGATTTAGTCATTATTGTTTGTATTCTTTGAGTAAATACCATTTTTATTTTATTTTCTATTCACGGCAACTCTCCCAAATTTTAGCAACGTTGCCATTGCCAGTTTTTTCTTCAGGATTTACTGCATAAGTATTATTTATTCAAACCAGTTTGGACTTAAATATTTCCAGACTTAAGAATTTTGGTTTGGAAAAATTTAGTATTATTTTTTTTCTTTGTTTATTTAACGTCGCATTAACTGCAGCGGTCATTAGCGACGATGTTGGGTTGTAACTGTGAAGGATGAAATGATTTTTTGTAACGTATGAAAATATGCCGTGCCTGTGTGGGATTTGAACCTAAGACCGCATGATGAGAGGCGAGCACGTTACCAACTACGCCAATGCGACCGGCGCAATATAATATTTAATATTATTTGGTCAGGTTGTAAAAAAAAATTAATAATTCAATTTTTATATTGCATCGAATGAAATATTCGGTTTTCAAATCAACAGGTAGGGAACTTCTTCCCGTTTAATTTTTGGTTCAACTTGGATTCAAGAACGATTTGAATTGAAAGTCTTTAAAAAATTTTTTATTATTATTAAAGAAAGTAAGCTGCTTAATTGTCATTTATTACAATTTTATGAGTAAATATAATCTAAATCGTTAGTGTCCACTCAGTTTTGATTTAAAAGTGAAATCCTTGTCAGATGTCCCTGATAGCTTGTAACTCGTTAGCAAATAATTTATTGTATTTATTACTGAATGTATTCAGAAGAAATTTGGGGTAGGAAATCAAATTGATCCCATTAAACTTTGTTAATGAGCTGGCGTATTTCTGGTATTTATATAATATACTTGAATCGAAAGGCTTTATGAATTTTAAACAGGTTTAAGAAGTTAACAGCGTAATCAACCGAACAGATTTGCTCTGTGAATGTTGGTGTTTTGGTCGAAAGATGCACAGCGGTAGATTGGAGTGTTAGTGGACGGAAGAGGAGAGGGTTAAGGTTTGATCGGGGTTGTCCGGCGAATAAGACCTTTATGTAAGCAGCTACTAGGGTCATTTGCTTGACCACTCCAAAGAGACTTGTTAAAACTTTTGCCTCTACTCTCTCATCTTGCCCCCTAATGAATTTGCCAAACATTTTCCTTTTAACGGATAGTTAGGGTAATCCGGTACCGGGCATTATTAATTAAGCAGTTAGCGGCAGCTTCAGGTGCCTTCCTCTTTCTCCATCCGTTACCTCTCAACCCTTCTTCTGACCCTTTCGCCATCAGACCAAATTAATTATACAATCCCGGACTGAAAACGAAAATTGAAACTTCTGGCCACCCCCTTTGGCCCTCGGGACCTCCTCTACTCCGGCTTCATAATTTTATCTTTTTTATCATTCCCGAAAAAAACATATTACACTTTTTCACAATATCTATCTAATTTAGATCAGGAAATGCGGATTAAATTATCGTTACCCTAAGGCCTTGTTTGTAGTGAATACTGTAAAACCACGATTTAATTTATTCAACAGCCCTAATTACTGGTTCTTATTGTAAATATCTGTTCTTCTGGTTATAAACTGATTAATTATTCGCTCTGTACTAATTAGGCCTACATCAAATAGTAAATGAATTTCAAATTTTTGCCTCCTAAAGTTATTTCAAAGTTTCTAAACTCTATAGGAACCACAGTAGAATTTTTTAAAACCACCTGGAAAATCGTTACCTATAAAAAAATTAAAACAAATGCAAAAATAATTGTCCGCACTTTGAAAATAATTTTAATCTAATATAGGCCTTCGGGCCAGCCCAGTCAGTCAGCTGGTAGTAAGGCGCTATTATTTTTTAAGTAACACCGGTTGGGCAAGCGACTTTGTATGGTAACCATCTGACAGCCATCCATTAACAAACTATATTGGGGGTCCCTGTTCAAACTCATGACTTATTCACGTCAAATAATACAGCAAAAGCAGCGATCAAATTGGGTAGTTGTCAATAATGTACAGTTCCCGATAACAAATAAAAGCTACTTAAAAAAAAGCTACCTAATCTAATATCGCCAAACAATTGTTCGTAATTATGTGATACTTTTTCAGTTAAAATTTTTTTACGTGCTAGAGAAATAAACAACGAAGACTATAATGACGCTGGCGTAAGGACTTGAAATAATTTATTTAAATTTTAATTACAAACTTCTCCTGCTAGTAAAGGTAGTTACTTTTACACGGATTTGAA
The DNA here is from genome assembly GCA_035578175.1 of Catonia carolina. NCBI lineage: Eukaryota > Metazoa > Arthropoda > Insecta > Hemiptera > Achilidae > Catonia > Catonia carolina. Next base: position 116,532,992 of record JAQMRL010000002.1, on the reverse strand, counting down.
TACTAGACAGTGGTTACCGGTGTACTTTGATGGTTAGCGTTCATTTAACCAAACTCTCTCAGGAATGGTCGGCCTGGGTCTGTAAAAGACTAAATCTCATTTACATATCATACATATCATCCTCATCTCATTGGGTCATGGGGTTGCATATTGTTCTCAATTGAACAGATTAGAATGTACAGAAATTAGGAATAACAAAAAAATTACATCAATACCAAAAATTATAAGAAATGTTATAAAATAAACTGTTAAAAAATATTGAGTTTGTTAAATTTTACAATAGTTCATTTTAGATATAAGAGAATTGAAACTAACTTTTACTGCTAGAAACGTTTTATAAATTAAATAGGGAGAAATTAAATAAGGAGGAAATGGTCAATTTCTTTAAAAATTAAAGTAATGTAATATAATGTTTACCATTGTTTCCGCGGTTTCTTTTCCCTGTTGATTTGTAAAAATGTATTTTATCCAGTATATTGTCCGAGTAGGCTTTACGTTCTTGATTTTAAGCATCAAAATATGAATGATTGAAGTACAAAGTGGTTATTTCTATTGTCTGCCTATTACTTATTTAATACTCTAGTCCAGGTAGGCTTATTTAGGAAATAACAATTATATTGATTTCTAAAATGTACTATAACAAGTGTATTCAAATGCAAGGCATTCGTTGTGTACGAACCCTGCACGTAGGTTTACATTTGCGTGAGCCGTATAGATTTTAATAAAACACCAATTGGTAGAACTACGCTACAATGTAAATTAATAATGGAAGTAACACGACTAGTATAGACCATTAGAAGAAATTAATTGTCTGATAGGAAACTTAGAATATACGTTATTTACTTAGTAAAATTGAATGCCTTTGTAGAATACAACTAAACAGTTATTGTATCTAAACCTATATCGTTAAGTAATAAAATATTATTGTTCGAATAATGAACTTAAATTACAGAATAAAATATTATGTGAATGTAAATAAATTAAGCCTTTTTGATAACTATACTTTTACACAATTTAAGTAGTGCTGTAAAAAATTCTTTAGTAAATATTTTAATAGAATTAGATATTTTATCTTTCCTAGATTTAGGCCTAATGTTTTCAAAAATTGTAAATAATTTTCTTTTCTTTTGGAAGCAATACCATTGGGTATTGTCTTCGTCACATGAAAACTTACATATTATTTACTTATGGTTTTTGTTTTTAAACTGATTGTAAATAAACTCAGATGTTAAAAAAATCTTTCATGGTTGTTTACATTCTATTTTAATTATATTGCTCCGCCTGTTGTTAAACATTTGATTTAAGGTCTTTGAATAGTATCAGCAACCTGTTATATATTTGGATCAATGGTTTTTGTAAACTGTCTCCTTGAGACCCAAAAAATGAAGCATTGGAGATGTCAAAATAAAACTGAAAAGCATTAATATTTAACACTGTGTTAAATTCAATACTTACCAATTTATTTATTACCTTCTTAAGGCCTATTCCCACGCCGCTAATTTAATGCTAAAACTATAGCTGCTAGTACTAGTAGGACCTACTGGCGCGTCGGTGACGGTTCCCACGGAGCTAGTTAATTAATGCCAGTGCTCTGAAAACATAATGTTAGTTGTGGCTTACTAGCAACGTTTTCAAACGTTCACACCGAGCTAGTTTACCAGCGCCAATCAATCACGCGACCTTTTCTTCCCTATTAGTACTATTAAAATCAAACATGTTAAAAGTCACTAGCGCGCTAATGATAACTAGCGCTTTAACCGATTCGATTCGCACGACGCGTGTACTAGCTGCAAGTAAACTTGGCGTCGTGGGAATAGGCCTATTTTAGTACTAGCTACTGACTTGCTTCAATAATGTGTCATCTATTAATTTTTTACAAATTTACTTCACTGTTTTCTTAGAAATTTGTTTATGCAAAAATAAAAATTGAAAGGAAATCTTTTGTTCTGTATAATGTTAATCAGTCAAAGTATTTTTAAAGAAATATATCATTTCGTATCCTAATTAGATGATCATAGTCCTATGATTGTATACTGTTCAAGAAGATTTTGTATGTTTTATTAATTAACTTGATTAAATCAAAAACATAAACAAAAAACAAAAACAATAGACAACTGTTCGACACTTTAGGTTGAAAATAAAAAATTATTTTATTTTTTTTGTTTTACCTCGCAACAAAAAGATCAAGGATATTGTATCCTTGAGTAAATTTATTTAGTAAAATTTTTGTTTATCGTTTGAATGTTGCCAAATGTTGAATTTCATGTTGGCTACTATATGGTCGCTTAAGAATGTCTTAGTTACATTAGATTTATAAATAAGTAGTTAAGAAGAATGTCAGGTAACTAGATTTTTTTATTGATAGTTCATGAATTACATAGATAGTTAAGAATACAGTAGTATTGCGTATACACACAAAGAACTTAATATTTTTCATTTCTTGCAATATTTAGGTTTAGTATTATTACTTTCTTAACAATCAGTTTTATTGTTGCTTTAGAATAGGGTCAAGAATAAGAAGGCGATTATTGGGTAAAAAACCGTGTTTCTCGATAAGATTTTGAATGCAAGTGTTTTATCAGAAAATCTTTCGTTTAACAAGGTGGAAGATGAGGAGCAGGCGGTAGTGCTGTGGGGGGACCCGACCTTGAGGTTAGTTTGGGTCCATTCACTGGCAGCAGCCACCGGGTGTTCGAAAACATTAGTTCACATTCCAACTCGATTTTCCATCAACGTTTCTTTTATAGATAAAAATATATCAGTATTATGGAATAAGAAAACGTAATTCAACGAAAAATGAAAATGATTTAAAAAATAAATGAAAAATTTTAAACGTCTTCAGAGTATTTACCTTGATTTTTTTTAAAAATATCATTTAAATTTGATAATAGTGAATTACTCTCTAGTTGATGAAACAACCGAATGTTAGCTAGTTTCTTTTATACTTGAGAAAAATTTAGAGGAAATCTGTAAATCATATTGAATATTTTTGAAATGTAGTTGATCTTGCTCTTTAAACACCCATATTTTATGTGTAGTAACAATTTAAAATTACAGTACTGAAATTTGGATAGGTGGGTGAAACAAACATTAAATTATATTTCTGATGGAAGAAGAGATTTAAGTAGGCCGTGAAAAATAGCAAAAAAGTAGGAACAGGTAGGAAGGATGACCGGATGTATTTAAAATTCAAAAAAAAATTGTTTAAAAGGTTTTTTAATAATTTGATCACATACCCCATGTTATGTAACCAATGAAATTGGCTTGTTGCACGATTTAAAACTATCCTTCATAAAGGATGAAATTAAAAAACGTAAACAATTTAAAAAAGTTCGAAGAACGTAAAAATTCTTTCGGAATCATTTTCTTCGATAACAGCGAATAAATTCAAAGACTGAGATGAGTAAAAATTTTGAATTTACCTTCACGATCTTGTTAGAATGAATTAATGAATATTATGTTTTACTACTATTTCTAATCACCATCGCCATGTGCAGCTTCATCTACTTCGTGTCTCAAAATAATTCTGTATATAGTTTAGGTAAGTGTTGTTTATTGTTAAGTTTTTAAAAACACACTACTGAGTTTTGTTTTTCGTTCGTAAAATAATAAAATTCAGACTTTTATCATTTTTTCTTTAAGTTTATATCTACATTTAACAACTGATTGAAAAATAATTACAAATTTGTAAAAATGTATATGATTTTATCCGGTTTTCCTTCAAAATACTCAATTCTTTTGGATGCTGATAATGTACTTATGTTACTGACATTCTTACCTGTTTCCACAAATTAATATGGATGAAATTGTATGTGCTCATCATTGTAATACTAGATATATTATATTTGTATTGGATGTAACCAACCGCTAGATATTTAGCGAACGTTGAATAATTTTATAATAAAATAATAGACTAAACGAACTTAATATCATTTATTTAATGCTTATTTCATTTAGGCTTACTGATATTGTCTATTACAAGGATGCGTTGTTAAAGATGGCTTCAAACTTGGAACAATGTGAATTCTCATGGCTGAAAAAAAATTTAACACGTTATTAAATTTTCATTCTACTGTAACAATTATTGCTTTATAATCGAGGAGAAACTATCCGGAACCTTGAAGCTGATATGAATTGAGAAGAATCATTAGCAAATTAAACCTGATCGTTTAATTTGCTATTGATTCTTCTGGCAGCCATAATCAAACAGCTTCGTTCATTTCTACTATTTTAAGTATTCAGCTGTTCATGTCTATTTTTTTGTAATGGTTAACGATATCCCGATAAGTTTATAAAGTTTAATTCGTACTGTAAGACTGTAAATAATAGATTCATATGATTTTTTTCTAATTTCCAGTATTTGATTTTCATGTGTTCATGTGTACAGTAATTAAATGGTATAATTAAAAGAGGAAAAACATAACAAATTCAGTGTATATAGTGAATATTATAAAAGTACATAACGTACCAAAACTTTGTTATCTTTGTTGATAAAAATAACAAAACTGGATTTAAAAAAATAAATAAGATTGTCTAATCTGTTAAAAAAAACTTTGACTTATATCTTCAAAAATCCTCCGTAATTTCCGACTATAACACAGAGTTTTGAAAAACATGTAAACCATAGAAGTACACTCGGTTTATTTAGAACTAATTATAAATTTAAAAAAGTGCATTTTTGAATTTTATTTTATATTGTGTTCGATAAAATTTCGATATTGAATGCAAGACACCTTGCTTGTATGAGTCGTTTTCTTGTGCGTAGGTAACGAGAAGAAAATGACGTCATTGAAACATTGTATGGTTATAATTTTATTCAGTATTACGTAATTTACTGTAATTTAGCATTGCAGATACTCAGATTTACAAGTGGATTTAAGTGACACAGAATTGAACACAATTACACAAAGTATTTCAGTACTTAAACAAATTATTAGTTTTTCGTACTTAATCTGTTGTTTAGGTCATCAGTCGAAAGGCTGGTTTGAAGCTGTAGAGATTTTACTAAGTAAAATGAGGAGTGAGTTGGTTTACTATGCCTTCCTCACTGAATGGAAAAGTACGCTTATCAGCATGCCGGGCCCTCTGAAAAGCACGTATTTTCCACTCTGCAAATGACACCTTCACTTCATTCACCACAGGGCCTGGCTGTATAATGAAATTCATTACTTTCAGAGGAGACAACTCTGACTAGTGTCTTTTACACCTCTACCTCTTCTGTTCTTAAATGATTCAGTCATTTAATTGGCTGATCATGTGATAAGAAACATAACTATTTTTTGTAGCCATGGAATTAGCAGATCGAGTGTAAATAATTTAACACTCCAATAGTACTTAATAGGTAGTACTAATATTATTGAGAGAAAGCGTGTTTTTGTGCATGCTAATTTCCAAAACTACTGAACGTATTTTCAAGAATTTTTGACAGCATATTCATATTTATATTCTCTGCAAGAATTATTTTTTACATTTTCAAAAATGATAACCCTAAGATTCCTAATAAAATTTTTTATAAATATGTATATGTGCGTGTGCATGTGAGTGCGTATTGTTGTTCAAGTAGATGAAGGGGTTTGATGATGACGAGAGACGTACGCGGCAGAATTTATCAAATGATTGTCGGTGCATGTACGTTGGAGTATATTTTGCTGTTACACATTCTGTTACGTATATTTAAAAAAATTATTACACATGTTTCGCGTGCAAAGCCACGACGGGGCATGCTAGTTATTTTATATTTCTGTTTGAATTTAGTTTTATTACTCAAAGAAGTACTATGTTTAATTGCGGGTCGAATGCAATTACAAATTTAGTACCGTATAATTAATAAATTGGGTGTCAGTAGTTCAGTTATGATGAATTTGTGATGGAAGTATTACGTATAATTTAATAATTCTGCGTTTGAACATTATGGGTTATAATAATCGTAATTAAGTACTAATGGGCCAGAGTATTAAGTAAAGTACAATTGAAAATTTGGGGAAAGATAATTTGTTTTTCAAAGTTGGCAATAGTGTATCACGTGGTATCACCTTGCAATTTGTGCATTGTGCACTGGCTAAATGGTAGTCTAACCTGAGCATTGTGACCGTCCACACAATAGGCTCTTGATACCTCACAGCTGTCCTTATTACGAGTCCACAACATTCCCTCCACTCCTCTCTTCATAATAACAACACTAACGTCTTCTGTACGCCTCCTACCTTCTTTTATTATCTGAGGATTTTTTTTATTAGCTCATTTAACCGTATTTCTACCTATTTAATGTTTCAAGGACATCTTGTTTGTTCGTACCTCCTCCATTTTGTTTAGTTAATTGAACATAATTTGTAAATTTATATACTATAAAAGAGAACAATTCATTATACGTTTATTAAAAGATGCTCATTAAAAATTTCAAGTGAGTTTCCCTGATGTTGAACTTCTACTTAATGGTTACATGATTTATACGTGTGTATTTGTATTATAAACCAGTATAAAACTCTTGTCTATATTGTCGACTAGCTTAAGTACCCGTTCTTCGAACGGTTTCCTTGGTGCCGTGGACGGTCGGTTGGGGTACCGAGTTTGATCCCTTTCAGTTCTGGTATTCTTTTACTTTTCATTATTATCTACCTTTTATCAACGTCAGCATTATTATTTATGCAAAAAAATAGTTGAACGTAATATTAAAGCGAGATCTTGGTGTTTTTAAATTACGATATACAGCTCTTCATTATTTTAAAAATAAATGGAAGGTAAATGACAATAGGAACACCAAGATGGTGTCCACTATTAGAACGACTGATTCATTTTTGACAATGTGACCGAGAAAAGGTGTACAGGGTACTGGTGGAATGGGTAGTTAAGTAACTGACTGAATGAACACGGGTTTTACCGGCGCGTAGGCCTGTGTTTATTGTTCTGTTTATTTTGTATGTAAATATTCTTGTAAAAATATTGTTTATTTTTTTTAATTGGTAAAATCTTCCGTTTTTATGCATTAAAATGAAGAACTTTACATAATCAAACTTATTCGTCTTTAAACGTTTCGTAATTTCGATTATATAACATTTTTGATACATTTACTTTTAACGGAGATATTCGTAGCATTTTGTTTACCCCTCTTTCTGAACTCCTCCATCCCTTTGTGATATTAAAAAAATTTATAGCCCATTTTCATTTCAATTCTGTCGAGAACCTAGATACTGAAATTCATTGAATTTGGTTCAGCGGTTCTTGCGTGATGCTGTAACATATAAACAGACAAAAATTCAGCTGAACTTATTTTCGGTGTTTACGTGGTACATTTGGCATAGAAACAAAATTTGGGGAATTTTGAAAAATTGTACAGACAAAATTACAATTTTATTTATATAGATTCGTACCCTTCATTGTTTGTTTTCTATCCGTTTTGATGGTTTCCTTTTCCTTTTCTCAAAACAAAAAAGGAAATACTAAAATTGTCCCCTGTTTTAAACTGATAAAAAATACTTATCATTGTACGTCATTATCGGGATCCAGGCGGTGACGAATTACTAAATTGAATTACAGTTTAAGATTATAATTGAAGAGTTCCTTTCCAAACGCCACTAAATCCGAAAATGTAATTTTTCAGGAAATATTTTTTTTTAAATTAGGCGCAGCCAGTTAAATGTGCTAATGATGACTATGTATTTTTACTATTTGTACAATAGATAGCCTAATTGTGTTTGTCAATTTGGCCTTTTTTCAAAACATATTCACAAATTTATCGCACTTGGAAAAGTGCGTAAGTCGATGGACTTAGTTCAGTTTTGGAAAACACACGTGGACTTAGTGTACTTTGGAAAACATACCTAACAAAGAAAATATGCGGTCCTGGGTTCGAATCTCACTCAGCACGGCATATTTTCATACGTTACAAAAAATCATTTCTTCCTCCATTGTAAAATCGTTACATCCCAGCGTCGTCGCTAATGACCGTTGTAGTTGATGCGACGTTAAATAAATAAAATAAATAACGTAACAAAATATACTGTAAGTTTTTTCACAAGTATAACGAGTAACTTTGAAATAACTTTCAAATAAAACGCTTAGTATACTTATCTTGTACATACAAAATATTATTATTATTATTATTATTATTATTATTATTAATACATAACTAAATCCTGGATATAATAAAATTAACAGATAGCCTATATCTACTTTTTAAAAAACTTATAGTATGTAAAAAGTGTCTTTTGAACTGAAAATATTACACGAGACTAAAAAAATAGTTTGTTCGGTCTATATCCAGTTATTTACTTTTATTAAACTTAAAATACACTAAAACACGTCCTTAACTCGTATGACAACAATAACCTCTTTACACTCATTACGAGAATAATAATGTAGCGGGTTACCTTGTGCACATGCGCGGGTGACATAGTAGAGTTTGGACAACAACAAAAATGGACTTAATAGCTTGTGGAAATAATCCGATATTCATAAATGTTACTTTGTAGCGATTAGAGGGTTTAGGAAAAAACTATTGTACCAATCAATTGGACTGTGCCTTCTGAATAATGTGTTGGTAAAAAGTCAATATCTTTAAAAACGTGACTTGTGGGTTTTGGAAATAACCTCTTCAGTTGTGTTTGTATGTACAGAAAATGATCAAAACAAGGAGAATTTAATTATCTAAGAAGTCCACGGATATCTACATGAGATAATTAACGTAACGCTGGAATGCAAACGCAACAAGTAACGATAAATATGCTGACGATGTAATGTTATCAGTTATGTTTACTCCTGGAATATCCTTAATACTGTATGCGTAGTAAGTTAGAAAAATATTGCGTAAAAATTGAAGGCATTCAAAATATGGTCACATTGAAGGATTTTTAGGATTAACTGAGTGGATCGTGTTACAAACGAGATAAATTTGAGAAATTGGTTTAGGTGCAACTCTAAAATTCAAGTTTGCTCAACTTAAATTCAAGCATCCCAAGCCATGGTTGTCAGGATGATTCCTAACCGTAGAGTAGACGGTACCTGAAGAATAAGTAAATTATCGTCTAAAGTTCTGAACAAAAATAACATTATTTATACATTTTTAAACACTAATTACATTACTTTATCAATAACGTTAATCTTCTGTAAATGAAAGTTCACCTGTAAATAACATAATGAACGTTGACGCAAGGGTTGTTTTTAATAATACACACTTTGTTGGAGGGCCAAATGTGACGAATTATGGAAGGTGACGAACTACTGAAGTTATACTATACTTACTCATACTTGCTAATTAGAAATAAAAATATTGTAGTCGTAATTTTAGGCAAGTAATGATGTTGTTTAGGTCATTAGCCGAAAGACTGGTTTGAATCTCAAGAAGCTTTACTAAGTAAAACGAGGAGTGAGGTGGATTACGATTGGCTTCCTCACTGAGTGTAAAAGCATGCTTATCAGTATGCCAGGCCCTTTGAAAAGCATGTACTTTTCACCCTGAAAAATGACACCTTTACTTCGTTCACCACAGGGTCTGGCTGTATAATGAAATTCATTACTCTCAGAGGAGATAACTTTGACTAGTATCTTTTACACCTCTACCTCTTCTGTTCTTAAACGCTTCAATCATATAATTGGCTGACCATATGATAAGAAACAGAACTATGTTATTGTAGCTCTGGAACTACCAGATCTAGTGCAAATAATTTCACTCTCCACTTGCCTGTTATGGGCAATAGAAATGATATAAGCCGTAAATTGGTTATAACTACGCTTTCTGTGCAATTTTTAAAATAACATGCTTTACGTTCATATCTTTCTTTTATATCCGTATACCTTAAACGTGTACTAGTTCCTCATAGAAAAAATGTGGGAATCCTTGTTTTGGTTGTTTGATTGTTTTAATTTTCTATTTTCGGTTGGATTATCGGATTATTATTATGTTAGTTATTAGATTATCGGATGTTTATTACTTAGTCGTATATGAACTACTAAGCAGATTCGTTGGAAACTTGGAAAGTAAAACTAATTTTGTGAACAAAAGTTAAAATAGGGTTATTTTCAAACAAAATCCTTCAATTTGAAGAAAGCTCCTTTCATATTTTGGTACTATCTTTTATATTGTATTATCAGAAACAGCGAGAGAATAAAAATTGAAACTGTTAAGATCTGTTATATTATTTTTACCTTTTTACAAATTACTTAATGGATCATCACTCCTTCGTGTGATATCGTTTTCCGATACGTTATCTCCTTTAAAGAAAGTACTTGAATAGTTAAAAAATATTATTTGAATCATTAAATAAATATTCTCCTTGATAATTAACAACCATTGATAGAAATCAAATTACACTTCAGACCTATAATATTGATATCTGCATTACGAGGATGAAAGAGATGAAGATTTCATTTATATTGTATTGCTTTTTTGTTAGGTTAGGCTGTAAGTTGACATTTATTTTAATAAACGGAGTAATTTTTTGTACAAATCATCTGTTAGTATTAACTTAGGCTATTTAGAGTTTTGTTCGTAAGTACCGTAACTAAATTCACAATTTTTCGTTAGATAACATGGATCCTACGTACGTAGTCATTTTCCCGGGTTATAGCTGTACGAGCATATTAAATTAGAAGATACTCATGTTAGAAATTAACGATTGATGAAACCCAATAATTTTCAGTATTGTTTTAATTTCCTTAATATTCAAAAATTTTCATCAATTTTTACTCTCCTAAAATATAGTCTGTAATGAATGATGCACTACGTAGTAAAGCTGCTGTAAAGAATTCCACAGCAAGATATTTGGTTAGAAGTGAACAAAGATAGCTCGGAGGGGTTAGATATGAAACTTATGGGGTGTCCGCAACAGGGAGTATAGCGTTAGAGTTCACCCCCAGCTGATTTTTATGCCTTTTCTTTATTTATTGACAACATATTTGTAAAGCTCCAAAAAAGCAAGTAGTTAAGCTGTGTCTGTCAGACAGTACTTTGTCTTTTTAACAGCATTGCAGATATTTCTATTTAACAATATTTGCGATATTCGTATATGTTAAAGAGTACATTTTCATTCCAAACATAATATAAGTGATATGGAAATTTTTCTGGTACATTAGAAGAAAAATGTCGATTAATTTTCTTTATTAAAATAAACGTAAAGTTCAGTGATAAAAACTTACTTTTAAGCCTTTTTTCTATTTTATGTTTAATTTTAATCGTTTTTCAAATTCATTCTATTTTCTATCATACTGTTTCGTTTGCATTTAAAACTACTGTATCCTAATATAACGCTATAATTTTGCAATACGTACTAATTGTTCAAATTTCTTTTGTTCGTTCATATATATTTTTTTGTTTTCATTCTTTGAATTATCGGCTGGAATATATTCTTTAGTTGTAAATTTTGGTATTTATTTCATGCCATTTGTACTTTTCAATAATGTTTATCAACTCTTTGAACGTTTTACTGTTTTGTATAATATCAGAATAAATAACAATATCAAGAAAATGAGTAGGGTTTCATGAAATTTTTTATTACTGCTTTTGAAAATTTTTAATTTATTGTGTATGTAAATGAAGTATGTGTTCCTAAGAGTGAGGCTTTACGGAAAAAATATTTAGGATGAAACTTTTCTATAACTTAGAATTTTTGTGTTTTCATTTCTATAACTGGTAATGACTTCTTGGACTCAAATTCATTTAAAAATTTAATCTACTAGTTTCCGAACGGTCTGACATAATTTCAATATAAGTTTTTTTTTGTTTAGCTGTTATAAAACTTGGAAATATGTAAAAAAATGTAATAAACTATATTAAGTAACTAAATTAATGAGAATTAAAACATTCATATTTATAAGATACCTGCCGAAATGAAACAGTTAAATACTCTACGTTTAGAAAATTATATATTTTCATTGTACAGATTTAATTTTAATTAATTATAATAATTGTCGTTATTATTAGCAATATGATTTATTAGTTATTGTATTTTAAAAAGTTGATAAGTAATTTAAAACAACCCATTACCATTACACTAATCAGTTATAAAATTAATTAATTAAATAAATTTAATGAATTCCATATGATAAAATTTAATGATACTAAATATCAGTGAGTATTCAAGTGTATTCTGTTTCCATTAAGTTAATTGCTGACGTAATTAAATGATATTAAATTATTTTAATTACGTTATAAGCAAAGAAAATCAATTAAATAACGAAACAGAAATACCGTACGTACTTTGTTTTATTAGCAGGCCTATATAATTCGAAATATTTTTCTAACTAATTTAATTAAATTAAAAATATTAAAAGTTTTTTTGTTTTTATGTAATTTACAAAATTAAATATTTGGCCAAAAGAATTAACACTAATTTTACTTTTTATTTTCGTTCGTTAAAATATTTATTGTCAATTGAAACACTTCATTTTGTTATTAGCTTGTTAATTTCTGTAATTACAAAATAGGCATTACTCTTAAAACATCAGTCTTTTATCATTTATTTAGTCTACCTATTTATTCCCTTTGGTTGTAATGGTTTTAGCGGTTTTTTGGGCATAAAATGACAATTGATCAACGATTTCCACCAACTTAGCTGATTCCCGGGCAAACTGTTACTAATATGTATTAGAGAATCACCCATGTGGTGTTCCTTGCCTTAAGTTACTTGTCATGTGTTGTTGAGTTGTTTTGTGGTGGAATTCACCAGATTAACTCATCTGTCGTGGAGAGAAATTTTTAAATGAAACTATGAATGTGTTTCTCCTGATTATGCAACCTAATTGTGTTGGTATTAAGTGAATAATCGTTTTTGCATTCAGGAAAATATTTAGTCTTCTTCTTCTTCTTTCAAACAGGGATTAGGCCATGGCCTGTTCCGACTCACATTCAGCTTATATTAATAATTTTAGAAAACAGTTCCCTCAATATTAAATATGTAATTCAGCTGGATTTATATTTTATCAATGATAAATTTAATTCAATCTTATAACATTTGTTTTTTTTTATCCTTATGGTAATAATCATTGCCACCTTTTCCGTGGCCTGCCTATATCTCTTTTGCCTACCGGCTGATACTTGAAAATGTTTAGTGGAAGCCTATCGGCTGACATTCGTTCAACATGTTCTTTCCATTGTTGGCGATACGATGCAACTTTCTCATTCAGGCAGAAGATGTTCAGCTCCTTCCTTATTTCCTCATTCCTGATGTGATCTCTCCTGTCACAGCCCTTAGTTCTGCGAAGAAATCTCATCTCCGCTGCCTGCACTTTACTCTCAAGTGGTTTTGATGTTACCCAAGATTCACTACCATAGAGGAGTATTGGAGCTGCCATTGTTTTATAAAATTTCATTATTGTGTTTGTGGTAGCTTTTTTCCCCAATGTCCTACTGATACTTCCACAAATCATTTGGAACTTTCCTATTTTCTTCTCCACATCCATTTCATCTTTGTAACTTATGTCACAGCCCAGATATGTGAATTGAGACACTTGCTCCAATACTTTGTTGTCTATCACAATTTTAGATCGTATTGGGTACTTTCCTTTAAAAGCCATGATTTTTGTTTTCTCCTTTGATATTTTGAAATTATATTCTTTACAAATTTCGTGGAGGATATGTACAGATTTTTGGAGGTCATTTTCGTTTTCCTGTATTACACACAAATCATCAGCAAACAACAGTGCATTTAGGTAAACGTCTTTACCAAGATTGATTCCTAAATCTACTCTACATTTCCATTTTCGGAAAATGTGGTCCACATATATCTTAAATAAGGTGGGCGATAAACTACACCCTTGTCTAACACCTTGGTTGATCGTGATTTCATCTAGTCGATTATCACCTGTATTGACTATTATTTGAGTATTGTGGTAAAGAGATCTTATTGCGTTTACAAGTTGTAAAGGATATCCTCTTTCCATCAGAATTCTCCACATAAGACTTCTATTCACTCTATCAAATGCTTTTTCAAAATCAATAAAAGCCATATGCGTTTCAAGGTTGAACTCTCTTCTTTGCTCTATCAGTCTTTTAACTGAGAAAATGTTGTCTGTGCATGAACGACCTTTTCTGAACCCACACTGCTCTTCATTTAAAACTGCTTCAGCGATACTTTTCACTCTAGAATTGATTATTTTCGAGTATATTTTAAATCCTGCATTCAAAAGACTGATACCTCTATAATTTTTGCAGTCATTTCGTTTGCCTTTTTTGAAGAGAGAGATTACTTCTGCTTTACTCCACTCTTTCGGAATTTGACATTTCATCCAGCATTCATTTATCAGGTGTAAGAATCTTAATTCTAGTAACAAACCACCGTACTTGAAAAGCTCACCATTAATTCCATCCAAACCTGCAGCTTTTCGGTTTTTAATGCTCTTTAGTGCTTGGTGTAATTCAGCCATTGTTATTAAATCCACTGAATTATTCCGGATTTGATTTTGAGGTACATTTACATTTTCATTATCAGAATACCAGAGATCTTTGTAATGCCGTATCCAGTCATCATCCGAAATCATACTTAATGCAGCATTGTCTTTATCACTCCTATTCAAAAACCTCATTATTTTATACGCGCATTGCTTTCGTCCATGAATATCTCTCTCTATAACACAAATAAACTTTTCCCAGGACTCCTGTTGAGCCTTTCTCACAACTTGCTTTGTAATATTCCTTTTTTGCATATAGTATTCTCTAGCTTCTTGCGTTTTCTTCTGCAAAAATATAAGATAGGCCTTTTGCTTTTCTTTTATGGCAATTTCTATTTGTGGGTTCCAAATTCTCAGACGTCTATTACTCCTTCTCTTCAACCTTTTACCAAGTGCTTCAGTTGCAGCTTTTTGAATACACGACTTTATATTTCTCCATTCTGTCTCTATATCATCTGCAGTTGGAACTAACAAATGATTCTCCTGCAACCTTCTCTGGTACAAGTCCCGTACGCTGTCATCCTGCAGAAGTGAAATCTTGAAGACTTCGGTTCCCTGTTTTTTATTTCTCCTGACAGTTCTCCATTTCTTTAGGATCAGCACCTTACTCATTAGAAGGTAGTGGTCGGTATAAATATCACAGCCCCTGTAGACTCTTACATCTTGTACTAAACTCTTAATTTTATTATTTACAATGATGTAGTCGATGATGGATTTTGAGCCTCTAGCACTCCAGGTGAACTTATGGATATCTTTCTTTCTATAAAATGTATTTGTTATCTTTAGGTCATTGAAGGAAGCAAATTGTCTTAGTTCTTGACCATTCTGGTTCATCACTGCTTCTCCAAAAGTACCTAGTACACCTGGAATAGGGATGTTTCCGACTCTTGCATTGAAATCTCCAACAATTGCAACGTGATCTGTTTTGCATATATTCTGCACTATTTTCTGGAGATTGTCATAGAAGGTTTCAGTCTCTTCTTTTTTCCCTTCATCTGGAGCATATATTCCGACTACCGTTAGATAACCTCTCTCAATTTTGAGTCTAACAGATACTATCCTCTCATTTATATAGGTGTAATCTTGAAGGGCATCTTTCCATTTGTTATTCACCATTATTGCAACTCCTGCACTTGCTCGTTGATTCTGAGGTACTCACTTGTAGACCATCCAATAATCATTCAAATCCCTTGTTCCCTGTAACTTTTTCTTTGTCCCAGTAATCACTGCTATGTCAACTTTCTGCTTCGCAAGACAATCATTCAGTTCATAAATCTTATTTGATAATCCTCTAACATTCCATGTAGCTAAATTCAAAACATCCATAATCCCAAATCGTTTTTGTTTTGCAATCCTATTTGTTTTATAATCCTTTAAACCGGTCCTATTTCCGAGGCTGTTTGTGAGTTTGTCAGTAGTTGATTTGATCCCCTGGCCGCGGTACGAACGCTGCGCAGGTTAAGTCCAGCGGTGGGGCCGCCACCTTGCTGCGTCTGAACTCACAGGATTTGTGTAGGGTTTTCTCCCCTAGACGAGTTGCTTTCACTACAGCTACGAGCCTTGTCTACCCGTTGATTCTCTCTTCACAGTCATATTTCCTTCGTGCCTGCTACTTCCTGAGACGTTACTGGTGTTAGGCAGCCTTCAGGTTGAGAGAATCTGCTACTGTGAGTAAATTCACAGCCCCCAGCACTGATCTGCTTGTCGACCCAGCTTCCCGCCTGGATTGGTTACCCGACCTTTCACTGGGTTGCTCGACGTAACAGGGGGCACCTCTTGTAGGTTACATGCTGGAGTTGAAGTGTGAGAGGCTAGAGGAAATCTCTTGCATGAAGTCCTTAGATTACGCATCCGATGTTAGGTGCTTACGCATCAACACTTCCATTGCCCAGAGCCATAGCTCCCCCTAGGTTGATTAAAAAATATTTAGTAAAAATGAAATTGGGAATTTTGTTTAAGATTTAAACAAGTACAGTTTTATGTCTTAATAAGATAAATTATTCTTATCTGTGGATGTGCTTACAAAAGCCCTCCGTAACTGATTTTTTTTAACTTCATTAATTTCTAACTTCATAATCTCCGAGATAGATTGAAAAGGGGTTAGTATATTTGAGACATAGTATGATGCACCGGTAATTTTACGGAGAAATTTAGACTGAAACGCTTGAATAGTTTTTAAATTATTCTGTTTTGCGCAACCAAAAATTTGAATACCGTACATCCAGATCAAAATAATTAATTACGTTTTGTAATTTATCTGGTCGTATCAACGCCTTAGTTAAAATAATACATCTGGGTTTAAGTTCACAACTGTTTATAGGATTAACGGTGTAAACATTTACGAGATACTAGTTCTAAATAAAACCTTGAAATTGTCAGTTTAGCTGTTCCCTACAGTAATAATTCTGTAAAAAACCTAAACAACAAAAATGTGGTATATGTTATAAAGACATCTTTAAAAGTCTATAATTTACTTACATGACGTGAATAAATTTTTGGTAGTACCGACGCGTTCATAAGTTGTATATTTTATATATTAGATGATAATGAATTATATTTTTCTTGTTTCCTTATTTATTAGCTTGTGACATGCTGTACACGTGCATAGCAGATTTGATCTGTGGTACTAAATTGCCAGGTAGTTTACCGAGAGTTAAAAGGGTTAGTGATCGTGGAGCGTAGCTCAAAGGGCAGCAGCAGTGTTCTCTCAGCATGGTGTTAGTTGAGCGGTATAGGCTGTCTATAAAGCTGCCTTTCACAGCTAACAATCTAACAAATAAATATCACAGAATCAACAATTTTGTGGACAATTAACTGTAAACGTTCGTTCGGAAATAAACAATGAATTGAATTTTGTTTAGTAATTGTACATCGTAACGTAACTTCATTGTATTGAATGATTCATTTATTTTAGTGAATCTCTTTGATTGCAATTTTCCTAACAACTACTAACAGTTAACTAATAATTAATTCTGATCTTTAATAGCCGTACCGTTATACAGAATTGTATTGATGATGATATTTAAAAATCGTTAACTATTTTATCTAACACTTAACTTTACAATTTTATTATTCGGTTGAAAACGAAGAATATAATTTCATAAGTGTGTAGCCTATATATTTAAATTATTATTTGCTCTCAATCTGGTAGTTCCAAGGCCAAAAAGAAATGAGTCTATTTTTTATTACATGGTAAGCCAATTATATGACTGACGCATTTAATAACAGAAGCGGTAGAGGTGTAAAAGACACTAATCACAGTTATCTTCTCTGATAGTAATGAATTTCATTATACAGCCAGGTCTTGTGGTGAGTGAAGTGAAGGTGTCATTTGCAGGGTAGAAAGTAGATGCTTTTCGGAGAGCCTGGCATGCTAATAAGCATACTTTTCAAGAGGAAGGCTGGTAAATCATCTCACTCCTCGTTTTGCGTAGTAAAGCCTCTAGAGGTATAAACCAGAATTTCGGCTGATGACAGAAACGACAACAACGATGATATGACTACTATAACAATACTACATGATCATTTTCAATAGCTAACTGAAATTTTTACAAATCCAAAAATAAGTAAGCTTCCTCCGTGGTCGAAGTTTCCGTAAACTACTAAACACCGTAACTGCTAAATTTCTTTGCAGTTGATGTCGTTTTTATTTATTGATTTACTAGCAATTGCGCATGATGTTATTGTTAGCCATTGAAAGGTAAATTTAATCAACTTTTTGTTGTTTTTCCCGGTTTTACTCCATATACTACTTTTTCTGTGTGTTGTTTAGGTCATCAGCCTGTAGAGGTTTTGCTAAGTAAAACGAGGACTGTGGTGGTTTACTTTTGCCTTCCTCACTGAGTGCAAAAGTACGCTTATAAGCATGCCAGCCTCGCTGAAAAGCACATATTTTCCACCCTGCAAATGACACCTTCACTTCATTCACCACAGGATCTGGCTGTATAATGAAATTCATTATTTTCTGAGGAGATAACTCTGATTGGTGTCTTTTACACCTCTACCTCTTATGTTCTTAAATGATTTAGTCATTTAATTGGCTGACTATGTGATAAGAAATAGACCTATTTTATTAGCCCTGCAACTAACAGATAGAGTGTAAATAAATTGATACTCCGCCTGTCTGTTATGGGCAGTTTTTCTGTATATGGATTACATAAAAAATACATATGCCGAATTTTAATCCTTAATAGCCTTCCAGGAAGTAATAAGTATTTCTTCGGTAAAATTACTTCGTTATTTTATGCCGTGGGTGTAAATGATGTAAATTCGTTTGCTTTATTTTCTGTTTAACAAGTAAGAAACAATAATGTCCCACATGTTAGTATTCTGCGTGATTAAAAATAACATTAGGCTGCATGATATTTAATTTTTTTTCTGGAGAATTCGAACCTGCCAGAAAATGAAGCACCGAATTTTCGCTGTATCTCTGTTGTTTATTATCCGATTTTCAAAAATTAAATATATTTTTGTTCATAACAGTAAGTCTAACATTTCATATAAGAAAAAGCCTTTCGATAAAACTAATAGTTTTCGAGAAAAACGTGTTTGAAAATTTCATTTGGCCGCTATTTAAAAAAATATATGTTAATTCATAGGATTTTGTTTTTTTATTTTTTGGAGTATACATATAAAAAATTTCGTCTTATCCTCGTGATTTCTGAAAATTTTTCCTGAAAAATACAAAATGGCGGATAGAATGAGAATGAAGGGATAATCGACATTTTTCCATATGAAATTTTGTTTGTTTTGGTAGATAGATACGAAAAAATGAAGCACGCGCTAAGGCGTTTTGAAACACCCGGTATTTAATTTCATCCTTTTTATTGGTAAAAAAGTAGTAGGTCATTTGATTTCATTATTATTGTTTCTTTACATTATTCAGGTTAAAAAATTGCATTGTTGTAGTAATATTGAGTTCTCCTTAATTTTACTTATTATAATATATTTTAAGTCTAAGTTAACAGAAAAAACGTGGGGTCATAACATCAGTCGACAATTTTAAATACGAAATTCTTGAGTGACTTCGAACTTTATTATGGAAATCAACTTTACTTGATAGTTTTGGTGAAATTTTAGAAGTATTGTTGTTTGTTATTAACTGGTAGGCCTACTATATTATTTTTCGAAAAGTAGGGACCAATATGTCAGCATATTTTTAAGGGTTCCCGGAATGCCTCTCTCCGTAATGTTAATGTAAGAAACATTTTCTCAAAAACTATTGAAGTCATCCTGTTTAATTTTTTTGTGGCTATGTTTCAAGATAATCTACACTGACTGAGTTAGTAGCATTTTTATATATTGTTAGGAAGATAAGAAAAACATTTTGAAATTTCTTCTTTTGAAGATTATAATCTTTTGCCTAAAGTGGAAAATAAAAATATTCTAACACATTATTTTACTGTTATATTAACACATTGTAGTTATGATATAAAAGGCTGTGAAATTGTTTTTTATTAAAATCCACTCACATTCGATTGAGAAAATGTTCCTTATGCGTCAAAAATTGCTATTTACGGGAACAAGAAAAACTAAAAGAGAACACTATTAAGTATTGCAAAATAGTTAAACTATGTAAGGGTATAAACACGACGAACATTTAGATTTTTATTACACACAAAATTCAGTGTGTCACATTCGTAGCTGGTCTAATGCGAACTTAAAGTTTTAAAACAAAAAATATTGTACAAAATAATAAAAAATTATGAATTTTTCTATTGTCATTCAAAAAATAAAGATGTTAATGCTAACTGGTAACGTTTAAAAGATAACGTAAGGGTTCCACATATTTTAAATTATTTTTTTGGGGGGATAAAAACTGCAAAAACACAAACAAATTATATATAATTGGATGCAGAAAACTCTGAATTTTAATAACGTGCAAACAACCGGATATGTGAAAATTTTTAATTTCTCCGTTCCTGGTTTCCTTAACAATATATAGATTATGCCTACAAGAATTTGGATCTTATGTAGTGCAAGTCTTAAGTATTCCACTAGTGAAAGAGTGTATAATGCTTGGTTAGAATTTGAGTAGTTGTGTTGTTAAAATGTTACTAAAATAATTTAAATCATATATAATTAGTTATGCCATTTGCATAAATCAGAAAATCTGAAGTTGCGCAAAATTAATGCTGAAACGATTTGAAAGCGTTCGTTGAGGAAGTAGATCATTAAAATTTGTTTAAAATAAACTATTATAATGACTTTATGTATATTATTAATATTGAGATTTTGTAAGACAAATTGTGAAAGGGATGAGGGATAGAAGACGATTCGTAAGAGTGGGAAGAAGAAACAGAAGGGGCTGATTCATTACATTTAAATTGGAATCAGTCCAGCTTCCCTTACAATGCATCTGATTATTATTATCTCTTAGCCGAAGTGAAGCGGCAAATTAGAGCAAAATAATTAACCGGTAGTCTCCGAACAGCGAGTTGACAATGGTTGCTCTAATGAGACAACATAAGATGCAATCCTTCCTTAATTAGTCATTTATAATTAGTGAATGTTCTTCACATATATGCTTATACAAGTCTCACATTTTGCGACTCGCGATTCGACTCACTCGAGCTACGTAAATGCATGTAGCTGAATCGTACAATTAGAAAATAATTAGACATTCAGGTTTAATCAAAAAGCTGGATCATTAATGTGATGAATGTGTAATTGAATTAAATCCGAGTTGATACCGTTGTGTATAATCGGGACCGGAAGGGAACGCGTAAAGGTATAAAGATGGAGCAGAGTGGAGTATTGAGAGGTGGTAAAGTAAGGGGATGATAAAGAGTAGAAAGTGGTGGGATAAAGTAATACGTAGATATATCAAGTGGTGGAGGGGGACTGGGAGAGAATGAACGAAGCGGGCTCGTTAGGTTTACATTGAGTCCACAACCGCAGCATAAATTGCAAACAGAAAAAGCACAGCAGAGTTTTTCGAAGTGGATTTGGATTACCATACCTTATTTTACTACTACTAGTGGTAGACGTGCAACGGCGGTGTTCGTGTAGTGTTCAGAGAGAGAAGAAAACGGGCAACAGCTGTCTCGACCGCTCTCCTCTCCTGTCTATCGATGGAGAGGGACACAGTAAAAGGGGCCGATGATGAAATGCAATAAATGCTACAATTTTCCCTAGCGTTGGGGTGGCATTTGATTGAGCCACCCTCAGATGATAGACGACCCTAATCAAAAATAATGCTTGCATCTTTATTGTCTCTTTTTCTTCCTTACCGTCTAACAACTTCATTAAAACTCGTTGCAATCTGTCAGACATTCGTTTAAACTTAAATTAACTATTTATAATGAATTATATTGAAGTTAAATTATGTAAATATTGTTTCGATAAGATGTTTAATAGACAATTGCTGATTACTATTGTGATTTTTCTTTAAATATCGTATCACAAAGCTGATTTACCTTTACCCCAATTAACATTGCAAACTCAAAACGTTCACCGAGTTTTCTTGTTTCCACGGTATTGATGCTTGACAATTTGGTTCCGGGGGACGTTGTAAGGTTTCAAAGCGAACTTCTTTCATATGCCAAGGAATGGTGTCATAGTACCTGC
This sequence comes from Catonia carolina, assembly GCA_035578175.1. Classification (NCBI taxonomy): domain Eukaryota; kingdom Metazoa; phylum Arthropoda; class Insecta; order Hemiptera; family Achilidae; genus Catonia; species Catonia carolina. Next base: position 116,511,044 of record JAQMRL010000002.1, on the reverse strand, counting down.
TTGTCTTCTAAAGCTTTTATTCATACTACGCAACATTGGTTAATGTCACTGAAAGTTCTAGAGACATTCATACCGTGTAAGTACTACATTGGAAAGGATCTTTACCTAGGTGTTGCCGGGGAATTTTTAAACGATTTTTTAGCGTCTATTTGGACATCATAGAGTAATTATAAATGATAGAATTTTCCGATCTAAAATTTGTAGATAACTAGAAAACTGAAACATATTTAGCTGACAAACCGTCAGTGGCGCACAAAGGAATTTTCATTAGGGGTGAGAGGGCAGACATACTGGGGCGTCTGGAGGGGGACATTTTAAATCATTCTGGCACCTAAAATTTCGTTTACGTTTAGTTGATTTCTGCGGGAAATCATTTGTTCATCACGCTGCTGTTTGTTTTCTGACAAAGATGGGATGAACTTGTATTACAAGAATAACATATTTTTCCATATAAGTGTATAATGAAGGAATGTATCCTCATTTTTTTTTATAAATAAAAAGCTTTGTGGGGGGTCCCGTTTCTCCCTTATCGGTAGTTGCACCACTGTGAACCGCTGAATAAATAAGAAAGGTTGTTAGCGTTTAGGGATTACGGCTATCAGGGTCTACATCCTTTTTTTACTGCAATGTTCCAACGTCATGACGGTGCAATCGTGATTATTTCCTCCGTGTTCAACTTGTTAATAATATTATTAGTAGGCTACTGCGTAAATATAAGATAGTAGTGACAAAAATAGTAGGGATACTAAAACTCAAAGTATCTTTGTTATTAAATCGATTTTATCCTTAATTAGATTTATAATTAATAAAAGGAAGTAAATGGAAAAATCTTACCAAAAGAAAAGATAGGCTATTTGGAGCATATCTTAAAACATCCAGATATTGCTCTTTCAATAATGGAGGGTAATATTGAGGGAGTGAACTATAGTGGGAGACAAGTATTAGAATATTTAAAGCAAAATACGAATGATGTAGGATGTTGCAGGTATGTAGATACGAAACGACTTGCGCAAAATAGAACAGCTTGGAGAACTGCTTTAAACCAGTCGAGAGACTGATAACAAAAAGAAAAAAATTAAAAAAAGATATACAAGAGTATTTTTTTCGTGAAAACGTTTGAGGTTACTTTCTTGAGATTTTTGGGAGACATCCACATTTCTTTTCAGTAGTTTTGGTGAAAACTAACGGTGTAGGGAAGAATTATTACTGATTCTGAACTAGCATACTTCCCAAGAAAACAAATCAAGTATTGTTTAAAACCAAATTCAAGATGTTATAACATGAGGTACTGAGTTTAATCAATTTCAATTAACTATAAATCTAAATTAATTAAATTAGTAAATTTTTGTTACAGTTTTAATTAATTAATCTATTGGTAACGCATCTAGATTGATTTTGTGAAATCTACGTTTTAGTAGTTATTATAAATTAAAATAACTTGTGTTAGTCTAATTTACGTTCATAACAGTATAAGTTCAATAAGAGAAATACAAGACGAATATAGGGAAGCGTTTCATTTTCACGCTAATTTCGCAAATGACTGTTGTTCCCCCTTTCTCTCACTCTTGCAGTCGTCATCTGATGCTCTCGTTTTCTCTCTCTCTCGCCTCTGCACTCTTCGTTCCCCTCCATCTTGCTTTGCTATATTCATTAACATTGTCTCCCAAAAACTCATTATCCAACATCTTAATGAAACGGATGCCTGTAACGGGGTGCGGGTACAGAGGATGGGATGATATGGAGTGGGAGACAATCTCTTCATAGGGATCTCTTCTTTCTAGACGTAGTGTTAAGGGGAGAAGGAGTGGAAGATATTCAATATAACTTATTGCTCGGCCTAGTTATCTAGTCTATTGTTTATCCTGGTATTACAAATATTATCTTCCCCCACACAGAATCTTATTTGTTATCTTAATTAAGTAGACGAAAAATTGTATATTAAAAAATCCGTAGAAATTTTTTACATGCTATTTATTTACATATCTTATAAATAATAAAAATTTAATCTCACAATTAGTAACCGAAATGCATTCAATTACTTTCATTATATTAATTTTATTTATTAAACTTTTAGACATAACCGTTTTTCTTCAATAATTTTGTTCCAAAATAATTTCCAAAACTTCTTAGTCCATACAATTTTGTAGAACTGCTATTAATTAAAGTTTTCATCTTCTTACACAAAAATAGTTTACCTAATTGTCTTTTACTTCATCGCAAACCATGAAAAAGTAGATTTCTTTCGTTAGTACTGTTTCTCAATATTATTTTCATTATATTTGTATTCCATGAGTAAGAAACTTTTTTGTATTTTATTTAGATAGATAAAAGTGAATCAGATTTTAAAACTACTATGAATTATTTTATAAAAAGGCCAAAAAATAAGCTATGGGGTCTAACTCAAATATTTATATCTAAGCACATTATGTGTAAATACTATACCTGTAAAAGCCAGGTGGAGCTGGAATTTTAAATTATTTGCACTCAAACTGCTAGTTCCAGGGTTACTAAAATTAGTTATGTTTCTTTTCACATTGTCAGCCAATTATTTGACTGAAGCAGTTAAAAACAAAAGATGTTAAGGTGTAAAAGACACTATACCCCAACGAACTGAAGACTGCAGATGAGATCTAGCCAATAACAGTCAAGGTCGGATGTGAGGTTGCTCCTTCGGTAAGGCACACTCTGTTCCACCGATCTCCTGCTGAATTTTTGTAAGGCTGTCATCCACAGCGGGACCACAATGTGACAACGCACGATACGATTAACGAAAGTCAATTGGCTCTGTGCTGTGGTCTAGGTCACTATGCTTCGCCTTCATCTGCCATCTCTAGTTCGTTAAGGTACAGCAAGAGTTATCTCCTCTGAGAGTCATGATTTTCTATATACATCCAGATCCTGTGGTGAATGAAGTGAAGGTGTCATTTGCAGGGTGGAAAGTAAATGTTTTTTGGTGGGCCTGGTATGCTAATAAGCATACTTTTCCCCTGAGTAAGGAAGGCAATAGTAAACCACCTCACTCCTCGTTTTACTTAGTAAAGCTTCTAGAGGTTCAAACCAGCCTTTCGGCTGATGACCTAAATAACATACAACTGCTAACAGGGCTATTAAACTATACTGCTTCGCCACCAGTACTACAAAACTTATTATTACAATTCTTTTGTGGTAATGCTTACACCATTTATTGAATGCCTATTACCAATTTTTACTTTCTCTTGCCTATATGAATGTATAGGAAGGAAAGTATTGTTTTCATGTCGATTTGTCAAAATCGAGTTTTCACCGGATATACACGTTTTCAGACCCTCTGAACCTATAAAAACATATTTTTAACGATTGGTCTGTGTGTGAACAGAATATCTCAAGAATGGAACATCGTGCGAAGCTGAAACTTGAAACTTAAGGTAGATAACACCTAGTTATAAGACCCGTCACGAACATTTTCATCAAAATCGGTCAACCGGAAGAAGTAGTTTATTTGTGTCATTTTCCACTTTTTGCGTTTTTCTCAAAAAGGGCTCCTACGATTTTTTTTTAAATAGCCTTATTTACTACGTTTTTATACTCTACAAGATATGGTAGGCGCCATGTCTGCTGAAATTTTTGGGGAGGCTGTGCTCACGTAGAAAAGAATTTTTTTTAAGATTGCGGCTTTAATATGTATTTTAGCCCAAAAATGTATGTAATAAAAATTTAAGTCAATTAAAAAACTTAAAACTTTTCTTTCAAACATTTCCTTGCATAACATTTAGTTTAGCGGAAATTGGTGATTTTCTTTTTTTTCCATGAAAATCGGTAAAAACATCGATTTTTTAAGATCAGCCTTTGTTTAAGTTTTACGACAAAAATGTTTATAATAAAATTTATAGAAAATTAAAAGATTTACAACTTTTATTTAGAGCATTTTTCTGTACAGAGCCTAGTTTAGCGTGAAAGAGTGATTTTCCGTATTATTAAGCCAAACTATAGTTGATTTTTATTTTGCATCATTCATTCATGATTAAAATAAGGTTATGTTTTTTGAGTTTAATTTTTTGTTTATTTATAATGTTTTATTACTAATGTTAAGTAATATTGTTCATTATTTGCATTGGCAAGAGAAAGTCGTGTGAATATTTCACAACTTATTTTTATTTGTAAACAAATACATATCTGTAACGAACGAAGACCACTAACACGTGGTCACTAATAAATAACACGATAATAAGAAGTCTGTTTTTTATATCGTTGGTACATTCTTTAGTTTATGAAATATAAATTTATTAAAATTAAATTATGCATAGAAAGTAAATTTTCTGTACAGTGTATTATTTTTTATTTGTTAAATAAAATAATAATCCTATATTGGTTAACATTAATTTAAATAAAAATCGTGGGTGGTCGTTTTTTCTTTATTTCTTGTAGTATACAAGAGCTATAAATATAATACGCTTATAAAATGAACAGTTCTGTCTGTGGTAGTTACAAAGGTAGTAGGAGGTGCTTGAATCATGTTTATTAATTTACAAATGAAATATTGGAATATGACATCAACAGACAATCGATTGAGTGACTCATGCAACTTTTATGGTTGATGAAGGGTGAGAAATAGGTTGATGCATCTTACTAGGCGTTCCCTCACCTCTATTCACTCCTGTGAATACTTAACAGCAGTTACTAACTTAACGTTATTTTAACGCTAGTTATTGTTAAATCCGGATTATCCGAATTTAATTTATCGGAAAGAAGGCATGTAATACTTTTGCAATAGAAAAACACCACTATATAAATATAATTTTTCACTAAATTATTGTTTTCAAATTACTCTCATGCCATGATGCTTGTATGTGCATTTCAAAGTTTATTTTCCCTGGATTTCTTCTTCGCTTTCAACAAAGTATGGCACGAGGATCGATTATTTAAATTCAAAGACGTTTGACTTGTTCTATAAAATTTATTTTTTGTTGTAAAATAGTTTTTAGAATGTAGATTTTTTAGGTACGACTTACTCTGTTTATTTTTGTATGGTGCTGTTTACTTTAAGCCGCATACATTTTTTTTGTCTTTAATAATTTTATTACAACCTACCGGTTGGTCTAGAGGTAAAGTTGCCGCTGCAAGTTAGTTGTTTAACAGTTGATTTTCGGAGACGAAGGTTCCTTGTGCAAATCCTAGTAAAGGTAATTACTTTGAAACGAATTTGAATACTAGACAGTGGTGTTACCGGTGTACTTTGATAGTTGGGGTTTAATTAACCATACTTTCCCAGGAATGGTCGGCCGGGGTCTGTACAAGACTACACCTCACATTCACGTCATACACATTATCCTCATTTCATTGGGTCATGGGGTTGCTTATTGTAGTCATCCTTCCTTATACTAAAAACTTTGTATTAAAAACAGTTAAATTGTCATTTTTAGTGTACCACCTTTTAACCTTTTATTGAGCAGTACTACGAGGAAATGTACGTTGTAAAATATTAAATTTTGTTTTACAGGGTCTTGAAAAATGTATTTCTAGTGCAAGAAAGTAAGATATTTCTTTTTTTATGTTAATTCCTGGTAAGTATACTTACCAAGGAACTTTAATTGAAATGGTAATCACATAATGTTAAGTGATGAGAATGCTTATTAACAACTTGTAGTACTGTATAACAAAAAATTTTGTAGAATAATTTATCTTAACTTCATATTAGGATGAATGCTTGCTTTTCTCCCGTAAAACACTTGAATTTTCTAAGTACTGTACAAAAGTATTAACAAAACAACACAGTAGAGTACGCTGGTATGAATCTTTACCACATTCATGCAACTCAGGAAGCAAATGTTAGCTGCGCGCTAATTTTAATATGTGGATAGCCTACTTACTAGAAAACATGTACAACACCATAAAATGCCAATAAGGTTTATAGCCAAGCTTATTCTTAAATAAACTCGACCTTATTGCAAGTGGTAAGTATACTTACGAAAGACCTATAAAGGGTTAATTATATTAATAAAGCCGATTTTGTCATGATTTTGTTGGATGAATCTGTAAACAAAACCAAATTAAATAATGTTTTCGGTACAAATTTTATAATTCCGTTAAGCGTTCTTTAATTTAAATGATCTTGTAATTTAAATGTCATTATTGTACTGACATTTTGAATTACGATTAATAAGACCATTGTGTTACGAAAAGGTGAGTTGTGTATTTACTTTAAAATTGAGTTAATGTTTACAATGAATGAACTCTTATTAAAATACAGTATAAATATTCGTTTCATTATCTTAAAATGTATTGAGAGTCACACGTTCTGATTATTTTTCATAATACATAGTACCTAATTCAAAAGTTAACGTAACGTGTCTTTGTAAGACGTTAGTGTATTTAATTTCTTATAACAGTTGTGGTTTCGGTATTGTGTGAAACAGTTTAAAATGATGCGATTTCATGTTCAAGATGATAGCTTATCTCACTTTCAGGTAGTACATTAATGACATAGTATTTTTGACAGAAAACATAATTTTGATTTTAAATATTAGTTTTATATATTTTTTGAGTTTTCTAATGTACTAAAACTAATTTTATCAAAATATGAATTTCTAAAATCCTTTTATATTCAATAGGCGGCTGAGTTTATTAAGCTGTGGGTGCGTTATTTAGCGAACTATAACATAATTTTTGGAAAAATTTATATGTAATTTAACTTAAGAATGCTTGTCACAAATTAAATATCGCTTGCTAGTTTTTCTACGGAGTATAGAAGTTGCTTACTGGTATAACATGGACTATAGTAAATTCACAAAGAAGATTTTTGTTTAATTATTATTTACCGTCAGTGGAACAGAGCTGTATATAAATGTATCGGAGACGTATGTATGTTTTTGAGCATGTTCACATTCAATAAAAATTATAGTGTGTCATATCATTATGATCTCCAACGTCTAGGATTACTAAGAGTTCTACCTTACCCATCGTTTTCCAGCGTTGCCGCGCAAACACATAAGTGAAAATAGGGTAATAAGGTAAAATCACACTATAAATGAACAAAATGAACTATATTCTTCTCTCAACAGTTTATTTCTTTTGCCATGAGTTTTTTATTCGTATAATTTTAAACTTTAATCAAATATGAGGAAATCGGAATAATGTCCTTAGAATTAAAATATAATTCACACTCAATAGTGTATTTCAAAAAAGACTTAATTGAGAATCAACATCTTGATACACAAAGTTGTTGAAGTTGAAGATGACGATGACCATGGTAGAAATGATAATGATGACGATTAGTTGTAGAATTAAAAGAAAAAAAATCAGTAATCAACAAAATCGTAAAGGTAAGTCCAGTGTTTTTAAACGTTTCAGTCTGCGAGTATCTTTGCTGTTGTCGAGGAGGTTAATTGTTAATGAATTTTGATAGTCTTTTAGTTTTTGTAAACGTTTTCGGTATGTTGTTTAATTTCTCCTTTTATGAAGGGCAGGTTTAGATCGTTGTATAATATTTCATTGGTTACGTAACTATACAATACCGAAAATAAAAACAGACGTATCAGTAAAGCGTAGTGATAGATGCGTATTATCGTTTTAATACTATCGTGTGTTTGTATGATTCAAGTAATCGTACAAGTAGCAGTGGAAAATGTGATCCGGTAATAGTGAGGCTAACGCTGGTGTCACTTATGGGGTATTTTCTGTTATTCCCCCCACCCCAGCATCATTTTTCACATTTTGTGAATATTTCGTATAGAAACTTACAGTATTTTTAGCGATAAAAAACAGGAAACATATTTAAAATATTCTACATCAACATTCTTCAAGTTGTATATTAGGTGAATGAGTATATTGCTTTGTCGCAATATTGTTACTGTAGGTAATAATGTAATATAAACTCATTGAGTACATGACATCATTTAAAAAATTAATCATTTAATTAAATTTAATATTATTAAATAATTTTCAATGAATAGTTTAAGGTTAACTTTTTTTATAATGCCTTTATTTAAAACATAATTGATTTACAGCATACCACAAAAAATAATAATATAAAATTCAAAAGAAATAAAAATAAACAACAAACTCAGCATAATCTTGACGTGATCTATAGATGGTAGTCTGCCAGAATAAATCCAGAATAAATTAAATTAAACTTCTTAAGGTTAAATTGAAAAAGGAAAAACTTTAATGTTAACTTGAAAAATATTGAGGTATGATTTTTTTTTTACATATTTTCCCCGATTTTATAGTTTAAAATACTGTAAGAGTACATACATACAAAATATATAAAAAATGTAAAAAAATTATGCTGGGGAGGATAACAGAAAAACCCCCACTTTGAGCTCACGATGTTAATTCTCTAATTCCCCAGTTGTGTATCAAATAAAATATTACACGATTATTTACGTCAGCGACACACGTATACAATATTGTATTGTAAGTTCAGAGGCGGCCGTCAGAATCAAAATACGCAACAAAATTCTCCTGAGTAACCAGCAATCGCTAAACACGGCTGAAATTATTAAGTAGTGGCATGATACACTTAACCCAATACTTGTAGTACTAATTTAATTAAACATTTAAATTTGATACAATTTTAACTCTGGAACATTACCACTGAGAGTTATTTTCTTCTGTTGTTCTTGTTTAGGTTAACACGAAAAGGCTGCTTTGAACCTCTACTGGTTTTATTAAGTAAAACGAGGAGATGGTTCACCCTGCCTTCCTCACTGAGCTAAAATAATATGCTTATCAGCCTGCGCCCTCCAGAAACAACTACTTTCCATCCTCGAAATGACACTTTCACTTCATTCGCCACATAATTTGGCTGTATAATGAAATTTATTACTTTTTGAGGAGATAACTCTGACTAGTGTCTTTTACACCTCTACTTCTTCTGTTCCTAAATCTTTCAGTCATATAATTGGCTGACCATGTGATAAGAAACAGAACGATTTATTGTAGCCCCGGAACTAGCAGATCGAGTGCAATTAATTTAATACCTTACCTACTTGTTATGGGCCTTGTCTTCTTCTAAGATGCGGTATTTGATGCTAGAAGTCCATTTGATTTCTTCGTGCGGGTGAAGGTCACGCGCTTCTTCCCCTTTCCTTCCGCAAGATTTCTCCTCATACACTACTTCCCTTACACTACTCCCCTTACACTACTTCTACATTACTGAATTGAACTACTTCTTTTCTCTTTACAGACTAAAGTTTCGTCTATTAACGACAAGAAATTTAATGGTTACTCTGATACACATAAGACAATAGGCCTACTATGATATGTGAAACCTTTTTATTCTACACAATATATTTTCCTAATTTTTGTGCTTAATTTTCGGATCGTTGGAACAGTTCTATCCTAATATTTCTTTATACAAACTGCACCTTAATAAAAACATCGCCAACCTTTTTACCTAAACGAAAAAGATGATTATTTATCTTTTATGTTTTAAAGCATGCATACAGAAACTGGATTGTTACAAATTTGTATACGACTGAGAAATAAACTGTCAATTGCCTTTTATGTAATCTTGAGCGCCGTTCGCAAAGAATACATTAAAGAAAAGGCTTAGAAAATATACTTTTTAAGTTTAGCGTAAAATAACTCTGTTAAATTGCGAATAAAAACACGAAACATTTTAATGAAAATTGTAGAGAATTTTATTCTAAAAAATGACGTAAATAACGTCTATGAAAATTAAACTCATTTGAGAAGTTTTTTTAATTACAAACAAAAGAAAAGCTGGATTTAGATTTTTTCCATTGCAGTTTTCCTTTTGTTTGTAATTAAACTTCTCGAATGAGTTTAAGTTTGTTGATTTAAATAACACATTTATGTGTTGGTCTCGTCAGATGTTTTAAGCGTACGGTACTTCACGAAGTGAAATAATGTAAACCTGATGAAGGCGTAGGCACAAGTGCACACACATACTCCTCGCTGCATCATTCAGACGACTGGTGGGGTAGGCGAGGTGAGGAAGTGGCATGACCTTCACCCGCACGTTGATTTCAAATAGATTATAGTAGAGCTAGTAATCTAGTAACTTATGCGGTTTTTTATTTAATACTTTTTTAATAATTTTAACTGATGATTGTCTTTGCACAGTTGTAAAATAAAGTAAATAAAACTTTTTAAATAATAAAAAGTTAATTAATATTTGAATTTTAGGTCGTCTCCTTGGTCCTGTGATAAGAGTGCTAGATTGTACTACATACTGCAAAGCGGATGGTTCTTGGTTCGATTACTGGGTTGGATCTGGAAATTATTTAACATTAAAACCTACCAGTTTCTTACCGTAGTTCATAGTAATCAGTAGTATCTAAAATAGTAGATGTGATTTCTTTTTTTGTATCCGAGGCAACGAAAAAATTTATGTTCACTCTCTCACGATGGAGAAGTGGTGTTGGACTCAATTGAGGCGTTCTCGTCTAGTTCCATGGAGGCCGCAATCTCCTACCAGTGGGGCGTGGAAGGGAATCTTAGCCTAATTCCTCCCTCGATGTCACCGAACCCAACACTCACTCTCTGAAGTTCATTCATCTCTTTAATCACCAGCTCAGGAAATATGTGTGTTTATTTTATGTGATTAGGACAGGATTTTGAACTATATGTGGCGTAAAACTAAATGGTAAATTTTTTATCACTAATGTGTGTAAGTTTCAATCTGTTGAATTCAGAACAATAAGCAACCCCATGACCCAATGAGATGAGGATGATAAGTATGACGTGTAAATTAGGTGTAGTCTTGTACAGACCCAGGCCAACCATTCCTAAGAGAGTATGGTTAATTAAACCCTAACCATAAAAGTACACCGGTAACCACTGTCTAGTATTCAAATCCGTAAAAACGTAATCATCTGTACTAGGATTTGAACCACGAAACTTCGTCTCCGAAGATCTGCTGTTAAACAGCTGACTCGCGGCGACGAATTTACATCTAGACCAACTCAGTAAGTTGGACTTAAAATTGATTAAAAAGTAGTTTAATGATGATAATATTGTGATTGGCAGAGAACTATTTGTGCAAGAAAATTTTCGAATTTTTAGTAAAACAAAAGCACTAAGGAGCTAGGAGAATTCAATGATATTATGGATAGTCATGAAGCATAAGGTTAATTAAATTAAAGAGAGTATTTAAAATATTAATTTTTGAAGTTAAATATTAGGAAATTACTAGATATATACAGCGGGAGATTTTATAGTGAATAATTTGTTAAAGAAATTACTTTATAAATATTAATTTATTACCATTATTTATGCAATATCGGCCTATTAGTAAGTAAGTAATTGAATAGCAATAGTAGTAGTAAAAGTAATAGTAGCTTTGCCATCGGTCGGTCTGTAACTTGTACAGTAAGTTAAATTTAAGGAAGGGAATAACTTTTTCACTAATGACACTTAGAGTTGGGAATTTCTTTCCAGCCTGAAGGGAAAATCGTAAAAGTGCTCCAGGAATTATTTATATAATGTATACAGCAAGCACTGCATTAAAGTAGCTCCCACTTGCTAAATTCTATCAAAACTCGCTTATCATAATGAAATAGCTAACGACAGCGGGCGCGGCGTGGCGCAGCTTACAAAATCTTCTGTGTCCCTAATGGTCATAATGCATAAACTAACCTATTAATATTAATGGATTTATGTACCATATGTTCCACAAATCTAAATTTAGTTAGTTCGTATTGACGATATGATTACAGAAAACATAGGAAATTATATATTGCTTGATTAACAAGTATTTCATCTGTACACTAATTAATTTATTCCCTCTTCAATTTTAATTAATTCCTCATCCTTCTTTATTTTATACCACGGTGGTTACTGAATATTATTCCTGTTAAATTTAACTTTTATGTTCGAAAGGAGTCTATTATTTTTACAACGGGACTGAAGTTATAATTTTAAATTCAACGTAATGGGAAGATTATTTAATTTGTCTTTTAAACTTTATTTATCATTTCCTAAATTTACAAATCTTATGTATGTTTCTCATTTAGGTGATCAGCCGAAAGGCTGATTTTAACCCCTAGAGGCTTTACTAAATAAAACGGGGAGTTAGGTGGTTTACTCTGCCTTCCTTACTGAGTAGAAAAGTGTGCTAATTAGCATGCCAGGCCTTATGAAAAGAATCTATTTTTCACCCTATAGATACCTTCACTTCATTCACCACATGAACTGGCTGTATTTATATAACTAAATTCATTACTCTCAGAGGAGATAACTCTGACTAGTGTCTTTTACACCTCTACTACTTCTGTTCTTAAATGCTTCAGTCATATAATTGGCTGGCCATGTGATAAAAAACAGAATTATTTTTGTTGCCCTGGAAGTAGCAGATCGAGTGCAAATAATTTAACACTCTAACTACTTGTTATCGGCAAATGTATGCTTATTGAACTCAAAAATAAATGTCTATGAATTGAAATTAAATGGTCGGTTTCTAAAAAATATATATTTTAAGATAAAGTATTGGCCTATATAAAAATTTCATTAATTTAGAACTATAATTTATGTTTATTTTAACTCCCACTTGTGATAAAATTGTAGCCTGCAATACAGAATGCTTAGATCGGTTATTATACTGTTTATTAGGAAAAAGAAAATTTGACAATTTGTATTATCGTTCTGTGTAAACAAATAGTTCAATGTAAATTCAGTTTAACTTGAACGGATTTGAAAACTAAGACAAAGGTTACCGGTGTACTTTGATCATTGGGTTTTAATTGACCATACTCTCTCAGGAATGGTAAGCCTGACTCTGTACAAGACTACACCTCGTTTACATGTCACACATATCCTTATCTTATTGGGTTGCTTGTTGAACGGATGCTAAATTGAACAGATTGTAATGTACATCCATTAGGGTAAAAAAGTAGAACAATAATCAATTTCATTGTCTTTGTAAAAAGGCGGGTTAGTGTATTATTATTCGTAACTTAATTTAACTGTCTCTGATGCATTATCCCGTCATTTTGTAGTTTTGTGTTGTAGTACTTACGTGTTATCATTAAAATACTTCCTAGTTTAAATATCGGTTATCTACTTTTTTATTGATTTTTTTGGCTTCTATTTCTGCTTTCATTTTTAGTAACAATTTTATTAGATTATAGGAACACTTAGTAACTAAAATAGTAGAGTGAAAAACTAAAGCAAGTCATCGTCTATCTATCTTGGACCTCTATAATACCTAACAATAAACGTAAAATACAAAAACGAATGTAATTTTGTTTCTCTAAATTTTGATTAAATCGTTCTAAAATTTTGATGTTGGAATTCGCAGAAATGCCCTAAAGTTTTATTCCGTATGTCCAAATAAGTTTAAAAATTTATTTATACGAACGTATTTGTTTTATTTTTACTGGAAAGATTTATTGCCGAAAAGCCAATACATTTCACAGAAATTTAGATCTACTTGTTTTCTTTTAAGGGTATATGTGTTGTTTCTATCCTGTAGGGATTGTTTAAAAATCAGTTTTATTTGATTATTACAATCATTCGTTACAATAATAAAGACAGGATATTTTGCATTTTGAAACTTTACATATTTTAGTAATATTATATTTTGCTAGTCAGTTGATTCATTGAAATGCGCTCAGTAATCTTTGCACTTGTTGAAAATCAATTAATTTGTATTTGATTTATCAATTAATGCCCATAACAAACAAGTGGAGTGTCAAATTATTTACACTCAATTTGCTCGTTGCTGGGCTAAAATAAATAGTTCTGTTTCTTATCACATGGTCAGCCAATTAAATTATTGAATCATTTAAGAACAGAGTATGTAAAGGTGCCAAAGGCACTAATCAGAGTTGTCTCCTATGAAAGTAATGAATTTCATTATACAGCCAGACCGTGTGGTGAATGAAGTGAAGTTGTCATTTGGAGAGTGCTTTTCAGAGGGCGTAGCATGCTGATAAGCGTACTTTTCCACTCAGTAAGGAAGGCATTGTAAACAACCTCACTCAACCTCAACCTCGTTTTACTCAGTAAAACCTCTACAGGTTCAAACCAGCCTTTCGGCTGATAACCTAAACAACATGATATCAATAAACGGTATAGTAATTAATTTTTTAATGTACATATAATGTTTGAGTATGTTTTAGATGGCTTTTCATTTACAAACTTAATTAAACGTAAGCGTACTGACTTAGAGCTTAATATTTTGTTTTAGTTAAGGCTTAAGGAAAAAATTTGTAATTTATTGTATTTGTGCAAGTTTGGATTCAATGAAATCACATAATAGAATAATAATGGTATATTTATTTTGTGTATCAAGTATTTATCAGTACGACAGCGGTACGTATTTGAGTATTTTCAGGAAATTTCTTCAAGGTAATTTAATTTTGTGTTAAATACAAAATGAATGAAGCATTAAATTTCTTGAATGCAGAGCTTAAACTGCTTACAAAACCCAGGTCTTTATTGTGACAGTCCTGGTCAGCTAGAACAATACCCTATTTAATTAATTTATCTCTAGTGAAGCGAAATGGCTAATTAAGGCAGATGCCGCATGTGCTGAGACCAGTCTACCAACTACCCTTCAGATTGTCGTACGTATTGAAGTTGTGAACGAATAAGCCTTATAGGAAACAATCGAGAGAAAAAAGACGACGGCAGGCAAAGTAGTGAGCGAGTGTAGCGCTGATTTGGCCAGCGACGTGCTGTGCGGCACTGCACAAATCAAATCTCTCTGAATGACATGCACAAGGGAAGCACATTTACGTGATTGGAATTCGCATATTCAATGCCACCTTCTATTGTACGATTCCTTGTTCTATTTCCCATTAGGATAAATAGACGTTTCATTTATACTTAAGATATCTTGTTCAACAGTCTTGTAGCAATCTGTCCTTTTGACGTATTCCGTTTTGAACATATACTCGTACATCAACAATTGTTTGTCTTATTAAATATCTTTTGTCAATTTTATTTCAGATATATGTAGATATTTATTTTACTATATTAACATTATTATAGAATTTCGGTTTTTCATGATCCCGGACAAATAAGTGTTTTTATCGATTTGAAATATCCTAACGAATAATATATTTTCCGATTTTGGGAAGGTTATTTTATTTTATTTTTATACCTAGTGAGGCCTATGTATGAATATTTAATTTCATAAATTATTTACGAATTGAATTTATTTCACCGATGATTTATCAATAAGTAATAATCCTGGAAGCGTGGCAAACTTCTTTTAATTTTAAATAACATTCAAATTGTTTTATAAATTATTTGCGTTTGATTCGGTTTCCAAAATGATCTTAATCGTACATATTCTATTGTGTGACTTTATAGCATGGTAATTGTAAACAGAAAATCCTTGATAAAAAACCAAGACCACACCGTATTTTAAAATCCAGGAAAATTAGTTTTTTTACTTTATTGAGAAACAATTACCACTAATTTATTATAACCCGCAGTATTTGTGTTGATGTTTGTATGTAATGTTAAGCAAATCTTCTAGTCGAAAATTCTCGTTAGTGTTCTGTATTGGAACATTATTGAGTACTACAGCTGATGTTTGTTGTGTTTTTGTGCTGGTCATTTTTTATGTTAAATGTACTGAATTATTGAACATTTTCGTAAAAAATAATATCGTCTGGTCTTCAGTTTCATTGTAAGTGTTTTTCAGAATTAATTACTTTATATTGAAAACTGTTCCAAGAAAATTACAACGAACACCATAAATTTGTTCGTTTAAGGTTAGGTTGCTATGCAACCGAGTAACAACGTTGGTTACGGCCCGTGTCCTACTATGGAGACTGTCCAAACTATCCAAACTAGTCTGAGTTTGGATAACGTAACCAAAAATAGTAATTCAGATAATTACGGCTCCAATAACACGGAATGGAGGCAAGTAATAAACAAACGTAAAATTACTGACGTTTCTATTGATGAAAATGCTATTAAAAAAATACATCCGAATGATCCACGGTCGAAAAATTCAATTTTATATGAAAACAAAACTCCTGTCAGTAATAAATATTCCTTACTTTCTGATATTTCGAACGACAACTCAGAAAGCGATAAAACTAAGTTGAACATTCAACGGCCCCCGCCAATTTTCTTAAAGTCAAACGTAAATTACGTTCCGTTATGCAACATTTTAAAACAGTTAGTCGGAGACAGTTTCAAATGTTCTTCGACAACTCAAGGTATCACTATTTACCTTTCCAATGGTGATGATTACAGAAAGTGTGTCAAATATTTGAGAGAAAATAATGCTGACTTTCACTGCTATCAGCTTTCTGAAGATAAACCATTCAGTGTAGTCATACGTGGGTTGCACCAGTCGATGGATCATAGCCTGATAATTTCAGAACTGAAGGAGAAAGGTCATACAGTACGCAGTGTATCGAATGTTATGTCCCATCGCACAAAACAGTATTTGCCGCTGTTGTTTGTAGACCTAGAGAAGGCAGAAAATAATCAACAAATATTTGATGTAACGTCTTTATTTTTTTCTAAAATAAAAGTTGAGCCGCCGCGTCCGAAACGCCATATAGTTCAATGTCTAAGGTGCCAGCAATATTCACATACAAGACGTTATTGTAATCACGCTCCTAAATGCGTGCGTTGTGCAGGGGATCATGAGTCTTCCAGTTGTACCAAACCACGCGATACGCCAGCTACGTGTGCGCTCTGTTCCCAGTCTCACCCGGCTAACTACAAAGGGTGTGCTATATACAAGGAATCCAGAAACGTCGGGCACCCCTTCATAAAACAAGTGAAAATTCAAAAAATCAAAGGCACCCAGTACCTGACATTAATTCTTCATCTTTTCCACCGTTGCCTTCAAAATCCACCGGAAATAAAATTCAAGCAGGACAAACTCCATTATTACAGGTACATTCACCTTCCATATTTTCATCTGCCCAAATTGCGGAATATAATGCTGCGTTGGGGCCGTCAAGTCAAATTAATACTTTTTTGTCGGAAATGAAAACTCTATTGTTTCCAATGATTTCGTTGATGACTCAACTTATACAAGCCTTAATGTCTAAAAATAATGCCAAATAATATGACATCTAATTCCCTTGTCGTCTTGTTGTGGAATGCTAATGGTATTTCACAACATTTCAATGAGCTAGAATATGTGCTACATGAGAAAAGAATAGACATCGCCCTCATTTCGGAGTCTCACTTGACTTCACGTTCTCGTTTTTACGTTCCCGGTTACATCGTTTACCGGACTGATCACCCGGCCGACCGGAGCCAAGGGGGCACGGCAATTATCATCAAGGCGACTTTAAAACATGACTTCCTTTTCACTGAACCTCCAACAAATTTTCTTCAGGCAACTGTACTTTCTTTATACCTAAACCAATTAAAATTTAATGTAGCATCAGTTTATTGTCCGCCACGATTTCGAGTAACTGAGGAGGAGTTTCAAAATTTTTTCGATGAGTTGGGACCAGCATTTATTGCAGGTGGTGTTTATAATGCGAAGAACACTCAGTGGGGATGTAGAGTCAATACACCACGAGGCAGGCAACTGCTAAATGTAATTGACTACAATCGATTTGAAGTAATAACGCCCAGGATGCCGACATATTGGCCTTCTGCCGTCACAAAGCTGCCTGATATACTAGATATATTTATAACACGAGGTATAAGTCGACTTCACCATGCGGTTGAAAATTTAGACGATTTTAGATCCGACCATTCTCCGGTTCTGTTAACTATAAGTGCTACTCCTCTTTATAAACAGCAACTACCATCGCTAACGCCAACTGGCAAGATGGATTGGGTCAAATTTCAAAATCTTGTAAATAACAATTTAAATGTTCACGTCCCTTTAAAAACTGCTCACGATTTAGAATGCGCCATAGACGATTTTACCTCTATCATTCAATCTGCTGCATGGGATTCTGCAATAACTGTTTCAAAAAATGAACGCAATGGACCACATTATCCCAGATCCATACGGGAATTAATTACTCAAAAACGGGCAGCACGTCGTCGATGGCATCGTACAAGACTTCCGGACGATAAATCTACTGTCAATCGGCTATCCAACAGACTTAAAAAGGAAATCTGGGCAGTTAAACTCGACCGCTTTGAAAGCCGCTTGAATTCCCTGGACACAGAAGATGGCTCGTTATGGAGAGCAACAAAGCGACTTCTAAAGCAAGTTCCAGTTTCGACTCCTCTTCGGCGTGAGAACCAAACCTGGGCCAAGTCTGACCAAGAAAAAGCTGATTTATTTGGAGAACATCTCAGCAACGTATTTAAACCTCATGTGCAAACAGGAGACATTGAGTTTGACAGGGATGTACAGGAATTCGTAACGTGCCCAACTACGCTATCGTTGCCGCCTAAACCTGTGAGTTTAAACGAGGTCAAGAGTATTATTAAACGTCTTCCATTGCACAAGTCACCAGGTCTGGATTTGATAACTGCAGAGATATTAAAGGAGTTACCAGAAAGAGGGATAATTTTTATACGAAACATATTTAATGCTATTCTCAGAACTGCGCATTTTCCTTTACAATGGAAATTGTCAACTATTGTTTTATTTCAGAAGCCGGAAAAACCATCTCACTGTGTAAGCTCTTACCGGCCGATTAGCCTTCTTTCAGTCGTGTCTAAACTTTTTGAACGAATTTTGTTAGATCGACTTTCGCCGATAATTGAAGCTACAACTCCAAATTATCAGTTTGGATTCAGAAGGCAGCATTCAACAACTCATCAGCTGCACAGAGTGGTTGATTTAATTTCTGTAGGGTTAGAACAAAAATTATACACATCGGCTGTATTTCTGGATATTAGTTCGGCGTTCGATAAGGTTTGGCATCCCGGGCTTTTGTATAAATTAAAATCTATTTTTCTGATACATATTATGGAATTCTGAGATCATTTTTAGAGGATAGATATTTTGTTGTGCGCCAAGGTTTGGAATATTCTAATATCTGGCATATCGAAGCAGGAGTTCCTCAAGGGTCCATATTATCTCCTGCTTTGTACTCCATATTTACGTCTGACTTCCCGGAAAATGACTTCACGACGGTAGCAGCGTACGCAGATGATACCGTTCTGTTATGCAGCAGTGAATCTCCAGAAGAAACTTCGATGAACATCCAAAATCACTTGTATGAAGTATCTACATGGCTCAAAAACTGGAGAATGAAAGTTAACCCGCTGAAATCTGTGCAAGTGACTTTTACTTTAAGAAGAAGAACTTGTCCAACTGTTTACCTGGATAACAATGAGATACCGCAAGAAAATAAAGTTCGATATCTGGGCCTCCATTTAGACCGTAGACTGACTTGGGGATATCATATCAAAACAAAACGTTTGCAACTAAATAACCGTACAAGATTACTTTCAAAATTCATCAACAGAAAATCAACTCTATCATTAAAATTTAAATTATTAACATACAAAGCCTATTTACGACCGATATGGAATTACGGTATTGAAATTTTTGGGACCGCAAAGAAAACTCACATTCAAAAAATTCAAACTCATCAGTCAAAAATACTTCGGATGATAACGAACGCCCCATATTACGTAACAAATTTAACATTGCATTCCGATTTGAAAATCCCTTTTGTAACAGAAACTGCTAAAATAAAATATTCCAAATTTAACAGAAAATTAACAGATCACATCAATCCCCTAATACAGCAAATGTCAAGACGAAACTTACCACACCGACGCCTACGAAGAAAATGGAGTAGAGATCTATTGATCTAATTGTTCTATATTTTTATTAACTTATTTTTTTGAAATCCACTATACTTTTGAATTATCCACTGGGATGTATTCTTTAAAAATAATATTTCTGTTTATTTATCAAGTCATTTGTTTTTTTTTCAAAATTTAGTCAAGCTTTTGGATGGTTATACTGTACTGTATAGTTTCTAAATTAAATTAACGTTAAAAAAAAAAAAAGTGTTCTGTATTGAAGCCCTATTCCAGAATCTTTTTAACTTTCATTGTGAATTTTTGGGTACGTGTGGGTATAATAATGTTTGTTTCTCTGGATTTGTGTGATCAAATCATTTTGAACGAAAATTAGTACATAATTTTTTAATGATCATGTGTACTGTATGCCTGTATTGAGGTCTCGCGTTTGATATAATTTCGGATGTAGTACGTGTGTCTAAACGAAAAGGTGTTGTGAAAAGGTTGTAATCGGTTTACTTTTGGTTTTTACGCTGAACATAGATCAGCTTCGTACATCCACATCGACCAAATTAGGTAGTTGTAACAATTTAACTTTTGTTTAATAAAATAAACTTTTGATTCCAATATATCAAAAATGTTTATGTACAAAACCTACATCTTAATGCAATCCAGTCATACAAAATCATAAATACACTAATATTGTAAAGTTGCTCAATGAAGAAACTTCATGACTGAATTACTGTTTAGTCGTCTTCCACCAACTGGCTGTTTATCTTTGTACTTGCACAACATGTAAAGTAATATTAGAAATGATTAATAAATTACGCCAATATTAACTCTTTTATGACCTACGTTGGGCGCCAAAATGTAGAAAAAGAATGAAGTAAAGAATGCAAAATTGAAATTGTAAAATTGAAAAAAAATTACTAAGTTACAAAAATTATTAATTTGAATTGAATTTATTGATGACACTGCTATAACTCAAAATATATTCTAAATTAATTGTTGTTGTTGTTTAGGTCAACAGCCGAAAAGCTGGTTTGAACCTCTAGAGGTTTTACTAAGTAAAAAACGAGGAGTAAGGTGGTTTACCATGCCTTCCTCAATGAGTTGAAAGAGTATGCTTATCAGCATGCCAGGCCCTCCGAAAAGCACTCACTTCCACCCTGCAAATGACACCTTCACTTCATTCACCACAGGGTCTGGCTGCATAGTGAAATTCATTACTCCCAGAGGAGATAACTCTGACTAGTGTCTTTTACACCTCTACCTCTTCTGTTCTTAAATAGTCGAGTCATATAAGTGGCTGACTATGTGATAAGAAACAGAACTATTTATTTTAGCCCTGGACTACACAGATAGAGTGCAATTAAAATAACACTCCACCTGCCCGTTTTGGGCATCTAAATTAATTATTGACATGTAATTATTTGTTGTAATATTGAATTGAATTATTATTCTAAGTCTACCTATGAGCTCAATAAAATTATTAAATAGTTACGATTTTTATCAATTCCTTGGAGTCTTATCTGCTGCATGTGTGTCGTTCCATTAACGGAGATCGAAGTGGGGGCTTGGTCATTGTTGCAATTGGTTTTATAGATATTCATAAACTTATTCAAATCTTTTCTTCATATTTTTTAAAATATCAAAGTAATTTTAATTAATTCCACAATTAATTGGATTCTTGTTGTTTTACTAATCTTCTTTACTTATTTTCTTATTTTTAAATTTATTTAATTATGTTATACTTTATTTTGTTTTCTTTTATTAAATTTAAACTATTTGGCTTCTGGAATTAATTTCTTTTAATACGAGGGCCGTCCGGAAAGTAGTACCCGTTTGTGAAATAAAGACACAGAAGTAAATATTAACAAATGTAAACATTTTTATTGAAAAGAGCATACCTTAAACTACTTCTCCACATAATCTCCAAGCAAATTTAAGCATTTGTCATAACGTGTGACGAGTTTTTGTATTCCAGCATCATATTCCTCCGCCGCCAGCCGATCGAAATACGTAGTCACACCTTCTTTAAGTTCTTCATCGCTGTCAAATCTTTTTCCCGCCAAAAACTCTTTTAAGTTTTGTAAAGAGATGAAAATCTGAAGGGGCCAAGTCCGGGCTATACGGTGGATGGTCGAAAATTTCCCAATTGAATTGCTGCAGAAGTTGTTGTGTTATCCCCGCTGCATGAGGCCTGGCATTGTCATGGAGGAGAATGACGCCATCAGACAATAGACCTCTCCGTCGATTTTGTATTGCCCGCCGTAATTTCTTTAATGTTTCACAATACGCATTAGCGTTAATAGTGTCTCCACGGGCCATAAAGTCAATAAGCAGTATACCACGTCGATCCCAGAAAATGGTTGCCATAAGTTTCCTGGTGGACAGAACAGTCTTGAATTTTTTTGGTTTCTTTGGTGAATGAGGATGATGCCACTCCATTGACTGTCGTTTACTCTCAGGTGAAGCATAACAAACCCACGTTTCATCACCAGTAACTATGCGATTCAAGAATGCGTCTGCTTCATCAGAATAACGTTCCAAAAATGTTAATGCAGCAGCCATACGCTTGGTTTTGTGCTCATCTGTAAGCATGCGAGGGACCCACCTTGCGCAAATTTTTGAATAATGCAGATGGTCTTTGACAATTTCATGAAGAATTGTGCGAGAAACATTAGGGAAATGTTCACAAATGTCATCAATTGTAACGCGCCGATCGTGCCTCACGAATTCGTCTACTGACCTCAGCAGTTGATCTGTAATGACAGATGGTCTCCCTGAACGCTCATCGTCGTGTGTGTTCCCCCTCCCCAAGTTAAAATTACGACACCAGCGCCGAACAGATGACTCATCCATCACATCGTCTCCATACACTTCCTTTAATTGGCGATGAATATCACAAGGTCGAACGTTTCTTGCATTGAGAAATTTTATTACAGCCCTCACTTCACAACTGGCGGCGTTCTCAATTTTTTTAAACATTATGAACGGTCACAGAAACAAGACAGGCAATGCTAGCGTCGCGGAACTTGCAACAGAGAAGGCAGACAAGCCACTGAAGCGATCTGACCTTGACCGGCGGCTGCTCGCCTCGTCAGCACCTCATGCGGCGGAAACGGGTACTACTTTCCGGATGGCCCTCGTATATAATTTTCTTCTCATAAATCTTCTTAATATATATTTTATTACTGTTTATTCTATATACTTTTAAAATTGAAATTATTTATTTTTGATTATTTTAAAAATTATTTCTTGAATTAACAACAACTGGTTACTTAAATTGAATCATCCATCAACGATGTAATAGAACATAGACTGCTATTCTACAAACATAAATGGTCTTGATGCTGTTAGAGTGTATTTATACTGAGTATGCTAACCGAAAGATTTACTGATGTGAAATTAGAAGAGAATGAAAATTAAAAGGTTTTAGCTATTATTAGTTTGAGTTTTAAGGTTGCTATGTTTATTTCAGTTAAGCAATTCTGTATACTAAAGAACTTCAGATGTTGATTACAAGTTACTTAAGGTATTCATCTTGTTGTTTAGGTCATCAGCAGAAAGGCTGGTTTGAACCAGTGGGCCTAGAGGTTTAACTTAGTAAAACGAGGAGTAAGTGGGTTTACCAATGCCTTCCTCACTGAATGGAAAAGTACGCTTATTAGCATCCCGGGTCCTCTGAAAAGCACATATTTTCCACTCTGCAAATGACACCTTCACTTCATTCACCACATGGTCTGACTGTATAATGAAATTCATTACTTTCAGAGGAGATAACTCTGATTAGTTTCTTTTACACCCCTACCTCCTCTGTTCTTAAATGATTTAGTCATTTAATTGGCTGACCATATGATAAGAAACAGATCTATTTATTTTAGCCCTGCAACGAACATATTGAGTGACAATAATTTGACACTCCACCTGTCTGTTATGGGCAGAAGGTATTCTTATATAAAGGAAAAATGTAAGAAAATAGTGTTTTGGTAGAATAAATTATTGATACAGTGTTTAGATTCGGTTTGAAAGTATATTAGAAAGAATTGATAATTCATGTAGAACGATCTCATAGGACACAGAGAATTGAATAGTGGTCGTGCGGTCCAAGAGACAGCCAGAATACTTGCTGAATACTTTTAAAAGAGCGGGTGTGGAGGGAGTGATCACCGTACGTACCTGCCTGCATTTTCTGGGTCATTATCCTTAACCTTGGGATTGTCCGATCCGGACGACCGCCTTTAATACCGGTAATTTACCCTTGCCTGCCCCATTCTTCTTTTATCCCGAGTGTACTAAGAGAAAGATTCCTTCATAATCTCTAGCCTAACCTTCAGTCCCTAAATGCTCTCTAAATAATATATCATTAAGTATCATTACATATTGTATGCACAACCACCCTAATGTTAAAATACTCTTGTTCTACATTGTTATTCTGCAATCTTGGAAAGCACTTGTAGAAATCTAAGAAAAAGTCTACTAATGCTGACAGTAAAAGATATATTATTATTATTTCTTTACAGGAAGTATCTTTTGTTTTATACATTTTACGATCAGTTATTAAACGTTGTAAAATCCAGCATACGCGATATTTTCTTACATAAACAGAACTATAAACTAAAGATATTTGTGCAATAGTTAGTATGTTGTTTAAGTGTGGTATTTCCATGCAGTCTACAATCAAATATTATAAACGCTGATAAAAAATATTTATGTTACACATCGGGAAATTATTTTGTATTGTGACTACATTTATTTTAACATTTTGTTTTATTGTTGCTGGTATTAAATTTATACATATGGGAAAACGTTTAGAACGAGAGATATAATCATAGAGGTTATCTTAATCGAAAATGATTGTTGCGTAAAAAAATATCTAGAACTAAACCTTATTAAAATTGGTGAATCAGTAAACCAATGAAAGTTCATTTTACAGTTCAGAAAACATAAGTGTATTGTTATTTTGGTTTCTAAAATTGTACTACATTAATACAATATCTATATTTTATTCTACATTCGCAGTTTTAATTCAAAAGTTATTTTGTTTTTAGAAAAGATTTTTCCGCAATCCATCTCTTATTTTTTTGTCCATGCCATTGTATTTTCCATTGTTGCCGTTCCCATTTTCGAAACCCTTTAGAATGTTTGGAGTAATTTTTATTTCCCCTAAAACAAGGCGTTACCAACACCTTATAGGATTGTTCAGAGATAAGGCTGCCATCTCAGGGAGGCTGAAAGCACTCTGGGTTTCATTCGGAGACCCACTTCCTAGGTTCTTACGCTCTAGACACCGTTGGGAATCTATCCTCCTCCACCTTGAGACCGTTGACTAGTTTTAAATTCTGACCAGCAAGAATTGGGAATTTTTCCACTCAACGAAAAAATAAAACTGTTTCGTGCCCAATGGGTCAATCATTTAAATATAATGTTAGAATAGTAAGCCACTTGCGTAATGTAGCGAGAAGATACAAACCAGTAGGAAGTAGAGATATTAGAAGGCCGAAGAAAAGATGGGTGCCGGAACAGTCTCGTAATATGTCAGTTCAATATGTGATTGAATTAATCATCTTACGTAGCTCAAACTCAAATAAATCAACTGTCACTTTTTAAATATTGGTAAATTTTTGGTTAGGGTGAAAATACATAATTTTGACAATTTCGTAAATGGGTTTACTGTACACTTTGTTGTAACAATCGTGATAAGTAATAAAATTAACTCTTATCATCTACTGATGGTACTATTGTTTATCATGTAATACCACAGCTGTACGTGCACTATTATATACAGGGTGTTTCAGGAGGAATCTGATATACTGCACAAGCTTATTCCTCTTATCAAAATAATGAAAAGGTTCATATAAACATGGGTCCGGAAATGCTTCGTTGGCGAGTGATTCAGAGTCAAAGATTTCACCTGAAATTCAGCTCCCTCAGTGAAATTACCTCACACTGAAATTTTTAGAGTGTTAATTGAGTTTGTTAATTAGATAAGTTTTTTGTAAAATGAGCTGACAAATCGTATAAAACTTGTCCCAGAACTCTATCTCCAAGATTTTAGGAGAAAATCGGGGTAAAGCAAAAAAGGTTAGGGTCGAAAACACACTTTTTTTTGCGTTCGGACTTCAATAACTCCATTAAATTGCCTATAAACAAAGAAAAATGTTCAATATAATTTGTAGAGAATTTATTATAAATAAAAAGATATATATACATATTTTTTTTTATTAATTTGACAAAATTTACAATCAATTATGTTTAACTTTTAGTAAATAGTTATGATAAAATATAATAACACTGACATGAGTAGGGAAGTTCAGCGACCCTTCTCTACAAATTAAACACAAAAACAGTATTGATAACAGTAGTTATGAAAATGAAAGAAAACATAAAATTATTTACAGAGAAATATAAACAAACATTAAATAATATTAGAAAACAAAATAAAAACTAACAAAATAATAAATTAAGAATTAAATAACAACTTAATAACTAAAAACTAAGATTATTTTCATTTTAATGGTAACTAGAAAAAACGTGTACGTATAATTAATTGAAAAATTACGGCTTATAGTGGTATAGTTAATACATTATATTTGTTATGAACAACAAATTGTATTACATACAACTTAGCTCTTAACGTGTAAAGAAAAAAAATCACTTTCAAAGTGATTTTAATTGCACTATATAAAATACCAAAATGTGGAAATTCTGATTGACAAAAGACTTTATTCAACCTTACAAGTAAGGGTTTTCGAACAGTACTCAACATGGGTTGACTCGTGCATACCTATTTATAGGTTGCTGAGTTAGCTTTCTAATGAGTTCGTAACAGAATTTTTCAGGACGTTTCAAACAACATAACTATTAAAGTTTGCGAGTACCGTTTTATGCCTAGATAAGAAAGACGCACGTCGCATGTTTTGTACTCCGATTTGAAGCCTTGCGTACTCTGTATTATTACAAAAATAGAAAGATTCTATACTTAAACTTTCTAAATGAGCAGTTTTAATGAAAATATTGACGTAACTAATTTTAAGGGTTTAAAATTTCAAGAGTTGAGACAAGGATGCAGTCTATCACCTATTTTATTTAATATATATATTGACTATGTTTTTAAAAAGTGTAAATGTGTGGTTAGTCCTGGGGTTAGAATAAGTACTGACGATTACCTCAATGCATTGCTATTTGCGGATGACATGTGGATCATACAGGAGAGTGAAGATGAGCTTCAAAGAGCAGTTTATGTTTTAAATGATATATGTAAAAAGTATAATTTACGAGTTTCGGTTGCTAAATCAAAGGTTATGGCATTCAGAGGGAAGTAACCCACTCTTTCGAAAATTGTTTTAGACAATGTAGTATTATATCAAGTGTCTCACTGTAACTATCTGGGCTGCGATGTGAGCTTTAATAGGGACTTGGGTGTCTTAAATAAAATAAATAAATTTCAAGCTATTTGTGGTACCATTAACAGGATACTGGGTAACAGAGTTAGAACAGAGACAGTAGTGAAGTTCTACAAGGTATTGGCAGCCCCAGTCCTTCTTTATGGAAGTGAGTCATGGGTTACCATAAAACGCCAAGAAAGTAGGATCCAAGCAGTTGAAATGAGGTTTTTAAGAAGAGTGAAAGGCTGCTCGAGGCTGGATCTAATACATAACGAGGGAATAAGATCCGAGTAGGGTGTATTTAGCGTGAATGAAAAAGCGGAGGAGTACCGAATCAATGGAGGCAACATTTGGAACGGATGCCAGAGGAGAGAATACCTTTAAAAGTGACGGAATATGTTCCAGTTGGAAGAAGGGAGGTGGGAAGACCTCGAAGAAGATGGCGTTAGTCGTGCTGTACGGGCTGGGGTGTCTCGTGTTTGTGTAGACGTACAGGATGGTTTGTGAGTTCGGAACAGGCTTATGCCTAATCCTTGATAGTCAGAAGAAGACTAATTTTAATAAATTACAAAATTAGAAAAAATTGAACTTTTAATTACTAATATTCTGCCTGAAAATGTTTAACCACTAAATTGTCGCCGGATTATTGGACTTAGTAGCGAAACGACTACAGTAATGAGAAAGTGAACATATTTCCACAGGTGGTCAAAGAGGTGCAACGATTAGGCTGTGTAGTGGAGCATGCTTCAATGATTAACCATGTTGTGATAGCCTACACCATGTGTGATACACGTTACTGAGTCTGTTCATTTGAAAATTTATTTAAAACGTTACATTTGTTCGCTTCAAAATATATTAATGTTATAAACTTTTTAGTTTTTCTTTAAAAAGTACAAAATTATACATCATTTAAGCTAATATACAATAATGAAAAGATTGATTTCTTAATTTATTTATTGCAAATCTATATTATTTAAAAAATAAACTATTAAGAAAATTTTATCACTACAGTAATACGAAATAAATATTAACATTTTCCTACTGTTTTTTTACGTTAAACTTTTTTATTGATTATACCAGATATTTTTTTTTCAACTGTATAAAATTAAGAAGCGATTTTTTTTAAAATTTATTTAACGTCGCATCAACTACAACGGTCATTAGCGACGACGTTGGGGTGTAACTATTGTACAATGGAGGATGAAATGATTTTTGTAACGTATGAAAATATGCCGTGCCTGAATGGGATTCGAACCCAGGACCGCATGATGAGAGGCGAGCACATTACCAACTGCGCCAATGCGGCCGGCAAACAAGCGAATTTGAAAAAAAGGATATAAATATTGACACATTTTAAGACATTGAAGGGATCGCTGCCCATTGACTGTACTCTAAACGTAATCATTAAGTTAGTTCATTATTTTGTTAATTATTCACTTATTTTATTTTGTTTTTCTTTAATTTTGACGTCTCATGATATCCCTACTCCAGAGTCGTTTCAGTCTTCGTGTAAGGGCAGTTGGTAAATCTGGTGTGTCTAGGTCAACAATGAGCTGGTTTGGGTTATTGGGTAATTTCTTTTTAAATCGTGTATATGTGCATAGGAACACATCATTGATGTATGGGAAGTTTAAGTCTGTGTTTAGTGTATAGTTCGTTACTTAAAAGGGAGCACTATTTATCTGTCTTAACAGTTTCGACTGAAAGCGTTGTATTTTCAAAATGACCGACGGTTTGACACAACAGTGAATTCGGCTGCTATACATCCAAACGGGTCTAAGGTAACACTTATAAACTTGTTTTAGATGAAGTGGGAGTTTAGAAGATCTGGAAATCAACGAATACAGTTGTTTACGTCTTGCGTCCAAAGTTTTTCGCGTTTCGTTAACATGTTGGTTCTATATGTTAAATTTAAAAATATAATCTGATATATAATAAAAATGTTGTTTCTCTAAATATCTTGTGTGTGTGTGAGAGAGAGAGAGAGAGAGAGAGAGAGAGAGAGAGAGAGAGAGAGAGAGAGAGAGATGTAAAATACTTGAAATTGTTGCAATGTAGAGTTTATTGCATCTGTTATTTATATGGGATAATTAAAATTATTATAATTATGAGTGTCAGATTTTGGTTTGTAAATTTTACTATTAATTTAAATTGGTATAACAGAATGAATTCTTTAAATTATGTGTTATAAATATGTTCAAAAATATGCATTAGTGTAAAACATAAGTGAGTCAGTATGGGCTGTTGTACCTATAAAATTTACCTGCTCGTTGGTGTGATATATCCGTTCGTTGTGGTAAAAATTTTTAAATTTTAATTAAATTTGCATTTTTTCATCCTCTTCTCTCTTGCGGGGTCGTCGATTAGTTCTCGCTGGAGTCCGGCAGCCGTGTGGCGTGGTGGACGTCTTGTCGTTGTCTGGATCGGTAGTGAATCCCTCGGTGTCTTGATCTGAATTGAATCGCACGGCTCAGTGCAGCGCTCATTATATAGTCGCCGGGAGCGCTGTGGTAGAGGGCGGCTACTGTCTCGGCCTTGATGACAAAAGCCTCTGTCGGTTGGGACCGAAAGGTTTTGTCGCTATGCCGTCATAGGGCCTACCGCGCCGACAAAGGCCGGAAGAAGTATTGAAGCCGGCAACACAGTAAATGATTTATTAGAAGGGGTGGCGGTGATAGCAGGCAACGAAAATATACAGGAAGTTAGGAAATTCTGCTATCTAAAGAGTAAAATAACAAAGGATGGTAGAAGCACAAGTGATACAAAAGTAGAATTGCTCAAGCTAGAAAAGCCTTTGATATGAAAAACAGCTTACTGATTACAAACGTTGACTTATAGGTTAGGAAAATTTCTTAAAACACTATGTTTGGAGTGTAGCATTATACGGGAGTGAAACGTGGGTGATAGGGGCTGTAGACAAGAACAGGATAGAAGCTTTTGAAATGGGGTGCTATGGGAAAATGTTAAAAATTAGGTGGGTGGACAAAATAAGTAATTTATAGGTTCTTAGGCGAGTGAATGAAAAAATAAGTGTACAGAAGCATCTTACCAGAAGAAGGATAGGCTAGTGGGGAGTATCTTAAGACATACAGATATTGATCTATCAATAATGGAGGGTAATATTGAGAGAGTGAATTGTAGGGTGAGGAAAAGGTTAGAATATGTAAAGCAAATATGTAATGTAGGTATTACAAAAGATGTAGAGTGTTACAGGTATGTAGATATGATACGACTTGCGAATGATAGAACAGCTTGGAGAACTGCATCAAACCAGTTGAGAGACTAATGACAGAGAAAATGTTAAAAAAATCACCCACTCAATGTGACACGTATTTTATTCCTCAACTATGAACTTAAGAATAATTTGGTATAATATTTTTCGTTTACTGTTTTGTATTTTAAGTATCTGGAATGTAATAATTCCTTGGTTTTATTAATTTGCATTATTTGTTTATGTTTACAGAGATTCAAGCTGGCCGCCACGACGACAATGAATCCTCACTACCACCCTTACACGGAGCTGTCGTCTCCTCATTCACCGCCACCGGACGGCGCCAGCTACGGGGGAATGAGCAACGGCCACGTTATGTCTCACCAAGGCGGTCACCCCGCGTTCCCAACGCCACCACCTCACCAACACCACCCTTTACACCATCATCACCATCACCACCATATGAACAACAACACAAACAGCAACAACCAGAACTGCGCTACCGTTAAAGTTTGCGCCGGCTGCGGCGGAAAGATAGTCGAGAGGTTTCTATTACATGCACTCGACCGTTACTGGCATAACAGCTGTCTTAAGTGTCAGTGTTGTGGGGCGATGCTCGCCGATATAGGATCTTCTTGCTTTACAAAGGGTGGAATGATACTATGCAAAGCAGACTATATCAGGTAAGACTTATCGTGTTTATAATTACGTTTATATTGTTTAGTTGTAAACTGAATTGAAGTACTGGTAACGCAATATAAGTTGACGATTGTCAGGGAGAGTAAGACTGGACTATGCAGGGGTGGAAGTTCTACTATACGAGCTTTTATGCTCGTATGTGCTTTTCTAAATACATCATAGCGACAGCTCTACATTGATTTGTTATGTTTACAACTATGTCGTTTTATAAACATCCCATTGTATTATTTATTAATTCTTAATAATTATTCTAAATAATAAACATTCATTCTAAATAAGCCATAATACTAGGCCTAAGCTATATGTATCCTTTTTGGTCATCAGCAGTTAACTGAATTACTGCACTCTGACATTTGTAGGGATAGACTAGTTAGTCCGTGAGTTCCGTCGATGCGAGCGGTAAATTCAAAATGTTGTTGTATTTTTAGGGTTTTTATATTTCATTATTTTCAGTAAATTTTAAATAATTCACTTTCTTTAAATAATTACATTACTCCTTACTTATTTAGTATGACGGTCATGAACTGAATTTTATTACTTGAGTGTTTGTGGTGGTTACATTTTGAGTTAACACGCTTGATACATGTCTTATGCTTTCGGGTTGGCTGATGTAAGTAGGATAGATAGTATACTGTCCTCCGCATGATAGGCGCAATCGTCAACTTATAGCGCGTTACCAGTAAATAATAGTGAGATCGGTTTACGTACAGACAAGAGTCTACAGTCTGTCTGTAACTTTATGGCCTCCAGCACAGAGAAGCAATATACTGATTGTAAAACCATTTCAGAGAACATATCGTTTTTTCTAACATCTGTGCTTATTTACAATCAGTTTAAAAAAAGCTATAAGAAAATAACATGAAAATGTTTACATGACGAAGACAATACCCAATGGTATCGCTTCGAAAAGAAAAACAAATTATAATTTTTGTAAACATTAACTAAATAAAACATAAATGACATTAATAGAAAAGATAACAAAATTAATAGCGGTGATAGTAGAATGCGTAGAGGAAGATGATGTTGATAGAGATGATATTGATTATGATTATGATGTTGATATGGAATACAATTATTTTCAATGTAGGTTAGTCGGTAATGGAAGGTCAAGCAATTTTATTTGTTTTAGTCGTGCTACGTCTTCGCTATTATTAAGCAAATTAAGCGCCAAGGAATTTGGGTGATCTGATAATTTTACTTGATTTTTAGAATTTAGGTGCGTAATTTCGTCTTTCATGGTGTTGAACGTAAGTCCCTGTGCAACGCATTATTTGTCGCATACCATGGAGCATTTGTTATAATCCGTAAAACTTCCGACTGGAATCATTGGATAATAGTGAGATTCGATTTCGCAGCTGATCCCCGAAGCGGTAACCCATAAGTCCATTGCGGTTTCAATATGACTTTGTACAGTAGGAGCTTGCTCTCTAATACAGCTGTGAACGTTTGTTCATCATCCAATACAAATCTCTTCGCTTCAATCCTAGTCTTTTACGTGTGTTCCAAATATGTTTGGACCAGGTAAGGCGTCGATCTAAGTGCATTCCTAAGTATTTTACATCATCTAATTTTAAGAAAACATATCTAATTTATTTTTAAGTAACTGAAACTTGTCGATATGACTTTTTTTTATAAAATAAAGCATTTTGCATAATTTTTGTTGTATACATTTACTTCGAAAAACACACTTAATGAAATAATGTACAATTTAGTAAAAGTTTTGTTTTTGAAGAATAAAAAGTATTTTATCAATACATTGTCATTGTTCAACAACTATTTCACTGATTAACATAATGTTTGGTAGGTTTGTTCTGTAATAATTATGGGAAATGGTGGTGCAATATAATTTTACAGAAAATAATTACTTTTTAAGTTACGAGGTATTTTCATAAATAAATTTTGTATAAACTTTTACTGAATTGTACATTATCTCATTAAGAATTTGTTTTCGAAATAATTTTATAGAACAAAAATCATGCGAGATACTTTATTTTTAAAAATACGTAATTTCCGACAAGTTTCAGTTACCAAAAATATTAGATATTAAGTTCTCTGAAACGGTTTTACGATCACCATACTGCTCCTCTCTGCCGGAGGCCATCAAATTATAGACAGACTGTAGTGATCAAATTACACCGCAAACCATAAATTAAAATCACCAATCTAGGATTTCCCCAATCTACACTACGCATATATTGTTGTGAAATACTGATAAACCTACTTGAAAAATTAGATGTTTTGATTCTTCCTTACAAAATACTCAAGAATAAAAAATAAGGTCATTATAATATGTATGTTTGTGTTACAAAAATAATTTTATCTCGCCGTTTATTAAATGAGTTCGTGAACAAACTTAATTTAATTGGATTGCGACAGTGTAACCTAGTTGTGACGATGCGGTCGTAATGTAAAGTACTACTACAACACGGTGGGTTTGTGTGGGACTGCCCGTGGTCTCCTGGCGCCTGAGGTCCGACCTCATCGAGCTGTATATGGCATTACCGTACAGGACAACGTATTGATATGCTAATTACAGACAAGCACGGTCATGCGAAAGACAAACAACAGATAACCTCCTTGCTTTATTCTATACTCTGTCGGACCCTATCCGGGCTCGTTTACTTTGTCACTTTACACGTTTCCTTGATTTACTGCACAATGGATAGTACGACAACAATATATTTGTTCAATATTGGTACATCGTACGAACAATAATTACTTCCTTCATTGGATATGTTCATTTAATCTGCCGGATAGTACACGAGAATATGAAAAACAAACGAGAATACTGTTTAATAACTTTACAAAAATTATAAATTTTACTATCTGTTAATCAATTTATACGAACGCATGTATTTTGTTATGACACACGAACGATAATTGAAATGTACAACAATGCACTATTACATTAGAAAGAATTAAATGTTTACGTTAGTAAGTCCACGTGAATAGCTACTTTCAATGTACGCCTAATATATTTTATCAACACCAAGAACTAACTATACTGTCCTCTTATCATGTTCATTAACACAGACTGCTAGTTAGGCCTTACGTTGTTTACGATTAATTTGATAATAAGATGTTACGGCACGTACATTCAACTAAGCTTTAAAACGTTAATCATTACATTTTTAAAGAGCCTAAATTATCCATCGTTAACAGATCAAACACATTCATTGAGCTAACAATTTTATTACGTTATAATTGTTTTTTAGGACTGAGCGCTTGTTTTCGCACGCTTTACTACTGATAAAATTTATATTATAATACCGCCATAAGAAGACACTTTAAAAATTTAAAGATCTTCCTTGTTACAGTTAAAGATCAATATAGTAAATCTTTTCGATATTTTGGTTAATGAAATTCTGTAATGCTTTGTAAAATATAATAAATTGTAATCATTTAGGATATTTACTTAGAAAATTTGTCGCGAAATTTGAAAATTGTAAATTCACTCAAAATTAATCTACTTTTTTTAAAGATTGCGGGGGTTTTTGATATATTTGGTGTGAATGTAGGGTGCCAAATTTGACGATTATTATGTTATTTTGGATGAAGAAATTCGAAGAGAGTTCTTTAAATTAGTCTTAGAAACACGTTTCCTCACTGATTTAAGTGCTGCCAAAACTCTTCTTCTTTTTCTTCTTAACGTGCCCTCTTCGACCGGAGGTTGGCAATCGTGATGGCTATTCGGACTTCAGACACCGCAGCTCTGAACAGCTCCGCTGAGGTACAATGAAACCAGTCGCGAAGATTCTTCGACCAAGAAATTCTTGTTCTTCCCACATCTTTCTTCCCCTGAATCTTGCATTGTATTATCAAGCGAAGCATTTCATATCTTGGTCCACGCATAATATGACCAAGATATTCAATTTTCCTTTTTTATGGTAAAAACAAGCTGCTTTTCTGTTCCCATTCCCCGCAAGACTCTTGTTCTTTGTTAATTGTATCATCCGTACATCAAAATAACACTGTTGTGGTTATCGAAATGCCATTAAATATGATAGAAATTATTGAAACTAAATCGTCTAACGGACCACTAAAATATACGCGGCTGTCCGCAAAATGATGAATACTATATGGTTTGCTGAAGAAATCAAACGTAAACAGGATACAAACTTTTCAAAATAAATTTCGAAGTTTAATCACATGTAGTCTCTACTACGTACGAAACTCTCGCACATCGAGACATCACGGTAGACACACTGTACACGACGTTAACAAATTTTACACTCGTTTCAACGTTAATATACAAGTTTTTTTAGACGATTCCATAGTAAATTATCTTTTCATGTAATTCTTCTTTTCATATGTTCACATTAATTTACTCATTGTTCCTTGAAGAACAGATTATAGATTTTGATTAATTACTCATTCCTTATTCTGTCCGAATGTCTACACCCGTTAGTCCTTCGCAGAAATCTCATCTCTGCCGTCTGGATTCCTTGCTCTTGGGTTTTTGTAGTTGCCCATGCCCCCCGTCCGGACAGAATAACTGGAGCTGCCATAACTTTATAGAACTTTAGTTTAGTGACCTTTCTCGTTCTATTTCCCAAAGTCCTGCTTATAGTTCCGCATACCCTCTGGAATTTTCTCAATTTTCGCTCTATATCCAAATCAGAATCAAATCCCACGTCACACCCTAAATAAAAAAGTGAGATACTCTCTCCATATCGGTATTATCCAGAACTATTATTGAACGTACGGGATATTTGCTCTTAAAGCCATTATTTTGGTTTTATCAATGGACATTTTTTAGCCAAAATCTTTACACAGTTTGTGTAACACATGGACCGCTCGTTGAAGATCATCTTCTGCACAATCCATACGTCATCCGTCAATAAAAGTGCATTCAAATAACAACAGTCATTTAACTTAATACCAAAACTAACGCTGAGTTTCCACATTTTAAAAATATAATCAGTATAAATATTAAATAATGTAGGTGATAGATTACACCCTTGTCGTCCTTTAATATATTTCGATAGATAATTAACGGTTAAGTTGAAAGTTTTGAAAAGGTATAACATAATCTTAATCGTATCTAAATGTCTGTATAAAAAAAATATTTTATGTAAAATTTTCTATATAAAAAGGATCTTGTGTTATTTTTAATCATTCCGATTGGTCACTTAAAACAAGTGTGAAATTTTAGTGAAAAATACGATAAATAAGTTGGCTCAATGGTTCCTAAGTTACAGGCGAATACACAAAGTAAAAACTTATCGCAATTCTAAATTTTGTATATATGTGCAGATAAACAAATCAGTTTTCTCTTCATTTGCTATTTATATCCTCCTTTACTGGAAATGTTTATTTTACTTCAGAATACACGTACGCTAGTCAATGTATTCTTTGTAAGTACCCGCCATGAAAAGGGATCTAAATTATTCTTTAAAGTGAATAAAATACAATATAGCTAAAACCGTTTGAGATTCACTGTATTAGAAGAATGTAATATTTCCTAGCGTAAAGTGTCCACGGTACTGAATTTGGTGAACAGTATTCGTTTCAATTTCTGTACAGGAAAAAAGGAGAGGGATATATATTTTTTAAAGATAATGCCGGTGATGTAGTGTTATGTGTGTCAAAGGAAGAGGGAGGAAACTCGATTTGAGAGGGAAGTGAGCGCAATCAGCCCCATGCATCCAATCAGGGCACCCGCAATAACTCGCGCCGCAAAGCAGCATATAGCTAAGGCTGTGTTCTAAAAGAGTTCGTACAATGATCCATATAGCGGTAAATTGCTCTTTAATTAAGTTTATCGATATTTTATTAAAAGTGTTCTAATTATCTATTCTAAAAATATAGTATATTTTTTTGAAAAAAAAAAACTTCAATCATTATTCGTTTGTACGTTATTCATTAACGTTTTGGGTTTAATTCCAAATAATTAAAACAGTATGTTGTTTTACTTTTGCCATCTCCACTGGTTTGAAAATTTTTATTGATACATATGGTTTTTTTAGAAAAAGGTTTTTCTTCCACCCAAAATGACACTTAATTGAACATATGGTCTAGCCTCATGTAGTAAAATTTAAAATTCATTTCAGTTGCTATAACTTTTATTACATCTTTAAATGTCTGTTATTTGTTGATTTGGCTGTGAATAATTATGAGAACTAAATTAAATAGTTCTGTAAGTCACGACGGTTAGTTTGGCACCACCACGGAATGCTATTAAAATAACTACCCAATTTTTTTTAAAGTTCATTAAAAAAAATTAATTCATTAAAAATATGATCTTTTTCAATTCTGTTTTTGTTTCGAAATTAATGTTTACCAAATTTTTTTTATTTTTATCTCAAATGGAAATAATTTTTGTAGAAATAACATTTTAAAACTTGCATCAATACAACTTTGGAAGAAACCAATTGAAAAATTTACAAGAGTGTTGATTGCAACATTATTGTTAAGTCAGTTTCTTCTTCTTTGGGTGCCTATGTGTTCCGAATGTTGGGGACCATATTAGCCAATCTCACTTTGTTCATTGCACTGCGAAATAGTTTTCTGAGCTTTGTCCAAACCACGTTCTCAGATTTCGAAGCCACGCCACCTCTCTTCTGCCAGTTTCTCGTTTT
Organism: Catonia carolina; assembly: GCA_035578175.1. Taxonomy (NCBI): domain Eukaryota; kingdom Metazoa; phylum Arthropoda; class Insecta; order Hemiptera; family Achilidae; genus Catonia; species Catonia carolina. The sequence goes on along the minus strand of JAQMRL010000002.1, from coordinate 116,473,566 downwards.
CTTACACAATTTTGTTTCGTATCCTCAGCCCTCTCTGGAAGTACGGCCTTCAACTATGGGGGACTGCTAGTAACAGTAATATAAATATTATTCAAAGGTTTCAGAATAAAGTATTAAGAAATTAGGTTAATACTCCTTGGTACGCAAGAAACACTGAAGTGCGTGAGTACTTAAACATTCCATTTGTTAAAGAAAAAATAAAAAGGCTCAGCGAAAAATTTCACGTCAAATTGTCAACACATAAATCATTTGGCTCTAAATTTACTTGATAATAGTCAAACCACCAGACGTTTGAAACAGCATCATGGCTTGGATCTCCGTGACATATTATAATGAAATAAAACAAAAAAGAAAAACAATTAAACAAAACATTAACATAAATATCTAACAGGCTAAATATTTTATTAATGCAAATGACTTTTAACCACAATTTATAATAAAAAAAGATAAATTGCATAAAATATATTTTTAGTTACTTTTTTATGGAAGGACTTTAATGGAAACCCTCTCCTTCATGTTATTTTGTATTAGATCATTGACTTTTAGTAGCGTCTTACCGATTGTGTACAGTAATTATTCAATTAAAAACTATTATACTTTCTTACACAATTACTTTTTTGTAAAATAATGTATTTAGTAAAATACATTAAGTAAAATATTAAGCATTTCAAGGTATAATTATGCAATTTACAGATAAGACTGAAACTTTTTCAGAACAAACAAATTAATAAACAAAAGTTAAACATTTTTAGAATATTTGAAGTAAAGTAAATTAAAATATTAGGTATTTGAGTGAAATGAAGCTGATATTTTAGTTTTTCGTGATTACGTGTAAAAAAGGAAAAAGTGAACTGTTTGGGTTACTTACTATAATAAAGATAGTTGACTGATAGACAAAAAGTGGGCCAAAGGAAAAATCAATAATTTTGTTATTGGCTGTGTAAGAGCAATATAAATAACATGGGTATAGGCTATTTCTTATCGTTCGTTGTGTGTGAGGTTTCGGAAGAGAGGGTGACCGATAATACGGATAGCGTAACTGTAGAGAGACTGTTGTAGGATGATGATGTAGGGTGGTGCAGTTGTTGGGGGTGGAAAAGCTCGGAATAACAAGATGGAAAGGGGATGATTTGTAGAGTAGGGGAATAGTGACGTTGATCGTGATCGCGACGTAATAGTAATATTATCCTAGTACTGCTTGTTACCAGTTAAAAGAACAAATTATAGGCTAGGATTATTGTGTAATAAAAAACAATTGCAGTGATAATAAAAATAATAATGGTAATTTATTTATTTCTATTCATTTTATTGCAGTTATGATAATTACATTGGTCCCTTAGTCGGATGAAATTAAATGGTTTAATATCAACTATCATAATTTTTTCTACGTTAAATGGCTAATTCATTATTCCAGAATAAATTTAATTTCTTTACCTCTTTCCCCAACTTTAATGATTTCAGTTGGAATTACTTTTACTTTCTATTTTACTGATGTTTAATTTGTTATTGTATTCAATTGTAGAATTATTATAAAGTTATACAAATTGTAAAAATATTGATTTTATATAAAATTAATTGTACAACGCTATGAGGTAAAATCTGGATCCTCGATCATAATGAATATTGATCGTTTTTATTACCGCTTTGCATATTCTGTTAACGGGGATTTTAGCTAAAGGGAGTACAGTCCACCCTATGTATTCTACTGTTTTTAATGTATTAATATATCAGTTACCAAATTAAATTAAGTATGTACAATTTTGTTTTCCTCCTCCGTGATGTCAGTCAGTTGGTAGAAGTCGCTTTAATTTGTTCAGTAACACTGATCGTGTAAGTAAATCAGCATGATGACAAGCTCATGGCTATGTATGAACAAACATTTGTGGATTTCCTGTTCAAATTTACACTAAGAAAACATTCACCAAAATCAATGATCAAATTGCTTAATTGTTCAAAATAGAAAGTCCAGTGTTGCAAATGTTGCTAAAAATATTTTTAGATTGCCTACTCCATCAATAAATTTTAGTTAGAACTTTGTTTAATGAATTCTCTATCATGAACCATTCTGAAAAGAGTGCTTGTACTCATGTTTGTCCATTCTTTATAATTTTTTCAACCATGAACATTCATTGGTCCACGTCTCTCTCTATCCTCAAAGTTGTTCTCGAGATCGAATTTGAATAAATAGTAAGTTACCTGTGTAAGTAACTAAGGAAGACAATCTTCCTTCTTTTGGGTGAGTTCATTTACTCACGTTCCATACCCTTACAAATTATACTTCCTAAAAAAATACTAAACATGCTAACAATTTACTTCCGCAAATGTATGTAGCACTGTTAAATATTTTTACGTTTTGTCTGTAATTTTTTCAAATTGCTTCGGATATCTGATTATCAGCTACCATACTCGTTGCCATAGTTCATGCAGGATATCTTGATGACTGATTTTGGGCAATACCAATGTGTAGGTTTGTTCTATTTATATTTTAATATCTTTGATTGTTTTTACTGAGGATTGCAAAATACTTTTCTTAAATATAGCCCTCAGTTAGTAACTTTTATCGTTTTGTTATCAGTATCGCCTTCTGTTATTGGAATTATTGCTCAGTTTAGTATCGTAAAATTAACAAATTGAATTGATATAATTCTATTAAAATAAGAAATAGTTACTGCAACACCTGTGGAAACCATATGGAATTTTACTAAACTATTCAACTTGTCTTTAATGCAAAATTTATAAATTTAAATAGATTTGTGTCAACTTCTTTTTTTAATTCATTCTGTATGTTATTTTATTTTGAACTTTGGAAAAGATACTGGAGTTAGATAGGTTCCTAGTCTATTGTAAACCAATAAATTTATTTCAGCCGCTTACGTAGACATTTTTTTATCCTTTATTTTAAATCTTTAATTGTACTATATAGAACAACCAAAAGATGAGAAAACATTGCTATTAAATTACAAATAACAAGAACAGACATGATAAAAAATTCAACATTCAGCAATGTTAAATTTGGAATAACAATGAACGTAAAATATACATAAGTATGAAAAGAAAAACTAAAAAATTCATATTGTCACAGAAAAGTTATTACCAACAGTAATAAAACATATTTAAAACAAAACAAAAATTACATCTAATATTTCACATTATTTTATCTTTTTCGACATATACATGCAGAAAGAATATTAAAGAAGATGTCTGCTCCATCTTCCTTTTAATCTTCTAATAAAGCCTGGCGGATTTGCCATATCACTGATAAGTGGATTATTATGGAATGGTAGTTATGAGTAGTTTGGTAGATTGGTAGTTTCTTAATTTCTTAATGTTGTCATGGTTGATTTATTATAACATTATCACTGTTTTAGTTTTCTTATTTATTTTTTTGTTAAATTGATAAGATTATGTTTGTATGAAGTTAAAAAATAATGATTATTGTTTGTTTTAAGTATTTATAAATTTTCTTTTCTTATCAACTAACGTGATTAATTAATTAGGTATTTTTATATTTATTAATTATCTCATCACATTAATTAATATTTCATTATTATTAAGTAAACACTTAAAGTGTTTTTAAAAATTGAACGATATCTTGGCGTAAAACCCAAGTACAAAACATTTTTTTGTTACAAACCACTTGAAATCGATTGTCGTGGAAGGTTGAATTATCTGTTGTATGTAGTTGTACAGGAACATTGTGATACATTTACTTTAAATATAATTAATACAGGTTAAAAAGTAAAGAATTTTAAAAAATTTATCACACGGAAAGATACTATTATAGCGATGATTATGGCTTAGTATTCTATAATTTAGCTACTATTTTTAAGCTTTTATTCTTTATTCAGAAACTAAACTGTATAAAAAAATTCTGTAGCTATAAAATGGAAAATGTTTTAAGTCTGGAAAATTGTTACAAGTCGAAACCTACTGTTCCAGGTACATAACCCACCGTAGTCGCTAATAACCAAATTGTTGATGCGTATTAAATAAACCCAAAAAAATCAGCAGTCGTGAGACTGACCGACAGAAGAGACTACTTAATTTTTAAATTAAGTTAACAAATTAAACAATTTTTTTTATGAACTAATTAATGGTAATTGTTATAGCCGAGCGTGACGTGACGGCAAACGAAAGATTTTTCCCGTGCAACAAACACAACCCAGACGTGCCATTAGAAGTCGTCACTTTAAAAGATGTGGAAATTTTTTAAGCTTCATAAAAATTGTTTTATTTTTCTATTAGATCAGTACTCCTTTTCCTTCGTAGGCGACGATACATTAGATTTCGTCTTGATATTTGCTGTATTAGAGGATTGTGTGGTCTATTAATTTGCTGTTAAATTTAATATTTTAAACTATTATACTCGTATAAATTTTTGTACAAGTGTCAAATTTTTAAAAATTGTAGATCATTAATGTATAATTTGATAGGACCATTTCCTTTGTGGTTTTTTAAATTTAATTAAAATTTCATCATCTGCCTCGAGACATTTATGTAAACTGCCTTAAAGTAATAAACTGTACTTTGGTGGTTTGAATAGATAACTTTTTGAAATTATAGAAACAATTTACTAATGAATTGTAGTTTCATAATAACTTGAATATTAATAGCTGAAACAAACAAAATGGATTCTAGTTTAAGAAATGATTCGTTAGAAAAGGACGGTGCATACAGTGCTTCATTAAGTTCCTTCTTGTATTCAATCTATTCGAAATTGTGTTCCCAAACGAAGGACTATAATTTATTTGTTCAAATTGGTATGTACGGTAGATAATAATAATAAGAAAAGCAATAATAAATAGCGGGGAATGACAATTGTGTGCAATTAGTTTCACGCAAGTCTTTTTAGTTTGCGTGCAGTTTAGGCGTCAGGCGTTCTAGGGGAAGCAGCTTGTTTTCAACTCAGCCAGCCGGTCGTCAGTCGTCCGTTTAAGCATGGCCTATGGAGGCGGATGTAGAGGAGGATCGGTCCTGGTTCGATGGACAGAACCAGACGAATCATTCGTATAGTGGCTATTCTACGGGCCAGTTGATGCTCATGTAAATTAAACAGCTGGTGGTTTTCATTAATATATATTTTTTCTTTTTGACAAAAAGCTACGTGCTTACTGAATATTCTCAGCATCATAATCCGTCTTTCTTTCTTGTTTTCCTGTTTTCTAAACAGCTAGTCCTATTTACATCTAGATATATTTAAAAAGATAAGGGTTTTTTTCCTTTTTTCAGTTTAATCTCAGCTTCCTCTGGACTAACCTCCGTCCGTTTAACCTAATTTTCTAATGAATTTTCTCTATCAACAGGTTTTCCGTCATCCATTGTTGTTATTCCCAAATTCTCATTTAATGTAGAAAATAAACATTTTTCTTGTAAACTTGTTTTTACTTTCTCTTGCCTATATGAATATATAGGAAGGAAAGTATTGTTTTCATGTCGATTTGTTGAAATCGATTTTTCACCGGATATACACGTTTTCAGACCTCCTGAACCCAAAGAACATTTTTTTTAGCGATTTGTCTCTGTTTATCTGTGTGTATCTCAAGAACGGAACATCGTACGAAGTTGAAACTTGGAACTTAAATTAGATACTATTAGCGGATCCAACGCGAACAGATTCTTCAAAATCAGTTAACGAATGTAGTTGTGTTTATTCGTGTCATTTTTAACTTTTTTGCGATTTTCTTAAAAATGGCTCGTACGATTTTTTTTAAAAATTGCCTCATTTACTACATTTTTTATGCTATACAAGATAGGGTAGGCGGCATGTCTGCTGAAATTCTTGGGGAGGCTGGTCTCTCGTATAAAAAAATGGTTTTTCAAGATTGCGGCCTTAATATGCATTTTAGGGCAAAAGAGTATAATAAAAGTTGTGACAGTTTAAAAATCTACAACTTATATTTCTAACATTTCTTTGTGTAACGCTTAGTTTAGCGGTATTTTTTGATTTTCTGTTTTTTTTTTATGAAAATCTGTAAAAGATGGTTTTTTTAAGATTTCGGCCTCAGTATGCATTTTACGGCAAAAGTATATAATACAAAAATGTATAGGGAATCAAAAAATGTATAACTTTTATTTGAAGCATTTTTCTCAACAGAGCCTAGTTTAGCGTCAAAGTGTTTCCGTATTAATAAGCCAAAATAAGGTTGGTTTTTATTTTGCTTCATTCACTCATGAATTTAGATTATAGTTTTTGAAGTTAGTTCTTTTGTTTTCTTCTAATGTTTTCTTACATTATTGTAGGGAAGTTTTTTGTTTGGAATCAAATTGTTATTTTACAAAATCTTGGGATCTACAGCCCTTTTATTCTCTTATTTATAGCATTTTTGTTAATAGCTGCTGAATGGTGTTACCAACCTCTTCCGTACTTTTAAGCCCTTGGAAGATAGCAATAAGCTTGCACTTAGTGCGAAATCAATTGTTCGTGTTTTATAAAGTAACTGCGGTTGACATAAACTATTCAGACAGTTATACAGTTATTGCTCAACAAATTATTACTAAACTACAAAGATATGGTATGTTAGATGTAAAAGTTTAACCAAAAACTCTTACGAACAATTAATTTTAATTTAATTTTAAATACATTAAATGATTATTACCAAATCAATTCACATTTAAATTAAAATAAATACTTTAAATGTTATTAAACTTTTCTAAATGTATAAAATTATTGGCTACATGGTATAATTGCCTATTTGATATGATAATAAGTGACTAAACCTTTTACATTTTTGAATCATAAAATTTACTTACAGTGATTTGACTGATTGTAAATATAATATCTGTTAACAAAATATTACCTACGATAATAAAACATGTTTAAATTTTATCTGTTATTATCATTTATCCATTCTTCTGTACGTAATTAATAATTTTGGATTTTATATTACTACACATGCTCACAAGTCGCCAAATCTCTTGCGCTGTTAGCAACCTCTATATGTATATATATATATACATCCCGCTAACAATTCCGCGTCTTTTCAAAAAGCGTGCATTTCGCACATCGCTTATTTGAAGAGTATATTCAACTTTGATGAGAGTATATAGGGTATTTGTTACACTTACACCCTGAGTTTTGGTATTGGTTTGTCCTGATATTGAAAATTGAGCATTTTTGAATTTTATTCACTGTGCTATCAATTCAGACTCCTTTCGAATTACCGACAATTTCGCGTTCGTACAAATTACCGACAATTTCGCGTCCGGCATCGTTCCCGCTATTATGACTTATAGCCTGCAACAGTGTAAACGATGTTGCCATGTCGTACCGGCACGTGCACTGTAGCATTTGCCACTTCTACGTGTTGTAATGATTGTAGTTAGATATTCACATCTCACCCTAGTACTTCTCCACACAAGACCATCGTATGAAAACAATTCGTTCTCGGACGGAATCCAATCCAGTCATCAAAATAATTTATTATTTGTTGTTTATTATTTTGACATGTATTTTAAATAGGTACTTATTTTAAATCAATGTAAAACCAGAATAATTAAAGAAAGTATATTTTTTATTTGTTAGAGTTAATTATTTAAAATATCCTAATTGTTACAAATACAGTCAAACCTCCTCATTCGAAATCCTCCCTAAATCGAATATAATTGTATGCTATCCCCTTCAAAAATCGTCCTTAATATGAATTAAATTACCTCCCTATTCGAAAATTTTCGAGAGTTTCGTGGTCATATATATTGTAACAATACATTTTTTTATACATTATTAATAAAATAATTACAAAATTTCCAATTTACACATTGTACACGATTTTTAATGAAGCATGCGTTAAATCACGACAATAAGGACACAGTAAGCGTAGTACAAAACTACAAAAAGCTTTATAAAAAACTGAAAATGCAGTTAACTTTTGAGTTAGAAGAAACCAAGCAGAAACACAAACAATTACACTTCTTACAAAACATTATTGTCACAAAACCTTACGACCAAATAAGGGCATAACAAGCGTAGTTCAAAGCTTCAATACGCATCAGGAAATATTGAAAATTCAGTTAATATTTAAGTCAGAGGAAACCAGACGAAAGCAAAAAAAAAAAAATTAGTTAGGCTAAATTAGTAATGCAGTCTTTCCTTCTTTGGTGTATGATTTTCGTACAAACAGGGTAAAAAATACCGTAGCTGTATTCATTCAGATTAAGCAATATTTTACTCGTTAAAATTTCTACAATTTTCGGTACCCAATTTATTTTTCATTTTCTGTAGACTGACCTAACTTTTTGTTTGTAGGTATAGTTGTACTGTTTACGCGTATCCCGATTTTATTTTACTCTGTTTTTTATGTCGTTTTTTCAATAATTTTTCATATCGTTCTTATAAGTAGAATAATCTTTTGCTTTTGAGTACTAATAGAGCTTGTAATACCAAAACATGCCCTTAATTCTTAATCACAGTATTAAGTAAACCCTGTGGTGAATGAAGTAAAGGTATCATTTACAGAGGGGAAAACATGTGCTTTGCAAAGGGCCCTGCATGCTGATACGCGTACTTTTCCGTTCAGTGAGGAAGGCCACCTCACTTCTCGTTTTACTTAGTAAAACCTCTACAAGTTCAAACCAGCCTTTCGGCTGATGACCTAAACAACACAAGTAAAATAATATTTGTAAAAAACTTTCCTCAATCAAATTGGTGGTCTATTAATAATTTTGACTTTTGTAATTTAATATTTTATGGAATTACATGAATTTTATTAAAACGCAATTTTTAAGTACATTTTTTGTTTCAATGTTTTACCTCTGTAAATCGAAATCAGCCGGTTCCATCAGATTCGAATCAGGGAGGTTCGACTGTAATTACTATAATATGATCAATTAGTAGACAATGCAATTAAAATATTTACTTAGTTGACAAAATTATGTAATTGTAAAGCGACATAATTTGTTCAATATTCAAATGGAGTACCATTCACACATTGTCTTTTCGGTGTTCAAATGATTTCATCATCATCATCTGATGATTAGGCTTAGGCTTAGGATTAGGCTCAATGGCCTGTTCCAGTATTCATCTCTTTTTAGGTCTTCCCAAGCCTCGCTTCTCTCTAGGTTTATATTTCCATGTTTTAGTGACTGAATCAAAATGATTTTATAAATTATACAAAAGTACGATGGCCAGTAAAATTTCTACAACTTTTGAAATGCAGTCCGGCTTAGTCATAGTTTGTATTTTTATTCTTGTTCCTCAAGTAATGGTAATCTTTGATCTTCAACAAATTATACATTACACTAATAATTCTCGTATCCAGCTGTTTTGTACACGTTGAAGTTTATCCTTTAACAGGCCATTTCCAAGATTATTTTTCGGCTAAACAACTTTCAGTCAGTCTTCCAAACCCTGATATTTTTCTCTGCGTTTTCTTTTAAATTATTTAGTGTTGTAAAAGCCATGGTGGCCACTTTTTGTTGATATTCTTTTGGTTTCTAGTACTTTATTTACATCGTCAACCAACCACCCAATCTAGGAATCAATATTACAAATAATGAAATAAATAAACCTTATTGTTACGTAAAATAATGTACATAATTTTTGACAAGTCAAAATGCTTGGGATAAGGAACTGGAAGGTTATACTATTGCACAGAAGACAAAAAGGAGACAGACAAGGCATTCATTTGGAGAGGCCAAGAAAAACTATGTGAAACCTTGACCAAGACAGCCAAACAATATGCTAGGACCAACTGATTAGAAACGAATTCTTAATAGTAAACAGTGTCCATATTCATAAGTTAACTTGATAGTTGATCATTAAAAATTTTAATCATTATATTTAACAAAAAACCAGATAAAAAGTAATTATATGACGGAATAATTTGAACATTATTTGATTTTTTAAACATACATTTGAATAAGTTTAAGTGTGACTAAATTAAAAACAAATCCATCAGAATTTGTAAACATGATAAATACTCAAAGGTATTGGTACGCTAAGTACCTTATTTTTAAGCGTTTTAGGGCGTAGCAGTAGGATTTGATTATATAGCAGATACGTTCCTTAATACACCTGTCCCAGGATAGTTTGCTACCTAATATTAATTCTAAAAATTATGTAACTTACCTGTTACAAAAGATTTTGATATATTGTCATTAATGGAGATATCCTTACTTTGGTTACTTATTTCCTTACGACCAGTGAAGCATTTGGCCACAGTTTTATCTGAGTTGAGAACTAGATTATTTATTGCATCCAGTCTATAACCTTACTTCAAGCTTCGTTAGTTTTAAACCTTGTTCATAGTTTTCATCTTCGAAAGATATTATCGTATCATCAGCAAATAATATATCATTGAAGGAGCCAAGAAATTCAGCGAGATCGTTAACAAAAATTAAAAATAGCAAGGGTCTTAAAATTCTAACTCGTTGAACTCCCCTTTTAACTTGTATAAAATTTTATGTATATTTTGTTTTAACTTTGCAATGATTGGATGGCAATTCGACCCTCTGATGTCCCTCTAATACCATACACCTCAATTTTTTAATGGGCAAATCATACGGGACACGGTCAAAAGCTTTACAAAAATCAAAAAATAAATAACAGGGGTTTGTTTTTGCTAATGATTAATTTCAGTAAGCTTCTTCAGTATCGGGAAATTACAGACTCTGTTGACCTACACTTTCAGGACTCGTGTTGGACATTTGCGAGTGTACTGAATTTACTTTAAAAAAATCGACTAATCTACTCTCTTATCAATTTATTATCTTTTGTAAAAATATTTTCGCCGTTTGGAAACATTTTCTCGATGTGGGTATCCTTTGAATTATCGATTTAAATTTACTCGCCCAAGTGACGAATAAAATGCATGTTTTGATTTTCAGAGGCAACTGCCTTTAATAAAATAATAGTACTGTAAGGGGTTGCACATAACAGGCAGGTGGAGTGTTAAATTATTTGCACTCGATTTGCTTGTTTCAGGACTAAAAAAAATTTAGTTTTGTTTTTATCACATGGTAAGCCAAACATATGACTGAAGTATTTAAGAACAGAAGAGGTACAAGTGTAAAAGATACTTGTCAGAGTTATATCTCCTCTGAGCGCAATGAATTTCATTATGCAGCCAGACCCTGTGGTGAATAACGTGAGGTGTGTCATTTGCAGGGTGGAAAATAGGTGCTTTTTAGACGGCCTGGCATATTGATAAGCTTTTCAACTCGGCGAGGAAGGCAATTGTAAACCACCCCACTCCTTGTTTTACTTAGCTAAACCTGTAGAAGTTCAAACCAGGACTGCAAAGTTGGCCCCATACAAAAATTTCAAAAATTAACTTGTAAAATTGATCGGTCTACGTTTCTACCGGATTATTCCGGAAAATTTTTTGTTTGTTCCGTCCAAATAAGTGAAAAAACGCCGGGAGGGGCTAACTTCACACTGGCCTCCCCCCGCTCAACTTTTTAAATTTTTTTTGGACTTCAGGGACAGACCTTCGTTTGTTTCGGATGGTCTCGCAAAATATTTTTTTAGTTCCTTTCAAGTAAGCGAGAAATCGAGAAGAACTGGGTGGTGCTACTGTCACTAATCCCCCTCGACTCAATATTTTAAAGTTTTTTACATAGATTGACAGCCCTTCGTTTGTTCCGGATCATTTCGCGAAAATTTCGTTTGTCCCGTTCAAATATGCTAGAAAATCAAAGAAAAATTTGGAGTGGCAAGTATAAGCCCATGCATTCAATACTTTTTGGTTTTTACTTTAAATGATAGCTCTCATTTGTTCTGGATTGTTCTGTAAATTGTTTTGTTTGGTCTGCCGAAATCAGCGAAAAAATCGTGAAAAACTTAGGAATGGTGGCGATACTCTAAGAAATTCAATTTAAACTTTATCGTTATCCCTATCGAGAGTCGTTCTGCTGTTTCGGAACGTTCCATAAATATTACGATTGTTAAGCTCATACTCGCGAGAAAATCGAGGTGAACTGGATGGTACAAACTTCACTTTAGGTCACCCACTCATTAATATTTAAACTTTTTTGTCTAAATCCATGGCCCTTGTTTTTTCCGGCTATTTAAAAAAAATGTCGTTTGTTCAGATGTTGTAAGAGAAAAAGGAAAAAACTGAATGGGTGTACTTTATTCTACCCTTAACATTTTTTTTCTGAAATCTGTAATCTCTGTCCAGAATTTTATAATGAAAGAAAATCGGTCCAGAATAAATATTAAAATATGCCTACTTGGTTCAGGTCTGTCTAGTAAAGTTTGCTATATCCCGAATTTCTTAGTTTAATTTTTTATCGCATTGTTTTTAAGCAAAAAACAAGGCTAATAATAATCTACTCCTAGTCCATTTTTCATTTTTTATATTTTAGAAAAAGTTTTTTCTCTTTAATGTTTTATTTACTTACTGTAAAACTGCTAAACCTAGTAATTGGGGCGACATATTACATGATACGAAATAGCATTATGGAAGTGTACTTGAACCATTTTGCAGTGAGAGTGGGCAAACAGCAAAATGCGCATTCTTTTTACACATCGTAAGCGTAATCAGGAAATATTTGATTGACAATTGTCAGGTGGTGTAATGTTAAAAAAAGCGTGAAATAAAATGTTAAAAATTCTTAAACAAATTTTTGTTTTGTTTTATCCCTGATGCGTGTAGGTTGCAATTTGTTCGATTGAGAACAATAAGCAACCCCATGACCCAATGATATGTATGACGTTTAAATGAGCTGTAGTCTCGTACATACCCAGGCCGACCATTCCTGAGAGAGTATGGTTAATTGACCCCCAACCATCAAAGTACATTGGTAACCACTGTCTAGTATTCAAATTCGTATAAAAGAACCAATTATACTATATACTAGGATTTAAACTAGGAACCTCCATCTCCGAAAATCAGCTGTCAGAAAAGCTGTCGAAAAGTCAGCTAAACAGCTGACTTGCGGCGACGACTTTTCTTCTAGACTAGACCAACCCGTTGGTTACTAAACGAACGACGTAAACAAATTACTAAAGGATTTGTTCATGGATTCGTTGACAGTAGGTTTATGCCTAATTTGAAAAAAGAAACCAAAGCGGCGTGCGATGGACTCATGTATGGAAGGCGACAGCACGGCGGAGAACAACTCTTCAAAATTGCGTATAATATACGTTGTGTATACAATGCGTTTAGAAAGATATCCTGCCAGCCATAACAATAATTTAATCCTGACACTACTATGCGCAGCACCGGTTTCCTTCCAGGATAGTTTGTCAACCCAAAAAATCGTCTATCGGAAAAGAGAGTTTTTTAATTCTATCAAAAAATATATAATTATTTTTAATTTAATTGTATTACTTATATCAAATAATTTGCCGAATAATATTTATTTGAATGTTTAGTAAATTAGATTGTGAGTTTTGAAAGAATTGTAATTCGATGATTAATAAAAATTTGTTTTTATTATTCTTTTAAACTTTTTTTCTTAACACAACACAATATTTATTTATAACTTGTTTTGTCTATTTTCTTAACCGGTGGACGCGAAATTGATAGCAGATGTGAAACTGACGTCCTTGTAAGAATATACATAATATACGTATATTTTTACATAGGGGCGTAGCGAGAGCACTCTGGTGAGAAACTCTCCAAGGTACGGTGTATAAAATAGTTTCAAAACACCGCCATTTCGCATCCGGTACCAAAATTTATTTATTTTTTTGTGTCTCTCTGAGTAACAATAAAATTCTCAAAAAATAAATATAGTTGCCCCAAACTATGTACTTTAGTTTAAAAAAATTACGTCCGAAAACCATGTCACAATAAATTTTTATTAAGTTTTTATTAAGGATTACAATTTGGCGTCCGTATACGGACGCCAAATTGCACTCGGACTCCAGATTGTTAGGAAATTGTCAATGTATGGACGCGAAAATGATAGTAGTACATATATATATATATATATATATATATTGGATTGTTATGCCCGTAACAAATAAATTTAATTTCACTCCATCTGCAGTTTCCAGGGCTACAAAAAATAATTCTGTTTCTTGTCACGTATTCAGCCAATTATATGACCGAACTATTTATGAACAGAAGAGGTAGAGGTGTAAAAGACACTAGTCAGAGTTGTCTCCTCTGAGAGTAATGAATTTCACTATACAGCTAGACCCTGTGGTGAATGAAGTGAAGGTGTCTATTGCAGGGTGGATAGTGGATGCTTTTTGGAAGGCCTGGGGCATGCTGATAAGCATACTCTTTCAACTCAGTGTGGAAGGAAATAGTAAACCACCTCACTCCTCGTTACTTAGTAAAACCTCTAGAGGTTCAATCCAGCCTTTCGGCGGTTGACCTAAACAACAACAACCAGGGATTGTTATGATTTGAACTTTGTCTCTGACCCTACGGTACAGTTTTTGATATGTGTCGTTGACGTTAAGGAACGCGTGAGTCATCGTTTAGTGTTCTATTGGACACGTAACTCGGGCAATCAGTAATCAGTCATAAGAATTTACTTTGAAAACGTTGTATTCGTGAAATTACTTTGTATTCGTGAAATTTATTTCTTAAACATTTTCTTTTATATATGCTCTACAGCGAATAGATGTAGATCGATCTAATGGAATTATATTTTGTAAAAATAATTTCGGTAACATTGTTTTTCCGATTATAATCATAAACTATTAAATGATCTAAGCTGTTTAAAAATGTTTCTATTTACTGTCTTAAAATTAATATATTTTTAGTAAGCTCACTTAATATCAGTTTTAGCTTAATCATGTGAGGTATTTTCAAGTACTAACGAGTTTGTATTGCCTGCTGATTTAGTAGACTTATGTTTTCAGATTGGACTTTTCTTCTTTGCCAATCAAGACTTGCATTAGGAGTACAAGTATTCTACTCCCTATCAGCTTTCCTTGCAGCACGTGCTCTCTCGGTCCCTCACTCCCTTATATTGCGTGTCCCTCACACCACCGTTTCTCACCATCACGGCGCTAATTACACGCTGTACTGAACTACGACGTGCGTTGTTTGTTCCTTCGTAACATAACAACAATTACGTTATTGTTATGACGTTTATACGAAACTAAATTTTTCAGTCATTTATTTCTACAATATTCCTTTTGGATTATTGTTAATTCGTTAAGTTTATATAAATAATAGAATTTATGGCCACCTTCGTGGCATAGTAGTTAGCGCGCTAGCGTACCAAGCAGAAGAATTCGTATTCGATTCCCGAGTGGGGTTTGGAAATTATTTCGTGTTAAAACGGATTGTTTTCTTACCCCAAAATTTTCTTTAGTAACGAAGATGTTGAGTCGACTTAAGGGGACCCGGAATGCCTATCTCCGTAGTGTTAATGTAAGGAACATTTTCTCAAAAACGGTTAGAGTTATCTTGTCTAACTTTCTTGTGGTTACTTTTCAGACTATTTTACACCCACTGAGTTAGAAGCATCTTGATATATTGTTAGGAAGATAAGATATTTTTTTTTAAATTACAGCTTTTGAAAATCATAACTTTTTTCCTATTGAAGTGGAAAATAAATATTTAAACGCATTATTTTACTGTCACATTAACTCAGTACAGTGGAATTATGGTATGAAAGGCTGTACTGAAATTTCATTAAAATCGATTCACAGTTGGCTAAGAAAATGTTCCTGATGTGTCAAAAATTGCAATTTACGGGTAACAAGAAAAACTAAAAGAGAACACATTATACATTAATTAATCCA
The DNA here is from genome assembly GCA_035578175.1 of Catonia carolina. Taxonomy (NCBI): domain Eukaryota; kingdom Metazoa; phylum Arthropoda; class Insecta; order Hemiptera; family Achilidae; genus Catonia; species Catonia carolina. Next base: position 116,457,914 of record JAQMRL010000002.1, on the reverse strand, counting down.
ATGTTATTTTTTACAGTTCAGAGGTTAATATATTACATTCACAGGTGGCCTGGTGCTAACGTCAAGTTTTAAAACCAAAAATATCGCACAAAATAAAAAAATCTGTATTCATCTATTGTCGTTCAATAAAATAGAGATGTTAGGCAAATGGTAACGTTTAAAAAAATAACGTAAGGATTCAACATATTTTTAATTTAAAAAAACACAGCAAAACCCCTGACAAATTATCTTTATATCGTTGGATGCCGAAAATTCTGAATTTTAATAATTTGCAAAAACCCGGAAATGTGAAAATTTCTTTCATGTGAAGTTTCTTTCGTTCCGGTTACCCTTAATATTTAGACTAAAAAAAAATTGTGTTTATTTTTCTACCACTATTTGTGGTTTTTTTAAGTTACTTGAATAAAATTTACAGTCTTGACAATCCAGTTGTTAATAAATTTATATTAAAGTAGCCTACTTGTAATTCTCAGTTTAGCAAGATTATAAATTTTTAATTCAAGTCTTATAAAATACATATTTCTTAATGTAAATATTTAATGAAACACATTTACATCTGTCCCCATTATTACCTGTTCAGACCTTCTGAAGCATCTAAACTAGTGACATTTTGAAGTAGGCTGCCGTGTATTCTCATTTAAGGATAACTGCGTTCCCTTTTTCTACCATTTTATTATTTATGGACTTGTAACATCTGTTGTAATTACAGTTACAAACAAATTGTAGATTTGGTGACGTTTACTGATTTGTTTTTGGCAACAGGTATTAAAGTTATTTTATACTTTATTGCTTAAATTTTTAACTTTCAAGCGTTACATTTAAGATTTTGTAGTAGGCCTATTTAAGAAGATAATTACATAATCTGGATCCTCTATCCATATCCACTTAATCTCATCGTTTGTACCTTTTTCTCCGAAACCACAAAATATAGAGACTTAAATTGTTTTAAAACGAAAGTTAGGGTTTTGATACGTAATTAAATGTATCACTTTTTATGTAGTTGTAAATAAAGGTTTCCATAAGTTTTGAAAAGCATTATGTAAAAAGTTAAACAATGCAGTGTAATGCAATGTAAAATATTTTCCATTGTTAAACTTTAATATTCTTTAAACTGTATACATCCAGTTGTAAAAACTAAGGTAGGTAAATACCCCACAAATGTGCGTCCCTATATTTAATAGTACGTAAATTTATAAAATTGAAATTTTCGAGAAAACATGTTTAAAAATAAAAACTTTTATAGTTTTTTATACCTTTTGTAACAAGATAAATTTAATGCACACCTGGAGTTGTTTATGTTTGAGTCTATTGAAATAAAAATAAATAATTCCAGCTGATTAAGATGAAATATTTAAAAATTATTTAATAAACAAAATATGGTTACTAGGCAACTAAGAAGAAGAAAATAGAAATTGTAAATTATTTTAATGGGGCGTAAAACCTCAAACTAATAACACGTATTATTTTCAACGTCCCATTCTCAAAATTACCATTTTAAATATACATCATAATTATAAAGAATATTAATAAAATAAAACCAGTGAGTTGATTTAACAGTATTAAGAACAGGAACATTATTTCAGAAGTACACTTGAACAGTGAAAGTTGTGATTATAATTATGAAAATATATTGATTAAATAAAAACCATAATGTGTTAAACGTGAATAATGTTTTATTGAATGAAATAGGGGACAAGGTAAATGAAAAATAATAAAATCAAACTTGAAAGCTGATGCAACACCAATAAAGAATACAATGTTAATGTAATTTATTATAAATTGGCTAATTCCTATGAAGGGATAAATATAATTTCTTTCAAATTTGTCATACCCTTGTGGAAATTAATTTAGTTGCTTTCAAATTTGGCAACCCGATTGTGGGGAAGGATTCATCGACTTTGGAGGAATCATATGAAGTAATTGGGAATGAATAATAACAATAATAATAATGATAGTAATAATAGTCAGAACAGTATGATTAAAAACATGTTCCAACAACTGATAAATTTAATAAATCAACGAGGTAGCAAGTTAGATAAAGTAAGTTGTAAAATAGATAGTTTAAGTAATGTTTTAAATAAAAGATTAGATAAACGAGGGAGTAAAATAGATGATTTAAATAACAGATTAGATAAACGAGAAAGGGCTATTAGGGAATTTGAAGAAGGGATAAAACAGGATAATGTAAAAATAATAGAGAATGTAAGAAAAAGTCTAGAAGATGTTAACAAAAATATTAAACCAATACAAAAAGGAGTACCAAATATTGTAACAGATAGTAATGACAATAAGAATAATGATAAAAATGTGAGAGGAAAACAAATATTTGAGGTTATATCAACAAAAAATATGAACAAACAATTTGAAGGTTCAGATCAGTATAAATCCATAAATATTACATTAAATGATCGAATAAACAAAGGAAGAAATGATGAATTAGATAAAATGAACTTATCAAATAAATCTTCTGAGCATAATATAGATAAACCAATAAAAGAAAATGTAGATTTAGGAGTCGTTGAATTGATTGAAGACCAAAACAAGAAAAAAGTGATTTCACAGGATATGAACAAATTAATCTATGAAAGTATGAATGTTGTAAATAAATGTGTTAAACAAAATAACTGGAAACCGAATATAGATATATATACAAATCACAATAAATGTGAAAAAGAAATTAATGTACATTATGTTGTTATTTGTGTTATGTTTATAGTTTATAGTTTATAGTTTATGTTTGTAGTTTATAGTTTATTTGGGTAGTAAATATTGTAAGGTTGCTTAGTAACATAATTTTAAAACATTTTGGCCATATTTTTTCTTTAAATTTATCAAACAAATTCAAAATTTAGATTATAATAAAAAATTTTCTTTGTTCAAAAATAAAAACTTTTATAGTTTTTTATACCTTTAAAATTGTAAACAGCCGGCCCGTGGTGTAGTGGTCAGCGCAACTGGCTACTATGCTGGGGTCCCGGGTTCGATTCCCGGTCAGGTGTGGCATTTTTTTCATCTGTAAATCACCACATATCATTACCTACGCACAAGCCCAAGGCTTATGTAGGCATCATCACCAATTAAAAAAAAAAAAAAAAAAACTTTGAAAATTTTTTTTATAAATTTTCTTTCTATTTTCTAAAATAGTTTGTATAAATATGTTTCTAATGAGTTGTTTCTAAGTAAAAATAAATAATTAATAAAAATATAGTCACTCAAATTAATGTTTTATAAAAGTAATCGATTTTTCCGTTACTTAATTTTTTTGTCAACATATCATGTAATACTAGATTGATCATAATCTGATCTATGATAGCTGGATTCCTTTTTAATAATGATTACAATTTTACATATCATAGTTTCAAAAAACTACTTTTGGTATTTTCTTCATACACCATTAAAAAAAAAAAAATTTAGACTAATCATAAAAGCTTTCTAAAACAAAAATTTTATTAGCTAATATTTTGTTCCTTCAAATCATTTCTGCAAATGCTTAAAAATAACAGAGCTAATTTTTCTCTTTAATATGACAATAGTTTGAATGAAATAGCTGTAGTAAAACGTTATGATTATCTTTGAAAACGTAATTTTCTCCTCTTTTTCGGGGGTGGCACGTAATTTTACGAGATATTTCGTTGAAAAATCCGCTTTTCTACACATAGGCTATATTGTAATAAAAAGCTTAATATTTTTGTGAAACAGTAAAATAATTTAAAACAGATAAAATTCCCCCTTAAATGTCTGTAGAATTATCGAGACCATAGTTTAATATAGTTTCAGAAACAAAAAGAATTAAATAGGTTAGGTATAGCGATTTTAAAATACTTTGATTATTTAAATTTTTGTTTAGAAATAAAGGTGATTCTTTTATTAAGAACAAAACATTTAGTTATTCTGATAATAAGTACAATTGTAATATAGCTTTTGAAGTTTTTGACTTAGATAAAAAATAACTAAATAAAACAGGCATACATAACTAAATAAAAGCATTAAAGAAATATTCAAAGCAAAATTCACTGAGTTTATCGTACAAATATTAGTGAAGTGAAGTATAAAAATGTAAAAATTTCAATTGGATTTCAGCATCCAGTAATAAATAAAAAAATCTTTAACACCGTTACACAGGTGTATTACTGGGCTGTAACGGAATGCATAAGCTCTTTAACTCTTCGCGTGAATACAAATAAATAAAGAATAAATAACATTACAGTGTTTTTTTTAAAATTGTCTTTACCTGTATTAACGGTATTTAGAGGAAAAAACTTTTTTACCCTAAAAACTGTCTTTGTAAAAATGTGTGTATAACTGATTGGTTAAATTTACTTTTTTAAATAATAAAGTTACTATATAAATTTTGTTCGAAAATGTAAAACTTCGTGTACTGTATTATAAATATTACTAGTTACTGCACATATAGTATTGTAACGTATATTCCTCGCTATGTGGACCTGGTTATTTAAAAAAAAAACAAATATATTTTTTAACTCGTAACATTTATTAAAATATTGATTACGCACATTAATTTATTATAGTTATTACTACTACTAATAAATTACAGTTAAGTACTTAACCTAATAATAAACTAAATTGGTTACAAAAAGATAAAAAACTAAAAAATTAACTAAACAGAATACGGCTATTTACATTCAAAACAATTGAAGAGTTACTCTAACTTACTGCTTGAATACAAACTCCCTTGTCAATAACGAATATTTTTCCACTTTGCGATAAACTGGTTCTAACTGACACAGTTAACGTAACACCTTAATAAAATTGTATCACTATGCAAACGGTTTATATACTAACTTCTTTTATAGTGTCACTTCATACTGACTAACCACCGTTAAACAAACAAAAAAAAAAAAAAAAAAACAAAAAAAAATGACTAACCACCGGCAAACGGTCTACTTATATAAGAACAAAGAATTTGTAGAAAATAAGATAATTAATAATTAAACAGAAGATAAACTAGACAAACGAATAACAATTTACCCTTTACTACCTAGAGGTTCTCCTCTCGAGGTTTTTGACGGACAACAAATGAATAAACGAAGCCGGTATTCTGAAAAGAAATAAATTGTATCTGTTAAAATCCATACTAAAGCTATTGTGAAAACATAATTATCCCCTTCACATTGCGGACTCTATAATTTGTCTCTATGTGACAGAATTGTCTTTTAAATCTACTAGAAATTATTTTGTAACTTGGAATGCTCCAGAACCTGTGAACTATTTTCCTCATAAGTATATGAGAAAAGTTATTCGTTAGTCAATATTTCTGTCGAATTTTAAGTGTTATTACTTTTTCGATGTGTGTTTATGAACAGATTCCGTTATTTTCGAATGATTAGTGTTCAAATTACCGTGGTTTAGGTACAATTATTTTTAACATCATTGTTTAAAATAATTGCCTTAAAACATAAAAATATTCATAACTAACAAGAATATTTTTATCGCATTAAATATTGAATTTGTCATTCCGTTTTAGATTTTAAGACACGTGTAATTTTAAATTTGATTCACGATACGTGTTTATCTTTGAAACAATGAGTAGGATTATTCATATTTTGTTCTTATATATATTTTTCTGAATAAAAATAGATTTGAATTATTCAGTAAGTTCGACCTTAATATTCTTATTTGCTGTAACAGAGTTTCTACTTAAAAAAAAACCAGTAATTCCTTATTTTACGTGGGTGGTAAGTTCCAGCGAAACTCCGCATAAATGAAAACCGCGTACATTGATATTACTTATTTTATTTTTATTTTCATCCGTAATATCTGTACGTTGTAATCTGTTCAATTCAGAACTATCAGCAACCCCGTGACTCAATGAGATGAGGATGATGTGTATGACGTGCAAATGAGGTAAGGGCTTGTACAGACTCTGGCCGACCATTCCTGTGAAAGTATGGATATATTTAAGTAAGACATTAATTAAATACGGTTTTTCTGGTCAGGTTCTGACGAAAAAATACTTCATTTTAATGATACATATTTTATAACTATTTCAGTTACATTTAAAAATATATAATCAGTACAATTAATTAAAAACAAAAAAAATTACATTATACAGTACTGAATTTTAAAACATTATGAAAAGAGTGCAGAACGTGTATTTTTTCACAAAAAAATTGTTATTTTTGTATTTGTTCTTTATTGTACAAAATTCGCATTCCTCGTTATACAGTACTAAAGCTGCTTCAATTTGTCTTTTAAATTTCTGACTTCGTTCGATATTCGGGTTTTCGCTATTTTCTCATATATTTTAAAAACTGTTTGATGATTTTAATGTCAGTTTCTTTAATAAAACAAGATCCCTTTCTTCACATTCATCTTCGTCAGTGTCATTTTGTCCTTCTATTAATTTTAAAAGTTTATTACCATTATGTTCAAAATCATCTAGCACCAGCATTTCGTTTTCTTTCTATCTCATCTGGTTGTATGTCATTGAGTCCTTTACCTGGCTAATGCCCTATTGCGGCCATTTCTTCACAAGGACTAAAAGTATTTTTTGCTAATAATATTAAAGAAGCCGATCAGCTTTTGCATAACGTATAATGTGTAGAATATGTACTGATACCGCGTATAAGCAAATTTTCTCCGAGTATAATAAATAGGCTATTTGTTACTTTTTTAATGGATCGCGTAAAATAAGGGACTACTGTATAGCTATTTAATGTAGAGTAAATTTAGATTTTATTTTTTGGGTTTTTAAGAAAAAAATACATCGAGGAATAGCTTAGCCTAATTTGTCAAAAGTTGTAAATTGAGAAGGTATATTATGTAAATTACTAAAATTGGAGAAGTAAAATTTATTGTAATTTGTAAAATGTTGGGAGCCGGAAAGTATTCTGAATTGGAAGAAGTACACGAAAGACTGTGTAGTACAGTTCGACTTGGATACGCTTGCAACAGTGAAATACTCGTTTAAAAACGAAAACGAGTGGGAATGCAGGGAGCATATTGGATTATCTCAATCGGCGTGAATAACGACGTGCCCAAGGGACATCACTATTCAAATGCTTGCAAATGGAAATTAACATAATTATTATCCCCTCGAGGTAGGACAAAAACTATTTCGACTTCCAATAACCGGGACTGTAACCATTTATCCATTCATTAGTAAAGAAAAGTTTACTTGATTTAAGAAAAATATCATACTGTTTTAGTAGTTTTTGTTCTGGGAAAACACTTTTTTCATAGTTCATTGTGTATAACTTGCAATAATACTCCTTGACAGTAATAGGAATCGGCTGGTGATTTCGCTTTTCTTTTATTTCTTTTTTGTGTTTGATTAGTCATTTAGTGAATTCAGATTGGTCTAATCTTCTGAGTGAAATTACAAGAAAAACGTCTAAATGTAAGATATCAAATAAATTGAATTTTTTACCTTTCTGTTTGCGGATGGTTAGGATGATTCGAGTATTCAGTTACATTCCAGTTAAATTATCCATCTAAGTCTTCACCATCCGTATATACGTATATTATGTATTAAAATCCATCTAAGTCTTTACCATTTAAGTCTGAGTCTTCCATTGTGAAAGTGAGGTTGATCGTTCATTTTTGTTGTGTAAGTTAAATAACTAGTACATAAACTAGGAGTATATAAATACAGAAAATACATAATATCTTAATGTGGGTAATTTCCTGAAAATCTCTTGCACAGGAATAGTGAGGTTGATTATTTTGACTGGTACCTCGAGTTAATTTTTTTTCAATTTAAAGAACGAATGAGTGGAATATCAGGAACCGCATGAACCAGGATGGAACTGCTCTTCAAAGAGTAAATTCAATGCTCTGATCTAGTAAAATACAGATGAGAAGTTCGTGGCTTTTCTTTTACTAGAACAACTACATACGGTTCTGAGTGCAGACAAATGAGGTCGAGAGGCAAACAGAGGCTGAAGGCCGTAGAGGTGGGCTAGTTTTCCAGAATAGAGTATATTAGAAATGAAGACATTAGGCTACGGACGGGTTTTCAGGATACTACTGTAAACACAATAGAGACTAGAAAGTAGGGATGGTGTAGGCATGTCCATAGAATGACAGTGGACTGGTGACACCAAAAAGTATTCCTTTGCCATCAGGAAATTACAAAAAAAGGAGAAGAAGTCGCTCTCGGACGACATGGATACAAGGAGTTCGATACGCAATGGTATAAATAGAGAAGAATCTTAGAGAGGGTGACTAGGAAGACAGAACACGATGGGAAGTAGAGCAATCTGTAGGCCCCACAAAAGAAAAACAAAAACCAGAGTTTAGATTATATTTGTCTGTGCGAGTAGAAGTTGCTTCAGATTGGCTTGTTTTTGTTCTGTATTGTAGCTTACTTATCATCAAAATATCTTAAAATTACCGGAACTGAAATCATTTCAGAGTGCAGGATATTGAAATTTGACACTGCAATGTAGTATTGCAAAACTAAACTTTATGAAATGATCTAAATTTATCTGTCGGTAGGGTTAACTGTATTTTCTGATTTACTAGTGTTTACGTATTAACAAGGATATAACTGATTAAATTAAATTTTTGTGTGTTTAACAATGACGGTTTACCATCTAAATATGACTCACTGAAACAATAACAACTCTTTACCACTAATGTGTTACCTATTGTAGAAATTTTCTTTTTACAAGAATAATTCATCTGTTTATTTGTTGTTTCGCTAAAAATAATAATAAAAACGTATTCACTAAAACCACGTTAGATAAATCTTGCCTTTAGTAAAGTTGGTTTTGCATAAATAAAATCGTTACATGTAAAACGCAATCAGTAAATAAACATGAAAATGTAACCTTACTTTTCACCCAACAAATGTAAATTCGAATAGCAGTGGTTTTTATACTTGTCAGTGAAACGGTGAAAAACGAATTCCACCCATTTTATTTCGAATTACGCAAACAATCGGAGGAAATGTCGTGGCTCTACACCTCTGTCCTAACATGTTGGATAAAAATCTCGCACTGTTTTTTTTTCTTTCAAAATACGTGTAAACTGCATCAGAACGACGAGCTTTTATTTTTTCCTCTATGTATAATCGAATTAAATAGGTTGTTGGCTTCAATTTGAATCCTTTTACCGTTTGTGCAAGAGCTAATTCGAGCCGAAAAAAATAAAAATGTGTTGAATCGCAAGGTGTATCGGACTAAATAAATGGAAGCAAATACTGCCGGCGATCCCGAACATTCTCCGTGAAATTGTTGCCAAACGAGGGGCGGTGATTAAATTTTGTCTGTCGACGTTAAAAAACATTAATCCTTTGGACAGAGTGGCAGTATAGCAAGTTACCCCTGAGTGTGTACTCGTCAGTCACTCAGTCAATAAGGTGGAACGATGGTAGATGGAAAGGGGGATTATCAACCGATAGAACGAGAAATAGGATGGGTGAAAATTAACCAAACGGTGGTACCCTTTGAAACAGAGGCAAATAGCCAAATCAAACCATCCAAACTGCTCCAGAATTTATTGTATCGAATACTATGTCACCGCCTGTCTCGGCTTTGGCTCTTATCCCATCTAAACGACACTCACTATTTATTTCATCAAATATTTTTTTATCTGTTATTCTAAAAGCCGTTTTGTAAATGTACACGTATTCGCCTTTGTTTAGTTAATTGTTACTGAATTAAAAAGAGTTAAAATAAAATTATTAGACGTCTGATTACTACTTATTAATTTTCTTTAATCACGATCTAGTTTTGATTAACAAGGTATAACTGATTAAACTAAATTTTTGTGTTTAAGATTGACGGTTACCTATTGTTGAAATTTTCTTTTGTACAAAAAAAGCATTCGAAATTAACAAAAAACTAATCTCAAAAAATATAACCTTATTTTAATCATGAGTGAATGATGCAAAATGAAAATGAACCTCAGTTTGGCATAAACATACAGAAAATTACTCTTTCACGCTAAACTAGGCTTTGTAGAGAAAAATGCTGTTAATAAAAGTTGTAGATCTCTTAATTTTCTATAAATTTGATTATAGACAGACTATACATTATTGTCGTAAAATGTATACTAAGGCTGAAATCTTAAAAAAATCGATTTTTTACACATTTTCGTGAAAAAACCTGCTAAACTAAGCGTTATACAAGAAAATGCTTGAAATTAAGTTGTAGGTTTCTAATTCTCTACAACTTTTATTATATTCATTTTTACGCTAGAATTCATATTAAAACAGCTATCTTTAAAATACAATTTTTTACGAGAAAACAGCCTTTCCAAGAATTTCAGCAGATATGGCGCCTAACCTATCTTGTAGAGCATAAAAAATTGAGTAAATGAGCCGATTTAAAAAAAAAATCTTAGCTGTTTTTGAGAAAATCGCAAAAAAGTGAAAAATGACACGAATAAACTATTACTTCCGGTTGACCGATTTTGATGAAAATTTCCGTGTCGGGTCCTCTAGCAGTACTCAACTTAAGTTTCAAGTTTTTACTTACGATGTTCCGTTCTTAAGATATTCTGTTCACACACACACACGCGCGCGCGCACGCACACACACACACACACACACACACACACACACACACACACACACACACAGACCGATCGCCGAAAACATGTTTTTTGGGTTCAGGGGGTCTGAAAACGTCCGGTGAGAACTCGGTTTTGAAAAATCTACATGAAAACAATACTTTCATTCCTATTTATTCATTTGGGCAAGAGGAAGTACAAACAGAGTACAGTAGGAATTATGTAAGAATGCCGATGAATTCCCTAGACACTGTGTATACTAACACGCACAAAAACATCAGTCTATCCCGATGTTACTTTATGCAAGTATCTCACATACTACTACTAGGTACTAACAGTAAATAAAATTACATTGAACTGTCAATATTAATTTCATTTGCCCATTATACAGTGTACATATTTTTTTTAAAATTTAAATTTGTATTAAATTGCTGAAATTCAAATTTGAAATGTAAAAAATTACAACTCACCTTAAATTATTGTAGTAGTATCAAATTTTGTCAAAATTTGGCTACTAGAACCTAACCTTAATTTTAATTCCGCCATACTTATTTTTTTATAAAAAAAAAATAAATTTAAAAAAATTTCCGTAGTAAAATTTAGGCTTACAGAAGCACAAACTGAGGTAGGTAAAATAATTTGGAGTGAACCACTTAAATATTCTTCAGATATTCTGAACCACATTCTTCAGATATTCTGGGAAGTCCAGTATCATTAACGAAACAAACGATAGGAACTGAATTATATGTTTCCAGTAAGGCACGCATAAGGTTCGCTCTTCGTACCTCACCCGTATATAACTTTCTCTTTATATACCATCGGCATTCTTACGCTATTCTTACTGTAAATAGATTATATTTTTCGGTGCGCGTAGAAGGTGCTTCCCATTTGCTTGTTTTTGTCATGTGTAATAATGGCTTACTATTCTTCAAAGTATCTTAAAATTATCGGAACATTCGCAATATGAGGAACATAAAATATCGGAACATTGAGCAATTTTTGTTGTGATATTATAATTTATTTCTGTATGAGCAGCATTATGCATTTGGTGGGAAACCCACGTCATTCGGAAAATGAGACGTTAAATTGTGTGTATTTTAGAACTGCTAAAAAAACGAATAATAAGAACTTGTGATAATAAACGTAGTGTAAGAATGAATTTTGAAAATGCAAAGTAAAACAAAAATATGTAGAATTACGACATAAGCAGAATGATTCATCGCATTGATTATATTGACAAACGGTGCGGTACCATGAATTGAATGGAGGAAAAGTGTAGAGGAAGGTAAGACAAATAGGGTAGTAAAACTGTATGAAGGGGTGTGTGGGGGTAGACGCGGGTGGTTATCTCATAATGACGCTCCCAATCACCTGGTGTTTGCCATTCGTTTGAGGGATTTCATCTGTAGAGACGTCAATTCAATCACTTTATCATAGCTGATTTCAGTTTTCATCAGAGAAAATTCTATTTTACAAGAAGTGGTTGGATGCATTCACAGACGGCTTGTTTCTGATTTCTTCTTGTGTCGCAGCAGCTAGAAGTGCTTGAAGATTCTCGACCCTTACTGACAAGGTGATTAGAAGGTGCGTGAGGAAATGCTCTTTTAGAAAGGAGGAATTCAAAAGAAATATTTCCGTCTTATGTCTTAGTTCTTTAAATGCTTTTCAAGATTGTTTTCAGGATTACTGACGATTTATTTTATTTTCATTCGTACACGTTTATTTGATTGTTTTTATTGGTTATTTTTATAAATTGATTCAGCTCCGTATTTATTTATTTTGTTATAAAGTAAATTATTTTTCGTTTTATAAATTAATGTGTTTTGTTGTTGTTTTTTAAAGTAAATTTTCTTAGAAATATTTATTGAAATTTTTTTAAAATAAACAGCGAGGAAACATATTTCATTGGTTGTAAATGTTTCGTTTGTAAATAAAAAATATATCTAAATTAATAGTTTTTAACGGCTCCACTTCATTAAACCTTCCGTTACATAATAATGTCTTAAAAGTCACCGCAGTTCGAATTCTACTTAATAATGTAGTCAAAACGTTGTTAATTTCTACTCACGTATTGGTGGTATATTACGGAAGATTGAAAATATCCAAATTACTTTCTGTTGTTGTACAAGTTAATTAAGTAAAGTATCTAGTTGTATTATTGTGTTTTAGTGTGACGAATGTGCAAAAATTATGTGCTGAGCTTTAAATAAATAAATAATTTTTGTTGTATTGGTTAAAATTTTAATTTTTATATAACATAACAATAATTTAAAATATTTGTGTAGGGAATTCATTTTAATTTCATAAGATACAAAACAAACTACAAGGAACATTAAGCTATTAAGATAAAATTAAGTTCAGTTTGCGTTAATCCGTTATGCATGCATTAAGCGGACAGTTATTTAATCACAGTTTTAAAAATAAAACTGTAGAACCCCATAATTTAACTGAACTCTACCTTTTCCAGGAATCCATAAGATCGGTCCAGTTTCGATTCAGAATAGATTGATTGGATAATTAGGACGTGATTAATTCGTTATTGTATCCAGTTTAATTAAGATTTAATTACTGATTTTCTTGGTATTTCTCCTCGGATTTCTCACAAATTGGAACAAAACATCATAAATTTTGTGCACTAGTTTAGCTATCGTTTCAAGGGGGCCCGAAACGGTATCTATGTGGAAAGTAGCCCTTTGATATTTACCAAGCCTATCGATGTAAAATAAATAATAATAATTGTGCAATTATAAATATATAATATAGGCCTATGTGTTGTATAAATACTTATTTAGTTTATAAGTTTAACAAAATTACGTGTTATTGATTGTGTAATGTTTGAGATATAAAAAAGTCAATAAAGTTTGCTGAAATGTCTCAATTATATAAGTGATTTCGTGATAATTTAAAATAAGGTTAATACCGAAGCTTAGAATGGCTGTAAAGACTGTGTTTCTCAAAATTTCAGTTTGGTACTTTCAACGGTTTCTGTGATAATCGGTTGGTTGGACTGAAAAGTCGAATTTTCGAAACTTACGCCAAAGTTTCAAACTTCAAAATTTTAAGGAAACCTTAATATTTGGTTGTAAATAAAACAATTCCTGTTTAAAAACGTAGTAGTAACTAAATATCCCCTTTTAAGATTAAAATTGCTTCCAACTGTAACAAAAACGTTTGTAAAAATTGAAGTGTATGTGTACTTTTTGAGATGTTACTTTTTTATACAACTTTCTATAAAACATTAAGAATTGACACAAGCAACCAACGTTGGTACCTTGAGCTATATTTAAACAGGCGGTTGACGTTAAACAAGCACGTCAACCAAAAGTGACAATTACTAAATAACAGACTGAAACAGTTACATAAGCTATTAGCAAAGCCGTCAAAACTACCCATGACTTAAAAATTCTGGACGTACATGGTAATGCTTCAACCGATCTGGATGTATGGTAGTCAAATTTATGGTGTAACAAAGCGATCAGTCATTTCACGAATACAACGTTTCCAAAGTAAATTATTACGACTGATTACTAATTGCCAGAGTTGCGTATCCAGTAGAATAGTCACGATGATTGACGCGTTCCTTACGTCAACGACACATTTCTAGAATTGTACAGTAGGTTCAGAGAGAAACTCATCAAATCATAACAATCCCTTAATACGCAACATAAATTCTGCAGACCTACCAGAAATCGCACACAGTCCACTAAATCGCCGATGGAGTAGAGACATGATACATTAACGCAACTTTAATATTTATTACGTGTACAAAAATAAATAAAATTGAACTAAATTGTCGTTATCTGGAGAGCTATCACTGGGTGGTGTCCTCCTCAAAGCCATTAACGCACTTGGTTTTTTCATTTTTTAAATTGTGTTGTAAACACGTTTGCTAGTTGTTTTTATACAGTTTCAAAATAAATTAAGTAAAAATAAATTACGTAGAAGAAAATGTGAAATGTTTTTGGTTGAAAATATAAAATTCTATTTTGTCAATTTCCAATACAGACCCCCTTAAGTAAATATTATGAGTTTAGGTAACAATTTAATTTCTATTGCATTTTACTTCTCACATTTTTACCCTTTTCAAAAATTTCAAAAACTAAAATTGATTTTGACTTACCACTCTAATTTTTTGAAATGGTTAATTTTCTTACTCTATACATTGAGCTCTCTACAGCATTGACAAAGAATTATATTTAAGACAATTATAAATTAATTTTGCTATAAAGTATACAAAAACTCTTTTCCATCAATAATTGGTAGTATTTTTGTTAAAAAAATATATATTTATATATAATTACACAAAGTCACGGTAAAGAGATTTTGTGGAGTGTTATGTTGAATGTATAATTGAATAGTCTGTATCAGAACAAAATAAAAATACAAGATAGCGTCTAATGATCTCTAATTTATTTTCTTTTGATTCCATCCTTTTTGGATTTCTCATCGTTTCTGTTTCTTTAATTTAATTATTTTTAAAGGTATTGTTTTCCATTATCTGTATTAAATTTGATTTAATTAAATGATGTTACAAGAGAGAAACGGTGAACAAGAGTGAGACTGAAGAGAGAACCGAATGGGGTTACAAAAATAATTACTTGAAATCGTTTTTGGATGAACAACTTGCTTTGATATTTATCAGTTCAAACAATACTGAAAATACTGTAATATAAATAAATAACGAGTTATTTCGCACAATTTCGATTAATTTCTGTCGTTTCCCCTCTTACTTCATCCGCAATTAACCCTGTTTTATATTATTGTTGTTAGGTTGCCGCCGTTGTAATAACTATTAACGGATGTAATGATTGTTGGATTTTGTGTCATCTGTTCCATTTTCATTTTTTGATCAATTGAGTAATCAATTCAAATGTTTTAGAATAATAATAAAACTATTTAAAAAAAGTCACTGTGGAATACAAGACTAACATTATACATTAAATTATTGAATGTTAAAAATAAATCTAAAATTATTAAATAAAGAGCTATTACCAACAACCAAGAAAAGAATTACTCCATTCTTTTAAATAACTGTAATTTTTTTAAAATAATTTAGTCTGGATTTTTATTAACGAAAGTCGTATTTTAAAATCTTGTACCTGTATATTTTATTTTGTAGGCTACTTACATTATTTACATCGATTTTATCGGAATTTACTTTCTACTTGATGAATTAAAGAAATTAATGATATAATTAAACATTTAACCACACGTTATTTTACGTTACATCTAAAAGTGTTATTTTTGACTCCTATTTTTGTGTGTTGTGTCAGATATCTCTAAAACTATGGGAGGTAAGAGTTATGGGACCTATTTTATTCAATTTTTCCGGTAAAAAACCAGAAGATTGTATTAAGTTTGTCACGTAGTTAAAGCTTTAAAAATTCCAGTATGGTCTTGTCTTACTTCATCGGTATAACTGAATTCCAGTGGAAATTGTCTTCGGAACAATGCTTGTATGATAGTTTTCCTTTTCTTTAGCTCTAGAACCAGATCTATAGCTAATAGTGATCGCTTTTTAATTTTGGAATTATCCTACATCTATGTAACAAGCATTCTACAATTATCATCAGTCACTTTCTCATTAAGTAAGCTTCGTAGAGGCCATCGGCTTAGTTAAGCTGGCTAAAAGTTTTACTGCATTATAAAAATACTAACATTGCTACCTGATAATGTGTTTGTTTAAATGATTAAACCTTGATAGCAGCAAAGAAATTAAACGTACATTTCTTGCAGTAACACAAAAAAATCGGGCGAAAAACATCTTTAGAACAAAAAAAACTGTTTTTATGAAAAAATATAAAATGTGACTGTTATAATAATAAATAATAATATATTAATAATATAATATAATTAATACGTATAATTTCTCCCGCGCATGTCTCTCGCGATCATCAAACCTCTTCATCTACTTCAACAGCAATACGTAGACTACTCACACCCTATATATATATTCACACCCACACACACCTTACATATATATAAAAATCTTCATTAGGGCCCTTAGGGTTATCATTTTTGAATATTTCAAAATAAAATATTGCTGTGATTATAAATACAAGTATGCTGTCCAAATTTCATGAAAATCCGTTTAGTAGTTTTGGAAATTCTTCTTCTTCTCATGGTGCATATCCGTTTCGGATGTTTGCGATCAGCAAGGCTATTTTTACTTTGTCTGTCGCTATTCTGAACAACTCGCTGGAGGTCTTCCCACACCACGCCCTCAGATTCTGCAGCCAGGATACTCTCCTACGCCCCGGTCCTCGCCTTCCACTCACCTTCCCCTGTATTATGGTTTGAAGCAGAGCATACCTTCCCTCGTTCCTCATAATATGGCCAAAGTACTGCAACTTCCGAATCTTGACAGTGTCCATGATTTTCTTCTCTTTCTTCATTCTTTGAAGGACTTGGATGTTTGAAATGCGGTCCCTCCATGATATTCGCAACATTCTGCGATATAACAATATTTCAAAGGCTTCCAGCTTCTTCGTGATCGCCGCGTTGACTGTCCATGATTCGACGCCGTACAACAAGATCGAAAATATATAACATCTGAGCATGTGCATCTTGATGTCTAAATGCAAATCATGGCATTTGAAAAACTTGCTCATACTGTTGAAGGCAGCTCGTGCTTTCCCGATTCTGCACCTGATCTCCTGAGTGTTATCCCACTGTTCATTTATCATGGTGCCCAAATACGTTGTCTGTGTCACCCTTTCTATAGGTTGGTCGTGGACATAAAGGTTGGCATTGGTGATGTTTTCCTTATTGACCACCATAAACTTGGTCTGGAAATTAGTCCGCACTAAAAACACGCTTTGTCTTTATAATATTAGTACAGGTTATAATGTAACGGTTTTATAATTGTTTGTAATTTCAAGTATTATTTATATTGATGAATATTGATTTTATATGAATTTCTTTTTGAAATTTGTTAGATGCAATCATTGAATATGATAACACAAAATATGAAAAAAATAACATGATAAAAAAACATGAGTGGAGACAGCCCAGTGACAGAACTTCGACATTAAAGGACAAGTGCAGCATTTAGATCATTGTAAAGGTTAGTCAGTTACAGTAGCAAGTTAGTTGGTGTCAGATTCATGGACGTTTTAGTCGTCTTATTGGATTGTTTGGGAGAGCCTGCATAGTCAGATTTGACATCAATTGGTTATGGTGGTTCGTGAGTTTCTTCCTAAATTTTGTATAGAGTTTTAAGAAAACGCCACTTATGTAGGGTACGTGTAGAACTGAGTGCAATGTATTTAATTTCATGAAATTAAATTTTTTACATGAACAGGCTGTAGGTAAAAACGATTTTAGTAAAAGAAACTACTGATTCTAGTTAAGAATTAAATTATTGTAATACTATTTAAAAAAAGTACCAAAGCATTAATATTAATTTCGCAAAAAATTTATGCGGTTTTATAAAACAGGATTTAATGGTCTAAGGACCTTTATCTGTCTGATTGTAATTACAAATACTTCATAAAATGTTTCATTTGTATAACAAATTAGCAGCGTAAAATGAAATATTTTTGTTATGATATTATTAAATCATGACTGGAAATTCCACTTATGATCGGTTCAGTTAAGTTATAAGAAAAATGTTTGTTGCTTAACATGCCTGACAGAAAACGAATTATAATAAAATCAAAACGCCATTGAAATATTTAACTTTTCGTGATAGAGTTGAGAGTTATAAGCCAAGACGTCAAGCTGGAATTCTGATTGAAAACCTATACTGCTACCTGTTTAGTTTTTAATGCTTTTATCTACATAGACTATTATAATATACAAGGGGAATCTAGTAGCCACACAGTTGGGTTCCAATTGAATTATTCCAAAGGAAATTAAAACATTCCCTTATTAACATAAATGTTATATCTACTTGTCTTATAAACCAGACTCCACGGTTGGTTGAGTTCAGGGCTTTTGATACGTTGCATCCTGCTCGAGCCAAAAAAACACATCGCGTTATTCATGTCATTAATATTATTTCAATTAGAATATGTTAAAAAATTTAGTAATTTCTAAAAAAAAGGACTAGCACTGTTAATATTTGTGTTTCTCCTACAATATTTAATTTATAACGATGTTATTTTACTTATAAATATTTTTCTTTTTTGACACTTTTTTTATTGACAATTTACTATTTGTTATTACAATATTATAACATTTTTTTATATGACGCTTAAAGTTCCAAAACTTGAATTTATTGATGAAGCTTGCAAACATCCCCCATAGTCTTACAATTGGGCAAGAAGATCCCTCGTTCAGGTGCTTTTTAAACGTCTGTGCTGAGTACCCGGTATCGACCTAGTGTGCATTTTTTTGTATGAGGGGATTGTCATGTAATTCAAGTTTGTCGTGCATCGTGTTGTATAGTAGTTTCGCCATGTCATTTACGTATGTAAGTCTTACTGCAACATTAAGTTTGTGACGTAAAACGGGCATTACGTTATCGCTCTTAGAATCTTGTTTTGAATCGCTTGTATACTTCTCTTGCATAAAATGAAATCTTCAAAATCTGAATGATGTTTCTCAGTAAATTTGTTTTCATTTATCGTAATTAAAAATTTATATTGAACTTAAACAATGTAGCTTTAGATGCTTGGCTTAACGTGTGTGTCCCGCCTGTCAACTGCAAATTTAAATTGAATTGTTAATCATGATAGTTTTAAGAACTATTGTAACCATCTAACTCCTAAATGTTTATTCAATATGATGCAATGGGAGAACCAATAAGCATTTTAAAAGTGTCGCTGAAAAATAATTGACACTTTTTGCTGAATTTTTGTAGATAAGTTTAATTTAAGTCTTTCCGTACATGTGTGTTACCAAAAGATATTAACTTTTTTAATGTTTGACTTTTTTTTTTAATAAATGGGCTAGTGCAGCGAATGCGATTCTGCTACTACGGCTATTTAGTTTCGTCCGAGAATTAAAAACAATATATGTTACACGGTTCATTTTACGTTTCTGAGAATATTATATTTCTGCAAGTCTTGTGTGTGTCTTTAAACAAACAATGTTCGGTATCTTAGACTGTAGTTAAACAGGCAGTTGAGTTAAAATATCACTTCAAATGTAAGCAACCATTACTAAATGACAAATTTAAACAGGTACAAAGACTTTTCACTAAGCGATCAAATGATGTCGGAACTCTAAAACGCAATGCTCTAACTAATGGAGTGTATGGTACCCTGAGTTATGTTGCAGCAAAGCCGTCTGTAATTTCACGAATAGAACGTTTGTAAAACAAATTCTTTCAGCCTTTTATTAACTCCTCAAGTTATGTATCAAATAAAATATTATACGATAACTAACGCGTCCTGTACGTTAATGATACGTACATTTATAAAATTATACCATAGTTTTGGAGACACCTGAAAAATCTTAATAAACCCTTACTACGTAATATAAATCTCCCGATTTACTAAGAATCCCGTAACTACGACTGAAACGTTAATAAATAAAAATACGACACCTTAACACTACAAAAGTTGGTAAAAATCTAATTAAAATTTTTTACCTTACTTCTAATTTTCTGGAGCGCTGTCACCGTTGGTAGTTGTTTTGCCCAGTTTGTAAGTTTCAACCTAGGTGATTAATGTGTTACAAATAAATATATATTTGAAAATTTGTAATAAAAATTAATCAATTAGTAAATAAAAGTCACGTAAATTATGACATCTTGGTTTAATCGTATCAATCTCTGAATATAATTTAAAGTATTTAAACTCTGTTAAGTATCTTCTCACAATTAGTTTATTACTTATGTAATTAAATATTTATACCTTCGGCAGTTCTAATCATGAACAAACTATGCTCTTGGAACTCTGGGTAAGAAGTCACCATGTTTGTTCTACTTCTTCATAAACAAACAACGTTAAACAAAAAGAAAAAACAACTTTAAACAATGATTATTTAAAAAAAATGAATGGACATTGTATTTTTATGAATTATAAACTGAAACATTTAATAAAATAAATAAAAAAATATAATTTAAATTAATATCAATGCAATTCGGTTAAAATAGTTTCTGATTATTTTTTTGTCATTAATTAAGCTGCACAACTTCTGTACATGGTATTTAAATGGCGTTGGGGAATTTCACTTAAGGAGAAGAGATACCCAGGGGTACATTTCCCGTTTAAAACTACGGGTATTGTCCGTTATTCAAAACAAGAGGCCTCTACTCCATTTTCTCTTTAGACGTCGCACAGTTGGGAAGTTCCTTGTAATTAGATCACGGACTAGTTGGTTTGGATGGTTATCTAGTCTTTCGTGAAATGCACTATACAAGAACGCGGTTAGCTCGGAATTTTGAAATCGTCATGGAGGGTTTTATTGCTTACATAAAAAAGAGCGCCAGAAGGAAGTCTTAAGAATTTTGATTAAAAGGCCTGGATTGACTTTGAATTACTCTCTGCCGCTACGCCAAGAGCTGGACACCATAAGTCAAGTTTGGATTTATAAAATTTAATTAATAAATATTTAATATGTACAACTCACTTGTACCACTACAAGTTTAAAAATTAAATTAAATAAGTTACAAAAAAAGATTAAGTTTTTCTCTTTGTTACAACAAAACAACCAAAAATTATAGGCCCGCGACGGACGCGGAACAAAGATCCCTTCACGCTAGAGGAAATATACTGTAGCCTGCTAAGAATTCTGAGAATTGATCCCTTTATTATTGTTACCTAAAATAGAACTGACATTTTAATTTATATGTTTTATTAATCGGCCCTTAATTTGGACGTTTAAGAAATAAAGTATAATTGTTATAAAGTCAAAATCTATCGAATTTTTTAGACAATTTTAAGTATAATTATATTCTACGAACTATATCTTCAACAAGTTGAAATTATATCAGTAATTTTAACGTAACTACATTTTATGGTATAAGTATTGTCGATAACTTATGATACTACACTTTAACAAAATCTCTAGTACCTGCTTGATTTAAGCTGAAATTGGTCGAGTGATTCTTGAGAGAGAGTGTTTAACAGGAACGACGAGCGGCAGCAGTTAAGGGGGTATGGTATGTAAAGGGAAGTCGGTTTAATTGGTCCCACGACCCCCCTGGGCAGTGGCTATTGATTGAAGGGAATAGAATTAAGAACGCCCTAGTTGCAGACCATAGCTATGAACTCCCCCAGCCCCAACCTTCTACCGTTTCTACAGTACTTCGTTCTACCTTTACCTTATTTTAACGGCTCATTCCTGACTATCGCCTTAAAGCAACTGAATTTTCTATAATATTTAGTTACTCTTTTACATGAAAAAAATAAACCGAACCTTTTAAAATAAATAACCGAAAATTTCATGTAATATGATCTTTTATTTTATTTAACGTTTCCAGTAAGTATATATAATCAATAATATTTTGTGTAAATTACAGGAGAAATTATTGATACATTAAAGCATAAACAATAACGGACAATTTTAATAAAATTATCTAGTATTAGCCTCATGCAAATAACAGGCAGATGGAGTGTTAAATTATTTGCACTTGATCTGCTAGTTCGAGGGCTACAAAATATAGATCTGTTCCATATCATATGATCAGCCAGTCATATGACTGAAACATTTAAGAACAGAAGAGGTAGAGGTGTAAAAGACACGTCAGAGTTATCTCCTCTCAGATTAATAAACTTAATTATACAGCCAGACCCTGTGATGAATGAAGTAAAGGCTTCATTTCCAGGGGGGAAAGTAGATACTTTTCAGAGGCCCTGACATGCTGGTAAGCATACTTTTCCACTCAGTGAGGTAAACCACTTCACTCCTCGTTTTATATAGTAAAACCTCTAGAGGTTCAAACTAGCCTTTCCGCTGATGACCTGAACAACAGTACTTGGCTGAAATTGTACAATTAGCCTATCATTTCATTATTAATAATATTATGTCTCGTTCATTGGCTTATCTCTTTTTATAACAAAATATAGATACAAAAGAAAAATACTGATTTTATGTATTTTCGGACTAACCATTAACCTAATCATTAACCATTAACCTAACTACCTGCTTCAAATAAAATTTTCGGATGAATGGTAATAATTCTTTGGATAATGTAATTTTATCCTGGTTGTTTGAGTATTTTTGTTGATCACTTGTAAATTCCTACCAAAGTTTATTTCCTGCCTACTTTTGTGGTTGAAACGTTCATAATTTTATTTATATTTATATTTATATTACATTATTCTATTATTACTTTCAAAAGATCTTTCATGTTTGTTTTGTCTGTTTATTATTTTGCAACATAACCTAGTATTTTTCGAGTGTTTTAGTGTTTTTATTGTTGTTTTATCCGTTTCTAATAACTCGATATTCGATTGCTTTGAAGACTTGAGAGATCCAACGTTTTTATAATGCCAAATTTTGGTGGAGTACTAAAAACGTTTCTGAACTTTAGTTAGGTTTTATCACACTGAATCAGAACATTACACTGTTCTTCTGGATTGTTTTACGGTTTTTATGAAAACATAAAATTTTTAAAACATAACAGGCTTGTTTGAATCTCTGGAGGTTTCACTAAGTAAAAACGAGGAGTAAGATGGTTTACTATTGTCTTCCTCACTGAGTTGAAGGAGTATGCTTATCAGCATGCCAGGCCCTCCGAAAAGCACCCTCTTTGCACCCTAAAGCAAATTACACCTTAATTTCATTCACCACATGGTCTGGCTGTGTAATGAAATTCATTACTTTCAGAGGAGGTAACTCTGACTAGTGTCTTTTACACCTTTCCCTCTTCTGTTCTTAAATAGTTCAATCATAATAATTAGCTGACTATGTGATAAGAAACAGAACTATTTTTTGTAGCCCTGGAACTAACAGATCGAGTGCAATTAATTTAACACCCCACCTGGCCGTTATGGGCAAATTTTAAAACATGTAAAAGAAAAATTACTGAATGAGATTATTATTAAAATAAAAAAAATATTTTAAAAACCTTGTTTTAAAATAATACAATAATTATAAAATAATTTAATATTTTTAAATAATTTTTTTTGTAAAAATATTGTGCAATTTTTAAAACTTATAAAAAGAAACTATGAAACATAATTATTGAAATAAAAAAAGAAAAATGTTTGACTTAAGAGATCCAACGTTTATGTTATGCCAAATTTTGGGAGAGTTCTAGAGAAGTTCCCGTACTTTAAAATATATTATTGAAAGACTTCGATCAATTCTGTTAAATTTTTTTCGGTGTATTGTAATTAGTTTGCTGATTAAATTGATTGGTTAATTAAATTGGTATAACGAACAAAATAAATTACAAGAGGGTTTGACTAAACTTATTTGGGTAGTAGGACATCTCGTATTGTAACGCTACAACGCAGTTAATAGATTATACTGACACCTTATCTCGGCTTGTTGCTCCTTCTTTGTAGTTGTATACAACATTGAGCAGTTGAACCAATTGTATACCCTCTACTTTCGTAGAACAACTCTTACTTTATTATTTTACTTCACTTGATCGTATATTCTTTTAAGTTCTGGTTTCTAAAGTATTAATAGGAAGTGTTGTGCGCACATTGTTAGATTTAATTAGATATTCGTTTGTTTTACACTTCAAAATTTGTTTGTTGTTTAGGTCATCAGCTGAAAGGTTGGTTTGAATCTCCAGAGGCTCTACTAAGTAAAACGAGGAGTAATATCGTTTACCATTGTTTTTCCCCTTCCTCTCGAAAAGTATGCTTATCAGTATGGCAGGCCCTCTGAATAGCATCTACTTTTCACCTTGCAATTGACACCTTCAATTCATTTACCCCAGGGTCTGGCTGTGTAATGAAATTAATTTCTCTCAGAGGATATAACTGTGATTAGTGTCTTCACACCTCTACCTCTTCTGTTCTTAAATTCCTTAGTCATATAATTGGCTGACCAAGTGGTAAGAAACAGAACTATTTTTGGCCCTGGAACTAGCAGATCTAGTGCAAATAATTTAACACTCCACCTGCCTGTTATGTGCAAAAGATTTGTTTATAAAAATAAATACCCACCGGTTTCAATAACTGATTTTCGAAGACGAAGGTTTCATGGTTCAAATCCCAGTAAAGATTGTTAGTTACTTTTTAAGAATTTGAATACTAAACAGTGCTTATCATTGTACTTTAATTGTTGAAGTTTAATTAACTATCTCTTTCAGGAATAGCCGGCCTGAATTTGTCCAAAATACATCTCATTTACACATTTATCATCCTTATCTCATTGGGTAATGGGGTTTCTTATTGTTCTTAAATTTATTTAATGTAGCTGGTTAATTCATTTATCCACTGAAATAAGTATAAACGATTTCACTGCAGTACTGGGAAAGACAAAACTGTTATAACAAGAACATGCACGCATTGTATCTTACTGATAATAATTTTATGAGATGGTAGAAAAAAGTAAAACTAAGATTTCGTGCCAAAACAACAAAATTTAAGAACAAAATATGAAATTAAGGACTTCAAACAATTCGGTAGTCGTATTTTAAGATGAACATTAAACACGATTTGAGAAATTTGTAGCTCTACCGGATGTTCAATAATAATTTCTATAATCATAATAATTTGTCTGCAATATGATTCTTGTGCTAAAAAGTCGAATGTTGATTCAAAATATGTATTGAAATCATTTGTGTCATATTTGGTCACATTCACTAGCGCATTTGCAATTAAATTTTTGGAGACTCAGTTTTCATTATTTGTAACAGAAATTTGAATTAATTTTGTAATTATTTTCACTTCTTAAATAAAGTTTGTTTGACATTATTGGGGGTTATTAATGTAGTTTTGTAGTTTTCTGTTGTCATATTGTTGATTGACGGGGATAGCTTTGTAATTTTTTTCTTGATTAAGTTTTTATTTGTATTCCTTGTTTTATTGTAACCTGATTTATTGTATAGTGATAATTGTTTTTGTTAATTGCATCCAGGAGATTACTAAAAGGACAACAGGATACGTCAAGAACTTCATATTAAGTTAACTTGATACGTATTACTTACTTACATTATACATTAAACAACTAGTACATACTTAATTAATTACTTACTTCAATAAGTTTTTCATGTTTTAATATGTTCCCAATACTATCCAGTTTTCTTCAGAATTCGCTTGGATGTTAATTAAAAATGATTTTTTAAATTACAATTTTTTTAGAAAGGAGAATATTTTTAGAAAGGAGGATAATTGTTTTGTACACGATCTTATTTAAAATGGCTCATCGATCAATGAAATTTTCATACAAAAAAATAAAGATAATAAAAAAAAGGTTAAAAATAAATGCAAATTAGAACAACTTTTTAAACACAATGTACAACTTTTTGTTGTAATTTATTTTTGTATTTTCCTCCTAGGATTTTGTTGAAATAATTGAGTGTTAAGATAGTGGACATTAAAATTTTGTACGATAGTATTTTGTCTAACTCATACGATTACCTCAAAATGTTATTTGAAAAAAACTGTAAGGAGTTTAAGATTTTTAAAAGTAGTAACCTTAATGGTAATATGTGTTTAAAAAAATAAGAAAGATTCATTATGTTAATTTTGATGAGTAGATTAATGAAAATACGTTGAAAAACAAACCATGAATTTTAATTTGTCCAGTTTAAGCTCATTATAAAAATCAGCAGTGATTTGATTTCTGATTAATTGAGCCCTTGCAGAATGTTGATGAGGTTGTTTTGTTGGCGTGCGGTAAACATACACAAGAAATTGTTTTAAAAAAATCAGTTTAACAAACTTGTGAAAATATATATGTAACTGGAGTCTGCCGTGTGAAATGTTTTTAATTATAAAGTCGGTATATAAAGGAACCGGATCTTTAGAATAATATTTATTTGTATGGAAAACTACAGTAACAAGCTGTTTTGCAGGACCACCTAAGGAAACCGGGACTGCAGTGAAATAGATTGGTTTAGTGTTGACGGTGGGAAGGGTATTTAGTTGAATAGGAGGAAGGGTGAAGTAGAAGAGGTCGAGATGTCGGAGGACGGAACAATAGAGGTGAAGATAATTAGAGTAAAACCAATTAATTCCAGACAGACCGTCACTGGCCAATATTTCGCCTTAATTAAAGCCATTCTTAAGAAGTCTGTAAACGATAACTTTAATTAATACCTAAAATGAGTAAAGCAAACAATTCAAACTCATTAAAAGCACATGACAAGAATTCAATTAATTCGATTAACCATTGAAAATTACATGAAATGAAATTAATTAAAAGTTTCCACGTAACGCAGTAATTGTAGCTTATGCCCTATTATAGGTTGTTTTATACCCTATATATAAATTAAATATGATTTATTAAACGATTTTATCAACTTATTTAATTTATTGTTGTTAATTTCAAAATTTAATTTCATCAAGTTACATTAATTAATGAGATCAGCGTTACTTCCACGTAAAAAAGTGATTGCTTTTCAATTACTGCGTAATGTTTTACAATAAAAATGTGTATAAATGGATATTGTAAATTAAATGCGGTTAAAGAATGTAATAAATACGTTAGAATTTTTTATAATAGTTCATTACTTATAAAGGTAAGGTCGTGAATGGTACCATTACCCGTTATGAGAAAAAAATCCGAAATTTTACTATTACGGTACGTTCTTTCTCATGGTTATAACTTACTTTTATTATTATTATTATTATTATTATTAATTTTTTACCCATAACAGCTAGGTGGGTATTAAATTATTTGCTCTCGATCATCTGTTAGTTCCAGGGCTATACAAAATAGTGGTTCATCGTCGTATTTATTAGCAACTCGTATCTCCATTTTTTAACTTTATGATTTTGGTTTATACTTAACCAACAGAATGCACTCTATTCACTTAACAAACCTCGTATTTCCGTACAAATTATTATAAAAGATATAAGTAATATAAGAACACTTGTAACTTCAGTACTGGCTTTAGTGTATTGGCAAACCTAGTAACTTCCAGCTGTGCTATTATTCTAACATTGCCATGTGGTGGCAGATCAAGGTTTTTATAGAGAGTTAAAAATGTGGTAGCAGATAGTCTTGACTGTTGCTTTTGTTGTATGCAGTGATTTTCGACGTTCTGTTCTTCGTTGAATACTGACATTATAATTAAATATGCACTAAAGATTATCTGTATCACATCTTATTCAATATAATATTTTTATAATTATTGTCTTAAACTTGTTTTTTGTATACGTAAAGTTACGAGCTTTGCCACTTTGTAGGTTAAGTTTTAACAAGGAGTTACGAGGTTAGATAGATCTTTTAGACCAAAGTAAAACTTTCTTATCTATTAATTTTCCCTATTAATCTATTATCTATCTATTAATATTACTAGTTTTTTTTAGTTAAGTTTGTCAAATAAAAATTTTGTTTTGTTTACCCTTTGTAATTAATCAACAGGCAGGTAGGCCTACTTAGTAAGTTTTTAAAGTTGAATAACTCGTATCTCCAAAAAAATTCTGTGAAATCTCGTAATTTTAATATTCTTTTAATAGTTGTCAAATCATTAAATGATTTTATGGAATTAATTTAAATCTTAAAAGGGCAACTCCTCAAATTTTTCTGCTACACTAGCAG
The DNA here is from genome assembly GCA_035578175.1 of Catonia carolina. NCBI lineage: Eukaryota > Metazoa > Arthropoda > Insecta > Hemiptera > Achilidae > Catonia > Catonia carolina. The sequence continues at coordinate 116,429,870 of JAQMRL010000002.1, read as the reverse complement.
TGATTAAAAATTATAACGTTTTTTCTTTCCTGTGTAAAAATTACCATTACCAGTTATGATAAGTGCTAATTAGTATGACGATTCTGTTTCTTATCACATGGTCAGCCAATATTATATAACTGAAGCATAACACTCATTTACTTATTTTTTTTATTCTCTACTAAGTACATAGAGTAAGCAAAGATATAGTAACCGTGTTGAAATTCTTGGGAACCGGTGCTCTTGTAGTAAAACATTGATTTCAAGATTGCTACCTTAATATGCATTTTATGGAAAAAGTGAATACTATGATCAAAGTTTTAGAACATTTTAATATCTACAACTTTTATTTAATTTTTTTTCTACAATGATTAGTTTTGCGTCAATTTTCTGCATGTCGCTTATCAAAATCTGTAAAAAATTGGATTTTTTAAGAGTGCGGTCTTAGTATGCAAAGTTATATAAAATTATAAAACTATTACTTTTATTTCCAGATTTTTTTTACAGAGCTTAGTTTAGCGTCAATTAGTGACTTTTTAAGTCGAACAGAGGTTGATTTTCATTTCACGTCATTCACTCATATATTTTGTCTATAATTTTTATTACGGTACTGTACATTGAGCTGCACGACTTCCGTATATGATATTTAAATGGCGGTGGGGAATTTCACTTTAAGAAGAGGTACCCAGTGTTAAATTCCCCGTTTAAAACTGCTGATATTGTCCGTTATTCAGATCAAGAGGTCTCTACTCCATTTTCGGGTTAGACGTCGCATAGTTGGGAAGTTCCTTGTAGCTAGATCACGGGCTATTTGGTTTGGATGGTCATCTAGTCTTTCGTGAAATGTACTATACACGGATGCTCATTATTAAAATAAGGTCATGTTTTTCATTTTACATTGTTCGCTCATGATTAAACATAGGTTCTGTTCAATCATTTCATTGGAAAGAAAAAGTTTTATGAGCTTTTCGCATCAAATTTTTTCTGTTGGAATAGTCTCTGTAGAAGCTGCTCAAAGTCTTCGATTTATGTTCTGATTAGATACTGGGAAGAATTGTCTAATGGTAGAAAAATATAGAAAAACATTGTGAAGAAACTCTTAAGTGTTTTATTTTAGATTTTGGATATTTAGTGTCAGGGTATTGTTTAGTAATATCTATTTTGAATAAATATTGTTTTTGGTGTGAATAAGTTTGTAATTTACATTGTCTTAAAAAGTATTAAAAAATAACGGTAACAAATAACGACAGGCATTTATAAGTTGAAAAGAAAACTAAAAATCTATGTTTATTAAAATAATCTGTAGTAGTTTATGTATGAGATACTTTTTTCGAAAATGGATTTTTAAAAGAATTAGTTCAGAAAGAGTTAGTTGACAAACTAACTGAACGTATGTTGACAAATTGACCAATGTTGTATAATAAAAGAGCCATCAGAAAACTTGACACGTAATAAATATATATTGTACGCGAACATTCAGCTTTTACCTATTAGTTCATTAGTTTAAACATACCTATGAAAATATCAGATGACAGCCAGAAATTACTTTAATCTATCGTACCTTATTTAGTCACTGCAGTGTATATTTTAAAATACTGACCTACTGTATAAATTATACTATTACCTATACACGACGTATATATTCCTAAATTACTCAGTTCGCTGTACGTTGTTAGAATAAAGTAGCAGAGAGTTAATAAATTATAATGAAAAAATGTTTTAACTTCTGTTTATTTGTTAATGTTTTCCGTCAAATAATTACTTAATTTTATAAAACATCTTAAATAAATTTCCTGCTCATAACAGGTAGGTGGAATGTGAAATTATTTGCACTCGATCTCCAAGTTTCAGGGCTAAAAAAATAGTTCTGTTTCTTATCACATGTTAAGCCAATTTTATTAGACTGAAGTATTTAAGAACATAAGAGGTAAAGGAGTAAAAGAAACTAGTTAGAGTTATTTCCTCTGAGAGTAATGAATTTCAGCATTATACAGCCCTGTGGTGAATAAAGTGAAGGTATCATTTACTAGGTAAATGCTTTTTAGAAGGCCTGGCATGCTGATAAGGATAATTTTCCACTCAGTGAAGAACCCAATGTTAAACCATCTCACTCCTCGTTTTACCTAGTAAAGTCTATATAGGTCCAAACCAGCCTTTCAGCTGATAATCTAAAACTACAATAAATAAATTTATGCATTTCGTAGGCCTACCACCTGTGCATATCTAGCACAAAAACTAAATGGCATTTTTAGGAACGGGCCCTATAAATTCCAAGTTTGTTATTAATAATATTGTCTTATTGAGCAGATCGGAACATTTAATTACTTGGGCTAAAAATTTAGTTTTGAGACAGTGAACTTGATGTTGGAAAAAATACATCGTTTCCTGATAATATGCGGAACGATTGTAAATGTACTAATGAACAGAGCTTACAAAGATACTTTACTAAGATTTTATGACGAAATGTATCGTGAGAAAGAAATAGAAAGTAGAAGGTGCAGAAATGCGTTTTCTACGAAGGCTTGTACAAGGGATTTGGAAGGGTTGAACGAGGAATTCGAGATTGTGGTGTAAGGAAAGAGTTATAGACAGTAAGGGTAAATGAGTGAATCTCTTATAATCGCAATAAATGGATGGAGTATCTTAAATAATGAATGAAAATAGAATAACAAAAAGAGTTTTGGGATGCAGACTTGAAAGAAAGAGACGTTTGGGAAGCCCTCTACAACGATGGTAATTATTTATTTCATTTACACAGCTTCCTAAAAAAAAGGAAGACATTTTGATACCGGAGCAGGGTAAGTAACCTATGTCGTGAAGAGAAAAGCTTAAATAAATAAAAAATTTGTTGACCACCTCAGTAGCTCTGTCAATGGTGTCTGTAATAGTTATAATGAAGTTTCTGGTCTTATGCGGGGTTTTTACTTCGAAAATATCTTAGGTTTTCTTTACCTAAAGACTTTGAAAACATTATTATTCTCTCATTGATATTCGCAGCTCAAACAGTTTTATGCATGCAAAAAAATTAGTATCATGCGTTAAATGTTATTGTTTATAATATATTTGATGCTATTAATACGCTATATTTTAATTAGATACGATTATTATTGTGTGAATATGGTTTAGTTATTTGTTATAACCTGTCTTTAACTTTATAAAATTTTATTTTATAGCAGAACATTTTTGTAGTTACAAAATATGAAATTGAACAAGTTATAAGTTGTAACTATTGAAGGTTTATATGTTCATATTCTAAATGGACGATTTCGAATTATTTATTTTGTTGCTCATGACAAATAACATCCCTTTCCGTTCATTATTCCAAATTTGGTGTGTCCCGTAAAAAATAAATAAATTTTAGTTAATGTGAAAAATGAGAAAAGATTTATTTATTATTTTATTTAGCATTATTATCCTTTGTTTGCACCACTACATATATGATACTATATAATGAACAGCCAAAACAAAACAAATTAAATATAACACTTATCTCAGAATATTTCATTTATCCAAAAATAATTGTTGGTAAACCTTTTTATTTATTTGGTTTCGATAATACTACTGAAAACTATCAAATGAAAATACTTTTATCATTAATAAATTATAAAATTTTATTGTAACGCTTATCAAATTTATTTAAATATCCTTTTTAAGTTTATATTTGATGTATTTTGTGTCACTCCGAAAAAGCTTGGTGTGTTTTTATTCTATGTAACGAGTTATGTACAAAATTTATAAAAAAGTAAAGTAAAAAAGAAGAAAAAACAACGCTGAATAATTCGGACAGCGGGTGGTACAAACGCAGTGGCGCTGCATCAACTGGAAGGGCGAAAAGAAATATACATAAATCAGCTACATAAATTATTTGTGTCGTTGATATAAATTTATTCACGGTTAACAGAGCGCGGGGAAAATAATAAATGACAATTATCTACTTGTTTTTTCTTGTATTTACTAGTAAAGAAATACTACACTATTTCAGTTGCGTTAGTTTTTGTTGTATAAATAAATAAATAAAAGATCATAATTTCAAAAAATCGTTAAGCTAATACATTCAACTAATATTATGGAATATTATTTATTTATTTTCTCTATCTGACAGTTTATGATTTTAAAAATTATATACATACCATGGGAAATTCATAATATGATTCGTTTGTTTATTTTGCATTTAATATTGATTAGTTTCCTGACATTGGTTTTGTTTAACTCTTCAATATTGCTTATAGTTTTTGTGAGTTAGTTATATGCCCTAAATCGAATATGTTTAAATAAACAGATCAATCTAGTTGTACCCTTAATAACTAGCCTAAATATCTCGTAAAGGTTTTCTAAAACAACTCTTTTACATTAGGCCTATGCGTGGTGGGTGTTTTGATTTATACTCACTAGAACATAATCTCAGCTTCTTATATACCACCCTATCGGTGCGATTATTATTTTCCAAATTTATCAGTAATGAAAGAAATGATGCTGATGGCATCGCTGGAATGTTAGTGAAATATGGTCTTCAATTATCAAATTGATTTGGGGATCTTTAGTTCTTTCTTCAGGATTACGGTCATCGTATTACGTTATTTGCTTTGATAATGCTTTATTTCTTACCAACGATTAATTACATTAAACTTTTGTTTGGTTCTTGAAGTTAAATACGAGGTTAGTCTTAAGGAAACTTTTGAGAATGGAAACAAGAAGGTCGTGTAAGCCTGTTACGTTTTCACTCCACAGTTTGTTTAGACAAGTTCATTGTTCCTTTCTATTTGTAGTTATAATTATTTTTATTTTCTTAATTTTGTAACCATAATAATTAACCTTTAATAAAACCAAACACCCACCGATATAATGGTGCTTCTGTATGGAATTCCAAGAATGTCTTCCTGTGAAAATGTTTTCAAGATCCTTGAATGGTTATTATCAGGTTAAATTTAATGCCATCTCAGATCACCTAAGTAACTTTAGGTGACATTTCTAAAAGCTCTCGTTGCCGCGTACAGTCTCATCATTCGTTCACTGATGGTTTTTCTCATTTCTTATGGTGTTATGCTTTTGTTCTTCTTGGAAGTCCATGAAGTCAGTAACCAGTTATCTAAATTTGCTCCAGTTCGTTATTTATCTTTTCGTTTTTTTCCAATTCCCTCATTGTCCTTTCTGGCATCTTGAAACCACTTATCTAACACCTCAGATCAACTGTTTAAAGTCTTAAAATTTATTTTCTTAACCCTTTATCATCCACTCAATACATGTATACGTAGACTTTTAGTTCCCTCGTAAAGTGGATCGTCTGTCTACTATCTTCTGATTCATTTCTTTTTAAGAATGTTTTTCTCAAACTTTTCGGTTTCTCTTATATCTGATTTTCATTACTCATTTCTATTATTTAATCTGTAATTATAAAAAAATGTACTTTAGTGTAACTTACTTTTGATTGGTTTTATCGTCGATATTTTAAGGTATTCAAGAGTTTTAAGTAACAACAATAATTATAGGCTTACGTATTCGTGAAAAATAATTTATCATATTAAAAAATATAATGATTATTTAATAATAGTGTCATGTATTAAAATAACATTAAGCGGATCACAGAAATTAAGGAAGATTTTGGACAAGATTTTTCTACAAGAAAAATCAGGCAAAATCGAGGAATTGAAAAAGAAATAAACTATGTTACAACCGAGAATAAACAGACAAGTAGGAACGGTGATTTCAGGAAGAGAAAGACAGACAAGATCTGAAAGGATGAAGAAATATTGGGAAAACTGGAGGCTGAAAGAGCCTTCTTATAGTTGGTTAAAGTGGTTCCATGCTGGGCATAAATTAAAAAAAAAAGAAAAAAATTATTGACTTAAAATACCGAGCCAAAAAAATAATATAATATAAATTAAGAATTATATTATAAAAATCCATAATATGATTTGTCGATAAGGTATACACGAACAAGTAATAATTATGTTTTTTTAATAGTTATGAATTCATGAATAGTGAAATTCTATGAATATAAAGTAAAATAAAAAATTATCCGCTACAAAAATAATCATAATTTCCTGTAATAGTTGATTCTGATGGAATAATAACGTGATAGGTGTAAATACAAAATGTTCTTAGTTTGACTTGAAATTATTAGTGAAATAAAGGAAATCAGGCAGGTTGGTCAGTGAATCATTCAAGAGGGACTTTCTGGTAATCATGAAGGAAAATGACGCGGGTTGGTTTGTTGAGTTGGGATCGAACACCAGACTAAGAGAGCAAGAGAACCGAAACCACATCACCAGTATGTAAATCACAACCCAACACGCGATACCACAATCAATAGTTCTACAGTTGCTGTAATATACCAGCCTAACTTCTCCACTCCACTATATCAGATACTGCTTTAATGTAAACCCTTATGTGCTCGATCTGTTAAGTCGTTATTCTGAGTCGAATACTTAACGTTTGTAAAGGTGACCTAATAAGATATTTATTGAATATAAATGTAAAAATCTGGTGTGAACACTCACACGACTTTATCTTACCAATGCAAATAATGAACAATATAACCTAACATTAGTAATAAAACATTAGAAATAAACAAAAAACTAACCTCAAGAAAGATAACTTTTTTTAATCATGAGTGAATGATGCAAAATGAAAACCAACCTTAGTTTGACTTAATAATTCGGAAAATCACGCTTTGACGCTAAATTAGGCTCTGTAGAGGAAAATGCTTAAAATATAAGTTGTAGATCTTTTAATTTACTATAAATTTTATTTTTTATTTTTGTCGTAAAATGGATACTAAGGCTGAAATTTTAAAAAATTCATTTATTTTACAGATTTTAATGGAAAAAAAACAGAAAATCACTAATTACCGCTAAACTTAACGTTATACAAAAAAATGTTTGAAATAATAGTTGTACATTTTTAAATTACCTAAAATTTGGTAATTACACTTTTTCCCTAATTGCATTTTAAGGCCGAAATCTTAAAGAAACCAATTTTTCTATGAGAGAACAACCTCCCCAAGAATTTGAGCAGACATGGCGCCTACTCTATCTTGTGTAGCATAACAATATAGTAAATTAGGCGATTTTACAAAAAAAATCGTAGAAGCCGTTTTTGAGAAAATCGCAAAAAAGTTAAAAATGACACGAATAAACTACTACTTCCGGTTGACCGATTTTTATGAAAATGTTCGTGTCGGGTCCTCTAGTGGTACCTAACTTAAGTTTCAAGTTTGAACCCAGTATGTTGTTCTGTTCTTGAGATATTTTGTTTACACATAGACCAACACTAAAAACATGTTTTTTGAGTTTAGGGGATGTGAAAATGTGTATATCCGGTGAAAACTCGATTTCAAAAATCGACATGAAAACAATACTTTCCTTCCTAATACATTCATATAGGCAAGAGAAAGTAAAAATTTGCATCAAGAAGAGATATAAGGTGGTTTAGTTGGAATTTCATTAACGAAACAATTACTGTGTTAATAGTATGGTTACATAATATATTGAAATTTAATGGACTCTGTCTATTGGGGGTCTAGTCATTAAACCACACAATATCAAACTGTTTCGGTATAATTCATTCCTTTTACATTTACATTATTTTTATTTATGACCACCGAAATTCTTTTTTAAACAATATTTTAAACTGATCATTAACGTACAAAAAATAATTGGCTTATAAAATATCAGTATAAGTATTTTTTGATTTGTTTGTATTTCTGTCTGACGTTTTAAATTGTCGAAATATTTTGTTTTTCTTGTTAATTATAATGTGAAGAATGGGGATTTTTTTTATAAATAAGTCTTGTCATTTAATCATAGTAGTGTTCCATAATTGATCTTTCAAACTGCTAAAGGTTGTTCATAAAATAAGAATTCTAAGATTCGTTCAGTACCATAAAAGTTCTATTGTGAATACAGTTATGAGTACATTTTAATATTAAATGGAATGAACTTAATTCTTCCATTTAAAAATCTGAGGTGAAACACTCTCACGACTCTCTCATGTCAATGCAAATAATGAACAATATAACCTTTACAACCTTTAGTAGTACCTAACATTAGTAATAATACATTAGACACAAACAAAAAAACATAAATTTGTTTTAATCATGAGTCAATGCAAAATAAAAATCAACCTCAGTTTTGCTTATTAATACGGAAAATATTTTTTTCACGCTAAACTTGGCTCTGTAGAGAAAAATGCTGGAAATAAAAGTTGTAGATCTTTTAATTCCCATAAATTTGATTGTATACACTTTTGTCGTAAAATGGCTGAAATTTTAAAAACACCCATTTTTCAGATTTTCATGAAGAAAAAAAGCAAATTACTAATTACTGCTAAACTAAGAGTAATACAAAGAAATGTTTGAATTAAAAGTTGTTGGTTTTTACATTTTCTACAACTTTTATTATTATTTATATTTTGCGCTAAAATGCATATTTAGTATGCAATTATTTAGTATGCATATTTAGGCGCAATTAAAAAAAAACATTTTTTCTACGAGAGTACAGCCTCTCCAACAATTTTTGCAGACATTGCGCCTACCCTATCTTGTTGATTATAAAAAATATAGTAAATGAGGTGGTTTTAAAAACAATCGTAGGATTAGTTTTTGAGAAAATCGCAAAAAAGTGAAAAATGACACGAATAAAGTACTTCTTCCGATTGACCGATTTTGATGAAAATGTTCGTGTCGGGTCCTCTTGTAGTACCTAACTTAAGTATCAAGTATCAACACACACGCGCGCACACAGACAGACCAATCGCAAAAAACATGTTTTTTTGGGTTTAAGAGGTCTGAAAACGTGTAGATCCGTTGAAAACTCGATTTCGAAAAATCGACATGACAACAATACTTCCCTTCCTATGTATTCATATAGGCAAGAGAAAGCAATAAAAGGTAACTAACATGCTTTTGGAAAACATGGATACGAGGAATCAAAGTTGCTAATGCAACAAGGAATCTGAAAGGTCGACTGGATGGTCAAGAGGTGATGTGCTATAGAATAAAAAAGCGGAGGAATCAGTCTGATGCCGACCAAACGGAAGTAAAAAGTTTAATTCAGGAATGATAATATGGTGGGCCCATTAGTATTCAATCGTCTTCTTTTTCTTCTGACATCCACGGCATAGGCATGTCTGCCTGTTCCGGTCTATAAGATTGTCTCCTTCTGTTAATTTTTAATTTTGTCGATTTCTTTTTAATTTTTTAATTTCTAGTTTTGTTCCCATCTTTTCCTAGGCCTTCCAATATCTCTTCTTCCTGTTGGTTTATATTTCAGAGCCTGAAAGGGGATTCTATCAGATGGCATTCTTTCCAAATGTTCTCTCCATTTGATTTGATACTTTTCCATCATCCCGTTCAATGATATTGGATATTCTTAAGATATATAGTATTCAATCAAAAATATAATTTGAAATAAATGTTATCATAGGAACAAGTTTTTTTTAATTTGTTTTTGTATTGTCTGTTTTTCTTTTATATTAAAGCACTAAAACTTACTATCACTAATTAATTACAATGGATCGTCAGTAATCCGAACTGATTGTTACCAGAGCGGTTCTTATAATCAAATAGTTCGGATAATCAAATACGCCAAATACTATGATTTGATGCACTATAACGTAACATTGTTACCTTACCTTACGTAAACCTAAACGGTAACAATGTAATATAGACCTAAATTAAATGTGTAATAGGGTAATAAAGACTAACATAAACTTTAGTTAAAATAGACACTGGATTTGTTACAAAAGTAGAGTAGCTAACTAAAGATTATAAAAACAAACTGAATAATCCAAATTTCAAAACTGATTTAATTACGGTAAAATCCTTTAACGGTAAAATATTTTTTAACGCACTTGTACATACTATAATTTTTTTTAATCTTAAATTTTCTTTTGAACTAAGATTGAACTTCATTTTATAGCAGCAACATCTCAAATTCATTTTAGTAGCTATGCTTCAGCAGCACTAAATTCAGCCTTTTGTTCGCACCATTTAAGTTTCTAGTGCAGAAAAGTCGTTTGCGTGAGTAAATAGTAATTTTTTCTCATTGATAGTGGTTCGGATGACTGACGTTTGGATAATCGACGCTCGTGTGCATTCCTTTTATCTTTGTAACGAACAACCGTTTCCATTTTTGTTTATAGATTATAAAAAAAGTGTTTTTTAACTTATTTTTGTATTCACATATTTATTTAAGACATAGATTCTATAGTAATTATAAAATATCATATTTGTTAAACAATACAATACAATACTTATTTAAAACAAGTGCTTTAGAGTTTTAAGTACGTTTTCCTCATAATACATCAAATTAAACTTATAGAGACTTGTAATGAAAATCAAACATAACTCTTTTACGATCGGGTCAGGTATATGATAAGTTATAAATCAAAACTGTATTGTACCAATTAAGAAATACCATAACTAGTAAAATATTGTTCAATAAGTCAATATAATTACATTTTTTGACGCACAAGGAAATTCCTGACGGCGTATTATTTTATAGAACAATATAATGTGCACCGTGGAATCATAATATAGTTTTATTTTAATTAGTCTAATATTCTTTTATCATGAACAATTTGATAGTGAATTTGAATTTGTACGAAACTACTCTGTCAATTTTAGACATGTGATATTCACTAGAGAAAGTTTCATCGTTTCACTCAAACGACTTAATTCGTTACCGTTGGTTCTGAACGCTTTCTTTCTCGTATCTGTCTTATTTTATTTAATAGAAAATGATGTAGCCTGCTAAATTAAATCTCTTTGTAATATATTAGGACATCGCTGCTTTCGTGGTTGTGTTTATGTTGTAATTTGATGGTCAGTAAATTTATCTTTTTGATAATGTAGAAACGGAACTGAAATTTGTTAACAAAGTATTCGAAAAGACGTGATTGCGACGTTAACGGTAACGTACAACTTCTTAAGTACCTGAGAATTTCTTCGTCTTAAATTTGCATCCCCAAAACAAGAAGAATCTGTCGGTTGAAGAGATAAAATGAAGAATTATGTTTAAGGGCGGGAGGGTGGTTCAATTAGGCTTTGTTAACCGGCGTCTCGTGGGGGAATCAATACCGGCAGCTGGGGTGGCAATTTATCAGTGCAGATGAAATTGCTACAATGACTTAATTACGGCCCTCTATATGAATCAATTTATTTTTAAACCGGGGCAGAGCAGTAAAACCGAGATGCGGCACATAAAGCCTGGATTTGGTCCGTTTTAATATAGGGAAAGCGAAGCCGGGCAAATGAGGCTCTGTGAGTGTGTATAACCAATAAATTGCAGGGCCGGGTAATTAGAAAGGTTCCCTTGTTAAGAGACGTGGCCCATTAATCACGGTTCATTGCTAACGCTTTCCAGAGTTGCTTATTGGAATGTCACTCAACCCCCTACCAGGAACTCTAGCCGGTCGTACAACGCGCATGCCCTAACGATGATCCCATCTCCGCCGGCGCTCGCGGATGAATGTCAAAAAATAAAGTCCGACCGTTTGAAATATCCTTAATTAAAAGCACTCTGGAGTCGGGAGGAGCGGTACTATTTAGACCGCTCGCCGTGGTAATATTTCGTGTAATGAGAGCAAAGGCAATCGATATACTTTTAATTGGCATATCTGCCTTGTTGGTGTTTTTCAACCGTTTTAATACGAGCTAGCGACGTCTTAACGAGCCCGCTTCTCCGCTTCACGTCGCATTCTGATTAGACCCATACACACACATTCTCTCATTCTAATTCATTCGTTTCACAGACACACATGATACTACACAATTATTTAACTGGCTTTAATTTTTTCTTTGATCAATATAAACATTGTTTATACCGTCGTTTTAAAATTTATTTACAAGCTTATTTAATTAAATCTCGTAACAGTACTATACGAAATAATAAGGTAATAAAATAACCTTTTAATTACTGCGAATATCCGTATCTTTATTGAAATTTTCTCATCGAGATTACTTACATTGTACGATTATGACGTAAGTAACCTCTTATAATAATTCTATGCAGGCGCATTTAAAAGTTAATGCCAATAAATCTATCAAATTAACTCCTAAATGTCTTGTTAATAGCATTAAACTGTCTTCCATCTTTATTTATTGTAGTTAATAAAAAACGAAAACTACTCAATCTGTCTACTACATACTTAGTTTACAGTTCTTACTATTACATAATAAAATAAAATATAGTTCTTACTATTACAATAGTTTACGTTCTTGAAGAATTCTATTTTAGCATTGTGTTAGTACTATACTAAATTTATTTAAACCGTAAAATAAACCTACTTTTATTTTTGTAAACTTAGTGAAATATTCATTCAGCTATCGAAATTTTTTTTTGGCTTCAACTTTATTTTAATTTTTTAACTGTACAATTTTTTCAAGTGCAACTAGTAAATGAGATGGAATGAATGAGGAATGGCGGGAATGTGATGTGAATCTGATCGATCCAGGGACCGATTTCGGCGTGAAAATTTACAATGAATGTGGTGCCAATATTGTAAATGATAATGATTTATAAACTATGATGGATGATTTTTTTTCTTATAAAATGATTTTCTTTTTTTATGAAATGAAACAGCTATGACAAGTTAAATTGAAATGCTTTTTTTATGCTGGTCGGAGAAGATCCCTATTCCACCTTCGTTTCGGTCGTCTGTTAACAAGGAGATCGTTAGTCGAAAGGGATTAAACATTTCGATTTATGTGGTCAATTGTCTTTGTGTGTAATGAGTTGTATGTTGCGTTTACAATGTCTCGAACCGTTGGTATTTTCAGGTCTTCGTTAAGGATGTGAAAAAAATTTAAAAACATTTTTATTTTATTTGGATGCTGCCTGAAAATGTAGTGTTATCAAAATAGATTGATACACAATATTTATTATTTTTTACTAGCGATCATTAGAAACTTTAATTTAAAAAAATGACATTGCAATTTAGATTTTACAATTAGTGTCTGGAGAAAATACACTAAGAAAGTATACAATCATTTACTCGTTTTTCATGATTTTTTCTAATTTTTAAAAAAATTTGTGTTAATTTATTTTAGTACGATAAAAAGATTTAATTTATGTTTAAAAAAACAATAAAAGGGCTGCAGAAATTTGTAAGAGATTGTTTAGTTAATTTTTAAAAAATGTTCCTTATGTTAACGTGGTGTAAGATAGGGATTCTTTATCTTAATTTAGCATCACATTTTTTGAACGTATGTTACCTGGGTTATTGTAGGCCTATTGATTTGAATGAATAAATATGTGCTGTCTCAGAATGAAATATTTTTAAATAAACAATTTTTGGAGGAAAGCATTAAGAACAGATAGTGAAAAGTTTACGTATAACTTAATTGGATAATGGATGTAACTTATTGGAATGAGATATGAAAACAAAAGTTTTAGGATTTGTCCTACTTGAAAATTTACTTGGTAGCTGTCTGTACACTATCCTTATTTGAATCGATATTATAATGTTCTGTAAGATGCCTGTACGCCAATGTTTTAGTAAAATATTTTTGAGTATTGTTTAATGATTTTAAGTTCCTAATTTAGTTTTTTTTTACATAGACTATAATAGTGAAAAGATAGCCTATGTAAAAATGCTTCAAATTTTTAATTTAATAAAGCATAAGTTTTTACAGTTATATTGCAGTCTTCTGTATGAATTTTTAAGGGAGCAACAAATATCTGTTGCAAGCTTTGTTCAGCATTCTTGCAGGGTTATCCGGTAAAGAAAATGAGTTAATCTTCCTGATTACTTCGTTATTATTTTCATGTTAATTTTCTGTGGAAACGTTGATATTATTGTTTTATTGTGTAGAGTATGTAAGGAAGGAAATTTTAGGTCATTATGAATATTCTCGTTTCGTACGTAGCAACTGACTAGAAATAATAATAGGGCTGAAATTATCAATTATTCCTTAGAAATAGAGATTTAAATATCATGAAAAATATTACAAATAAACAAATCAAAATTAATTGTATAAATTTTAGTGTTTTATTATAATAGAGTAGTTAAGTCGTTCCAATGTTCCTGGGTTTTGTGTAGCTCTTTAAAGAACTCCAATGTACGGGAAAAGTAAGCCATACGCTTTTACTGTTAAGATTTAGATGCCCTCATGTATCGCCTACACATATTTTTATGTCTCAGTTCTTATTACCAGATACGCTTTGATACACATATCAGTGTCTAATTTTTGTCGTTTTTGACTTAGGTATTGTGGTAGTGAAAATTATGCTGACATCAGCAATGTCCTTAGTTTTTTTTTTGCTCGAATGTTATTTAATTTTGTATTCAGCATTTATTTTTGCACTTTTAAAAGAAATAAAAATTGTGGCTGCCTCCAAACGTAGTGGTTAGCGTGCTTACCTACTGACGGAAGGTCCCGGTTTTCATTCTCGAATAGAGTCTGAAAAGTACTTGTCAAACCTATTGATTCATACGTACTTCAAATTAGTCGCTAATAACCAAAAATTTTGATAAGACTTCAGATAAAAAAATCCGTTTTTTTATGGAAGGACACAATTTGTTGTTCAAAATTATGCATGACAACAAAAATTAATTTGCTAATTTATGGGAAACACATTCTTATCTCCATATATTACATGTGTGTCAATTTTTTTATATTAAAAATAGAAGGATGAAACTTTTTTTCTTAAGCTTACTAGTAATTGACTTTTTGTATACTATACTGCAAAAATGAAAAAAAATCTAGCATTTTTGGTAATCACTCAAATAGCAGTCAACCTGTTAAAATATAATTTGTTTCTTTATAGATTATTAATTTTTTTAAATATTTGATGTATATTAATAACACAGTGTTACGTAATATTTTTAGTACATATAAATGGCCTTGATCATTTAAAAAAATATTTCTTTATTAAAATTTCATGCGTCGTTTACTCGGTGACGAATACAATACAAACATGCAGTTAAATTTATAAATAAATTCCATGTTAATTAATGTAATCTGAACAACAGGAATTGTGAATATTTAAGTACACCTTTATAATAGGTAGAATAAAACAATTTTATTGCTTGTTTTGTAACGTGCATTAAGGGAATAATAGTTCGCAATGATTTCGTTTAATGGGACAAAAGGCTTGTTAGGAGTAGACTAATAAATTGCAATCTGCGGTGCTATAAAAACAGAGAAAACTGTTTTACTTTGTTTCCCTGACCAAATGTATTGTAATGAAAGAGGTGGTAGTTTAATTTATAATCAGGTCGGATAAGGATCAGAAGCCGCATAATCGTACATAAAACTCTTTTGCCATGAGTCTGCAACAGCCAAACAATAGGATAGGCACGTATTTAATCGGGTTGGTCTACCCTGCAGCCTCATTACTTCGATGTCTTAACTGAGAGAGATGTTTAAAACAGTAACTGGATTTTCGTTTATGGTCGATTATTAAAACTGCTAAGTGCATCAATCTTTCCGATGAATGACTCTCAATGTTTTGTGGATTCCGGGTTACTGAACATCATTATGATCCTGCGTTCGACAGGTGGCCACTCAATATCTACCAATACAACTATCTACTACGATTCATTCTTATAAAACCACTTCATTGTCTAACCATTATTTCCCCCAATATTAATAATCCATTCATTTTTTAATTCTTTTAATTTTTTACAAATTTTTTAAACATTTTGTTTCTACTTTTGTGAATTTAAACAACTTATAAGTTAATTTAAAAAAGGCTATGACTGACATGTCTTAAGATGGGATTTACCAAATTTCAAATGTCGACTCTCAGGAGGTAGTTAAGGTCATATCAAAAAATTTTGATTGTATCAAGTATAACTAGTTATATGATTCACACAGTTCATTTTTTCATTTCATTATTTTGTTTTTATTGGTGTAACTCAATATTTAATACAGAATTTTACAGAAAATCACTCATTGTCACAAAGTTGTACAAATTTTTTTTTTAAATTAAATTGTAGGTTTTTAAATGTTCTACAAATTTAATTAGATGCATTTTTGCCCTAGAATGCATATTAAGACCGCAATTTAAAAAAATAATTTTTTTCTACGAGAGCACAGGCCAATATGAAAAATATTAAGTATTTTAATGAAGCTAGAATTTTAACTCCCGTACGGACGTTTAAAAATGATGAAGATAATCTATACTCTCGAAATTATATAATTAACGTATTGTCACCGTCGTCCCCTTTGATTAGGTACTGTGCTGCCGGATATCAAAGCTTCCGATTAGCGACAGAGGGAACCGCCAATAGTTCCGTAAGGGGCGGTAGGCCTTTGGTGGCGTACCAACCGAGGCCTTTGTCGCCAAGGTGAGACCAATAACCGCCCCCTACCACAGCGCTCTCGGCGACTATATAAAGAGCGCTCCACTGGGCCAAGATATTCAATCCCGATCCAGACAGCAGACAAGACGTCCACCATCGGCAAACGGCTACCGGTCTCCAACGAAGGTTCATCGACGACCCCGCAAGAGAGAAGATGATGCTTCCGCTTACCGACCCAACCGCGTAAGCCGTCGACCGGACCGTCATCGCCCGCTGCCGCGAGCGATGCCCACAGCGGTCCCTCGACCGAGCCTCACGCCCACCGGATCCGACGAAGCAGCCATCAACGCACTACTGCGAAGGAAGAAAATGACGTGTCTCCGCTGGACGACGACACGCCGTGTCGCCCAGCCCCCGACCACCACGACAACTACGACCGACGCTTCGCCAAGACAACCACTGTTTAAACGGCCCTTTTCAGGGCCACCAAAAAATAACGGTTTCAACTCGCCACGTAATGTCGCTATACGGTGATAGTATTTTTTATTGTTTTGGCCTTTTAAAAACCACAATGAATATTTTTTTCTCACGGCTGATGTTTTCGCTTTTTCAACCTACTTTTGGTCCTTTCCAAGCCTTTTAAATTTTAACCTTGTTCATTCTACTGATAGGCCTACACTATTATTATTTGATCATAAATAATAAATTTTGTGGAATTTTTAAGTTTGGACATTTTAAATGCAGTCGTAACGTAAGTGAAAACGATATTTAAAACAATCACAAAAGCCTTTCTCAAGTTAAAAATCGTTGCCAGATAACATTTAAGATTTTTAAAATTATTAGCCTACGCAATGTATAAATGTGGTATGTATTTATTAATGATATAAAAAAAAACACTTTTTCAAAGAAGCATGAGTTTATATTACGCGTAGGCTTTAAAACTTCAAGTAAATTTTCACAATAATCACAAATTAATTTTTGTAGTTCTGTTGGAATAAGACAGTCTTGTTGTTTTTTTTACGGTGTGCAGAAATTTCATTAAGGGACTTTAGGAAAGTTGGTGCCCCAGTTTAAAGCAAGAAAGTGCATGTTTGCAATAAAATAGTCCAAGTTTGTTTATGCTTGGTATAAAACAAAAGAAATAATATTGTATACTTCTCGGCTTAGGATTCTACGGAGAGAAAGGCTTGTATATATTTAACTGTTTCTAGCTTTATTACTTTAATTACTGCCTAGAAACCAATAAAATGAATTATTTAATCTTATGTAATATGTTATATGTATTCGCTCTCAAAGTTGTAAAATTAAAGCGGTTAAAGACTAAGAAAATGTAGACCAGGTTAAAATATAAAAGTAAGATGATCGGCTTACAAGTGAAATAATACTCTTTATCAATAAGGAGACTGAATCTGGGTTCATGCCAACCGGCTACGAGCTTCAGTGAGCTGTGAAAGCTTATGGAGAAGACACCCACTGTTTGAAAGTCACTTTACCTAATTGCTGAATCCTGGAGATATCTCAGCCCACTCTGATATTTTACACGCAGTTATTTTCAGTGGCGTCGCGACGCCCATGACGCCAATCAGCCGCGAGACAAACTGCACCCTCCCTTCAATCCGTAAACCTCACCCATCATCGTTCCCGACTTTCACAATTCCGATACAATGAAGTTGTCACTTCTACTTTAGAACACTTTAACAAGCTGTACAGTGATAATTTTTGCTGCTTATAGAGCTGCTAACTAATTATAAACTTCATTTTTTAACATTTTACAACGTTCTAATGAAAATATAAGATTCAATTGTAATTAAAAATTATTAATTATTCTATGATTATGTACTGTAATAGGCATTAATGATGCTCATTTTCTAGGATCTATTTTGACAATATTTTACATAAGACAATATATTTTTATCTTTGCAGTAATTGAAATTATAATATAACTTACTGCTTTCATTAATTATCCTAAAATATTCTACTGCTATAATTATTGTAAGAATTTAACTATAATTGTAGATAATATGGACATTTAATAAAGGTTAATATAAAATTTAACTCCTTCTTGGATATGAAAATATAAAATGTTAATGGACTTCATAGCAAGTAATACGAGTATAATTAAAATTTAAAAAAATTACACGTTTGAATAATAAGTTTTCTATTTTTTAAGCAAACTATTTTGATTCATTGATAATGTCTTTCCTTCTAAATATTTGGTTCTAAGATCATGTAAGACCCAACGGGTTGGTCTAGAGATAAATTCGTTACTGTGAGTCAGCTGTTTAACAGTTGATTTTCGGAGAAGAAGGTTCCTGGTTCAAATCCTAGTAAAGGTAGTTACTATTATACAGATTTGAATATTAGACAGTGGTTACAGGTGTACTTTGATGTTCGGGGTTTAATTAACCATACTCTCTCAGGAATGGTCGGCCTGGGTCTGTACAAGACTACACCTCATTTATAGTCATACACATCATCCTCATCTCGTTGGGTCTTGGGGTTGCTTAGTGTTGTTAATTGAACAGATTTCAACGTATACACGTTAGGAATAAAAAAGATCATGTAAATCTGTAGCCCTAATTCATATATAGAGTTTGTTATCGTGTATCGTTTATTGTTTTATGCTTCATCATGATTAAGTATACCTAATATTGTTAGTAATAATTTTCCTCATTGTCATTATTAGTACATTATATTTACAGTTAACCATTAATTTTTAGTTAAACTAAATTAATTACTCATTAGTATTTTGACAGAATTTCAATGATACAAATGAAAGAAGTGGTTCATTATTATAAATTTTAATAAACGGAAAGATGTAACATTTATTTCACGTGTGTGTAGTTGGTATCACGGAGGGTTGTTGCCTATTAGCGAATGAGGTGTGATGTGACAGTCGTTAAAGCTGTGCAACAAGCGAAGCGTATATGCAGTACACATGAGTATGAGTGCGATGTGTCGTGTATATTAACGGAGGTAAACTTACCGATCTACCGACTACATAGACAATCCAACTTAACACGTTTATTAGTGGAGGAAAATGTTAGAATTTAAGAGACGAAGGGAGAAATGAAATACATAGATTCGTTTGGTTTGGAGAGGATTCGTTAAGTATAGAGGGGAGTTATGTAATCATCATTTAGAAGATAAGAGAGGGCCGCATGTGTGGCAAGAGTCGCCAATTATGCCTGCAAACAGACCCGTTGCTAATTACCATGCGCAGACATTGATTAGGAGGGAGTAAACAGTCCCCAATTAGGGAGACTAGGCCTAATCCAAGAAGAAACGAACGACGCCCGGCAAGAGCATCGCGACGCCCGCGCCCGGCGCCACCGTGCGCTAATTGCGTTGCCACCCGCAGCTGAACTGAACTTTGCCCTTCCACTACTGTTGGTCGTCTGTTTACTCACCTAACTGAGTATCAACCAAAGAGTATATGAACCGACTCACCATCTCTTTTTCTCTTCCTCTGAAATATAGGTCTCATGACATTGTAGGACATAACGTTCAGAACATAAAAACTGATTGATTCACTGATTGTCCTGTTTTGTTTCTGAAAAGCGGAAACTTAGATTTAGTTCTAGCATGCGTTTTCACTATTCTCAAAGATGACAAGTAAATATTGAGATTAGGACGTCAAAAAAATATGTTTTATACTTTTTTGTCATCAGTCTCTTGAGTGGTTTGATGCAGTTCTTCATGTTGTTCTGTCTTGCGCAAGTCGTTTTATATCTACATACCTGTAACACCCTACATCTTTTGTAATTACCATTTTATACTATTAAAATTATGCTGCTGTTGTTTAGGTCAACAGCCGAAATGCTGGTTCGAACTTCTAGAGGTTTCACTAAGTAAAATGAGTAGTGAGTTGGTTTACCATGCCTTCCTCACTGAGTACAAAGTAGCCTATGCTTATCAATATGCCAGGCTCTCCGCAAAGCATCTAGTTTGCACCCTGCAAATGACATCTTCACTTCATTCACCACAGGGTCTAGCTGTATAATGAAATTCATTACTTTCAGAGTAAATAACTCTGACTAGTGTCTTTTACACCTCTACCTCTTCTGTTCTTATTAGTTCAGCCATATAATTGGCTGACCACGTGATAGAAAACAGAACTATTTTTGTAGGCCTGTAACAAGCAGGATCTAATTTATACTATAAACACAATAATGAGACTCCTTTTATACTTCATTTTAAATCACTTGAACATCGGGCTATTAGTAATTACGTTGCTATATTTTATTAAATACATTTTTAAATATAAATAATATACACAAACAATTATAGTTTTTATATTTTAGCTTCTACGTAGAAGTTGCCTATATCCCTTAGCCAACTGAATCACCGAGATTTTTATTTTTTAACTACCGTTCAGTTAATTTAAAATTATTATCAAATATAACATTATTATCAAATTATTATTTTCAGTAATATAACTTTCCAATTAAAAAAAAATTATTGAAGATTCAGTATCTGTTATTACAATATTATAGAAATTTCTAAATATGATGCTAAAGGTTTCCAAACTTGAATTATTTGCTGGAGCTTGCAGTCATCACTACAGTCCTACAATTGGCCAAAAAGATCTCTTGGCTAGAGGCGTTTTAAACGTCTGTGTTGAGTACCCGGTATCGCCCTAGTGTACAGGTTTTGTATGAGAGGGTTGTGGTGCAATTAAAATTTGTCGTACATCGTCTAGTATAGTTGTTTCGCGACGTAATTTACGTATGGGATTTGTTACGTCTTTGTGCAATATTAAATGTGTGACGTAAAAGGGGAATTGCGTTATCACTCGTAGAATCTTGTTTTGAATCGCTTGTATACGTTTCTTGTGATAGGTTAGCAGATAGATCCCCAAAGTTCAATTCATACGTCCAGATTGGTCTGATGATTGTCTGGTAAATTATTAGTATTTCCAATTTTAAAAATATTTTTATAAATGATAAGCATAGAACATTTAGTTTTTGTAAGTAGGTACTTACATTTCTACAAAGTGTTCTATCAATTTAATGTATAAATTTGTAAGTAATGTTTTTATGAGATTTATTAAAAAGTAATAACATATATATATATATATATATATATATATATATATATATATATATATATATATATATTTTAACAGATGTCATACCTGTATTTGTTTTTGGTTCAGTAGGAAAATACATTTCAAAAGTAGGTTATTGTTTTTATTGTAAAATATAAAATCATTTTCATGTACTGTAATAGGTACTATGTTTATTTTGATATACATGATTCAAGTACGTTAATATGTACTTAAAATTCTTGTCACCTCTACATTGTGTAGTTATAATTGATCTTTACAGAACATTCATATCATTCTACATTAGTGACATTAATTGAAAATCATTGCTACGCCTTACAGAGTAAAATATTGAAAATTGTCGTTATAAGTTATACACCGTTTAATGTTTTGTGATAGGCCTAATTGTAAACATTTTGACACTTAACATGTTATGACAAAGTAGTGATATGCGATTTGTGCAGGCGATGATAACCAAAACGGTTTTTCTCATATAAAAATAAATAAATAAGATGAATAATTTATAGATTGCTATTGAAGTATATATAACACCAAATAGTGTTCTATCTTGTCCAAATGTATTATATTGTGTTTTTAATATTTCTTCAAAAAGAAAGAAAAACATTGTAAAGGTTCGTTTCATTTTTATGAATTTTTATTGTTTCAAATAGTAAATATTGCTAAAATAAATAATGTTTTTTATTTTATTTGATACGATAAAACAAGAACTGTTTAATATTACCACACAACTAGCAGTTGCCATTGGAGTAGCCTGACAATGGTAGCTTTACCTCTTGACCAACCCGGTTGTTTTTATGGTAGGTAAGGTGCAAAATAATTTAACTTTTTGATTTGTGTGATTTTAAAATTTGCTGTGGCAATTAATAGATAAATCCTTTATTGTTTTGTGTACCATTTTGAGGTTCAAGCTCTTGTAACCATATCATTGCACCTACTTATGGAGCATATATTGTTTTTTTTATATTCAATCTTTTTTCTTGTTTTTCTTCTGTGGTTCCAGCATATTAAACAGGTAAGGTGATTTTTATAACGCCTAATGTTTTCTCTTCTCCACTACTCATTTTCGTCTTTCTTAAGCGTTATTCATTTTTGCACTAAACTCTTTCTTCTTTTCTTCTGACCATTTCGTTTTCTTTTCTCGTGGAACTTTCAAATTATTTAACATTTTTCTAAATTTACTTCTGTCCTCCATTCTAATTAATTATTAAAGCTCCCATTAATAATTATTTTGTTACTGGTATATTTTGGGCTTCCTTTTAATATCCATAATGTTTTATTCTGGGATCTGTGAATTCGTTTAATGTAGGATCGTTCAGTTGAACCTTACGTACTAAAAGGATGAAGAAGTCACTTGTAACAAATTCAATAAAATTTAAAATAATATGTTTTTAAGTAATAAATTGCCAATACTAGTAATTGCTAAACCTTTAAAAATTTATTTTTTCTCAAAAACGATATTTTTGATCTGATATGTAAACCATTTTTCATTGCACATTTTAAATTAATTAAAAATTGATGTGTTTTTAATTAAGTTAATTTACTTTATTTGGAGCTAATTAATAATAATCTTACCATTTTAGTTATCATTAAGTAATAAGGTATTATATTTTTAAAAGTTGGGTTTAGGTGCAAAATGGGTGGATGAAAGAGAACTAAAGCGACGGTCGCCTATGGCCTATGAGTATCATGCGATTAGGTTAGCTTTGAATGTTAACTAAAAATTTTTAATAAGTTTGCTTACACGTTCATATTTTTTGTTCAAATAACTATTTTGTGGTTCTTCCATGTTAAATTTCTTTATGAAAGTGTATATAAGTTTTCTGTTTATTCAATTTTTGGTGTTTATATCGGTTTTTCACAATTTATATTTCGCTAAACGGTATACGTTATTACAATGAGCTTCGTATTAAAATGAGATTTGTATTTTTGCTTTGTTGCGCAAATTCAACTTGTACCATTTTGATAATTTGAAACGTTTTGATAAATTGTTTTTGTTTATTATTTTATTATGCAAAAATATATGTTTATACAAGTGATGTATTTGTACGTATAAATATTACTCCCTATTTAAATTTCACTTGTTTATTTGGTTTTAAATATTATTTAACAATATTCACAGCAATTTGTGCTAGAGGGTTCCACAAAATTATTTATAACGTATGATAAAATATTCACAGTAACTGTTATTTTTTGTAGACGTACTTTCCTGGTTACAATTTGAAGTGAATAATACCATATGCATTTAACATCAAAACAATAGAATAGATTTAAAACTAGCATTTGAATACATGTGTATCAACCCCTTTTTTAGCTCCAATAGAAAAGGATCGTCCAAACATAACAAATACCCGCAGCTGACCTGTACAATTCATTTAAAATACATAGCTACTATATGCATAAATGATACATGCAGGCTGTTTGTAGAATTCATAAATTAGAACTTAATTTCACTCTTTTGAATAAAATTTTAACGTTGGTCCTCATTGTAAAACATTTTCCTACGTAATGAAGCGATCTATATTTGTGAGTTTGCCAGTAGGTTAAAATGTCCTCCGGCCGGGTTACGAATCCTGCGCGAAGTAAGACCAGTGGTGGGGCTGCCACCTTTGAGCACCTGGCCGTACCCAGGGATTCATTCGGAGACTCACTTCCTAGGTTCTTCTGCCCTATTCACCGTTGGGAAAATTTCTCATCCGCCGTCGAGACCGAGGATATGCGGAACTATATGCAGAACTTTGAGTAATAGAGCGAGAAAGGTTACGAGAAAGTTGCGAGAAAGCTTATGTTCTACAAAGTTATGGCAGCTCCAGTTATTCTATACGGAAGTGAGGCTTGGACAACAACAAAAACCCAAGAGCGGAGAATCTAGACAGCAGAAATGAGATTTCTTCGACGAACTAAGGGTGTGCACGCTGGGACAGAATAAGAAATGAGGCAATCAGATCAGAATTGGGTATTTACAACTTGAACGATAAGATAAAGGATTATCGCCAAAGTTGAAGACAGCACGTGACAAGGATGTCGGATCTCAGGATACCTAAGCAGGCACACTGGTATGCTCCAAGAGGTTAAAGGGATGTCGGTAGACCTAGGAGAAGATGGAGATAGATGATATAGTTTGTGAGTTCGGAACAGGCTGCGGCCTAATCCTTGGTTGGAAAAAGTAGAATAAGAAGATGAAGCGATCTATAATTTTATTTTATTATATATTTTTTTAACAAGTAACCGAACCCGTGATAGAATGTTTCTTCGAACCACACTTTTTTTCCTTATAGGAATAATTTACTGTCAATGTGTATATTTTATACTTGGGGAGGTAAAACTAAGAATATGAAAATGAAAGAAAAATGCAAACATCGCGAAATGTACAGTTTTACAATTTTAGGTTAAAAATCCTTTATATAGATTTTTACTGTTTTTTTAACTTAAATGAAAAATTACAATCTCTTCATGTATGAACAATAAGTAATACAGCTATTAAAAATGTATCAGTGGATAACTTACTAATACACTGATTAGCAACTTAAATCCTAACAAATAACGAACAACAAATTCGCACAGGCGCGCTTGCTCACACATATCCTTACTTACGCACAAAGTAATTAATTAGTAGATAACATTTTTAAACACATTGGATACGTTTTGCGAGTTGATATGTATTGCAATTAATAATTAATAACATATTTAAAATCTCTCACTTAAATCTAGAAAATCAGTCGATTTAATCTTAAATGATTGACACGTGAGCTATTATCAAGAAGGTCCAAGGCTAGGTGGAACGCCGAATTTTCGTACGTATGTTTTACTTATAAGAAAAGTGTGCCAGATCTAGGAAGATGTCGATTCCACATTAGTCAGTGAATCAGCAGTCAAGTTCCTTACGTCTTAAGTCAGAAATTTGTTATTAATCGAAACAGATTTTGAATTTCATTAGTTTAAGTTTTGAAATTTCAAAATAATTTTTAATTTTTATTTATAAATGAACATTTTTCTCGGTTCCTGTGGTGGGTTATTTGAAAAAGGTAAAAAGAAAAAATAAATAAATGAATAAAAACATTTTTCTTGTTACTCTTAAATATCAGAAATTACAAAATAAAAATGTACAGTTTCCTTTGCAAGGTTGTGAAAAATAATATTGCATTTCCTTGTTTAATTACGTGCATGACAAAACAATATAACACAAAACACCTGTTAATATAAGTCAGTGGTACGTATACATTATGGTTTTGTGTTTTTGCGACTCTTCCAGTTGCACAAGAAAATTTAGCGAAAAGTTGAAATTTTAAACTTTGATGTTTGGATTTCTTAGTAACCCGCAACGTCAATTATGTACCACAACATTGAATTGTTTAATTTAATCTGTAATTTTTACATCAATTTTACCAATGTCATGCCATTTAAACGTTACAGCCATGCTAATGAATGGTGTTCTCCTGAAAAATTGTGAAGTTATATTTATAATAAGCTGCGCAAATAAATTTACTGGTTATGAAGAGTTGCACAAAATTGTAGATGTAAAAGAAAGTAAAAAAAGTTAAATGTTTAGTTTTTGTGTATGGCTTTTGGTATGTATTTCTATTATTTCAAATTTCTTTTAAGTTTTTCATATCCCTTTCTTTGTTAATATTTTCTTAAAATGTTTATTAATTTTTGTTATCAATATTTTGTAGAATTACTTTAATTATTTATATAAATATATAAGTTTGTCGTCACTAATAATTTTATAATAGTTGCAAATTAAAATACACGTAAAATATTCTTGCATTATTTTTTTAAGTATTTATATAATGTCGGTTATTTACGGAGACGTTTTTCACGTTTATTAAAAGAAGACATTGTAAATATTTCGTATTGCATGAAGTTTCTATGTCGGAAATGGAAATACAGTATCTGAAATAAATATCTATATTTGTCAAGGCTTCTGTAAATAAATACAGTTAATTTTAGATGTAGTTTATTTATATACAGTTTTATTTTTCTTTAACTTTCTCCTAAAAATAGGAAAAAACGTTCTGTCATCATTACGTGAAACTCTTAACGGAGCTCAGTCACCACGGTGATTATAGCTAAGCTGTAATTCAACAAAGCAATGATCAAGCTTGTCAGCCTTTTTTTCTTGCGATTACTTTCTTCATTTTAATTTTTTTGGTAAAAGTCTTTGTCCTGTCCAGTTTGCAGGCCAACAAAGAGCCGTGCAGATTGTTGGATATAATAGAAAAATGGTTTTTGCTATTGTGGATACAAGGACATTTGATTCACAAAACTTGTGTTGATATTTAATTTTATATTACTAACCTATCTACTAACTAGCACAGAGAAATTTAAATGTTCATTTTTATTCATGATATGTTTCAAATAAATGAAATTAATTTTGTTGTTAGGCTTATGCCACGAGGCTAAAAATAACTTATAAATAGATAAAATTTAAGACACTTTCGTTAATTATATTTTACTTGACATAATCTATAAATCTCTGATAATCGTATTATAATGTCCGTAAGCAGAAATTATGAAAAATTTGACAAATATATTAGTTACCGAAATTGATATTTTATTAGTGAAAAGATCTGGTGTGAGACAGTCACGTCACTTTCTCTTGCTAATGTAAATAGACCAATTTTGATGAACAGTATATGTAAAAATAATATTCGGAACGACATATTTCTTTCGTTTTATAAAAAAAATTAGCCTACAAGAAATTCCCATTTTGAAAACCTTTATTTTAGCGATTTCAATGAGTAAAACATTAAAAATCATTAATTGACGCTAAACTAGTCACCGTAGAAAAACGCTAGAAATAAAGGTTATTGGTTTTTAAATTTTATATAATTTGGTTTATATACGCATTTGCCCGAAAATGCATATTAAGGCTGCAATATTAACAAACACCATGCAAGCACAGCCCTACAAATGTCCCTAGAAATGCCGCTTACATCATCTTGTAGAGCACAAACATGTTTTAGATGATGCCATTTTATTTAAAATCGTAACAGCCGTTTTCGAGAAAATTTAAAAAAGTGAAAAATTATTCAAATTGTTACCTACCAGTTGACCAATTTTGATTAATAAATGTTATAAACAAGTTTCTCTGTGATACCTAATTTAAGTTCAAAGTTTCAACTTCGTAAGTTTTTCGGTGTTATTTTGTTCCCATACAATACAGACCAATCAGTAAAATAATGGTTTTTTGGGATCAGGGGGCCTGAAAACATTTGTATTTCCAGTGAAAATTTGACATGAAAACATAACTTTCTTATCAATATTTCATCCAGGTCAAGAGAAAGTACAAATTTAGAAATTTTTTTATATCAAAGTGTATTTTATAAACTACTAGCTAAAATACCCGTTCTTCGAACGGTTTGCTTGGTGCTGTGTACAGTCTGTTGGTGTACCGAGTTCGATCCCTGTCAGATCTGATATTATTAAATCATTTATTGTTATCTATTCGTACCTCCTTTCAACGTCAGCATTATTATTAATGACAAAACAAAATAGTAGGACGTAAAATAAAAGCGAGATCTAGGTGTTTTTAAATCAAGTTACGCTGTGCTTTATTATTTTCAGGAGCGTAGTTAATTATTTTACATAAATAAAAAGATTTACTATTTATATAGAGCAATGAAAATTGATGTTTTGAAGTTTAACTCACACAAATCTATGTGTAATGTACCTGTAGGTAATTTAATTATTCGTTACAGAGCAATAAAAATTGAAATGAAAAGTAAATCACAGTTGGAACACTCCGCGATGGTTAACTACCTACTAAGGTGACAGTCTCGTTTTTGACAATGTGACCGAGAACGGGTTTGTCGTGTTAAGTTAGGTAGTGGTGGAAGGGATAGGGTACAGAGCTTCGGAATTAATACCAGCGGCTCGTAGACCTATGTTTACTGTACTGTTTATTTTGTTTTCTAAAATATTGCTATGTTTATTTTAATAAAATTGGTAATATCTTCGTTATTATGCATAAAATGAAAAACTTTACATACCGTAATCAAACTTATTTGTCTTAAAACGTTTCGTAATTTTGATTATAGCCTATAACATTTTTTGATAGATTGACTTTTAACGGAGATATTCGCAGTTTTTTATTTACCCCTCCCTCTGAACATCCCCATCCCTTTGTGATATTGAAAAAAATTAAAGCCTATTTTCATTTAGATAATGTTCAGAACATAAATACCGAAATTCATTGAATTTGGTTCAGCGGTTCTTGCGTGATGCATACAAACAGACAAAAATTCAGCTGAACTTATTTTCGGTGATTACTCAGTAGATTTGGCGTAGAAACATAATTTGAGGTATTTTGAAAAATCGTATAGACAAAATCACAATTTTATTTATAGATGAAGCATACAGCGTAAATGTTACCTTGTTTCTTTATTTAATTTATAGTTCACTGAAATTTTACCAATGATCTGTCCTGTTTTGCGGAATACGTCTATCAAATTTTTTAATAAGTTTTATTTAATATTTGTAGCGTATACTGTCGTGACCTAGCGTTTTTCCTGTTGTTTCTTATTTGTTCTTCCAGGAAATTAATGAAGAAGTTTTATTTGTCATAAATTAGTTTATTTTCTAATTCTCGTATATAATTTATGCAGTGTGGAGTGGTAGAATGTAGTAGAAGTAGTTTAAGTTGTTATGTTGTGTATAATAGATTGTTTTTATGTTAAATAACGATTTTAGTTTGTACATTTTTTTCTATTCCCTAAATAAATTAATTAGAAATATTGATTTTATGGATTTTCGGTTAGATATTCTTTGTAAAACATCTCATAAAAGTTTACAGAACTCTGGATGAGTTAATTTGGTTTGCATAAATAAACTTTTTGCTAGTTGTTTACTACGAAAAGTTATTTTCTACAAAGTTGAATTAGGAATTGAATGAGGTATTTTTAATGCGACTCCTGAATCATATTTTACTGTGACGTGGACAAGTTTTAATAGCTACTAAAATATACTGTAGTAGTGGAACGTTTTAATTGTATTTCCTTAATTATTTTTATCGTATTGTACGATGTCTTACAGTAGTACAACATTTTAAAATACTTAATTATCCAAACATGTAAACGGGAGAGGAAACTTTTAATTTGAAAAATGATACTAAACTTTAAAAAAAGAGTGGTAGATAATTAAAACTGAAGTAAATGGAAGTACGCCTAGGTAATACGGTACAACGTAACGGGGGGCATTCAGAAGTAAATTTCTTACCGACCCGAATATACTTTTCTACTTTATTTTCCCTTGAATCAACTTAATTAATTGTGTTATATGTAGATATTTATCTTTTTATATCACGTATGACGTGACCTCTACATTTTTAATTTCAAGTGTAGGCTTTACCTAACTTAAAAGTACACTTCAACTTTTATGACTGTATAATATATTTATCTACTTTATGTTACATATCTTCATAATTCATTTTTTTAAATTAAATTTTTGAAGACATTTTTTTTTCGTAGTCTACTTCATTTCTTTGTAAATTTTTTGTATTGTAAACAAACGCACAAAATTCATTATAAAATTTGTTAAAAAATTATTTACGAATCTTTCAAAAAATTATTAAAATAAACTTTAATTTAAATTTCTAAATGGTTTTATTGTGGCAAATCGGTTTCTAAATGTTGGTGTATTTGGAACTTATTTCTTTGTATTACGTAGACTGTATAAAGAAATTGAATTCCTATTAATATAATTTAGTAAATTAGTATTGTGACCTGCTAATTCCATTTTTAGGCAAGATTCTGATTTTGGTACCATTGAAAAAAAAGAAAAATTAAGTCTATCTACTAGAAAAATTACCAACTCCAATAAATATTAGGACGCATTTTGTTGTAATGTAAAGTCATGTCGATAACTTTTTCATTTGCAACTACTGTAGATTTTAAAACTAGCACGGTGGGTTTCAACGTGGAATGTGGACCTTTCGCTGGGTCCCGCATGGTTGACACCACGCAGTGAAGTTTTCTTTTTGACAGAATCTTTTCACACGGTCAGATTTTTTGCAGGAATTTTTTACTGCAATTTTTTCTTAGTTTATATTTATGAATTCACATCAACTGTGTAGTCATAGCTCCTAAAGTTGGTTATGAAACATATTAGCCTACTTAAAAAATAAAATAACAGTTTAAAAAAATAGGTAATATTGTTGAATACATTCTTTCGAAGTACTTAAATCTTTTTATTTTGTAATTTTTTTTGTATATACTAGTACATGGGCGTTATATTTCATTGCCCCTCACCGCGTGCTGGCTTACTTCACTAGCCGTAGAGAGATGAATTCATTAAACTGGTTTATTAATTTTCCCGGTTTCACACCACTTATTTTATACAAAAGGTGGTATAGAAATAGTATTTTTTGTAGGAAAATTAAAATTGAAGTACTAATGCTTTAATTTTTTCTGTTTACGTAACTACTTAGAAATAAATTTGCTGAATATTAGCTCTCCAGGTGACCGGGAATTAAGTAAATTAGTGCGAACTTTCTCAATTATGTATGGATATAATTTTATAACGCAAAATGTGAAAATTTTGTGTTCGTTTCATACATACAATTTATTTAATTATATCATTTGTTATTATTGGATTAGGTGTATACTTTGTAACGAACATAATCAAAAAATCTAGGATTAAGTTTAACAATTAATTATAATGAATTATGTACTGCATCACTAATGAATTAAACGAATGTATCCTCTTAATCTCGGATTTTTGTATTTTTCTGATTTCTTTAGCCGGTATGATTAGTTATAATAAACATTCGATTCGGATAATCCCATTTCGTTTCATTAATATTTAATAGATAAATCAGAGGTGTTTAATACGTTCAAAAGCGCATCCATTATTTACTTTTTAATAAACATTAATGCGACATTTTCAAAAGATTAAATGTTGCTTTGTCATGTAATTATTTAAACGTTATTGAAATATTAACGATTTTATTAACATGTTGATTTGGTAAAACGAAAAAATAAATACCGTATAAAAAATATGCCCGTAGCACCCTCCGTTTTTAGGGCTACTGAAAAATAAACAGTTTTTCTAAAGGGTTTTTGCTTTAGGACAAATACCGGATGAATTGCAGTTTATTATTTTTTCTGTAAATGACATTTACATTCTGTGGTTGAAATGTAAACACGTAAATGAAAAAAATCCGATTATTCCAGCCATGAATTCACCCTTAACATTTTTACATATACCTCAGTGTTTCTGATTTCATTAAACTTGATGAATTTTGTACATTAACTTATGTATTTAACTCTGATATTTTAAGTTAAACGATTTCAAGTCGTATACGGTTTTCCACAATAACTGCGTATGATTCGTTTCTAGTTTACTTATTTACTCTCGCGCTAACTTATTTGTTTATTAATTCTGTATGGACTTATCTGTATGTCATCAATGTTAATTTCTACAAATATTTAGAATTTGTGTTACTGAACTTTTAATAAATTTAAGTTGGGAACAAATATTTTGCCAGATTCTTAAATTTTTATCACTCTGGTATTTTTTTAGACATCTCATGAGTAATCAAAATATATATATATATATATATATATATATATATATATTTATTTATTTATTTCTTTAGAATAATTTAATTTTGTACTTGTAGGAGATTGAATTATGTTTTCACCACAAATTGATACCGATAACGATTTCATTGTAAAACGATGATAATTTATGTATTGAAGAAAAGAAATGTTTAATAAAACATGTTTTGAAGACATTACCTTGTCGCTACAAACATGAATTTCTCTCTGTGACCATCATAATATCTGAGTACTTAATAAATTTCATTTTTCATTGACTTATTTAAGTTCTGATTCCTTGGCCTTCCATTTCCTCTTTTACCCTTGAAAATATTCACAATGATTGTTTCATTGTTTTTCTGATAAATTCAATGGTAAATTCCATTTAACACTGATCACAACAATTGCATCTGATAAATTCAATATCTTTCTTCGGTTTAATATTGTAATGAGTTATCTTTTTCTTTCTATTCTTAGCAATATTTCATTATCTTTTTGTCTGTTCAGCTGAACAACCGCAAATTCGTGGGTTCCGCTATAGTGACGTAACGTGGCCGGCTGTCTCGGTATCTGTATGTGATAAAATGCTACCTAACTCTTGGTTAATTTTAAATAACGACGTACTTTTTTACAGATTTATCAGTCTACTGCTGTGTCGTTAATTTTCTGATTTTTCTACTACCAACTGTATTTATTTCAGGAATTTTTTCTTGCCTTATTTTGTTTTTATTTTCAACGAGTTCATTAGTTTTTAATTTTTTTAAATTAGAGAATAAACTGTACACAAAACTTTATTTACTTTTGATAAAAGTAACATTTAATACCACCAGCACACGTTTCACTAAAAATTCAAATAAACTATTATGTTTTTCTTAAAATAATTATTATTTGAAAATGTACTTTCCTTAAATTTTGTAGCCTTTGCTTCCGCTTCTAAATTACGCTTTTCGTTTTACTGGTTATGGCTTACTTAAATATCTAGGGTAAATATAGTTGGGCAAAAGCCGTATTTTTAACTTTGGTCGATCGTATTAAAATGTTACCATTTCACTAGAACTATTTTAAAGCGAATAACTAGTTAAAAAAATACAGTTTTCGTCAACATTTTTTGTACAAACAACATTAATTTCTTCAGTTATTACTAAATTTCGCAGAGGGATTAATCTACTTCATTCTCTACGAGGTCTGCTTCCTCCGAAAACTTAAAAACTGACACGTAACTATCATCACTATTGTTAAATTTGGAATTACTTTCACATTCCGGTACACAAAATTTTGACGCCATCGATTTAATCTAAGCATAATAAATAAACGACACCACCTGCTTTAACTTTCTGTTAATTTTAAATTATGTTAATTAATGTTAGTGATAGCTAACACAATTTACACTTCTCGCGTAATTAACATAATCAAATTTTCACAAATTATTCCATTATCTCAATGTTTATTATGATTATTAGTTGTTAATTATTTTTTTAGTTATATGTTTGTCTAGCTTAAAAGGATAGCTTTCTTAGTCTTGTTTTATTTTATTATTACTTCTATTGACATTAGTTATGATACTTAAGGCGGCAATTTAAAATAATATTTTTATCGAGCAGAACGGAATACCAATGTTTCCTTGTGTTACCTTATTAAAACCGTTCTGTGAAAGTTTCAAAGGACTCAATTTCTGGAAGAACCAAGTTGTTTTCTCAGTTGAGAGATCGTCATAAAAACCTCCCGGATCAGTTCTAATAAAACGCAGATTGCTTAAATTAGTGTCGTACATTTCTGAGGTAATATCGTCTGGCCTGATAAATTTCATTTACATCACTTTTGTGAAACCTTTGTCATATAAGTACTTAGTTCATAAATTGTAACTCATTATTAGTATAAGCAGTGACTTCTTTATTAAAATTTGGGTTGCAAAATGAAGATTTATCTGCAAATTTGAAATTTTCTCTTCATGGTAGTGGTGTTCAATGGATGTAGACGGGAGATTGGTGTGTGGTGTGGCTATTATGACGAGCGTAACAAGAAGACTCCTTTGAATGGGGCACCGCAGTAATTTATTGTTCATTAAAATTGTAATTTTCTTCTTTTATCTTGTGTTTAGTTACAAACAATATAGCCATTTAAAACAAGGAGAGATTTCTTATTAGGAAGCTAAATAGGGTATAGCGTGTTGAGGGTGCGGAACCAAGTAATTAATAACTTGATTACATCCAAACCTCCATCCTTCTCAACCTCTTTCCTCTTGTACCGCTTACACTTCTTTATCGTCCATCTTTCTTCATCACATTCTCTCTTTTCTTCAATATTCTTACTCGTTCGCTGTCTCCTTTTTTATTCTTCCTCTCTTTTCACGTTTGATCAAGAACATTAATTAGCTTGAACGAAGGAAAGTGCTGGCTGGTGTTGTATGAATTAGTGCTATTATACCGCACTCTGTACACTATTTCCCGGTACTAATACTAATAATAAACAGTTACCATTGAACACAATATTTCTGTTTCTATTTCTTCTACCGTCTTCTTATATATCTCCCAACTTGAAAACCGTTTCGCTCTTTCTCACTCTGTCTGTCTCTCTCCTTTTTACCCTCTTTGGTTTACTTTCTATCTAATCATAAAGATTACTTAATTGCAATTCTATCTCAAATAAGTAAACTTTATTACCGTAACTAATTTCAAGTTATAATTAATTTTTGTTTTATTTTTTAATAAGTAAATATAATAAAATTTAATTGTATTTATCTAACACCGATATAAATATACCGTCATAAACACAACCAGCTAAGTACTGCGCATTCAGACGAGAATACTATTAATACTACCAACTGTTACATTCAATACCATTAAACTGACTAATTGTTGATTCAGTATATTGAAACTGCAATTCTCTACGTGATGATTATCGATTTTGTTTATTTATGTGAAGGTGATGCTTATAAATTTCTAGAAAACATGTTCTTTTTCCGTTAATTTGTTCTACGTTTGAATTTAGAGAAAGTATTTGACAATCTGGACTGGAGTAAAATGTTTAACACCTTGAAAAGGCTTTGAATTAAATACAAAGAAAGGAAAGTTATCTACGGTCTATATATAAAAATCAAACGCCTGATCTGAGAATTGAGGGGTACGAAAAAGAAACTGATGTAAGAAAATGTGTACAACAAGGATGTTCATTGTCACCACCACTTTTTAACTTGTGTGTCAAAGAGGCTATTAATTAAATGAAGGAAACATTTGACGCAGAAAGTTGGGGAATTCTGCTAGGGAGTAAAACAACAAATGATTTAAAATAAAAACATTAATTTACAGATTTAGAGGTTCTTAAACGAGTGGATGAAAGAAGCATCATCTTATGGAAACATCTTACCAAAAGAAGAAACAGGGTAGTGGGGCTTATCTTAAGACATTCAGGTATTGGTCTATCAATAACGGAGGGTAATATTGAGGGAGTGAATTGTAGCCAGAGGCAAAGATTAGGATATTTAAAGCAAATTACCAAAGATGTAGAATGTTGCAGGTATGTAGATATGAAACGCTCAAGGTACAATAGCTTGGAGGACTGCATCAAAGCAGTCGAGAGACTGATGACAAAAAAATGGAATTAGCAAATTTGTAATCGTTTCTAATGTAAGAACAATGAGCAGATGTATTACTGATGAATGATGACACAACTGAAGTAACCACCTATTGGAGTTAGTTCTTAGTGGTATGTT
The DNA here is from genome assembly GCA_035578175.1 of Catonia carolina. Classification (NCBI taxonomy): domain Eukaryota; kingdom Metazoa; phylum Arthropoda; class Insecta; order Hemiptera; family Achilidae; genus Catonia; species Catonia carolina. The sequence continues at coordinate 116,394,331 of JAQMRL010000002.1, read as the reverse complement.
TCAGTTACCATTGTAAAATGTTATTATGTATTAAAAAATTTGTTTGTTGGGTATTTTCATTTATGTTATCGTGTGTCGTTAGAGATACCCAAAAATTAAGTAAGTTACTTTGGAACACCAAATTCCATTACATATTTTTTGAAATTTGGAACTAAAGGTCTTGATTTTACCTTGAATAGTCGGGATATTTATATCTCTGTCATTGGTTGTGTTCCGTGGAGATGCCGTTATACTTAGTATTTTTGACTGGAAGCTTTGTAAAGTTTTTAATATAAGGTACAGGTCCAATTTGGAGATAATAATACGTCCAAGTTGGTTTTAGTATTGCTTTATAATATAAAATTCTGTTTGTTAATATTTATTGAGCAGGGTTGATGTGAATTATCGTTTACTCTCAAAAAATAAATCTTTTTAGATTTTACTCAAAATTGTCTGAGAAAATATTGACCAATTTCTTTTCATAAATTACAGATTGGTTAAAATAAATACCTTAAATATTATTTAATTTCTCTGATGGAAATTACACTATAGGTTTGTAAAGTAGGCTACAAATTATTAGGTATACGTGAAACAAAATTATTGTATGCTTTATTTGATTATAGACTGTTCTACCGAATTTTATAACATCTCGATTTATTTTCTGTTTGCAATCTTAACATCTAAAATACTTCTTGTGGTAACCGTATCGAATTTATTTAGTAGTCGTTTAAAAAATTAAATTCAAACACTCTATTCTCACTTTTAGTTTAATGAAATTGATCGTGACGTGTTTAATAATCCTTTCCTTCACTTAATGAAATGTTTTCCAAAAATTCTAACAACTTTATTATATAATCTCACACCGTTCTTCTCTACCATTTACAGGAAAATTATTTTCTTAAACTATATTGGACGTATACATGCCAAATTTACGGTTAAAAAGGCTAGCACGTTTGCTGTTTTTCAGTCCAGGTTTTGCAACTCATAACGGAGTTATTTAGTACAAAAAAATGAAATTCATCATAACTTACAATTCATATAAGTATAAAACATCTTTATTTTCATCAGAAGTTTCATCGGAAGATAGCCAGAGATAAAAACTTGTTAATTTGCCAAATGCGTGCAGATAGACTACCGAAGAATCGTCTTCGACGACAAAAGAGAGAGTGGAACTTAGAACTTGTTAGGCATTAGTAATTACTTATAAAGTAAATTTTTGTTATTTTAAATAACACAACCGGGTGTTGTGTTTCTTCAAGCCATTCATGTCATTTGTCCACCATTATTCGTCTCCAAACTTGTTTTTGATTATTCGGAACCAAGTAAATTAATACAAGAAATAATTTGAAAAAACTTATTGTTACAAAGATGGTTAATTGTTGCATAAAATATATTTTTAATTATTCATACATTTACATTAAAAATATTCTTCAGTTTGCTACTAAATACGAGTATACATGTACTGTATGTTTGTTGTTTTCTATGAAATTTTTAATGGGTGTTTCATAATTTTTGTTTATTTCAACCGACCGTTACTAATGTAATGTTATATAGTACTATGCAATTTTTATATATATTAATTTGTGTTTAATTTCCTCTTTATGCTTGCAGTGCTCTTTTTTATACTTCAATAGAGAGAACAAAATTAATAACATACTTTTTAAATGTTTTAATTGTAAATTATACGTAGCCTGATCAACCTTTGCTGAATGTGAAATTGTTGTTTGACCAAAATACATTTAAATTATATTTATAAAATAATAGTTGTTGTGTTCTCATATAATATTTTGTAAAATAAACAAAAAAGGTTAAACAAAAATTAAATAGCCCCGCTACACAAAACTCCTGTGTTATTCTAACGAAATATTTTAACAAAACAGAATATGTACTTGTTTTAACCGTTATATTTATTGTAGACCTATTTACGTTATATGTTAATTTATTTACGTTATAATTCATTTTATTGAGGTAAAATTTAAATATAATATAAATTATATTTTGTGTAATGTATACATTTTATAAAACGAGTTTAAAATGAAGTTGTCAGTACATAAATGAAATAATTAAAATGCTTTTGTTTTCGCTTTGTTTTATTTATTTATGTATTTATTTTATATTATAAATTAATAAAACGATGTAAGCTATGTTTTTATTATTATTGAAACGGGTTCCTAACAGTATTCAATTTTATTTTGCACTGTTCCAAATTGTTACCTGCATTAAATTGTTTGAAACAATTTTTTTTAATTCCTATAATATAAATATTTTGTAATATATATTTTAGTTGAAATTCTTTGTAAAAGTCGTTATTATGATAACATTCTGTTTGCGGTTGAATTTTATACCATATTAATAATTATTTAATAAACATTATATGTTTATTATAAAAAATGCTTCGGGTTATTTTTGAAATTTGTAAAGTATTATCTAAAATTTAAAATTATACATTTTTTTTTATTGCCCATATTTATTAAAATGTTTTTGTTTTGCACGAGTATTTTAAATACCCCTTTATAATAAATTATCATTGTTCTGCCCTTTGTTCCAGTTATTTCAAACGAATTAAACAAATTCGTTAGAAATATCGTGATAATTTATCCACAACACCAAAATTTTTATAAAAATTACCCCTCACACGTTTCGGCGTTTATGAAGCCTTCTTCATGTAGACACTAGAACTTAACACACACACTAAAACTATACCGACTGGCGGCAGGTCACAGTTTTTACATTATATATTTTTTTATTTTAACTTAATGAAGAATATACACACAATAAATCCGTTATAAACTGCAGTCAAATATCGATTCTCCATTAACTTAAGGATGTTTACTTGCTCAAAAACTAAAAAAATATTGTTAGAAACATAAAAAAACCATTTTAATTTCAGCAATAAAGAATTGGAATCCGATTCGCTCGTTTGGCCAAAAAACGATATAGCACTTTAGACCTCCTTAATTCAGCCTAAAAATTGTACTAGCTTTAGATTGTCCGTTCGATTGTAAACCGTTTTTGTTATGATTAAGTCTAATAGGTTTCATGAGTTTCGAATGTACGAGTATACCTAATACTGTATATATAAAACATATTAAAAAATATTTAAAGTAAATATTTTCTTTATTTTCTTTGACGTCTAAAAATATTGTCAGTTTTCATTTAATGATTACTTACCGTAAACTGAAATGAACTGAATTTCGTGAAAACGAAACACTTCAAAATTTATACTTAATCCTCTACATAAATTATAATGTAAAACAAGTTGACAAAATATGCTACGTGAATATTTTATTTATTTTTTCTAACCTCTAAAAATATTGTCAGGTTTCCTTTTAAATATTACTTACCGTAAATTGAAATCAACTGAATTTCGGGAAGATAAGCACTTTAAAATTTGCAATTTCTAGAGTATTGAAAATAAAATTTTCAACTACAGATACTTTAAATTTAGGCGTATTATTATTATTATTTTTCTTTGTAAATTCATTTTTTTAAATTTTGTTTTGTTATTTTTATGTGCAGGTTGTTTGGTAACTCAGGTGCTTGCTCAGCGTGTGGGCAGACAATCCCAGCCAGTGAATTTGTTATGAGAGCGGGAGTAGCTGCAGGAGGAGGTGGACCTGGACATCCTCACCACGTTTTTCATCTCAAATGTTTTGCGTGTTCCAAATGTGGAGCGCAGTTAATGCAGGGTGACCGCTATTACCTATTAGCTGGCAGCCTCGTCTGCGAGCAAGACTGGCATAAACTCCTCAAGGGATCACAAGGTGTTGCAGGGCCAGCCACAACCGGTACAGGCGTACGGAAAGGAAAGGTGGGAAGACCTAGGCGGAGTCGCGACTGAGAATCAGGTAAGAAAATATTTCTTAATTACAAAATTTTACAGTATTGTTGGGAAAAGCGTATTTTCTTATAAAGTAAGCTATACGTATGTGTTTTAGTTTTAAGACATTCATTTAAACCAATTTCTTTCCATTTGCCCTTTTTTCTGATAAAATTTCTTTTAAAAATCTTTTCGATAAGTCTTCATTTAGAAAGTTTGTAGACGTACAGCATTTGATAATTTAGAATCGATAGTTAATAAACTAAATATTTAATTGTATTAAAATATATCAAAGACATCGGTCATATCAATTTTCTTTGTCTTGGTATTTCTAAGACAAGTTAATTTCTTACGGACGTGGTCTGAATTCCTGCTTTGTTTGTGTAGGATATGTTTTGTACATGTCCTTTCAAATATTTTCGATTTATTTTTAATAGAACATTTTCAAATTGCCTCATTGCTTCTCTATTTTTTTAAAGTCCGTCAATTATTGAATTCATGTATCCTTCCATCTGTCAAACCAGGTCACTTTGGTTTTCAATTTAAGATATAATTTTAGTAGGTTAGGGTAGTTATTATAGTGAGAGAAAGCTAACATATTTTTTTTCAAAAAAATAATGTGTTACTGTAGTAATTATTCATGCTTTGACCCTAAGAATAAAATTAATTTATTAAACACTATAATTTTCTAATTAAAACTAATTTTATTTTGGCCTGAAGGTAAAACGTTGTACGTATCTATTGTTAGGTAAACATGATCGCAGAGTTTCATTTAATAAACGAAGGAACTAAGTTGATACTCGAGTAAATGTAATTAATTTTTATTAAATATTATTAAAGCACAGAATAATATAATTAAAAGAGGATATTATTAATTTTCTGAACTTTCTTCATAAAGTATAAAACATTGTAATTAAAAGTACAGAAAACTTTTTATTTCAATCTCAGGTTAATTTGCCAGGTTTCGTGTTGGCCGTTATATGGTGCGGGTTGAGTAGACGGGACGGGAAGGGTGGCAGCGAGGAGATGCTTTCGCTTGTCTGCCAGAATTGTTATTGATATTCTGTAAATTAGAACCCATTAACTGTCTTTTACGTAGTTTAAAGTTAAGTAGCGGAAGGATTTTTAATTTCCTGAACAAGGATTTGTCGGGAACAGTGTAATTAGATCGAGTTATGAAACGCCTCTTTTCTTTATAATTAAAAGACGTTACAGTCTACAATTTTATTTCAAATGAAGCCGACTCAAATTTTACGGTTTTTTAGATGAATCTTTTGTGATTGCCTTTGTTTTTATTATTTGTTAAATAAAGCATTTATTATCAAACAAATTGAACCAGTTTAATTGAAAATTCTCATTGATTAAATTACTGAATCGTATTCAATTTAATTTAACCAGTCGGTTATTGGTTACTAAATATCAAAAGTTGGGTTTGTAAGATTCAATTTTACAACTTTTCATTTTTAGATTGTCTTAGCACTTTTTTTACTTTCTATAAAAACAAATTCATATTCTATCAAGTTTTTAGCGACTAAATTGGTTTTTGTAGCCCAATATTGACAGTGGATTTTAGCGTTAAAAATTTTTCACAGCTCGGTATCGATCTTGGGACCTTTTGCATGCTTTATAACAAACTGTCTCCGTGGAGACAATAATTAGTTTAGTTGATTTAATAATTTAAGAATTCTGACTGAAAGACCTGGATCAACTTGCTTCTGTAGCTCCTGTTTATGTAAGCAATAAAACCCACCACGACGATTTCAAAATTCCAACAGTAAAGGAACTAATCGCCTCGTTTTATACAAAATTTTGCGGAAGACTAGATGACCATCCCAACCCGTAACTACAAGGAACCTCCAAACTGTGCGACGTCTAAAGCGAAAATAGAGCAGAGAACTCTTGGTCTGAATAACGGATAACACCCGTAGTTATAAACGGAGAATGTACCACTGGATACCTATTCTCCTGAAAGTAAAATGCCTTTGCAGGTCATTCTGCAGTACTGTAATGAAAATTAAAGACAAAAAGTAATTTTGAATGTTATTCTGCTTTAATTAAAAGCTTATTAAGTATTTATATCGTTACTTAGAACATAGTGACTTAAGAATTATTCTATTTGCATCAAACATTTAAAAATACAGCTATTTCCTTTAATCAGTAGCCGCTTACCTTTATCCTCATTTTAAATTATTGACGTACAAATCTCTACTCTGTCCTGTATGGACTTAACGGCTGTCAAATTTTCGGTTCAGCTAAACCCGCATTTACCAACTAATTTCAACATATCCAGTCTAAATCTTTACACATTATTGGCAATGCCTCCTGGTACGTCAAAAACGAAACATTATACAACTACTAGAAGATACCCTGCGTTAAACGATATTTTCCGTCATTTTTGTAGGTGTTTCAAACAAAAACTCCTCGAAAAGAAAACCGACTTATACAAGACCTCAATTCTTGAAACTTACCTATAAAACCCGCGAAGGCGTCTTTCTAGACTGTGGAGTAGAAATATGGTGTAAGCTACATAAATTTATATGTTTACTATGGGAGTTTTACTGTTAATTAAATATTACCATAATGTAAGTTTTCTTGTCTTTTGCCATTCTCATTATCAAATTTACTGGTTGTAAATACATAATTACTATTACATTTTCACTCGATCTGCTAGTCCCAGGGATATAAAAAATAGTCCTGTTTCTTATCACTTGGTCAGCCAATTATATGATGTAAAATACACTAGTCAGTGTTATCTCCTCTGAGAGTAATGAATTCATTATACACCCAGACCCTGTGGTGATAGAAGTGAAGATGAGATTTGCAGGGTGGAAAGTAGATGCTTTCAGAGGGCCTGGCATACTGATAAGCATATTTTTCCACTCAATGAGGAAGGCATGGTAAACCACTCCACTCCTTGTTTTACTTAGTAAAGCCTCTAGAGATTCAACCCAGCATTTCAGTGATGATTAAATAACAACATTTTTTATTAAATTTTAAAGTTTTACATAATTTGCATTTAAAAGTATTTGCTCTAGTTTAGCACTAGCCGAAATAAGTTTACGAACAATTTAAAGTAATCTGATTAATGAATTTTTGGATAATATAGTGCACGTATTACGGATAAAAACACATTGACTTTTTGTAATTGTTAAAAGTTGATTGCAATTGACAAAAGAACTGATTAGAGAAAGTACAACGCGAACAAGTATAAAAACGTTGGGAAGTATAGTCGGGTAGAACTTCCTTATTACACAAACTGCATCTAGAACACAAAGTATGGGTGTGTCTACAAGGAGTAGAGAATGAAGAAAAGTGGTGTTTGGGTCCGCTATCAAGAAGTATGGGAGAGAGAAACCGGGAGAAGTTTTTCATTCAACTAATTCGCGTTTCTTTCGCTAAGTGATTACCACTTTAAAAGGCTTTGGTAATCTCGCCGACATGGCGGTAGTACTACTAGCACCAGCAGTGGTGGTCCGCTCCTCAATCGATACCAACACTCGTGAATTGGATTGACGACTCGATGTGATGCATTTAAGTAATTATTTCTATTGGAAGCGGCTGTTCTGTCACGCTTGTCTTTCTATTTGATTCTCATCCGTTCCGTTACCCGAATAAACTTCTCATACCATTTCACTTCATAATTTTTAAACCCTTCAGAACAAATCTTAATTCAAGTGAAAGATTTATTACTACAGAAAAAATATACAAAACATTTTTAACCTGTTATTTCCTAAAAATAGTCGTTAGAAATGGGAAAACAACTTAATATAAATAATAATAGTAATAATAATAAAACCCCTCCTTGGAGGGGGGTACTGGGGAAATTAAATACCCAAGGTTGACAAAAACCAACAAGAGAAAATCCTACAGCGTCTGTCTTGCATCAAGCGGCTTGTAGGTCAGCGTCTGTTCACCAGAGGTGCGGCTGTCTTTATGTTCCAGGAACTGAAAATCCCTGGTCCTACACTATCGGGTAACCGGACACCAATCACAAGCAAATATGGGTCGTACAAGCAAACACAAAATTACCCCAGGTGGACAATCCACCCGTCTAAGGACGGCAACCAGGCACTCGGATTCTGGGGGACCTGCGTTTGTGCGAGAGGGCGAATCGGAGCGCCCGGGCAAAATCTCCCGCAAAACACATTCATTTATAGGCACTTTCAACATTCAGACACTAGTGCAAACAGGAAAACTTCATAACCTCACAACAGAAATCGCTAAACAGAAGATCAAAATTCTTGCTGTACAAGAAACGAGGTACACTGACTCAGATACGATGGACTACAATGGTTACAGGATTAATGCCACCGTGGATAAGTGAAATCTATAAAGATCTCAGGAAAGCGAAAATAACAGAACAAGACATCGGAGATAGGAAAATATTTAGGAACAAGGTGGACAAGTGGGAGATAGAGCCAGAGCAGCCAAAGCAGAAGCAGCACAGGCCAAAGTGGTCAGAAGAAAGGAAACAGACTTTCTCAAAACGGATGCGAGAGTACTGGGTGGACAAAAAGAACAACAAGAAGAAAAAATGATTCAGTTTGCTCATCGCCTTCCTTTAAGGGAGAATACGCTAATAATAATAATAATAATAATAAAACAATCAGTAAAATCTATGAGTCCTAGTTTTCAGTAAATACTAATTTTTGACGTATTAATTTAATTTTGCAACTGTGCAAAGACAACTAGCAAAAATTATCAGAATGCTTATTTTAATCAAAGAATCTGGTGTGAAACACTCGCATAACGTTCTCTTGCCAATGCAAATAATTAACGATATAACCTAACATTAGAAATAAACAAAAAACTAACCTCAATAATAAATATCTCAAGCACGGAGATAGTAGGAAGATGAAATCTGGAAGTTAAATTATATACCACTAATGGACCCGACACGAACAGTTCCATCAAATTGGTCAACCAGAAGTAGAAGTTTATTCGTGCGATTTTTCAAGATTTTCTTAAAACGGCTTCTACTACTTTTTTTTAAAAAAATCTTTTCTTTTCCTACATTTTTAATGCTCTACAAGATAGGGTAAGCGCTATGTGTGCTGAAATCTTGGGGGACCTGTGGTCTCGTAAGAAAAAATTTTTTTTTTTTAGATTATGGCGGTAATATGCATTTTAGGGCAGAAGTGTATAATAAAAAGTTGTAGAACTTTTAAAACTAGAAATTTCGTTTCAAGCGTTTTTTTTTCAATTTAGTTTAGCGGTAATTAGTGATTTTATGTTTTTTCATTAAAATCTGTAAAAAACTGGGATTTTTTTAAGATTGCAGTCTTAATGTGCATATTCCGACAAGTCTGCATAGAATTAGTTATAGGAAATAAAAAAAATCTACTATTCTTATTTCAACCATTTTCTTCTTCATAGCCTAGTTTAACGTCAAAATGATTTTCCGTATTTTTAAGCCAAACAAGAGGTTGATTTTCATTTTGAATCATTCACTTACGATTAAAATTAGGTTATGTTTTTAATTTTACATTGTTTACTAATGATTGTTTAATCATTAGTTCATAGGTTCATTAATAATAGGTTATATTGTCATTTTTTTACATTCGCAAGAGATTAAGCCGTGTGACTGTTTCACCCCAGATTTTCATTAAGCTAAAGTCGAACAGATACTCATTTTGAATTATAAAATCATGAACATAATGGAAACTTAAAAAATTCGTAGCCCAATAATCTGTTATGATAAGGATTGTAATGTAACGAACCGAAATACCTACTAAGTTAAAAAAGAAGAAACTGTACGTTTACTTCAGAATTTACAGTTTCCTATCAAGGAACTTTATTGTACAAATAATTCGAGAATGATTAACAGATAACACAAACGAAGTAACTAACGTGATGTATTGTAACTTTTAAAGAAACTTACTTTTTAGTCGAAGTTAAGTGATGATTTAAATATGTTTCTCGTCGACGACTGAAACTGTTCTTTCTGTCACATTCTGTTGAATAATTTTAATTAAAATAATTTAAAAAAGAATTATTTGTTTGTATAAATGTTGTCGGCATCATTAAAATCACTTAATAAAATAGATAAGCGATGAATATGCACATTAGCTTATAGCTCGTTTGAATTGGATGTACGCACATTCTATCTTTCAGAACAGGGAAGCAGTTTCAGAAAAGTAAATGGAACTACATTCCATGCTAATGGAGTGGTGACCTAAATTTTTATTCATATGATACAGTACGTGCTTACACGCAAACAACTACCTATAATACATTATACTTACATTATTCACAAATTAGATGTACTGAGTTTGTATTATTTTCTTAAAAATAAAAAAAAACAATTAAATCATTTAAAAAGAAATATTGTGAATTTGTAATTAAGTTAAAAAACCAAAAACATTTGTCTGAAATAAATATTATACAGAGATCCAATCTATATGTGTCCATCGGTTTAACTAAATAATTGTTTAATAAAAATCAGCAAGAAATATTTTATTACTGCTCGCATAAAACACATTTGCCAATTTGCGAAGTTACAAAATACTTATTATCATTAAAATCAGATATAGTTTTTTAAAAACAACTCTATGTCTTTGTCAACACGTAACTATTTATATGTCGGGGTAGTAGTTAATGTAGGTGGCTTCTATTCCAAGGGTACGGGGTTCGATTCCCGGTTACTTCTGGCAATTTTTCTTCACTCGTCATCCTTCGTAGTATAAGCAATAATGTGCAAAGCTGTTTGGCTATAAATGTTATTTATATATTTTTTTAACTTTTACGGCCACATGGGACCACTTAAAATCAATCTTCGGTGTTCTTTTTCTGAGCTGTTTTTCTCTTTGCCTAGTATCTTTACATGTTTTCAGATATTGCTTTTCTTTCCTCATATGAATAAACCCTCTTTCATCTTGTTTTCTGTTTAAATTTAAATCTTGTTTTTTATCGTTAAGCATTTTTATTTTTCCTGTTTTATTTCCGAGATCTTCGTCAGTTATTTCTAATTCCTGCATGTCTTTTTTTATTTCTTTTATCGAACTTGAAGAAAATAAGTAAATGGGTTCTAAATAATTGTATATTTTAATTCTGTACCTATTTTCAGGTGTAAAATAATAAGTGCACAATGAAAAACTGTTCAACAATGAAACAAATGACATGATTTAAAAAAAATTAAAACAGTTTTTTCCACAGAATGAAAACCCTACACAATTTTAAAATGCGCTTTTGTATACTAAACCGTTTATTGGACAGATGCTCAAAATTATCGTGAAAAACTAAATACAAATAAACAAAATGGTCATAAGATCCAATTATGGGCAACAGCTAGCACCAGCAACATCAAAATTCTACAAGACATTCCAATCTAAATTTTGCAATAACGATTCTTTATGGTACAAAAAAATAACATACCACAACGAAACATAATCATTAACAATGTACAAGAAGAAATTAAAAATATAGCAACAATTTCAAAATTAAATTTGAACATCATCTCAATCACAAATGCTATCAATCTTCTAGACAACAGCACTACTCATCAACGTTTAAAAAAATCCATCCCACCGACCGTTTCTGAAAAAAATGGCAGATGCTTTTTTATATTTTTTATGTGTACAGACGAGTATTTATATTTGTATCAATAATTTAAACAGATTTTTTAATTTCCTATCGTTCTAAACGTTTATTATTTTGTAAAGAAGATATACTACTGGGTGCTCTTCCAACAATTTATTTCCATTTGTTAAACTATTTGCTTATTATCCCTACGACGACAAATATTAAATTTTCTTTTTTCTTTTAAAAAAACGACCAGTCAGGGCTAATGGCGTTATGGAGTTCTACTTAACCGTAAACCCACCGGATCTTTCTCGCCGCAAGTCAGCTGTTGAAGAACTGATTTTCGGAGACAAAGGTTCCTGTTTTAAATCCTAGTAAAGGAAATTGCTTTTATACGGATTTGATTACTAGACAATGTTTACCGGTATACTTTGATGAATGCGGTTCGATTAACCATACTCTCTCAGGAAGGCCTGAGTCTGTACAAGACAACACCTCATTTACCTATCATATATTATCTGTATCTCATTGAGTCTTGGGGTTGCTTATTGTTCTTAAATTGAACCGATTGCAACGTAAAAGCATTAGAGATTAAGAAGTGAATCTTCATTCAGGGAGTATAAACAAAATTTTACGTACCTACAGTAACACAATTTCCCTAATAAGCCACTAATACTATACTACGCAATGAATTACTGTACTTTTATAATATGTCATATATTTAGGAAAAATTTCTTTATGATTCATTTAACATTTAATTTGTCACATGTTAATCCGTTTATACAGTGGATACATTCGTGACGAATACCAGGTAATCCAAAGAGTAGGTCAAACGCTGATGGCCAAGAAACCTTCTGAAAAGGAACTAATAAAGATGTGATATTGATGCAGCATTAACAGGTTTATAAAAGTAAATAATTTTTCCATTGGCTTTTACATCTACTAAATTGTTAACTTGAAGGAAAAGATTATAATTAAACAAATAAAAGAAGTTTTTACTTTCTCTTAGTTATATGAATATTTCGGAAGAAAAGTATTGTTTTCATGTCGATTTTTCGAAATTGAGTTTTCACGGGATATACCCCTGAACACCCTGAACTCAAAAAAGATGTTTTTAGCGATTGGTGCGTGTGCGTGTGTGTGTGTGCGCGCGCGTGTGTGTAAACAAAATATCTCAATAACGGAACATCGTACAAAGTTGAAACTTGAAACTTACGTTAGATACCGCTAAGGACGCAACACAAAAATTTTCATCAAAATCGGTCAACCGAGAGTAGTAGTTTATTCGTGTCGTTTTTCACTTTTTTGCGAATTCCTTAAAAATGGCTCGTACGATTTTTTTAAAATCGCCTCATTTACCACATTTTTTATGCTCTTCAAGATAGGGTAGGTGCCATGTCTGCTGAAAATATTGGAAAGGCTGTTTTCTCGTAAAAACGTTGTTTTTTTAAGGATTGCGGCTTTAAATATGCATTTAAGCGCAAAAATGTATGTAACAAAAGTTGTAGAGAATATAAAATCCTACAACATTTATTTCAAACATTTTTTTGTACAACGCTTAGTTTAGCGGTAATTAACGTTTTCTGATTTGTTTTTTTTTCATGATAAACTGTAAAACATCGATTTTTTTAAGATTTCAGCCTTAGTATGCATTTTGCGATAAAAATGTATATAATCAAATTTATAGGGAAAAAATCTGCAACTTTTAATTAGAGCGTGAAAGAGTGATTTTCGGTATTATTAAGCCAAACTGAGGTTGATTTTCATTTTGCATTATTCACTCATGATTAAAGAAAGGTTATGTTTGTTTTGAGGTTAGTTTTTGTTTTTTTCTAATTTTTTATTACTAATGTTAGATTTTATTGTTACTTATTTGCATTGACAAGAGAAAGTTGTGTGAGTGTTTTACACCAGATTTTTATTTCTACAGATCATATTTGATAGATTTGTTATGTCTTATTGACACTGTATTAGCGTATAGCATCAAGGTTTACTAAGGTTAAGTATTATATAACGTATCATGTTTAAATAATACTTTTATTAAAAGTAATAAATAAATTAATAATAATAATAATAATCTTCTCTTAACAATAGGTTATATAATTAGAAGATACCGTAAAATGAAATGTACATTTATTAGAGACAAATTTTTAAATTCAGTAAATATTCGAGATTAATTAACAGTTTATTTAATTAAAAATTAAATAAAGTTTAAAAATTCTATTGGTTGAAATTTATTTGCTACAAACCGCAGTACCAGTGTAATAATATTAATTAAATACTGTACAAAAACCTCACGGCGTATTAATTTTATAAATTACAACTCCCTCTCCATGATTATCACCATATCACATTGTTAAAAGCGAATTTAACAAAATGCTGAGTCCATTGTAAACTTTTAATGATATTGTAAGCTTACAATCAGGTTACGTTTGGGGGCTTGTTAATAATGTTTTATCATTCATTAAAATATGTTTTACATGGAGATACGTTAGCGAAAAGTGTTGTTAATAAAATTTTTCCCTGAATGATTTTGCATTAATTTTATATAGAGCCTAAGTTAAGTTGTTCGAAATTTGTTTATGGAAATGTATGTAAAGCAAGGTTATATTTATTGAAAACAAGCAAAATTTAATTTTGGCACAATTTTACATCGGTTATTTCATAGCTTCTATTGTTATTCGTATTATTTTTAATATTTTTTTTATGTAATACTTGATGATGAATAATTTGTTGTATTATAATGTTGTTACCAGCATGGTTTCTGACTATATTTACTCAATGAAATTTTGCATAGTAGAATTATTTTCTTCTTTCTTTACATCTGATTTGCTTTGTTTAATATTCATTCACCTGCGCTCTGTGCAATTTTTTGGTTTTTTGTGGTTAATAAAAAATATTTTTTTCATCTTAGCACTTTAACACATGCTACTTTATATTTAAGAAATTTATAAATTTGAAAATTATTTCTACTACCAAATTTATTAGTTTGGTATTAAGAATAATTTTCAGATTATTAAGAAAATAATCTTAACGTTTATTTAGTCATTTAGCTTTATTATCGCTAAGTTCAGTGGAAAAATATTTCTTATTGTACGTCTTATTATCATACATTTTATTATATTGGTTGTTTTCGAATTTTCGGAATTATAATATCAGAGCATCTCCAAAGTATATTATTAGTATTTATGGGTTTTTTAAATAATATTTTTACAAAATGACTGGCCTACGGGCCAGGAAAGTCAATCAGCTGGTAGAAAGTTGTAATTAATTGACAATCTAAATGGATGAAGGTGTTCAACGCATATTTAGTTATAGTTACGTTTTAGATAACGTACTTAGAATGCTGTATCACTAAAGTTTAAGAAAATGCTAGTAAATGAAGATGTTAAGATCACTTGACCCCTTCTTCCACCAGGATACACTACGATCTGGTAAACGTCTACTCTAATCCTAAAAAATTAAATATCGGAAAAATTAGCGATCAAATTGGGTGTTTTTCAGTGTTCTTGATTACAAAAAATACTTTACAAAAATAATAAAACATACAAATCAATTAAAATAGGGCATTAATATAAAAAAATAAATGTTTTGTCTTCTCGAATTTTTGGTCATGACAAAAATTTCTAAACATTTTGTAGTTTTGTGTAATTAGTGCTTGTAAGTTTAAAAATAAAACATTTATATTTATTTTTCTTGAAAGATTAAGTTATACAAAATGTAATATTACTTTGATAAATGAGTTAAGTTTAAAATCCCTGTGTTAAATACATTACTTTGTGTGTAGTAATGAAACTCAATTTAATCATTTCCTTTATGCGTCATTCCATTATTTGTTTTGATACTGAAGGATTAATTCGTGTAGAACAAAAGGCCAGTTTACATTCGGTCGGGATATAAATTAGAAAATGAATTTGTCGATTGAAAAGACTTTATAGACGAGTTAGTTTAAGTTAAAATAGGGTAAATTGAGGCTTAAACGACTAGATTCACCCGAGGTAATAGACACTGGGCAGTTAGAGGAAATGAGCAGTTAGCCTGAGATAAGCTACAGACAGAGACCTCAAAGCAGCCACTTAAAGCCTTTAGCCGGCTCGGTGAGCCGCGAGCCAGTCTGTTGATTTTGTAGCATAACAAAGGACACCTATACGTTGAGTTTTACTCTGTACCCTCCTCCTGTATTTTTATAATTGAAAAGAGAAACTAATTACGCTAGCAAAACCCATCACTCCCGAGACTTTCTAACTAACTTATCAAATTTTATATGATTCCTATATTTGACAGGTACATTATATTCTGTTATGATGAAATGCGAGTTTATTCCTCTAATGCAATATAGAGGACATGCTTGGATTATCCCCTACAAATTGGATAACGTGTTTTTTTCTCTTTTTTCATCGGTTTTTTCGTTATTACATATGATGCACGTTTGGCAGTGTTTATTGCGTTAAAATGCTCAGATGGAATGATGTGCTGCAGCGACAAGCAAACACTTGATACACCCGGCTTATCTACTAACCTGATAGCCAACAATCAGTCATTCATTCTCCCCTATCATTCACATCCTCCCGTTTCGCATCAACTCAGTTACCCCCTCATATAAACGTCCGTTCCTCTAATACAAATGGGACGGGGATTTCCACTCAATTTTACATAATTACTGACTCAGTTTGCAGGGAATTTCAAATGTTGGATCAAGGTATTATTTTTTTTTCAAAACCTTATTTTTCTAAATATTTCATTCTATCTTTTTTGAGATTTGTTTAAATTTTATAACTAATCTTTTCCCTGTTATTTTAATCATTTACTAATAAACGTATTTTAAATAACTTAAGATAATTCGGTAATGTAAGCGAATAAAAATTTGATCATACAAGTCGTAGAGGAAGTATAGGTTACGTGTACCCCATTTTTGTTTTGATATATATTTTGTTCTGCCTGTAACAGACAGGTGGAGAGTCAAATTATTTACACTCAATCTGTTTGTTGCAGGGCTAAAATAAATAGTTCTATTTCTTATCACATGGTCAGCCAATTAAATGGCTGAATCATTTAAGAACAGAAGAGGTAGAAGTGTAAAAGACACTAATCAGTTATCTCTTCTGTAAGTTATGAATTTCATTAAACAGCCAGACCCTGTGGTGAATGAAGTGAAGGTGTCATTTGCAGAGTTGAAAATATTTGCTTTTTAGAGAGCCCGGCATACTGATAAGCTTACTTTTCAACTCAGTGAGGAAGGCAATTGATAAACCACCTCACTCCTCGTTTTATAAAAAAACCTCTACAGGTTCAAACCAGCCTTTCGGCTGATGACCTAAAGATCAATATATTTTGTAACAGGTAGTACTTGTTTCATACTTTTTTAACTAGACTTTTTATACTTTTTGTACTTTTTTCGTACTTTTTATCATTAAAAAATCAGTTTCTAATAATTTTCATTAGTTCTAATACATAGAAAAAGTTGACTTTTCTGATATTTTGTGTCATCGATGTACAAACGCATACCAAAATGAATGGAGGGTAAAGTGGACCCACCGGGACACTTAAGTCGTTGCAAATTGGGTGTACACCTGATATGAAGAATAGCAGTTTATTCAGCTAAATTTTTAATCAGAAGATGTTTGTTGATTTGTTTATGGCTCGCATCAAAGATAAACTTTCCTTACAGTCGTTTAATTAATGAACTAAATATTTTGATTGTACCGGTAATATTTTTGTAGCTAGATCGTGCAGGCTACGCACTGATTTAATTGAATTTAATAGTTAATTTACGCACTAATAATTACATGCTGTTGTTGTTTACATCATCAGCTGAAAGGCTGGTTTGAACCTTTAGATGCTTTACTAAGTAAAACGAGGAATGAGGCGGTTTACCTTGCCTTCCTCACTGTAGTGGAGTGGTATGCTTATCAGCAAGCCAGGCCCTCAGAAAAAACATCTATTTTCCACCCTATAAATGACACCTTCATTTTATTTACCATAGGGTCAGGCTGTATAATGATGAAATTGTTTATTTTTGAGAATATAACTGACTTCTTTTACACCTCTACCTCTTCTGTTCTTAAATATTTCAGTCATTTAATTTGGTGACCATGTGATCAGAAACGGAACTATTTTTTGTAGTTCTGGATCTAGCAGATAGAGTGTAAATAATTTAACAATCCACTTGTCTGTTATGAGAAATTTCATGCTAAGGATTTATTTTAGAATAGTACATCGCATGATTTATCATTTAAAATGAAGTAAATTTAGTTTACCTTACTTATTTGCTGGCAAAAACTTCAAAAATTTTATACAAATATTGATAGCAACTCAATTTGAGACACTTTAGACTATTACTGACTCCCTTAGGTACGAAAGAAATTATGTTTTACTCATGACGTCAAAATTTCTAATGTTATTAATGCAATTTACGACGAACGATTTCTCAGAAAAACTTACAAATATAAAAATGGCTTAATCAACAAAAGTCATACACTACGCTTACCGGACGTTTAGAGACAATGGAGCTATTTCATTCTAGATGAGTATAAAAAGTACATTATACCACAATTATTTTGATATTCCTTAAGTAAACATTTTGTCACACAGGTGATCAGTTTCTTAATTGCCATTCATGCTATACTCTCATCCCTTATAGTTTATTTGAAATTGTGACTTGCAACACGAACAACTAAGGAATATGGTTAAAGAATAATTCTTATAATTTAACAGCTCCTATTTTTTTATTTATTTTTTATAATGGTCGCATCAACTGCTAATGGTTATTAGTGACCACAATAAGAATTATACAAACGATAATTTCATCGGAGAAGATGGCAGTAGTCGAGATGTACGGGTTGGAATTTCTCGTGTTTCTGCAGACGTGCAGGATGGTTTGTGAGTTCGGAACAGGCTTATGCCTAATCCTTGATAGTAAGAAGAAGAAGAAGAAGAAAACAATAATTTCATAAATTAAAGCATAAGAAAAAGGAAATTAGTTGGCGTATCAGATTTTGTCTTCAACACCAACATAACGCAAAAATTTTAAAACTTTGTCACAACTGTCTTTAGACCTAACATTATCTTGAAATATTGCAGAAATACCAATAAGACAACGGGCGCTTTGAAGTTCTTGACATTCTAAAACGTTATGTGAAATCGTTGCTTTTGCTTCACAGAAAGAGCACACTGTCCGCGTAGATTTTGTGAGCAGGTGCTGGTGTGGTATAATGAGTGCCCAGTCCGCAATCGGCAGTTGACAACCTGTTCCCTGGCATTGTGGAATTCGAGTAGAGGAAATTCTCGTAACGTTTCTAGTATCACGTGGAGTTTTGCAGGTGACGTCTCGGTCCACCGATTGTTCCAGGAATCAAAATAATTTTCTGTTGACATGTGCCTTTAGGTCACAATGAGAGACTGGATGGAAATTTTCTTGCAAGTGAATGTACTCTTGGCCACAAGATCTGCTTTTTCGTTGCCTGGAATCCCTACATGAGACGGGATTTAGGTAAACACTATTTCAAAAGTGTTTGCAGGCAATTCAGAAATTAGCTCTAGCTCCTATTTGTGAGACGAATATTTAATCTTAAAATATTTAGTTACCTTTGATTAATGAAACGTTATTTCCGCTACGTTTTATTTTTTATCATGTAGGATCATTTTTAAGTGACTTTAAAAATATCTGCAAGCTCTTTTTAGAGCCCATATTCTCAGATCTCTTTTACTGTAGGCTTTTCCTCCGTTTAATTTTCTTTTTGTAGGAACTCCTTTGTTTTGTTTAAATAATAATTTAAGAATATATTTTGACAAGATCGGCTTTTTGATACGTATATTGGCACACGAAAGTTATTAATTTGTTTTTTTGTCTTGATTTAGTAACAACTAATACTGTATATACATGTATATATTTATAATTACAGAAAGAACAGCCAAACTAAAGTTATGTACAATACTCACCTCAAGAGTATTAACATTAAGATATCTTTCATCTCACTTGGAGACATCTTCAGAGTGAACATCTTACGTTAGCACACATAAACACAAATAACACATAAGATCGAAGAATACGTCAACTAAATACAGTGTAACCATTGCAACTTTTTTACGCGCGACTATCCAGCCGGAACATCCTGACGATGTCTCCGAGCGAGACGAAAGATGTCTTGATGTAATACTCTGAGGTGATTGTTGTACATAACGTTTGTTTGGCTGTTCTTTCTGTAATTATTACGTACAATCAAAGGAAATAATATTTAATAAAATAATATGTTTTTTTTTTATAGAATCAGCCGTATTTGATGTTTATTGTCCTGTTTTCTTTTTGATTCAGGAAATTACCCAGTGGCAAACCCTCGTCGCTGTTTTATTTACGATCCCTATTACAACATCTTTTTAATCTCCTTTGTGGATTTTCTGGTGATGTGGGTGTGATCATTTTCATATCTTAGGATTCGTGAGATTATTTTATTAGGGATGCAAACTAAAGTATAATTTTTTAATCGGTGTTTTAGAAATAATTTTTATGCTTTAATATTTTATCAATTACACATTCAATGTACGTAGTTAATTACTGTTGAATGATTAAGAAAGCAATTGATTTGTATACGTGTTAATTACAAATAGAGTTTATTCCAGTAAGATTTTTATGTTTAATATTTTCAAAAAATGACCTTATAATTTTTTTGGGAGATAAAGGTTGTTTGCTTATTTAATTGAGAATTAAAACGAAAACATAAAGTAGATTAGAAATTTTTATAAGTGATGGAAATAGTTTTTACGTAAAATGCACAAGCTTAATTAAATTTTGTTAATAAATTTGAAATAACATCACTTGAAAGGTTTGCTAACATAAAATAAATAACTATTACCTTATACATCTTAGGTTGTTTATTCACTTAATAAAGTTTTAATAACATATAAATGAAAGCAATGTGTATTTAACCTGGATAGTGGCAAAGTGTAATGGTATAAATTATACATAGTAACACGGTTTAAACTTGGCTAGAGTGTATAAAGCGTTCACATATATCTAAAGGGTAAATGTTAACATGTTATGGTAAAGTCGATTGCGATTAGTGAAGCTTCTGTTTGTGATGTTTGTGATGTTTCTATCGAGGGTTGTTGCGTTCAGGGTTGAGAGTTTCACCTGCACTAGCAACAGCTAGCAGCTAGCCTGCCCTCCAGTCAGTTTGTGCACACAAAGTAATTATCTTGCCAATTCCTACATCAAAGCGGACTTTTTGGCACGAGACAACGCAATTAGGAAGCGGACTTTGCTTTGCCCGCAGCAAGACTGGGTGGCCGTCTAAAGAAATGCTTAATATACCTTATTTGATTATTGTGTTTTTGTTAGGAATCATATTGTAATTTCTCTTGCTCATTAACAAGTCACTTTTTATGATATAATTACACAAATCATTTACAATGATAAGGTTCAGAAGTTAAGGCGAAGATTAACACAATCATATTATTTATAAAATTCTCATTTGGTTAATTTTATTAACCAAACGTAGTTTACAATCTGCTCAAGTAGGGATTATAAGTAGATAAATAATATTATTTAAGAAAAATATCAACAATATCTTGTTCAGATTTCCTAGACGTACATTTTTGTTGCTATACAAAGTAGATTATCAACGTTTGATCAAATCAGAAAAAATAATTTTCTTTTTATTCATAAAACAAACAAAATTATAATATTATTCATTATTATAATTTATTTCCAATATTTTTTTAACAATAAATTTTTTTACTGCAGATGGATTTGAATTACAAATGATCTTTTCTTCACAGTAAAACGCGACCATTACTGCACAAAGGGAACCTAACTGATTCTTAAACATTTACAATACTTTAACCCTTTATATGTCTTTGGTAAGTATACTTACCACTGGCAATAAGGTTGATTTTATTTAAGAATAAACTATGAGGCATTTTATGGTTTTATAGAGGTTCTCTGGTAAGTAGGCTATCCACATTTTAAAATTAGTGCGCAGCGACCATTTGCTTCATGAGTTACTAGGGTAACTCATCCCTAGTACTAGGGATACGCAACCCTAGTACTAGGGTTGCAACCCTAGGGTACTAGGTACTCTAGGATCCTAGGGTACCAACCTTACCCTAGGGTACTAGGGTACCCTAGTACTAGGGTACGCAACCGTGTTGTTTTGTTGTTACTTTTGTACAGTGCTTAGAAAATTCGAGTTTATTACGGGAAAGCAAGCATCATGCTAATATAAAGTTAAGATAAGTTATTCTACACATTTTTCTGATATATTATAGGACTACTAGTTGTTTTAATGAGCATTCTTACCACTAAACATTATGTGATTCCCTTTTCAATAAACGTTCCTTGGTAAGTATACTTACCACGGCTTAACATTACAAAAGAAACATCTTACTTTTCTGGCACTAGAAATAAATTATTCAAGTTCCTATAAAACAAAATTTAACATTTTACAACATTTATATTTCCCCCCGTAGTACTGCCCTGTAAAGGGTTAATAGAAAACAGTTTATAAATGTATGTATTTATGCGTTTTAAGCTAAAATACAACATAAAATGTATGAAAATTGATATTTTGTAAAGGTTTAAATATTTTCTAATGATTCCTGATAAAAACAAGTCTTCATTCATTCGTGAAAGGAGAATATTAACAAACTAATGAAAATCAATACTATTTCCCTATGTTTCAAATTCCGTGGGACACCCGGTAAGTAAAAATGCAGTTGTTATTTTTGATAACACACCCTTAAATCGTAGACTTAGTTGTTCAAGATAGCAATTTACAAGATACAGTTTCTAATTTTTATAATATCAGATTCTCTTAGGCAGTGTATTTGCTACTGCATAGTAAAGGTTATCATTTATCTTTGATACCGTTTATACTAAGATATAAGGCGGAAGTGGTCAGGCAATAAGGACATAGAAGGGATGCCTGTAGCGTCCACCAACGCGCTCTCTATCGCTCTTCTAATTCTCTTAAGCTACTCTCTCATTTCTCTCGCTCACTTTCTCATCCTTATCTAATTCTCTTTCTGTTTCTCTCTGACACATATACCCAGTCGGTATCTCTCTTTTTCAGGGTGAATGTGTGTATGTATTTGTGTCTGCCGGCTGCCGCGGCCGACCGGCCGGCTGGCTGGACACAGCTCCCCATTAGCACCTCGGCTCGGCACTTCCGTTATTTCTCCACCTCTCTAATACCTTCCTAATTGGTACAACTTCTCCTTCTTCGTTCCTCTTTCTACTACCCTCTAATGTTCATTAAAAACACGATCGATTCTTACATCGGTAATTGAATTGTCAGCTTTATACAACAATAATTGTTATTTATTTTATTTGCGCTTTACATTGTAAATTAATTGCAATTTTTAAAGTATGCTGTGTATAATTAGTGCGTTTTTCTGTGTAAATGACGAACGGTTTTATTAATATACACTATGTTTTTCTTAATTACCATTTTGCCTCAGAGATTTTTTAATGACTATTGTGCAAGGTAATATCCACTTTACTAATTAAATTATAATTGTTTCGATTATGTTGATCCTAAAATACAGTTTACCACAAGGATGTGGGTATCTTGTAATTATACATTCAAAATTAATAGTCTACTTGAACATTAATCAGCAGGCTAATTATTTTCTTTTACTGTTCTATATTCAATGATTTCACTATTTTTCATTACTTCCACTACTCGATAAGGAACTTGGTATTTTATACTAAGAAACAAATTTAAAGTGTTATGCTCTTCTCTTCGCTTCTCTTAGCCCATAACAGGCAGGTGGAGTGTTAAATTATTTGCACTCAATCTGCTAGTTCCATGGCTACATAAAATAGTTATGTTTCTTATCACATAGTCAGCCAATTATATGACTGAACCATTTAAGAACAGAATAAGTAGAGGTTAAAAGAAACTAGTCAGAGATCTCCTCTGACAGTAATGAATTTCATTATACAGCCAGATCCTGTGGTGAATGAAGTGAAGGTGGCAGTTGCAGGTACGTTCCAGAAGGTCAGGCATGCTGATAAGCATACTTTTCAGCTTAGTGAGGAAGGCAATGATAAACCATGTCACTACTCGTTTTACTTAGTAAAGCCTCTTTAGGTTCAAACCAGCCTTTTGGCTGATGATCTAAACAAAAGCAACGGCCTCATCTTGAGTTTACTTTTCTTTTATAAATGTCTATGATTTCTCGAAAAGCTATAATTTTGTTTTCGGTAATCAAATTAAATTTGCATAAAAAATGTAAAAAGGTCGGTTAATTGGTTAATTTAAAAATTGACCGTGTTAATATTATAGACATAAAATTGCAATATACTTTTAGTTGAAATCTGGAAATTTGTAGTATTTTTTTATAAAATGCAACGGTCTATTTTGTGAACAAACCTTTTACAGAGTACAAAGAAGTTTATTAAAGTTGTAATTAAGAATGAAATTAGTATTTACACAGTTTTTATAAAGTCCATTTTCAGTATTGGATTTTAAATGTAAGGGTGTGTTTGTATTGAGGTACAAATTTATCATTAAAGTAGTACAATAGTACTTTAATTTAATGGATACGTTTTTTCTGACTTTTTTAATTTAAAATTCAATTGAGCGTTCGCCAAATATCCTAACTTAAATATTTAAACAGAATTGAATACACCCCGCGTGTATAAACTGTAAAACAATGTTATTCGTGTGAAGAGAGAGAAAGTTGTATTAAGTAAATTAAAATGGGAGTAATTTTATACAAGACTTTTCAGATCGAAAGAAAATTTACGTTGTTTTCTAAAGAGTTTTTTTTAAGCTACTGGATTTCTTGATCACTACATTGATATAGTCTGATGGAATTGAAAAAGAACAGTGCCTTGTTTAGAGACGGGGTATTTTTGCCAGACTGCAGTAAGGATTTATGGAGAGTAATATATTGCATAAAAGCCATTTAGAGTGAGCCTTGTATGATTGGTTTAGTTAGCAGGATGGGTCGCGGTGTAAGGGAGTCTGAGGGGGTTGATGCCGCGAGTGGCGGGAGTCGGAGAAGACGGAGGTCGGTGGAAGGGTTAGCCGGCCCAGGGAAGCACTCTCTCTAATGAAACACTGTAATCTCCCTTCGTCCTTCATAAGCGTTGAATAAAGAAATGCTCGAATAAAGAGTATTATGTTCCAACGTTTTCTGAAAGCGAGAGATGGAATGGGGGGAGAGAGAACTTGTGAAAGAGAAGGAAAGAGAGGAAAAAACAATTTAGAATTAAACCTACTAAATCTGCGCTTTGGAGTTAATGGAGGCAAACGTATGTAAGTAAATATTAGTCTAAGAAAGCCCTGCTACAGTACTGTATTATACAATGTTCAGGTGGACAACTTGTCTCTTTTCTTTCTCGTCTTCCAATTTTCTTACACTCTGCTTCTTCTTCTTCTTCTTCATACTCCACTTTGTGTATAATTAACTAATAAATTATAAACAAAATAAAACCATAACTTGAAGAAGACTGAATAAATTTTATCTTAATTAGGTCTATAGGTTTCATTAAAGTGAAATCCTCTCCAAATACAATTTCATTTCTAATACTAGTAAACAATAATCTAATCTTGTAATGTAAATATTGTACGCTTACCTAAAATTCTTGAACATTGTAACACAAAAGTTTATGAGCGACTAGGAAAGTAATTTTCAGTTAGCTCGTTTTAATGTCATAATTCACTTGTTTTTCGTAGAATTTGCTTTATTTATAATTTACATTTTATGAAATAGTATGCTCAGATAATTAGTTACGAAAATGTGGAAAAATCATTAAAAAGAATGATAGAAAGTTTTCTTTAAAATAGATATCAAGTTAATCATTGGTTCATTCGGATTCAACCAGAAACACCGAAGAGGTTGAAGGAAGAGGTTGAGGGAGGTTGGGAGGTCGAAGAGGTTTTGAACAGCTGTTACGATTTTCCTTCTACTTTCCTTAACAGCATTAGTGAGGAATCGATGGAACAATAAAGATAATTTTTATGCCATATATTCGTGAAATTTCAGATGCTCTGTTGTGGTTTTAAACTAATATCATAGTTTAAATTGGAGATTAGGTTATGGCAATAACATTGATTAAATTACTTATGTACACTAAAGAAAACTGAACTTTACTTTTTAAAGGGGTTTTAAACATTTTCGTAAAAATTTGGAATAATTTTCAGTTTGATATTAAGAAAACGATTCTTGAAATCCGTGGAACTTCTTTCACCTAGTTGAGGTTTTCTGTTGTAATTTAATGAACTGTAACTTTCGTTTTTTCCTAATTTAAGTGTTTCTAAGTCCAAGAGATGTAATGGTACTTTGTTTTAATAGTTTCCTTCTAATTCATCCGTGTATTTTTTTTATTATTACGTAATATTATTAATAATCTTTCTGGTTGTCAAGAATGCATAGGGAATCTGAATGGATTCACATTTCATTTAGTATATTTAATTGTACGTTAATGCTTTCAATAAATAAAGTCTTTGGTATCCCTTTGGTTCTGTAAGGGCAAGTGCAATTGCTTTTTTTCAAACTTTGTCAGAGTTTTAAGTTGAATGATCTTCTCTCCTGTACCACTTTTAAAAAAGCAAATCGTTTGAAGATTTAAATCTTCAAAACTAAATTTTTTTTGTATTTAATGTTTGAAGATTTAAATCTTCAAACGATCAGTGTGACTTTCACGACACCAATCTTTGTATGTCTTTTGTATGTAATACAGTTTGAGAAACTTTAGCAGTCTAATAGGATTCTGCTACAAATTTTTTGGCAATTAGCTTTGAGTGCTAACCTCTAAAGGATTGATTAGTTGTGTATTATTATTTTATAATTTTTTAACTGAAACGACGCAAAAAGACTATTTTCTAATTTTATTGACATAATTTATGTCTTTCATAATTTCAGCACAATAAGGTTTTTACTGTTTCTAATGATCTACCTTCACTGCCCGAATTTTCAAAACGGTTTTTTGGGGGTAGGTATCACATTCTGTAGTATGTAATGGAAGTCCTACACTTCAAAAACGTTTCTACGTTGTTCATGAATGCATTTTACCATCCTCCGAAAACAATTATTATTATAATTCATCTAATTTTCTGCTAAATATGTACCAGTTTTCTTAAATATTTTCTGGATTCGACAACCTACATTCATTTCTATTTAATTCCAAACGTCTAAGCAATAAAGAGTAATTTACCAACATGAAACACGATAGCAATAACGTTATAAAACAACAATAATATATTTTCTTTTACTTCATTATTTCAATGATTTTTAAAATTAAAGTTGGGTTATATTTTCTAAAAATAAACTTGTAGTTTTAATTAAACTTGTAAAAGGGTTCGTATTAAATTAATTTGGAAAGAATGTTTTATAAATATTCCTGTTTGTACTTGAATTAGTTTTTGAATGTATTTTCTGATTACTTTCTACTTCGTTGAAATTAAATGGAATTTCATAGTTTTTTTTAATAACTTGGCTAGTATATGAGTTTGAAAAGTTATTACATTTAACTTTTCTATGTTTCATTTAATTTTTAATTAAATTTAATACACATTTAATAATAATTGTTGTCAGAATTTTATATTTTTGACAGAATCTTAGCTTATTATTTGAAGCTAGTAGGGCATACAACATGAGCTCAGCGAGCAGCACACGTCAGTTTGCGTGCTGGCGTTAACAGGGTTTTTAATGGGCTATCCTAATTTACAAGGATTTAGCACGGAATTGAATCGAAACGGCTGGCCACGTTTACAAAGGTTCGCACTATTATAACGATCTAATAAGAAAGCTTTGGGCACCAACAGAAAAAGAAACAGTTAATTATTGATAACATTCGTGAAACTTCGTGATTCTAATTTGATATTAATTGTATTTAAATACGAAATTACATTATACCTGAAAAGTTTTACAAAAACTCTATTTGCGTTGTTCTATTTTGTAATATATATTTATTTTTATTCATTAATTATTTCCTACCTAACTATCATAAACTTTTTAAAAATTTATTATTCCTCACAATATTATTGGATTCTTTGATCGTTTTTAGATTTTATGAAAACCTATTGAAAAATTTTGTTAGTTTTGAATGTATTGGAAAATTTACCTTAATTATTCAGCCGTTTTGTCCGTTTGTTTAATTATTCATAAATTGAGATGTTTGTTTTAAGAGAATACTAGTAAATTGTAAATAATATAATTTATAATAATAATAAAATGATAAATAATATAATTTAAAATATACTAGTATGCTTAAACAAAATGTCAATTTATGTATAATTAAAATAACGGACAAAACGGCTGAATGTTCAACTAGAATTTTAAAATATATTTAAAATTATAAATAATATTATTTTATAATTTACTAGTACGCACTTAAAAGAAAATGTCAATTTATGAATAAATAAACAAACGGACAAAACGGCCGAATGTTTAACTCAAATTTTCAAATATATTTAAAACTATCAATAGATTTTTATAAACTATCAACGATCATTGAATCCAATAATATATCTAGGGTGTCAGAGAAAAACAGTACTAGTCATAAAATGGCCAGAGTGAGATAATTCAGTATTCTATAATTTCAATTTTTTCTATTCAATATTTTAAAGAGAAAAAGTTTATTCTACTGCACTCGAAATCGTTTGGAGCAATCAGAGTTGGTAAAACCTTCTGCAGGAGATAGTCGGTCAGATTTTGTGGTGTGTCTTCCATGTGCCTTGGTTAGGTTAAGCATCTGCTCTACTGAACTGAAAAAGAAAGCTCTCAACTGGAGGCTTACAAATTTTAGTTCTAAAATCAGATAGACTAATGTGACCTTTACTACTTTGAAGTAACGTTAGAATGCATGATGCCTCTTAAACAGAACTATCTCCAGTCGGGGATCCACCATAGCTTAACGTTGTGCGTACAGGTTGTCGGATTCTGAAGAGTTTTTACCAGCATACACAAAGGAATCAGAGCCTTCTGGAAGCCTTAAAAACGATATGATGAGAATGAACAGTGAATAGCCTACAGTGAAAGAATGAAGAATGTCGGCTGCAAAAAAAGATTCCAGAAAAACTAAAGTTACTTTACAAGGCCAAAAATGGAAGTAACCGAAAAATAAAATTTTTGTATCAAAGCCAAAACTTTTTGTGCTTTAAAAATATGTAGTTATTTAAAAATGTGAAGTGGATACATAAAAAGGTTTTTTTATTTTCCTGAAAAATTCAATTATTTGACTAATTGTACTCTTTTTACCTAGCATCCTAGATATATTGTGAGGTATAATGAATCAGTAAACAGTTAATGATGATTAAAGGAATTATTCCTTTCATGATTTTTTTAAAAATTATTTAAAAGTAATCGTACCTACTCGTTTTCCAAGATTTGATAATAATAGTTTTTTAACTGATTATGATATCTCATTTAGAAGTTGTTCAAATATTATGCCCTATACTGCCATAATTATCATATTAACCTTTCTTATTGTTTTGCATGGCATATCTTAGTTCTATAACTGGAGATATGTTTTATTTTTGTAAAACTGTATATAGGCCTACTTTCTATAGTCTATATCGGATGAGTATTTGATGAATTTTTTTAAAAGTCTGATAGATGTTTCCGTAAATAACTATTATTTTTTTTGATTTAGGCTTATTTGTATAAAATATCTTATTTCTGCACTGTCTATTATTTTATAAAAATAATACTGAACGATATTCTAATAAAATAGGCTACTTGTTTACCGTTTAATGGATTTTTATGCGTTTGGATAAGATTCGTTGCATTTTAAAGTGTTGCATAATGATTAATAATATATACTAACTTAATGGTGTGTGAATTGCTTACATACCTAGTAGATAACTGCGAGCTACAAAATGCCAAGGCCTTCGTAAAGTATTTGTTATATTATCACCACACTTGTAACCTTTGCCCCGACGTTTATTTCAAATAAGGGTATAACATGTAAATCTTTGCTATATACGTAATATTTGTAATTTCTGTAGAAATTGTTTTATATCTTTTTAATTTTAGTAGTTGTTTCAAGTTATGTGAAGACAACAATATTGTAATAATAGATCGTAGTAGGCCTATTTTATTAAATTAAAATTACAGGTATGCTATAAACATTTGAATTTTTATTGTTTATAAAAATATAAGAAAAAGTTTTATCTTCGAAAATAATTCTTAATCCAGATTACGCCCTACGGCGTAACTAAAATATTAAAAAAATCAATATTCTTTGTTGGTCAGATTAGTTTTTTTTTTGTCTTTTTGATAACACCAAATTTAGTAGTAGCGTGCTGGCCTACCAAGCGGAGATCCCGGGTTCGATTCCCGGCTAGAGTCTGGAAATTATAACAAGCCATAATCCAACGTTCCATAACCCATGTAGTCGCTAATGACCAAGCTGTTGATGCGACTTTAAATAAATAAATAAACTAAGAAAAAATTCAGAAATTATTGTTGGCTAATTAAAATATTTAAAAATACATTTCTCGGTGATATTCGTCGCGGTTGATCTTTAGTTGTGTTTGTACCGTAAGTATAAAAATTTTAAACACTTTAGACTGTGGTAGCGGTCTCTATTAATCTTTTAAGGTTATTTTCGAAGGGTTTTCATAATTGTCAAGTCTGTCTTGGTGATTTTTGTATCGTTATTGTATTTCGTCTGGAACATTTTTTGTATGTTGTTATCGTTAATTTCATCATTCATTATTGTATTGTATCTTTGTTTTTTTTTTAAATAAATAGGAGTTATTTTATTCGTACAAGACATTCTTTGTAAAACTGTTATTATATTTTTGGAAAATTTTTTATTCCTTTTCATTAACAAAAAATATGCTAATAAATTATTAACCGTGTGTTATGTATCTTTAAAACATATGTTCGTTCAGGTATTGCATTTGTGTACATGAATTTCATGATTTTGTTTCTAAGTAAGGATTTTCAGGCTTTATTGTATTTATGTGAATTTTAAATTTATTTATGTCTGGACATTATTAATAAAATTCAGTATTATTGGATTACTGTAGACTGACCCGTATAGAGGAAGTCGACTAACGTGTAGATGAATGTGTCTGGTTATACTGAAGGGGTTGAATCTTATAAGCGTTTTCATTAGAGGGACAATAAATCGGCAGGTAATCCCGCACTCGTCATGCATGATTTAGCAGACCCCCTCAACTGGACGGGCACTAATTAACTGCCCCCTTCCAGCTCAAGACTTAATTAATGTGCTCCTTGTTGGAGAGGGCGTACAGCCTTTTAACCCCTCCGCTGTTTCACCTCCTCTTCCACCCTGTACTTCCTTCCCTACTGCTGTGGTTACATTAACTTCGGTCGCATTAAAACCCCCTTACTTAAAAGCCCTCTCTTGGCCTATCCCGGACTCCCTGGCTATGGGCTTCCTAAATGCAATCAAGACGCCAGTGCATCCACAATTCATGCATTTTCTAATGCTCTAATGGCCTGTGATTGTTGCCTTCTCTCTTTAGACCTACCTTGTACCGTGAATTGTGGTCATTTATAGCATGTTCTCTCAATTACGTTGCAGTTACCAGCTGAAGATAAATCGTTTCATCTAATTTCTTTTCAAAACTAAAGTAATAATCACAGATATAGATCAATATTATTTTTACATTACCTATTATTTTATTTTTGTATTTACCGAAAATCGAAGTATATTAATTAATTTTCTTCTCATCTTAGAAGTTTCAAAATTTAATTAATTTCAATATTTTTTTTTTATTGTTATTTATATCGCGTTGATTAAGTAACTCATTAAAGATTTTTGTATTTAGTGGATCATTAGATGTGTTCGATACGTTGAGAAAATCGTTCTTGACCTGATAATTCGGACGTTTATTTTAACTTTCAAGCACATACCATTCGAAATAGCATGGTAGTATTACTTAAATTGAATAAAGAATAGAGAATATTTTAATGTGCTCATTTGGTCAGTCCTACCACTTAAGAGACTTTTCCTTGTGTTAACTTTCTGTATTAGTGGATGAAAGCGTTTTAAAGGATAAATTAATAATGCACAAGAAAAACTAATGATTTTTCCAATAACACACGGAAAATTGAAATCAAATTTATTAATTGATTGTTATTTTTTTATATTATTAATAATTGAAAATTAATTATTAAAATATTAATGTATTAATTAATCACGTCTTTTGTATTGAATGCATTGATTACTAAATGCAACAATAACAAATGCCAATAAAATAATTAAATTCCATATATGATTTTAAAATTGCAGAACAAAGATATATATTATTTTTTGTAAGAATAATTAAAAGGGAAATTTTACTTTCGGAAAGGGACTTTTTATTTTGAAAAGTTACTACCATTTAGAGAATTATTATCATGCTATTTTGAATGGACTGTACTGACTAAGGACCAAGGTGGCATAACTATATACATTTCAAAATTAAATCTCCTGTAAGTTCGAAGTCATTTTCATAGTAGTTTTTCAAATATTTTTGAAACAGTTGGTATGGTAATCGTTTGGTAGAAGCGGTTTAACGAGGGACATTCGACAGTAGAACAAGTACACAGACTGACAGATATATATAATCAATGCCTCACTAGAACTTAAACAGTACTGTTCCGCTGTGTGTTTTGCACATTTTTACCTATTTTTAAATCATAGGCTACCTATTAGACAGTTATTGTCAGATTGAATATGACTGTACGCTCTCAGCTCTGTACACAGTACATTCAGAAGTGTCTCAAGGCAGTGAAAATAGTCTATATTTACACGTATTATACCATCTGGCTTTCCCACACTCAACAAACTGCAACAGTTACCTTTGCAGATGACACTGGTATCCTTGCTACAGAATTACTGCATCAGGAGTGTCAGATAAATTACAAATACATCTTTATAACGAGAAAAACTGAAGGGTTAAAATTAATGATTCAAAATCTCAACATATTACTTTTACACTTGTCCAATAGTGACTCTAAACAATAACATCATACCACTGACGGAAGTTGTTTGGGACTTAGGCATTCATTTACACGGACGACTTACGTGGAAAAAATACGTCTGGCCGAAACTTAAATAGTTTGGTATTGAATTACAACTTTATTGGTTGCTAGACAGGAAGTTGCGTCTTTGTCTGGCCAATAAATTTATTATTTTATTAAACAATGATAAAATAAGACCAGTATGGACGTACGAAATTGAACTTTGGAGATTAGCAAGCTCATACATCATGGATTTTAGTGTCTACCATCGAAGATCCTTAGAATTATTACTGACTTCCATGGTTCATAAACAGAATGGTATTTCACCATAACTTAAAAAAATAAACTCCATTCTAGTCGAAAAAAGACTACTTAATTAATCTACAAAAGCAACTTTGGCAATTAATATTTTAGATTACAGTGATCACTGCCACAGAGTGAAACGTTTCGAAAGTTTAGTTTTATCATATTATAGATAAAATAAATGCCTATAACAGGCAGATGGAGTGTTAAATTATTTGGACTCACTCTGCTAGTTCCAGGGCTACAAAAAATAGTTCTGTTTCCTATCACATGGTGCAAATTATATGATTGAAACAATTAAGAACAGAAGAGATAGAGGTGTAAAAGATACTAGTCAGAGTTATCTCCTCTGAGAATTATAAATTTCATTATACAGCTAGACCCTGTAGTGAATGAAGTGGATTTGTCATTTGCAGTGTGGAAAAGTAGATGCTTTTCGGAGGGCTGGGCATACTGATAAGCATGCTTTTCCACTCAGTGAGGGAGGCAAAGGTAAATTACCTCAATCCTCGTTTTACTTAGTAAAGCCTCTAGAGATTCTAACCAGCCTTTCGGCTGATGACCTAAACAACTTCAGACAAAATAAACAGCGACAACTATCGTCGATAAAAATGTTTGTTTCTTTTAATTTTTTAATTAACTGACAATAATTTTTAAATTTTGTATTTGTAATAAACATATTAAAAACTAACCTGACCAACTACTAAAGTTGATTTTTTAATTTGAGTTACACTAGTGGGCGTAATCTTCATCAAGATTTATTTTCTAATATTATAAAATTTACGTATAGTAGTTAAATACGAGTAATTTAGTGATTGTTAATAGTATTCACAATAGTTAAAAAAAAGTTATATTTATAATACAAAATAATTTATTGTAGAATAGAATGGAAGAGAAATACTTTATAGCTATAATAATACAACTTAAAGCACGGAGGTGGCTCATGCAAAAATACAAATTTTCTATTACATGAACAAAATTACAATAAAAATAAAAAACAAAATACCATATTTCAATTAAATATGATTACAAATAAAAATTACAATTAGATGAGCAGTATGAAGTACAGCACCAGTATGCGAAAGCCTATTTCAAATATATGTTGCATCAATGCATTCCCTGTACAAAAATACAAATTAAATAATACTTTTCTCAATTTTGAACTTGAAATACCATACAATAATAAAGTTCAACTTTTGATAATCACTATATATAAGTACAGGTAAAATACTCTCCAACTTGTAAAAATGCAAAATAATGTATTAAAAATTTGGTTTTCTGCACATAATTATATTCGAAAACCTTAAAATATTCTTCGTAATTTGTATATTATATTCTAACGAATAAATTAATCTATAATGGATATTGTTAATAAACCGTCAATTTCTAAAAAAGGTGATTTGTGATATATTTGTTACGTTATATTGTACTTTCCTTAATACCGGAATCTGAAGAATTGCTTAACAATACAGGTAAATGAAGTGAAAGGTATTGCTCAACCAAGTGCTGGAAATATTCCAAACTGGAGAAATCGTTAAGTTATTAAACGCAGTTTATACAAAAATAAGCCTAATCGAGTTTGTTTTCTTGAAAGTTTTGTAACTGATATTAACGATGTAATTAAACAGCTAATGTTAGTTATTATCTTTAGTCATTATTCTTTTAATTAAAATAATTGTATGTAATAAAAATAATTTTAATAAAAGGAGGTATTTTTATTTAATTAAAATACGTTAAATAATTTTAATATGGTATTGAGAAATATATTTATTTTTCCTACGTGAATATGTTTCTTTAATTATATTTACGATAGTTATTAACCTAGCTGTTACTAAATTGCTTTTGTAGTTTATTTGCTTTCTAATAAGTACATTTTCTTAAGGCTATATATATATTTTAACTTATTGCACATAGAAAGTATTACATAAGTTTAGAATTAATACAAAATAATACATATCCAATAACATTTTGAATATAGTTGCTAATCATATTCATGTATTATTATTTTTTCTTTATTTGAGATAAAAGAAATATTTTCTTAATCTTCGTCTATTGGTTCATCACGTTGCTTACCCATTTATATTCGCTTCTGAGCATAATTTTCATCAGAAGTCGTGTAGGAAACGCAGCGTTAGTCGTGGAATTAAGTTAAATGACATGATAAAGAGTATTACGTTATTTGCGGATGATATGTGGATTGTGCAGGAGTCAGAGGGTTATTTTCAACGGGCGGTCCATGTGTTACACAAACTTTGTAAAGATTTTGATATAAAAATTGCCATTGATAATACCAAAATAATGGCTTTTAAGGGAAAATATCCCGTTCGTTTTAAAATAGTTTTGGATAATACTGGTATGGGGAGAGTATCTCACTTTCGTTGTTTAGGATGTGACGTGGGATTTGATTCTGATTTGGATATGAAGCAGACATTAAGCAAATGCCGGATGATATGCGGGACTAAATACTACTATATAAGCAGAACTTTGAGAAATATAGCGAGAAAGGTAACAAAAATATAAATTCCTAATTTACCTGTAAACTAACGTACTTTCATTCACTTAAATTAACATCAATAAGACATTTGTGACCTTAACATCAGACTCGAAAGTCCAGTTTATCCGCTGGAGCTGTTAAATTTTAATGCTTTCAACAAACTTAAAACACTCCTCTATCAACTAAAACAAGTATCTGAAGGTTTAGAGCTCGATATACGTTCTTAATTAAACCTGTCACATAATTGGTCCTATAATCAGGTGATAAGGTAATAATGAACCACTTACAAAACACCTCTTAGAGTAATCAAACAGTAGTATTCACTTTCGAGCTTTCTTGTTTAAAAGCAGCGTAGTTGTAGCGATGAATATGTTGTTTACAAGAAATGTACTGTTCCAGATAAGTAATCATAAATAAAAACGGTATGGTATTTTTTAGTTTTGAAGTACATTAAACATAATAATATCGATACATTCGATCTTAAACAGCTTTCATGTACTATTCTAATAAAATTGATTGCTGATACAATTTTCATTAAGTAAAAAAAGGAAATATGAAAAGTCTTTTTATTAAAGTG
The DNA here is from genome assembly GCA_035578175.1 of Catonia carolina. Taxonomy (NCBI): domain Eukaryota; kingdom Metazoa; phylum Arthropoda; class Insecta; order Hemiptera; family Achilidae; genus Catonia; species Catonia carolina. The sequence goes on along the minus strand of JAQMRL010000002.1, from coordinate 116,358,706 downwards.
TATTTATTGGTTCTCGTTATTATTATATAAGTTATCGAAGCGGTTCTTTATGTTATAAATGACAAGAAGGAAGTAAATTTAAAATAGGGTACGATGTACAAATATTTAATTACTCCTAAAAGGAATAATAAAGGATGACGAGGGAGAGATAGCAGTAACTAAGGATATGAAATGTAAACTGATAAAAGATAAAATGTTAAATGTACGCGCTTGATTGCAAGGGAGATACATACACAAGCGCACATTTACATATGTGTACACGTACCCTTAACATGGCGTAAGAGAGAGTGAAAGAGAAATAAGGGGTGAGTTTATATAAGTTAAAAAGAAAGGGTGAAATGTGGAGCAAGAGAATGTTATGTGATGAACTGATGGTAACAGAAGAGAGAGATGTAATTGCCACTTGTGATAGTTGAAAACCAGTCGGTATACTGAACTGTAAGCGTTAGTGAGATGCCATTATTAAGCTATATTTTTAATCATGAGCTTTTTGAATAATTTATTGTTCGGGCTTAACACGTCAAATTAGCTAAGTAACCCATTAGTAGATCGACACACGCGATAAGGCTTTTAGCATTCACGTTATTACATATAATGTAAACTCTTCTGTGATTAATTACAGTGCGCGTGCGTGCATCGATGTATCTTTGTGTACACGCGTTTTTTCTTAAATAAACTTTTACGTTCGTTTTTAAAAATTGACCGGTATTTAGAGAACAATTACGTTGTATAAACGGTTGATTTATATTAAGCACCCACTCAATTTCACTTAAATTTATTACAAATTCTGTATTAACCAAATGCATAATAATTATAGATATAAATAAAATATGGTATGAAACACACACAAATGTTTTTTGCCAATGTAAATAGGTCTACGTAAAAACAACCTAATTTTAATTAGAAGGGCATGACGCTAAATGAAAACAACCTCTTTTGGACCTATTTTGATGAAAATAATATGAAAAATCAGATATCAGGAGGCACCTACACAACCAAATTAAACAACACTGGAACCAAATCTGGTCTCAACATCCTCCACCGATACTTTACAACATCAGAAAACATATTGTTGAAAACCCACAGCCTCACTTGGACCTTCGAAGGCATCAAGTACTACTTACACGATTACGCATTAGACACTCTACACTTACAGACTAACACTTACTGAAGAAAGATGAAGTACAACATTGTACACATTGTAACACGTCACCTTCAATCAAACACATCATCACAGACTGCCAAATTACGCATTCCACCTTCTGTATTAGCAGTAATTGCAGAACAGTCGGACGTTAAACCAAAAAAATAGAAATAAAAAATACGCATTCCACACGAAGACTGTTTAAAATTAACAGTAATTTAGCACTAAATTTGGTAGACGAAGTAGCTTCAAAACACAATAAATGTTTTGTAATTTCAGATTTGATATAATCGTAAAATCATATATGTTACGTATTTTCCATTGTGTCATTCTATTTTTTTTTGTTTAAATTTTCATTGAACTTAACTAATTTTTCATTCTGTTTTTATTGATGACGTTATTGTGTTTGTTATATATTTTGTGTTTTCTTTAAAAATTTTGAACTTCATGTATTTATATGTAATGTGGTCGCTAATGACCTTGTAGTCGATGCGACCTTAAATAAATAAATAAATATGAAAAACCACTCTTTGACACTAAACTAAGTTATGTGGAAAAATATTCTTGAAATAAAGTTGTAATTTTTAAAAAAGGTTTTATAACTTTGATTGTATACAATTACGCCGTAATTTGCATCTTAAGGCAGCAATTCTAAAAAAAAAGTTAACACAAAAGCACCAGCCTCCCACGAATCTCAGCTGACATGCCACTTTCCCCATTTTGTAGAGCACAAAAAATGAAGTAAATGTGACCACTTTTTTTTAAAAAATCGTAGGAAACGTTTTTCAGAGAACTCCAAGTAAATGAAAATCGCACGTAAACTACTACTTCTGGCTTACTGATTTTAATAAAAAATTCATGTGGAACCCCCCATGGTATCTCATTTAGGTTCCAAGCCTTAACGTCGGATGAGTTTTTTGCATTCACGTTTTGTTTTACCATTGTTTCGTTTTGAACTATATTTACTGAACTAATAATAAAAACAGGTTTTCTTGACTTCAAGTGGCTGTTTCTACTGCTACTGGCCGGATAAAATTGATAGGTTGATTACCAGCATCTGGTAGCGAATGTACATGAGGATGATGATAATTCAATGTTAAAATACTTAGAAATTCAACTTTCATTTTTTTTTAAATAATATTTTACTATCTTAATTTACTTCTTATAAGAAGAAAAAGACAGAAAAACAAAAATTAAATAGCCTAGTTGTTAGGCCTATGTACGTAATTAAATAAAACTTTTTATTACTATTATTATTTTATTTAAATTTAATACGTAATTATATTGACCTACCCAAAGATATACCAATAGGTATCAATCTGCCTTTGTGTTTCCTTTTTTTATATTACTTTGTTATGTACGTATATCTCATTTTCTAGTAGTCGTATGTCGTGTACTGTTGAAAATTTCAAATAAAAGACAAAAATGTTATTTAGTACGGTTATTAATTCAATATTCATTCATCAGTTAAACACACCTTGATTTTTTTACGTATCACGTCTTCATTCTCTACTTTTCACACTTTCATTCACCTCGTCTATAAATTTTAAAACTGAAATTACGCCTTTCTCTGTATTTATGAAAAGCTGTAAATCGTCAGGACCCAAAAAGAAACTCTTGATCACTTATAACCAAACGATGATACGGAAGCAACGCTACTGAGTGGTGTCCTCTTCAAGATATATCCAACATTTTTAACACATTTACTAAAAGGTTTTGTTAAACGTAAATAATTTCTTAACTGTTAAATAAAAATTGTACAGTGTAATATATAACGATAATATTTTGACTCGAATTGGTAGTGTATAGAGAAAATCTGTTTTAAACTTCAGATTTCTTCTGCTGCTTACGTTGGTACTATTTTATCTTCATAATGTTTAATTAGGAAATAAAGGTTAGGATAAAAATTTTATTTTAAACTTATTATGACAATTAAAATGTTTAAAAGTTCTTTCTGGCTTTCATTTCTTTGCGATCAAAGGCAATACAATCACGGTAAGCAAGGAACTGGTGATCTTTTAAATATTATACGACGATATTATATTGCCATAAATAATTGGGATTGCTGCCTATATCTTCCGTTAGTCGGTATCATTTTTAAAAATTTTGTTGGTTGTGTTTGAATAAATAACGGAGTTCGAATGTAAATTAAAAAAAAAACAATGCAATATATATTTTCTATTCTGTAGAAAATGTTAAATTTTTGCAATTTCGTCTTGTTAGTAAAACATAAAACAGAAGGATATTTATCAGAAAGTGGTGTATCTTTCATCAGGCCAAATGAATGGTTCCAGATCCTCCTTCCTTTAACATATTGGAATCGCTCTTTCTAGATTGAACTCTTTCAGCCAGTAGGGGGTGAGATTGAAGTTGTCTGGAAGTGGGGTAGGACGATATAAGGCGGCACTTGCATTGATAAAAACACAGAAGTTGAAAGAATTCTAGTAACTTACCAACTTCTGAAAAATTAATGCGTTCAGTGGTTTTGTAGCCGTTTTATATTCTAGGTTTTTTATTATTTTCTTTTTATGGATTCTTGAATAACATGATTTTTGCAAGCTGTATAAACATTTTAAATGAAACTGTTTTCTTATATTTTGATCTTAAATACATTCAGATCTCAGTTATTCTTGGAGAACAATCATTTAGGTTGTTTGGCTTGTTTAGGAGAAACCTTTCGGTTTTTATATCCACTGTGTCTTTCGTTTAAATTAATAAAATAAATGCTTATATTTTTTATCTAGTATGTGTACATTGCAATCTCTTCAAAGAAAAACAATAAGCAACCTCTTAACCCAATGAGATGAGGATATGTATGACGTAGATATGAGGTGCACTCTTGTAGAGAGAGAACTTAAACCGTCAAAGTACAACACCGGTAAGAACTGTTTATTATTTCAATCCGTTAGAAATTAACTACTTTTACTAAAGTTTGAGCTACGGGAACTATTATTGTCTCCGAAAATTAATTGTTAAACAGCTGACTTGCGGCGAAAAAATTTTTCGCCATGAAAACCGCTAGATAACCCTGGTGGGTTGCGTACATTTTACAATTTTTATTTCTTTATTTCCATTATCTACTGATTTATTATGGAAGTGATTAAAAACCTATTTATTAATATATCATTCTTCAGGATTGACATAACCTCGTAAATAATTTGAAATTTTACGTTACCTTCGTTGCATAAAAATACTTTTCCCTGACCTTTTTAGTGTAGATTCACCTAATTTAACCCATTTTATAATAAATTTTTATTAAGGTAGTTACCAGGTCTACTTACTAGATATCTGTGATCCTTTCATTTGCTAACTGTGGTTAAATTATCACATTATTTACGCCCAATCTTTTTTAAATTTTTTTTTTTTTTTTTTTTTTAGCAGTTACTGCTAATGCAGACGGTGAAGGATGAAATGATGTTTTTGTAACGTATGAAAATATGCCGTGCCTGAATGGGATTCTAACCCAAGACCGCATGTGCGTTTGTTATCATAATAGTGATTTGCTGTAATTATTTGATCAACTAATTGAAACCAAATAATGCTTAGCTATTTATTGTAATACCATTTTACCATAGAGGAAATTATGCCGTAGCATGCTTTTTTATAATCTTGACTATGTTTCTTCGTAAAAACTGAAAAAATACCACAGAAATTACTGTAATATGTATGTAAATTTGAATTTTTAAACGGTTATTTTGTGAGAAAATCTTCTAATAATTCCTCATTCATGGTTAACGAATGCCTCCTCTATTCCAGTGTGCCTATAAAATAATATTGTTTGATCACATCCTTGATTGACAGGGTTGTGCGTTTCATTCTAGATGATCAAGGTTGGTAGACTTTCTTAAAAATTGTTTCTTCAATTTTGTGGGATGAACTCTTCTGTGACCGTGTAAAATATCTGTGCAACATTGTAGGAGGTAGCTGTGATTGCTTTTAATAAGAAATAATTTTTTTTTAAATATTTTCAAGCTGATAAAAGGTTACTTGTTTAATATTTTTACGTACTTTTATAGATGGGGATAAAATAAAGTTTTTAACATTGTTAAAATTTTGTTGGGGTCTGTAACTTATTTTTAGATTGATTTTATTTTATTTTAGTTTAAAATAAAAACAAAGAATTTATATACATTTACTGAAATATAAGTAACGCGTTGTTTGTGTAAGTGTAAACTAAATAAGTGTTCCCATCTTACTGGAATCAACTTCTACGATGCTAGAAAACACTAAGAATTTAGGTCTAATACATCAGTAATGAATCGTAAAACAGTATTCTACTTCTGATTTTAACAGATGATTGACGTACGATTTATTTTTTCCAGTGCCTATGTTTTTTTTAAATATTTCAAAGCGAACAAATAATACATACGGAGAAGTTTTCTATTCAAAAAAAATAGAACGTTTTGTTTTACTAATTTTTAAACGGGGTAGATTTATTTGTAGTTTTATTTTAAAATATCAAACATTGTTATAATTGGAAACTTACTTATTTGCTTCAGTGGAATGATTCACATATAGGCTATCTATTATATTTTTCGTGGCAATTATAAAAAATTTTAACCTCTATTATATTTACATAAAAGTTGCGTGGTTACATTTTATATTAATTACATATATTTTTATCATTTATTCTTTAGCAAAAATAATGCTTAAATGAAATGAAACAGTTTTTATATGAATATGTGTATATTCAAAGGTATTTTCTTTATTGTAAATCGATTTCCCAATACATAAGTTTGGAAATTTTATTGCTTTTTTATTTTTCTAAAATATAAATTAAGACTTAAAAAATTCTTTACATTTTATAATAATTTTGATATATTCTCTTTTTGTAAAGTATCTATACAATGTGTAAATATTGGTAAAATTCGTGGGATTTGTTATGACACCGCAACTGTGTTATTCACGCCTTCATACTGTAAAATATTTGGGAATAAAATGTATTAAAAATATTTTATAAAAATGAATTTTCATCTGCGCTACCTAGATTATATATTGCGGTATTGGATTTTTTTAGATAATATTTTGTCCAGTATTCTATATTTAATTGCGATTTTTTCTTTACTTATCGATCAATGAACTAATTCATTTTTCTCAAGTTACAGTCTCGCATTTTATGATTACTTGCTGGCAATAATTTAAAACAGATTATTGTGTTAATTAAGAAAATTATTTCAGTGCTAATAAAGTTTATCTAATTTAGCTAATGCGCTTAACAAATTAAACAGAATATAGATAAAAAACCATGCTTGTCAGTTTTTACTTTTTTTAGTAATTGATTTTGTGGGTGGTAGTAGCTTATAAGTATTTTTTATTTGTAAAAGTAAATAGATAAATTTTTGTTAGAGAAAGGAATAATAATTTTGCGATTTTGCGGGAAAATATAAATAATTTATGAGTCATATTTCTTCCTGTATTTGTAGATTTTAACTTTCCTTAACGCAGACATAAATTTCAGCTGTCGTTGTGCATATCTGAAGATTGCTAGCTGAGGTTGGAAGGTAGCTTGACTTTAAATGCATTGAATAGATGGTGTATAGATTAGTTGTTGCTATTTTCTTTTAGTTGTCTTTATACTCAAATATACTTAAAATTTTATTAATAAAATTATTTGACTGCTGCTTTCCCTAGGAATCTAAAAGTGGAAGATCCCGGGTTCGATTCCCGGCTAGGGTTTGAAAATTATTACGTGCATAAATTCATTGTTTTATTCCTCAAAGTAGTCTCTTTGCTAATAACCAAGATGTTTACGCGGCTTAAAATAAAACAAAAGTAAAACATATCCAAAATGTTAAACCATTGTTTACGTTCTGAGTTTTTAAGTAGCCGTTACACAACATTTTAGTTGGTATCTGCTGCTGGTGTATTTTAGAAATATTTTTAGTAGTTGAAATTTAGCAGTGTGAAATTTTACTTTCACTGGAAGAGATACCCAGTGGTACATTCTCCGTTTAGAACTAAGGGTGTTATCCCTTATTCGGACCAAGAGGTCTCTGCTCCATTTTTTTCTTTAGGCGTCGCACAGTTCCTTGTACCTAGGTCACGGGCTAGTCGGTTGGGATGGTCATCTAGTCGTTCATAAAGTTTACTATTAATTTAAAACAAAAATAAATTTTTAAATAAATTATTGAACCACTAATTGTACTTAATTAGGGGCAATTGTAACATAATTAGAAGTAAAATGTGTTACCTATACACCTGGCGTTTACATACTGTCATAAAGCCTCTGTCTGCATTGAAACCTTTTCTTTTCTACAATGGTGATGCTAGAATGGATATTCGGCAGTTATAAAATATACTTATCAGGGTGCTACCTTTCATGTAAAAATTAACGAAAAATAAAATAGATGAAATATCTTTTGATATAGAAATGAGACAGGTTGATACGGTATCGTTTAAGCTGTTTATTCTCGCGCTTAGGAATGTCTTTAAAAGTATTACCCAGGAAATAGAGAGGAGTTAGTGTTGATAGTGCCGCCCTGAACCATTTGAAATGTTCTGACAACATAGTGCTAAGATTAGGGTCTAAGATTAAATAACATATAATATAGTTATGTTAGCAAAATTAAATGACAACTCAAAACAGGTTAGTTTAATAAATCTGAATAAAACAAACATTATGAGGGAAAATCAGAACAATATTCCCATCGATAATATTGAGGTAGGAACAATTTTAAACTACATATATTTCGTAAATACAAATAAAATTGGTAAAGTAACTGAAACGCTGAAATGGCACGTAGAATTAAATTGGCGTGGGTTTCTTTACGTAAGCTCAGTTTTATGCTGAGATGAGCATTTTCTCATTAAACTAAAAAAAGGAAGGGTAAAACGTAAGCAACTGCTTACTTTCAGTTTTTATCTATGAACTAGAAACCATAATCTTGACAATGAAGGTTAAGGCACTCTCGCACCGGTGAAACTCGACCTCGACGCGATTGAAATGACTCGACCGAAAAACGAGTCGTGTCGTACATGTTCGCACATCGAAGAGACTCGACCTCGACGCAACTGTTCAAGCTTTTCTTCGAATCCACCTACAGTTTGCAAAATGTCAAGTGATGAAGAAGACGTAGTCGTTGCTTATTACTATCTAAGAAGAAAACAGAAAAAACGCAGCTGTTGGATATCACCGTACGTAAGTAATAATCGTAATAGAGGAGAATATGTGTGTGCCCAGGAACTTTTCTGTGATGAATACAATTTAAGTCTTTTTATCGGTTGTCAAAAGAAAGTTTCCAACTATTACTTGAGCTTCTTGGTCTTAGAATTATAAAAAAGACACAAACTACTGGAGTAGTTTGTCTACTGAGAAGCAATTGCTAATAACTTTAAGGTAAGTACAAGAATGAATAATATAAAGAATAGTTCAAAAATATGTACTCACTGTTCGTAATTCAATAATTTTGAAACAAAAGGACTTATTAAGTTACACTTACTACTACCACTTATTCGTATAGTACAAGAATATATGCTTCGTCTGCCATGATTATACGCGACGGGTCGAGCAGATGTTAGACAAGCTTAGTCGCATGGGATCGGTTTGATCGAGATTGCATCGAGGTCGTACTGGTGGGAGGGTGAACATATAAATGTAAGGGTAGAACTCGTATCGGACGTCGAGTCGCAGTCGAGTTTCACCGTTGTGAGAGCGGCCTTACAGAAAAACTGAGTTTTATAATGATCAATGGAAAGAAACACTTTAGGATTTCTTTACGAGGCAGAATAAGGTACGAGATCGTCAGAAAAGAACGGTGTTGCGGGTTTCAAGAGGCAACAGCTCGGATGTCCGACGATCTAGAGCGGTGACAAATGGGATAATAACACGATGGAGAACTCATGAAAGTAGGCGATGTGTTGGAAGACCGCAGATGAGATAGGTGGATGTTATTAGTGGAACGGTGGCTTGGTGGATGAGAAAAGCTCACGGCAAGGAAATATGTAAGAAGTTAGAAGATGCCTATAATTAGTATTGGAGAAGGGCTAGAGAAAAATAAAAAAAATAACTTAATTATAATTGTTTTTCATTTTTATTATTTTTTAAGAATTTAGTACAATATTTTTTTGTTGTATTGTCTCGATATTTAAATAAAATTTATTTAAGTAAGGAAGCTTTTATGTTGTAAACCCATTTTGTAAAATTAATTTCTTGGAAGTGGTAGGCTACAGTTACTTTAAGTTAATTATTTTTAGCACTCATAAATATTAATTAACCAAATAAGAGGAAATTTTAATAAATGTTTAAGAGTTTAAGATTTTCATTCGAAGTGAACACTGTTTTATTCACATTTCCATAATTGTTTGTGATTTTGAAGACGGCGGGAAGCTGTCGTTCAAAATAGTTATGCCAAAAGTGAATTTATTTACCTTTTAATTAAAAAGAATAATGTAAAAGTGGAGTGTAATCCGGGCGGAAGTAATCACTATCGCTAATGGAGACGCCTAACTGTTCATTTCGCCTAATGTTTTCGATTAGACTAATGAAACATTTGCATTTCCATCAGAACGGGCTAGAGTTTGAGTCGGGATGGAAGAGCGAGGTGGAGCGCGCGGCAGGCATCGGCTCCAGCGTGCTGACTGCCAGCGAGCGAGCTCCAGCAGCTTGCTGCTCGCTCTCCAACCCTCTAGCAGTCCTCCTTGTTGTTAATTGTGTTCCTCTACTCAACCTACTTAAGCTAATTGCTTCTGATATCCATCACATGACCTGTGCTAATGCCCGACACTTGATTACCCTAAAAATCCAATTCTGGCGCTTACTTATTGCTTCTTTGTTCTACACTATTTATACCCACCTATCTGTTCCATTATGTTAATTGTGATTAGATAATGCATCCCATTGATCAATAAAACATTCTGTCTTTTTTCAATCAACTCTTTTACGCTCAGTTTCCATTACTGGAAAGCTATTACTGCATCCATTTTCCTAATAGCTTTTTGCTTTTTAATAAATTTACTATCACTTCCCTAAACAAAATAACAAAATCGTTTCTATGAGATTTCTTCTAATAATTTATTAATTTCTAACCACTATAATGCAATACATATTTAAATTAGAATATTTATCATTGGTCCTGTACGGGGTACTATTTAATTACATTAACCCCTGTGTTTATATCGGATCAACTTACCATTGATTTCCAGAACAGAAAAATATTTATTCTTCTCTTGAAAACTTAAATGCATTTTTATGTTCTTATAATATTAAATTGCAGTATTTTAATTAAATTATCTGTACCAAGATAAATAGTATATCGTCCATTTGTTGTTACTGTTCTGCCTATTTTATGGAAAACCGTAAAATCATGTCAAATCATTTAACGTAAAATCATTTGCTTTAATCATTATGTAATGAAATCGTGAAAGATTGTTATCTACTGAAACTAGATGTCAATCATTATTTTATCAATAAGTCAATAATTACAGTAGTTTACTAGTAACATCCTACTATAATAATATATCTGCAATATGTACAATGACATACTAGGTTGAACACGATTTCTGATTAAGGAAACTGGAATAGACTCTGGATATTCTGAAGAATTGTAAAATAGATACAGTTGTACTTAAATACTCATCAAAGATTGATAGCTTTGGAAAATATTTATAAACCAAGGGTAATTTTTTAATGGCTCTTACTAAATTTTTACTAGTACTTTTTTTAGCTGTCACGTTGCATTACTCGATATTTTTGTATAAAAACCCCGTATCTGTTATTACATAATATAACAAATGTAACAAAAATATAGTTTTGAGAAAAATATGATCAAAGTTTACAGATTTCAATTTTCTTTTGAATTATTTGATTTATTTCATTTAGGTACTATTACACCTATTCAAAAATGTATATTTTACAAATTAGAAGTTTTCCAATTTTTACTTTTCAATATTACTTTTCTTATTCATGTTCTTGTTTAGGTCAAAAGGCTGGTTTGAACCCCTAGAGGTTTTACTGAGTAAAAGCGAGAAGTGAGGTGGTTTACTATTGCCTTCCTCACTGAGTTGAAAGTGTATGCTTATCAGCATTCCAGGCCCTCCCAAGAGCACCCACTTTCCGCCCTGCCAATAACACCTTTACTTCATTCACCACAGGGTCTGGCTGTAAAGTGAAATTTATTACTCTGAGTAACTCTGACGAGTGTCTTTTACACCTCTACCTCTTCTGCTCTTAAATAGTTCAGTCATAAAATTGGCTGACTATATGATAAAACCAGAACTATTTTTTGTAGCCCTGGAACCAACAGATCGAGTGCAATTTAATTTAATACTCCACCAGCCCGTTACAGAATATTCTTATCCATATAACGCTATATATGAGCTAAACATCCGTATTTTACACTGTATCTTCTGAGAATGGATAAATAATACTGTAATTATAGAAGAAAAAGCTTACCATTAGGAAAGTTTTTTTATAAGAAAATATTTAACATCTTTTATTGTGAAATACATATTTATTAGAACAGTTAACTGTTATTATTATTCTCAAAAATAACTAATCATTAACTAATATAAAATAACTAATCATCGTCATTTCATAATCATGACCATCATCCCAAACATGATCGTCGTCACCGTCCTCTCTAGCTTCATATACTTAATATCTCAAAATAATTATTTGTAGTTTACAGTTAAATTTTTGAAACATATACTACTGCTGATTTTTTCATTAAAAAAATATTATAATTTAGACATATAATTTTTTCTTTAAGTGTAGATTTTAAAATTTATTGGAAAGTAATTCCACCTTGTTAAAAATAATAGTGTTTTACATACTAGTAAAAGAAGTGTTTTCACTTCGAAACAAAGTTTAGCGGCTGCCTCCGTGTCGTAGTAGTTAGCGCGCTAGTCTACCAATCGGAAGGTCTCGGGTTCGATTCCCGGCTAGAATCTGAAAATTTACAAGTGCCAAAACCTAATGTTGCATACAAAATATAAGTGTGTGAGTACAGTTAAACAATTTATAGTGTGTAATAAATATAGCATACGTCAAACTGCTGTAAATATTCAATGTCATCTATGTAACCAAATATGTACATAACATAACCTCAGGACTCTATCAATAATAGCCAATAATACAGTCAATCAAAGACTCAGTTTTGAATGAAATGTTACTCATTATTAATCATTAATAAGAAAGTAGCACTCTCATTCACATAGCTCACTACATCTGACAATTTGTGTTTTCTATAATTACATTTTATTATATTTGTTGATTTTTTTATTCTGGAAATCAAAATCAAAAAAAAAGTTTAATAGTTACAGTTGGTTGTTAAAACAGTGGATAGACAGTACTTCGGTTTTATTTCAATTTAAATTTCTAGAACAACTAAACGTAGCATTTAGCCAATTTTTATCTGTTAATAAAATTTGTGTAGTCCTATAAGAGTTTCTGGAAGAGTTTGTTACGTGATCAAATAAAGATGTAATTTCTTCACTTCGTTTTTAACGGTAATAAAATTCAACAATAATGTACTAAACGTTGTGTGCTGTTTGTACTAGCGAATTCGAATAAAATAATAAACATGTTCAGCGATCTTTCAGTGCACAATGTATTTCGTTGAATTTTGACATACTACTTTGTTTTCAAACGGTTCAGAGGTATTGGGAGTAAAAGGAATTACTCAATATATAAAGCAATAAATGGATATTTACCTATAAAAGATTAATTAAATTTAACAGTAATCAAAAACAAATAATCGTATTTATTTTTTAAGAACTGGAGTAAATTTTGTTTTAAGGGCTTGTTTGTTTTGTCAGATAATTCAACATTGCAATGAATTCTTTTTCAAATACAAAAATATTCAACGAAGAAACATTTTAAATAATACTTTAATTCTAAATAGAAAAATAAAGTCTGTATTTTGATTAATGAAGAAAAGCAAATACTGTTCGAATGATTAAAACGATACATGTTACAGTAAATTGTAGCCTTTGCCTGGGGGTTACGGTATTGAGTAAAAGCATGTTGGGATGAATGACATTTTGTATATATATATATATTAAAAAAAATACAAAATGTAAACAAACACTTGAAGAACGGGTTTATATATTGTATCAGATAAAACATTTTCTAATTAAAATTTTTTGACTTAGCCTAACTGAATAGAGAATTTTTCTCTTACATTACTTTTATATAGAACGATATAAACAGAAGTGAAGTGCACAAATATTGATTCTGTGTAACATGTTTCATTAATCAAAATAAATCGATCCGGCCTGCTGAGAACACAGTCTGTCTGTCTAAACATACAATACACCGGAGTGAATACAAAAAAGAAAATCAATTTACGTTGGAGAGACCCTAAGTGATTAAAATGTAATTGAAAGCAAACAACGAACACTGTTTGTCCATGCTCGGTGACGACTGAAACCTCAAGCACCGGACACACGAATTCATTTGCAAACCTGGACCACACCGGCCGTCACAGAAAAAAGCTTCGTTTTGTGTTTATTAAACTGTAATGTGTTTGTGATGTGTAATTGAGAACTGATAATGCTGAAGAGCCCAAGGCGCCTTACATTATTTGGATGACGTCAGCTCTGTTTTTCTCTCTTTCCTTTGCGAAGATCATTCTTTTATACTTTGGTAAAGGTTAAAAAGAATGCCGTTCGGTTGATCACCGAAAATACCTTAAAAATTTATCCAAAAATTAATTTTGAGTTTTATGATAACACTTTTCTCTGATTCTGAATACAACACAAAGGAGGAACAAATGTAGAAGACATTATATATTGTATCAGATAAAACATTTTCTTAATACTTTAAGTTAAGTATATAGTTAAGCATATAGTTTGACTAAATTGTCTAATTTTATTATTTCATTATAACAATTAAATATTTAAATTATTTTTTGGATGAATTGTTTAAAAACTATAACACATCGTTTTACAATTCTGGCCGAGTAAAACTTCGAAAGTAAAAATCGGCTTTATAGTCAGTTAGTTAATATTGGTACGGAGCAATTTGAGTAAATAGCTTTTTTATTATTATTGTTTGTTTTTTAGGCAATGAAAATGTACGATTTTGTGTTGATTGGTGTTGTGAAACTATTGAAAAGTAATTTTACTTAAAATAATGTTATAAACCATATGATTAAAAGAACATATAAATACTTAACATAAACCAATTTCTTAATCATTACGTAATGAAACCGTTAAAGATTTTTATCTATTGAAACTAGGTGTCAATCATTATTTATCAAAAAGACAATAATTACAGTGATTTACTAGTAACATCCTACTGTTATAATTTATCTGCTATGATATGTACAGTGACATACTAGGTTGAACACGATTTCTGATTAAGGATTTCTCGTTGACTCTGGACATTCTGAAGAGTTGTAAGATAGATACAGTTGTACTTAAATACTTATCAAAGAGTGATAGCTTTCGAAAAGTATTTATAAGCCTTTGGTAAATATGTTATCTATTAATCAATAGTGCAATATTGCAACCAAAATTCGTCTTAATTGTGATTATATTGATTCACAAAAAAGTGTGAAAAGTGTGAATTTCTGTGCGACAGAGATCATATATTTTAAAATTTATTTATTTAATGACTGCCTGTCCGGCCTTAAAGTAGTACAGTAATCATCTCGCTTGGTAAAACACTCTCAAATACCTAAGACTACTCTTAGATCATCGCCCTGCTCTGTTCCATTACAAATATATTTAAGAAAACGACCAGATGAAATTTTTCATAAAATTTATTGAACTTTACTTTTACAAACTTATGTATAATGTATTATTTCATTTTTCAATCATTTTAATATTAATTTATTTCAGTTGTTGTTGTTTAGGTCATCAGCCATTTAGGTCATTGGCCATTGGTCATTGTTTAGGCTGGTTTGAACCTCTAGAGGCTTTACTAAGTAAGACGAGGGATGAGGTGGTTTACAACTGCCTTCCTCACTGAGTTGAAAAGTATGCTTATCAGCATGACGGGTCCACTGAAAAAGCACATACTTTCCCCCCTGGAAATGACATCTTTACTTTATTCACTACAGGATCTGGCTGTGTAATAAAATTAATTATTTTCAGAGGAGATAACTCTGATTAGTGCCTTTTACACCTCTACCTCATCTGTTCTTAAATGCTTCAGTCATATAATTGGCTGACCATAAGAAACAGAACTTTTTTATGTACCCTTGGAACTAGCGGATCGAGTGCAAATAATTTAACTTGTTATTATTTATTTATTTCAGTTAATTTTCAACAAAAATCGAAAAGTCTGAAAAGAACTAAAGAAAGTTTTCTGTAACATTTATTATTAATTTGTAATAATGTTGTGTTGTTTATTCAATTTTAACATTATTACTATTATTATTCTTGTTTCTCTATAAAAAAACATGGATTGTAATTTTGCTGATTCGATAATAATAAACAAAAAATGTATTGAGTTTTGGGAAATAAATGTTTCCTGTCAGAATCAAATAAATTACTCTATTAATCAATGTAAAAACCCATTTGAATATAATAAGCTAAAATATGGGGTATTTCTGCACCAAAATTTTGGAACGATTCCAGTCAAAAACTATTATAAAGATTTTTAATATACCCTGGTATATAAGCAACAAATTTACTCGAGAGATCCATACTTAAGACAGTAAACACAATATTTCAAATTTCAGTATAAAAAAAGTGTTTCAATAAATAGAATAAACTTAAAAATTTCTTTGACAATAGTTTAACTCATTAGTGAGAATTTCTTTTGTACTTTACTCTGTGTTAATAGCACAGAAGACAAAAATCCTTCAACCTTTTTACCGACAGGTTTCAGAAGTCAAAGATTGATGGATTTTTGACTTCTCTTTAGTCTTAGTGATTTTTATTCAAGGAAAAAATGAATTTCGTTGATTGCAATGTAGCTGTAATTTAAATAAAAAACAAATTCTACTGTGAAATACTCACCAAACTTTCTGTTACCAATGTAAATAATGAAACGTGTAATCTACGTTTAATCATAAGTAAACAATGCAGCAAAATAAAAAACCTAATTTTTGTTTAAATTTTATTTAAAGTCGCATAGCCTGCTTGTTTATAAGTGACTGCGGTCGGTTATGTATATCTAGAACACTAAATTTTGATTTGTGAAGATTTCCAGACTCTTGCCAGGAATCGGGCCCGCGACCTTCACGTTGTAGGCTAGAGGGGGAAGGATCCCCCTTAGTGTTTATTTGCATTACAGACCTTGGGGAGGAGAGATGTTGGGAGGCCAAGCAAAAGATGGTAATAATTTAATAGTTTATTGCTGTTGTGAGTCGGAACAGGCGGAAGCCTAATTTGTGATTTTGAGAAGAAGAAGAAATATTCGCATTATAGAGAAAACTAGTTCTTTAACATACTTAAACACCAATTTTTTATGTAAAACCTGAATGAAGTAACAGACGTTTAAAAAACACACCAACAGAAAACCGGCTGAGAACTGGGTATTTTTATGCGTAAACTGCTGTATTCCGTTAAATTTTTTTAATACAAAAATTTAAGTCAAATGATTCAACGCACGAAAGAACAGGTTTTAATTTGCTGTCCCGTTAAAAATTTTCCGTTCGGTCGTTTTTTAAATAGAGCTCGTCAAACACAACGACTTCTTTCGTGGCGGGCACTATAGCTGGAAAGCACATCTATAATCATGTATCATAATAGATAAATAGTTCTTGAATTGCAATGTTAATAAACATGGGTATAACATTTTGTTGCTAAACTAATCCTTTTAACAAATTTTACGTTGATATGGAATGAATTTAGTAATATTTTAATCGTAAAACTTGTCATTTTAAATAACATAAGTGAAAAACATCCTGGATGGACGTTCATTCATGCTGAAAATATTTGAACAGAATGTATTGACAAACGGCTGTCAGCAGCAATAATCAATAATACTAAACAAAATAGCGAGATGAATATAATTATGTTATTGATTTTAGAGCGGTATTATCAATAATTGAGACTACTTGTCGCGTGTCGTGTCGACCTACTCCCCTGAATTATTCATATTACTCCCCCTACCGGTCTTTACCCCTCTATCCTACAAACTCGCACCCACTCCTCTTCATCATTGCCAATAGCTGAATAAACGTCACTTGCTTCCGCTGACACTACAGTATAACCTTTTTGTATTCCATTGAGTTCTTCCTTAATGTGACAGCTATTAATATAAGTTTAACTAAATAAGTTTAAAAAAAATTATTTAAAAAATATATTTTTTTGAAATCATTGAATATGTAATTTTAATTGAGGATTTATTTTTTATTTTCCAGTTTTAATTTAAGAAAGTAAGTATTTTAATGAAATTGTAAAAAACTGATTCAATAGTTGTAGAAAAAAATAAGTACGTTTCATAAATTGAATTGTAAACCCACAGAAAAATTGAATTAACCAATTTCATTCCTTTTACTTTCTCTTGCTCTATATCAAATATAAGAAAAAAAAATATTGTTTTCAAGATGTTGATTTTTCGAAATCGAGTTTTCATCAGAAATACACGTTTTCAGGCCCCTGAACCCAAAAAACCATCTTTTTACCGATTGGTTTGCGTGTGAAGAAAATACCTCAAGAACCTGAAACTTGGAACAAGTTATTTACCACAAAAGGATCCGATACAAATATTTTTATCAAAATCGGCCAACCGGAAGTAGTACCTAATTTATTTGTGCGATTTTTAACTTTCTTGCGAATTTCTCAAAAACGGTTCCAGTAAGTTTTTTTAATGGTTGCATTTATTATGCTTTTCTAGACAGGATAAGTGGCATCTCTGCTGAAATTATTGGGAGGATCTCGTGGTAAAAAATCTTTTTTTAAAGGCCAATATCATATATCTAATCAAAGTTGTAGGAAGTTTAAAAGACCTACAATATTTTTAATTCAAACGGTTTTTACAGAGCTTAAGAGTCAAATAGTGGTTTTCCGTATTTTTATGTCGAATAGAGGTTGGTTTTCATTTAGCGACTCTTGATTAAAATTATTAGGTTGTTTTTCATTTTGAATTGTTTACTCATGATTAAACACAAGTTATATTTTTATTACCGATCGAAAGTCATGTCAGTGTTACACAATAGATATTTCCTTTTCTTTTTAGTTAGAAATGTTTGTGTTTAACTGTTTCTGTAGAATTCCTTCGTACGAATGTTAAAGAAAAACTACTATAAAGTTGTAAATCCAATTGTTATTCAAGTTGGTGAAAAAATGTCACTTATCATTGTTTAAGTTGAATCAATTCCTTTAAGTTTTAATGTTTTTACTAAAAATTTAGTTTATTATCAACTTTAAAACAAAAATTTAACGACCAATTAGTTAAATTACAATCGTTTTCTCGGTTTTCCGTTTACAGAAAACCTTCTACATAAAAAAATGTGTTCTTTTTCTTTAGAACTAATTAAGTTTTGTTTTGTTTTACAAATTCAAATAAACTTATTATTTGAATTAAAGCACGTTATTATCAGTTGGTTTTTTACTGTGTTTACTTAATTTACAATCATTAATTAAATACGTAACAATTAGCAGATTTTAATACAATTTTTAAATTATCTACTTGTTGATGCCGATAGCGCTGCAGCATCAACACCTCTTTCTTTGGAGACAGTTTCTTGATTATCGGCTCTTGAACTGTCGCCGTGTATTATTACCTGGTCACAAATAAATATGCTGTGTGCACAGATTGGTGTGTGTTTCAGTTATAAAAATATTTTTCAAATTTTGTAACGTACGGTATAAGTATGTGTTTTAGGAACATTGTGTTATAGTATTTTCTTCTATGTTACCTGCATGCATTTTGTTTGCCATGGTATATTATTGGTTGTACGAACAAACTTTGTTGTTATTATTATTTAGAGGGTACTTCGTATGACTTAAATATTCAAATAAATAATGTACTAATGTATATGAAATAAATTTTGGCTGTTTTTATATAAAACACTCTCACTTCGTAATAACACTCAGATATTTCCTGACATTAACTAAGAAATGAACCCGGCATTTAAAATTTTTTTTAGGTTTTTTCATTTATTTATTTATTTAACGTCGCAACAACTGCAACGGTCATTAGCGACGACGTTGGGGTGTAACTGTACAATGGAGGATGAAATGAATTATTGTAACGTATGAAAATATGCCGTGCCTGAGTAGGATTTGAACCTACTACCACATGATGAGAGGCGAGCATGTTACCAACTACGCCATTAAAATATTTATTAAATAAAACATTTATTTAATATTCTTGTGGTGACTTTATAAAACTATTTGCCCAATTTTTTGTTTTGTGATTATAAGATTTCTGGTACGCTAACGTCTATAGTTCATTCATCTCTTGTTTGATTGTAAGAAGTACAAATAAAGGATCTAAATGTAAAAGATGTATTGATGTTTGTTAGTTGAATTACCGACATTGTATTACAGTTTATTATACAATTGGCTTGGCTTTTCACTACACCCTAGGGTAGTGAAGAATTTACTATGAATGCATTTTCAGAAAGTGAGCGAGTGATTGCATAGAATTGTGTTAAGGGGGAGTGAATGAACGTCGAACGAACAAAACACATTTTCAGTATATTATTCATTCCTGTCCTATGCCCGATAATGGATAAGAGTTGTCTTCATGTATTTTCCACGAGATGTCAGCACAATCTAATGCACTTAACCACCTGACTATCGATACTAGTCATTAACACTGGAGGCATTTACAGTTCGTTAAATGTAACTCATTTAGACAAAAAGCACCGCCAGTTACGACACTCGATGTTCATAGAACGTTGGTGCTTGTATATGCACCTCAATTCAACCGCTTACCTGATTTATTCGTGAGGGAACTATGTAGTTACTATCATACAAGCTCTGCGACCTATGTTTTGAGAATTTAAACAATACCCAATTCGAAAAGGTTCAGAATGCAACACCAAGGGTGAAATAACGCAAAGTACAGCAAAGTGAGCTTTATAATGTGGATGTAGAACATTGTAATGCTGTAGGAAGTGAACTTAATTGTCAACGCATGTTCGGGAAGTATAATCAAACATTGAAATGAAGCTGTATTTTCATTTATAAAATAATCTCATTCTTATTTTGATATCTTCTGAACTTTTCCATGTAGAAATACTATAAGCATAGGAGTTCTAATCTCAATTTTATATAGTATTTTCACTTCTGAATATAAACCTTTTAATTTACCTTTAATTATTTTTTGATTAAACCTTTTGGTTTTAACACGATGTTAACAGTTTAGTTCCTTATGCTGATGTTATAACTATCCGGGAATATCGTCGAAATTAACTTGACGTATCTTTAAAAAACATTTCAATTGGCAAAAAAAAAGTCATCTGATTTCTGCGTAGAAAGTTATCTAATCCTTCTAAACATCAAAGAGATCGTACTATTTTTTTTTAAGGAATAGATTTTACCTACCACTATAGTCCGATTTACGAAAGGAAACACCTTTCGTTAAACAGCAATATCGTTTGAATTGTTGTTTGTAAAAAACAATTACGATAAATCAAATTAAAACCTGTTTTAATTTGAATCCCACTCAGGCATGGCATATTTTCATACGTTACAAAAAATCATTTCATCCTACATCGCATAAAGTTCCACCCCAACGTCGTCGCTAATGACCAATGCAGTTGATGCGACGTTAAATAAAAAAAAAAAACCTGTTTTATTGTTGGTTAGAGGATGTTCATAACCGTTTTTTGGAAATTGATACTGTATTAAATATTACGAATTGCACATAAAAAGTACCTTGTTTTTAAACACTTTTCCAGTTTACCCAACTTCAAGGTACTATTACTTTGTTCACGCGTGCTTTAAATTATATAGTGCTACAAAGTATTATATATTAATGTAATCCTGTGTGACGACTCAAAATCATTAACAACTGGCTTTGTTTATGTTTTGGTCTGAAGTAAATGAATGTAAATAGACCCAGCTGGTGGAAGTAAAATAAGAAAAAATAATTTTAATTTTATAGAGGTAAAGTCGTCGCCAAAATCAGCTGTTTAACAGCTGATTTTCGGAGACGAAGGTTCCTGGTTCAAATCCTAGTAAAGGTAGTTTCTTTTATACGGATTTGAATACTAGATAGTGGTTACCGGTGTACTTTGATGGTTGGGGTTTAATTAACCATACTCTCTCAGGAATGGTTGGCCTGGGTCTGTACAAGACTACACCTCATTTACACGTCATACACATCATCCTCATCTCATTGGGTCATGGGGTTGCTTATTGTTCTCAATTGAACAGATTGCAACGTACACAAATTAGGAATAAAAAAACAAATTTTATAAAAGATATAAACAAAATCGGGTTGCTAGGCGGCCAGTAGGTTTAAGAATTTTTATAAAAATGTTTTATTGAGTGGGGCCGGGAGTTTGAAAGGATGAGGAGATCTTCACATTCTCAAAATTACAATTTTAAATATACATCATAATTATAAAGAATATTAATAAAATAAAACCAGTGAGTTGATTTAACAGTATTAAGAACAGGAACATATATTTAGAAGTACACTTGAACTGTGAAAGTTGTGATTGTAATTATGAAAATATATTAATTGAATAAAACCTAAAATGATTAAATGTAAATAATGTTTTATTGAGTGAAATAGGGGACAAACTTGAAAGCTGAGGCAAAAACTAATAAAGAAAACAATATCAATATTAATCAATTAAAATAATAAATTTAGTTTTCTTCACCTGTAACAAACAATAAAACAAGCTTTAGTTTGACGTATCGTAATTGTTTTTACATACAACGATTCAAAAGATATTGCTGTTTAACGACAGGTGTTTTCTTTCGTGAATCGGACTATAATTTTTCTATAAGGTCATGTTCAGTTACTCTCAGGTCGTATTTGTCCCCTTTCTTTCGTGATTCATATTATTGTCACCAAAATTTCTGTTTCTAATAATGATTGGTTTTACTTCTACAGTCGTGATTTTGCTTTCAACATGTTAGGTTGTGTGAAAAGTTAATCGCTTTACGTTTGAAGGGGTTTGAAGTTTAATAGAAAAAAAATCTTCCATTTCTAAATAGACCATTTAACGTTTACATCAATTGATAATTTTTTTAGAATAATTACAATGATGTTGATTTATTTTAATTTAAATAAGTATTATCTTTTAATTAATATGTTAAATTATATTGTTTTTGTTACTTCATTTTCGTGCCGTTTCGAATGGTTTTAAAGGACTTTATGATCTTGTTTGTTCAGTAGCGAATGAATAACCATGTAGATGAGTGTAGTGAACCGAATTGTGAAGCCTAACTACATTTAGAATGAGTTTAAGTTTTGTGGGTAAAGTTGTGAAGGAGAAAGGTGAGGAGGAGAACGCTTTGGTGTTTTTGTTTCTTACCTGGTGATGCCGGTTCATTTGTCAGGCGGCCGGACTTTACTTTCGTTATTCACTTCTCCATGCCGGGCTAATAGAATCCGCATAAAGCAGCGGCAACAACAAGTGCTTGTGAAAGTTTAATTGGAATGCATTGTTTGTAGGGTAATATTAGATTTATATACGGTAGGTCCTTCCTTCAACAATTTATGGTTACTCGAGGTAATCTATGGTAAGGGCAGCCAGAGTAACGAAAAGGAGGAGGAGGAGTACAGTGTAGCCTAGCCTTATTAACAAAGAGCCCTTGACGTAAAGCGAAGGTAATTGGGCTACCTAATGAATAAATGAGTCGACTGACCCAAGGCGGGGGTCAGTAAATGAAAAGCACTCTCCTTTATCCAGAACTGAAACTGTGTGTCAACATTACCTCCGGGCGTACAATACACACTTAACATGCGCTCGAACTCGTGCCCCTTTCGACCCCCTTGGCTCCTTCAACAAGGTATACGTTCTAAATTATTTTTACACAACACTCGGTAAACTTCCTTTGTTACCCGGACTACCACCTCTTGGATTTACTAAACTCTCTTTGTTAGTTTACACTTTAGTAAATTACGACTCAACTTTCATTAGCTGCTTATAAAAAGTATAACCAGTCTTGGCTGTATTATTTGCTCGCTACAATAAAATAATTAATTCAGAAACGAATTTTACTCAAACATATTACTGCATTAATGTGAAACCTAAACTTATTTACTCAAATATTAATTGTTTCTTGTATTTGCACAACTGTAACCTTTTGTTCTTTACGTACAATACACTGATGATGAATAGATGATATTTGGTAGAAAAAAATATCTACTAGATTCTGTATAAGTTATTCCTGAACAGATTAAACAGTTGCTTAAAGTTACTTATTTTTAGTACTTCTTTAAAAAAAGTATAATATACCTTAAAAAAACGAAAACTCATAGGCCTACATTTATTTATTTATTTCCGGAATTGATTATTAGGTGTACTTTCATGATGAATCCAGAACGAACTTAAATTTAGTTTGAGGAGAGATAATCATACTTTCAATTATTTAATGCAATAGAAAAATTCAGCAGCAATGGAAAGAACTAGGCTTTAAATTAAACGATTATATTCAAAATAAAGATTGTCACTTCAAAACAAACTTTTGAAAATTGTAACTCAAACTGGTCTGAAGCTATAGAATCCAGTGACGCGGCGCATCCAGTAACTCAAATAAATATAAAAATTGTTCAGCGTATTTAGTCGAAAGTCATTTAAGCTTTAATTCTGCAGGTGTTAGAGCTCGGGTCATAACAAACAACCTTTCACAGCGATCTATCTATTTCATTAGATAAAGAAACAATTAAAAAATTTAGTTTATCGTTTAAAAAGCGACTGGAATCACAAAAAAATGATTTGGCTATCAATTTACTGAAAAATAGTGGTATAATTGAAAACTAAAACTGAGGAATCCAAGATTTATTTGTTCAGTAAAGTAAATTTCTTGTCTGTTTTTCAAAATTTAGCTTCATTATTAAACAGTAATTGTGTTTGTACTGTAAAGGTACTTTTGCTTAGACGTACCTTCTCGTGTCAAATTTCTTTTAAACATAATTATTTATTGTTCTTTAAAAACTGATGATAGATGAATTCATTTATCTTAAAAACACATGATATTTTTGGCAATGCTTATTTGTAAATGTTTGGTTGACGATATATAATTAATCGTTTAAGTCTTTTGAATTATAAGGTAAATCATAAACGAATGTCATGTATAATTTATTTTAGATGTAAGATTTGTCAGTACTTATTTGGAATGAAATTAAGTATAAAGTCTTAAAAGAATTAATAATTTTTTTCACCGAAAAAGATGATTAATGAAAGTTTACAGAAAGCGATAGCGTCGAATAATGACTAATGATTTATCTCATTTATGAATGCACATACTTAATGGTTTATAAACTTAATGATAAAATTAAATGTGCATTTAATAAATTATCATTATAATTTATGGTTGATTGACTTATTAAGTAATTGTTTATTTACAGCTTGTTTAAGTATTAATGGTGTGCTAGGTTTTTTCATTAGGTACATAATTTCAAATAGATATTATTAACAATAATCATGATTCTATTGTTGTACTATTAAAATTTATCTTGTAGAATATAAAAAAAATTATAGTGCACGCCACGAAAGAAGTCCGCTGTGAAGACCATTTGCCTCTGAATCAATTTAATAGAATTTTCTATTTAGACGTACAGCACACGTCCATTTACGTTAATATATTATAAATCCAAAAGGCTATACTTGGCACAGTACTATTGTAAAAATGCGTGGTTCAATCTAAAAATCATTTCTCATCGTCACGTGGAGCCAAAATAGCACTTTTTTAAAATGTCCGAAAAATTAAAACGGAACATCGGATGTTACTTTTAAAATATTCACATTATAAAGAAAACTGTGGTCTTTAACATACATAAACCCTGATTTTTTAATGTAAAACTTGGATGAAGTTTAAAGAGCCTGCAAACGTTTAAAAAGCACACTAACAGAAAACTGGTCAAAAAACTAGGTACTATTTATGGGTAAATTTCTGTATCTCCGACAAATTTGTAAATAAAAAAATTTAAGTCAATCGAATAAACGCAGGAAAGTACAAGCGTTAATTTGCTGTAGCGTTAAACATTTTCTGTCCGATTGTTTTTAAAATAGAACTCTTCAAACACAACGGACTTCTTTCGTGGCGTGCACTATAGTTACTCATTTAGGCTAGTGTAGGTTACATTTTAAAGTTGATAAATAATTTGTAACTAAAGCGAAGGTGAAATCCTGCATTTATCTAACGTAATGGATTTAAATGACAGTATTAAAAGATTATTTATTTCTTGTTTTTTGGTAAACATTGTATTGTTTGATAATAAAACTGAACCTGTGCTACCTCCGTGAACCAGTGGTTGGCTTGCTACGCTGCAAAGCGAAGGTCTCGGGTTCGATGTTAGGCCAGGTTCTGGAAAATCATTACAAATTCAAACGCACCGTTCCTCAACCCAATTTAGTCGCTAGTAACCATTACGTTACGCGACTTAAAAAAATAAAATAAAACAACCGGCGAAGAAAAAAACATGTGGTGTTGTGATTATTGTGCGTTATGATGTTACAACAGTGGGTTTTTTGACTCGTAATAATTTACAGATTCCAGCTGGAAATCTAACCCGGGACCTCCACTTAGTTGGCTAGCGAGCTTACAACTTTGCCAAGAAGGCGGCTTAAAAAACAATCTTTGATTGTACGAGTAATTATTTAAGTCTCCAACCAACAAAAGTTTATCTGCTTATGAAATATATTTAAATACACGCAATTAAGGGATTGGAAGATAAATTTGTCATGTAAAATGTTACTTAATCATTTTTGAGGCGTTTGATTCATGATTGGTTGATTGAAATTTCTAATACGTACATTTTAACTAGTGTTGTGTTATTCTATTCTGCTGGGATTTCAATATTCAATATTGTGATAGGCTCTGTTGTAAAATTTAATATCAGAAATTTGTATTTGGTTACGTATAATAACTAAAGTGAATGAAATAATACGATAAAATCAAATAATATTGAAGCATTCAATTTGAAATATAAATTTAGCATCATTGTGAAATGTTAACTGTTCATATTTTTGTAGTTATACATACATTAATCGAACATTTTTTAGTTTACATTAATAATTGCTAATAAGAATCTTTGTTGGACATTCTTATGCATTGAATCAATTGTTTTGTTTTATAAATTTATTCCAAATAAAGTATAAGAAATATACAATTACGATATTAACAGTATAGCCCCTTCTAATTTTCTTTTATGCATTTTGTTTGACAACTATGTTATGAATGTTGCGTTTCGTTCTTAGCAGGGGCAATAGACTATAAGCAGTGCAATGTCATAGCGTAAGAAAATTGGACAATAAACCTTTGTTTTATTTGCCGGATTTTTTTTAATTAAAAAATAAAAATATTAAATTAACCCACTCTAATCCGAAACCCGATTTTTATGTTGTGACTATTAGGATTAATTCATTTTTTTTAACAATATAACATAGTTAAATACAATTCATTCGAAATATTATCATGATAGTAAATTTCTGAATTGTGGTAACTTTTGAAAATAGAAAGGTCCCTTTTCGAAAGTTTTACCTTTTAATTATTCTTACAAAATATAATAGTGATATATTTTTTTAAATTTTGAAAATCATATGGAATTAATTATTTTACTGGCATTTGTTATTATTGCATTCAGTAACCCATGCAATTAGTAAACAATACGTAATTAATTAATAAATTAATAATAATATAATAAAATAACATATAATCAATCAATTTGATTTCCATTTTCCGTGTGTTTTTGGAAAAATCTTTTTTGGTTTTCTTTTCCATTATTAATTTTTGTTTTAAACGCGTTCGTTCACTAACAGGGAAAGTTAACACAAAGAAAAATCTCTTTAAGTGGTAGCACTGACGCATAAACACATTACAACATTTCCTCTGTTCTTTTTTGTATTATGTAAATAGCCTGCGTGAAAGTTTATGAAATGAATAACATTAGTCAATTGATAATTAATAATTAATATATTTATATCCTTAATTTATTTAATTATACTTAATGTATTTATATATACTTAATATGTTTATTTTTATTGTATTCAGGGTTATGAATATTTAAAAAAAACATTTCTTGGTTTTCATTCGACGTCAAGGAATAAAAATAACGTATCAAAAATTGTTGTATCAAAATTAATTGGATTGCATGTTAATTTACGGCATGCGGACTTAACTTCTCACTTGCAGTGTGAGAGGTGAAATTCTAGATGGACACAGCTTCATTCTATTACAAAATAACATGTAAATTCATGTGTTAAATTAGCGGTTACAGGAGCATAAATTATTAATTTCGGTAGATAATTCAGTTCAGAGATTCGGTAGATTCAGATTGATTTTGACTTTCGATACCGCTTCCTAATGAATCAAATCGAATTGTATTCATTACAAAAGGTTCTAACAGTAAAACAAAAGTTAAAATTCTAATATTTTTGTTGGATTCAACTTTATTTTTATTTACAACTGTACATTTTTTTTAAAGCACAACTAGTAAATGAGATGGAATGAATGAGGAATGGCGGGAATGTGACGTGAACGTGAATCGATCCAGTGACCGATTTCGGCGTGAAATTTTGCGAGAAATGTGATGCCAATATTTTAAAATAATAATGATTTTTAAATTTGATGGATGATTTTTTTTGTATAAAATGATTTTTTTGTTTTTATGAAATGACACAGGTGTGACAAGTTAAATTGATTTTTTATGGTGGTCGGAGAAGATCCCTTTTCCACCTTCATCATCAGCGTGTTAACAGGGAGATCGTTAGTTGAAAGAAATTGGACATTTGGATTTATGTGGTCAATTGTCTTTGTGTGTAATGAGTTGAATATTGCGTTTACAATGTCTCGAACCGTTGGTATTTTCAGGTCTTTATGAAGGGTGTGATTGGTTACGTAAAAAGGTGCGTTTGTTATTGCTCTAAGTGCTTTTGACTGGTGTCTTAGAAGAATATTCAGTGTTGTATTGTGACAGGCTCCAAAAATTGGTCCACCATATTGCCAAATTGGCCGTACAAGTGATTTATAGAGGATGATTTTGAAATGTAGAGGTAGTGAGGACTTGCGACCTATGACGCCTAATATTCTAATATATTAAAATATTTTTCTCGTATTTTTTTTTAAGTTTTGGTTCGTGATCGTTACGTAGGGATTGTAAATCACTTATTACGTAAAGTAGTGATTGTAAATCAAAATTACGGTAAATGAATGGAAATTATAGAAACTACTAGCCAGTTAATTATGTAGTACTCTACATAAATTGAAAATTAACTGTAATTAATATTAGCATGGGGTTATGATATGTTCAGCGAGAACTAACCTTCATTAGAACCACAGGATGTTAATATCCTGCGTTAGTAACTATGTTATTACGGTTAGTAATATTATAAAATGTTATTTATAACTGTAATTTCTTTGTATTTTTTGATCGTTTGGTGGATTATAATGTAGAACGAAATCTTTAAACGGAAATGAATAGTCCTGTTGATAGTTGTGTACAGATTAAATAAATGGTTGGTGACGATATTTGTGTAATATTTTTTAACATACTGTTACAACTCGTTGTAGAAAGAGTAAAATTGTAAACTTTTTGTACAATGCATCTTTATCATTTAATTAATTCACATATAAACACAACATATTTAACACAGACATGAACATATTTAACCCAAACATGAACATCTTTCACACAACAGTTTCTTTTTCTTTTTTTTCTCACCAGCTGATCTCTTTTCGCCACACATTATAACACCACCTCCCTCTCAAGGGTGTTGGTCCCCAACACCTTCCAGCTCTCCTTTGTACGGTGTAAGGCGATCTAAATGAACCACCTTCGGCTTGGAGCGTTTGCCAACGCATTGCACTCGATACACAACATCATTAATCCGCTTCACTACGACGTAGGGGCCTTCCCACGGAGCCCTTAACTTCGGACTAATTCCCTTCTTCCGTGCAGGATTGTATAACCACACCTTGTCTCCAACGCAATATCCCGATGATGTTGCTGCTAGATCGTAACGGCTCTTCATTTTTGTGTAGCACAAATTCAAACTAGTTCGCGCAAGTTGGTGGATAGTTCGTAGTCGTTCTTCCATATCCCTGACGTATTCCACTGGAGCATTTGGTCGATCTGGAGGGGCACCAAACACTAAATCACAGGGCAGTCTAAGATCTCTTCCGAACACCATTTCTGCTGGACTCCAACCAGTCGCCTGATGGGTTGCTGAACGATAAGCCAACAAGAATATAGGCACTTTAGTATCCCAGTCCTCCTGGCTCTCTGATACAACTTTCTTCAGATACTCTACAAGAGTACGATTGTAACGCTCCACCATACCGTCTGATTGTGGATGTAACGGCGTTGTCCTGGTCTTCCTCATCCCCAGCAACTGACAAATATCCTGAAGAAGTTTTTACTCAAAATTCCTACCTTGGTCACTATGAAGCTCCAAAGGGACACCGAAACGACAGATCCAATCTTTTACCAGGTGCTCCGTCACTGTAGCAGCTTCTTGGTCTGGAACTGGATACACCTCCGGCCATTTTGTAAAGTAGTCCATTACCACAAGAAGATAACGATTTCCGGCTGCAGAACGAGGGAATGGTCCAAGAATATCCACGGCAACCCTTTCAAATGGTGCACCCACAGTGTACAGCTGTAGTCGACCCTTGGAACGAGTCTTCGGACCCTTGCTTGCAGCGCACGCATCACAACGTCGACACCACATCTCCACATCCGCCCTACAGTTCACCCAGTAAAACCGCTTTCTTATTTTCTCTAACATCTTGTTGACGCCCAGATGACCACCGGATGCCCCACCATGGATCTCTTCCAAAACTTCGGTCGCTCTGTTCTTCGGTAGTATCTTCTGCAGTATACTACTCTTGCCATCGGCTGACTCCCACCGCCGGCTTAAGACTCCATTCACCACTAGCAAAGAGTCCCACTGAGCCCAGTAACTCTTATATGCCGTACTCCTCATCGAGATTTCACTCCAGGCAGGTCGAGAATCTCCCTCCTTTTCTTCTAGGATGTGGCGAAGATCTTCTTCCGCTATCTGGTCTCGGCGCAAAATGTCGTCGTTCCAATCACAGGATGACTGAATCTGTGTTCGGTTCACGGTAATACTTTTATGTCCCTCCAGCTTCATGCAATGCTTGCAGCCTTCTGGACACGGTCTTCTGGATAGAGCGTCAGCGTTGGAATGCATTTTTCCTTTCCGATGTTCAATTTTAAAATCATACTCTTGCAACCGCTGCATCCAGCGTGCCGTCTGTCCTTCCAGGTTCCTAAAACCGAACAACCACTGCAGAGCAGAGTGGTCCGTTCTGATAGAAAATTCTTGGCCATACAAGTATTTATGAAAATGCTCAACAGTTTTCACAATAGCCAGTAACTCCTTGCGAGTGACACAATAATTTCGTTCTGCTCGTGATAGCGTCCTGCTGAAATATGCAATGACCTTCTCTTCACCATCTTGCATCTGAGACAGCACTCCTCCAATACCAACATCACTGGCGTCTGTATCGATGGTAAATCGCTCGCCCAGCCGTGGATACGCTAACACTGGGGACGTACATAATGCCTCCTTTAGAGCACAAAATGCCTGTGTAGCTCGGTCACTCCAATGAAAATGTCTTCTTTCCTCAGTCAACTCAGTCAACGGCTTTGACAGATTGTGGTAATTACGAACGAATCTTCTGTAATACGTGCATAGTCCCAGGAAACTCCGAAGTTCGGTTTTACTAGTTGGTACAGGCCAGTCCTTAACGGCATTCAACTTCTCTGGATCCGTGCTGACGCCATCCCTGGATACTACGTGGCCCAGAAACTTCACTTCAGTCCTGAAAATATTGCACTTTTTAGGAGTCAATTTCAGGTTTGCTTTTCTTAACCGGTCAAACACCTTCTCCAAATTCGCCTTATGTTCACAAAATGTTTTACCCATCACGATGATGTCATCAAGATAGACCAGGCATACCTCATACGAAAGACCATGTAAAACCATTTCCATTAATCTCTCAAACGTAGCAGGTGCATTGGTAAGACCAAACGGCATCACTGTAAATTGCCACAAACCTTCACCAGTAGAAAACGCTGTTTTCTCTTTGTCCTCCGGGTGGACCTCCACCTGCCAGTAACCGCTCTTCATATCCAGTGTTGAGAACCACTGCGATCCTGCTACAGTATCTAGAGTATCATCGATCCTCGGCAAAGGGTAGCTGTCTTTCTTCGTTACGTCATTTAGTCTTCTGTAATCGACGCAGAATCTTAACGAACCATCTTTTTTCTTTACCAAGACTACCGGCGATGACCACGGGCTACTCGATTCCTCAATCACTCCTTGCTTTTCCATGTTTTCCAGCTGGTTCCGAACTTCCTGTTGCTTTGCGAAAGGAACTCTCCTTGGCCGCTGACGAATAGGTAGTGCTTCGCCAGTATCGATTTTGTGATAAGTATAATTTGTTCTCCCTATATCCGTTTCACCTTGTACTGGGACTGTCTTCCCACATGCTGTCTGAAGGACAAAACTTCTCGTTGTTTGTCTAACAATATCTGCTGCCACCATATCTGGCCTGATGACGGATGATGTCGCACCGGTGTCGATAGTTAAAACACATGACCGTTCGTTCACGCGGGCGGGCATCATAAGACTATCACCATCACTTTTCAGTAGGGTAACGCTTACAACAGAGTCTGGGGCATTTGGTTTCACTTCAGCCGACATACGCCCCGCCGTGCCAGCTCGACTTAGTTTTCCCGACTGCGTACTTACTGAAACCTGACGACCTCCTTCAGCCGGCTTTTTCTCTCGGCAGTCCCGTCTTAAATGGCCAGACTTGCCGCAGGTCCAACACTTATAGTCTGCTTTCGGGCTCCTTTTCGGACAAGTTGATCTTACATGGCCGGCCTCTCCACAATTCCAGCATTCAATTTCCGGGCTCCAAGTTTCCGATCTTCCACGGGTCGCTTTCTGTCGAACAGTAAGCTCGCGAACTGGTATCGAACGTGACGCTATCGTGGCCGCCTCCAGCGTCAAAGCCTGCACTATAGCTGCAGCCACAGTTCGATGATCACCTAGCAGGAGCAGTTTCTTCATCTCTTGATCCCGTAGACCGTCCACAAATGCCTGCGTAGCAAGTTGTTGTTGGATGTCTACCGGTGCCGAGTGATAAGCCAGCTGGCCTAACCTTTCCACTTCCGCAGCAAATTCTTGAACAGACTCGCCTGGTTTCTGGATTCGATGTTTCAGTTGGCAGCGGTACACGCTTTGTAAATGGCTGTCACCATACCGCTGCTCCAGAGCTGTTACAATACACTGGTAGCTGGCATTTCCCGCGGGAAAAGT
Organism: Catonia carolina; assembly: GCA_035578175.1. Classification (NCBI taxonomy): domain Eukaryota; kingdom Metazoa; phylum Arthropoda; class Insecta; order Hemiptera; family Achilidae; genus Catonia; species Catonia carolina. The sequence goes on along the minus strand of JAQMRL010000002.1, from coordinate 116,326,240 downwards.
TCGCAGCAAGTCCGCTGCAGATCCCCGTAACGATACCGTAAGGTTGGCCGCCTTCTCCGACTCGGACCAGTTATTAAATTTTGCAGCTGCTTCAAACTGCAACTGATAAACGCACCACGACACACTCCCATCAAATATCGGTACTTTTACTCTATGCACCGATTTTTCGAACGATGATGAATTTCCGAAACTGCGCTCGGTAACATCTACGGGCATAACAACATCCGTAGCAGTTGCATTTATTTCATTAAATTCCGGAATTTCTTTCCGTAAATCCCTTCCAATCTCTTCCTTAAACTTCCTAAATTCTTCATCTATTTCCTTTCTAATATTTTCCCTGAACTTACCAGATTCCTCTTCGACTGTTACAATTTTTTCACTTATTTTGTCCACTCGTCCTTCAAACTGTTCCATTTTTCCTTTTAAACGATCAAAATTTTGATTTAAGCTGTCCGTAAAATTTTTAAATTTAATATTTTGTTCTTCAAATTTAGAATTTAATTTGTCCGTTTTTAAATTTAAATTTTCGTTTAAACTGGTAATAAGAGCTTTTAATTCTTCCATCTCTCTCAGTTTTGTTCGCGTCTCCATAAAAATCAAAACAAAGGTTTGTTTACCAAAATTATTCACAGCGAGTTATTAAAAATTTATCCCACTTCTGACACCAATGTTACAACTCGTTGTAGAAAGAGTAAAATTGTAAACTTTTTGTACAATGCATCTTTATCATTTAATTAATTCACATATAAACACAACATATTTAACACAGACATGAACATATTTAACCCAAACATGAACATCTTTCACACAATAGTTTCTTTTTCTTTTTTTTCTCACCAGCTGATCTCTTTTCGCCACACATTATAACAATACTTTTTTATTTATTCATGTTGCACAAGGCAACTAAAAATGTATTGATTAATTTGACGAAATGTGTTATGAATGACACATAGAAGGCTAATTAATTACCCACGTTACGCTTTATAATCTTTATGTGTGTACTATAGTTTATTTCAAATTTGTCATAATGTGTTTACCTATATGTTATCCTGAAGTAAATCTTTTGCTCTATTTCTGTTTAACCACCTCTGCGGATCCTTTACGTGACGTATATTTTTTATAGATACAGTAAATATTATAATTGTAGTTAATACCGTGAATTTCACATTGGATTTTCACATCGCGGTTCTCAAATTTTTTTTCGAGCCCTTTCCCCCGTATAAGGTTTAACTGTAAGCCACGCCCCCTTATATGTACATAAGTGTGCTCTTTTATCACAATTTAACTGGTAATTCTTATTTAAGTTAAGTGTTTAAAACCAATTCATGTTGGGACAGTGGGTTCAATATTGAAATAATTAAAAATAATTACAAATAAATCAGATATGTATTTTTAATAACTATTGTGGTACATATAACTCAAAACAAAAATTAAAACTACTAATTGAATTTTATAACTTTGTTTAAAACGACCGATTCCAAATTAAAAACTTGTTCCAATATTAGAAAAATAAATAATATTTCACTTCATTTATTTGGTCTACACAAAACTTCTTTTATTTTTTAAACTAAGCTTTGTGCCCTTTCCCCCAAACCCTTCATTGCGCCCCGCACTTTGAGAACAAATAAATTATGGTATAAGTTTTAGTTAGAACCTTACTGTTTACTCTAAACTGTTCCTTTGTGAGTACTCGGATGTTGCTCTATGGTCATTTTTTGCGATGTGTTTACAGTTTAACCATTTGTGGATTATAAAGAATTATTTCAAATATTTATTTTTTGGATTACATGTGAAATAATTCTGAAAAATCTATCTAGTAATTTAAAAAAAAACCGAGTAGCCTACTTATTATGTTTAATGGTTGTTTTTAACATTTAATTATTAATTTATGCTGTAGATTCATTTCTTTTTCTTGTTGGTTATTATCGACCACAGAAGTATTGTTTAATTCAGGTTCTATCGAGATCTGGTTATATTAAATAATAAACAATTTCTTTTAGGCTTATAATTACTATTTATTAAAAGAATAATAAATTACTACGCATATCAGTACTGCAAATTACAATTGAATTTAAAAGAAATTATTTACAGTTACTTAACAAGATTAATTATAAAAATGTTATAAATTAATAAGCTTAACTAAACTTGAATATGAATGAAAAAGAGCTATTCTGTATCAGTATAATAATGAGCTGTAATTCACCCCATGGTTTGCTCTAATACAATGGCTCACAAGTGCAATAACTGAGTAGTTCTTGTTACGTCATCGCATTACCAATACGTAAAAGTAATAAATTTTCGTTTCACTTGTATGTAATTTTTTCACACCGAAGCCGGGAATTGATCTCAGGATATTTTGCTTCGTACTCAAGTATTAGTTTATCAAGCACTGTTTACTTACTTGCGAAATAATGGTTATATTTAATTCATACATTTATAATCTTACCAGATCAGATACAGATAAAAGATGTAAATCACTGAATTGTACTGTTTGAACATAAAACGAATAATTGTACGAACAATTTTGTTTGGTGGCGTAAATTCGCTTAGTGTTAAACGGATTCATTGATCCTGAAACTGGACCTTATATCTCCACACTGATATTATGACTACAAAACTTTGATTCGCATACAATGCGACTTATATTATACATACCAGGTGGCCCTGGAAGGAGGCTTAAAAACACCAATGGCCACAAAACCTTATAGAAACAAATCTGAGATAATGACTCATAGATTCATCATGTTGAAACATGTGTTTTTTCCTAATAATATATTGTAAATTTTTTATTTAGTAAAGCATATGGTGGACCAATTTTTGGAGCCTGCCACAATACAACACTGAATATTCTTCAAAGACACCAGTTAAAAGCACTTAGAGCAATAAAAAAACGCACCTTTTTACGTAACCAATCCCATCATCCAATCACCACATCAATTCCTTCACAACGACCTGAAAGTACCAACAGTTCCAGACATTGTAAACGCAACATACAACAACCATTACACACAAAGACAATTGACCACATAAATCCAAATGTCCAATCTCTTCCAACTAACGATCTCCCTGTTAACAGATGACTAAAATGAAGGTGGAATAGGGATCTTCCCCGACCATCATAACAAAAATCAATTTAACTTGTCATGCCTGTGTCATTTCATAAAAACAAGAAATCATTTCATATAAAAAACACGATACATAATAGTTTATAAATCATTAGCATTGAAAAATATTGACACCACATTCCTTGCAAAAATTTCACGCCGAAATCAGTCACTGGATCGACCCTCATTCACGTCACATTCCCGCCATTCCTCATTCATTCCATCTCATTTACTAGTTGTGCTTTAAAACAATGTTCAGCTGTAAATAAATAAAAAGTTTAAGCCAAAAAAAGTAAAAGGATTCATTCCTGTTGTTTTTCTTATATATATTTGTCTAATTTTAAAAATAAGTATATCGATAGGTAATGATTAAGGATTTATTTAAACGATTAGTTGAAGAAGAGGGGACATTTGTGAATTGTACGAGTGGAAGTGAAACTATTAGGTAATGAGTATTGGTTTTCAGCAGATTAAGATGGATCGGAAGATTGGTTAGTTGGATTGTGGCATACCCATATGCACTCACTAACATAAGAGACCATTACCTTGATTACTACCACCATTCGGTTAAAACAGGCTGCCATCTTCTTTTACATATACCGTATTATTCGGACGATAAGACGCATCGGACGATAAGACGCACCCTTGTTTTTCAAGGTATAAATTATCGAAAAATTATTTTGACTGATTTTAATTAGTTTTTAATACAGGTAAATGTGATTTTTTTATTTGAAAAACAGCAACTACAGAAGATACAATATATATAATTATATTTTAGTCATAAATTTACAAAAAAAAAAAACATGGATATATAGGAACTGTAAGTACGTAAATTACTACTATCGGTTTCAAAATTATAGACACCCGAGTTTGAACCCTTGCATCTCCATAACTATGAATCGGATCTTAACATACTTTACATCAAAATTTAGCTCATTTTTTTCTGCGTTGACTTATAATAGTCATATATTTTTAGTGTTGTTTAAAAGTTGCCATATCGAGGTTGGAAGACAAAAAGACCCGGTCTTTTTGATACCGCAACAAATTTCATGCGTTTAGAGGCGTGTCACTCGATAAATATTTGATCGAAAAGTTTGAAATTTTAACACGACATAGACAATTATATTTCTACAGCGTGTACGAAATTTCAAATTCATACGTTATTTAAATTTTGATTTATTAACAATATTCTGAACCCTTGCTATCTCGGTAACCACACGATCGTTCGGCTCTGGCAAACTATCGTTTTATTCAGCGTAAAAAACTTAGTACAGATATGTTAACATGAAATATCGATTGGCCAATGTTGTGGTAGAATTTTTAGAATTTTGAAAAATATATGGGCAATGCGGGGGGGGGGTGTGTTACTATCCATGTTGCTAGTTTGTGTACGTGACATCGTGTCGGACTGTCTACCTGAACTGACATACTGCATTGTCAAATCAGGTAGACAATCAGATTCAGGTAACATGGTTAGTCTAATAGTAATTGATAATCGAATTTTTCAATTGTGCTTCAAGTCGAGGCCATTTGACAGCATGAGTTCAAAATTTACTGGTATGTTTCTTATTATCTGCCTTGAGTAATAAATTTTCTTGTTTCCGCCATTCCCGAATCATTTTTTCTGTTGGAGGAGGTAAAAAGTGCCTTTCTACTGCCCGAATGCCATTATTTTATGCATATTGAACCACTTTTAATTTAAAAGCGAAAGATTACGAAATATGCTTCACATTTTAAAATGTTATGCTATTTACCGTAAGTAATATCGATACAGAAACTACTGTGTATGCTTAGAATCTTCAAGACGATACAATTTAAAAACTACGGTACATCCTATATAATTGTATGGTTTGTTTTGAAATCCCTAGTTATTGAACGTGTTTAAGTAGAGTAGGGTAGTATTAAATATTATTATAGAAAGCATCTACCCTGAAATATAGCTAGCGTTCGGACCATAAGACGCATGGTAATTTTTAGGTTATTTTCCTTCGGAAAAAAGTGCGTCTTATCGTCCGGAAAATACGGTAATTAACTACTCGTCTGTTATTTTGATCTCATATTTAATTCGTCTGTTAATAATTTTAACTTCAGATAATTCTATTAATTTATTATGATATCAATTGTATAACCTTATAATGATTTTAAATTTTAATGTATTATCATTTTTGTTGTTCACATAATCGTATTGTTATTATACCATTAAATTCTTCTGCTTTTTAAAAGCTGCAAATTTTGTTTTCATTATATAACCAGAATTTTTACTCAGTAGGCCTATTTAAATAACTAACTTTAATAGATTTTTATTTAATACAAATATAATCCATAATATGACATGTATCATAATATTATTATAAAATTAAAACTACAAAAGTATTTTCTAAATATACCTCCACTTTAAAATTTTAGCTAGAATTTCAGTCAGTTAGAATTCCATATTGAATATATTATATATTTTACTTCCTGAACGGTGCTTCGTAGCGAAAAAGTGTATAGAATCTTTTTAGTGCCTCTTCCGAAGTAGCCTACTTCAAGGCTATGGAGTTACGGTTGCCCTTCTACCGGTTCGTTGAGAAAACTCAAAACACTAGCATTTTGGCTTTTGGGGCACGCCGTCTTCATGTTTTTCTTTCTCTACACCTTCAAAACGGTTTATTTGGCCAATGTTTTTTGGCAAAACGTTACACTTACCCACACCATTGCTAAGAATTTATTAAATTTTTGATCAAGGAGTTGCTACCCATATGCTATGGGGTTGCTACCCCCAAAAATATTTTAAATGTTTAGAATCCAAATAATCTTTTAATGGTATGTTATTTAGCGAACAAAATTACATAAAAACTTAGTAACCAGAAAATTTTCAGGTCGCATGAGAAAACGAGAAAATTCAAATTGTCATACATTCAACCTCAACATTCTAAGTTGAAATTTTTAAACTTTTAACATTAACCTAAAACTTCTAAACCTTCAAATTTCAAATTTTTAAACTTTAAACATCATCTTTAAACTTTTATATATCTTCAAATTATAAAATATTGTGATCCACCCAACCCATTTGGCGGACGAACTTCACCTTGTGGCAGCGTACGCACTTCCATGGTTCTGATTCACTTATGAATTTTTATCCACCTACCCCTCTGAAGCCGAGACACGTAAGCGGCGCGAAGCGCTGCTGGAGTGACGAGTATGTTATATCAGTGTGTATTAAAGTTTTTGGAATCAGTGTAATTTCATATTCTTCTCTCTCCCGTTTTAAGCACCAATGAACCACTTTTAGTAGTTCACTCATAATAAAAACAAGAAATTCAAAACCAAAATTTATAAAAAAAATTTAGGTTATATTCTATTTTGAAATACCCACACATTTCCTGCAATAGCAAATTAAATTAAATCAGAAATTAATTATTGTTCAACACGCCTCTCAAATCTTCGAGACAAAATATATAGGTACATATATAAACTTTTCTAAACATATTTATTAAAAAAAATAATAATATCAGACACCCGTCATGCGATATATTCAAACATTTATGTACTAAAATAATTTTCTCTCGGTTATCAATTAAAATTTAGTCCTATATAAATTCTCTTAAAGAAGAACTTCTTCTTCTTCTTTTTCTACACTTCATGGTTGAGGCAGTACTGCATGTTCCGGAAACCATCCTTTCCTCGGACGACCATTCCGCTAATAACTCATTGCCAATCTAGGCAAACGGTTTCCTTTTATGCTTTTCAGATAACTACTCCAGTTGATTATATGCTCATTGATCTTCTTCTCCAGGCTAAATATTTGCAACTTTTGTCTTATAACGTTACTTCTTAGCTTGTTCTCAAGAATGCAGCCCTTTACTGCCCGAAGAAATTTAAATTCTGCAGTTCTGACTTGGCTTTATTCTCTGTTTGAAAGCAGCCATATCTCACTGCCATACGTTATAACTGGCACCGCTATAGTTATGTAGAACTTTAGTTCCGTGAGATAATGGCAAACTTAAACCTAATAATTTTGATGAAACTTGTACGGTTTTTTTTAGGTGTCAACTACTTTATTTGAGTAAAGATGGCATTCACACCTTGCTTATGGTTGTAAATTAAAGAATTAATGTAACTTACCGATATTGTGAATTTTTTGTTGTAAAACTTAAAGGTTCAGATGTATAAGTATTCCTGATAGACCGAGTAGCCAATGTCTCATTATCAATATTTTTTTTAAATAAATGGGAAAACGTAATCATAATTTAAACAATGCAATTTAGTATGTTGTGGTTGTTGTTTAGGTCATCATCCAAAAAGCTGGTTTGAACCTCTAGAGGCTTAACTAAATAAGACGAGGAGCCAGGTGGTTTATCATGCCTTCTTCACTGAGTGGAAAAGTATGCCCGGCCCTTCGAAAAGTATCTACTTTCCACCTTGCAAATGACAGCTTCAATTTATTCACCACAGGGACTGGCTGTATAATGAAATTTATTATTTTCAGAAAAGATAATTCTGACTATAGTTGATTTCACGTTCAGAATGGAGTACGAAAAGTCCATAAGCAATGTATTTCATATAAGAGTTTGAGCGCTGCTACACTAACTAAAAATATTAACTCCACGCCACAATACGTTTTCGTTTACAAACTCTTAATTGAATAACTTAATACGAAAACACAAAATATTTGTATCGTTTTAAAAATCAGGTGCCGAAAAATGACTATAGTATTGAAATTGTTTATCAATTTTGTCTTTTTTTAATTATTTGAAAGTAAAAATTGTTATTGTTTAAATCTTGTTTGAATAACAGACGTTGCTATCTCGGAAAAGTCTAAAAACGGTAATAAACCTCCTCTGGCCGGACAGTGAGAGTGACGAAGAGAGAGACGTCATACCCATATCTCTAAACGTACCTACGGTCTGTTATCTAAATATCACAGTATAGTAATAACATTTTCAGCGTAATACACGATTCATTAGGAAGCGAAAGTATTTTTTCAGAATTTTTTATTAAAAATAAGCTTGTTAGATGAGCTTAGTAAGCGAAATTCCAAAATATGTTGCCCGTGACCTTCGGATGGTGTCAGCGGAGGAGGGCTGATGTTTTCCGTACGCCTGATAACACAACGGGTTCTCATAAGAGCTGTATTGCATTCTGAACGTGAAATAGAGTATAGTGTGTTTTACATCTCTACCTCTTCTGTTCTTAACTGCTTTAGTCATTTTATTTGGCTGACCATGTGATAAGAAACAGAACTAATTTTTGCTACCCTGCAACTAACAGATTGAGTGCAAATAATTAAACCTCCACCTGTCTGTTACGGCCAGATCTTGCTTATGGCTGGAAATTAAAGAGTTTATGTAATTTACCGATGTTTTAAATTTTTTGTTATAAAACTTTAAGGTCCTAATTTATATAAAAAACGGCAGCCAATGACTCATCAAGTTATTTTTAAATAAATGGGAAAACGTAATCATAATTTAAATAATGCAAATTAGTATGTACAAGAAGGTTTTTCATTGGGGAATAAATAAAATAATGTAAATAAAAATTTTAATAAATAAATAATGTATTTTAATGTATCTATTTTTCTTTGTTACAGGTTGCGTCCTGGGATCAGCGTAACGTGGGACATAAAATGTCGTCTCATGACGTTGATATCAAGACTATGTGGGGACCACCATCTTAAGAAATTCAGCGTTAGAAATGAAACTGAATTTTAGAGGCTGTTGCTCCGGCATGAAAATGTATTAGCAATCAACAGAACTGGTGTATAAAATATGAACCTATCAGATTCTCATTTTTAATTGTTATAGAATTTGGTGGTTTTATTATTTAAGATGAGTTAAATAATAATCTGTTAAGAGATTTGTGATCTAAATTATGGACGTGTTTAATGCGAATATGATTGGTCTCTTATGTGATAAATTATTATTATTGTATACTCGTCTGATGTAATTATATGTAAATGTATAAAGGGAAAGTAAGAACCTACGGTGCGCAGAACTCTATTACCCTTGTGATCTATCTGTAATTATTTTTTCACGCAAAGTCTTTTGGTCACTACTTAATTTTTAAATTCAATTCGATTACACCTAAACGTTGTATATAGTATGCCGCTATTTTTTAGTGTAAAACGAATCAATGATATGTACGTAAAATGTAGTACATCTGTATCGGCCTCCATGACTGTATTTGCTGTTACTGTTTTCAAAGAAAAATGTTTACAGTTCACAAAATTTTATGTACTTAATTCGTGTAATGTAAGCTGGTTAAACAGTATGTATTTTGCCAAATGTGCTTAAGAAGAAGATATTTATTTAATTTTTAATCGATTAAAAAGTTAATTTTTTATAGATTTTAAAATTTAATAATGTATGGTAGGTTACCATAATCAAGTTGTTTTAACAATAATAAGGACCCATTTTGTTAAACTATAAATACGGTATTTGTGTTATTTTTGAAATAACTTATTTTTGTTTTTTTTAGGAATTAAGTTGGCCAAATCCGTACTTATTAACTAAGCCGAACTCTCAAAATAAAAAATTTGTATTTAAAAATTGAACAGAAATTACAACTATATTAACATTATATTATTTAGTATGAAATTATATGAAAATATATAGTTTTAAAGTTCTAGTATTCCAAAGACAAGAAGGTGTTTTTAAATTAGGTTATTTTCCTGTAAAATAATTGACTAGATTTCTGCTGTAAGATACAATATAATGATGCACGCGAGAATTAAATTGCACTGAAAATGTACAAAATTGTTATGATTTTATCAAAATATTTTCGTATATTGTTAACTTCTCAATTGGTTTGAAAAAGTATTATAATATGTTCTTATGCTCTTAGAACGGTATGAAATATTTTTTAATTTTAAAAAGTAAAAATATGTAAAACGTTTTCCTTCATTAATTAAAAATAACTAAATATATTACACCTTCGTTTGAATGTTGTCGCAGTTGGTTATTAGACGACTGCGTAGATGATGGAGTAGAGATAGGTTGAGCAACGACGTCTGAATCCTCTACCGTTTTTATGTTAGTTAGCAATTTACATTTAAATTTTTGATTAACCAATTTGGTGGTTTTACTGCTTGCTAAATATGGATTACCTAAAATAAAATAAGTAAAAATTATAAATAAAATTTAAAATATTTAACTCAAATTGATCGTCCTGCAATTGTGTGTTAATTTGGCCGGCCTGTTTGTTGGTCTGCGCAATTGCTTTCTATCCCAAAGGCCTCGGGTTCAAGTCAGAACTGACATTAATTTGTTTTTTATATTAGCCTACTTTATATGGTTAATTACGAACAAGCCAAGGTGCATAATTTAAGTAAAATAACAGCATAAAATCTTAAATAATTTCCTTTACATTTCAGAAACAATGGAATGTTATAGTTAGGATCGTAACCGATTTTATAAAATTTGTTATTTTCTAAGTGTTTGCTTTAAGTAGCATATATAACCAATTTTTAACTTTTTAACCAATTTTAACCAATTTTTTAATTTTACAGCTTTTTTTTTTTTTTTTATTTTTTTTATTTATAAAGGTCGCATCAACTTCTAATGGTTATTAGCGACCACAATAGGAGTTACAGCTTTTGTTTTGGAATACTTTAAACTTGTAAACTATAACAAATGTTCTTTAAATTTTTAACCAAAATATTTTAAATACATTCTGTGTAATTTTTCTCTATGTTACAGTTTTATGTATGTTTCATTTCAATATCTTTTCAGTACGAATCATTCTAAAAATTTTAAAATCATATACCCAATAAAAAATTCTTTCTAAAAACAAATACTATATTTACATTCCGTTCATGTTTCTAAAAGAATTTAATATTCGTAAATACATTTTAAACAAGTGTTTTCATAGCAATATTATTTTTATCTGAAGATATGGAGATTTCACCGACAAAATTTATTTTAGTAACAGAAAATTTGTGAATAACTATTAAAATTCTGTAAAATTTATTGATAAAACAATAAGTTACATGAAAATAATCTTAACCACAAATAACTAGTAACTGTTACAAGTTAGATATTTTCATTCTTGCATAAATTGGAAAAGATTACAAAATTTAAATGATAAATCATTATTTCCCTGTATTATTATAACATAAACCCTACTGAGTTATTAGATTATTGAAATTATAATTTAATAAAAATGTAATAATAAATTATTTATAAATTAATTTGTATATATTTGTTATATATTGTAAACTTATGAAGAACATTTAATTTATTATAACATTTTGTTCTGTTTTACTGCGTATTTTATATTAATTCAATACTCTTTATTTATTATTGTGAAATTTATGTAAAAAAACCAACACAATCAAAATGTTTATAACATAGTGCAATTGTAAGCCTTGATTTACAATTATATTTATTATTTTATAGTGTATATGTTTTATTGTTATGGTAAATATACTTTTTTAAATTTAAAAACTGATTACAAGTGTTGAAATTATATTTGTCATTAATTGTATTTTAATTTGAGTTATTAAAATTGATTAACGCCTTTTATTAATAAATTTGTTTTACGGAAAGTTTCTCTTTGAAATTTTCATGTATAGTAAATAAATTATACCGCATTAAAAAAAAAATTATGATTAAAGAAATGTACGAATGGCCAGTGTATTTTGGCATTTCATTTTTACTAGATATTAATTTTGTTTTTATACATCTTCTTCTTCAGGTGCTTATCCGTTCCGAATGTTTGTGATTATCATAACAATTTTCACTTTGTTACAATGTGGAATAGCTCTTTTGGAATGTTTCGAAACCAAATTGTCATATTTTTAAAACGACATCCTTTTTCTGCAAGTCCTTTTTTACATACATTTTCCTTTGGAGAATGGTTTGAAGTGACGAATATTTTTATTTATATTCCTCATAACATGTCTCAAGTACTGGTGCTTTCTGTATTATTTGATGGTGTAAATGATTTCCACGTTTTTCATCATTCTTCTGAGAACTCCTACATTTGTGATTTAAGCAGTCCATGATTCTCTCAATATTCCCCTAGACAGCCACATTTTATCCAGTTTTTTGTGATGGTTTAATTCAAGGTTCAGGATTCTACACCGTACAGGTTACCAAAGAAGACATAACATCCTAAATGTGACATTTTTGTTCCAAGAATATGGTTGTGGCTCTTGAATACGGGACTAATTGTGTTGAATACTGTTCTTGACGTGCCTGTACCACATTTTATTTCCTATGTATTGTCCCATTGCTCTTTTGTCATGGTTCCCAGATAAAAATAATATTTACTCTGTCTACTAGGTCTGGTTAATTAAAAGGTTACCTTCACACACATGCTTTCTGCTGATTATCATGAACTTTGTTTTAAGATCACTGATGCTGAGTAGAAAACATTGACTATACTGTGTTATCCTGTCCATCAATCATTGTAAACTGTCCAATCTGTCAGCCAGTACCGTGGTGTCGTCCGCATGCCTAGCCAAATTATTTGTACCAATCTGATTTGGCAAAATATTTAGATTTTCTTATAATTTGAAAATTATGGATTATGAAAATATCTGATGATTTTTAATTAGTTATATATTTATCAAGATTTTATTTTTTGCATTAGATAAGTTCAAAACTTTTAACTTTTCGAAAAAATCACTTATCTCTTTCGTTTTATTTATTTTTATTTTATACAAATAATATAACCAAGATTTCGTTACATTCGTGTAAGTAGTTGTACGCTACGTATTTTTCCACGTTATACTGTTGTACAAAACCAGAGAATTAAAAATTAGTGATATTATTTTTTTGATTTTTTACTATCACTCTCTTAGATTTTGAAAGTTTACGACGTACTGGATGATCGTAAACAGATTTATTATAGATTGACTTGTAAGTGAAAAAAAAGTATAAGTAGTCATTTTTCATAATCAGTTTATTTTGTTTGGTTACCTTACCTAGACATTTGTCAAACCAAAGTAATTTCCCATTTTTAAGTGATGATCTAGTATTGGATTACTATGTTTTCCCTGGTGACTTAAGGTAATACCGTATCGATATTTTGATTTAAATTGAAGTATTTTAATATGTAATCTTAGCTAAACAGATACTTCTACTTTTCTAAAATACTACTTTTCTAAAATTTACTTTTCTAAAATTTTTGGTAAACTGACGTACTATAGTGTAAGATTTAGTTAACTGTCAGTCAGTCATATGTGTATTAAATTCGTAAGCCCATAATTTTTATTTAAATATGGCTGCTTCAGTACCGTACATTGTGAAACATTTTGAAAATATCTTCTTAAGTTGAAGATAAAAAAAATACATCACAAATTAAAATTTCTTTAAAGTAATTTAGTTTAGATGCTGTTAATTTTGTATTAAGAAACATATTTTTGTTAAAAACTTATTTTACGGAGAAATTATTGTTTTCTGTTTTTTTTTTCAAATATTTTAATTTTATGTTCAAAAAGTTATTATTAGTTTAATTTTCACATCATATATTGAATTTATGCAACATTTATCACCAATAGTATTATTTTTTTCTGAAAGCTTAAGATCATGAACTGTTTAAAAATTTAGGATTATGAGTAATGCATATAGCTCTTATTCATCAAATTGAATGTTACAAACATATTTCTGTACAATCATAAAATTATTAAAAGAAATTTATTTTATTTATAAATTATTTTATAAATAAATGAATCTATTGCCATATATTCAGATAAAATACTTTTTGAAGAATTGCTCAATGTGTTTTCTTATATCAAACAAAATGAAATAATGTTGCAATACTAATTTAGCTCTAATTTGCAATAAGATGAATTTATAATTATAAATAATAATAATAATTTTTCCTACCTTAGATATTTTTCCCTCTTTACTACCCTGATCTTCTACAAGAATATTATTAAATGTTGTTTATGATTGTAATTTATGTTATTATTTTTTTAAATTATTATTATAAATATGTCGTCGTTATTTGTTGATATTTTTAGGGAACATTAAATAATAAAACGCTGAAAAATAATAATTGTTATTTTATTGTTTCTCCTTTAAATTAATCAATTTAATTCTTTGTCTTTAATGTATTTCTTTTATAGTTTATTCGAAAAAAATAAACAATGATTGTACATTTTTGGAAGTAGCATGGAGTATGTTCATCAACGTAAACAAAAATCAGGATACTCTGAAGGTTATCGTGTAACTCAATTGATGAAATTTTACAAAATATTTGTTGTGATTTTTCTTATAAATTGTATTTCAACAACTGTAAACAAAGAGAATTATCTGTTTAATGATAATATTTTTTAAATATGTAATGTCATTGGCGAATATCAGTCAATTTCGTGTAATACCTAAGTTACTTACTTGAATTTAAATTTTTAAAACATTCATTGTACAAATAAGAGGCATGGAATACTAGGTAACAGAATAGTGTGAACTATTAAAGTGTTCGTAACCAGATACTTTATTTTTACAAAAGTAGGGCCTATCAAATAAATGACTTCCTTCGTTGATTTTATATATAAATCAGTTTCATGTAGTAGGCCTATACAAGAGATACACACATTGGTTTATCATTCATAAAATAAACCCCCTTGCGTCATATATTTTTTACAAACTTCAATCATGAGATATAACCCCTGTTCGTTGCGAAGAAGTTCGAACTGTTAAATACAAATAATATCAAATTTAATTTTATCAAATAATCAGCAAAATATTTAAAGTAGACGTGTTTTAACACGTACCGGGCTGTAAGGTTTGGTTTTGGATCTACAATTCAGAGTTGGTTGTCGGCACCGATCATGTGCAAAGCCTATTTGATTCTAACTGAACTGCTGAGTGCCGTGTTAGCTCGGTGCACTGCTAAGCATTCGCCACATCGCCTTACGTACTAGAGAGAATCTTGTCCAGATAGATGTGGCCCCAGATCATTCAATCTACCTAACGAAGTTCTTCGCAAGTAAATAATTATAAAACGTCGTGTTGTATTTTGTATCATTAGATGCTATATTTATTGTGGGTCATCTCTGATTTTTATAGATCTTCTTAAATGTCCGCCAATGGATATTAGTAACAAAATGTTTTTAATAAACTCAAATTAACATATAATTTATCGGTACAGTGTTAGTAAAATATTTTTGAATTTTTTGTCGGATTTTTTCCTAAAATAATTACAATTAAAATTGAATACTAAGAAAAAGTATTAAGATTTTTAAATTTCAGCTCATGCTACTTCACAGAATTGCTAATCATTAATTCTAGGAAAATTATACTTGAAAAAATTGTTTGTTTAAAAAATATGTTAAAATCTTTTTTGTTATGAATTCTTATTTAATTATAAGATTGAAAAATATTTGTGATAATGAGTTTGTTTTAGTTAATAATTATTATTGATATTAAAGTGGATAATGTTTAATAAAACAAAAGTAAATTGTTATTTGTTTTTAATGATTATTAATGAAGGAAAATAACTTAATTTTTATTACCCCACCATTACAAGATATGTTTCCTTTTTGTTTTTTAGTGTTTAGTATAAAAAATAACATGAGAAGGGCAACTACGTTTAATTAATAATAGATTTGTAATATATTAAGTGGCCAGATGTGCATTTCTCATGGAAAAATCAACTTGTATAAAGAAATCATTTATTGTTGTACAGTTATTATATAATTCACTTGTGTACATCTCGCAATAAAAAATCAATTATATTAATAAAAATGGATTCTTTCCGTAATTTATTGAAGTTTTATTGGTGATACCTGTGTTCGTTAATTAGTTACAATTGAAGATGAATCATACAGGTTTGTTAAATCGAAACGACTGGTTTTATTTTAAAATTTCTCTCAGTGGAGGATTAAAATGCTTACTATAATTCGTCCATCCTAAGATGAGAGTAATGTTCGTGTCTTAAGAACTGGAGTACCGGTTCATAGGCAGCTGTATTTAATGAATGATCTATTTGTGCCTCATACTGTATTACACATCCTACGCTATCAACTAAACGCTGTGGATGAAATCTGCATGTGAACTGGCATGCTACCAGTCAGTTTATCTCTTGAAGAGTGAATAACCAATGCCATGAGTGATCATAGTCATTGGCTCTACCAGTTACTTACGTGAGCTGCTTACTATTAGATTCAATAAACCAGTATTGTGACATTTTCTGAGAGTTGGAAATGTTAACAAATATTGGTGTCAGCCAAAAATAAATAGCACAAGTCTATACAAAAAATAAAAACCTGTCTTTATTCATAACTGTTTAATATTACTTACTCCAAACATGAAGGTATCTAATGAAGTCCTTAATATTAAGAACCTTTGACTCTATTCTGTAATTTTCTGTACTCTTTTTAATATTAAACAAGCAGTTGAACGTTGCTATACGAATTAACAAAAGAGAAACAATCAAGCGACATTTAATTTGTGTCAAGCTTTAGTTAAATAACAAATAATACATAAGAACTCCAAAAAAGCGCAAAAATGATATGATAGAGTACCAGACAGAGGAGTCAGTTACCCATGTGTTCACCCGCCAATTAAATTTACAAGGACTATAGTATCGTACATTTCCGTATCCTTTTTCTCTCTCTTGGTACCAGAATGTTAGATAACTATCAGCCAACAAATGAAATACGCTGACAAAACAACCGTAATGATATGTATGATAATACAGCCAACTAAGTTCTCCAACGAACTAAATACTGCAGATGAGATCTAGCCAATAACAGCCAAGGTCGTTTGTGAGGTTGCCCCTTAGCTAACTCACACTCTGTTCCACCGAACTTAAGCTGATTTTTTGTTAGGCTGTCATCCACAGCGGGACCACAACGTGACAACGCAGGATACGATTAACGAAAGTCAATTGGCTCTGTGCTGTGATCTGGGTCACTATGTTCCGCCTTCATCTGCAGTCGCTATTTCGTTAAGCTGTAATCTGTTTATTAATATTTGTGAAGACGATATGGAATTACCAATTTTGTGTCACGCTGCAACTGATCAAACCGTTTCATAAGCAGAAGTTAAATTAACTTGTTTTTGCTGATTAAAAACTAAAATGTTTCGTTACGTCTTTTGAATTAACTTATTATAATTTCAAATAACTCCACATCCTCATTATGTCTTTTCTAAGTAGGTAAGTTTTTCACAAAAAGTGAGATGTATCAGTTATTACGGGAAACGTAGTCGCCCTAAATCAAAAGTCTTTTAACAGGGTTCTCTTGGAGATGTAAAAAAACGATTTTTTGTCTGTCCGTAACTTGATGGGCTCCGGCAGAGAGGAGCAATATGCGGATGGTAAATCAATTCCAGAAAACTGCTTATTTTTTTTAAGTACTAAAACTTGTCGAAAATGGAGTATTTTTATAAAACAAAGTATTTCGCGTGTTTTTGTTTTATAAAATTATTTCAAAAACACGCTTAATGAGGTAGTGTAGTATAGTGTAGTAAAAAACGTTTTTGAAGAAAAAACTGTCCTCGTAACTTAAAAAGTAATGATTTTCTGTTATATTTTATTGCATCATCGTTTTCCATAATTATTACTTAAACCTGCCACATATTATGTTAATCCGTGAAATAGTTATTAAATAATGACGGCGTATTTAAAAAAATACGGTTTTTTTTCTTCAAAAAGAAATCTTTTACTAACTTATGTATCATCTCATTAAGCGTTTATTTTTCGAAATAATTTTCTAAAACAAAAACATGCGAAATACTTTGTTTTATAAAAATACGTCATTTCCGACAATATTCAGTTAATTAAAAAAAATTAGAAGCATGTATTATGAAATGGTTTTACAATCTGCATGTTACTCCCTCTGCCGAAGGTCATTTAGTTACAGACAGACAATAGAAGATTTGAGTAGTCAGAAGTTTGTATGGAATTTCTGGTAAGATTTTTGAACTAAGCCAAGTACATAAGTTATGTGTTGGTAAATGTGTAACGTTTAATTTGACACACGGTACAAGTGGCATCTGTTATGAAATTTTAAAACATTTAACTTAGGAATTAGTATCACTAACTTTTAATATAATATCTATATAATTATATTTATTATTAACATTTGACTCAAATCTCGTCACTAGTTCTTTAACTTCCTGGGATCAATGGACACTGGCAATGGAAATCAATGGATATCGGCACCTTTATTTCTGTGGGGCTGAACAGAAAAAATTAAAACTGCATTTGTATTTTGATCACTTGACCCAAAAACGTGATAACTGTAAAATAATATATAGTATGTATAATTTCTAAACTTTCAGAAAGAGTTACAGTTCAGAAATCGGCAAGCGTTTTCTCTAGATGCTGCTAGGAATGGTAACGAATTTACATTTTAACTATTTGCTTCTGAGGGTTAGAATGGAGTTAATTACACTAAAACAATAAATAATATTCTTTTCCTTACCGAAAAGTTACAAATTATCGAAGTATGGATTCCATTGGTAATATATAGGAATAATAAAGCGATTGAACATGGATTACATGTACCTAAGGAGGGAAATAAGGTTTTGGTATTCTTAACCAATAAACAATATTTTTCTGCCATCCCAGAATGTTAAAGTTCTGAAAATCTACGAATGGATTCTTTAAGCAATGCATCGGAAAAGTATAGCTTATGTATTTGATTTGCATGCGTCCAAAAGGAAGAGTAGGTTTCAATACTGTCAATAAATTTTTAATATGCTGCTTAAAAAATAAATATTAATTTCATATAGTCTCAAAAACTACATTTAAAAAATCTGCATTCTGAATTTTTAAGGAATAGGCCTACTTACCCAAGGAAAGCAAAGCACTTCTTTTTCAACTACATGTATTTTATGTGGTAAAAAAATGGTTTGTCAAGTCTTAAATAATAGATATTATATATTTTCAAACAAAAATTTGAATTTTGATCACGGTTTCAATTAAGCGTTCTATTTTATAAACCATTCAGGCACTCCAGTCAAAATCATTTCGCCTTATAGTATTATAATATTTTTAAGTTAGTAACAAAACCTTATACGTCGATTTGCAAATAATTTTCGTCCAACGAACTGTCAATCAACTAAACAAACGCTTTTACAAGTCATAAAAATTAAACGTCATGTGACCACTGAACAAAACGTTTTAAAATTTTAAACTTACCGTTAAGACAAAATTAAAAATTAACAGCTATAACTATCGCCGATAAAATGCTTATTTCTTTAATTATTTTTAATTAGCCGACAATAATTTAAAAATTTTGTGTTTATAATAAACTCTCATTGAAAATTAACCTGACCAATGACTACAGTTGATTTTAAATTGGAGTTAATGCTAGTGGGCGTAATCCCATCAATATTTATTTTATACGTTATGAAATCTACTTATAGTTAAATAATTTTACTGATTTTAAATTGTATTTATACAAGTAAAAAAACAAAAAAACACTAGATTCCATTTGTGGTCACTTTCCATGTTACGTCTATCTGACAATCCCACATGACGCGGGAGGAGAGGCCAGGCAATTTAATAAAATAAAAATTATTAAAAATTTAGAAAATTTTTATTCACAATACTTAAGGAGGTACCAACGGGATCCTACTTTGCATGATAATCATGTCAATTCAACACAATCATCATCTTTACATTTACTTAGCCTATCATTTTTACAATTATTGTAAATAAACCAAAAAGTAAAAACTCTATCCATGCATCCGTATTGAGTAAAAAATCTAAAATGTGGTATTTTCTGTTAAAATCGAATAATTCGCGCAAAAATTAATAATAATAATTCTTAGAAAAAATGTCGAGTTTTGAAAGGGTCAAAAAATGAAATTAGTTGAAGAGCTGTCAAGTATTATTTATTTTACATACAGTATAATAATTGTAAGAACTGTATTGTTAAGTAAAGAGTATGTTTAATTAGGTTATTCTAACGTTAAAATTAACTACATCTAATTAATTAAAGAAGCTTTCACTATTGAAATAATTTCAATGACGATGAATGTAAAATATAGTTGAAAAATAAATTTCACTAACGTATTTTCGGTACGAAATTAATATCTGAGTACTGAAACAAAACAATCTGTTTTAATTAATTTTATAAGTACATCGTTATTTACGTTCGTATAGCGAACGTTATTACTGATGTTTGTAATTGACATAATTCAATTAATTAACAGCTAATTCAGCTAGAATAGCAGCATTACCAAGAAATTTAGTTTTAAAATTTATATCAGTTGTAATTTTGCCATATGTTTTATTAAATAATAAACGATTTTAATTAGACTAATTGTGCAAACAGTATTATTTTTATTATTACTACATATATTATTGATTTTTTTAATAATTTACTTACGCAAAAAAAATTTAAGATTTCTGTAAATATAATAAGCATTACAAAGTTATTTTTTTCAATTTTTACCGTTAGTATTCTCTTTCATACGATATATCACATTTTACGAAACACTGCTAATTAAAAAATGTTCATTAAAAGTTAATTAATTAAGAAAAAATGTGAACTTCCATTAGTAATGAATTAATTCTAAGTTGACCTATTCTATGTTCAGATGCAATTTCTTCATTAATAACATAATTATTTTTTACCAATTTACAAAGTTTTTTAATTACAGAACAAGTGTTTTAATGAGCTTTAAACTTCTATTGCACTTTGAAATAA
This sequence comes from Catonia carolina, assembly GCA_035578175.1. Taxonomy (NCBI): domain Eukaryota; kingdom Metazoa; phylum Arthropoda; class Insecta; order Hemiptera; family Achilidae; genus Catonia; species Catonia carolina. The sequence continues at coordinate 116,305,540 of JAQMRL010000002.1, read as the reverse complement.
ACAAGTTAAGTTTTAATTACCGACCCGACTGGGGAGAAGGAGAGAAAATACTACGATGTCTTGGTTTGCGTTGTTGCTAACTTAATTACCTTATTTTTTATTGTTTTTAATTTATTTTATTTTTTAAAAATACAACTTTTTGAAATAGTCCATCTATTATCGATTAAATACTCATCGTAATTATATTTGAAACAGTTATTGAGCTACATTTAACTATTTTATGCATAAAATATTGGGCTCTATCGGCTTCTTTCTTAGCCTGGATTTTATGCAAAAACATAAATTGTATAATTTTTTGAGGTTCATAAAAGGATGAGCTTCATTATACCAAATTCCTCTAAACTAATAGTAGTAATAATAATAATAATACTGTGACACTTAAGTTAACGTCCGTTTCGGGATCTGGTTAAAATAAATAATTAATAAAATATCGTTTCGAATAAAAAAAAATTATTTATTACAAACTATAAATTACAAATTCAAAGTTTTCTTTGAAATATGTAACAAAATCATAAAACATGTCTTGGTCAGAAATATTAATAGTTTTGAATTTACGGGATGTTGCTTCAACATGTCGACTGTAGTCACTAGGCTAGTAAATTCTTTCAACTAATTTCAATCGTTTTTCTATATCACCAAAACACATGTCACATGGTATGTAATTAAAACCAGGTTCTGGGAAATATTGTGTAATCTTAATCAATCGTCCAGACTGTACAAAGGGTAAAGAAGAAATTCATTAGGGTGTGATTTTTGTTTTGCGATACGCAGTTATCCATAAATATGTATATGCAGCTCTTTAATGTTAGGACTAAGAATATTGTTTAAATAATGATAAATGCAGCTAATTATTTCATTTGTTTTTTTCCGACCGACTGTCTCGACAAATAAGTAAAAGAATTTTAGTTAATTATTAGCATTAGAATTTTTTGCTGAATAAATACAATAATTAAATAACCACAACTTACGAAAATAAAATACTTCACCTACTTGAGTTTTTGGAAACGGTAAGCTGTTTAGTGCAAACTAGATCTAGCTCCAGTACTTAGATCTCTTTTGCCCCAAACGTCTGACTGTCCCCACAGCCAAATGCATAATAACTACTGATTTAAACGTCGGATTTAGATCTTTTTTGCGCTGAATGATCGGGGATTTTTCTATATGAAATTTCCATAAAACCCCAAAATGACAAAAAAGTGGAGATAGATCCCTTTTGATGCAAACCCTTCAATTACTACAATAAAATTTATAATTATAATAAATTAATGACATTAAATGAACTTAACTAGGTAGTAAAAATATTATTTCGCACTAAATTTAATTTAATTTAATTCTAAATTATACGATAATGTAACTGTTAAATTACGTGGTACACAACTCCCACGCCGATGACAGATCAAGACTAACTGCTAATTAAACCGGCCGCACTTCTATACCTAAGATATTTAAATTATGAAATGAACAAGAATTTTGATATAATAAAAAAAATACCAAGTTTTCTGTCGGGTTCTGGATGAATCTTATAAAAAGGTAAATACATTACAATATTACACCATAACAAAAGAGTTATAATTATCCAAATAGATACAACGACCCTGCTCAGGTAGCCATCAAAACAAGAAGCCTATACTATACCTAATTATTTTATACACTACATTTCTAACAATTTCTTGTAAATAACCCATCCTATCAACTATTATTATTCCCATTAGTACTTCTACAAACTCAGTCCTGCTAGAGAATTCTGGAACTAACACTTTCCTTTCCTATAGGCAGTTTTTCCTTGATTATTATTAAATTTATTATTTTTATAATTTATAAATAATAATAATAATAATAATAATAATTTATAAATAAATTATTATTATATATTAAATTTTCCTTGATTGTCACAATACTTTAATCCTTATATTTTTACAATATCGAATTTCTGTACATCTATTTTAAAATCGATGTTACATTTATAATAATCTACACTCCAAAAGGTGGAGGAAATTTATCAACTCAACTTTGGTCTTGTCCAAATTAAGTGTTCCTTTTTTTATGTAGTATTACTATACGTACAGTAGATTGTAATTGCATTACACAATACAATTACAGTAGTTAGAATGCAATTATTTAATTATGAAATAAACTACAATCAAAAAGTGTAATAAATTTAAATAACTAAATAATATCTCATTAGCTTAACAGTATAAAATAATTGAACCAATATTTATTTATTTCATAAGTACCATTTCTTTATCTCGGCTTTTTACATTTTTGTTATCCATTTCTGTACTGTAATTGAACTGCCTATCGTAAAATGGTTGCTGGTTCTACTTTTCAGATTATACACAAATGAGAATGGACATAAACGTTCAATAAAAAGATAATCTTGATTTCCCTTCGCTTCCCAGTGACTCGCCACTTTGTGGTTTTAAAGAAAAATTTGACTAAATAAAGGAATCACAATAATATTTTGTAAGGATGTACGTACTCCAAATGATGTACGTATAATACGAAAGTCCTCTTAACTCACATTCACTGACAAATTCGCTCATAACTAATTTCTAATTCTCTAACGTCCCTACCACTTAGAATGCGCAAATCCGTCACATTTATTTCTGAAGAGTTGGACAGAAAAATAAGGCTTTGCGTTTATATCACCTGTAAAAAAGACAAATTTACACACTGTATTTCTAAACAATCCCGAATTTTTAACCATCCTAATCTCTCTAAAAATCGGTATGTTTGTTTTGTGTATTATAGCACTTCAATTTTGACCACTTTCTTCTTAGAAGTAGAAATGGGTCACTACTTTAAAGCCATAAATATTATTTTTTAGATCTTCTCAAATTGCCCATAACAGGCAGTTGGAGTGTCAAATTATTTACACTCAATCTGTTAGTTGCAGGGCTAAAATAAATAGTTCGGTTTCCTATCACATGGTCAGGGAATTAAATTACTGAATTATTTAAGAACAGAAGAGGCAGAGGTGTAAAATACAAAACAGAGTTATCTCCTCTGAAAGTAATGAATTTATTTGTACAACCAGTCCCTCTGGTGAATGAAGTGAAGGTGTCATTTGCATATTGGAAAATATGTGCCTGACAAGCTGATAAGCGTACTTTTCCACTCGGTGAGGAAGACATAGGTAAACCACCTCACTCCTCGTTTTACTTAGTAAAACCTCTACAGGTTCAAACCAGCCTTTTGGCTGATGACCTAAACACACATTCTTAAAAAGCTGTAATACTAAAAACTCAGCATGTTTTCTTCTATAGCTCAATACTAAACTCAATTCTCTTCCAAATTTGTCTACGTTTTCCGGTTCCTTTCTTGTTGTGTTCAGTTTAGCTGTGTTTTAGTTAAGTTTGATATCATCTCCCAATCGCATCAAGGTCGTCCGCGTCCCCTTGTTCCTTTTCATCGACTCCCAATTATGAATAGTACTATTTCATCTACCTTCCGTTGATCTTTTATTATGGCCCGTCCATTTTAATATTTATTGAGCCGATTTTGTACAACTTTGGTGACGTTTTTATACATTCGTTAGTTTTGCATGTTCCAATGTTAGCCCCTCATAGATCTTTCATGACAAGATATGTCTATGGTTTTAATAAATTGCTTATTTTATGCTCAGTAAACACACACGAGCATATCGTACAGGGCATTAGAAAATTGGAATTAGTATTCTCAAAGTGATACCTCGAGATAATGAAGTGTGGAGAGAAACCGGGAAAACCAATTTATTTAATGCACTCCTCTCAGATAATTTTTAACTACTGTACTTCTAATTTTTATAATTACATTGCTTGTTTATAATATATTTGAATAATTTTATTAGGGATGAGTTGTATTGCTTTATTTATAAATGTATTATATATACGATGTCGGAACGAATGTATTCTTTAAAAAAATATATAAAAAACCGCTGTATAAACTTCAATTTCAGGTGGGAACATAACAGTAGGAAAGAAGAGATAATTTTAGAAACTCATGGGAATAGAAATACGTTATCAAAATGCAAATAGTAGTTCTTATTGCAGGCCTTAAGGCAGGTGATACTTAAAAAAAGTTCATGACTTTGTTTTAGTGTGACGCGTGAAATGTATCCAGCGTATATAATGCTATGATCCCTCCCTTGGCAGTTGCTAAGGTTTATTTCTCTTGAAGTGGCAGGCAACTGACAACATCGACACGCGAGTTGCCACTAAAACAGATGTACGTTTTGACGTCTGTCCCTCCAATAATTTATGAGAATGTAGAGTTCAACAACGGATTATTTTATAGCCATTCTTTTCGCTCAGAACCAACAATACGCTCTCTACACATCATGTTTATTATTCGCCTTTCCATAATGAAACACGTGCGTTATATTGCTCGACGACTCTTTCAAACATTTTTATTCTTCAAACAAATTTCTAGCAATGTTTCGTAAAAATTATCCTTTAAAAAAGTTTTACATCCCTGATGAACACATTGCTCCTCGCTTTATTATTCAAATTTTATTTTTCCTTTAACTTCAAGCCTCAGATGCATCACAAACTTTCTTTAGAAGAAAATTAACAGAAACAGAAAAATATTTCTTTTGCAGCAACTTTATTTTTATAGCAGTTATATTACAAAAAAACACGAGCACATTGTTATTTGCATCCATAAATATTCTCCGTAATCTATAATCTATAAATATTCTTAACTTTTATGAGGAGAGCTCACATTTAAAAAAAACGATTAAAACGATTTGTAACTATAATTTTAAAATCATAAAAACACATGCAACAAAATATTTAAGGGTTAGTTTTATTCAAAGTGGATTAACTAAAGGTGTTTGATCATCTGAAGATTTTATAGCACAAGAACAGATTTACATTAATAACAAAACGTTACACATCTGTGTAAGAATAAATACCTTTGCAAATACCTTTCGTCCGATTCTATCAAAGACATTTAAAAACGCTCTCACAACAAGTCATCAGAACACAATAACCTCACTTGTACGCTCACTTTCCATCTTGCATTTACCTGGGAGTTCCGCAAGACACCTAAAAGACGTTGAAGTATAGACCTGCTAATTTAGTAGAATAAAGCTTATTTGAAATTCAGAAGATTTATAATCACAATTATAGGGGAGACAACTATAGGGACACAATCACTATCACAGTCATGCTTTGGGGGGGGGGGGGGCACTATCACTATCATGTCACTTCAACACAATCATCATCATCGAATCTACCTGCATATTTTTTTTTCAGTTTTACGTAAATCATTAAAGAAGAACAATATAATAAACAATTAGAATAATTTTTAAGAGCTCCACTCGGACTAATAATCCTAGGAATCAATGTCTCAATACATAAATAAAACAAGAAATATTAATCCTTTATAGGGCAGTGCTACAGGGAAAAATACACATTTTGTAAAATGTTAAATTTTGTTTTATAGGGACTTGAATAATGTATTTCTAGTTCCAGAACAGTAAGATATTACTTTTTTCATGTTCAGCCGTGGTAAGTGTACTTACAAAGTAACGGTTATTGAAAAAAGAATCACATAATGTTTAGTGGTAAGAATACTTATTTAAACAACTTTTAGTACTATATAACAGCAAAATGTGCAGAATAACTTATCTTAACTTTTTATTAGCATTAATGCTTGCTTTCCCGTAAAAAACTCGAATTTTCTAAGCATTGTACAAAAATAACAACAAAACAACATGGTTGCGTACGCTGGTATGAATCCTTACCACATTCGTGTAACTGACGAAACAACTGGTCGCTGCGCACTAATTCAAAATGTGGATAGCCTACTTACCAGAGTACAACCATAAAACCATTAAATGCCAATAGGGTTCAACTGCACAGCTTATTCTTTAAAATAAATCGATTTTGTTGCCAGTGGTAAGTAAGTATACTTACCTGTAAAGGGTTAATAAAGGGTTAATCAATTTTTCTAAGGAAATACTGAAATAACACTAATAATAACTTACAAAAGCATACTTGAGATAATTTTAGAAAAATTAAGAAATTTTATGTTTGAATGAACTAGCTCATTAAGGGGAGCGGTTCACCGAAAATTATCGATATTTTGTTTTTTTTTTACATTAATCGATTATTTGAAATTTTCTCTATATAACTGGTGGTAATTTTATACAATCGGATGGATAGAACGTTTATTACTGTACTTTTTCTGCATCAGGAAAATATAATTACACGTTACTGCTGTCAATTTCTTAGTTATTCTTATCTTTAAAGTGGAATTGCCAAAAAAAAAAAAATTCGCACATTAAATTGCACTTTTCTCAGATCCTACTAAAGATATTAGTGTGAAATTTGTACAGTGTGTTCGTTAGAGTAAGATATCAGTTTTAACAAATCCAAATGTAAAAATATTGTAAAGAAGATGAAAAGAATTTGTTTTTTGAATTTTTTTAATCGATTTAAAACAACTATTTAAAAAATGTATAACTGTTACAATTAGGTATGCATGAAACATAAAATGCATATTTTAAAATGTAGAGCAAATTTCATAGTTTTATATATGTATGTATAGGCTATATAAAACAGAAGTAAAATATCTTTAGTGGTTTTTGATAAAAATGCATTTTCATTAAGATGGTTCAATATAGGGCGAACCACTCCTCTTAAGAAGAGAAAACAAAAAAGAAATTAAAAATTCATAAACAAATGTAAAATTGAAAAAAATTCGTGGACTCATAAAATTTACAACATTTTAGAATTCAAAGTGTTTGCCGTACTGTTTTTATTTTAAATATTGGTTGGCACATTAACAGGACGTTCTTAACATCATTTAATACAATATTAAAAAATAAGCGATATTTCATTTAATATCACTTAAGAAGCTATTTTTTGTTCATTGTAAAGAGTTTGGAATGAAGAATGAATTTTGTGTAACAGTATTATCAAAGGTGATGATATATTACTGTTTTACGGCCATTAAAGGACGATAACAGAGTGCGCGGTGGTTGGAGAGAGGCAAGCCAAAGCATGAGTTCAGTGCTGCTACTCTAGGGAAGTAAATATATAGGCTTTAATGCAAATAAGGGATGAGTGGGTTTAAAGAGGAATGAGGGAAGCTTCTTACTGAATTGACCTCGCTTAGATATACTGAGGTTAAGCCAGTCGGTTGTTACATTGTAACCATTTATTTATTATTTCATTACATAAATTTTTCTCGTGTTTTAAAAAGAAATTTTAAATTATCCTTATAAGGTTGTTAAAGTTCTTGTTTTCTTACTACAAAATTTCGTACAAATTGGTGGATTCAAATCCAAACTCCTGTTGTGTGATATTCCATCGCAGTAATAAATTAGAGCAGTTATTCGGTATTTTGTATGCAGGATCAAATATTTCGGTGTTTCACAACACATGCCCGGTTTAATATTGAAAATCCAACACAATTTCTAATATACCAAATTTTTATTTTTGTATCTAAGCGTTACTATATTGTTTTTTAGCAAACCCAGAGCAGTGGTAACCGTTGGAGATAAGGGTCAAGGTAGGATAGAACCTTCTTTTCAAAATTTAGACAATGAATTAATTAATAAGGCGATTTTTAAATCTTGGTTTGTTATACGAGGGTAAGTCAAAAATTAAAGTGAAATTGAAAGAATCGATGTATTTATTGTACTTAAATAAATGATACTAACATTACTTTTTAACATAATCCCCTTTTAATTCTGTTCACTTGTCCATCTTCCAACGAGCATTTGAATTCCTTCCTGGAAGATTTTCGGCCTGGTGTTCAGAAAATTTTGCACCACTTCGATAGTTTAAAGAATCATGAATGGTTGAATATGCTGAACCATGGCTTACATTCAACTCACTCGCAATGTCATCAACTGTAATTCGTCGATTATCAAGAATAATTTGTTTAACTGCTCCAATATTGTCATTAGACTTTGAAGTGAAAGGCCTACTAGGTCGCTGTTCATTACAAAGAAAAATTCTACCACTTTTAAAGCGGTCAATCCATTTGTAGATCTTACTTCCACTCACCATGTAACAACTCTATCCATATTGCTGGTGCATTCGACGAATAACCTCTCCTGGTGTCACATATTCTGAATTGAGGAAACGTATCACTGCTCGCTTTTCTTCTTTGGTGCAATCGGAAAAAAGACAACTCATTTTCAACAGACTTTCAAACACAATCAAAAGTAGCTAACAGTTAAGTAATACTTTCAATTAACAGCTGAGAGACGTTATGAGTTATAGCAAAACGATCGGTGCTGCCATACACATGATACGGAGGGAAATCCCAATTTCCTTTTACTTTTTGACTTACCCTCATTTGTTAACCTTTTGGTAGCATTCAGAGTATCAGACAAAATGAACGTACGGCAACGTAAACAATCTTCTATACCCTGGCAGTCACCTAGGATAACAACTAAGCCGGTACTAAACTGATTGAAAACAAAACGAACTATCAAGCCTACACACACAGTTCTTCTCGTTTGCACCCCAGATAACGAAATGATACATATTTCTTACAGAAATAGAATATGTTTTTGTTAATGTAGTGTTTTATCAAAAACCACAATGCCAGATATTTACATTTTCAAACATAGACAGTTTTGAATCCTGGAAAGTCCTCCGGCTAACAAAATTAGGACTATTCAGGAAAACTCAGGATGGATTGTAACTCTAATAACCGTCATTATCATTTTATTATACCGTCATCTACCCATTTTTGAAGAAACATTTAGTTGAACTATTTATTGAAAAATTATGAGAGCAGACCCAAAATTCTACTCCTGGTCATAAACAACGTAGAATTGTTTATGTATTTATATTTTCTCTTCCACGAAAGATGGTTGATCAGAATATTTATTTCACACCTTTCACTAACCATAATTATAATACATATAGGTTTTCAAATAAAGCAGTCTCAGAACAATAGAAACAATAAAAACAATTAATATAAATAAAATAAATAAATTTTTTATTTCTTTTTTTTCTCTCTTTAATTCTTTATTTACAACTGTAAAACGTTACAACAAGCAAATGTGATGATTATGATAATAATGTAAATGACATGATAGGCATGAGAGGGGTAGGGTGCCTACCCCTCTCTGGGTATTGGTGCCTCCCCAAGAATGAAATTTGTATATCAAATTAGCAGGTCTCTACTCCAGCGTCTTTTAAGGCGTTTAGGGGGATTATCAGGTAAATGGACGGAGGAAAGTGTACGCACCAGGGGGTTCTCGTGTTCGTGTGACTTGTCGTGAAAGCGTTTGTATAGGTATTCAATGGAATTTTGTACAAGTGGTGTTTTCAAATCTGTATGTAAGGTTTTGTTGCTAACGTAAAGAGGTGCATTTGTTATAAGGCGTAATGTTTTTGACTGGAATGCTTGAATTCGTAGCAAGTTAGAGGGTTTGGTTGAACCGTAAATTTGGGATCCGTAGGTCCAAATCGGTTTCAAAAGAGAACAATATATGCGTAATTTTTGTGCCATTGGTAATTTTGATCGTTTGTGAAGTAGGGAATATAGAAGTTTAAGTCGGGAATTCAGTAATAATCGTTTCCGTTTGATATGTGTGCTCCAAGTTAGTCGTTTATCGAAAGTCAGACCGAGATACTTGACCGTATCTGTCTTTGTGAGAGGTTCATTGTCTAAGTACACTGGTGGGCAATCACCATGACGGAGTGTGAAAGTTACGTGAAGGGATTTTGTCGTATTAAGTTTTATTTTCCATGTTTTACACCATTCGTGTATAAGATTGAGATGATGTTGGAGTGTTAGTGAAGCGTGTATAGAGTTTTGGTCTCGGGCTAACATCGCTGTGTCGTCAGCGTAGGTGGCAGTGAGGGTCTGGGGTAGGGTCGGTAAGTCTGAAGTGTATACAGAATAGAGAAGTGGGGCTAAAATTGAGCCCTGAGGCACGCCGGCTAAGACAAGAAAGAAATTTGAGTAAGATGATCCTAAACGAATTCTAAAGAATCTGTCAGATAGGAAGGAAGTTATGATAAGGTAGTAGGTAAATGGTAGTATTTCTTTCAGTTTGTGTAAGAGACCTGTATGCCAAACTCTGTCAAAAGCTTGAGCGACATCCAGGAAACCTGCAGACACATACATCTTTTGTTCCATAGACGAAGCTATGTAATCAGTTACCCTGTGCAGTTGTTGTGTAGTGGAGTGTTGAGTGCAGAATCCGAATTGATGTGGAGGTAGTATATCATGAACCAGCGGAAGAATGCGCTTGTAAAGGAGTTTTTCGAAAATTTTTGAAGGTACTGAAAGAAGGCTTATTGGTCGGCAGGAGGAAGGTAAATGAAAAGGTTTGTTCGGTTTTTGTATCATTACTATTTCTGCATACTTCCACTGAGTGGGGAAATGTGTCGTGCGCAATATACTATTGAAGATTGTAGTAAGGAGAACGAGCGCTTTCCGCGGTAAGTGTTTAAGTATGTCAGCTGTTATTAAATCATATCCCGGTGACTTCTTACGTGGTAATCTCGAAATTTCAGATTTTACTTCGGAGGGGTGAAAGTATTTCGGCGGATCGGATAATTGAAGCGGTTCATCTAGTGACTGAGTAACGCGTTGGTGATGTACAGATTGGATGTCATTATGGGGAGTGAATGTTTCAGAAAGATGTCTATCAAAGCATTCAGCTTTGTTGTCATCAGTTATTAGCCAGGGTCCGTCACCCACCCTAAGGGGCATCGATATCGTGTGATGCCGTAGTAGGCGTTTTGTGCTACGCCAGAGACTACCATCCTTCTCGTTCAGAGTTCCAGTATAATTTTCGTAGAAGCGGGTGTTGTGTGTTTGAATTTGCTGTTTCAGCTCGTTTGTCAGCCGGTTTAAGCGACGTTTATCAGATGGTAGGCGAGTTCTCTGCCAAGTGTTACGGGCGCGGCGTTTTTCACGAATAAGTTCTCTGATATGGGTGGGATAGTGAGGGGCGTCTGGGACATTTGGACGGTATGGCAGTGATGCCTTCCATGCACACTGTTGAACAGAGGCAGTAAATAAATCAACAGCATCATCTACCTCCGTGTCCGTTTTAATTGATAATGGGATATCTAAGGCGTGTTCTAAATTGGACTGGAAGAGATCCCAATCCATAGGCCCGGGAGTAAGACTCGGTCTGCGTTCTGTAGAGACTGGTTGGTCTGAAACCGTTAAAAGTACGGGGGAATGATCTGATGAGAGGTAATTTACTGTGGTTATTTGAATAGGAAGGTGTGATAGATTCTTACAAACAAAAAAATCAAGGAGGTCTGGTAATTTGGTACGCGCGGAGGGCCAGTATGTTGGACTATCTGGAGAAATATAATGTAGATGATTTTCTGTTATAGCTTTAAGTAAATTTCTGCCCCTGGGAGAACATACTCGGGATCCCCACTGTATGTGCTTAACGTTCCAGTCTCCTCCAACAAGAAACCGATTACCTAGACCATTAAAGAAATCTCTAAACATTTGGGAATTTATGATGTGTCTAGGAGGACAATACACTGATCCTATGGTAAAACTTATGCTCTTCCATTGCAAATTTATCAGGGTCGCTTGGACATGAGGAGTGGAAAAAGGTGTTAAAACATTGTGTGTGATTGAGGATTTGACCAGTATGGCCGTACCCCCATGGCTTGTACCATCCGGATGATCGGTCCGATAGATCCTATAGTCGCGAATATAAAATCGAGACCTAGCTGTAAGATGTGTCTCTGAGATTAGGGCTACGTCAATACGGTGAGAATGTAAATATATGTCTAACTCAGTTTTGTGTTTCGTCAGACCGTTTGCATTCCACAGGAGAACTGTCAGTGAATTTGCAGTGAGTAAATTAATGGCCATAACTGTTACTTAAAGACTGTGTAATGTGGGATATGTGTGTAGCGAGCGAGAAAAGAGGCTGGAGAAGTTGATTTAGTTTAACCTACAAATTAAGAATCTGATCAACGTTAGGTAACTGGGGAGGAGATTTGAGGCCCTACCTGTGAAGTATGAGGGTGAAGATGACGATGATTATGTGTCCATGCTTGATGTCTGTTTCTCTCCTGTGAGGTGGGTGGTTGTGGTGTTGAAGTCACTGAAACCGGCGATTCAGACGGTGTTAACTGATGAGTTGAGTGTTGGCGTGATGATGGAGTTAGGGTAGGTGTATTTGTTGGTTGTTGCGGCAGAGGTGGAAAATCTTCCGGTTTCGGTGTGGCTGGTTGGTCGGAAGTATGTTTCGGTTGTGGTTGTGTGAAACGGTTTCGACTAGCTCGCAGGTGTTTATGAACTTCGCAGCCTCTGTAATTTGCTGCGTGATCTTTTCCACAGTTTGCGCAGGTGGCCGGTGACTGTCTTGTTTTACAACAACTGCCAGATTCGTGGCCGCCACCACACCTAACACAGCGGTGAGGGTGACGGCAGTAACATTTTGTGTGTCCAAAATTTTGACAGCGCGTACACTGTACAATTTCCCTCCGTTTATGTGGTTCCTCAACTGTAATCTTGTATATAATAAAGTTTTTATGTCGTATATTTTGTTATTGTACGTCTCCGGCTCTATATCGACGAAAAACATCGGCAAAGGTGTACGATCTCGGTTCGAAATTGCGTACACCGCATTTCGAACTACGTAACCCTTATCTTTGAGAGCCTCCGCTATTAGCTCTTTTGGCGTGGTGTGATGTAGTCCTTTAACGACAATACGTTGTGCTCGTTGTTCCTGTAGTTGATATGTGTGAAACCGGGCCTTTCGGTCTTCCAAGTGATGGATGAATTGTCTGTATGTCGACGGTGAGGTTGGGTTGATGGTAACACCTTTGATACTTGACCGGAGTGTGAATGATTGCGGACCGCCTACTTCTTCCAACGATTTTACTAGTTGGGCGTAGTCTTGAACGTCCGTTAGGAAGATTGGTGGCGGTTTCTTGTCGCGTTCAATGGATGGGTTTGCAGGTGTGTCAGGATCGGTAAGGACAGAAAATCGATTTTCCGTCGTCACGGATGGCTCTTCTAATGAAACCGAATCTGGCCGAGGTAGCTTCCTAGGTTCACTCCTAGAAACACCAGGGGCTGGCCGTTTCCTAGCAGGAACTGATTCCCATTCTTGTAATGGGTTATGATTGCTGCCATTAGTGCAGTCTTGGTTAGGTTCAGAGTCCATAGTAAATATACCATATAAAGAGTTCAAATATATTTACCCAAAAAATAAATAAATAACCCTTACAAGCACAGTTCTACATTAAATAATTAGCACACATGAAAAAGCTCTTACATTATAAAAATTATAAAATAACATGAGCACAATGCTAAACACGGTTTGTTTACGTTTTGATCCAGCTGTTTTCGAATAAATAAATATAAACAATTGTTTTGATTACAAAAATTTGCCTTCAATAACTGCACATAATTGTAGCCTTTTTTCATTGACTGAACTCCCAAATTATGGGTTGAACCACTCTCAAGAACTTACAACTGTAAATTACACTAGGCTACTTAAAATCTTAAGGAAAACTTTTTTGTAGCCTCGCTCTAGATGTTTTTTAAACATTTTTGCAGTTTTCCTCTGCTATTAAATCTGTGTACAATATCAGAAGTGTTTAAATCCAGATTTCAAAATTGTTTCTTAAACAATTTTTGGAAGGAGTAAGCCTAGAACTTCGAGAATTCTGTATGCTAAAAAATCCGATTAAGTGCAATACTTAGTGCGTTATAAATTTCCCAAAAGTACCATTATTTTAAGATTAATTAACTATGGACTTGATCAATATTTATGGAATAAAAACCAAAAATGTTTTTGATAATGAAACACTTTTTAATTCATTTAAATAGTAATTTGAAATTTGTTGTAATATAAAAAAAACAGTCCAATATTTACGTTTATCATTTGCTACATCAACAATAAAAAGTAGCGTAATTCTTTACAAGCGAATAGTTGCTGGATGACAGAAGGGTAAGTAACGAATGGTTTGGAAGAAGAGAAGGGTGTCGATGCATTTCTCTGATTATGGCGCCCAACTAGGCAGGCAGCTCTGAAGTCGCGTCGTGTTGGGTCTGTCATAATATCTACCCGTCGGATTCCCTTGACAAGTAAAGAGTGAACTGCTCAACTCAAATGACCAAGTTTTAATCATTCAAAGTGCGCGGAAATATCATTTCGTAAAAAGTCATTCACTCGCTCAGTGAGTTTCTATTTTGTTGTAGTATATTTTACCAAATTGAACGAGATGTTATTGCTGGAATGTGTATCTACGTTATGAAAAAAGCATCAACTGAAATGATAAGTACTGCATTACTTTTTAATTCACAATGCACTCGAAACGAAGCCATCCATATTACAATAAACAAAGGCGTTAGTAATTCTACAGCCATCACTCTCAATGTTCTTTTAAACTGCTAGCAATAAATTCCATGTACTTTGTCATATAACATCTACAATGCAGTAATTTTTTTTAAGATTCAATATACTATACAGATATTAACTAAAACGTATAGACGAAGTTTTTCTCTACTTAATTAATTATTATAGATTAAAATTAATTAATAATTATATATAAGTATTTAACGTCTTACCTTTTTAAAATAAAATACAAAAAACCAGAATTTTTTAAAACATTTGATTTTGTAACTGTGAAAAGACTACTAGCAAAAATTATAAGAATCTATATTAAATTTAAAACAAATTATTTTAATGGCTTACAGGAGGATACCACCCAGTAACAAAGCGTTAAAAAATTAAATTTGTGATTTTTTTCTCTTTATAAAAGTAAATAAAGTGAAAAAAATTATATGGAATTATGCAAATATATATATATATATAATTTTATTAAACACTACTTTTTCCCTTGTTTGTATACACTACATATATGATATATCATGAACAGCCAAAACAAAACTAATTAAATATAACACTCACCTCAGAGTATTACATACATTCGAGATCTTTCGTCTCTCTCAGAGACATCCTCAGGAACTAATGACTGAGGATGTCTTCGAGAGAGACGAAAGATCTCGAATGTATGTAATACTCTGAGGTGAGCGTTATATTTAATTATTTTTGTTTTGCGCGTTCGTTATTTATGTATATATAAATTACGTTACACATTAGTAGGACTCCCGCTGTTAATTGCTACAGTTAGCCTTTTCACAATTTAATCATGAAGATTATTTAATTTATAATAATAGTAAGATTAATTATTTTGTATGTTATTAAACGTCATTAAATTTGAACTGTATTGAATAAAGTCAACCCAAGCCTCTGCTCCACCTCCTGCTGAGCCGACGAAATAAAATGTCTGGTAAATGTGGAGCTTAGTTCACGAATCAATGGGTTGGAGTTGTTAAGTAATTTTAATCTAAAGCGTTGATAAATTTCGTGTATGGTGCCATTAACAAATGAGATTTTTAGCTCCGAGTGAAGGTGTGATTTGACACAAAAAATGGAGCTTTAACTAGCGTACGAAGCAATTTCGATTGAAACTGTTGAAGTTTAGCAATGACTGATGGATTTGATTAACCATAGATCTGACAACCGTATATCCACATTGGCTTAATTAAAGTAGTCTTATATAACAGGAATTTTAGAGGAATTGGAAATTTTTATCGACGAGATAGAAGGCAGTATAGCTGCTTTCGCCTACCATCTAATACTTTACGTTTAATGGTCACAAGTTCATTCCATAAAAGCCGTCTGTCTACATGTAAACCGAGGTTAAGAATTTTGTCGGCTTGAGGTAGAGGAGAGTTATAGAAGAAAACTCTTGGACAGATCTGAAGGTGAATTTAAATTCTGAAATAAATTTTTACAAATAGTATTGTGTTTTAATGTATCATGTCTCTACTCTATCGGTGTTTCAGGCGACTCTATGCGATTCCTGGTAGAATTCCTGGGAGAATTAATGTTGTGGATTAAGGGATTTTTATGATTTTGAGGTCGGTCTCTGAACCTACGGTACATTTTAGAAAATATCTCTTTGATGTTAGTCATCGCATAATGTTTCATTTGATACTTAATTCGGGTAATTATTATTGAATCGCAAGAATTTACTTTAGAAATGCTGTTTTTTGTTGCCTGATAAGTATCTGTTCTTATGACTCAAAAAAGTGTGAAATTACTATACCAGTTTAAAATAGCCCGGTCATGGAATAAGGTTGATCCCAGGATGATGAGAAAAATTTAAAAAAAATTGAGCAACACACACACATTTTGACGAAAAAATTGCCAATCTTATTTGTTGTACGCAAGCCTGATTTTAAAAATGGTCTGCCCCTTGAATTTTTTTCGGTCCATCTCCGAGCACATTGTTCTCTTACAGTCAGTCGTACAGTCTCTTGTCAGTCTACCCTTCCACATCCATTCTACTGATATTACCAAACCATCGTAGCTGTCCATCACCAATTTGTTCTCTAATCAGATAAATTCTCATTCTAATAGGTAGGCCTATTAATTATTTTCTAACTCAAGATTATCGAATTTATTAATCCTAATTTTTTAATGCCACATTATTTATTTATTTTTCTTTTAAAACCTAATGTATGTACCTTGCAATCTGTTTAATTGAGAACAATAAGCAACCCCATGACCCAGTGAGGATGATGTGTATGATGTGTAAATAAGATATAGTCTTGTACAAACCCAGGACGACTTTACCTCTAGACCACCCTGGTGGGACATTTATTGATAATAAATGGAAAAAAATACTATAGGTTTGTGATTATTTTAGTAATAAAGAGCCCGTAATGTATAATTTCAGTAACAATCAAGTCATGTTAAGAAATCTAAATGAATAAAATTATAATGAAGTCATTTCTCATTTTAGTTTACTGAAATTATGACTTTTCTTTATGAAAATATGATTAAATATATTTGCATAACGAGATATTGTCATTAAAATAAATCGTCTTTTTGTGTTTATATAAATACTTGTAAGTTGGGAGGTGGCGGCCAGCCGGAGAGTAAACGGTTAACAAGACGACTGTGCCTCAACAGGCGATTGTAAGAGAAAGGCAATAGGTTAGGGAACTAGAATAAGGTTTGGTAGAAAAGAGGGATGGTTCGGTAAGCTGACCAAACTGCGGTCCTGGGGGACTACTGCATTCATTATAGCGACGCCTGTCTTACTCTCTCATTAGTTTTAATGATGCTTTAACGAGCCCCGCTTTATAATGACACAAATTAAAGGCAGAACCCCTAGCAAGACTATTGATCCTCATCACTGACTGTATTCCTTTCAGTTTTCAAACTCGTCGACTACCAACCACTGCTGAATTTATACGACTAACTTACATTAACCCAACACAATACACCTTAATCGATCAACAAAAGTTTAATCACATAAAATACTATATTGTTCTTACATTAGTAGCGATTTGTGTTGCAATTAGACATTTACTATGTATTGAATATTTTATTCCTGTAATAAAATTTTTAATTAGTGTAGAATTTGGGAATACAATTTTTTTTATAACCTGCCACCAATCAAGTATTTGTGACGAATACATTAAGATTTCCAATTACTCAATTGCGATTTTATTGTTTTTTTTTATCATTATTTGAAACATGTTTCAAACCCTAGTAAAGGTTGTACGGATTTGAATACTACACATTGGTTCCCGGTGTACTTTGATAGTTGGGGTTCAATTAACCATATACTCTCAGGAATGGTTGGCCTGGGTTTGTACAAGACTATATCTCATTTACACGTCATACACATCATTTTCATATCACTGGGTCATGGAGTTGCTTATTTTTCTGAATTATTAACAGAATGCAATGTATACACTTTAGGAATGAAACTTTGTTTTTCGAAGAACTTTATGTATTTATATAAACAGCAGTATTTACGATGTACAAGTTTAATGTCCTGTTTTCGTCTTCATTGAGAAAATAACCCACTGGCAAACCTTCGACGCTGTTTTATGTAAGATTCTTAGTTCAGTATCTTTTTAATCTCCTTTGTGTTAGGTGTAGGTGTGATAATTTTTGTATCTCTGGACTCATGTGTTGATTAATTTTGAATGGAAACGAATGGATAATTGGTTAATGGTCATGTATCCTGTGTATATATACGTTGAGATCTGCGATTTTATGAAAGAATTTTGTCACATAATCTTGTAACAATTCAGCCGGAACAATATTTACATCGATTTTTACCAAAAATCTTTTATTTGATAATTTAATTAAATTGTTTTATTACTTTAAAAGTTTATTTTGATAATTATTTTGTGTTTATAATAATTATGTAAAAGACAGTTAAATTAATACATTAAAGTATTAATTTATTAAATGTGTCTGATTATTAAATGAATGTTGATTTATAAAGAAAAAGAAAATGTACTTCACTTTATGTCGGGGAACTCAAAGAATTGGTTCAAATATTGAGGTCAAAGGCCAATACATTATTGAATACATTAATCAAATATATTTCATAACAAATAAACAAACTGGATATATAACACAGATAAGTGTATTTTATTATTTGTATAAAATACTAATCATTATTATCTTTTACTGTATGAACTAATTTCAGGTTTAATTTATTCAGTTAACTAATTTCAGTAAAACTAATTTTAGTTTTTAAACAAATTTCAGGATTGAAATATAAGTAACAAATATCTCACTTAAGTGAGAGTTGCAGCCTGTATATTCATTTTAGGGAGAATCTCTTAAATAAAATTTATAGTTCACTTTATTTTTTAGCTACATATTTGGATTTAAAAATATTAAAAATGTGCTGATTATAGTCAAGAATCAAACAGGAACCATCCAGTAGCCGTATGGAGTGACGAGTGAAACATTAAGGCGGTTATGAAAAGCCTCAATTTGGCCAGTTTTCAATTCATACCCAAAATATGGTCTGATGTTATAAAATTGAACCAAATTGTCTACATAAACGGTATAGGTTCGGTTTCACAATTGTGAAGCCCAAGTCGTTGAATTTAATAGATAAAAAATATTGAAGTAAATAAATTTTTTTATGTTCAGATTCTCTAAAACAGCAAAATGATCTAGCTCATAGATCTTTTACAACGAGTTACCATATTAACTTAATAACAATTAAGTTAATGTCCTACAATTTTTGTAGGGTAATCACTTGTTCCTACAGGAAAAATAAGTTTGGATGGAGTTACATAGTGAGTTCAAATTGTGACATTAAGTAATGATGGGTGTAGCAGAAAGATAAAAATGTTGAAATTCATAAAACTAATGGATTGAGAGAATATGTGAATAATTTCGAAATGTCGGTCGAAACCTAAAGGGAGAACAATGGAGCATTTACATTTTCACAGATTTTAAAGAAGCAAGGTAAGTTGGCCGCATCCAGTTTGCAAATATGTCATAATCAGTAATAAACGAAAATGTGGATGTATAAAAAATGTCCTTAGAACAGGAATTGTACTTTACTTATGTTAAAAACAAAACATGAAACGTGTACGTTTCATGTGTGATTTTGTTCTTTTTTTAGTTTATAAGAGTTGTCTACGTCCAGTAAAGGGCCAATTCAAGATTTTGATACCCTTAAGAAATTATTGTAAAAACATTATTTTATGAATCAAATATATTTACGAAATGTAATACAGTATTTTGTACATTTAAACAATTATCGTATTTCGTTATCGATCAAATTTTTTCTATAATTCGAGAAATCAATTTAAAAAAAAATTGAATATAAAGGGATTAATGCAACCATATGTGGTGTTTTAGAATAAGAGATATTTCTTTCAATTTGACACACATTTTGTACAAATTGACCAATTGATTTATAAAACTAGTGAATATTTTTCAACCCCCACCTTGATTTTAGGGGGAGAGTAAAATTTTGAAATAATTTTAATTCAGGGTTTTATAAAAAAAATTAACCACAAAAAGTTTTCTCTAATTTACAACACAAACATTTTTTTGAAGGGAACTTCCCCTTAAAGTAATTTATTAGTCAAAACTAAATATTATCATAAATTTAATTTTCCGTCTTTAATCTTATATCTAGTACTGTAGTCTAGCAAAACCTATAGATTCTATATTTTTTGCTTGACGTGGTTTTGGAGAAGTGTTTAGAAGAGACTTCCATTGAAATCGATTCACAAATTTTCAATTTAGATGCTTAAATTTATTAACTTTAGTTTTCAAATTAACAGAGTATTTAAGACATGGAAGTAGTAAATTGTGGTTGAAGTTTTGTTTATCGTAAAAGTGCTGTACTCAAAGATTTTTTGAGTCGTCGTAAATTTGTTAACTGCTTCACTAATACATTTTTAACCAAGATTGTTTAAGTGTCAAATTTATTAAAAAAAATAGTTGACTAAATACAATAAAGCTTGTGTCTGGTTAATAATTTCTTAATGTCAACATTAATGACTTGAATTTGATTTAAAATCCTATTAATGAATCACCGTTGAAACCAACTATGTTTAAATGATGAAACAAATTATACTGCTGAAGCAGGTTAGATGAAGTATAATTTCAAGTTATTAAAAACCTATAATAAATTTGTATTAATTTAAACATTGTCTATTGTAATTTAATCGAAATGTATGAATACAATCGTAAAAAATAATTATGAAGAAAATAGTTAAAAAATAATTGGAGGTAAGTTAATGAAAACTGGTAAAATGATATTGGCTTAATTAGTGTATACACGAATTTTTCACCGCAATAGCGATCAATGGATGGTCTTGGAATCTGGCGTTAATTTGTGTCATTATAAAGCGGGTTCCCTTTAAAGCATCATTAAAACTAATGAGAGAGAGTAAGACAGGCGTCGCTATCAATCTGGGATAATGACGCCCTGAAGTCCGACCGCACCTTGGTCATCCCTACACAAGAATTGAATACAGAATATGCACCTTTCTATCAACTTTCTGTATATACAAATCAATAAAGCAATTAAAAATGTTCAAATTATATTATACATATTGTGTGTAGTAATTGTACCTTTAAAAATGCATACTATGCTGTTAATTAAAACTTTACAAAATGAAAATTCAAAAAAGGAGTAAAAGAGAAAAACGGAACGTACTTTTAATATACTTCTGAAAAATATATTTAAAGAACTTGTAATAAATTTTTAATTACTACTTCCTATGAAATGTGGAACGTCGGAAAAATTAATAAAAACATTCCGCAAGTATAATTAAACTGTCTAGTTTTTGTCGCGCAAATAACCGCACCTATGTGTGCTTACACATACACTCGTATTATACACCGCATTCTATAGAACAATTATAGAAATTTCATATAACACACATATAAAAATTTCATAACCTGAAAAAAAGTATGTCCACTAATTAGGAAAATGGAAAAATATCTGCTTGTTTTGATGAAATATACATGAATACGAAATGAAAACTTTATTCTCAAAAGTACCCCGAGTTTGATTGATACGTTAAGAATTTTTAGTCAGTATTAATTTTTATTGAACACTTAATACTATCTACAGTATAAATTAAGTTTCTCGTATAACATTAGGTTTTTGATTACTTAATTGATTATTAAGAATCAGTTTTATATATTTTAATAATTTCTAAATCTATGATATTTTTGAAAACTATTTTAACTTGTTGAACTTGCAGTCTTAAAACTGGTCATCTCAAAGAAAATCTCTTAAGCAAAGACGTTTTTAACTTCTGCTGAAAACTCAGTGTTGCCTTAGTGTACATTTTGTGTGAGAATCCAATCTGCCGTGCGTCTTGTAACAATAATTGAGCAAATAAATTTGGGTAATCACTAATTTGGTCGGTACGAAATGTAACAATCCAGCAATAACAAAAAAATTAAAAGTTTACATATAAAATTTTACATACTGTACATATTTTTCTAAATGTTAATGGTATATCAATAATGTGAGATTTTCACGGTTTATTTAGTTGTTTTTATTGTATTCTTTGTGTAATATTCAATTTTTAAGTGGTGTTCAACTAAATTTGATGAAGATCCATTTTAAATTTTTATGCCACGGTCCAGCCAACGTTTTACTTAGGCCTACCTTGTAAATTGTAACAATTTAGACATGGCAATCTTAATACTACTATTTATTGATTTCGAAAAAGTTTTGAGCAATAAATGTAACAATAATTTCAAACTACTGTAGGCCCTTGTACATAAATTGTAGGGTTTTTTTTTGTTAGCGCGGCGGTATCACGAGTTGCTTTCAGCATGATAGCGGCCATAACCTTGTTCAGCGAACCGTATGTCTCTTAAGAGAAACTTGGTTGTATATCTTGTTGAAACACCATATCCTCTCAGCATGCATCAGCCTAATCGTTCAAATTTTTCATTACACACGAAATATGATCTACATACAAAAAAAAGATATATTCTCTAGAGCTCGCCGTCCGCAGAAAATTAACCACGCTCCGGACGCGGTCAGCCAGTTGGTGATCACTGAATTTATATAATTTTATTTTTATTAATATTTTCAGCCGTGTATTTATTTACATAGCTTGTTCTTTAAGCTAACCAGTTTTTAATTACCTATTTCGTTATTTTTAAATACTTCATCTACGAGTAAAAAATTGTAAAGATGATTTGTGAAAATGACATTTTTGGAAAGAAATCAATGGCGAAGGATGAATCAGACGTTTAGCAGTATTTAATAAGTAATTTATCTCTCTTAGTCAAGGTTTTTGAACAGTTTCTCTTGAAGCCGGCAAACAGTATTCCAGGCTTGGTGCCTCTCAGCCAACATTTTATGTTCTGTGCAGTAGGATAAACTTACCAATCCCTATCCCAAAATTTGACATGTTATATTGTTGTTGTTTAGGTCATCAGCCTAAAGGCTGGTTTGAACCTCTCGAGGCTTTAATAAGTGAAGTGAGGAGTGAGTTGGTTTACTATCGCCTTCCTCACTGAGTAGAAAATATGTTTATCAGCATGCCAGGCCCTCTGAAAAGCATCTACTTTCCAACCTGCAAATGCCAACTTCTCTTCATTCACCACAGGGTCTGTGTTTTTATAATGAAATTCATTACTCTCAAAGGAGATAACTCTGACTTGTGTCATTTACACCTCTACTTCTTCTGTTCTTAAATGCTTCAGTTATATAATTGGCTGACCATTTGATAAGAAACAGAACTATTTTATAGCCCTGGAACTAGCAGATCAAGTGCAAATAACTTAACACTCCACCTGCCTGTTCTGGGCAAATGTCATGTTAATGAAAGTATTGATTTGTTAAAAATTGTACCATATATTAAACGTTTGATGAAATCTTTATTTTATTAAAAATAAAATGCTGAAAAACCTCTAGAAACGGTCAAAGAATGAGTAAGAACACTCAGCAGTTAAATAGTAGGGCTACCGTGTCTCTACCACACCATCAGGTCATCACAATACTTAAAATTACACTAATAATAATTTCGTTTTATCAAAGATATAAACTTCCTTTGTATGTCATGACAATTACAGGAATCTATGTTGTTAATTTTTGTGTAATTTTAAGTATGATGAGCTGATGACGTAATAAAGCTACTAAAGTATTACTCAATTAGTAGCCTACGTCTTCTTACTCATTCTTTGACCGTTTCTGGTGGTTTGTCAGAATTTTATTTTATTATGAAATAAAAAATATTAGGTACTTCAAGTGACAACGAAAGATTACTTATATACTTATTAACATAAAAATATAAAAAGTAATGTTCTTAATGTCAGATCCTTTTACTGATAAATAGTTTTTAAACGTGTAAAACATTTAAAAAATTTTACCGAGTGGAATCTCAAGAATATGTGTAGAAGTCCTATTTACTTACATTCCTGAGAAAAATGTAATAAACTTAGGAAATAATTTAGATCTACTGTATAAATTAATGTGTTTATTGTACATAATGTAAAAAAATAAAGAAATTATTGTTCACATTTTTTATGCTTTATGATATACATTTGTAAGCTACAAGTAATAAATGACATAAACTATCGTACTGAGTTTTCATGTAATACGATAGTCAACGATTATCACCTTACACATAAAAATATCTTCATTTTCCACACATTTGTGTCCATTGGTTATTTTGTATTGAACACAAAATCATGTATACACGTGCTCGCTCACATATTGAGCTTAAATCGTACTGAATAAACTCATTTAATTAATAATCTACAGATTATTTCCACAAACAAATTGTTTACAACTATAGGGAGTAATTTAATCAAATTAAAAATAGTTCAACCCGGGTAGTTTAAGAAGTAAATTAGACAGGCGGTAGATGTAGAACATACACGTTAAGTAAACGTTTTCGTCATACAAATTGTATACTGTTTGTCACAAAGTTATGATATATCACTCGAAACGAAAAAATTAATTGAGGCAGTAATATAGAAGATATTCGGTACGATTCGGTATTTGTTCGACATAAAACATGAAAATATCTGTAAAAGCGGTTTTCATGTGATGAAAGTTCGGTACATAGTTTATTATACTCTCCAAATTTAATAGTTTTTTTATTGTATTTCGATGTTTGGGTTTTTTGTGGTTAACGTCCGACTCTTCTGCAATGACTGCTAATGCAGACGGTGAAAAATGAAATGATTTTTTTGTAACGTATGAAAATATGCCATGCCTGAATGGGATTCGAACCCAAGACCGCATGATGAGAGGTGAGCACAATACGAACTACGCCAATGCGGCCGGCAATGTTTGGTATTTAATTAACCATAATCTCCTAGGAATGATCGGCCTGGGTCTGTACAAGACAACACCTGATTTACATATCATACACATCATCCTCATCTCATTGGGTCATTGGGTTGCTTATTATTCTGAATTGAAAAGATTAAAACGTACACTTATTAGAAATTAAAAAATGATAATTTGTAGCTATTAATCAGTATAACAATTAGAATTAGTTAGTCATTAGCCAAGCGATCGAAATTACTCATAAATCTGAATAAGTTCTTACTGTTCACATTACTTTCAATTAATCTCCCACACTGTACCTACCTTCCAGACATACCCGTCAAGTAACTCCATACAAAATACGGAACGCAACAAATTCAAATAAGTTTGAAGACAGTAAGTAATAATATTACATTTTTTACTTTGCTTTTAATGTTTGCTTACGGTACTCAGATTTATGGTGCAACAAAATTTAAATATTTGGGTTTAGAAATCAAAGTCTCACGTAGAAAAATCATATACGGCCGAAGTGAAAACAATTTCGTCTGAAGTTATTAATTATTCTATTATAATTATTGACCAAAAAAGTTACATCACCAATTAGGCTGAAAATTAAAGCGATAAAATTTTTATGTCGGTAATTAATATTTCGGGAATTTAAAAAAATTATATTAATTATTATTCTTTAACGTTCTGGTGGCCATAAAATCTTATTTTAGACTACTTTACGATATAATATTGTTGCAACAGATTTAATTTTAAACGATGGTAAACTATTAATTTAGTTTAGAATTTTAGTGGAAAATGTTTTCTCTCAGTGCTTACTTAAAATTAATTATGTATAGTTTACGTTTAGGTAATGCGAAATTTATTATTTACTTTGTTAAGAGTATATATTTGAGTTTGATAACGTATGTGTGTTTCAGTATATGTATAGATTTACTCATAGTATAGACTTGTATTTGTTGTGTGATGGTTTAGTGAGATTACAAAAGAGGGATGGAAGGTTAATGCAAAGTGCATGGATGGACCATCGGACGAATCAGGCATCGATCGGGTAGTCCCCAGTTTCCCGTTGCCTACATATCTCATCGACTCATCTTAATTTCACTAATGGCTTTTAATGGATTCTAATGGCCCGACGCTTCCACAAGTATGCCGACCAGGCCCCCAGTAATTAAACCCATTACTCAATACACTTATGTTTTACAGGCTTCACCATACTTCTCAACCATACTTTTATTACAAACTATTCGAAAACGTTGAGATAAAACAGAGGTCTTGTAGGTCGTTACTTCATTCAATAGGTTTTTACGCGAGTAACATAAATTATAATATTTCCTACAATATTTATTGAGGATAACCACATTTAAAGTCAATTTACGACTTACGGAAATTTTGTTTAAGCTTATATCTTGTTACTTGTATCAAATAATGTGGAATAAATTTGCAAACCTTCTATTATTAGCTTTTAACAAATTTATTAAATAATAATTCCATTAGATTCATTTCTGCACTTGTTTTACGATCACCTTCATTTTCTTCATACTCTTACAGTTTGTATAAGAATTTCTTTTGTTTGTTCCATTGCATTACATTCACTGGTTATGTTCGTAATTCAACGTTTGTCTTGTAAAAATATTTACTATTATATCAAATATTTTACTTACGGAAATACTAAGTTTTATATTTACATATTTTGAAAAATATTTTTTTTTTATTTAACGTTGCATAAACTGCAACGGTCATTAGCGTTGGGGTGTAGCTGGGAGGATAAAATATTTTTTTTGTAACGTATGAAAATATGCCTTGCCTGAGTAGGATTCGAACCCACGACCGCATGATGAGAGACGAGCACGTTGCCAACTATGCCAATGCGGTCGGCCACAAAAATATAATAAATTATTTTTATTTTCATATCGTAAAACAACTAGTTAAAGGTTTAGGCCGGCTCGTTGAAGTAACGGTTAGCTTAACTATTCTTTATGCAACGAGTTTTCTCTTCGATTCCAGGTCAGAGCTATCTTTTCTTATCGCTCATCTTTGCCCATCACTAACTTATTTGCATTATAGTGCAAGAAAGTCAGATGTTATACTAACGAAAGGTACTATTTTTAAATGGTCAATTTCAAATTCAGCTGAATTTCCGGATTAAACAGGTTAAAAAGTAAAAAAAATAAATGAAAAAATCATCATAAAATGCTATTATTTGTATTTTATGAGCTTATAAGAAATTTAAAAAATGTATAAAAATTTTAAAAATTATAATTATTAAGGAGAGTCTTGGCGTCACACCAGTTAGATTGGTTATTATAAAATAATAAGATACCACAAAACTGAATGATAACAAATTTAATTAAACTTTCCTGTACAAGTTCTCGAAAGACTCATCATGGATTGATCAGTGCACTCCAATAACGCATAGATTGCTAAGCTAATATAGTCTTCTAGAATGTTCCAAACAGAATGTCCCGGAACGATTCAAACAATTAAGACTAACATAATACAAAAAGTAAAAATATGAACGTATGTTGGTGCGGTTATTTATAAAATATGACATTCGTTAGTCTTTACTTGAGAAAAGAAAAAACAATCAATATTCGGATTTTAACGCTCGTTTACAGTTTGTAATGCACGCTTTCGAGTGGTACCAAAATGACATTTCTATTTCAATATTAGAAATATTTTTTTACTTTAACATGATTTCAAACACATACAAATTCGTTCATACAACACACCAGGTAATCTGCGGAGAAGGCTCAGGAGATCGTTTCAAAGGAACTACAGTACAGCGTCAGTTATCCGAACTAATTGGGACCAGAGCGGTTCTGATAATCAAATTAGTAAGTTATTTATTAGTCAGGTAGTCAAATAAGTTAGGATAATCAAACATGCTAAATTCTGTAATTTGATACACTGTATCATAACAATGTAATGAATAATCTAAACTGTAGCAATAATAAAACTAAATGTTAATAGTTTAATAAGGGACTAACTTAAACATAATTTTTAGTGAAAAAAAAAACACTTATTTAGTGCATTTGTTGGAAGTATAGAGTAGCTACTAAAGATTATAAAAATAAACGGATAAATACAGGCTTTCAAAACTGATAAATTAATGAAATAAACTACGGGAAAATCCTTTATGGAATATTTTAAACGCTGTGACGACTCAAAATCATTAACAACTGGCTTTGTTTATGTTTTGGTCTGAAGTAAATGAATGTAAATAGACCCAGCTGGTGGAAGTAAAATAATAAAAATAATTTTAATTTTAAAAAGAGTTATAAACAAAATCGGGTTGCTAAGGGCTAGTAGGTAGGTTGTTAAAGAATTTTGTAAAAATGTTTTAATGAGTGGGGCTGGAGATATGAAAGGGGACAGTACGTTATCATGTATTCTTAATTATTAAGAATTTATTTACTAGATATTTATATATTAATGAAACAAGGATACTATTTATGAAAAGAAAATTTAGAGAATGTTTGTAAAAGAAAAGAACACTGTTAAAAATAAATGGTAGTTATATTAATGATATACAAGACATTATTAAATAAAAATTGTAGAACAACATTTATTAAAATTGATTTAAGAAGAAAACATAAAGTATATGTACTGTTAATGTATAATATAGAATTGAAGCATTAGAACACTGTTAAAATAAAATAATAGTTATTTTTATTGATTTGAATTTAATTTACGCTTCAACGCACTTGTACATACTATACAGTAGGAATATTTTAAGAAATCTTGAATTTTCTTTTGAACTAAGACTACACTTTTTGTAGCAACAAAATCTCTCATTCTTTTTACTAACAATGCTTTAGCAGTACTAAATTCAGGCTGTTGTTCACACAATAGCTTTACAGTTTCTGGAGCAGAAAAGGACTCTGCGTGAGTAAATATGTATTTTTTCCATTGATGGTAGTTCGGATAATTGATGTTTCGGATGACTGACGTTCGGTAATCGACGCCCCTGTGTAGTATGGTGCTGTGGCAGTGTCAGAGCCAACAAGTATGTACAAGTGATTAATTCTACACATTTCCGACAAATTTACTTTTGTTGTTTGACAGATTGTAAATAAACAAAATGAATTAAAAAATGATGTGTTGTAATTCTGTTTTTGTGAACAAGTCAATTCAGTTTTCGCTCGGTTTTTAAAAATTACGTTTTTAAAGTTTTATTACAAAATTTGTAAAACTGATAAAATTGATTTGTGACCAAATTTTCAGTGTTTGTTCAATACGTTAAATTTAAGTTCTTTGGCCAAAAGAATTAAAATATACGTATTTGAGAAAAGCATTTTTCTAGCTGACTTCAGACTCATAAAAGAAATTATTTTAAAAACCTTGTTTCATTCCTATCAGTAAGTTCCTACGTCACCCTTAACGGGCAGGTAGACTGTTAAATTAATTGTTTTTTTATCTGCTGGTTCCAGGGCTACAAAAATAGTTCTGTTTCTTATAACATAATCAGCCAATTATGACTGGACTATTTAAGATCAGAAGAGGTAGAGATGTAAAAGACTAGTCAGAGTTATCTCCTCTGAGAGTAATGAATTTCATTATACAGCCAGACCCTTTGGTGAATGATTTTAAGGTGTCATTTGTCCGGTTCACTAAACCGAGACCTTGAAGTGAAGAAGAAGAAGAAAACTATAACCATAATATTAGGCCTAAGTACAATATATCATTTCCTGCAGTGTGTGAGCGTTTAAAATTATTGATGTATATTATTCAGCAGATTGAAGTGATAAGCACTGGTTTTTGGCTAGTAATGGAAGTCAGTTGATAGAGTTCCTGGTATTTTTTAGAAAGACCTTGTTTTGAATTATGTAACTTGATAACCTTTTTTGGAATTTAAAACTTACAGATGCGTGATTTGCTATGCGTGCCTAAGTGATAGGTATAATTTTTTCACTAATAATGGTGAAGTTATTTAAAATTTTAAGTGAAAGCAATAAAAATTCACAGCAAAGAGCGAATATTTGTTAGTTTATTTGTTGAAAGGGGGAATTTTGAGGTGGAGACCCTTTAGCAGACGTGGAAGTTGGACTACTCAATCGATATTCTGTTCGTAATCCATTCGATGTTTAATTGGGCTTCGCGAGATCACGCCATGAAAACCAATTAAAAGTGTCACGAAAACTTTGAACAAATTTACTCCCGAAATTGTTTTTGACTGGCTAGTAGTAATTGCAACGAAAATAAAACAGAATTAAAATAATTTTCCCTGCATATAATATATCTGTATCATGCAATAAATCTGGCCGGGGAAATGATTTCCTTGGTACAATCAAGCAGATTGCTCGCTGCAAGTCTAACTTGATTACTACTCTACAATCTTAATTACTTACGCCCTTCCACCGTTCCCCCCAACCTCCCACTTCCTCTTCACCCCGTTCTTTACCCCTTCATCTACTCAACCAATACTACCTTCGCGTACACAATCAACTATAGATTAAATAAATTAACTTATTTATTTTCAATTACGAGATCCATTTTGTTCACGAATTAGAACTAGTCCTTGTTCTAAGTGTTCGATAGCTATTATAAACTATAATTAAAAAAGATGTAATAGCTTTTGGAATGATTACGTTCATAAATCCAGAAACCAATTACTAACACCAACTTATTTATTTTCATTACAGTAATTCTTTAAAGTACACACAATCTTAATTTATATCATAAATGCCTTTCGAAAAAATGGTTCTAATTTATTAAATACCTCAATATTGTTTTAATTGGTTTATGTTAACCCAGTTTTATCTAGACCTTCGTTATCCAGATGAAATTTAATGTAAATAAATAATTATATCAGATAATTAAATATTATTATTCCAGTTTAGAAAACTAAATTATAAATATTAATAGAACAAGGTGTTATAAAATATACGACTTCCTTGAATTGTAAATTCTAATAAATTTTTTAATGAAGGTTGTAAATATTTCACAAAGTAAGTCTTGGTTTTGTCAGTTTCTTTGTTATTCGTATTACATAATATCACAGTCCACTATTTAATTTGTTAAATTTATGCCAATACTTACCAATTTACATATGCACGGATTTGAAAATGATACGGGTTAGCCCTCCTGGCATTTTTCAACTTCAAACTTATATTATTGGCGTTACTATCCATTTCGGATGTTGGTGATCATCATGGTTATTCCGAACTTCTTGATTACTCTCAAATCGGCGAGCCAATTCTTCTTCTGCCTGTGTTCCATTTTCCTTGCAGAATGCTTTGTAATAGTTCATATTTTTGTTGATTCTTCATGATATGTCCGCG
This sequence comes from Catonia carolina, assembly GCA_035578175.1. Classification (NCBI taxonomy): domain Eukaryota; kingdom Metazoa; phylum Arthropoda; class Insecta; order Hemiptera; family Achilidae; genus Catonia; species Catonia carolina. The sequence goes on along the minus strand of JAQMRL010000002.1, from coordinate 116,274,696 downwards.
TTACTGCTACTACAGCTTACGAATTTGACGATGTTGACTAATTTTAGGATTTTCATTATCCACGAGATTTCTAAGTTGATGATGTTTTGCGTCCAAGATGTTTTTAATATTTTCCTATACAGCCATAGATTAAAGATTTCGAGATTGCGGGTAATTTCCATGTTTAAGGTCTAAGACTACACCATACAGAATAACATAAAACAAATAGCATCTCCGGAGCCGCGGTTTAGTGTCCATTGTTATTTCATGGCTCTTAAATACTGAGCTCATTTTATTGAAAACACCTCTGGCCTTCCCAATGTGATACCTGATCTTCTGAGGTGTCTAATGATTCCCAGATACGTATATTGTTAGACTAGCTCTAATCTTCTGTGGTTGATGTACAGATTTACGTACGGATATCTTCCTAGCTGATGATCATAAATTTAACCCTACTGATGTTGACGTTTAGACTATGCTGCTTTCTTACTCCAACATAGTGATTTTTTAGTCCTGTTACCAAATTGTTAATGTCTGGTAATTTTCTTTTTAGAAAGAGAAATTTTGTTTTGTGACATGAAGTTGGTAGCCCTACTCAACCGGTATAGATATGGCAGTGTGAGTTGATTCTCCTTGAGCTGTATAAAATTTTGTGCCATTTCCGGTTGTGTTACGAACAGAGTGTACTTACGAACACACCCACTGTACAAGAAGTAATACAGAAGTTTTGAACCAGTTGCCATACACGACTTTAAAACCATCAGAACTCAGAAGCCGACAATCTCTAAGACAATAGTGAAACACGCAGAAGACTGCACAGACTGCGCCCCATAGATTTATATAAACACGTTTAACTCAAGAACAATACAACAAATTTTTAATTCATAGAGTGATACCAGGGGGTATTAATCATCCCTTCGCACTCACAACACATCTACTCATTGTTCTTTAAGAATAGATCGTAGAGTCGCAGTAACACAAAAAATTAAGCTTTACAATATTTTTCTTTTTGAATGAGATCAGTATATCTCTACTAATTTTTCTACGCATGTGGTGACGTGCTAAGTTTCGTCCATACATTTGCTGTTTTAAAGGATTGATATGGTCTGTTAAATTTTCAGTATTTGAGTACAACAGATTCTGGTACAGAAGGAATTTTCAAGTTAGAATGTAATGTAAATTTTGTTACATAATGTGGAGCCTTCATTATTTTGCGCAATTTTTTTAAACGATGAGCTTGAATTTTCTTAATGTGTTTTTTGTAGTTTCAAAAATTTATAACGTAATTCCAAATCGGGTGGTAAATAGGGTTATAAGATAATCACATAAATTTTAATCAAAGATTTAATTTTCTGTTGATGATTTTTTAGATTAATTTTGTGATTATTTAAGCCGTGACCTTAAAAAATAAAATCTTTTAAAAGAAATTTAATAGTTGTTTAAAGTAATCCATTAAAATTAGATACATATTGATACATGTTAAAGTTTCTATGATATTATTTAATATAAAATTAATTGGCAAAAATGTGTAAATGTTTATATAGTTACGAGTATGATTTATTTGAAAAATTGTTAAAGCAATACACGTATATCTTTGACATGACAGTCGTTCGTTGCACGCTGCTCACTGCATCAGGTATGTTTACAGCGGAGATTGCTTTTCCTCTATTTATACTTCTGGCAGATAATTAATTAACTGAGTGCATGCGAGAGGATTTTCCGAAATAGCCGGAAGGAAGGAAAATATAATTTCATACACGATGAAAGGGTGCAGAATTGAAAATATTTAACAGATTAAAATCTCACTGGTGTATTTACTCATTTTCGTTCTGTACTGCCCTTCCTCACTTTACCTTTCGACTCGTACCGTTTATTTCTCTCTCTCCTGCCCTCTCATCAACTTATTCTACAAATGAATTATCAACAAAATATTTCAGACTGTATAAACCAAGATTTATTAATCAATTTTTGTTAAAAATAAATTTTTTTAAACTCGTAATTACACAGTGATAATTATGCTATTATTTCGTATTAAACATTCTTTATCCGGAACTTAATCATATAAACCTCACATGCGGTTTTAGTTATTTCAACAAGTAGGTATTTACAGGCCTCAATGCAGCCAAACTCATTAGTATTCATAAAAGAAGCCTATAGTAGCCTATAGTGGCCTAAACATTCGAACATGTTTAGGCCATTATAGGCCATTACCTGAATGCAGCCAAAACTCATTAGCATAATTGTGGCCTATGCAAGGTAGATAAGTCTGTTACCTGAAGGCAGCCAAACTCATTACTATTCATAAACGAAGCCTATGTTGAAGCCTATAGTGGCCTAAACACAAGTTCGTTTGTTTAGATAATAATATTCAATCTTGGAACCATCAGTATACATAAATCAATGTCATTTCACAAAAACAAGTCATTAATTACTCGGACCTCTCTGTTCTGTAGCCCCAAGTGAAATGCCATTGAGACTCACTGCAGCGTTCTAAAATATGGTGTGGATGTGTAACAATTTTTTACCCCCTCCACTTCTCAATGTAGTAGTCAAGTTAAACCTGTTTCTTAAATGTCAAGGTGAACTTGTATTACTTATACATAATTCAAGTTTAACCTGTTTCTTAAATGTTAAGGTGAACTAGTATTACTTATACATAATACATGTTTATCCTGTTTCTTAAATGTCAAGGTGTACTAGAATTGTTGTAGTAATAGTTGAATCGAATGACTACACTCAACTATACAATAAGTATAAAAAACGTATAAATAAAGGAAACACATCTCTAAAGAATCATTTCTTGTGTATTCAAGTAACAATGTTTATTCCCAATGCCGAAGTTCTTCTCGCTCTTGAAGGTCGAGTCATTTCTTTGCGGTACACCTTCACTGATCAAGATGTCTGTGATCTATTGGTTTTCTTCGCTGATATGAAACCGAGCGTTATAGATGATCTGGTCTACTATGGCGTTCAATTAGCAAGTAACATTAAGTGGTATATTGCGGTGCACGTTGAAATGGAGAAAGTTGTTTACCATGAGGAGGGAGCGGAACCAACAACTATTGTTCAGACAGCTGTTTTTCACGGTAAGACTAGACAGTTAATTAATGTTGAAGTCAACATCCCTGAAATGGACCAACAATACGAAGATGCGATTCAAAAAATTCATTGTAGTATTGAGTCTTATACATCTAGAGGCAGTGGCTGGAGAGTAAAGAGAATTGTAATGTGCGACATACACATTGTACAATATTGTCCACTCTACGGAGCCGGATCTTATTTACCAACCCCAAAAAAGATTCTAGACCGCCAAGCTGTTATAAACATTAAAAATGACAATGATAGCATGTGTTTTGTTTGGTCAATTCTAGAGTATATTTACCAACAACCAAACCGTCCCAAAAAAGTAGGTTGGTACAAAAGATATTTAAATTATCTAAACCTTGACGGTATCAGTTTTCCGGTTAAACTAATAGACATACCTAAATTCGAACTCATAAATCCCAATATTTCAGTTAACGTTCTCAGTTATGAATCTGACACTGACATATTTTATCCAGTTTACGTGACAAAATACAGAAACCGCCAACATGTAATACACTTACTTCTCTTACCCGGTCCAACACGTGACTTATATCACTACTGCCTAATAAACACAAAAACAGACATCCGTACCGGTCATCAATACAACGGTCTTTCACGCTTATTAAATCGATCTCAAACAAATTGTCATCAAACAGTTTATTACTGTAACTTTTGTTATCATAGATTTTACACCAAAACAAACCGCGACAAACACATGTTAACCTGTCAAGAGTTTGGGTTACAACGCACAATAATGCCTGATCCCACTGACCCTGTTAAATCTGTAATGAAATTTAGAGAGTTTCGTAAAACTCTTAAAGTCCCTTTCACTATATACGCTGACCTGGAATCATTCATCACGCCTCTACATACCTCACACCCACGTCAAGTAGACGAAAACGGTCGCTCAGTAGCCTTCAATCATCCCACTCATAAACATATTGCAAGCGGCTACTCTTACCTAATTGTTGATGAAGACGGTAATATATTCCGCGGACCCGTCACATACAGAGCTCAAAACGATAATGATAACGTTGTTGAAAAAATGTTGGAACAGTTAATCAATGTTGGCAAAGAACTTGATTACAAGTTAAAAAATTGCATTCCTTTAAACATGACACCTGACGATTACAGAAAATTCGACACTAGCGCACTCTGTATGCTATGTAGTGAACCATTTTCATCACCCTCTGATTACAAGGTCAGACATCACTCACACACTACAGGTAGGTTTCTTGGAGCCGCTCACAATTCATGTAATTTCAAGGCCCCCTACGTCAATCACATCCCAGTTTATTTTCACAATCTTCGCGGCTACGACAGTCATCATATTGTTCATGCATTAGGTAAATTCAAAGATGTAAAGTTGTCATGCATTGCCAACTCATCTGAAAAATTCATGTCTCTCCAAGTGAACAATTTACGGTTCCTAGACTCTTATCAGTTCCTAGACGACTCACTAGACACACTCGTGGAAAATTTAAAAAACCATTGTGTTGATGCATCAACCACATTTAAACGTTTATCAACCCATTACCAAGACACCAACAAACGTGACTTACTGCTTCGAAAAGGTGTTTATTGTTACGAGTACATGAATGGTGTAAATCGCTTCCATGAAACTCAATTACCCCCTCAAGATGCATTCTTCAGCTCTCTTACACGTTCATCTATTAACGATGCTGATTACCACCATGCACATAATGTTTGGAACTCTTGTAACATACAGAATATGGGTGAGTATCATGACCTGTATCTGGAATGTGACACTATTCTTCTTGCAGACGTTTTTGAAAACTTCCGGACCCTTTCAATGCAGCATTACAACTTAGACCCTTGCCATTTCTACTCTGCTCCCAACATGTCATGGTCAGCCATGTTGAAAATGACCAACGTTTCGCTGGAACTTTTAACTGACATAGATATGCATCAGTTCATCGAAAGAGGCGTTCGTGGGGGAGTGGCTCAAATTCCAAAAAGGTTTGCAACAGCCAACAACAGTTCCTTCCCCGAACAATACAATGCAGATGCTCCTACTACATGGATCCAGTACCTCGATTGCGTAAATCTCTACGGTCATGCAATGTCACAACCACTCCCCAGCGGTGATTTCAAGTGGGTGGATCAAGAAGAAATTCCCAAATTTGACTGGACCACAATCCCCTCGGATTCACCCACAGGTTATATTTTAGAGGTTGATCTAGAATATCCTAAACAACTACACGATCATCACCGTGATTACCCGTTGGCTCCGGAGAACAGAGTACCACCGAAACTCTCCCCCTACCTTAAAAAACATTCAAAGCAGCTTAGCAAGCAACCCAAACTTCTTACCACATTGTATGACAAAGAAAAGTATGTGGTCCATTATCGTACACTACAGCTCTATCTTTCACTAGGTCTGCGTTTAAAAAACGTCCACCGCGTGATCCAATTCAAACAGTCTGATTGGCTTTCTCCATACATCGAATTCAACGCGAACCTTCGAAAAAATGCCAGTAATGACTTTGAGTCCCGTTTCTTCAAGCTTCTAAACAATGCGGTGTATGGTAAATCCCTGGAAAACGTTCGCAAACATACTGATTTCAAACTTGTAAATAATTCAAAAAAACTTGATAAATGGATCACCCAACCCCGCATGAAACGGTGGTTCACCTACAATCCAGAAGTTGTGGGTATTGCCCTAAACAAAGCACAAGTTACGCTGAACCGTCCAATCTACATAGGGTTTACTATTCTTGACCTAAGCAAATATATAATGTTCAACTTTCATTACAATTACGCAAAGGCTAGGTACGGTGACAATATTCGCCTTCTCATGACTGATACTGATTCTTTAATGTATGAGGTGCAATCAACAAACGTTTACGACGACATGAAAGATCATTTGAGTCTCTTTGATACCTCCAACTTTCCACCATCTCACGATTGTTACAGCACAATTAACAAGAAGAAAGTTGGTACTTTTGCTGATGAAACGCATGGAGTACCAATCAAACAGTTTGTCGGGCTCCGTGCCAAGATGTACAGTTTTGTTACACAAGATGGTGAAAAGCGCGTCGCAAAAGGTGTCAACCGGGTCTGTATCAAAAAAGACTTAATACATCAGTCATACTTGGACTGTTTATTACGCAGGAAACTGACTTACACAAAAAGTTCTTCCATTCGAAGCAGATTACATGAAATTTTTACTATAGACGTCAACAAGCTCTCTCTCTCACCGTTTGATGACAAACGATACGTATTGGAGGACGGACTAGATACACTACCTTACGGTCATTATTCGCTCGACGAACTCCATTCATGCCCGCCTGCAAAACGTGTTCGCACTGATCTTGACGTAGCGGGACCTTCCTCGCGACACGACTAACTGTTACGCAACAGTCAGTTGACCTTGACCATAAGGGTATAAAAAGCGTAGTTTTCTATCGAATCAGCTCACTTCATTTTACATTATGACGCAGTTAAGGACTGACATTTTAATGCAACGTTTCAACACGATTGCAGAAACTTCCTATCCCACCATTAAAAAGGTGCAAGAACTTTTACCCTCCATGCCGTACCGCATTGAGACTATGGAAAAATTAGTCACACGATATGGTCCTACTTTATATTTAACGTTGTCCACCCCTATTGATACTGTAGCGTTCGGTGTTTATTTACCAGCTGTCTATTATAACCGGTTTACAGAGACTGAAGTGGCCGTTTTGGCTACATCCGGGTTGTGTCTCGTTAAAAACGATACAAACGATTTGAGACTGTCTAAAAATTAACCCAAATACAGACTATATATAAAAAAAGAATCTCATCATACTTTTTTAGAAACATGACTGACATTCGTTCTGGTATTGCAAACGAACTGCATAAGCAGGCGCGTAAAAATTTTCCTAGGAGAACAATAACGTTAAAAGGTAGACACGATCTGTACCAGGCCGATCTTGTGGAAATGGGTAAATATGCAAAATTAAATAAAAATTTCAATTACATTCTAACCATTATTAATTGTTTTACCAAAGTCGCAGACGCAATTCCGATAAAAAGAAAAACGGGTGTAATGGTAGCAAACGCATTAAGACCGTTTTTAAAATCTCACCCGATGCGTAATTTACAAACGGATGACGGTAAAGAATTTTTCAATGTTCATGTACAAAATCTAATAAAACAATTCGGAATCAATCATTACGCTACGTTTTCTGAGAAGAAGGCTGCCATAGTTGAACGGTTCAATAGAACATTAAAAACACAAATGTGGCGTGTGTTCACCAAGCAGGGAACTTATAACTGGTTGAAAATATTACCCGGAATTATTGTCAAATACAACAACACTTTTCACAGATCTATCGGAATGAAACCGAATCAAGTTAACCTTCATAATGAAAAACAAGTCATGGATCGGTTAAACATTGTACCTAAACGATGGGTGGGTAAGATAAGAAAGGAATTTAAAGTCGGTGATAAAGTACGCATTAGTAAACATAAGATGGTTTTTACTAAGGGATACTTACCTAACTGGACTAATGAGGTGTTCACCGTATACAAAATACAACCGACTTTACCCATAACGTACCTTCTCGCCGACAGTAGGGGAGAAATACTAAAAGGTGGCTTCTATGGTTACGAGTTGATGAAAACGAAATACGACGATGTATTCTTGGTGGAAAAGGTGTTACGACGTAAAGGTAACATGATATTAGTCAGATGGTTAGGATACGATACATCACACGACTCGTGGGTAAAAAAAGGTGATATTTTATAAATGCGTGTTTTCACTTTCATTGTCATACAAGACCACTAAAAGGTTATATATTGCACGTACTTAGATACGAACGCTTTGTTCCATTCCCGACTCAAAATGGAGTGCATTCCACAAAAAGAAAAACTAGATTTGATTAATTTTGATAAGTACACCGAGCCTATGAAATCTAAACAAAAAAACCGACATAGTAAACTCCTTCCCAATACGATTAGATGTATAATATGTGGACCCTCAAATTGTGGAAAGACGAACCTACTCTTCAATCTCATCTTTGCTGAAAACGGAGTGAAGTTCAAAAATATATACCTGTTTTCTAAATCGTTAAACCAACCAAAATATCAGTTTTTATCACAGGTAATGAAGGGTATTCCAAAAGTTGGTTATTTCACATTTAATGAAAACGAAAGTGTTTGCCATCCGAGTAAAGCCAGACCTAATTCTCTGATGATATTTGATGACATTGCGTGTGAAAAACATGATAATATACGAAACTATTTTACAATGGGACGTCACAACCATTTGGATACATTTTATTTAGGTCAATCATATAGCAGGATCCCCAAACATTTGATCAGAGACAATACCAATTTGATTGTTGTATTTAAACAAGACGATTTAAATTTACAACATATTCATTCGGATCATGTAAACTCAGACCTATCGTTTAATAAATTTAAAGAAATCTGCAAAATGGCGTGGAAAAATGATGGTGGCAATTTTCTCGTAGTTGACAAAGACAGTGACATCAATGAAGGACGGTTTCGCGTAGGTTTTGATAAGTTTATTCGGGTATAAATAGAAGCGATCTATTGGCTTTTCGGGTTTTTTTTGTAAAATGGATAAGAAACAGATGTCGATCGCGTTACAAATGCAACGCTTAAGGGACAATATTAAACGTAAACATAGATCGTTTACTACAGGCGTGATTGAATCGGATGAGCTTTTGGAGAAACGATTGAAACCGATTGTTGACCCGTTGAAAGAGTTTATCAAGAAATCTGACAACATGCATCCAAAAAAAGAAGAGGTGGTGGATAGTGAGGAGGGGAAACAGCCCTGGGATGACACCGAGTTCCCATTCAAACGGTTTAATCCGCACCAAACCAGTACACCTACTTCACATAAAAATAAATCAAGGACGAACCAATCGTTACTGATCGATTCTTTGAGCGATGAAAACCCTACAAAACATTATCTTCACCTGCTCATCACAGACAAGAATAATACGATGGATCATGTTTACGGTGTATACTTGAAAGACGACAAGTTGATGATTGGTGATAAACAAGTCAATTTCGGTCATATGAAATTGATAATAGGCAAAGAAAATTATGAGCTTACGGCTGGTCTGCACTCACTCATCTTTGAGAGGGAACCAAGCGCCTCGTATACAACTGATGACCTTGACATATATCGCAAAATATTATTGCAAACAAACGCCTATCGTCAAGGTTACGACCCGAAGCGACAAATAAACTCTAATCGTGGTTACAAATATATGCATATAATCAAACCGCTTTTTAACAAAACCACACCTCTTGTTCCTGCTGAAGGAAGTGGGATGGTCATGACAAGTGATCGTGTTCAGTATGTGCATTGGGATGATGTAAACGAATTGTGTGACCGGTTGCGGTTGTTGTTAGCCTCCGAAAGGGCGGGAAATTTTGGACATACAAATGAAATCCAATCTATTATAGAGGAGCTACGAGAAAGCGGTGTTATAAAAGGCGGTGCGTTGAAACGAAATCGACACTATTAAAAAAAAAATGAGTATCGACAAGTTTGGTCACTCGAATAGATGGCGGGATGGCGGAAGCGGTGGGGGTGATCGATATCATCATATTCTAAGCCAGCCCGGGGGGTTTGCTTTAAAACTGACTAAAGATGGGGACTTAGACGCGGCGGGAAAACGATTATCAAATTTAAATTTTCCAATATCTAATACGGACGCCGTACGTAAAATGGATTGTATCACACTCGATCCAAACTTGACATCCACCGTCGATATGAAAAAAAGAAAAATTATAAACGTAGCAGATCCTGAATCAGATAGTGACGCTATCAATTTGCGTGCCATGAAACGAGCCTGTCTAACAACAGATCTACAACTCGACGATCAAGTTTACAACGCAAACTTCATGAGAGTAAAAAATGTTGGAGAACCTCTTGAAAACAACGATGTAGTGTCTGTGCAGTACCTTTCAAAAAACTATGCCACTAAGGCAGACATGCGATCGACACTAGATGTTGCATCAGCAGCAACAGCTGCAGTAACAGCAAGTCTTGATACAACAACCGCGGCCACAACAGGTGCAGTCGCAACAGATGTTGAGGGAAATCCAGTGTTCAACAATAGACGTTTGACGCAGATAGCTGCACCAGTTGATGATCAAGACGCAGTCACCTTGAAATATTATAAAGAACATACTGCTTTAGATGTTGACTCGCAGGCGAAACAAATAGACATGCATAAATACGTGATAAAAAATATAGGCTTACCTGACGACGACGATGATGCTGTAACACTTGGCTTTCTAAACTGGAAATATGCTAAACAGACGGCTCTAGAAAAGGCGATCTTGATTAATGAAGAAAATAAAATAGCAGACGTGAGAAAGTGCAGACTCATCAATGTGGCGACTGGGACGGGTAAAACAGACGCGGTTAATGTTAATCAAGTCAGGGACATTTGTAACGAAGTGTTTGAAACATCTGTGCAAATGGCGATTTATTTGCAAAAACAACAACGTGGTGAAAGAACCGCTTCAGGTGATGTGAACGAATTTAAAAAGCTCACTCAGTCGTTAAAAGACCGACTGCAAGAGTTTAGTGAAACTTTTTCGGTTCCAGGATTTCCAGAGAGGGGTGAAAGGGGTGAGAAAGGTGAAAGGGGAGAACCCGGGGCTAAAGGCGAACCTGGTAGGCCGGGACCGAGAGGTGCACCTGGTGAAGGTATAAAATTTAATTCAAAACTAGATGCATATGACATGCAAGGAAAACGCATTATTAACGTTCCACATCCAATAGGACCGACAGACGCCGTAAACAGAGATTACGTTACGCAAGCCTTAACAAACTTTTTGGACGTTGTAGAGAGATCGCAACGGCGTAAAATCAGAAGTATACATGGACCGGAGGCGCTTCCATTGACGGCCGGAGAAGTGGTGGACGACCCGAAAATAGATCAAATAGCGAACGATTTTTTGGACACGCTGATAAAAATTATACATCGACATCAACATTACAAGATGGGACCAGAATTTCAACCTGTAATAGGCCCTCAAGGACCTAAAGGTGATAAAGGCCCCCCTGGAAGCCAAGGCCGGCCTGGTCCCGCTGGTAAAGACGGAAAGACTGGTCCTAAAGGTCTTCCAGGGAAAAATGGTGAACAGGGAAGGCCAGGGGAACGAGGCCCTCCCGGTGTACAGGGCCCCTCAGGTATAGGTTTCGCCTTGGACCAAAACGGTGATTACGATATGAAATCAAAGAGACTTACAAACGTAGGCGCACCATCGATTGGAAACGATGCAGTAATATTATCTTATTTAAACGATAGACTAAACAGTGGCAGCAATATGAAAACTGAACAGCCCACTAGTGGGACTTCATATACTCTTAACATGGATGACATTTGAGATTAAAACATCATTTTTTCCTCAATATAGATGTAAAAAAAGATATATAAGGACGAATAAAAACTATAAATATGTGTGAGAATGTTTGTAAAACGTCAGAAGGGAGCAGGACTGCTTGACGCAATCAGCGAGATCGGTGGTAAGATATTGAATCGTACCATCGACTTATTACCGGTAGAACTACATATTCCTGGTTACCAGTACTGTGGACCCGGTACTAAATTACAGGAGCGGTTAAGACGAGGCGATCAAGGGATAAATAAATTGGATTCAGCGTGTAAAGAACACGATATCGCTTACTCAAAGTATAGTGACAACTCGAATCGGGCAGAGGCTGATAAAGTGTTGATAGAGCAAGCGTGGAAACGAGCTAAAGCAGGTGACGCAAGTGTAGCAGAGAAAGCGGCTGCGTGGACAGTAACAAACCTTATGAAGCTGAAAACTAAATTTGGAGGCAGCTTACGACGACATCGTCGTAAGATGACACGTCGCGGTGTACGCAAACGGAGTCGAAATACCCGTACAGCGTCCGGTCAAGGACTGTATTTGAAAAATTACAAAGGACGCGGTGTATACTTGAAAAACTACAAAGGTCGTGGATTGCAGATACGTAAAAAAAAAAAAACTTCCACCCGTTGCCACCGCGCGCGTTAAACGGACATGAACTATTAAAATATGGCAGCCATGTTCCACATTTTCGAGGTGTTTTCATGTTAAACAGACTACCGTCACGGGTCCGCAAAAATGAAAGCGGTATAGTAAACTTGGATCAAGACAGTGGACATGGCACGCATTGGGTGTGCTACAAAAAATTTGGCGCCAAAGTTGTATATTATGACAGTTATGGTAACTTACGACCTCCACCAGAGTTGGTACAATATTGGAAAACAGGTGTGGACGGTCATAATATCACTATACAATTTAACTATAAAAAGGAGCAAAAGAAGGTGAATTGTGGCCATTTGTGTTTGAAATTTTTACACGCATAATGTTTTCAATATCTGGACGAGGCTCAATTCTACAATGTGATGTGTTTCCACCCATTGAGCTCGGCAATGAGTATAACTGGGAGATTGGACTAGTCAATCTATCCACTTACAATACGATTCCCAATGTGGAAACGGACGTCAATGACACTTTTTTTTTTGGTAGTGTAAACGCCTCTTCCCATCAACTACCCGACGCAGAGGGTACAGTGAAAGTGTCCAACGAGCCACCAGATCTATTCAGTGGTCGAGCAACCAAAGTCTATTCGGAAGCAGAACAGCAAATATTGGATAAAGATAAAAACAACGCAGGTGTGACGATTGTCATACCCCAGGGTGCGTACGAGTTGGAAGATTTAGAATCGTACATAAAAGAGACATGTACGCGATCTAACATCCCTTTGAAATTTCATTTAAAAGCTAACAATAATACTTTACATACAGAAATATTCTGTTCACGTCCCATAGATTTCACTCACCCAAACAATTTTTCCTCAATGTTAGGGTTTACAGAACGGGTGCTTGAGCCAGATAAATGGCATGTATCTGATAATGAAGTAAACATTATAAAAGTTAATATTATTAGAGTGTTATGCAATATTGTGCAAGGTTCGTATGATAACGGCAAAGAAACGCATATTTTACACGAATTTCCGTTGGCCGTTGACCCCGGTTATAAATTGTTAGAAACACCTACTAATGTAATATATATGCCGGTAAATGTTAAAAGGTTGCAGTCTATTGTTATCCGCCTGGAGGATCAAGACGGAAATCTCATAAACTTTGCTAACGAAGTAATCTCGTTGCGTTTACATTTACAACGTTCTAGAAATGGGACTAGTAATTTTTCCACGTAAAACATATAAGTATAATAAACACATGAGTTCATATGTCAGTCGGAAACAGTCCGTGAACCGGTTAAAACCACATAACTCACATTTTTTAAAATCTTTAGGCTTCCGTGTTTAAGTGACAATGGATGTATTGAATGTTGAAGGAAAAGCTGTTTTTAATGATTTAATTACTAGCTGGGAGTATCATACCCACACTCCTTATGCATCGTCCACGTACCAAAATAATGATGAAATAAGAATTCCAATACATCAACAAGATGTGTTTACATTGCCTAGTGAGAGTTATCTCTACGTGGAAGGTACGTTATTGGAAAAAGCCAACACGGTGGGAGCAAACTATAAACTAGTGAACAACGCCGTGGCCTTTCTTTTTGATGAGGTAAGATTCGAAATAAATGGAATAGAGGTGGACCGAATCAAAAACCCGGGAATCACTTCTACCATTAAAAATTATCTAACGTTAAATGCAAAAGATAACTCGTTAGATAACGCTGGGTGGAATCAATCGAAAGGTTCAATCGAAGTAAATGCAACAACCGGTAAGTTTACATTCTGTTATCCGTTAAAATTTCTCTTACCTGTCTTTGATGATTATACGAAAATTACATTACCTGTCAAACAAGAACTGGTACTCTTACGAGCTCCCAATGATAATGATGCTGTCCTATTACCTGATGGAAAAACAAGTTTTCTATTGACCTTGACAAAACTTCATTGGAAAATTCCTTACATTCGTGTCAATGATGTTACACGTTTGAACTTGTTAAAACTTGTTGAATCTGACAAACCTGTTCAGATGCCCTTTAGGAGATGGGAACTCCACGAATACCCCGCGTTCCCACAGACCACGCAACATCTGTGGTCGGTGAAGACTTCTTCACATATGGAAACAGCTAGGTACGTTATTGTTGCGTTCCATACAAAAATAAAAAGCAATCCAAACGCTAATCCAACTCATTTTACAAGCGATGATAAATCAGTCTCGGTTCGTAACATAAAACTCTTTTTAAATGATCAATATTTCCCATACGATAATTTTCACGGTGACATGAATCTCTTTTTCGAAGTGTATTCACGGTTCAAATCTTCTTACTTGTGTGACATGAGTACAGGTCCCTTTCTAAGTCTGTCTGATTTTAAAAAAAACGGTGCAGTATATGTTATCGATTGTTCTAAACAGAATGAAACCATTAAAACGGGTGCTGTAGACTTAAGGTTGGAGATTGAAACGGAAAAAACGGTTCCCGCTGAAACCGCTGCTTACTGTTTGATTGTGTATGACGCCATAGTAGAATACAGACCATTGACGGGAACAGTACGCAAACTTATGTAATGACAAGTTATAAATTACGCTACCTTATAGAAAATACTTCAGTTATAACCAAGCAGGATGGGATCACGGATTACAACTTCAGAAGATGCAGAGGATAAAGAATTACTCCTACCACCATCACCAAAAGGTATGTTTTTCATATTTTTACCTCTTACATATACGCTAAACAAAAAATTTGATAAACACGTAACGGTAGGCGTTGTTCATGATGAGCAAAACTTAAATACGGGTATCGTTTTTACATCGTCCCATAAACGGGTGACTTTATCATATCATTTATGGAAATTACTGGTGCAGAACCGTGATTACATACAGCTTGCACTGGACAAGGGGACAAAAATTACGTGTCACTTGAAAGACATTGCAGATGGGGAGAGCTCATATGCAATAGTTGAGGTTAGACAAATTTTTGGTAAATTTTATGTACAGATTATAGACGTAAAAAAGAACAAAATTTCATTAACACCAACAGAATGGTTGTACTTTGATAAATACATTCCGAACCTGTCGAATCATGTTCGTGAATTATGGTTCGATGAGCTAAAAATAGTGGAAGAGATAGAGGGGGAACGCAATGTGACGTCACCCGGCTGGTGGTTGGATAGATTGCGTGATGAGATCAAAGTATATAATGCGATTTACACTTTGGAAGACTAGTCAGTGGATTATCAACTATCATTATGTACGATTCGATAATCGAAGATTTAACGCTTCTGATCGGGGATGTGGTTGTTCCATTCTCTGCAAAGTGTAAGTTGAAACATAGTTATGTCATGGTTGCTGATTTCTCTCTTCACAATTTCTTGGAACCGGCTGATGTTAAAATTGAAATTAAATTTAAAAATAAAACACACACCTACATTTGTAAATTTGAATGTGGTGATTTTAAAAAAATATCTCTCGTTGGTTTGGATAAAATTACATTCGTTGGTTTCACTCGAGACCCACAGGATGGAAAGATACAAAAATTTATGATAGATGACCATGTATGCAATAAACGATCGTCGGTAGCAGAAGGTGACAAGATGGTTCTGTCTTTGTCTGTTTTTGATACTATAGACAGACGAGAACCAGTATTTGACGTAACAGACGGACCTAGTTCTACCACAAGAACTGATTCGTGTAAACGGACCTTAGTAGGATTTGAAAGCGAAGAAAAATCTATCGAGTCGTACAAAAATTGTACAAGATATTTAAAAGATAATCTGCTTTTATCTGTGTATATAATTTTTTATATTGGTAGCACTGAACATTATATATTGCAAAAATAAATAAATTGCTTCAACCGAATATTTTGTAATCATTGTAGCAAGATGCATTCATCTAGTTGTATTTGTGAATTTCAAGCTTTTTATGATAATAATAGTGACTTTGTAATTAAAGAATTTGTTGTGTTGGACATTTCTAATCGATCTTTTATACATTTACATTTTAGACCACCTTACGAGCGTAGTGAACTGAATTCAGTTTACCAAAAAACAACACTTTGGTTAGAAACTCGTTTTCATAGTTTGCTTTGGGAAGATGGTGTTATTCCGTACAGTTTAACAACAATAAAAAGTATTCTCACCCAGTATAAAATTATTTATACGAAAGGTGTTGAAAAACAAAACTTTATAAAATCACAAGTGGGAGAAAGTAGTAAAGTTGTGAATTTAGATGATTATAAACATATGATACCAAAATTAACAAATAAAAATAAAAAATATTGTCCTTTGAATTCAGGCGCGCATAAAAAAGATGATAAAATGCGGTGTGCTGTCTCAAAAGCTATTCATCTTGCAAAGTGGTTATGTTGTGATTTTAAAAGAGAACACGATAGGTTAAATTCCTTTGTAGATAGAACTGATACAGTCGTTCAAGAAATTGCAAAACGAGGGTTTTATTTTGACAAAAACAGCAATACAATACGTTGTAATTGGTGTAAAAAGTATTTTTATAACATTAACACTTTACAGGTGGAACATGATATGGTTTCACCATCTTGTGAGTCGTTGATTGGTTATGTCAATAATGTGCCACTTTTTTTAGAGAAATTTGTACCTCGTCATGTAAACATTAGACATCAATTGTACGAAGAAGAGGCTTAAACAGTCTAAAAACACAAGCTAAAGAACATAAAAAAAATGAAATTTCTTTAGTGTACCTCATAAAAATGTTGACATAAGCTCTGGAGGCTAGCTACCACCGTAAACGGACATCTTTGGACACTCTCTTTTTATAAGGGCGCTGATGGATAAGGACCGCCAAAGACAAAGTTACGGACACTCTTATGTCACTAAAAATGAGTGTACGTGTGTATGTACTACTGGTGTTTAAGTTTAAGTAAAAATTATAGTGGCTAGCTATGATAAAATAAATAAAAACTTGGTTTTTGTTTTTTCTGAATGAATGTGTTAAGCGAAAAATTAAAAAAAAACAAATAAATATGATAGGTTGTGTCTTTTTTGATGAAAACAATAGTTTCTTTAGTACAAAGTTTAAAAATGTAAAAAAATAATTAAAAAATTAAAAAAAACACAAAATGTCTAGGTTTAGAATGTGGTAGGGGAAATGTGTAGTATAAATTGCAGAACGCGAGTGGTCACTGTATCACAATGTCGTCAGACCATGAAGAGAAGTATCATTTAGAGAGCTGCGATGGAGTTAGGCACTGGGTGTTTTGTCTTAGTCCTGGTCCATTTGAAAGATCGCAAGAGGTTTGTGGACCCTGTCCAGGACCAGATTGTGAGATGAGGAAGAGAAATGATCATATTGAACAGTATCATGTAGAATACTGTAACGGATCAACTCACACATACAATATTTGTACTGCGTTAGACACTTGTAACGTAGAACCGTATGTTAGACAGTGTGAAGGAGATTGTTGGTGGTTAAGGAATAAAAATAAGGTTAATTGAGAAGGTGTGACTGAAAAAAAAAAACAAAAAAAAATGAAAAAAAATATAAAAAAGAATTTAGGGTAAGCCTGAGTGGTTTGTAGGCCTCTGTCACAAGCAAACGTGACCTCAGCTTAAGTCTTGAGCTGGGGGGGAAGGAGTTGTTTATCATCAAACACTCTGGGTCCACTCATTAAAAAAAAAACCTACGCGTCTCATGTACATGTACCTCCCAAACGTACCGAACGTACGGATGGTCCAGGTTGACGTGGAAAGCATGTAATGTCTTTATAAGATGTAGTAACTTTGTCTAGACAGTTTCATCTTGTTTACCTTGACATTTAATATTATGTCTAATTCAATACAGGGTTATTACCATGACATTTAAGAAACAGGTTTAAACTTGTAACCATGTCTAGACAGTTTCCTCTTGTTTACCTTGACATTTAAAATGGTTGTTATAGTAGTAAGCTTGTCTAGACAGTTTCATCTTGTTTACCATGACATTTAAAATACATACTTCGTATTATGTCTAATTCAGATTATTACCTTGACATTTAAGAAACAAGTTTAAACTTGTATTATGTATAAGTAATACTAGTTCACCTTAACATTTAAGAAACAGGTTAAACTTGAATTATGTATAAGTAATACAAGTTCACCATGACATTTAAGAAACAGGATAAACTTTTATTATGTATAAGTAATACTAGTTCACCTTTTGTTTACCTTGACATTTAAAATACTTACTTTATATTATGTCTAATTCAATACTAGTACGCCTTGACATTTAAGAAACAGGATAAACTTGTATTATGTATAAGTAATACTAGTTCACCTTTTGTTTACCTTGACATTTAAAATACTTACTTTATATTATGTCTAATTCAATACTAGTACGCCTTGACATTTAAGAAACAGGTTTAAGTAATACTAGTTCACCTTAACATTTAAATTGGTTGTTATAGTAGTAACCTTGTCTAGATATCGTATAAATAGAATGGGACCATACATGCTATTTATCTAGAGTCTTACTTCAACAATGAACCGACACATTGAGAGCCATTATGACATATGGGAGCACATCTTCCGTTATCTAGATGAAGAGGCAATCGAAATTTGTTATTTTGTTTGTTCCATGTTTCGGTATATTGCGAGGAGAAAGGTTGAACTACCTAAAAGTTTATTTCTTGGAACGCCAAAATCAATTCGTGGACGTTTTATTTCCATTCACAGATGGGATAGTAATTTACGGGTAATATTGTATTATGTTTATAATGGTTTTTACAATTTTCATAGTAATTATTATTGCTCTGGTTGTAAAATACCTTTAAATCTTATCCAAGCAAATTTGCTTTCACACGGAATGCATTGCTGTTTCAAATTTAATATTTTTTCATATTGTGAATCTTCCACATGGTATGTTTTCCACGCTTTCAGAAAAAAATACTTTCATTTTAATATTTTACGAAGTCATTTTCTTTATTTATTTCCATGGGTAAAAATTTGTGTTGTGTATAAAAAAAAGTATAATTTATG
Source organism: Catonia carolina (assembly GCA_035578175.1). Taxonomy (NCBI): domain Eukaryota; kingdom Metazoa; phylum Arthropoda; class Insecta; order Hemiptera; family Achilidae; genus Catonia; species Catonia carolina. Next base: position 116,255,651 of record JAQMRL010000002.1, on the reverse strand, counting down.
TATGTTAAAAATTAATTTTAAATTTGAAATTAATAAGAAAATTATAATTAAGGAATTTTCAGAATTATGTAATTATAAAAAGAAAATTTCTTGTGCGAGTGTACATGAATTGGTTTTCGTTCCAGGAAATAGTGCCTTTAAAAGTTTAAAAATGTATGAAAATCAGGATAATAAGACTAGATCTTTTGAGTTTGTGTGTCAAGATAACCATTATTCACATGTAATAAAATATAAGTAATTTTTCATGGAGAAAAGTGGGGAGGGGATAAAGTGGAGGGGATGATTTGTATATAGTGGGGGTAAATAGATAAAGTGGAGGGGATGATTTGTATATAAGGAGTTCTATTTTCAAATTAAAACATCAGTCATCATGGCATCATCTTCCAGCGCTACAGACAACTTTCTGGATACGTTTAACAGCCTATCCAGTCAATGGAATACCAGAAAGTTGTCTGAATTAATTGTAGGTTACAACTATAAAGTGAAAAGTATATATCAGGTAGCTACAAGATACGGTGGTTCGCTAATGTGTACTTTATTTGATGAAGTAGGAGAGAATTTGATATTTTCTTACCCAAGAGATATTCAAATATCTTCAGGAAAGAAGATTTGGATGCGATAGATGTGAGCAAATTTGTATTTATTTATGAAAATGGTCAAATCAAGATGGAGATTTCGGCAAAATAAAAAAACACAAGTAAGTTTCTAAATTAATTAATTTATCTTTTCAAAAATAATAGTAGTTTTTTTTACAATAGTTGTTTTTATAATTTTTTTTATTTGGACAGGCGTTTGGCCTGTCCAATCAGTTGTTATTGAGTGCACTTCCTGAAAAACAAAAAAAAACAAATTATAATGAATCCATTGAGCTAGATATAGCTAGATATAGACTAGAGGTAGCACTGAGAAAACGAATTGCATGCCGTCAGGCTGCTACGCCGCCATATTGCGGTGAGGATAGATAATGCGCGGTATTCAAACTGTCATACAAATCGAATGACTGAAAGTTGATAATATAACATTTAATGGTAGAGCGTTCTTTTATACATAACATACTAAAATTTCATTATCATAGCACAATAGGTTAATTAGTTATGATGATTCTAGCGAAGGTCTGCATTGACAAAAATCAAAATTTGGTTGAAAAAAAAAGTTGCTTAAATTTAAGTTTCAGCATATACAAATGTTAATTTGAACCTTTTGTAGTAAGGAAAAAATAATAAAAAAATTCTAAAATGGGTCTTAATATTTTTTTTTCGAATTTTTAAAAAAGGTGTACATTTTTTAAATTCTCAAAAATGACTGAAAAAAAATTTGCTTAAATTAAGCGTTTGACTAGCGCAAATAAAAATTTGATCTTTTCTTATAACGGGAAAAATAATAAAAAAATTCTAAAATGGGTCTTAATATTTTTTTTCGAATTTTTAAAAAAGGTGTACATTTTTTAAATTCTCAAAAATGACTGAAAAAAAAATTTGCTTAAATTAAGCGTTTGACTAGCGCAAATAAAAATTTGATCTTTTCTTATAACGGGAAAAATAATAAAAAAATTCTAAAATGGGTGTTAATATTTTTTTTCGAATTTTTAAAAAAGGTGTACATTTTTTAAATTCTCAAAAATGACTGAAAAAAAGATTTGCTTAAATTAAGCGTTTGACTAGCGCAAATAAAAATTTGATCTTTTCTTATAACGGGAAAAATAATAAAAAAATTCTAAAATGGGTCTTAATATTTTTTTTCGAATTTTTAAAAAAGGTGTACATTTTTTAAATTCTCAAAAATGACTGAAAAAAAAATTTGCTTAAATTAAGCGTTTGACTAGCGCAAATAAAAATTTGATCTTTTCTTATAACGGGAAAAATAATAAAAAAATTCTAAAATGGGTCTTAATATTTTTTTTCGAATTTTTAAAAAAGGTGTACATTTTTTAAATTCTCAAAAATGACTGAAAAAAAAATTTGCTTAAATTAAGCGTTTGACTAACGCAAATAAAAATTTGATCTTTTCTTATAACGGGAAAAATAATAAAAAAATTCTAAAATGGGTCTTAATATTTTTTTTGAATTTTTAAAAAAGGTGTACATTTTTTAAATTCTCAAAAATGACTGAAAAAAAGATTTGCTTAAATTAAGCGTTTGACTAGCGCAAATAAAAATTTGATCTTTTCTTATAACGGGAAAAATAATAAAAAAATTCTAAAATGGGTCTTAATATTTTTTACGGCCCAATGAAAAAGGGTCTGCAAATTGAAAATCGAAATTTTTGATCGAAAAAAAAATTTCGGAATTTTCGAAAACCAACCGCTGGACATGTTAATTTGATCCTTTCTTCTATTGGGAAAAATAGTAAAAAAATTCTAAAATTGTTTTTTATATTTTTTACAAGCGTTATAAAAAAGGTCTGCACGCTCACTCCCTTTAAGGGCTTATAACTTTTGAAATAAATTTTTTATCAAAAAACTAACTATACCACGTTAATCCTGGATACAAAAAACATAAGTACACCAATTTTGGTGAAAATCTAAAATTATGAATTTTCCAACTTTTCAGTGAATTTTACACGATGAACATCGCGTCTCATTTTTTTCACGAAAAATACTTTTCTCTCCGATTTGCATGAAATTCACATACTACATGTATTTTTTAATTTAAAAACGATTGGCACTAGCAGATTTTCCATTTTCCTCCTGCCTGAAAAGTTATGACGCTTTTCCGGGAAAACCGGGATGGTGAAAATCGGGAAAATTTTTTTCAAAAAATTCAACATATACAAAATGTGCGCCGTTCAATTTTAGGGTATAGGTATATTTTTTACGTATGTACGATTTTTTGTTAAAAAGTTACAGCGATTTTTCCAACGTCTAGTCAAGCAATGTACTGTATTTAGTGTTATATAAGTTTCACTTGTCATTCGTACAAATTCCGATAGATAGCGTATAAGACCATTTTTTATTTCTATAATTTTCAAATTTGTAATTCACATACCACATCTAACAGATTTTCTGTCATATTAATCTGTCGTGCAGATTGGGGGTGGTCATTAGAAAATTGTTCCTCGCCATCTGATATTGTAATAACTTCCTGAAAAAAAAAGTAATAAATATGTGTTTTATTTATGTTTCAGAGTTTTGAGAGCTGAATTAAGAATAAAGAAAAACATTTGCATATAAAAAAACAATGTAGAATATTATAAATAAAATTAAATATTTTTATTACATTAGTTTGTTTTTTATGGATTTTCTCCTGTTGAATTATCATTTAGTTAACCATATGATAAGAAACAGAACTATTTCTTGTAGCTTGTGGTTGAAGCAGCCAAAAGGCTGGTTTAAACCTCTAGAGGTTTTACTAAGTAAAAAAACGAGGAGTGAGGTGGTTTACCATTGTCTTCCTCACCGAGTTGAAAGGGTATGCTTATCAGCATGCCAGACCCTCTGAAAAGCACCCACTTTCCACCCTGCAAATGACACCTTCACTTCATTCACCACTGGGTCTGGCTGTATAGTGAAATGAATTACTCTCAGAGGAGATAACACTGACTAATGTCTTTTACACCTCTACCTCTTCTGTTCTTAAATGATTCAGTCATTTAATTGGCTGACCATGTAATAAGAAACAGAACTATTTCTTGTAGCCTCTCTCCTGTTGAATTATCATTTAGTTAACCATATGATAAGAAACAGAACTATTTCATGTAGCCTGTGGTTGAAGCAGCCTGTAGCCTCTCTCCTGTTGAATTATCATTTAGTTAACCATATGATAAGAAACAGAACTATTTCTTGTAGCCTGTGGTTGAAGCAGCCAAAAGGCTGGTTTAAACCTCTAGAGGTTTTACTAAGTAAAAAAACGAGGAGTGAGGTGGTTTACCATTGTCTTCCTCACCGAGTTGAAAGGGTATGCTTATCAGCATGCCAGACCCTCTGAAAAGCACCCACTTTCCACCCTGCAAATGACACCTTCACTTCATTCACCACTGGGTCTGGCTGTATAGTGAAATGAATTACTCTCAGAGGAGATAACACTGACTAATGTCTTTTACACCTCTACCTCTTCTGTTCTTAAATAGTTCAGTCATATAGTTGGCTGACTATGTAATAAGAAACAGAACTATTTTTGTAGCCCTGGAACCAACAGATCGAGTGCAATTAATTTAACACTCCACCTGCCTGTTAAGGCAAATCAATAATATTATAATATCAAGTTTAAAAAAATAAATAAGATATTTACCTCCTCCATCTGACGGGGTAAATCTTGGATAATGCGTCGAACGTTCCGTAAACCTTGTTCCATTTTTTTGTCGATTTAATAAATTATAAATGTTAAAGCGGGTATTTATATACATTTAACAAGGAAGGTAATAAAAATAAAAATGCAGTTCGAATAATCACTCTTCTAAAAATAATAAAAAAATGATTACTTGAGGTAAAATGGTTATGTAAATGTCTGTAGACTTAAAAGAATTTTTTAAATGTAGTTAAAATACTTGCTATTCTAAAAATAATAAAAAAATGCATTACGGTAAAACCATAACCACAGACAATATATTTTATAGTGACCTTAACATTTAAACATGCATTCTGATAATTGCATGTTTAAATGTTAAGGTCACTCAGACTACTATAGGCTTCTTTTATGAATAGTAATGAGATTGGCTGCATTGAGGCTTGTAAATACCTACTTCAACATACTACTCTATTACTTAAATACACTCAAAGGTTTATTCAGTAATAATAATAATAATAATAATAATAATAATAATAATAATAATAATAATAATAATAATAATAATAATAATAATAATAATAATAATAATAATAATAATAATAATAATAATAATAATAATAATAATAATAATAATAATAATAATAATAATAATAATAATAATAATAATAATAATAATAATAATAATAATAATAATAATAATAATAATAATAATAATAATAATAATAATAATAATAATAATAATAATAATAATAATAATAATAATAATAATAATAATAATAATAATAATAATAATAATAATAATAATAATAATAATAATAATAATAATAATAATAATAATAATAATAATAATAATAATAATAATAATAATAATAATAATAATAATAATAATAATAATAATAATAATAATAATAATAATAATAATAATAATAATAATAATAATAATAATAATAATAATAATAATAATAATAATAATAATAATAATAATAATAATAATAATAATAATAATAATAATAATAATAATAATAATAATAATAATAATAATAATAATAATAATAATAATAATAATAATAATAATAATAATAATAATAATAATAATAATAATAATAATAATAATAATAATAATAATAATAATAATAATAATAATAATAATAATAATAATAATAATAATAATAATAATAATAATAATAATAATAATAATAATAATAATAATAATAATAATAATAATAATAATAATAATAATAATAATAATAATAATAATAATAATAATAATAATAATAATAATAATAATAATAATAATAATAATAATAATAATAATAATAATAATAATAATAATAATAATAATAATAATAATAATAATAATAATAATAATAATAATAATAATAATAATAATAATAATAATAATAATAATAATAATAATAATAATAATAATAATAATAATAATAATAATAATAATAATAATAATAATAATAATAATAATAATAATAATAATAATAATAATAATAATAATAATAATAATAATAATAATAATAATAATAATAATAATAATAATAATAATAATAATAATAATAATAATAATAATAATAATAATAATAATAATAATAATAATAATAATAATAATAATAATAATAATAATAATAATAATAATAATAATAATAATAATAATAATAATAATAATAATAATAATAATAATAATAATAATAATAATAATAATAATAATAATAATAATAGAATAGAATAGAATAGAAATAACTTTATTGAAAATTAGTAGTTTTGGGTCCTGATAAGTTCAAGGAACTTAACATCAGGTGCCCATGATACAATCAAATACAGTTAAAATTATATACAATACAAATATAACAAAAAATAATTATACATATTTGCAACTATTATGAATGTTTAATATACTTTAAAATAATTTTCACTTTAATGCTAATAACTTGTTAACAATGTAAAAAAGCATAGGCGCACAAGCAGCCTTTGTGAAGAACAGATGAAACAAAATATAGTACAAAAACATCTAATAAAAACCAATTTAATAAATTCACATATTTTGTAACCACAATTTAATTTTTCTTTTAAATTTTTGCGTATCTGTTGACAAACTGATACTTTCAGGCACACTATTTAACAATAATGGAATAATACATTTTAGCGATCTTTCACCATAATTATTAAAAAATCTAGGTATAATATAAAGTTGCCGTCTAACAGAGTATGGAATCTCTACTTTTTGCTTGTAATTATCATTATTATAGTATTTACAAATATTTAAGAATTTATAATATTTATCTGGTGGTAGTGTATCAAATATCTCAAACAATTCATTATCATTTACACATCTAGTACCTAATCCCAATTTTAAAATCCTTAATTGCATAGATTTTAATCTATTTATATGAACCATACTCGTACCACCCCATATTTGAACTCCGTAGCGTAAAATAGACTCGACCAAGGATTTGTATACAATCTTAAAAATTTTTTCATCAATTAAAGGTCTTAAGTAATAAAAACAACCAACTAACTTTTTCATCTTATCAACTAAGAAAGCAGTATGAATATGAAATTTTAAATGAACATCGAAGTATACCCCTAAGTACTTAAAGTCATTTACATATAACAATTTAGAGCAGTTATCACAATTTGATTTAATATTAAAGCACTTGGAACTATGCAACTCAAATTGTCGCAATCTAATGTCTATTTTTACAAAAGGTGACCTAAAACACATAGATTTCGTTTTTTCACTATTAAGCAATAAATTATTACTGTATGACCACTTTACAATTCTATCAAATTCCTTCTGCATCGTTGCAATACAAGTATTTATATCTCGATGAGAGTACAAAAGAACAGCATCATCAGCGTACATGAATAATTTACATAGTTTAACCATATTGAATAACTTGTTGACATAAATTATAAACAAAATCGGCCCTAAACAGCTTCCTTGAGGTACGCCATATTTTAGAAAACCAATATCACTAAAAGTTTCTGCTATCTTAACGTTAAATGTCCTATCAATTAAATAATTTTTAAACAATCTTAAAAACCTATCACCTACACCTATTTCTTGCAATCGTGTAAGTAGAATATTTACATTAACAGTATCAAAAGCACGAGAATAGTCAATAAATATGGCAAAAACAAATTTACCCTTATCTAAATTATTATTAATATAGTCATTAATTTCAACCATAAGATTCTCAGTGCCTTTACCTTTCTGAAACCCGTATTGATTATCATTTATAATATTATTTTCTTTTATATATTTATTTAGGTGAAATACAATATATTTCTCAAAAATCTTTTCTATTACTGACAATATAGATATAGGCCGGTAATTGGAAACATTACTAGAGTCTCCTTTTTTATATAACGGCCGAATAATAGAAACCTTTAGAACATTAGGAAAATATCCATTTCGTATACAGTTATTTATCAACGTTGATAATAAATGGTTAAAAATATTTTTATTATTTATTATATCAATAGCTCTTACTTTATCTATACCTGGTGATTTATTGATAGAAATATCCTGTCTTATTATTTTATCAATTGTGTTTGCTTTTGTAAAAGGTAAATAAAAGTTAACTTGTGTAATGCAATCTGCAGCAAAAGAACCTTCTCCATTCAAACATTTATTATCATTGACCAGGTCATCTATTTGCTTAACAAAATTATACGAAAATTCATGTACAATGTCTGCATAATTGTTACCAAATGAACTAATAATTTTCTTATCAGTATTTTTGTCAGTTTTCCTATTCAATACTGTATTTACTTCAACCCATAATTTCTTTGTATTAAATTTATTTAGTTCAAACTTATTTCTAAAATATTGATTCTTAACTTTTTTAATTTCATTAGTAATTTTGTTTCTACAGCTAATATAATTTAGTCTATAATTTATATTATTTGGATTAGATTTCCACTTTCTAAACAAACGATCCTTTTCCTTAATTTTTATATACAATTCATTCGTCATCCATGCTTTACATCTTTCCCTAGGAACTAAATTATTATTTTCTTTATTCACAATTATACTACTTGAATTATAAATCGAGTTGAATGCACTAACAATATTATTCATAAATGTATCAGCATTATCGTCAACGCAAGAGTTCCAATCAAAATTTTTAATGAGATAATCCACTTTCTTATTGCTAATTTTTTCAACATAATTATTAGTAATTCGGATACTAGATGGACTAACAGTTGGTCTTGTTCTGCTAATAGAAACAACAATAGGATAATGATCTGCAAATTTATGGTGAACAACTGAAGAAATAATTTGATTACTTTTTGATCTAATAAATATATGATCAATTAAAGAAGATTTTAATTCACCTTCTTTTACTTCCTCTCTAGTAATAATAATAATAATAATAATAATAATAATAACGGGAGATAACTTGGTCTTTAAACCAAAAACTGTTAATAATATTTATATATGTGTACTAAGAAGTGTTGTACCGTGTTAACAATTACTGTACTTTTGGTTATATTTGTCAATTCTTTCAAAATGAGAAAATTGTTGACAAAGTAATAAATAGCTGGTTTCAAAACATTAGAAGTTAATTATTCAAATCTTTAGAAAAAGGAAGTTTCCAAAAAGGCTGCATAGAATCAAAGAATACATTGATATGAATACAGTTGTTATTTAAGTCATCAGCCGAAAAGCAGGTTTGAACCTCTTTACTAAGTAAACGCTAAGAAAAACGCTAAAAACTAAGAAACGCTTTACTAAGTAAAATGAGAAATGAGGTGGTTTACTATTGCCTTCATCACTGAGTGGAAAAGTCTGCTTATTAGTATGCCAGACCCTCTGAAGAGCATCTACTTTCCACCATGCAAATGACACCTTCATTTCATTCAACTCAGGGTCTGGCTGTATAATGAAATTCAATACTCTCAGAGGAGATAACTCTGATTAGTGTTTTTTTAATACCTTTACCTCTTCTGTTCTTAAATGCTTCAGTTATATAATTGGCTGACCATGTAATAAGAAAAAGAACTAGTTTTTGTAGCCCTGAAATTAGCAGATAGAGTACAAATAATTTAACACTCCACCAGCCTGTTATGAACAATTAATACAGTATATACATCGTACTGTAGTTGAGAAATTTATGACTTTTTGTTAAATGTCATTTAAATTACACTCTCAAAGAGAAAATGTTCAAAATAATTACGATAAAATTCACTGAATAATACGTAGAGATAAAAGTCTCAGAAAATTTATTAAAGTACATAAAGAGAGGTATTTTCTAGTTTTCCCGTCAATTTGACTGATCATTAACTAATTGAATAATAATTTTAATTCCAAACGTTTTAATAATATACTCTTATGCTTTTAACATCTTGTCTAGTTACATTAAAATGTATAGCCCAGCTTTCACGCAATAATCAGCGTTATGATGCTGTAACGTGAGTTTCTTACGAATGATTAGTATTCTCTTCTAGATTGTAAATGCAAAATAAATTATGAAAATATTCACTATTTGTACAGAGCCGCACAGTTGCAAATTTAAATAGTTAAAGAGAATTTTAAAAAATGACTTACGTTTCTTCCGGTTTATTGGAATGAAATGTAAAATCGGTTGAACCGGAGGAAATGCAATTGATTTAGTTTGTAAAATTTCAAGTTAATAAGTTTATTTTGGAAAGCCTTAACGTAATGGACACCACAGATTTTCCCTTTTTTAATTATTCCTTTTTATTGTTATATTACCTCAGGCTCCACGGAATAAATGAACAGAATAATTTGACAAATGATGAAAGTTGAAAAGTTAATTTTGGATATAAAAAAATGTAAACTAGAAAAACCGTAGAAATTGTTATGGTATCTTCCAAGGATATGTGACAGAAAGCAGTCCAAAATGATTTTTAACTGGAATCCTTTTAAAAGAAGAAAGCTTGGGCGATCTTATAACGATAGTTGCAAGGAATATAAATATTTCGCAATGGCAGTGAGAGATCCTCAGGAATAAGAGTATGTCAACAAGGATTATTGGTGTTTAGGCTGTAAGAAAGAGCGCCTGTCGTACTGAAATTTGGGAAAAACACGTTCACTTGAAGTTTTTAGCTATATATAAACAATTTAATTGTATAACCAATGGATTGAATAGATAGACGTCATATAATGATTAAGTTGGTTAAAATAATTTTGGAAATATATGAAATGGTAGTTTACATTCAGTATCGCTGAATATTAAACTTGTTTTCTGTTATTATTATTTCTTTGCCATTGAAATTCTGTTTGATTCATGAATATCGGAAATAATACATTTGCACTTAGTACTGCGTATTGAAGGGCGTTTTTCAAACGAGAATATTGAGTAAGCTCGTGAAATGTAATTCAGTTCCAGGTGGCTTAATGGATGGATAGTTAACGGAAGGTGGTGGATAGACAATGTTCCTGAAACGATTCGCCATATTTTACAATGTTTTCGTTAAGTTTTCAGGAAACATACTCTCATTTTTACCCCTCTTTTCCGGAAATTGACAGTAACCACGACAGAATTGAAAAATACGAATTTTTTGTATAACGTCACCACATCTAGCATTTATACGCTGCTTTAAAAAAACAAAAACAAGATTTAGCTACAATTTAAAATATACATGGATGGTCATCACTCTTGGTGAGACTAAATCCGCTAAAAATGTTCAGAAGAATTTCCGGTACAAACATTTATAATATTCAAATTTTATATAATGTCTACTCTTTTATGTTGTATAAAACATCTAACAAAACCCAAATATGAGTAACGGTATTCAATGTAATGTTAAATGGTCAACCAATCGTGATTTTTGTTTAAAAAATCTGGGAAATTATTTACTGGAAATGTTGCTAAAATAACCTTTTATCCAATCCAATAAACAACAGGAATTTATTATTTTTTTATATTTTCGGACACAAATTTTTTGACCTAGACACCAGTATTTTTGGGCTTAAACTCTTCTCGTGAATTTGGTTCTGTTAAAGGACTATTTTTCTGTGCCATTAATAACTTCAGATTTTTTTACATTACTTAATAAAATGAATTACGCGATGAAAAATAAAGTATTGTTAAGAATAAGTTATGGTAAAATATTGGAATAAGAAAACCGTGAAGATCCAAAAGTAAAAATTAGAAAATTTATGAACCTTTTGTTTTTGGCTCTTGCTAATTGAGCTTTTATTTTACTCTTATTTACAAGAAAATTTTTATATTATTTTATTAAACTTTCATCTTCCGGCAAAATCTATAACGTTTATCTGTAATACCTACGGGGTACTTTTTTAATGTCTATGGAGCATTTATCTATCCAAGGTGAATTACCACAGTCTGTGGAGACGTCTGTGGAGAAGTACCACATATTGCGACACTTATTGCTAAGGTTCGTTCCGGGATCTGGGTAAAATAAAAATTTAACAAATTATCGTTAGAATTATAAACATGTATTTAGTACAAGATATAAATTACAATTAATAGTCTTACATAAATCTGCTAATTAATTACGATTACTACAATCAAATTAATAATATTGTAACACTTATCTCTCCGTTTCAGGATCTGGATCAATTAAATAATTAACGCACTAAAGTTCAAAATTACAAGTATTTATTACAAATAAAAATAAAAATTAATGAAATGAAAATCTACTTTAGCTTATAAATATTAGATTGCGGTATTAATTTAATATTTGGAGTATATCTATGAGCTTACAAGTCTTTATAGAGAGTTTTATGATCACCTTTATTCTGCATGAATCTAATGTGAATTTACAATTGCTGGTGAAGAAATATACTCTTTTCATAAACCACTATTACTTTGGAGTTTTTATAATATTGAGTAAAGTGGGGTAATTTACATGTATTATACCTGGTAAGAGCATGCATAAGTAGGTCACATCCTTAAATTGCTAATGTTGTTGTCTACTTCATCAGCCGAAAGGCTGGTTTGAACCTGTAGAGGTTTTACTAAGTAAAATAAGAAGTGAGTTGGTTTACTCACTGAGTGGAAAAGTACGCTTATCAGCATGCCGGGCTCTCTGAAAAGCACACATTTTCCACTCTGCAAATGACAACTTCACTTCATTCACCACAAATGATTCAGTCATTTAATTGGCTGACAATGTGATAAGAAACAGAACTATTTTTTTGGACCTGAAACTAACAGTTTGAGTGTAATTAATCTGACACTCCATTTGTATGTTACGGGGAGAAAAATTGCTAATAATAACCAAGTTTTTTTAACAATTTTTGGGTAAAAATTATTTTGTTCCAATTAGTAGTAGACTAGGTAATAAAATATTTTAGTAGATTATTAGCCCAATTAAAATTTAAAAAATGAAACAGTGATGCAAAATATTAGAACGCTACATTAACCTGTAAACCATAATACATAAATACTCGTATTATAATAACGAGTTATTTGTGTAAGAAAATTAAATTAATCAAAGAAAATCAGCAGCAGCTATTGGTTAAATTGCAATTTTGTGAAAACGTTAGATTCTTTTACTGGGAGGTTAACTTAGGCAGATTCGTAACCTTATTATTAAATGTAATGTCTCAAAGAAATTCTCAGTATCAAAGAAGAAACTGAAGTCAACTCAGTGAGATCGCAATTGATATTTTATGAAGTCTTTGAAACTCTGTTACGAATACAGAATGTCCAGCTTTAAGGACCTTTTTATGCAATTTGACCACTTCACTGGAGCAATATAATATTTCCTTTCTCATATCTAACGAACCGTTACTGACTCTTATTATATCATTTCCTTGGATGACTGTTCCAGTCTAAAAGAGTGCATGAATGAAATATATTTTGATATGGAAACGTTTTTTTTATTGAATTATTTTTTTATTTTTATGACTACAATGTAAAATATAAATTGATTTTGTTTTTATTTTTTGTATGACTTTTTATAAGATAACATAAATATTAAAATTTCAATGTTTTTTTAAGTCCACGTTTTAATCGAGTTATTCAAAATACCTCTAATAAGCAAAGTTGCCTAAAGAATTAAGCGTTTGTTGGCTGGAACAAGGAGAACTAAAACAATGGAGTTGAATATACCGGGTGAGCATAAAGTCTTGCCCTGATTATAAAAATTTATTGCAGAATAACTGTTTGACATAATAATTTAAATTTGATGCTGTTACATAGGTTAGTGTTAATAGTTTTTTTTAAAGATTACTTACATGAGTAAACTTCAACGTGTGCCCCCTTGGTAGCTCGGAGAATGTCGAAGCGGTATTCCAGTTCCCGCCAGGTGTTTTGTAACATGTGTTCTGTCACAGTACCCACAGCAGCTTGTATCCTAGCCTTCAGTTCGTCAACGTCAGCAACTGGTGTTGCGAAGACTCTATCCTTGATATAGCCCTAGAAAAAAAAGTCAAGGGGAGTAATGTCTGGAGAGCGGGGTGGCCAGGGTGTTGGACCATCCCTTCCAATCCACCGATCCGGAAATGTTTCATCCAGGAAATTACGCACTATCAAAGCCCAGTGGGGCGGTGCCCCATCTTGCTGGAAAATTATCCATGGTTGATATTCTTCTAATTGTGGTGCAATGAACTGTTGCACAACATCTAAGTAAATGTTAGCGTTAATGGTGTTTTCCGTGAAGAAAAACGGCCCGAAAACCTTATTATGCATGAGGCCGCACCAAACATTCACATTTTTGCTGTCTCGCTGTAACTGTACAGTAGCATGTGGATTCTCTGATCCCCATATACGGACATTATGCCTAGTTACCATTCCACTGACATGAAAGGTGGATTCATCGGTAAAGCATATGCGATTTAAGTAATCGTTAGCGCCGTCAATCCTGTTGAGAATCTCAGTTGCGAATTCTGCACGTCTCAGCAATGAATGAAAAAATTCGGTTGCAAGGCCTGCACGATTTGCACTTTATAAGCATGCAACCTAAGCCTTTTATGAAGAATTTTCACCACACTTGCTTGCGGTATTTGAAGTTCACGTGATGCTTGACGAGTTGATTTAGACGGACTCCGTTGAAACGATTCCCGAACAAGATCAACAGTTGCTTCACTCACACTAGGCCTGCCACTTCTAGGAAGATCTTCAACACTGCCTGTTTCTTTAAACCTTTCATACCATCGCTTTATTGATTTAACATCAGGAGGGCTGCGTCCATAAAAAGCCCGAAAATTACGCTGAACACTGACGGGCGATTTCGTTTCGTGAAACCAAAGAACACATTGTGCTTTCTCCTGCTTCAACGCCATTTCGCCAGCAACTAACGTGAACTAACAGACCATGTCATTGTTGAGGAGCACTAGCGCCATCTATTGGTCACAAAATCTACTAACAATGACCTTTGTAACAGCGCCAGATTTAAATTATTACGTCAAACGATTATTCTGTAATAAAATTTTATTATCAGGGTAAGACTTTATGCTCACCCGGTACTTCTCTTAGATATTTAATAAGTAGTAGAGTATTATTTATTTTATTTTATTGTGTAGTTCTTTCTTTTCATATTTAATATTGTAATTAATTAATTTACTAACCACTAACACTGTGCAGTTACGTTCAAATAATGTTCAGATGACCTGTTAAATTCAAAAAAATATTTAATTATAAGTTTTCTTTAGCACTGTGTTTTTTCTTTTGCAATCAACTTTTTTATCAATATAATTATTAACTTTAAGCAATGATGAGAAAATCTGAGTAATGTCCTTAAAAAAAATATAAACCATATTTAGTAGTGTGTTTCAAAAAAGATTAAACCGTGAAGAAAAAATAAATAACTAAACGTGATGAAATGTGAAATACCTTGAAACACAAAATTGTTGAATTTGAAAATGACGATGACCATGATGGAAATGATAATGATGCCGATTATGAGATGACGATGATTAGTAGTAGAATTTAAAAAAAAATTAAACGGTTAAGCCAGTATAATTGTAAGTTCAGTTGTATTTTTGTATTTTATCAAAATAAAATTATTTCTGTTATTGTAAGTAACACAAAATAAATTTCATTTTTTTCGTATATTGCCGATTTTAGTCCACGTTAGGTGACTTTAGACGTTTCTGGAAGCTCTTTATGCTGCCCAAATTCTCAGAATTAGTTATCTTTATGCCTATCTCCATTCTTCTGTTGGGTCGGTGTTCTGTTTTGCTATTCATTAAAGCTCTTAAAGTTTGTAATTAGTTGTCTGAATTTAATTCAGTTCATTAAGTTTTCTCGGTTTATTCTGTTTTTTCAATATCCTTTCTGGCTTTTTAAACCATTTATCTGACATATTAGGTCTATTATTTAGTGTGTAAAATTTCTTTTTGTCAACCATTAGTGATCTGTGTACTGTTTTTGCTCTTCATTAAAGCCCTTTAAGTTCGTAATTAGTTATCTGAATTTGATTCGGTTCATTAAGTTTTCTCGGTTTATTCCGGTTTTTTCAATACCTTTCTGACTTTTTTAAACTATTTATCTGACACCTTAGGTCTATGGCTTAGTGTGTTAATGTTTTTTCATTCGTTTGTAATCCATTCTATACAGGTGTTAAATAGATTTAAGGGAACCGTAACTGCCTATATAACTACATGTTAACTTTTTGCAACTTTTCCAAAAACTATAAAAAATAGAACCTTAATGTTTTTAAATTGAACTTTAGGCTGTTATTTAGTTCTGCACGGAAGCTTATTTTTGAATAAAGCATTAAAAATTGATAATTAATTTTTATAAAAAGTACAAATAATTCCGAAAAAATAAATAATGAAAAAAAATCGTAAAATATTTGTTATGGACAATTCTTAAATAATCCTGTGTGCAGAACTAGCACATTATAAGTAAAATGTGTCCTGAACATTTCAAACTGATATCATTAACCATTCCTGAAAAAACTTGCATCAACTTTAAAAAATCATTATTTACCGCAAATTGACTTTAAATTGTAATTTATACTTTTTTAAGAACGTCCAGCGCTGTTATATGGTTGGCCTGGAGCCTCGTCTTCAAGTTGTTGTCTTTTTAATTTCCTCTACTCCCGTACTTGTTTTTAAAATTCAGACAGTTTTCTTGCAGTGTCTTCTTTTTGTCCTGAATACAGTCGTTCTATTGAACGAGCATGTTCTTTCAAGGTTTCAGCCCCAGTTCTTTGTAAAAGAGTGTCTTTATACAATAATATAATGTTTATATTTGTGAAAATTGCACTACCACCATAAATAATAGATCAAAACACTCAAAATTTATGCAGTTTCATAAAATAAAAAAAATTACTTTTTCCCAGTTACGGTCCCCTTAATTTAACTAACTAAAAGTCAATGGATATTTTAGCAGGACGTCAAAAGTTTACTTTCCTTATAGATATCGCCCATTTCAATAATAGTATGCAACTAAGTAAACTTTTCAAAGAAATAATATAATAATTAGAAACTAGACTATACCACTCCGTCTAGTAAGAGTAATCACACAAAACGCGGTCGCTCTTTCTACTAGTACCTACTAAAATGTACTCGTTTATTTTGGCTGAAAAATTACTGGATCACATCCTACACGACAATATTTAAAACAAATATTCAAATATTGTTTCAGTTTCATTGCAAAACACTTATACATTCGCTATAAAATACCACAATAATAAAAGCGTTGCAAAAATTATTTGTTATAATTTTTTGTTAGTCTGCCGTAAGCCTGCGTACAGGTCGCAGTATTTGGTTAACGGTGTTGAAATAAAACAATTTGAAAAGTGCAAAAGTGTATTATTTTATTATCGTTTCATTTCCTCTATGATGTGTAGGGTCTTGCTCACGTACAGTTGTAGGCTAGTAAAGGTAAACTCATTGGGCCTACAGTATTTTACGTACAAAAATGTTTGAGCGTGGAAATGAATGATTTTATATTGCATGCAGATTGAACTTTCAAAGACCAGTCAGTTTTTGTATTCCATTTTTTAATTTTTAAATTGAATATAGCAACAGACCATTCTGCCTAAAAGTGATGAACACAAAAACGAAATGTCAAGTGCATAAAGGATTTTAGTTATGAAAAAAATTGGAAAGGGTTTATTGCATTAATTTAAAATATTTCTTTTGTACTTCAAAAATATTAAATTAAGAATTAAATTTTTTATTTCTTTCTAAATTTCAATTATTCAGTGGTACATGCTGTTCACAGTTAATGATAGATTTTGTAATTCAAATATTGTAACCGTCGGGAAAAATATTGTATAACTTTCTAAAAACGTTGCCGAAAATTGAATGCTGGTTTGGAGTCGTGAAAGTTGTCTCTGTATTGTTTTTTTTACTTTACTATCCAGAAATTTTTATAGTTTTAATAATTCCTGATGATTATATCTTGATAATGCTGAATCTTGGTTCATGTTTATGTTCTCTTGGGTTCTGAATCACTTCACACAAAACGTATTACAATTTGTTGATGAAGTGGACTATTCGTTTCAATCCAACAGCGACATTAAGTTATTTTACAGTATGAGTGTGTGATAAATGTCGCTGTTTCACAGTCTTCATGTTTAGCTTCTCCGTATCTAAGACGTTTGTGCTCAGTTATAAAAAACTTTGGCTGTTTTCCTTTGCCTGTGATATTGTAGAGCTTTTTGTCAACAAAAACAGCTGTAATATTGTTCTAAATTTTATTTCAGAATAGCAAAAAATAGGAATCCGCATTAGGAAATCGTACACCCTTCGCTGGAGAAACAAATGGTAAAAACCGATCTTATTTCTTGTCTGAAGAAAGCCTCAATTATATTTTTCAGATCAGTGGTTCCCAACATTTTCTCTCACCAGTACCCTTTACTAGGTTTTTGTTTAAGATTTCTTCCTTTTCAGAGCCCCTCCCTATCCCACAATACTTCTCGGGGAACGTCTGAATTAAAGAATTAAACTGAATATGACTAGGTAACAATCAACTTATGACAATAATCAACTAAAGACTTCGTTACTCGATCTGAAATTTTAAGTTAAATTCAATGGTGAAAAACGCAGATGGACATTTTCCCCCATTTTCTAGATCTTTTAATTAAACTGTCTAAAATCGGGGAATTAAGGCCATTCCTACTTCGAATTAACATTTTAAATAACAAAAAGAATAGAATAGAAAATTGTGTCATTAAGAAATACATAAAAAATGTATGAGTTGGTTTAGTACATTACTGAACTATATTTTTAGTTTCCATATATTACTTTTTTATTTTTGAAATATTATAAGGAACAATTGAAGAACTTAGGGGAAGAAGGTATTATGTACAAAAGTAAATATAGTTTTGAGAAAAATTAAATCAAAATTGTAACCCTCCCATCTTTTTATGAATTGCCTAATTTCTTTCATTTTGGTAACTACATATTACGTACCTCTTTATGCAAATAAAAAATGTGTTTGAACATTACTTTTCAGTAACACTTTTCTCATATTTTTCTTATGCATTTGACACCTTCATCCTCTAAAAATCTGTATCGTACACTATATTCTCTGAGGATGGATAAACGGTATTTCAAAAAAGAAGACAAATGTTTAATAACAGAATTTTGTTAAGAAATACCAAATAACAGATTTTATTGGTGAAGATAAATATATAATACCACAGTTAACTTTTATTCTTCCAAAAAGGTGTCTCTAAGACTGTAGTTCATTCTGGTGGAAGGCGTCAAGGTAATCTTGATACTTTAATGCACTACAGAATATTAAATTAAGCAGTACACTTGTATACCACTACCATTTATCCACTAGTATTTCCTTAAACCGTAGAGACAGAGTTTAAATCTTCATCAATCACAAAAACTAAGTTTTACGATTTTGAAAACAATGTTACATAGCACCTTCATCCACTAAGCTCTTTAATTACTAGGAAAATGAGTTGTAATTATGTAAATGAAAATATTTTTTTAATGTTTTCTGTACTCGTAACAACACTTCTGTACTATTATGTGACACTTATCCCTAAGGTCCATTTTGGAATCTGGATAAAATAAATAAATTAACAAACTATCCTTCAGGATTACAAGTATTTATTACACACTATAAATTACAATTAATAATGTTACTTAATTCTACAAAAAATTACAATTACTACCATTAAGATTCTAAATTAATGACATTAAATGAACTTATTCACTAACTAGATAATCTCGCACTAAACTAGACTAAATCCTACTTACAAACGATTATGCGATGCCTACAGTATACGCTGGACCTTATCATGAACGTTATCTGTTACGCGGTATAATTTACTCACTGAATGACGATTCAAGACTAACTCGAAAGGGCATCATGGTCCCTTTCAATACCTAACTCACGGAGTTCTAGATTAACAGAGATTTTTCTTTAGAATAATAAAAATATAAAGTTTTTCTGTCGGGTTTCGGAACTCTTTACATGAGGAAACAAACACATTAAAACATCACACCATTACAAAAGAGCTAATTATCTAAATAGATACACCGACCCTTCCAGGTAGCCGTCACAACAATACGCTTATACTATACCTAACCATTTATACACTATATTTAAACCATTTCTTTGAAATAACCCGACTATTATTATTTGCATTAATACTTTTTAAATATTAGTTGTGCTAGAGAGTTCTGGAACCAACTCTTTCGTTTAAAATATGGTGAGAATATGTTTCATACTATATTTTAATTAATTAATTTAAATAAATTTCAAGTAATTATATTAATTTGCACAAACATATTTCGAAGGAAGAAATTTCAATTGCAGCAATGAAACTTGAGAAAAAAAATAAAAAAACAAAAAAAATTGAGAATAATAAATAAAAAATAAATAAAATAAAGAAGAAAAAATTGACAATGTTCTGGAGATTTTCTTCTTTTTATTATTATTATTATTTACGTTATGGCCTACAAAGGACCGCGATTTCTCAGTTTTTCTTCTGTGCTTTCCTCTTCGCCCAGTATTCTTTCATTTTCTTGGAAAAGTCACGTTTTCGTTCTTCCGACCATTTAGGTCTTGATCTTTTACTGTCCTCTTCCTGGAGCACTAGTTTGAGTTTATGTCTGAGAGGTGTTTTTTGTATGATGTCCGTCTCCGTTATCTGGAGTTTGTTGCTGTCTGTTTTTATCTCTTTGAGCCATCCATCGGGATTTTTCAATTTTTCTTTGTAGTTCAGGATTTGTTTTGAGAGCCTATGCTCGTTCATTCTCACTGTGTGTGCGTAGAAAGCAATTCTTCGTTTCTTCATGATGGATGTGATTTTTTCTGTGTGTTGGTAGACTTCTTCATTGCTGCGGAGTCTATATTCTCCTTCTTTGTATTTGGGCCCTAAAATCTTGCGGATGATCCTTCTTTCTTTACGGATTAGTTTTTCTAATGGAGCCTTCTGTCTAAGTGCGAGGCATTCTGATGCGTAGAGAACTTCCGGTCGAATCACTGTATGATAATGTCTTATTTTTGCATTTTTGGAGATGGATTTTTTATTGTATATCTGAGACGTCAGTCTGCACGCTACTTCAAACTTGTTGGCTCGGTTTTCTATTGCATATTTTTCATTGTTGTTTGGTTCAATACATTCGCCAAGGTATTTGAACCTGGTCACCCTCTGGATTTTTCCATGTTTGGTCTTGAAATGTGTCCGATCCGTTTTCTGGTTGGAGATGTACTGCGTTTTCTCGTACGATATTTGGAGCCCGATCTTGACCGCTAGTTCATGTAGAGTTTCGACTTGTGCGATCGCCTCCTCTTCTGAGTTCGCCAGGAGTGCCAGGTCATCCGCAAAGGCGAAGCAGTTGATCTCAAGTTCTCTTCCGAGTTTGACTCCTCTTGGTACCGTTTTCCTCCATTCTCCTTTCTTCTTTTTATTTATTTATTTTTATTTTCTCTGCTGCTACCATCCACCATTAGTGATTTTTTTGCGTCTTCTCTGACGCTCTCTCGCGTACCCCCGGTGTACGCACAGGGTAGGAACATCTGTTTTATATAATAACTTGTCTAGACAAAAAATAAAGAAGTGAATATTGTTACTAACCAAAGAGTTTTGCATTTGAAATCGACAGCAACCTTCTTGTGGTGTTGTTTCGGTATTTCAGTAGTCTATTTGATAATCCTGATAAAAAATGTGGTTGATTATTATTTTAAAATAAATTAAAGAACATAATGTACGAATTTGATTTAAACATAAAAAACGTAAAACATAAATGTTTAAAGATATAGTGTTTACATTCGGTAAGTGACAAGTAATGATAAGTAATTTTCATGAGTAGTGAGGTTTAGTCACTCGATAATGATATCGCAGTAATTTCATGTAGACAATAGCCTGACTATTCCTTTAGATTGGATTGATTTTCAATTAAAGTTGATTTCTGATTTAATTTAATTGTGATTTGAAGTATAATTTGATTACTATGAATGAATTTTATTTTAATTTAAATGAGCTACATTCTTTGCAAGTATTTAAATTTATCTGCTAGTTATAAAATAACTCTTCTATTTAAACGTCTCACGTCTTCACTATTACTTACTGATCAATAGCCAGTGGATGTAACTGGCTTTCAAGACGATTAAGGTGCTTCTTACTGATTGTTCTAATTTCTTTATTCACGGTAGGTACGGAGAGACTGTAAAATTTGTCCTTTCTAACAAACCATGTAGATTTATTGATATACCTTTGTATATCACTGTCCATAACAGACAGGTGGAGTGTAAAATTATTTACAATCAATCTGTTAGTTGCAGGGCTAAAATAAATAGTTCTGTTTCTTATCAGTCAGCCAATTAAATGACTGAACCATTTAAGAACAGAAGAGGTAGAGGTGTAAAAGTCACTAATCAGAGTTGTCTCCTCTGAAAGTAATGAATTTCATTATACAGCCAGACCATGTGGTGAATGAAGTGATCGTGTCATTTGCAGAGTGGAAAATATGTGCTTTTCAGAGGGCCCGGCATGGTGATAAGTATATTTTTCCATTTAGCGAGGAAGGCAATTGTAAACCACCTCACTTCTCGTTTTACTTAGTAAAACCTCTACAGGTTCAAACCAGCCTTTCGGCTGATGACCTAAACAACAACTTTTTATATAAATTGGGTATACTTTAAAATTGATTTCTGGATCTACTTGTGATAACTAACTAACTACACTTGATTCTTCCGGTAAAAATCATAACATAAAAATTTTGATTGAAATCAACTTTAAGTTACTCTCTCCCGGTACTCCAAAGAGCTGGACACCATAAGTCCAGATTGGTCTCAAAAGGGTTTTGTATATTAAAATTTTGGAACGGAGGTTCAATTTTGATCGAGGGTTAATAAGCAGAAGAGTAGCTTCTGGCGGTGGCTAAGTTCGAAAAGTTTTGTACGTCTTTCTTCTGGCATTCCTTTTTGTGTTAACAATAAAATTCACGACGATTTAAAAATTCCGACAGTAAAGGAACTAACTAATTTATAGTAAATTTCACGAACGACTAGATGACCATCCAAACCAGTTAGCGCGTGATCTAGGGACAAGAAACTTCCCAACTGTGCGACTTCTAAAACAAAAATGGAGCAGAGACCTGTAGGTCTGAATAACAGACAACACCCGTAGTTACAAACGGAGAATGTACCACTGGGTACCTCTTCTGCTTAAAGAAAAATTCCCCATCGCCATTTAAATATCATTACTCATATACGGAAATTGTGCAGCTAAATGTACAGTATCGTAATAAAATTAAAGACAAAAAATTCTGTAGATTTTCTTAGTGTTGGTTTATTTTACATAGTTTAGATAAATATGTCTGAATCAGAATATAAAAAAGGATTAAAATTAAACCTGCAAAACGTATTTTTTATTTAAAGTAGTTATTTTAAAGAAGCTGAGTCTGTTTTTCGATTTGGTAATTTCCTGCTTGAATGGTCCAAGTTACCATCGTACATATTGATGCTGAAAATACAATACACTTTATTGGGATAGAGATTGTTTCATTAAAATGTTATAATACAACTATTACGTTATTTAATCGGGTAGGTTTATTAGATTATTAAATATACAAAGATGCTTTTGATATTAAACATTTACTACATCCTACTAAAAGTAATAAACATGAATTAATAATAAAATTGTTTAAGGCAAATTGTATCCAGGTATATTTTATATTAGGTACTTTACTGATAAGGTGCCTTAACTATTTTAGGGGACACCAAGCATTCTGTGTTATAATGGTTAATTTTATATTTGTCTGTAAAATTCTATTTAAATTCATTACGGGTTTTAACATAAAAAATTGTTTCACATGGACAATGTGTAATACTTGAAGGATTTAAAAATAAGTTCAAAAATTTTTTTTGTAACAGTGTATTTTTTTTACAATCAGTTTATAAATACAAAAACTTTAAGCAAAAACGAGAAAATCTGAGTAATGTCTTTACTAAACTTTTTTTAAATTTTTTTAAATAATTAAGTTACCTATTTCAAGACGTTAGCCGGGAGTAAAACTCAAACATCTTCAGCTTTTCAGTCCTTCAAGAAGGTCATTAAGAAACAATATTTAAAGATTTCACTTTATAAACTATTCTTGTAAATAAAAGTCAAGTAATTTTTTTCATTTTTACAACTATTATGAAATATTCGCTTCCTAAACTATATCATCAATATGAATATTATTGAAAGAAAAATATAAATAAACCAATATAAAACATTAGTAAATTGTACTACAAAAATAATTACTAAACGAATATGAAAATGTACAAATAACATTTCTACTGAATAAACTAATACATAAATAACTAGCATTTATTGGTGAGGGGAAATGTGTAAAATGATAATTATTGGAAATATGAATTGGTGGTAGAAGGGTGTATCAGAAACATGGTTGATAGGGTTTGCAATAAAATACTTAACATAATTACACACGTCACACTGACGAATAACACGAATCACGTAATTATTATTTAGCCCAGTCATTTAGCTAATGCGCCCGCCTAATCACTCAAATTAGAATACGTAACCTCGTTACGAAATTGCTTTACTCCATTATCAAATTGTCTTGATCGTGGAGCAATGTAAATGTAAAGTCACCGTCCTTTTGCGATGCCACTTGTAAACAGAGTAGGCAAGTAAACTATTTTTCAATTTAGAAATATTTTTTAATTCACCGATAAATGGCGGTAATCTCTTTAAATTTTTAAAAAAATACTCTCAATAGAATTTAATTTTCATAAGAGTAAAATATTTTAATAACTTTCGACAAAACAAACAATAAAATAAAGCATAATAAAAATGGAACATTTTCAGCCCAAGAGTAACAAGAGTTTGAGTGCGGGCGGCAGCAGCAGAGCACTTTACTAAATTGATAATAAACAAACAAGAATGTAAGCACTCCAGCACAGCTGGAGTAACAAGGA
Organism: Catonia carolina; assembly: GCA_035578175.1. NCBI lineage: Eukaryota > Metazoa > Arthropoda > Insecta > Hemiptera > Achilidae > Catonia > Catonia carolina. Next base: position 116,231,128 of record JAQMRL010000002.1, on the reverse strand, counting down.
ATTAACAGGCACCATACATTTATGTAATTCATTTAAATTAGAAATTTTCTCTGAACAACCGGACTCCTTAAAATTAATTTCATCGATGACTTATGTTACTACGAGTAATTAGTTAAAAGATTACATTTTATTCTAATAAGGTATTTTAAAATGGTAATGGTATATAAAGAAACGTTATTGCATTTATTAGAGTAAATTTAATTTCCCTAAATGTTTTCCTCATTTGTGTTTAGAAGTTTCGAACCAATGAAATATCCATTAAGGGAATATGAACTAAGTTTTAACGGAATAGAAAATTTTAACTGCCACGGATCTATATCAGATTGATAAAAACTTCGGAATTTTGAATAGCATCAAATACTAATATAAATACATCGCTCGCAACATACCAGGAAATATTCAAACAACTTTCTTTAAAACTTATTATTCTTTAAGTTATTTGTTTAAGTCGAATGACAGTTGACAGTAAGTCTCAACTCTCCCTTGAAAATAAGGTACTTGTGTGCTAAGTAATACTCAAACCAGTTTAGACTTATGGGTTAGACTTATGGGTGAGCTATGGGGCTAGTTCATCAAATATAGAAATACTGCAGTGCTTTCAATCAAAATGCCTGAGACAAGTCACTACAGTCCCATAGTACGTAACCAATGAAATATTACATGACGATCTAAATCTGCCCTTCATAAAAGAAGAAATTAAACAACATAGCAACAAAAATTTACAAAAACTAGAAGACCAACAGGATCCATTAGCGATTAACCTCCTCGACAACAGTGAAGGTACTCACACCTGAAACATTTTAAAATAGTGGACTTACCATTACGATTTTGTTAATTATTTAAAACTTTTCTTCTTTTCTACTTCAACTACTAATCGTCGTCATCTCATAATAGCCATCGTTATCATCTCTATCATCGTCATCATCTCCAGCTTCAACAACTCTGTGTTTCAAGATGTTGATTCACGGTTCATCAAGTTTAGTTTTGTACATATATACATATGTTTTCTTTTCTTCACAGTTTAGTCTTGTTAAAACACACTACTGATTGTAGTTTACATTTTAATTCTAAGGACATTACTCCGATTTTCTCGTCTTTGCTTAAAGTTTTTGTATTTATAAACTGATTGCAAAAGAAATACACTGTTACAAAAAAAAGTCGAATGTGCATTCACAGTACATTCTGATAAATATATTTATAGCAGAATAAAACATTGACCTTAGAGATTGTCAGCCATATTGTTATAGAATTAAACGGCGTTAATGGAAAATATACGTTTTATAGTCCATTTGAAACTTTAAAGATTCTTTCGTTGGTTATGAAATTAAATAACTCAATTTTGGTTCAGGAATTTAAGTCCATACATGTAAAATATTTGAAACGAAAATAAACTTACACCTTCTGTATTATTTAACAAGAAACAAGGCTGTAAAAAATTATGTAGAAAAACGCTATTAGAAATCTTGCGCAAAATTTGTGGCGTCAACATAAGAACTCATTCATTTCCGTTGTTTCAATCCTTTCTATTCTACCAGTTCGTCACTGTTCTAAAAAATTAATGATAATTTTGGTTCTAATCTAGGTGATGAATCTTAATTTTGTGTGATCAGGCAGCAATCGAGAGATTTAGTTAATCACCCTAAGAGCAATTGCACTTTGTTTCAGAAAAGTTTCGTTTTCCTCAGTCCAAATTTTATAATTTAATACCTGATGTTGTTGTTTAGGTCATCAGCCAGAAGGCTGGTTTGAACGTTTAGAGGCCTTACTAAGTAAAATGAGGAGTGAGGCGGTTTACTCTTGCCTTCCTCACTGAATGGAAAAGTATGCTTATCATCATGCCAGGCCCTCTGAAAAGCATCCACTTTCCACCTCGCAAATAACACCTTCACTACATTCATCAGCTGTTTAATGAAATTCATTACTCTCAGAGGAGGTAACTCTATCTATAGTAGGCCTATCTTTTAGTATCATTTAGTATCTTTTACACCTCTACCTCTTATGTTATTAAATTCTTTAGTCATAATTGGTTGACCGTGCGATAAGAAACAGAACTATTTTTTGTAACTCTGAAACTAGCAGATTGAGTGCAAATAATTCAACACTCCACTTCCCTATTATGGTCATACCTGATGATGTACGTAACTATAAATCATTTGATATATATTTAAAAGGTAACCTTAGGGTTGGATTTTTCCCTTCAGCCAGAAAGACTAGATGACATGTACAATGTTATTTTGTTAACGTTATTCAAAACTAAAATGATGATTTGGTTCCACCGAGGTAAATGTTGGTTACTGCGTTCGAATGTGTGAGAGCGTGCTTGTGTGACTGTATGATTTTTTCTTTTATATTTATTTGTTTCTTCACTTTTTTCAATAAAATATTATTTTTTAAAGAATTCCAAGCTAAGTTGCATAATGTTCCTTCCTTACCTACAGTCAAGATTTTCTTTGAAGGTCTAGTAGTATTTTTGTTCGTAATAAACTGATTTGTACTGTATATTTTCATTTTATTTTATTCATGTATAAGATTCATTTCAATTATTTTAAATGAATATGTTAGTTGTAAATAAATGTGCATTTATGGGAAACATGATATAGTTATATACATTGTATACTAATATTGAGAAAAAATAAATACATCATACTATTATTATTATTAAAAAATTGTTAAATTTTTTAAAGAATGCGAGAATATTAAATCTTCCATTCCGGTTCACCTGATCAAAGTTGTTTAACCATTCTTTTAAGATTAAAAACTCAAAATTATATTATGAATGGTTAACTCTAATTTCTCAATAAACTTTCTTAATAACACTCATTTGTCTAAAAACTCAATCATAAAATTAATATTCAATCATTAGTTAAACACACCTTCATTTTTTTACTTATCACGTCGTCATTCTCTACTTTTCACACCTTCATTCACCTCGTCCATCAATTTTAAAATGAAAACTACGTCTTTTTCAGTATTTATGAAAAGTTGTACATCGTTAAGACCCAAAAAGAAACCCTTTATCAATTATAACCAATCGATGACAAGGAAGCAATGCTGCTGAGTGCTGTCTTCTTCGAAATATATCCAACATTTTTAACACATTTTCTGAAAATTATTGTTAAACTGATTGTAAATAATTCTTAACTGTTAAAAAAAATATAAAATTTCTTTGTGTTTGTTTTAAGGTCCGATTGTTTTTCACATTAATATGTTTACTTACCCAGACAATGAAAAGAGACAAATGAAAATAAGTGATGAAATAATGCTAGACCTGACTGAAAAACAAATCCGGACCGCTGGCGTAGTGGTCAATTGAACTAATAATACACCCACGTGCCGACCTAAATTATGTGGTTACAATAAAAATGTTAATAGAAAGTGAAAGACTATCTCAAACAAATTCCATTATTCATCGCTCTTCAGTTTCGTGGATCTTAAAAACTCTAGAAAATATTAAATATTTTTCAAAAAAAATTCTAAATAGTATAAAAAAATTACAAAATTTTATGTAGCAGATAGAACGTCATTTCAACTGAAAACTGTTGAGCACTTATTACGTTGTGTTTCCGTGCTTTCATCACATCACATAAATAAACAAAATTTTTCTCTGTCACAATAACGAAAGAAACACATTTATGCGACAGTTTATTTAAGGGGTTCGAATGTAAGATAATTCAAGTCCAAGAAAAGAAGCATAGCATATAAAGAAACGAAATAAATGTTCAAAGGTAAACTTAGTACTGCAATCTAGATTCGTTATTTTCTGAAGTATTTATGAGTAGGAGTAACAAGAATATACTTTGGACACGAAGCCTATTAAGGTTGATGGTGGAGTTTTTTTGCATGCTCGGAAAAAATTCGCTTGGACTGAGAATATTGTTTTCTTTATCGAACCAAAAATTTGAGTTAAATATTTAGGATATAGTTATTTTACAGATATAGCCTAGTTACGTTTTTGGCAATGACAAGAAAACAGAGAAAATGAAAATAATTAAAGGCGTACGACAAGGCTGTCCAATGTCTCCGACGCTATTTAATATTTACCTTGCATTCGCTGCATTCAGTGGTGCTTTTTTATAGTTCACGTTTAACTGAAATTAGCCTACAAAGGAGATTAATATAAGTAACATTTTTATCCGGTTGTTTTTGTGGTGAAGAGTGTTTTCATTATTTAGTTTAAATATATAGAAAACGGAATCGTAAACACCTTTGATCATTAGGTTATCAAAAACAGAGACATTAGCGCACATTGTAATAATACTTAGGAAACTAAAATTAAATTTAAACTCTATCGATTTTCAAAGGAGAGTAACGTACAGAGAGTGTTTGTTCATTGTTGTTTTCATTAGGTGAATATTAAAACTTAAATAATAGTGCATCGAGTAACTGTTGAAACTATCCAGTAAAGAGTAATTAACTTGATATCAGAGTTTTCAACTAATTAATTAAGGTATTAAATTGCCAATAGAGAAGATTATTATTTGGGCAGGGCAGTTTAGCTGGTGGAATACAATACAACGAAAACGTACTTACAAACGAATGAAAACGATAGCAACGAAGAAGCACACCGGTTCGGTAGAACAGTGTCTTGTCAGTTTTCGTTGTTTAGAAAGGAAGGAGTTTTAACTCGGTAGGTTTATTAAAAGCAGAAGCCAACTCCATCATAACAAGCTATTCCTTTTGTAAACCAAAGCCCGGAGGAGTTCCGCAACAAAATAAGTTTATTATGCGTTCCTCCAGTCAGCGTCAACCGTTCATTAAATTGGCACTCATTAATTAATTATAACCAAACAAGTCCCTTCCACTTGAGTATGTATTGTGTGCTCTGCGCAGGTTCGTTCTATGTACACTCAGCTCATTTTCAGGGAAAAAGTCAATAACATGATAAAACTTGGATTGTATAAAGGATTAATTAATCCTTTCATAATAACGTAACATTATTTAAATAATAATTTTCTCATTAATTAAGGTGTACAGTCGACAACAAAAAAATACTTTCAATAAAAATATATCCAATACTAACTTATTCGTTATAAAGTTTTAATTAAAATATTTCAGTTTTATTAGTATTGAAATACCACTAATTAATAAAATTACTGATTTTACAATAACACTCATATTCAAATCATTTATACCATAGCTAACTTAAGAAGTTGTTATTTTTTAAAACTATTTGCCAATGAAAACTGTTAATTTTTTACTAACTTCCCCCCTCTGAGTGCTGTACAGGGACGCCTAGTTCGTTTTTACTCGTTATTTAACTAATCGTCTTAACAAGTTGTTAGCCCTTTTTCTACTATTTGATAACCTCTTACAATTTAATATTACAGTAGGCTGTTTCAAGTAAACCGGACGAATGACATTAAATCGAAATAATAAACGGATACAATCAAACATACATTATTATAAATACGAATTATTCTAAAGAAAAGCGTTACTCAACTGTACAGTATTCAGATGAACTAAAGTCCCCTAGCCGTGGGAGTGACAGAATGCATAACGCTCTAACTAGCACAAGCCATACGTGCCATTCCAATAATATTGTGTAATTTAACTCATTGTTGTGAGCAAGCGTTTATGCATGCAGTAAACTAACAAGCAAGATAACGACTGTAGTATGTTTTCAGATTTGGATTATAACGGTAAAGACCTTTGGGCGCGTAGTTATGCCACATATCTCCCTCTCACTCGCTCGGCTATGGGACATCAATTTAACTGATATCTGTACAAGAAAAACAATTCGGTTTTCAATTATGTTTGTTTAATTGAACTACGTCGCATCGATTCGTTGCTTATTTAAATTACCCATTCTTAAAAGTGTACCGATGGTTCAAAACAGACTTTAGAATCATAATAGTCCTTTAATATGCAATCTAAACTCTCTCAATTTACCAGGAATCTCACAAAGATGAGTCAAATGCCAATAGAGTATACGCGCGATAAATTAAAATTACATTAATGTTAAAAAATAAAGGTGATACTATAATTAAAAATCTAGGTGGCATATAAAAGTTAATCTAAAAAAAAACTTACCTTATGACCTTCACTCTTCGTCGACAAACGTAGCCACTCTTTTTATTTAACCAACCTCTTCTGTAAACAAATAATGGTTGATTACTTGGGCTGTATTTGGGTTAACTTGTGTAAAAATTTGAACGCAATCAGTTCGGTGGGTTTTTAGTCACACGTAATGAAAGTCAGAGTAGGAGGTGAAATTTTAAAAGGGTGTCATTTTCGTAAATTATACTAAATGGGTTTTCCTAAGCTTGTCGCACCCTTCTCTCCTTAAATCTATTTAGTTTGGTTTGTACGTAAGAATTCATTTATTAATTGTTTGATTGTAAATGGGTATATCAATTTTTTTGATTGAAGATTAGTTTTAGTTTACGACTCGGTTAAGTTTTAGATACGTTTGAATTAAAACTGGTTAAGTAGTTTATTATAATTTTATATTTGTTATAATTAATGTTAGGTAGTAATAAATTTTGAATAAATATTTGTTAAAAGTTAAAAAACCGTGTTATTTATACACAACAAGATCCTGAAAGAATCCGGAATAAACATCAAAATATTTCTGTATAACAGTTGTAATTTTGTATTGTGGAACTATAAGGGACTTTTAAAAATTAGAAAACTGTTCTGTGATTAGTTTAAATTATTTTACAAACAGCCAGGTAGTTTGATATTTACAACTGCGCATAATTTACAGACCAAAATTACATAATGATGATCGACTAATATGTAATTTAGCTTCTACTCCAGGTTCTTTCGGCATCTGGTTGTTTGTAAATAACAAAACATCTTTTTAGAATTATAAATTTAAGTATTTATTAACAACTAAATTATAAATTACAGTAATTATTACGGTTATAATTACTGGTAAAGTACAATTAAAGTACTTAGACTAAACTGATTACAAAATTTTATTAGAAAATTCAAACAATTGAACTCCTGTACATGAATATCTGCTAAACAATCGCATCCCGTCAAGTGCAAAACAGGTTTTAACAAATAACACTGGTTTTACATTATACTATCCAAAGAAACACTAACTCTAAAAAAGATCAGGGCTGCTTTTATATAATGAGCAAACACTAAAAAAATCTAGGAAAACAAGAAACAAAATAAAGTCTAAAGGCGTACAATAACACTTCCTATCCTAATGCTACAGAAATCCAGACAATAAATAACAAAAAAAAGAACGTAATGGTCCTAATGGACAGCACTCGCAGGTTATAAATCACATCTGTCAATAATTCATACTAAAACAATTGTTGTCAAAACATAAGCGTTTCTATTAGCCTATAAATTTACAGTATGCGACAGTATGATGTCAACATGGCAGCGTAAAATCTTCTTGGCACTAAAATCTACCTTGCTGAAGATCCAATTCTTAAAAATGCAGTTCATAGCCAATTTCAAAATAGAGAGTCTGGAAAGGCAAAACTCATTTAAAAACACAGAATCTATCCAAACGTTCCCCAGATTTTTTGACTGCTAATTATGAAAGATTGATAGACCTTACATTGGTGGTCAACTACATAGATATTAAAAAAATATACGTAGATCGTTCTAATATATTAAATTAATATGAATCTTTCTAAAGAACTTTGTTCGATTTCTATAAGACGAATACATACGAATCACTTGAAAATTGCATTTTAATACGCGTTAAAGAATTAATTAATCTTTATTTGTAAAAAAAATATTTTATAGTGACAAAAGAATTAACAGCTAATTAAGTAAAGTAATTTTTAATTATTAAAATATTTTTAATTAAATACTTTTCCTGAAATAAACTATAAAAATATGAAATTATAAAATTTTAAATTTTATATCTCTAGTCTTTGGCAAAGAGGATCTAAACAAAATAATATTGGGAATGTTAATCTTGGTTTGCCATTCTTGTTTAAAAGCCATTTTAAAAATAATTAAAAAGTTGCGCAATGGAGGTGTCCCACTTTCAAAGAAGAGATTAATTAATTTTAGCTATTCGGGTGTTGTAATTAAAAACTGTATTTTTACAGGGAGGAAATATTATATTCATATCTACAAGGGGGAAATAAATTAAAGGAAAATGAAATATAACATTTATGACAGGAATGTTTAATTAACTGACTCAGATTCGTTTGGTTCTGGCAGGAAGACGATGTATATATCCTGTTTAAGAGAATCTGTCAATAAAATAATAGATCGTATAGAAATACATAATATGTATTATGTATTGCCGGCTTATTATCGTTGTGTTTATGTGTGTGTTTCCGATATTTTGTGAGAGAAGCAAGGGGGTGGGTCTGAAGGCTAATACATATCGTGCACTGCGAGATACTTAGTTACCGGAGCTTTTAATGATCCAAACAAGCGGCTCGTCGTACACCCCATTCCATTTACAATCTCCACTCTCTGTTTCCAATTAACCTCGCAAAGGAAAAGAGGAAAATCGAATTGCGGCGAAAATTTTTCCCACGCGCTCAACAGCGGTTCTTTTAATAACTAGTGTTCTCTTATTATAGGGATAACAAAGTGGAGACGGTTCTTGTAATAAGCCCCATCTCTTTCCTATCCCCGCTACTACACTTTAAAGGGGTTCTTCTCCTTGCCCAATTACGTCAGAGCTTTCTTTTGCTGTGAAAACTAATCGTAAGTAAAACGACGTCTTTACCTACATTACCTTTCTCTCGATCTTACTTTTTCTTTTTACCCATTCATTCTTACTTTCTTTTGGTAAGAATTTCATTTATTTTGCTTTTATTATCGGAATCATTTACATAACAACCCTTCGCACTGATTAATCCTTTATAGTTCGTTAAATTGCTTTTCATTTGGAACTGTTGTTCTAAATCATTTATTTTTTATATTTTATATTCATTAAATCACACTTCTATTACGATATAATAACTTTTATCACTAACGAAAAAATAACCAAGAATTTTTAAAACTGATTAATCCTCTGATGATTGCATTAAATAAAATAGTTTATTTATTTTCTTATTTCATTTGACACTTTAGCTACTTTTTCTAATTAGCACTTTAAGAATACTTTTTTCATATCACTTTTTTAATGCATAATCTGTTGTATAACAATAAATGCAACTTATCAATTAGAATTAACACATGAACAAATTACAACCCACTGGTGTAACTAACAAATTATAACATTAAAACATATTATACTGCTCTTAATTATTATATATAATCAAAATTAGATAAATAGTATTTAAAAAAAAATAACCAATACCTCCTTTAAAACGAAAAAAACAAAATGAGAAGTAATAAATAATGAGCACATGATTCCAAAATATAGGTACACCGAACTTTACAAGAGATAATTAAAAAGTTCATTCAGTTATTTACAACATTCACATTCAAACACGCCAGTCACCTACAGAATATTAACATTATATTATTTACAATGTAAAATCACACTATCAGAATCGCCCTGGGAGATCCAGTACTGAAGCACGTTTTAGTCTATGAACATCATAGAATACTAATGCCGATTTTTAGAATTACAGTTCTTTTGAAAGGTAATAAAACTCAAATTATTTTTTTGGGTTAGTTACCTCGTTCCTATGGCTTAGTAATCCGAATTTAAATGTTTCACTTATTCTAAAATCATCCAAGTTAATATGCAAAAACTGCAGCTCTTCAGTAAAGTACGGAACTAAAGTGGAATCTCGGGAACTAATTCAGGCTGACCTCTGTCCGGATTCCGAAAAACTCGTTAAAATACTCTTTTAGGCACAAAACAGGAATACATACTTCAATTCGTTAAACGGGATGCGAAGAAGCAGACGAAAACTGCCTCCGAAAATGGATTGGAAGTGACAACAACAGTCACCAAGATATAAGCCGCGATGACATTATTTCCATTGGCAAGACTCAAGATCAAGATAATCCTGATAAAACTGAAGAAGACATCCTGATAGATCTTGTGTCACCGCAGATGCTTCTAGTTCACATTCTGGTGCTACGCTACGTAGAACAACAGTACAATGACGTTACACCGACTGACGTGACGTGATGTTTATGCAGCATTTTCGTCATTATGCGGCGCCGAAATTCTGTAATTTACATCTGTAAGGCTACATCTGTAAGCCTACCATATTAAATGGGTCCGGTGGTGATGTGATCTACCTTTGTTTATAAAGTAACTTTTTTGCTCGTAAGTTTTTTTTCTTTGTTTTATTTAACGTCGCATCAACTATTGTGGTCATTAGCGACGACGTTGGCTTTTAACTGTGAATGAGTGAGTGATGAAATGATTTTTTGTAACGTATGAAAATATGTTGTGCCTGAGTGGGATTCGAACCCAAGACCACATGATTATAGGCGAGTACGTTACCAACTACACCAATGCGGCCGGTCGTAAGTTTTATTAACACAAAGAGTACCAACTTCGTAAGTTTTATGACATTTATTTCAGTATTTTTTATAGCTCGAATCAATAAACAAATGTCCTCCTTAGGGCTAAGTATAAAATAAAAACTTTTTATCATTTTTAATTACTAATCATTAAATTAATTTTAATACAGATAATTTTTTGCCGATCTACAACTGTTTACCGGAAACCTTAATCATGTTTTCTCAGCTAATCTATGGGAAATAGTGTTGTATTGTTTGCAGTAGAGCAGTTCTGTACAAAGTCCATTTTAAAAGATGTTCAGTATTGTATTTAATTCACGTTCATTAAGTTTTGTAAAAGAAGAGGAATTGTAATGTAAAGGAGTAGTGTTAAAAGTTGAGTTTGTAAAAATGTTGGGCGCAAACTGGAACAGTCTATCGATGGAAATGTAATTAAGCGTCATCAAATCTTTGGAGTATTGAGAAAAGAAGACATTAAACTTGATTTATTCTCCCGTTCACTCTATATGGTGTGACAGAGAAAATATCAAGTCGGCAATGAAAGATTTAACAAAAGGAAAACAAAGAAATAGGAAGCCAACCCACGATAACTCCGACAATAAATTTCTGCATTATTAAATAAACAAAAACAAACAAAACTCAAATTTTTAAATGTATCAGGCCTCAGATAATTTTTAATGACTATTTAAATTAAATAAATTTATGTATTTTAAGTACAGCATTATTTTGTTCACATCCTGTTTTAAGTCTATTAAAATACTGAAATCTATTAAATAAATACTGTAGTACGCAACATACGAGTGAATTTAATTAAATAATAATAACAATATTTTATTTTCATAACATTGTGTACAATGTTATATAGAAAATTTGAAAATAATGAACAACAGTGCAATTTGAACTATACTTAAAACTAATATAAAAATATCACAGTTATTATGATATTCATAATATTTATTGAAAACTAACATTATATGACTACTAAGAAACATTGTATAGTTATTACTAAAGTAAATATAATGGAAATTAGGTATCTCCTAAGGCTATCCTGTTTAGGAGATTACCATAAAACTTCATAATTTTATGCTAGTATACTATATATGATAAAATAGAAACAGTAGACTGGCAAAAAAGTAAAAACAGTAATGTAAGGAACAAACAACAATAGCACAATAATTTCTGAAAAAGTAAAATATTCATTGACACAAAACTTTAACTATAGGCTGTTTTTTACTCTTAATTTATTAGATTATGTCGTTAAGGTAAGTCTAATTTTTTTAAAAGTTTCAGTCTGTATCTTCAATGTTGCAGAGGAGGTTGATTGTGGACAAATTTTGACGCTCTGCTAACTGTTTTAAATGTTTATCACAATGTTGTAAATGTTGTTTCTTGTATGAAGGACGGGTTTAGAATGCATTATTCATTATTTCATTTGGATTATTTCATTTGTTACCTACCTTGAAGCTACAGTAATCAATCTCGGGTTGATAATTTTTTCTTAGCTGTTGTACTAAGGAATTCGGATGTGCATTTAGTGAAATGTGAAAGTATTGATACCTGTCCGGGATGATATTTGAATTTAATATAATAATAATCAGAATCGAAGAAACTGGTGCAGTCACTTGAACAGAAAGCCATATGGGAGGATGCCAATAGAGGCTCAAAATTATAGGTTAATTGGTACAAGAGATGTGGGAATATCAAAAAGAGATGGGTACCGTAACAGGTTCACTAAACCTAGACCTTGATTTGAAGATGAAGAAGAAGATATAATAATAATTTGGCCAAGTAAATATGTTGACTAGATTTCGACAATAAAATTTACAAAAACAAAACTAGCTACATACAAAATTTTTTTTCAAAAATATAGAATTTACCGCTGTCTGGATTGTGAAGCGGAGGAGGACAGTGCAGTACATGCGATTTTCTACTGCAGAAGATGGATACCAGAGAGGGAGGATCTGGGGACCAAGCTTGGGTCACCGATTTCTCCGGAAAATCTCTGTGATTTTATGATTGCAGAAGAAGAAAGCTGGAAGGCCACTGAGGAGTTCATCCAGAAGGTGATGAAGATCGGAGTAGCCCAGCTGCGTTAGTCCCAAAATAAATCACTCAAAAAGGGGGAAAATGGGTGATAAGAAAAGAAATTATCCAGCTAATAAAGAACCTCCGGCTTGTTGTCAAGTTATGCCTAACGATGATCCCGCGGCAAGTCGGGATGGGATAGAAAGGAACTGAAAGGTTTTGGCGGATAGTTGCCTTCGGAAAAGTTCCGCATACCCCAGGTAAAGACCTACCTGGGTACCGATAAATTCGGTTTCCTCACAAAAAAAATTGCCGCATTGTATTGCACTATATGTCGAAGGTACAAACCATTCAATTTAGGATTGCGGTTTAAATTTGAAGCAGTATTATGACTTTGAAATTTATTAACTTCCAATATAAAAAATTTGAATGTATAATATTTTACTGATATTAAAATTCATTAAATGGAAATGTTTTTGTGTGAATATCCGGTATATTTATGTTTTAATTTTCAAGAAATGATCAAAATTGAAAAAGTTGTGTATTAATCCGGAATTAATACGGGTTGGAGGCCCATTAATAACAATAGAAACGTTATTTTTTATTCACTGCATCATATTGAATAGGTTTAATAATAAGGGGTGCTCATGGCTTGTTTGGTATTCGCCGTAACATAACGTTGTCTCTTGTTTATGCCATGGAATTACCTAACGTAACCAGGGTACCTGTTAATAGAAGATAGGTGGCAGATTCTCATTCACGGTCGAACAGATTAATAATTCTTATTGTATTCAACCCTCATTCACTATTATTGTATAAGGGAGAGATGTCGGAAACAATACAAGCATTGACCTGGTAAACTGCCAGTTGTCTATAACTACCTCATAAACATCCTACACTCCAGTTTATCCGCATTATATTCCGTACTAAAGTAATACGTAACAGTATCATCCTCCGTGTTATAAGTTCCAGCACGATGCTAAACAAAATCTGATAGCCGGGTATTATACCTACTATGCAATTAACAATAATTTACTGGATTCCATCCACTTAACCATAAGCCAATATAATAAAGATTTATAGACAATCACCTTTGTTACTTTACTCTCATATACCGTATATTTTACAATTAATTTCATTTATTATGTACCTATTATTCATTTTATATTACATAATCAAAATTAAAAGGAATATTTTAATATCAACTGTTTCGTTTAATCGGTTTTATTAATTCTGTTTTTTTTTATTATCTTTTATTTATAATCTGTTGGTTTTTTCAGGTGAACAGCCGAAAGGCTGGTTTGAACCTTTAAAGGTTTTACTAAGTAAAAACGAGGAGTGAGGTGGTTTACCAAGCCTTCCTCACTGAGTTGAAAGAGTGTGCTTATTAGCGTGCCAGGTCCTCCGAAAAGCACCCACTTTCCACTCTGCAAATGACATCTTCACTTCACTCACCACAAGGTTTGGCTGTATAGTGAAATTTATTACGCTCAGAGGAAATAACTCTGATTAGTATCTTTGACACCTCTACCTTTTCTGTTCTTAAATAGTTTAGTCAGATAATTGGCTGACTAAGTGGTAAGAAACAATTATTTTTTGTAGCCTTCGAACCAACAGATTGATTGCAATTAATTTAACACTCCACCTGCACGTAATGCCAACAAACAACAAGACTTAACAAGATACAAAGTGTTAGAGCTGAGTTCCAGACATAAAGCCAAGTAATGCTTTATCTTTACTTCTACAGAAATTAGATTTTATTTTAAATTATTAAAAAAATACATATTAACGACATTTGTACATTTTAAAGAAATAACTAAAACTAATAGTACCATTCATAAGTGATATGTAGGCTAACATTTACTATTAATGAATAATAATTTTGCAAAATTACAGATTGTAATTTTGCTGATTAGATAAAAATATTATAAAGATCAGCTTCATCGTTATCGAGATACCCACGATTTATTTACAAAACTTTAATGTGCGCGCATTGTAGTTCAACTGTGTTGTACCTACGAAATGTTTATTTTCCAAATTCCGATCTTGATTTCCGGCTTTGAGCTACTTCCGGTCAAAACCAAAACGTCAAATCCAACCTAGGTCTACTAAATTTTGTATAGATTACAAATCCTAAACCCGTTTGTTGCTATATCTTGTAGTTTCTGACTTTGTTTTGACTTACGGTTTTTGGCTACTTCATGTCGATACTGTGACTTCAAACTCAATTTAGGTCCACTACCTTCTTGTGTGGCTTACAAATCCGAAAACCGTTTGTTACTATCTCTTGTAGTTTCTGACATCTGGGTGTGATGGACGGACGGACAAAACAAAAGATAGGCCCCTAAATGACAGTTTTAAAAATCTGGTGTGAAACACTCGCACAACTTTTTCTTGCCAATGCAAATAATAACCAATATTATTATTATTATATTATATTATTATTTTTATTATTATTATTATTATTATATATTATTATTATTATTATATATTATTATTAATATTAGTAATAAAACATTAGAAATAAACAAAAAAACTAACCTCAATATACATAACCTAATTTTAATCATGAGTGAAAGACGCAAAATAAAAATCAACCTCAGTTTGGCTTAAAAATACCAAAAATCACTCTTTCAGGCTAAACTAGGCTAGGTAAAGAAAAATTCTGTAAATAAAAGTTGTAGATCTTTTTAATTTCCTATAAATTTGATTATACACTTTTGTCGTGAAATGCATACTAAGGCTGAAATCGTAAAAACAATCTATTTTTTACACATTTTTGAGAGAAAAAAACAGAAAATCGCTAATTACCGCTAAACTGAGCGTTATACAAAACATATATCGAAATAAAAGTTGTAAGATTTTAAATTCTCTACAACTTTTATTATATACAATTTTGCGCTAAAATGCATATCAAAGCCGCAATCTTAAAAAAAACAATTTCTTTACGTGAAAACAGCCTTTTCAAGAATTTTAGTAGACATGGCGCCTACCCTATTTTGTAGAGCATAAAAAATTTAGTAAATAAGGCGATTTAAAAAAAAATCGTAGAAGCCGTTTTTGAGAAAACGCAAAAAAAGTTAAAATAGACACGAATAAACTACTACTTTCGGTGGACCGAATTTGATGAAAATGTTCGTGTTGGGTCCGGTAGTAGACACACACACACACACACACACACACACACACACACACACACACACACACACACACACACAGACCATTCGCTAAAAAACATGTTTTTTGGGTTTAGGGGTCTGAAAACGTACAGATCCGGTGAAAACCCGATTTCGAAAAATCGACATGAAAACAATACTTTCCTGCCTGTATATTCAAATAGGCAAGAGAAAGTAAAAATTTTATTGTCATAAAAACGAAATTCCTTAGAACTTTTATACATTCACTTTAAATTACACTTGAACACTTAAAATATTTTCCTCTAGGTATTAACTAATTTTCGCCGCCTTTATTATAACTTATCCTTATATAACTTGCATTAAGTTTATTTTTTATAAATTTATGTAAAATATTATTTACGTTTATGAGAGCTGTAATTTAATTTGTTAAGTGTTATAAATTGTTTTGTTCGTTGACAAATTAGAACTAACTTTGTAATAAAAAGACGCAAAATAAAGCTTTTAGAACTGAAATTGTGTGAAGTACAACAGTTCCAGTTTATAGTTCAAAAGAAAGTTAAGAATCATGTAATTTTTTTAATGAAACAATTATGGTCACCCTTGAATGATATTTATGAACCGCTGTGACGTTTTGTATTCTAACAATTATTATAAAATAAATTTACATAAGGGTTCGAGATGTAATACAATTCATATTTGTTAACATTGAGGTTTCAGCAAAGTTAGTATAAGGCAGTTAGTTGTATAGATGAGTGTTTCTAGTAAAGGATAGGTACAGGGAGATTTAGAACTTGGGGCCGGAAAAGGGGCAATGGGAACTCAAGGTGTCTGGAGTTGATGGAATGTAAACAGAGGCTCCTTGTGCAAACATATTGTCTTGTTACCACTAACCAAATTAGATCTTCCACAACTTGAGACTCTCGATGACTGCTTGGTAATATGTGTGTACATACAATTTTGTCGGTAATGATGTTATAAAGGATTAAATAATTTACTCTCTTGAAAAAAGTAATAATCTTTTTTACGATTTATTTATAATAAATATTTTTTTATTTAAATAATAAAGAGTATCATAAATATGTATATACGGAGTGATTTTTTAGTCCTGTTACCCATCTGTAATGTCTGGTAATTTTTTTCTAAGAAGGGGTGGTAGCCCTATTCAACCGGTATTGATACGGCAGAGTGAGTTGATTCTCCTTGAGCTGTGTAAAATTTTGTGCAGTTTCCTTTCGTGTTACGAACAGAATGTCTTTTACCTTAGAACAACGGGTTTTCATTCTTGAACAATATTTTGCTACCATATCGTACGCGAATGTAAGAGAATAATTTAAAATTACATTTTTTGGTGTTCTTCCACCAGAAATAAATGTCAATTTCTTGGCTAACAAACCGATTTCGAGAGACAGGTAGTGTTTGTGACAAAAAGCGAAATGTTAACTAACTTAATTAACATTTTGGGAAGTGAAGTAGTATAACTGAAGAAGTACGACATGTATGAATATAAAGAACTTGTAGTATATAGAGCTAAAAAGTGTACGTATAAGTACTTAAGGAGAACTAATGCAATAAATAAAAATCAGGAACTTAATTTTTCAGGTTTTTACTAAAGACTACTTTGTCATAAGTTAATCTTTAAGTCTGTTTTTTGAATTTTTCAAGGGACAGGATTTAGGAAAACCATAATTTAAATAATGAACTTTTTAATTAGTGTTATTATTAACAAAATAATTTAATAAAAACCACTTGAAATCAAATTCACGAATTATTGAACTATTTAAAAAAAATCCCTACTTGTATTCGTTGCATCTGTTCAATTTAATAACAGTAAGCAACCTAATGACCCAATGAGATGATAATGATATGTGTGCCATAAAAATTAGGTGTATTCTTGTACAGACTCAAGGCAACCATATCTGATTAACTGCAAATATCCTGGTTAATTGAACACCAACCAACGAAGTACCTCGTAACCACTACACACCGTACACCGGTAACCACTGTCTTGTATTTAGACCCGTAAAAACGTAACTACCTTTAAACCTTGAAATGGATTTGAACCTCGGAACCTGCGTCTCCGAAAATCAACTATTGAATAGATGAATCACAACGACGACTAAATCAGCAAACCCAACACTTTGGGTTTGCTAATTGTAATAATTATTTTTATTAATATCAGGTACACTGTTGAAGAAAAAACATTCAATATATTCTTTTTAATTGTTAAATTACATAGTCAACATTGAACAAAAGTCGTATATTTATACAGGTTTTCTGGATGTTACCTAAGTTTTTACTCAGTTTTGTATTCAAGTCTCTAACAATCTGAAAAATATTGTTATTTACTTACTACCTTCTCATAAATTACTTCTTAAGTAACAGATTCTTCAGAGTTAAATTAGAGTCGTCCTACTCGAATTTCTTTCCTGCATTAGCTGGCCTTCCTCAGGACACAAGTTTTGCCCCACTTCTCTATTCTTTATATACGTCAGACTTGCCAACACTACCCCAGACCCTCACTGCTACTTACGCTAACGACACAGCGATATAAGCTCGATAAGAAACCCCTTTTTACACGCTTCACTAACTCTCCAACATCATCTCAATCTCTTACACGAATGGTGTGAGACACGGAACATAAAACTAAATATGGCCAAATCTCTTCTCGTAACTTTCATACTCCGTTATGGTGAGGGCCAACCAGTATTGAAAGACGTTTGGTTTGGACAGTCATCTATTATTATTTCATTTGTCCGGTTTTAAATTAAATTGACTTTTCTATAGTAAATTTGAATGGGATTTGTTTTTCCGTTATTCTGAGTTTAATGTCTTCATTATCTTATCTATCTTTCCGTTGGTTGAAATTTTTGCTTTTATGTCCGGCCTACGGCCTCTACCTCTTATGCACTTGGACTGGAAGCATCAATAAAATTTTATTGTACATGCTAATTATGTGATTCTTTATGATTTTATGAAAAATCAGTTAAAAATGTTTTATGTAGGCTATATTTATTATCTTATTGTTTACTATGCGCCTATTCTCTTAATGTGAATCTAGTCCATTTTATGATTGTAAGGTCAGTTTTTTAAGGCTGAAATTTAATGGATATTTAGGATTGTTTAAGAAAATCCGTTGGTATTTTTATGAGTAAATTTTTTTGTAAATTTCTTTAGAATATTCTTTTCGAGTCTATCGATTACTTTTTCTGTTCATTTTTTTATAATTTTTAAAAATATTTATTATTATTAAAATTATTTTTGGCGCTATTTTGTTTTGTGCTTTCTGAAACAACCGCCTTTCACGCATCTTGTGTTTATTTAGTCTTGTTGTTTTTTTATTTTCTGTCCACCCTTTTTAACGCTTCCTCCTTGTGAAGTGTGACAGAGCAAATATACCAATCAAAATCGTTTATTACTACATTCCTGACTTTAACTTCTGTATTCCCTACTTCAGGAACAATAAAAATGACTACTGACACAAAAATTACGCATGTATTATTTATTCTTTTTTGAAACCTATATGTATTTCCGGCTCCAAAATTTACGGTTTAACTAAACATTCTAATTTGCAATGGATTCATTCATTTCAGTCAAAAATATCACGCATATAGGCTACTAGGTAAAGCACTAATCTACGTTACTTACAAAACCTTAAATACAGATTTACAAACACTTTCTTCTGCAATTCCATAAACAGCTATACAAATGATTTTACAACAACGTAATAACCCACTTGTATTTTACATATAATTTCCATCTTTCATCTACTTGGAAATTCTGCAAGGCGCTGGAGTAGAGATCTGTTCATTTAATGAAATAAACCTCATTAAAAATTATTCAGATGAATTTTGATCACAATTCTTAGGGAGGCAACAATGGGGGTCCCCACCTCTCTCATGCTGATCATGTCATTTCAACACCATTATCACATTACTTGTAACATTTTTACCGATATAAATTAATTATTAAAGGGGGAAACGTTTTTAAATATGTTATTTTAACCAAAGTTTTACAAAGATAAATGAGGTTAAATTACATATAAGTTTTGTATTGTAAATAATACAAACTGTCAATAAAAATACATGGAATTTCAAATCAATATATTGTTATATTATTGTTACTGAAATGCGTAATGATACTACTATTATTATTATATTACTACAATGTACTTTTAATTAATTTCAAAAAGGTTAGGCCAAAAAAGGGAAAGAAGAAATGTTTTGGATTGGTAGAACACTTGGGGGTATTTCCAGATGACGGTATTCTACTTTAATTATACCCTATGCGACATGTGTGTGTTGTTGTAAACGCTAATGAACCCAGCTAACATCATGTCCTAGTCAAAGCTGTTGTCTCATTAAACTCTTGCCAGTAGAGTACAGTATTTTAATAACAGACATTATTCATATCATCTCCCTTTCTCACGTGCTCTCTCTCTCCCTGTCCGCTCATCCTCTCTTCAGGTGTTTCCGACCTGCTCTAACCTCTCCTCTCACTAGATTCAACCTCTTTAAATATTTGTATATTGAAATTTCAATATAGAATGAAAATTATATTTTTTAATGAAAATAATTCAGAATTATCTTCATGTTCAATTTTATTTATATTTTAAACCTTATTCAATAAAAATAATTTAAAGAAAAATTATTCTATAAATTTAATTGTACCTGATTTATACTCTTAATTCAATTTCAAATAAATAATTTTGACTGAATACACTTAAAAAAAAGGAAAATTTATACCTTACAACTGAAAAAATATAGTAGGAGAATCAACGACTAGAATTTTTTTGCAGAGGTTATCAGATTTAAACATGTGCCTAGTCGCCCGTCTGTTTTCTAGTCGTCGTAGTCTTTGAACCGGCAATTACATGACAAAAATTAATCGATGAAAAGAATAATAAACTGAATGCACATGATAAACTGCCCCCAAACTCTCGGTTAACTTTAAATTTTATCAAAATTATTTTAAAATTCTTACAAATTCGAATGCATTACAGAGATATATAAATAGCTGTATTTTTGTATTATTTCAGTATCTATTACAAAAAAGAATATTTGATAAAACCTAATTTTTATTACTCTGCTGCAATTAATTATTACTAGAATATGGTGAAGTGCAGGGTTGTTATTACAGTAAGCTATAAGAACTCGACAAAAATGCTGCCGAAAGAGTTGTGCTGGTATGTATTGTACTGTACTATAGTTGATTTCACGTTCAGAATACAGTACGGGAAGTCCATAAGCAATATATTTCGTAATATGGAAGTTTGAGCGCTACTACACTAAGTGAAAATATCAACTCCGCGCCACAGCACGTTCTCATTTACAAACTTTTACAAACTTTTAATGAATAACGTAATAAGAAAATATACGTAATATTTGTATCGTTATAAAGATCAGGTATCGACAAATTATTATAGTACTGGAATTGTTTATCAATTTTATTGTCTTTTTTAATTATTTTAAAGTAATGAACAGTTATTGTTTAAATCTCGGTAAATCTTTAAATCTTGTTTGAATAACAGTCGTTAGTATCTCGGAAAGGACTAAAAATGACAATACAACTCCCCTTGCCCGTCAGTGAGGGTGACGAAGAGAGAGACGTCACACTCCTTTCTCTTGTACGTACCTACGGTCTCTTATCTACGTACCAGACTATAATAACATTTAAAGCGTAATAAAATACGATTCATTATGAAGCGAAATTTTTTTTTCAGAATTTTTTGATTAAAAATGATCTTGTAAGAGCATGGTAAGCGAAATACCAAATATTTTTGCCCGTGACCTTCAGATGGTGTGGGCGGAGGACGGTTATTTTATTGGCTTTGCCTGATGTTTTCCGTACGCCTGATAACACAGCGGGTTTTCATAAGAGCTGTACTGCATTCTGAACGTGAAATAGAGTTTATAGTATTGGTCGAAGCTGTTACTGTCGCTGTATGTTGCTACACATTCCGTCTTATCATTGTAAGCTCTAAGATGGATGGAGTTAGCCGCAGTATTATCGGATCGCATTCTCTATGTGATTTAAGAAGTAACTTAAATACAGAATATATTAAAAGAAAATTTGTGTAAATTCGTATAAAACTGTAATATTGTGAGAAATCTTCATGAACAATTTGCTTCTAATGGTACTGTTGAAAAAAAACGTAATTAAACATTAAATCTAATTTAGAAAATTAGCGATAAAAAAGCAGACTAAATTTCTTTAAGATCAATAGATTTTGTGACAAAATAAACATGATATTCGAGACGTAAATTTAATGTGTTGAAGTTTTACTTGCTCGCATACGTCTACTTGTCTGTAAATTGAGAAAAAAATCTACATTTTGGAACAAATATTTTTATTTCTTAAGTAAAACAAAGAAACTAAATCAAAATTTTATAATTACTGGTAAATATCCTACCAGGTCAAAAGTTGTGGTAGATAATGATGTTGGGAGGCCACGCAAAAGATGGCACTACTTCAATAGTTTGTCGCTGTTGTGAGTCAGAACAGGCGAAAGCCTAATCCTTGATTGTGAGAAGAATGTTTTATTATTATAGATATCTTTATATGATCTGTTCTATTTCGAAGCTGTATCGGCAGGAATTATAAATTTATGTGTTCAACAACATGAAACAAGTTAGCATGTAATGAACCTACTATAATGCGGTTTTTGTTGAAATCCACGAATTGCCTCCATACTATAATATTGTACAAAGTACAAAAACAAAAATTATATACAAATGTATCGAATAGATTTTTAAGCAGCTTTTGAATAAGTGATGTTTTTTCTGTAAAATGCGCTTTAACGTTATAATTTTTGAAAACATAACAGTTTGTTAATAAGAGCCGTTTGAGATGTCAACCAAAGATACCATTTATACTGTTTTAATAGAGTAAGCAAATATAGTAAATAAGTAGACTTTGATCTTCTTCTTCAGGTGACCGCTCCTTTGGAAAATTTGGCTGCTATCAATGCCACTTAGTAATGCGAATGTTCATAGAAAAAGTTTAACTGAACTCATACCATACCATCCCGAAGATACTTCAACTATAAAGTTTTAAGTCGACCTTAACGCTTAGTCTGCTTGATGTTTTCCAGCATTCTGTATAGTCCGCCTTTCGTCGTATAGTACTAGAGTTTAAAAAAAATCGTTAAAGCTTTTTTGAGAAAATTTTATTTTCGTATTTTTTCATCGTAGATACACAATTTTTACCCTTTTGGACTTAGGGTGTTTGACCATTTGTTAAGGGTAGCATGGACAGAGAAAAAACCAAATGAAGAAGTCCTGCGGCTGATCAATAAATATGAACTTATTAAGGCTAAAACAAGAAAATTGTGATTTTTCTGTTATGTTATGTGGAGAAAACCACATGCTCCATTCGATTATACTGGGTAAAATAGCTGGTAAAAGAAATCCAGAAAGATTCATCCACGAGCGTCATTCCTGAAGAACTTAAGAGAATAGTACAGTTGCTCCTCAATTCTATTCAGAGGAACGGTGTCCAAGAGCAAAATTGCCATTATGATAAACAACCTTTGTTAGGAGAAGAAACGCCAAGAAGAAACTGCCCTTTATTCTGGGTCTAAGTATTTGATTTTCAAAACCTTCTATATATCTGTCTTCTATAGCTATCTTCTTAATACCCGGTTTTAAAAAACTTTAATTTTTAAAATTTTATACCACATCCGCACATTCCGTGCTGATGTAGATATTTACCACGTAAGGATTTACGTGAGTGAGGACGTGGTAGGGATGCCACAGCAGTCCTTTTATAAACTCTCTACTGCTTACTACCCAAATTTGATGTATTGCACCATGTAACGAGTTCAATTTTTTAACAAAATGACACCAAGGTTTGACTGTTCACTAACCAAAACAGAGTAGGATATTAAAGAACGGCTTCCACATTCAACTCGATTATTTCTAACTAACTTTACTAAACTACGATTCTTAAAAATCAGTTTACCAACCCTACTGACGAAAAACTCGAATGATGTTTTTGATGTATCCATGAGGTACTCCCACTACATCCGTCAGTCACAAAAACCTCTGCGTGGTAGTCCTACTACATCCGTCATTCAGTGAAGCCGCATTTCATCTTAATTAATTCAATCATAATCGGTATTGTCACATAAATATTAACTCCGCACTGAATGTGTTAAACGGCCTGGTAGTTTCTGCTCCAGAACAAATAAAAACCACACCAAACATGCGAAATCCCTCATTCCGTCGTCCTCCTTTAAAAAATATATACATATTTTTTTTTACTCTGAGTGTTTGTGAATGTTCAATTGTGTTTTTTTATTTGGTCTGGAGCAGAAACTACTAGAAGATGAAACGAAAATTTTAAAATTATGATTTTTCAACCAATTATTAAGGAATTGGAATAGGATTTGAAAATTCAAAATACTAATATCCAGAATTAAGGGCAATTTCTTCTTGGCGTTTCTCCCCTTAATAGAGGTTAATTCATCAAAACAAATTTTTAAGACATTAAACAATACACCTAAGGTGTCGGGTAAATGGTTTTTAAGAAGTCAGAACAAATGCATCGAGAAAACTTAATGAACCGAACCAAATTCAGACAACTAATTACCAATTTTAAGGGCTTACATGAAGAGCCAAAATAGAACACCGGATGAATAGAAGAAAGAAGGAAAGCCTACAGTGAACGAATGCTGAAACTGTGGGCAGCAAAAACAGGTTTCAGAAACTCTAAAGTCATTTCGCGTGGTTCAAAGTTGGCCCTACATGAGAAATAAATATGTTGTTTTTGCTTCAGGAAGTCAGGAAACAGCAGATCATTTGAAATCCGCACACCCAGAATTCCAAAAATTTTGCACCATCTTAATACCTTCTAAATCTGTACCTACTGTAAGTAGAGTGCAAGTTGGTAAAAATTAACATGATAAAGTAGAATATGAAATTTCTAGAGCAGGACAGATTTCACCTAATAGCAACAATACTGGGTAAACAGTTTTAAACGTTTCATTATGCAGCAGAGAAGTTTCTATGGTAATAAAGTTTTATATTTAGTACTAATTAGGAAAATAAGGTAAGGAAATATTTATAAGAAACATTTTGCCGAATATACAGTTGATCATAATAATTAGCTTTACTGTAACATTATAATTATCATTCTAATTATTATTATTAAAACAGGAAGGTGAGTAGTTTTTGGAATAAAAGTTTTAACAGGCAGCAATAAAAGATAAGTTGCCAGGAGAGAATGAGTGGGACGGAAGTTAGCATAAGACAGAAAACAAATTTAGGGAAGATTGAACCAACTCCTTATGGATAACTAGAAGCCATGTTTATACAGTGCAAATAAGAACGGCAACCCGGGCAGGAGTCACTGTTAGATTATTACTGCATTCATTAGAGTTCGCTAATTACTCCTTGCTTTAATGAATAAGCTCTAATGAACCACTTTCTGTTAATTAAAGGGAGAGTCGGGACAGCGCGGGATGTGTACTCACCCCCTCAGAATACTCCTTTCCAAGCAGCCCCCTTTTCTATCTCAGAATAAAACACGAACCCAACGCCGGGATAACTTGTAACTTGACTTATTACATGAAAGAATATATAAATGAAAACTATAACATGTATAAAGTACGTACAATAATTAATTAATATTGTATATTTTAACAACGTATGGAATTCATTTTAATTCAACTAACTACTAATTAACGTTATGCCAAATAAATAATTAATTATTATAGATGTTTTTATTTCAATCCTTTTCATTGGAAAACTGTATTTTGTAAATTATTATTCTAATTCAAATTAATCATTCAAAAGATTTTATATTTTAAAAAGTTTTGTTATTTAATTTATACACATTAATATTAAAAATAAAAGTACAAAAAACATTTATATATATATATATAGATATATATATCTATATCTATATATCTATCTATATATATATATATATATATATATATATATATATACTAAGTATAGTTTGGTAAAGGGAGTTAAGTTATGAAGGGATATCAACATTTTTCCGATGGAGTGAAAGTTTGTGATTCGATTTCGAGTTCATGGAAATTTGACCAATCATTCACTAGAGACGGATCGGAGTAACAGATTTGCAAATTGTTGATCCCTATTGATTGGCCATTTTCAGTAGAACACTGATTCAACAAAAATATGGTTCTTTAAACTAAATACTGTGACAATATCTGAAGGGAATGTGAGTTCGAGAATTTTCTAGGAAGACCGAGAGATTAAAAATGTAACATAAATGACAGAGTAATAATAGAGTTTTAAAGAAATAGTCATAAAGGGTCTTGTGTAGTCAGGTAGGGTCTATTGTTGAATAACTATTGTGAACGAGTCGGGTGGTTTCTTATGTAGATAATTGGTTTTTTACAACACCTATTCCATCATAGTTTGTTTACAGTTGTTTAAAATTTATCCAGGAGCTGTCAAAAGATTTTGTATTTTATTATTATATCAAAAATCTCTGTCTTTTCTAGAACTCTCCATTAGCCCACCTATAAAAGCGCCGGGTCATTTAGATCCAGAGTTATGTTTACATTTGTCTGTGATTGAGTGAGCGTATTCGATAGTGCACACAGGTAGTCCAGTACGTTAGAATAGGTCAACGATACTGCGAATAACTGGCTATCGTTTAACTTTAATTTATTCTGTGTCATTTCAGTAAGTAGTATTAAGTAAATTAGTAAAGTTACTTATTTTATTAGTTAATTATAGCTTAATAAGTTTGTTATTTATTAAGTAGTTTAATTTTAATATACTTGTAGATTGTGGTCAATTATTTAATTGTAATTCTTAGGTGTAATAAATACTTGTAATTTTAAACTTTGGTGAGTTAATTATTTAATTTTCCCAGATCCCGAAACGGACCTAAGATATAAGTGTCACAATACATTATGATAAAGGATACAGAACTTAGAACATGTCGTTTGACACTTGAATACTATCCAAAATTGGCAAAATATTGGTAACAAATTTGATAACGATAAAGATTGCTGTAGAGTCTACTAAATACTGAAATCAGTGAGTTAGAATGAAATGGAGCGATCATGTTCAGCAAATGCTTCCAGGAAGGATCCTCCACAAGGCACTAATGGACAGATCATTTCTTTTTTCTCTAATGGTGCTTATCCTTGCCGGATGTTAGCGATGGGCATGGCCATTCTCATTTTGCTAGTACTAATCCTGAACAAAACGTTGGATTTTTCATACCACACCCACAGATTCTGCATCCAAGATATAATTCTGCGTCCTACATCACGTTTACCTTGTATCTGGCCCTGTATAATGTATTGGAGGATTGTATATTTGCCTTTACTTCCCATTTTGTGTCCGAAGTATTAGAGTTTGCGGATTTTATCCGCTAACTCCAATACTGGATTATTCAATAATGGATTATTGGATACTTTTTTCGTAAAAACTTCGTAAAACTTTTTTATTCTAATAATTTTTGGTGCTTATGATCTCTTAGCTTATGTTTATCCTTTAGAGGACTTCGATGTTGGTTACACGGTACTTCCGTGATACAGCATAGTAGTTGTTTTTACCCTCTTGTAACGAGGTCGCTAATAACCTAATCACAGTTTAAACAGATGATGCAACCTTACTTATATCGCTTAAGTAGATAAATAAACGATAGGAGGATCAAGTCTCGGACCCACTAATAATATACGGATATACGGATAATGTACCTACGACTTTTTACATTATTTATTAAACAAATGGTTTTGAATAAATGGTGAGGCAAGTGAAGGAAGTTAAGTTACGAACAATAATGACTGTTGCCGGTTGTTTATAAACATTATAGATGTCCATTTTCTATCATCTTAGTTAGAAAAACTACATACGAGGTGTTTTCAAAAATTACGATCAATAATTTTACTACGAGAAAACTAACGGTAGATTTAAAGAAAAAGCCCGATGGAGGAACTGCCGGTTTTGTGACGCTCGAGTTATCGCTCTTCAGTCTAGTGGAATTTTAAGACAAGTAGATGATTATGTATCTTTTTGTTGTTGAAATCAGTTAACAAAATTTTTTAAATTTTCAAAGATTTAATATAAAAAGGACTTAATATAATAAAATGTTTAATAGCATTTATTCACAAACGGGATATAACTTGTCACGGTTGGGGTGGGTTGTTGAAAGTTCAATGGTAAATCAACCCCTAAACTATTTACTAAACTATTTTCAAACTATCGGTAATTCCAGGAACATGACACAACCCGTAGAATGGTAATTAGAGTGACATGTAATCCAAAAGTATTAATGAACATACTAGTACATCACCAATCTAATAAATATTATACAATGCAGTACTCATTTTCTGGTAGATTCTATTTTAAGTCTACTAGTGCATGTAGGTTTACATGTTCAAATAGGCAACCAAAACAGCGCAGCTAAATGTTTCTTGACAATTACAAACAGTAAAATAATGTATTATTAAAATGGGATATCCAATCCGATTTCAGACACTGGAATAATAGTGAATTATAAATTGATTGTGTTTCAGTTTCAAGTTAAACAAATTCTCTAAAAGATTTTTGGAGGTCCATCCGTACGGCTGTGTTGAGAAATATGAGTTCGGTATAGCTATAATTTTTCAGAGATGTTTTTATGAAATTTGATAAATTATGTACCAATATTTTTATTACGTCCTCTAAGAGTATTTCGCATTAAAACATGTCAGGATACTTATACCAGGATACTAGCATGGCGAAACTCTTGCTTGCAAAATTCTTGTTTGCCAAAAATGAATTAAATAAATTATGCTGTAAAAATATTTATATTCGACACTTATGAACGTGTCATTTAGTGTAATTGCAATGATTGAGGTATTTCCTGCGTTCTTAACTGTGGAGAAATTAATTTGTTTTATTTAAAAAATTTTATTCTTTATTTAAAACCTATACATTATAGTTCCATCTAAAACACCATCTAAAAAAATTAATTATTTTTTTAATAAACAAATGACGTGAAAAAAAGAAAAATTATTTAAAGATTACATCCCATTGGTTAGAACAAGAGTTGAACAATAAAAAGAAATGTAATAAAGTTAAAGAACAAACAAGAAAAATTGGATATAGAAAATACTTTAACAAGAATTATATAGAATAGATCAGGGTAATTAGAAGAGACTGTAGGGGTCACGTAAGGATGCGCAGTAGCCAATGACGTCACTGGTGCGTAATAACACGGCCAGCAGTTTATATTATTTCGGTATTTGAGAATGTTGTCAGTCCGTCTAATAAATGTGTGTATTGTTTGCGCATTTACGCATAGATTAATCGAATATATTATTGAACATAACAATAACTAGTAAATATTTAGACCTACTAATACTTTTTATGTATTAAAGTTTTTTTGTTATTTCTAATATTTAGTACTATATACGTGTTTACATCTAGTGAGTTCTAATATTATTACATTGAAAATTGTTACGGGTAGTGGTAACAATGAAAAATATATAGATAAAAGATTTTCATTTCACCGTTTTCCGAAAGACGAAATCTTAAAAAAACACAACAAAATATTTTTTTCATTTTTCCAGAATATAAACTAGAAATATTTGTTATAACAGTAGGCTTGACTGTTATAATTTCACAACCATTTTGATTTTCCTTGAAGTAGGTTACCAAATATCACGTATTTATTTATATTACAATTACAGAATTATATAAAATATTTTAATACATAATGTGAACATTTAAAGACAATTTGTTTGCTTAAATTGTCTACGAAAAATAACAGTAAATAATTTCATATTTTGCTGACATTCTATTACAATTCTTTATTATCATTATTTTTCTCGCTGTTATTATTATAGTACACAAAACATAATTATTGTAACCCAATTAGTCTTAAATGTAGAAGGAAGAATTTAAAAAACTGGTGTTTTTAGCACCGGTGACGTCATTTGCTAGTGACGGTATGTACTCATAACGGCCGGTCATGTGCGTGACCTCTACCGTCTCTTCTATTTACCGTGGAATAGATAGATCAAGAAGTAGCTTGGAGATTAAATATGTTAACATAATAATACTGTATAATAAACAAAATGAAATCTTTAAAAAAAAGATTAGCATGGGTAATAAAAATGTTATTTTTTTTTGTTAAACATTAAATTTTTTTACAATCAGTTATGTAAGTAACTATAAGTAAATGATTATGAAATAAATATGATAAGAGACGGACCACCCAGCAATGGTCCTCTTAAAAATTTAGGAAAATGTAAAATAAAACAAATTACTAATGTGGGAAAGTAGAAATAGAATAAAATTTGCTATAACGCTAGTTCTTACTCGTAAAATTCCAGAAATTATTACAATATCATTTAAAATTTGGTATCATAAATAAAACTGTACACAAATAAATCTTAAACAGTATTTATTCACGGATATATTTTGAAAACATGTTTTTAACAGAGACGAAAGTGCCGTGGTTAAAATTTTACGGGAAAGGTGGGAAAGGTTGATACGGATTTGAATACTAGGCAATGGTTACTGGTACTTTGTTGGTTGGTATTAACCATACTTTATCAGGAATGTTGGCCTGAGTCTGTGCAAGACTACACTTTATTTATAACGTCTTACATAAATCATCCTCATTACACTGGGTTATTATTGTTACCAATTAAACATATTGCATTCTACATCGATTAGGGTTTAAACAAACAATAGAATGTTATCCCTTTATAATTGTTCACGAAAATACTTCAAAATAACCACGTCATATTACCCCAATGTCATTTAGCCCTGCAAGAGTCACTAAGAGTAACTATTGTGACACTGATCTCTAAGGTCCGTTTCAGGATCTGGGTAAATTAAATAATTAACAAACTATCCTTTAAACTCATAAACAAATATTTACTGTTGTTTAGGTCAACAGCCGAAAGGCTGGTTTGAACCTCTAGAGGTTTTACTACGTAAAAACGGGAAGTGAGGTGGTTTATATATCATTTATATTACAATTACAGAATTATATAAACAATTTAATACATACTCCTTTAATACAATTGCCTTCCTCACTGAGTGGAAAAGTATGCTTATCAGCATGCCAGGTCCTCCGTAAAGTACCCACTTTCCACCCTGCCAATGCCACCTCCAATTCATTCATTACAGGGTCAGGCTGTATGGTGAAATTCATTACTCTCAGAGGAGATAAATCTGACTAGTGTCTTTTACAACTCTATCTCTTCTGTTCTTAAATAGTTCAGTCATATATTGGCTGACTATGTGATAAGAAACAGAACTATTTTTTGTAGCCCTGGAACCAACAGATCAAGTGCAATTAATTTAACACTCCACCTGCCCGTTATGGGAAAAAAGTTTACTGTAAATTAAAATAAATGATGTCACTTAAATCTATGAATGAATTACAATATTAACTTACAATAAACAACAAACTAATTATAATAAATTGGTCACATTAAATAAACTTAATCCTACTTACAAACGATACCACATAAGCGTTAACAATACTCAGTGCACTTTCACCTTCTTCAAACGTAACTTTTAAGCACTACGTACACACACTCTAAAAAAGAACATTATACACTCGTCGAACAGAGATCGAAGACTAAGACTAAATAAACCGGCTGCCCATATATAAGTGAGCTATGGAGATTTCGAGAAGAACAAAGATTTTTGATGTAATGGTAAAAATACAAAATTCTTCTGTCGTTTTTGGATAAATCTTAACAAACAAGTAAATAAATTAGGATTGAATAAAAGGGGTTACAAAAAGGACCAATTATCTAAGTAGGTAGACAGACTCTCACATAGTAGCCATTACAACAATAGACCTGAACTAACCTTTCATATACTACATAATATTTCTAACTATTTCTTGGAAACCCTATTTGGTAACTCATATTTATTACAATAACATTTTAAAATCTCGGTCCTCCTCAAGAATTCTCGAACACACTTCCCCTTTAGATATCATCACACTATTGGTGTAATGTTTTTAAAATCTATAATTATGTTGTAACTTATGTATATCTAAAGAAAATAAATTATTATTTAAATTTAAATTATAAAAAATTTTCAGTAAGGTCTATTCGATATATATCCATCAATTAAAATTAATTTGTACAAAATGATTCACACATGTGCACTTATAAATAAATCTATTAGTAATAATTACTAAATGAATAATATTATGCGATTAAATTGATGATTAGACGGTATTAAATGGGGTAGTAGTTAAATGAATGGAAATTTTGCATAAACATAACAACTACACTATCAAATTGAAGTAATAATTGTAATATTCTATATTGTGAATACATATGCATGATTAGCTCATTCATTAGACTAATGAACAATATTAAATATGACAAACATTGCATTATTAGTCTATTATGTGTGTAGGCTATTACACTAATACCTTAATGGAGTTGAACAATTAAACATTATTGAAATATATTCATTTTGAATTTACATCTGTCTGTATGGCTGGCATATCTCTGTTCTACTCAACTTAGGAAAGTAATACCGATCTAGCTGATACTTAGCTATTTACAAGTGAATTTTTATAAAGCCGCTTTAACAGCGTCATTGATAGCAACTAAAATGGGTTAAAATGATATCAGTGACTCTTTATATTACACAAATTGAGTTATATAACTGAAAAAGAGATTTACAAGTTTAAGGAAGGAATTTCATTATAATAACATAAAATTGTCAGCCCTTGTTTGACGCTATCTCAGTAAACTTATAATACGGTAAAATTGTCTGGACTTTACGAAACTACCTATACATTTGTGCCCAGAAAATGAGTTTTTTTAAAATTATTATTATTAATGAAAATTCTGGAATTTTTAAAAATGTCTTTACGGAAGTTTTACATAAGTCTTTACCTAAGCTTTATTATAAAGTAAGTAGGTAGGTTTATTTTGGAAATTTGTTTACACTGGTTGCAGCTTAAACGGGAAACAATTTTTGTAATCTAATGGTATCAACAATGCAAGTAAAGTATTGGATTTTTAAAAACGAGTTCCAAAATTTAGGTTGAATTAATTTCTAGACTTACTTCATTAATATGTCAGTTCTGGACAGTTTTATAGGACAGTGATACTATAGAGTGTGTTCCAACACTGACGTATGGCAGTGACGGCAGGGTGTCGAAAAAGAAATATGAAAATTCTATTCAGTCGGCAAAGATGCTCTTCTTGAGATGTATTAGTAGGGGCTGTAATCGACTGGAGCGGTTCAGAAATGAGGATATACGGCGAGAGTTAGATGTGTGTCGTCTTAAGGAGATAATTGTGGCGTACCGCCGGAAATGGACCAACCATCTTAAACAATGTCTCCACACAGGATTCCTAGACTAATCAGAAGTTACACGCCGATTGGACGGCAAGATTCGGGATCTTCCAATCTTCGATAAGAAGAAGAAGAAGGATAAGAAGGAGAAGGAGAAGAAGGAGAAGAAGAAGAAGAAGAAGAAGAAGAAGAAGAAGAAGAAGGAGGAGGAGGAGGAGGAGAAGGAGAGGGAGAAGAAGGAGAGGGAGAAGAAGGAGAGGGAGAAGGAGGAGGAGAAGGAGAGGAGAAGAAGAAGAAGAAGGAGAACGAGAAGAAGAAGAAGAAGAAAAAGAATTAGGCCTACTTTATTTGCCAAAAAAACTTGAAAACATCGACTTATTTCCACTTAAAAGTAGGCCTAAGTGAGATTTTTCAGTAAACAGATTTTTCTTCCTGTTGTAGACAGGCAAAAGATAACATCATAATGAGTTTTCGTTACTATATATAACATTTTAAAATTTGTTTGGTTAAAGTTACATCATATTAATAATATATACATTGCAAATATTAAGACCAAACTTCGTTATTAATAACCAAATTTTGCCGTAACTAGAGGTGAAGAAAACAAAAGTTATTAACCGACAACAAAACCAAAAGTAAAAATGAAGAACTTATACCTATTAAACATTACTAAATACAGTGTATCGACTAGAAAATTCAAAAGTTTTCATACAATTTCTCTGCCGTTAGAGAGAGTGAATTCAGTATTTTTAGTAGGAACGGAAGTAGTGGTGTCGTTAAGTAATAAGTGTTGAACTGTAGAACGAAAGTAAGGAAAGCCTTGGTTTTACTCCCCGGTCTGTGGCTTTCTGGCTTTATTCTGAATTATGAACTACACAAACTTATAAATTAAGTTTACAGATTGTAAAATTTTAATTAAAATTCTAGTTCCCCTTCAATGTTCAATTGTAATTTACAAGTATATTAAAGAGTTACTTGTGCAGTACAGCTCTTAACTTACTACTACTATTACTATAACTGCTGCATTTTTAGGATTTCATTAAGCTGATAATCTTTGGAGAAATAATTAAAAATTTATAAATCTTTTTCTTGTTCAATTTATTCATTGTGGTAATATTAATAAATCCTTGCGTATGTTTCAGAGATTTCATTTAGACAAAAATGTGGGTCTTAATTAACTTAATATTCCTTATTAATAAGCCACACTCACAATGCTTTTTTAAAGTATAACTCGGTCTTATCAAGTAGATATTAGTTTTACTTTCTCTTGCCCTATATTACAATTACAGGAAAGTGTGTGTGTGAACAAAATATCTCAAGAACGGAGTATGTAGAGAAGGAAAGTATTGTTTTCATGTCAATTCGAAATCGATTTTCACTGAATATACACGTTTTTAGGCCCACTGAACCCATAAAAAACATACTATTAGCGATTGTGGTGTGTGTGTGCGCGCGCGCGCGTGTGTGCGAATGAAATATCTCTAGAACTGAAAAGCGTGCAAAGCTGAAACGTGAAACTTATGTTAGGTATCAGTACGGGACCCAACACGAACATATTCATCAAAATCGGTCAACCGGTAGCAGACGTTAATTTCATGCACTTTTCACTTTTTTCAATTTTCTCAAAAAAATCTTCACAATTTTTTTTAAAAAATTGCCTTATTTACTACATTTTTAAGCTTTACAAGGTAGGGTAAGCGCCATGTCTGCTGAAATACTTGGGAGGTCTATGCTTTCATGGTATTTTTTTTTAAAGATTGCTGCCGTAATATACATTCTAGAGAAAAATAGTGCTAATTAAAGTTGCAGAACAGTTAAAACCCTACAACGTTTGTTTTAAACATATTGTACTTACAACGTTTAGTTTAGCGACAGTTAGGTTGGTAAAAACATGGGATTATTTTAATATTAGAGCCTTGGTATGCATTTTACAAGTAAGTGTTTGTAGTCAAAGTTATAGAAAATAAAAACATCTACAACTTTTATTTCAAACATATTTCCTGCAGAGCCTAGTTTAGCGTCAATTACAGATTTTCCTTATTTTTAAATCGAACAGATTGATTTTCATTTTGCTTCATTCACTCATGATTAAAATTAGGTAACGTTTTATTTTACATTGTTTACTAATGATTCAACATAGGTTATATGTTTTATATTTTCATTGACAAGAGAAAGTCGTGGGAGTGTTTCACACCAGAATTTTTAATTTGTTGTGTTGATAGATCAGTTCTTTAATAAATATCTTTGGTACCTACTTTAACTGCCCATAACAGACAGGTGGAGTGTCAAATTATTTACACTCAATTTGTTCTTTGCAGAGCTAAAATAAATAGTTCTGTTTCTTATCACACGGTCAGCCAATTAAATGACTGAATCATTTAAGAACAGAAGAGGTAGAGGTGTAAAAGACACTAATCAGAGCTATCTCCTCTGAAAGTAATGAATTTCATTGTACAGCCAGACCCTGTGGTGAATGAAGTGAAGGTGTCATTTACAGAGTGGAAAATATGTGCTTTTCAGAGGGCCCGGCATGCTAATAAGCATACTTTTCCACTCAGTGAGGAAGGCAATAGTAAACCACCTCACTCCTCGTTTTACTTAGTAAAACCTCTAGAGGTTCAAACCAGCCTATCGGCTGTTGACCTAAACAACACCAACCTACTTTAAATAAGAAGTAGTACTTTTATGAAGAAGTTCTGTGAATATACATCCTATAAATATAAAATGACAATTTTTCTACGAATAATGACTATGAATTTAATTACCGAGCTGCATGCTGCCGTAAGTGAATAAATGTGTAAGTTTGTATTGGACAGATTTTCTTGGAAATATTTATTGCAGAGTAGTCTATTCTGTTTACTTTTTCTCTTTTCCGGCTATTTTATACCATGCAAAGTAATTTTAGACTTTTTGGAAGCTTTGCAGCCAGCACTCTTAATTTTTTTACAGTTGCTTTACTCCTTTCTCTCGTTTATTCGCTTTTTTCTTCATGGAAGCCCTTGAAAACCGTAATCAGCATTCTGAAATTGGTTTGGTCCATTATCGGTTTATTTCATTATTTTCAGTATCCTTTCTGATTTCTTTAAAACATTTGTCCGACATCTTAGGTATGTTTTTTAGTTACTTAAAAATTTGTTTCTTTTGCCGTTTGTAATCCATTCTATTGATCTACGCTTGGTCTACCCTTTCTAAAACTGCCTTGATATTCGCCTAGCTGGGCGTCCAATTATGGCTTTACACGGTAAAATAGTGTTTTAGATAATATTTTATAAGTGACAGAGAGAATAGATATGCCCCTGTAATTACTTGGATCATTTTTCCTTTTTTGTGCACTAGAAGATGATGGCCTTTTTCCAATCTTCTCGGAGTTGTTCTTCCTCCCAAACTTTATCAATATGCTTTTCATCTGTAGGATGACGTTATCATCTTGCAATTTCCTTACCTAGACCCTATCTGTATTCATGGCATTATTTATTTTTATACAGGCTGCCTATTTACCCAAAATGAAATTTGTGATTAATCGTAAAATTTATTTCAATATTTTAAATAATTAGTCTTGAATAAGAACTACCTATTAGAGTTAACAACCAAAAAGTTAACAATGAACTACAAAAACCTAATTAAAATGATTTTCTTATAAAAAGCTTCTTGAAGTTATTGTTATTTGCATTAGAACAGTTTTAGATAATAATATAAAGTTTAAAAAGTATTGAATTAAGCGATATTAAATTAATTACTACCACAGACTAATTATTTTTGATATATTTGACATATTAAAATTATATTGAGATATGACGGCCCATCATGTAAAATTAAAAAAACTTTTTAATTAATACTTAAATTAAATTGCAAGTCATTTTTAATTAACCTACATCAATGTGTAAACAAAAATGTAATCTGCAGGTCTGTTGAAGAGTAAAGTTGTGAGAGTTGGTCGGTAGAGGGAGTGAGACTCGCTTTAACTCATCCCTGGCTTTTTTTATTACATATAAAGAAGATGAAAATGAAATGAATAAACTTTTAGTATCAGTCAAGTAATTATTCGAAACAGGAATAAATTAAAACTGGAGATACACGCGCACGCACACACACAGACAAAGTGTGCAATTGATGTGAATTAATTTCCTGTAGTAAAATTTTTCCTTTTAAATATTTTGTTCAAAAAATTATTGCGAAACTTTTAGATTACGTATAAATTTTAAGTTCGAATAAAAAATTTAATTCTAACTTTAACGCAAAATTTTTACGTTCAGACTATAACAATATAAAAAATTGATCAACTAACTTAGTTTACAAACTCTATGTTCTGCTAATTAACTGTGTGGAGTACTCGGTACCCTGCACTAAATCTCAATTTCAATTATTATTATCAATTTAAAAAAAAATTGTTAATTCAAATAATTGTACTAATTAGGAAAAAAAGCAACTTACAGTATTTAGTTTTAAAATAATCAAACTGTTGATGATTCGGGCTGATTGGTGTTTTACTGCATCCGGATTTTCATTTTACCAGGTTTTCGAATATAAGTGAAACTTTTTTTAAAATATTAACTTGTAGAGCGATTTAATAAATTTACAATTTAATAAGTATAACTGTTTACTACTACTACTAATAAAAAAACGAAATATCAGAACGAAATTGTATATTAAAAATATTATTGTTTAACTAAATTGTAAAATAAAATGTTGAATTTCAATTTCAAAAAATATTAATAATTAATTTATAAATTTGTTGTAATAGGTGATACCTTTCCACATAAGTCGTTGGATTCGTTGATATCTGATCTTGATATTTAAAAATAAATAGATCAAGTCATCTAATTTACTAGTTGTACAAATATTTACACTTTTAAATAACGCTGATATAGTAAAAAAAGTGAATTAGTGATGAAATTTACTAACACTTCCTAGGACTTTTAATTTCATTATAATCGAACAAACCAATATTTATTTTTGATAATTTTATAGAAATAATTATTAACCATATACTTTTGGAAAAATTTAGGATTTTTAAGTGCCTTGTGTGTATTGTCAGTTAAGAGTTCGATGTAGTCATTGAAGTGAACCATTGATGGAACTTATTCCATCAGTTTTC
Source organism: Catonia carolina (assembly GCA_035578175.1). Taxonomy (NCBI): domain Eukaryota; kingdom Metazoa; phylum Arthropoda; class Insecta; order Hemiptera; family Achilidae; genus Catonia; species Catonia carolina. Next base: position 116,193,245 of record JAQMRL010000002.1, on the reverse strand, counting down.
GGAACAATTTATCGTACTTTGGAAAGTAAACCTTCAAAAAACGCACAATACTACTATTTAAATTTATGGTAGCGTTTTTAGAAAGCAGTAATAGGTTGTCCATCGTTTGACCGATAAATAAGCAGCGCTGCGATAAAACAATTACTTAAACCTGATTGAAGAATTAAAATTTAAGTATTTTTTGCACGTTAAACATAGCCATCTCTAATGAACAGCTGAAAAGTACCTGTACGATGGAGGCGGTTGGGACAGCCACTAAGAAGATGGAATGGATTCCTTGAGACAGGAAGAGGCTATTGCGTGCCCCACCTCAGGGCTCAGAAGTATGTGATAAGAAATTCAGATAGATTTGAAGTAATCCAATTAGCCGTATAAAAACCATAAATTATAGATGTGTAACTTTTAATGAAATATCTGGATTCTGATGGCAATTAACTGTGATATAAGAAACGTTGAAAAAGAGAAGACATTTAATAACAATAAAATAACTGGAGAATTTCCTTTAGATTACTTTCAAAAACATTTCCTGTATATTTCTCTTAAACCACGAGTTTGTCTGTAGTAGAATAATGAAGCACTGCGTCGCAACCACATCGAACCGAGGAACGTAAGATTTAAATTGTAGGTATTTGATTTGTTTAGAAAATATGATTTACTTCGGAAATAATTAACGTGTATGATACTAGGTGATCCTATATATAGCTACACTGTACGTCTTCAGTGTTAGGACGAGAGTGGCGGAGCTTACATCATCTCGAGTCCTTTTGATCCCCGACGTCGTTCGAATTCTACTACTACACCGAACCTGAATCAAAGGAGGAACTCAGAAGTAATTAATAGCGCAGAAAAGGGATGAGAGTCGAGCGAGTAGAAGGGGGTTTTGTGGATGTTATTGTTTCAGTAGACCAACGGACGGTGGTAGGAGGAGAGGGAATTCGGAGAAGGGGCACTATGGACAAAGTGAAGTGGAGAGAGAGCAATAACTATATTCCTTGCCGTAGACATGGATAGGTCTTCTTCTCATTGTCCGGTCGGAATCAATAGCCTTAAGATCCGTCCACCGCCATATAATACACTCGCTCGCTATACGTACTTTACCTGTACTCGGGACGGTAGGGACTGCATCAGCTCCGTCTGCTTTCCTATTGCACGCAAGCTCTCGCTACATCTAGTAGCGTTGCTACAAATTAATTAAAGTCATCTGAAAATTCACCAGAAGCCTTAGAAACTGCGTATACCAATTACTCGTCGAACCCAGTTAAAACCCTAATTAGTGCCGACCTTTGTCTTTACCCGACCAGGGGTGTTCTCTTGTTAAGGCTTTTGTAATTAGTCCCCGGTCTGCTTCAAAAATAGACCCTCACATAAAGGAGCAATGGTACTTAATGTAAGCAAACTCTAATTTAAAAGTAGCATTTATTTACTGCGTTAGTGTGCATGTATAACTAAGAAATTGCTTTTAGTTTAACTTTATACACAGTCGAGTGGGCGTTAAAGTAATTTAATGAGAAGACAAATAAATATTTAATTATCGGGTGAATTAATAAGCAAGTAAATTGTTAAAATAGTAGAAACATTAATAGAGTTACATAGACATAGTAAAGAGTATAGTATTAGAAAGAAAACGTACTATTCAATAAATATTTTTACCAAAACCTCTTTAGAGAAAAACTATGGTATCACATAAACAGATTAAAAAAACAAATCTCATTTCACTTACAGAAAATTTTTTTGAAAATTAACCTTATTCAGTAGTATTACGTTGACAATATTGAACAAACTTAAAAAGTGAGAGGATGTTAGTAAACTCGCGATATTACAGTTTTGGAAATAATTTTTCATAGGTATTGATTTGTAACAGAATGAAGAATGGCCGTAAAGTAAACAACGTTATCTAGATAGTTGTTTTTTGTATTTTGTGTATTGTTTATTATACATATGTTTAAAAATTATTTTTTATAGCTATTTTGTCATTGTGCTTTTTATTTTAAAACTTAATTATTTGATAGATATCAGTTCAGATGAATTTGTAGAAGTGAATATTTCGTGAAGAAAATCAGATATTTGTTGATTTATAATTAGTAATAAATATGGCCCTCCTGGTCAAGGTTATTGCACAATTTCCCTTAACCACTTCAAGCCAATGCCTGGTTAGCCCTCTTTTACATTCTGCACAGTAGCATAACCTTTCCAATTCCTGACTCAGAATTTGACAACTCGTGTTATAATATCCAAGAAAATTATTTAGTTGATGATAAAAAATTATTCATTAATTAAACCAAATCATAATAAAAAAAACCACTGAGAAATGAATCAGTAAAAAATCAAACGATTTTACGTAAAAGCCAAGAGTGCAATAATTTCTGTGGAATTGCCCGTTTACCCGTGTCATACAAAGTAGACCAACTCTCCAAAGCACTTTTGACTAGACAAGAAGAAAAAGTAGATCAGAAACTGGGTGAATAACAAGCCGGTTTCAGGAAACGAAGATTTCGTGCAGAACAGATATGGAACCTAAAAATATTTTCTGGAAAATATTGTATTTCAAGAGATACAGTGGTAGTGTTTGTTGTTTTAAAAATGCTTATGGTTCAATCGACCGAGAAATTCTACTGAATATTTTAGAAGAGTTTGGAGTGGACATCAAAATAACGGCAATCATTAAGAAAACATTAACACACACACACGTTTAAAAGTGAAATTTCTAGGAGAAATCTCCGAAGAGTTTGAAATTGAAACAAGCGTTAGGCAAGGTGATGGATTGTCTCTGGTTCTTTTTAACTGTGAGCTGGATAAAGTTATTCAGAAATGGGAAATAAGACTTGCCAATAAAAGATTGTGAAACCAAGCTCAAATTACATTGAAAGATCAAAGAACGGAATAAAGATAAACTGTCTTACTTTAGCAAACGACCTACCAATTTTTTCTAGGAACATGGAAACGGCAATAGAACAAATCAACGTGTTAAAAGAACTAGAAGAAAAATCAGGACTACAGATTTTCTTCGATAAAACTAACGAAACTTCACATAACTAACATCAAAACAGCTCTGAGTCACTTAAAGATACAATACGGAAAAATTGGGAAAGTTGATAGCTTCAAGTAGCTTGGGGAGATAGTAGCCTACAAACAAAAACCAGCGAAAACGAAGCGAACAACAACAGACAAGTAAAGATGGCCGGTACACTCCGAGGAACTCACCTCTTGCACAAGAAGAAAGCACTCTTATGACAAGCAAGCTTACACATTACAATATTATGATAAAACCTGTGTGTCTGTACGCAAGTGATTGCCTTAAAATGACCGGGGAAGCTGGTCTAAGGGAAGCAGAGAAATTTGAGAGAAAGATCTTTTGCAATATATTGGGCCCGAAGATAATAGATGGACAATATTATAGGTTAAGAAGTCGAGAAGAACTGTACCAGGAAAATAAACGATTAAAAAAAGAAGACTAAAATTTTAACGGACACCTGTACTGTAGAATGGATGACAACCGGTGGACATAACAAATTTTGAAGACACTACAAATTTTGAAGACACTACAAATTTTGAAGACACTATAAAGTTTTACACAATAAATCTAAAGTGTCGGATAAATGGTTTACCGAAGTCAGAAAACCGGAATAACCAAGAAACTTACTACACCGAACCGAATTCAGACAACTTAATGCGGACTTTAAGGGCTTCCATGAAGAGGGAAAACAAAACAACGGGTGAACAGAAGAAAGGAGAAAAGCCTACAGTAAACGAATGCTGAGAATGTGAGCTGCAAAAAGAGCTAAAACGTCTAAAGTCACCTCACGAGGTCTAAATTTGGCCCGTTACGATAAAATAAGCAAAAGAATTTGTTTTGTTGAGTACCAAATTATTTATCGGATAATTTAAAAGCGTAATTAACAATAAATATTATTAGATGTAGTGAAATATTAGAAGCATTAAAATACTTATAATAGTCTGCAGTAGTAATATTCCATCTGTTACATGAGTAACAATTGCGTCGTCGAAATACCTAATAACTGTTTTAATTTTAATCACTGAAGTGAGAGAATGGAGGTTCTAATTACCAATTACGAATAGCTACCTAAAATTTAATTACCTTAATTATTAAGATAATTGCATTCACATATAATTTATTGCATCATTATGATGTAACAGTGTCATTATTGGAACACAAACACTACCAATGTTTCTTTGCTCATATAACCAAGTTCAAATAACCAAACTCTTGTTATGTTCAATCACAAACACCATTTAAAAAAGTAGTATTTTCATACTTTGATATTTGTTTTATACAATGTGTTTCCATTAGAGACCATATCAGGTAACAACGCATTTCCAAAAGTTTTCTTTAATATTGGAAGAATACTCTGCAATTACTTTTCTGTATAAACTACTACTTGCTTCTGGAAGTCTACTTTTGTTCTTTGAGAAAGCCCTTAAATTCCATTGTCCTGATCTGTGTTTTGTTCGGTCAAGTGTAATATCGTCGCTAGTTTGTAATATTCATAGGTATACAAACTATAATTTTTCAGCTATAAGAATATAGTCAATGTGATTTCTGAAAACTCTTTAAAACTACTGTTACGGTTAATTCCAGGTTCTTTCGGAACTAATAAACAAACTTATTTTAAACTTATTACAAGTACTTATTAAGAAAATAATAAATTACGATAGATTATTACGCACGGACTAGTAATAAATTAAATTAAATTGCTTAGACATGTTAATTACAAAAATGTTATTTCAAAACTTAAAGCTTAAACTAAACTAGACCTTTTTATTTATCACCAGTCTCTCGACTGGTTTGATGCAGTTCTCCAAGCGGCTCTATCTTGCATAAGTCGGTTCATATCTACATACATGTAACACTTGACATCTTTTGTAGTTTTCTGTATAATATTCTAACCTTTGCCTCCCCCTACAATTCACTCCCTCGATATTACCCTCCAATGTTGATGGACCAATATCTTTAGATATGCCCCACTAGCCTATGAAATATTATTAATGGATGAAACCATCCATTAGGTAGTTAATTTGTAATACTACTTTTTTAAATGGTGTTGGTGATTGAACATAATCCGTTTAGATTGTCCCTTCTTGTATTAAGATGCTTCCATATACTTCATTTTCATCCACTCGCCTAAGAACCTTTAAATTACTTATCTTGTCCACCTACCTAATCTTTAACATTATCCTATAACACCACCTTTCAAAAGCTTCTATCCTCTTCTTTTCTACAGCCCCTACCACCCACGTTTCACTCCAAACATAGTGTTTTAAAAAAATTTTCCTAATCTGTAAATCAATGTTTGTAGTCAGTAAGCTGTTTTTCATTTCAAAGGCTTTTCTAGCCTGAGCAATTCTACTTTTGATATCACTTGTGCTTCTACCATCCTTTGTTATTTTACTCCCTAGATAGCCCAACTTCCCCAACGTCCTGTATGTTTTCCTTGCCTTCTTTTAAATTTCCCATCTCTTCTAAACCACTAAAAAATAAAAAATATATAACAAAAACTAAAAAATAACCAATAAAAAATATAGTAGGCCTATTTCGTCGATTTCAAAAAACAGTAATTCGTTTTTAAACGCGAAAAAGTCGCAAAATTTAGGTTGCCTAACTTTGTGCGCGCGCAACTGATATACAGATCACAACGCAATAATAACATTATGTAGTAATAAAATACGATTCGTTAGGAACCCACAGTATTTTTTCCAAATTTTTATTAAAAAAGAGCTTAAGACGGTTACTTAGGGAGACCTCTAAAAATGCTTGCAGACTTGAATGAATGTGCGAGCAGCGATCTGACCACCATGCTTCAACTACCATCGGACCATTTTGTGCGGGCTATTATAGTGTCTTCCACCCTAGGATTGGTTAATTCACTATAGTAGACATATTTGTGATCCTTTTTACCAATAAGGTTGAAATTTTATATGAAGTAAAAATAATTAAGATAGTAATTTCGTATTTCACGGTCTCACAAATTACTACAAACGTTTTGATTGTTCCTCTAAAGTGAAGAATAAACTCATACAAAAGTAATAATTTTTACAGATAAATTATAAAAATCTAAGTGATCTAGTATTCCGGAATGAAAATTACAGCAGTAGATACGAACTCAAGCAAGAGTATTTAGATTGTTCCGTTTTGTGAATGAACAAACAACATTTGTAAACTTTATTAAAACAAAACAAAGGAATATTTTTTTTATTTAAAAAAATTGTAATGAATATTTAGAAGGTTGTAACCGATATGAAATCAAATACACAGCAGTATCTAAGGTCGGTTGATATTTCGTTCGTTGTTATACCTGACACGGGGTCCAGGTGTGTTTATTCAGGTTGATTAGTTTCGACAATGATAATTAAAGGTAAGGGTAGAAGGAAAACAAAGGGTGTATTATTGTAAGAGAGTTAATATTTGCTGGGATTTCTGTCCGGCCCAATTAGTGGAAGTCTTTGTCGCGGTCCTACCCGCTTCATCAAGCTGCTGTTTATTTTTACACAAAACCAGCGGTCAATTAAAATAGGACTCCCTTTACTACGTACACTTCACCCTTCATCCAGCTTTAAAGTAAACATTGCTTCTAGTTAGTCCTACTTAAAACGGAATACATTTTGATTGGCTGCTCTAGAGATCAAGTGGTTTTTGCACGAAACCCCATCCGGGTGTATTCGAACGTAGAGCCTTTTGCAGTCTGCAAAACCTGCCGATGTTATTAGTACAATCACTAATTAACAAAGCCTGTTGTACTTGAAGGCATATGAAAAGAAAATAATAATACTGATAATGAACCTGCAGAGAAACTGCACAATATTAACTTATCAATACCTCTACTTCTCTCTCTCTTTTTCTCATTAAAACCAAACTCGTCTCCTCTCGCTCCCTACGATTTGTTATTCTCATTTACTCTCACACAGTTTGAGTCGGATCGTTTTTACTGTCGGTCTTGAATAACGATGTGGCCGACTCGATGCAGGATTTGCATCCCTCATCTCAACTTGTTGGTCACAACTTCGTACTACTTTCACCCTACACTACCTTTCTGCTCCGCCTTTACTCCGACCTTCTACTCCCTCATCTACCCCTCCTCATTCGATATAGTTTAAATTATACAAAATGTTTTAATGATGTCAGTTTTCAATTCTCTTTCATAAAAAGTATGTATTATAATTCAAAATAATATTTCTAATGATTTATCAGATCGGTTCAGAAAAATTACGTAGCCTACTAATTTTTTAGTATAATAATTATGAAGCTATTTTTAACTAAATAACAAATTGATTAACACACTTCAAAGAAAAGTTTACAATTTAATTATTTAACTGTTAGTTAACTTACAAATAAGTGATTGTGTCTAACCTTGCAATGGTTTAGTCAAATGCAGTGGTCGAAGGTGGAGCCCGGTAATTGGCAATTTCTCATGAATAACCCCTCACTATTTCTTTTACGAACTAAAATAATTACCTATAACCACTGTTTGCTACATAAAAGTGTGAAATATTAAGTACTAAATAATAATTATTGTAATTAAATAAACAGTTTCCCGCTAGGAAACATTCACAAAATAAATATAAAAATATCGAAAACTAATACAAATCACACACACACACGCGCGCGCGCGCGCGCACACACACACACACACACATACACACAAATAACTCGAAAGACCCGGTCTAGATTAAAGTATAATGGCTTCCGACTTAGTCTTGGATCTACGAGTTTAGTGATGGTCTTCGGTAGCAAACATGCGCAAAGCCTATGCTATTTAACTTAAAGGCTGTGCACAGTGCACTCAGCCTTTAACTTACAACTCTGTTTGTGCCACTTTTCCTTTCGTGTAGGAAAGAATCACGTTCAGTAAGATGTGGATCTGAAGACCAGATCGACCAACCTAACGATACTCTATACGAGCGAACAAATATGAAAACCATGTATAATGTTTTGTTGATAGTCATTAAGTACTACATTTTTCGGTTTGATATAGGCTGTGATCCATTTCAGATTACCTAAATTCCCTTGAATATCCGCCACTGGTCAAATGAATGATCGCTTATTAGTAAGGTAGGATTTTTAAAATGAAGTTAACTTCTGTACTTATATTTACTGTTTTATTCTGGGTATCGTTATCACTGGGTTAGAAAGAGATCTAAAACTGTCAAAAAAATTAAATTTGATTAGTTTAACTTATATTTTTACGAAACAAACATAAAAATTCCAGTAAATTTTTATAACCTTGTACAAATGTACTTGTCTAGGTACATACATCCATACATCCAGGTCCATACATCCATTTCTCATAATTTGTGACCCAAAACAGCAAAGTACAACGAGGCGATTTTTGTAGTACATAATTTTACAAAATGTTTGAAACAAAAATACATAAAAATGAGTAAATTTAACAAGATAGTCCAATGTAACTGTACAGTAAATTAACATGTAAAATAGCTTTATTAATACTACATAGAAATCAAGTAATGATTATCATACATGCAATTAATGCTTTAATTAACGAACAATAAAATGATTAAAGAACATAAAACTGGAGGAAAAAGATTTATTCTAAAGCGTTATTAATATTAATGAAAGAACGCCTTCAATTAGGAAAACAATTTGAAAATAAACAAAAATAAATTTATTAAGGACAGAAGAGTGCTTTCTTCTTTAAGGTTAAAGGCGGTTCGCATACAAGGCATAAGGTAGCGAAACGGGAGGCACAGGGGTCGTGGTACTGTGAAAAGAGACAGGAAATTCCAGTGAAAGGTGGAGAAAGGAGGTGGTTGTGGAAGTCGGGGGAAATGCTTTTACCTCCAGGGAATGAAATTACAACTAATGAAACGAAAGTAATGTTGGGATGACACTCATTACGTCTTGTGTTCATTTCAATCTAGGACTTCCCGTTTACACAACTTTGATTCTTTCAACGTCGGGCACACAGGTTTAAATACTCTTGGAAAATTGTTTATTCAATATCACTATTTAATTCAATTAATTTAAATTTATTCTGTTCCTAATCAAATTAAAATTAAATTTATTTTTTCCTTAGAGTAATACCAAAACACTACACTAAAGTAATTAGAAATATGAAAATAAAAGGTAACTGTAGATGACAACAAAGAAATTAAAATAAGTAAATATCAAAAATATGATTAAAAGAAGTGCAGAATAATTATGAGATTCACGACCCAATTCAATTCAACCCACCAAAATCTGTATAAATTGCAAAAGGCCTCACTGAGGCTAACACAATTATCACTGAATCTCTTAATTCCCAATAACCTATGGAGCTGAAATTCGATACACTTACTTCTTAGGGGTTGAAAAGAAAAACTACAAGTATTTAAATTTCAACCACTTGCGTCTAAAGCGTAAAAATGGAATAACTATCCTAAAACATTATACATTATTCCTGTACCTCCCCGGTAAACTACAGCTCTAAAAATCGATTTTATTTTGTAATTGATAAAAAGGAAACATAAAGCTCTTTATTTCTACCACTCGGTTCTAATGAATAGAAAGGATGCAACTACCCTAAAAGAAAATTTTACTTCTTTACCTTCCAAAAAGCAGTTTTTTTTGAAAATCGCAATTGGTATTCCTAAAGTGTTACTTAAAAGAAGTAAAAATCGGGAAAACCGTGAAAACAGTAAACCAGTTTATACTTAAGCGCCAATCTTCACATGAAAGTACCTATCGCACACTTACATGACAATTTTAAATTACTTTATTAAATAAAATTAAAGATAGATCTTGAAGCAGTTAAAATGGTTTGGTCATTTGCAAAAGATAGAGGATGGTAGTTGGCCAAAGAGGATTTGGGAGTGGACGCCAGCCGGTAGAAGAAGGAGGTGTAGGCCGAAAGTGACATGGTTGGATTGGGAGCAGAAGGCAATGCCTTTGCGGCGGCTCTCCGACAGGGACTGGTGAGACAAAAAGAGGTGGTGCCTAGGAAGCAAGATACGGCTGGGGCTGTAAATCCTCGCATGTTAAAAAAAGATAGATCTTACGCTGTTGATGACAAAAGAATAATTGATTATTAAGTTTTGAATGTGAATTCTATTCCTATGTACGTGCAATAACAACTATGTTTACCTGTCCTTAGTAACGTACTGTCAATAAAATACCGATTTACCCTATCAAAATCCCTAACTATCGAGTACGATAATTTCAAAATATAATATTATTACCTTAATGTTTTTAAGTAAATTAAAAATATTAATACTTTCATAATGCGGGTTTATCGTAGGATATTAATGATTAGCTGGACAAGAAAGACAACTAATGAAGAGCTATTGCCGAAAGCCGCGGACTCGCCATTTTCATGGACTTTACTTTATAAGGCATACGACATACAGAATTTTGCAATAACAATCGCCAAACTTAATGATGGTGTTGATGAGGAGTTTCATGATATTGGAGAGAGGAAACTAACTGACGGCCCTACATGAAAAAAAATGTTATTGGGGTCCCTAAAATTTATACGTGGCCTACTTATGCCAAATATCCAGGAAAATATAGCTATTAAATAGAGTGCAGTTTTTCATCAGAGTACAGTACTCCGTAAAACATCATTAAACGTTATTAATAAGACAATACACAAGCATTCCAAATGCATTATTTTATTTGTATTATATATTGTAAAATCACATTAACCATAAATGAATAAACCAATGAAAATATTTTTAAAATTCAGGAGGTTACTTAATTTTTCAATGTAACATCAATAATTGTTATAAATAACAAATAACATATCACATTGAACAAAAAACAATAATTCATCAGTATTTGACACCCTTTTTATTACATATTTGTTCACTGGTATTTATTAAATAATTAAAAAAACAAAATAAGTACACTTTATAATAAATTATCAAATGAAAATGTATTTGTTCTTGTAATCAACAAATGAATGAAATTCGCATGGTTTTTACAATATTGTGTCTGTTCATTTGTAAATCATACAAAAAAATTTTATTTAATATATTTATATATTTTGTAATAATTCAGGTAATTTACATCTAATCCGCTTATTTAAAAATTATATATAATGGGATTGTCAGTGAAGATGATGGGAAAACAAATTTTAAAGTTTTGTAAACGAACCTTAGGATTTAAGTCTATGTTCGTACTATATATTCACTTTACATTACAAATGTAATCCTATATTAAAAAAAAAGAAAACCAAACCTTTACACTTTTTTTATTATTTGAAAGATTTATCTTTACACTGTTCTTTACATAACAATAAATAAATTGGTAAATATTTATTTATTGTTATTGTTCAGGTCACCAACCGAACGGCTGGTTTGAACTTCTAAAGGCTTTACTAAGTAAAACAAAGAGTGAGGTGATTTATTCTGGCCTTCCTCAATGAGTGGAAAAGCATGCTTATTAGCATGCCAGGCCCTCTGAAAAGCCTCTACTTTCCACACTGCAATTGACATCTTCACTTCATTCACCACAGGTTGTATAATGAATTCATTACTCTTATAGTTCAGCCGTTCCTACTTTGTTCCTACTGTCAACAAACCAAAGCCAGCCACTATAGGGTGTACGCTAGGGTCTAAGACTTTAACTTTGTTCTTCTTTCTAAAATGATTTATACAATTAGTAACTTGCACAAATAGAAAACTTTACATACAAATGAAGAATCAAATACTGTAATACTAAATTCCTGATTGAAAATAAATTATAATGCACGTAAGCACGATGTGAGACAGTGCGATGTCATAAATGAACTGGTAGCATTAAAACGATGACAAATATTCTTTGTTAAAATGTGGAGAGAGATTTATGGGTTTGGATTAGTCATCATCAAATTCAATTGTGAAATAACGAGTGACTATACTAATACTAGATAACAGATCATTAAAATTAAAATATTTCTTTTCTCTTGTTTCGTCATACAGATCAGCGGTAATACGTACATTTGTACGTATAATTTGTAGCCACATTTATTTATGAAAAAGAATGGTAATAAAGTACACTGTGTTTATAAATTTATTTTTCAGTACTTAAAACGTCAGGTTATGTTTAACAGTTGATATGATTGAACGTTTTAATTTTATAAAAATAGTAAAATACTTTAAAAGTATTTTGGAGTTACTTTTTAATCAGCGTGTACACATTTTTAAGTAATGCGCATGCTCAGTGACATCATTTTTGGTTGACAGTAGGAGCAAACTAAGGAAGGCTGGACTTTAGAGGCGATTACTCTGACTATACTCTTTACCAGCTAAGGTGATTCCTGGTCAAAATAGCTTGAAAGAAAAATAATACGTAGCACGATCCATCCAAAAAGTTTACGTTCGTTATACAGGAAACTTACAGTTGTTAATTTTTTATAATATTAATTTATATTATTATTATATTGTAATTAGGCTTGACGTTGTTAATTGTAAACAAAGTACTGTAATAGGTTACCTTATTGTAATTTTTCTACACCCAATAAAACTTCATCGTCACAATTTCCTTACTTCTTAGAGCTAATATGTATTATTATTTGTAGCTACGTAAACCTTCACCTGAGCCAACACTAACTCAATAGTATTCAGGTTAAAATGATATACAGAAATTATAAACAGGTTACGAATGTTATATGGAAATGAAAACAGGTGACGGGCGCCAGCCATTCGGTTACACGTAGCGTAGACACAACAGATCCAACCTTACTTCGTAAAAGGTTGTTTACAGTATAGATCTCAGTTTAAAAGAAAATATACTATACTAAGAACAAAATATTTAGACGGGTCGAGTTCTTGCTCGTGTATCCCTTCCACAACCTTCTTTTTGTTACAAAAAGTACACTGTTTTTACTTTTTACGTGTTAGATTAAATAATAGTAGTTCATTCACTGAGTTTTTCATTTACTGTATTTAGTTTTTATTGTATTTATTTACTGCAGTTGGATAATATATTATTATATTAAAATATGTTATTAATATAAATAAAGTATAATTGTTGGATTATAGCAGCACTGAGAGTAATAAATTATTGATGTGAAACTTCCATATCTGGACGCCTCAAAAATAATAAACAGCCTTCCGTGTTTTATTTTCATTTTGATACACAGTCATAACAAACTTATTACATTACATCCCATTATAACACTGTTTATACCAAACTTTCTTTTGTTCTTAATTTTAAATCCACGCAATTGAATTATTTATTTTGAAAAGTTATAATTCTACATTAATCATAGGGTGTGAAACAAAATGTAATTTACATCGTGTTTTAATTTTCGAACAAAATATAAACTTTACAGGTAATAAAAAATACGTGTACTAGATCTGCACAATCAAATACGATAAGCTAATTTTTAAACATAAAACAGTTTGAAATTTATTTATGAATGCATACATAGCAAATAGATATAGTAAACTATCGCTCGATGGTTATTACATATTATAGACGGACTACATTTTTTGAGCGTATTAGGTGAAGTAAACTTTAAAATAAGGTATACGAGGTACTGCTATTAAATAACGAGACTAACGTTATAAAAAATTTATTTTTATTTTATACATAATCACTTATTGTCACCTTCAATATACACTCCTTCTCTATCCCTTCAACGCTCCATGCGAATTTTCCATTTTGGAAACGGTGCTGGAAGTCATCATCTGTCAGCTTATTTAGGACACGTGCCGCTCAAAAATGTTTAAAATGAAGCTCGCAAAAATGTTTGTACTGACACTTCGTACGCGATTGAAAAGGACACAATTTTTTTGGGAACGATAATAACATGTGATGAAACGAGGTTTTTTACTTATGATCCGGAAACGAAGCGCCAATCCATGCACTGGAAGAGCCAAACTTCACCGAGAGCCAAAAAAGCTCGAATGAGCAAGTCAAAATTTAAAGCAATGATGATTGTTTTTTTTTTTGATATCCATGGGATTGTGTACCTTCACTGGGTTCCTGAAGGTCAAACAATTAACCAATATTACTACGTTAAGGTACTTTCTAAACTACGTCAAAAAGTAAGGAACAAACGCCCCGAAATGTGGAAGGACAAATCATGGGTTTTCCACCAAGTCAATGCGCCAGCTCATTCCGTATCTGTCAAGAGGTTTCTACCCAAGTACAGCATCTCAGTGTTAGAACATCCACCTTATTCACCAGATCTTGCACCATGTGACTTCTACCTGTTCCCTAAGGTGAAATCTGCATTAAAAGAGACAAGATTTGAGTCTGTGGAAGCTGTAAAAGAGAAAGTGGCACGTGTCCTGAAGGAGCTGACAGACGATGACTTCCAGCACTGTTTCCAACTATGGAAAATTCGCATGGAGCGATGTAGGGATAGAGAAGGAGTGTATATTGAAGGTGACAATAAGTGATTATGTATAAAATAAAAATAAAATTTTTACAACGTCAATCTCGTTATTTAATAGCAACACCTAGTAAGTTTCAAATACAAGGAATAGTAAGAGAGGAGAAATCGCTCGACTGGTGGGAGTTGCGAGGTGAAGAAGCGAAGAAGTACAGAGCAAACTCCCATTCGCCTAAATGTATCGTGCCTATTATAGTTTCTTTTATCCCTCTACCTCTTCAGTTTTAAATGCTTCACTCATATAATCGGCTGACCATGTGATAAGAAACAAAACTATTTTCTGTAGCCCTGGAACTAGCAGATCGAGTGCAAATAAATTAACTCTTCACTAGCCTGTTATGGGCATATTTATTTATTATTAATAGGTATCTCCCCGTGAACATACTTTTTAAAAAAGTACTGTTCATAGTTTGAAACTTATTACATTGAGATTAAATTTAAAGAAAAAAGGTATCTAAATAAATGAGTTCGGTAGATGCCTCCGTTTTAGCCGTTGTATTGTACCACCTTCATCCAAGAGATTGATTGCCAAATAATTTTCGTGTTATTCAGCCGTTTTTGTTCGTTACTCTGAAATTTAATTGTTTCTTCTTTAACAGTTGAAATAACAAGATATTTATGAATTCAATTTTGTAATGTACCAGGGCGCAACTAGTAGAGCTCGTAGGTACTTTGACTGAAAACACTGAATAATTGATTACGAATTAATTTTCAATTAATGTTATCAACCTAATGTTAACAAGTACTATGTTGCTAATCACAACACTAAATTGTTTGAACAAAAACCTACTTATGTAGGCAGGATACATCAACCAAAAGATTTAAAAAGTCGTGGTAATTTAAATTCATTTAACCTATTTACTGGCGTCTTTTTATAATAAGTTCATATTTAGGCCTATAAGTTTTTTATCCTTAATGTGTGTACGTTGCAATCTGTTCAATTTACGAACAATAAACAACGCCATTTCTCAATTAATTAACGTTGATATGTATGACGTGTAAATGAGGTATAGTCTTGTACAGACTCATGCCGACCACTCCTGAGAGAGTAACGTTAATTGAACCTCAACTATCAAATTATACAGGTAATTACTGTCTAGTATTCAAATCTTTATAAAAGTAACTTAACTAGAAAACTAATAAATAATACTGTAATTTAGTAACAGTAATACCAACAAAATGTTAGAAATAGTAGTAGTAGTAGTTGTAGTAACAGTAGCAATAGTAATAGTAGTAGATTCTAGTATCTTTACTAGGACTTGAACCACGAAATCTTCTTATTTTAAATGTTGATTACGTGAGGTTTTACTAAATAAAACCAGGAGTGAGGTGGTTTACCATTACCTTCCTCACTGAATAGAAAAAGTACGCTTATCAGAATGCCGGGTCCTCAGAAAAGCACTTATTTTCCACTCCGCAAATGACACCTTCACTTCATTCACCACAGGGTCTGGATGTATAATGAAATTCATTACTTTCAGTGGAGATAACTCTGATTAGTGTCTATTTCACCTCTACATCTTCTGTTATTAAATGATTCAGTCATTTAATTGGCTAACCATGTGATAAGAAACAGAACTATTTATTTTAGCTTTGCAACGAACAGATTGAGTGTAAATAATTTGACACTCCACCTATCTGTTATGGGCATCTTATCTTAAAATCAGCTGTAAAACAGAGACTCGCGGCGACGGCTTTACCACTAGATCAACCCTTTGGGGTTTTTTTATAATTTACGCGGTAAATTGAAAAATTAAAGTGACAAAAATATAATACCCAATTTTTACTCTATAATTTTGTAAAGACTGACTATAGAGAGAGATGGTATCATTTTATCATCTTGAATAGAAGCAACTAGAATTTCCTGTCTAGTTGATAAATATATTTACTAAGTAGAAAAACTTTTGGATGGTCGATGAAATGTTGGAAAAACCAATACCACGGTGAAATGACGTATTGACTGTTGCCTTATTTTTATGAAGTAGAAGAAGTTGGAGGAATGGCCTGTTAATTTATCATCGTATTGATGTATTACAATAGCCTTTATTCATTAAAATTTCGATTAGAACCCATTGAATAACAAAACGTGTATAAGTCATCATGTATTTCAAATAAAGCGACTGAGAAGCGAGTGTGTGTGTGAGGGGGATGAATACACGTGTTTTTGTGCGAGTCAAATGAGAGTCTTCAAATTAGCGGTTTGGGTTAACTACTTAGTCCAAAGCTCTCGTATTTCGCTGTTCATCCCTGTATTCGTATGCTAATGAAAGTCAAACTGCAATGAAAGGTTATTCATAAGTGATGTGTACTATTTAGGTAGGCTCCATTCTATGGAGATATTCATTTTGTGTCTGTGTAATGGCATGTTTCATGTCGGTCATTTTCACTTCGAGAACTGACTTCTATGTCGTCATTCTTTAAGCCCACACGTGCCATGTGCAAATAAATGTCTAAGACAAGCTTTGTAATTTCAAAGAAACTCATTTACACAGAATAAAATTTTCTTTATTAAGAGATTAATAGTTTTTAGGAATAATAATAATAATATAATTAATGTCCTAAAACTTGAAAGACGAATCCTAAGAACCTGCATGGAAAAGAAAAACAAAGTAGATGGGCAATGGAGAATTCTAACAAACGAACAACTGTACAAAGAAAACGAACCCACAACAGATACAATAAGGAAGAAAAGGATATCTTTTCTTGGATATCTTATCAAAACACCTAAAGACAGAATTTTAAACAAGATGATTAGAAAACTCTTTCCAATGGTAACATCAGGAGCATGGAACCGAAATGTCAAAGAAGACATGATCAAA
Organism: Catonia carolina; assembly: GCA_035578175.1. Classification (NCBI taxonomy): domain Eukaryota; kingdom Metazoa; phylum Arthropoda; class Insecta; order Hemiptera; family Achilidae; genus Catonia; species Catonia carolina. The sequence goes on along the minus strand of JAQMRL010000002.1, from coordinate 116,176,093 downwards.
CTCGGATTAACTTTCGATGATTTAGAAAACAAAACAGAAATATTAAAAATCTTAAAAAAGAAGGAAAGTAGATTTGAAACAAAATCTGATGGAAGAACAAACCCAAGCAGGAATAAACCTGTCGTTTCAAAGGAAGTTCGGCAAGCAAGATCAGCCCGAATGAAGGCATACTGGCAAAACATCAAGGTAAAGAATATGAAAAGGAAGAATCTTTCTAAATTTGACTAAAGTGATCCATTGTGGTCATAAAAGACAAATCAAAAATATTATTAATTTATTTCCCAAAAAACCTTCCTTTACACATGAATAATCTTAAAAATTACATTGTATTAACATACATACGAATATCTACTTTTATATTTCTAGAAGTGGGAATCTACCTTTCAATTTATTATAGTTTCCCATTTCCTAGTATAGGACAACGTAGTGCCTTTTGTAAAAATACCAGGTCATCCAAAATCAAAATATCAGTACGTGAGCTCACAGATATAAAGTTATAATCATTTCCTTCTTGAACTGCCAACCGATGCTAAAAGGCCATTTCAGTAGTTCATTCAGCTTTAAATTTTACGATGTTCCGTATACTTTTATAATGTTTTTACAATTAGGGGGCTATCTAACAAAAATATTTTTAAAGAAGAGTTCACTCTAAATCATCCATACTTAAATTATTACTCAACAATTCCCTCTTAAAACCTTACCTGGTGTTCAAATTTTTGGTTGGGCAAAACAGAGTAATTGAAAAACTATTCAAGCATTCCAGTCTAATTTTTTCCGTATAGTTACCGGATCACCCTACTATGCCTTAAATTACAAACGACACACCGATTTAAAAACACCATTCATTCGCGATATCATCAAAAACAGTTATATTAAATTCTATTCAAAACTACAAATCCATAATAATCTGCTTATCAGTGATATGTCAAATCCACCAGGCTTCATTAGAAGATTAAAAGAAGATGTAGCAGAGATCTTCTTTAATTCTTTCTGCATGTTTAGGTCTATATCGAAAAATATAAAATAATGTGAAATATTATATGTAATATTTGTTCTGTTTTAAATGCTTAATTACTATTGGTAATAACTTTTCTTTAACAATATGAACTTTTTATTATTTTTCTTTTCATACTTTATTATATTTTACGTTCACTGTTATCCCAAATTTTACATTGCTGAATGTTGTATTTTATATCATGCCTGTTCTTGTTAATTGTAATGTAATATTAATGTTTTCTCATCTTTTGGTTGTTCTCTATAGTACAGTTAAAGATTCAAAATATAAAAAAAGAGTTTTTGTAGCTCTCTGCAAAGAAATTAAATGTTTGTTTCTTGTACTACCTACATTTGTGGATTCGTTTCGGGAAGTTTACTGCATTTCTGTGCGCCTGTAAAGTAATCAAGTGCTTATCCCAGTAGACAGTTAATTTTTATTCCTAAATTTGTAAAGGACGTCTCCTTCTGAATAATTTAATATGCGCAAATTGTGGTTTTAAGACATGTTTGAACCTTAAGATTTTGAAACAAGCAGGCCCTGAATTGTTGGCAAAAACAGAGAAATAAGTCTTTTAACACTTTAGTGCTAATCAGTATGTATCAACCCCTGTTTTAACGATTTTAATCCCTAAATAGGAACGAAATTACATTGAGAATAAAGTTGAAAGTTTTCTTTTTCACGTGTCTTAATACGTTTGTTTAACAAAATATTCGAACTCTATCAAACTACTAGCTCATCAACTATTATAAAATCCACCCATCTAAAGAAAGGACTCTTTTATTCATTTTTAGAAAAATTTTAAACATTTTACACAATTTGAAACTGAAAGTTAGGAAGTCTCAAGATTGTACAAACTAGCTTATTTTTTATATTTTTATATAGGTTAAAATCTTCAGAAATAAAGATTGAAACGCCCGAGTTTAAGTAAAACGACATTGATATATTTTTGTACATTTTTATATTAGTTGAACGTTCTAAACCTTTGCAACTATGTATTTAGTTCTTTACACTCTTGTGGGATATAGTAAATACCGTACTTTCTCGATTAAACCGCGCACCCGTCTTTCGAAGGTACTTCCAGAAAAAATTAAAGTCAAAAATAAAATAAAAATAAAAACTTACCAATTTGTTTGTATACCCTGAAAAACCTTCATAACTTTGAATAATTCACTAGCGAGAATGGGTACATTCTCACTGTACGTATTGCAATAAACTAAAACAACTGCTGAACTATAAAAGTTACTGTCAAATATGAAGAACGAAATAAAAAAGACGAAATAAAATTAAGTACAAAAAGTTACTCGCTGTCGTCGGTATCGCCGTCGCTCTCAGAACCCGCTTCTGGATTTTCGTCCCAAAACGCGTCGTCTTCTGACCCATCGAGCGCATTAGAAATGGTGCATTTCAGAAAGCTTTTTGTATCTAAATCTGGTGAAATCCGTGCCCATGCAGTTTAAATCCACTCACAGATCGTTTCATATTCCGGCCATTTAATTTTTTCCGAAGGTGTGTGTATGTATGGCCAGTATTTGCCATCAATTGCGTATACAGTTCCTGTATAGCAACCTTGCATGGCTTATATGAAAACATCAAAAGGTTGAAGTACAGATGTTAGCCCTCCCGGTATGAACACTAAATCTGTTTTCCGGCGCTCCATAGATTTTTTCACAACATCTGTCGTGTCTGCTGTAACATCTATAAATATGTTACATATTATTTTTTGAATTTTGTACTGTGTTTTGTGTTGTCCGCTATGTGACTGTACGCTTGTTCATTTTGTCGGTGGTTTAATGAACTGCGTGTAGTTCTTTAGTTCTTGCAATAGTTACTGGTGTCTCTGCTCTCTGTACGTCAGCTGATTGTTCCATGGTCTGTCTGTGCTCTAATTGCAACGGCCATGTTTATACGTTTTAATATTTTTCGTAATCTATTTTAGTTATTGCCGTGAACTTAATGTCGTGATTTATTTTTCTTCTTTGCCCATAAATTAATATGGTAAGTTTTTATATTTTATTCATTCTTTTGGCAAATTCTACGAACTCAATATAGCGGAATATTTTCTCTTTAAAATTTTTAGGTGTGGCCTTTTGGCCTATATTTTGATTCATTTTCCTCATTGGAATTTTGTAATAATTTTGTTAAAATCAATTTGATTTGTATTGCTAATTCATAATAGAATCTGTTATGTATATTTTGTTTATTAATTTGTCTAATTAGCTGAGTCTTTCACCTTATGTAAATTTAACTTCTTTTGTAACTCGAGTTCTTGGCGTTTGCCAGTTTTACTATTAACATCACTATACTGTGTATTTCCTTAAATTTAATTTTATGCTTATCTACATTATTGTAATTCATTTAACGTAAATGTAAATTTTATACAATTATTATGCATTTTTGCCTAAAAGTAACGTAAAGTTTTAATTTTTGCTTCTTTAAGTTTTTTTGTAATGTATTGATCTTCATACTAATTGGATCTATGTCCAATCTAGGGTTCCAGTTACGGGTAATTATTATGGACAGCTAAAATGGATCCTAGTTATTAATCGCAGATGACCATTGATGAAATGGGGCTCCGATATGGAATAAAAATACTAAAATTTTGATTTACCACATCTATACTCATGTTGGCGCAAATTCCTGCATGATGACTTTCGTTTAACAACCTACAAGAACTACCGGGATCCAGGAGCAAAATAAAAATGAACCGGCGTTAAGTGAAATTTTTTTTTTAATTTATGTGCAGCACACTTCTGGGTTCCAGTTACGGGTAGTAATTATGGACAGCTAAATGGATCCTAGTTATTAATCGCAGTTGACCATTGATGAAATGGGGCTCCGATATGGAATACAAATACTAAAATTTTGATTTACTACATCTATACTCATGTTGGCGCAAATTCCTGCATGATGACTTTCGTTTAACAAGCTACAAGAACTACCGGGATCCAGGAGTAAATAAAAATGAACCGACGTTAAGTGTAAATTTTTTTTTAATTTATGTGCAGCACACTTCTGGTATGTGAAATTATTTTTTTAAATTCTATCTTATAATGCAAGACTTCTGGTACTATTTCCAAGCAATCAGTTTGCTGTATGTTATGCAACAATTTTGAATCTGGACATTTCCTTCCAACTAACATAAAATCTTTTTTTTAAAAAAAAAGAAGAAAATAAAAATTTCATTTTCATCCTTTTTATCACAGAATGTAGTTTGTTTTTTTGAACTGTGGATGAACTTTCTTATTTATTCAAAATTTAAATCTATGAACCTTGTAAGATTAAAATTCAATTTTGCGGTGTATGTACATGAGTCTAAATCTTAAATTATTTATATATATATAAATTGTTCCTGATATTTTTTTTTAAAAAAAGAAACAATGGTTTAACCTAATAGTTTTGCGGTTCTTTGAGAACAGATTTAACTTGCCTATATTTTTTTATTTTTTTTTAAATTTTATTAATCTCGTTAAATTTTGTAAATGATAAATGTCTATTATATATATTCATATACATATATGTGGTCTTTATTTTGTTGTTATATATATTGTTCTTAAGTTAACTTAGTTTTATTTGGATCCAAATTAATACTGATTATATAAAAATTTAAATCTTTTGGTAATGCACCTTTCAGTTTTTAAATATTTAATTAATGTCGTTAAAATAGCTAATTATCTAACTGGCAATAATTTATATCTTTGTTATCTTTTAGCAAAAGCTATATTACATTAAATTGGTTAATGTTATTTTATTATGTTTTCTTTACAATTTTATTGTCATGCAACAACTGTATCCTTACATCCTTTTGTATCACTTATCCTGATGTGCTGGGAGTGATTACACTGCAAAAACTGTAAAGACGCAGCATGCCTCTTTTTGCCAGCAATGCTCCATTTCGATTGCCCCACACTCTTGACATCCAGCCGAGAACAAGACAGTTGTCCATCCAGCTTTTTTTCATTACCTCTAACAACTATTCCAAACACTGTAATTTTTGAAATAGTTTTACGCTTGAAAACCACGTAATAAGGTAACTTATGCCGTCCGCTGGGACCCACAACATTACCGAACATTACTGCTATGAAGCCATTTATTTTTTTTCGAATATAACGTGCACAACATTTTATCGGATCGATTTCGTTCGAAAAAAGTGCACGGTATATTTGAGTAAATTCAGTAACATATCTTAAAAAGTTCATCTCACAGTATACTGTCAGATAAATTTTATAAAAATTAAAATCATTTTAGAATTGTACTTTGTTTAAATATAAATAAAGCTTCTAATAATAATAATAATAATAATAAGCAAATAAAAGTATACAAGTCAGTAATTACGTTGTACGTAATTTGGAGAAGGTAGAAAAATAAAAGTACGTTTTTCCCTGCATTTTCTATCAGGTTGAGTATCGTTACAGCTATTACGAATAATGAGGTGATTTAAATTATATCAGTAAAAAGTATGCTCGATATTTCGGATTATTTATGGAACGCCTGAAGTGGATGCCCGCGGATGAATACTAAGCTACCGCCGTATTGTACAAATTAGTTCAATAAGAAGTAGTCCACGCATTCTCCGATCCTGTCGCGCTGAAATCTATATACACATTTACGTGATGACGTCATTAACGGGTCTGTCAACGCGGATGTGGTTATTATTTTTCCTCTTCATCATCAGGATGTATGCAAGAAAGTGTACCTCGACTAACAAGGATATCGATTCCTTACCGCCCTCCGTTACGTATTCTACCAGAAAATTGGAAACTTTTCAAAACACAATCTAGAAAATGCACCATGATTAAACACATCTCAATTGATTCAGTCATTATGACATTCCCACGTAGTCGCAAAGAATTGTACGCAATAGCAATCAAAACACAATTTGCAAGAGGAAACCTAAAGGACCTAAGTCAAAAACCGAATTCAATGATACTCGTACTTGTAAAGTTTGAATCGAAAAAAATTGAAAAGAAATTTATTTCTGTTCCTTGTGGTTGTAGGTATTCTAACCTTATTCTCATGATAAATTTTTTTAGCAGAAAGTTAATAAATTTTACTGTTAGTTCCTTGTTGTTCACCCTTGCATCATCCTTTACAAAACTATCTATTTTTAGACTATAAAAATTTATGTCAGTTTGCGAATTAGATTAGATGAAGTGTAATTAAGTAAATTTCATGTTCATTTTCTGTGACTTAAAAAACAAATTTATTAAAGAGTTGTTTCTTTGGTAATTAATGAACGTAACATTGCTGAAACAAATATAAAATAAAGGAGCGCTAAACATGTATTTATGTACCTCAGTCAAATTTGGTCATAACAACTAGATGAAGCGGTAAGTTATTTGGACTCGATCTGCTAGGTTTCAGGGCTACAAAAAATAGTTTTGTTTCTTACATGGTCAGCCAATTGTGATTGAACCATTTAAGAACAGAAAAGGTAAAGGTGTAAAATACACTAGTCAGAAATATCTCCTCTGAGAGTAATAAATTTCATTATACAGCCAGACTCTGTGATGTATGAATTGAAGGTGTTATTTGGAGGGTCGAAAGTAGATGCCTTTTGTCTGGCATGTTGATAAGCATAGACTTCTTTTCCATTCAGTGAGCAGGGCAATGGTAAACCACCTCGCTCCTCGTTTTACTTAGCAAGGTTCAAACCAGCTTTCCAGCTGATGACCTAAACAACAATAAGTTATTTTTAAACATCATTAACATTTTCTACGAATACTTCATTACGATTTCCAAAAAAGACAAATTAACCAAAAAAGCTCAACCTGCATGTTAAAATCTACGCTAAAGAAAAATATATTGTATTTTTAACGAAATGTCCTTTTGTTATAATGAATGTTTTTTACATGTAGACCTTCATGTCTACCTGACTTTCAAATTCAGTTGTTTTTCCATTAAGGGCACCTAAATCATTTCATATCCACTAGATCTTTGAAGAGTGAGGATTCAATTAAGTTGATGCTGCTTCTTCGCTCCCATATCAGTTTCTGTTTTTCGATATGGCAATCCCTTAGTTTCTCTGTTGTGATTATTTTACGAATAAGTCTAAATTGCGTTGTTTCATTTTTTGAAGGTGCGTTAGGTTAGTTTATTTTCTTTTAAGACCTTACTTTCGTGTTTGGATCATTTTAGTTATGTTTATGTCCTTCATATTGGAGTTTATTTCTTGGTTAAGGGTTATTTAGCGAACTTAGTCGCAGAGGTGACCGAAAAAGGCAACTCTTATTTTCTAAATGTGTTGATTGACTTGTTTTCCCTGTACAATATATTGTTGGGATTATCCACCAAATGCCATGAACTTGATGTTTAAAATTAATGGTTTTTTGTAACATTCTTTTATTATTATTACCTTGAGTTAGGAAGTTTTTGATGGTTCTGAACCTACTCGGGAATCAAATTTACACCTTAAATTTAACAATTAAATAATTTATCGAAGAACTACTATAGATGTGAAAAATTACTTTTACGTTATAAATATTGCATTAAAAAATGTATGGTAGTTTTTATTTCAAATTCTATTTATTTGAGACAAATTCAATAAAAAACTAATATTTTATTAACATGTCACATAATAAATCCAAGAAAACTATTCCAAGTAAATATTATTTTAATGCATAAAAAAATAATACGTTTAATGAACATATACATCTAAGAATTATTCAATATTAAATGTAACTACCTTGAAGCCCTTTAAACTAATTTACGCTCAGCTAGATAAATTTTCCTTAAATGACTTAATACATTTATGAAAACAACCTCTGTTATATTAATTAACTACAAATCACAGTACCTATTTAGCTTCTAATAGTAAAGCAATATAATGTAGGTAGAATAGAGTATAAGCTTGAGGTTGTTTACGCTGGTACATGTGTTTTCGTAGCTAATGGTTATAATACAATAATTATAGTTTAAAATAATGTTTATCTTATTATGCTTCATAAATAAATAAACAATTTAATTTATAATAATATTTCCAAACAAATATTTATGGTAATGGATTAAATTCCAAATAACACATATTATTTCAAAATATTTATTAAAAACATTATAATTTCAAAGCGTTAGTTTATGTTTATATTTTGTATATAAGTTTATAAAAATAATAATTGTAAACTACAAAATCTCTTAACTTGTTTACTTAAATTGTTTTGGATAAGTTATGTAGTTTAAAGTTGATTTTAGGGTGGAGTTCTCCAGGTACGGACACTATTATATCTGGTGACCTCGTGAATACATTTTAGAACGTTTGTTCCAGTTAACTACCTTAATAATTTATCGTTTTATAAAGTCCAGGACAAAATTAACGCATCATGTAAAATTTTGGGCTAAGTGCTAAAAATATCTTTTCCATCAATAAGCCAGGTTTGTTTTTGTTACTGCTATGCTTTGTATCATAATTTTAAGCAATGTATAATAGTTTTTAACAAAAAAAATTCGACATGAAAATTTGATTTATGGTAATTTAATGAAATAATGGAAGAAGAAGAACCTCCTGGCTACGGAACCTGCGAGAGTGGTTTAATTTGTCATCCATCGACCTATTTAGAGCTGCAGTTTCCAAGGTCAGGATTGCCATGATGCTAGCACACCTTCGTAATGGAGATGCTACATGAAGAAGAAGAAGAATGAAATAATAAGATAAATTAGCTTTAAAAACATAAAGTTTTATTTACCAAAAAAGGAAGGGTTACTACAGTATTGAATAGAAGTTTTCCATATTTAGTTCATACATAATGAAAAAATTGAAAGTAAATGATTATTATGTGATTGATAACGAATTAGTAATTCAGTAACAAGTACTGCCCCCTCTTAATTAATTACAGCTAACATGCGTCTCGAGATTCCTTGAATCAAGTTTTAGATTTCTTCCTGGTCGATTTCTCCCATTCTTCTATACCCACATGACACAGCTTTTGAAGGTTAACTGTATTACGTTGACAAACTCTTTTCTAAGCATAACCCAAACTTGCTCAATAGGATTTAAGCTGGGCTGTTAGCTGGCCAGATCATACAGTTAATACCTACTTCATCAACAAACTGTGAAGCCATTTAAAATCTTTTAAAGTGATGTATTAATTTTGTCCATGATCATTTAGTTCTCATTTACAATTATCGTTGATATATGATTCGGTGAAAAATAAAAAACGTAAACAGGATACTAACTTTTCAAAATAAATTTTTACGTTCAATCACACCATGAAGCACCTACTACGTACAAAACTATCATACACGAAGAGCTCAACGTGTACCGTTGTAAAAGTACAATTGTACAAACAGTGGAAGTTATGGTAATTCTTAATTACTATGTAACAACTCAGTAACAACCCATTAAATTTACTTATTTAGCAACAACCCATTAAATAATGCCTGAGTAAAAATCCCCATTGATAGAATAAGTTACATTAGAATAGTAGTTAGACAATAAATTGTAAATATCGTCCTGTCAATCATCTGGTATTCTTTAGACGGATATATTTCTCCCTCTGTGTTTTTGGGCCTTTCTTCCACCTACCAACTTTCAGCCAATCACTGCGTTGGTTCTTCTTCCCGATGACCCTCCAGGTTGGTTGAACAGTTGGTAGGAGGTTTGTTAACCAGAGGTTTCCTGATTCGGACTTAGGAAATTTACAATCAGTTCCCTTGGGACTTAAGAGTGGAACAGAGGAGTTTGTTAAGAAGGGTAGTTTTTAAAGAAGTGATTAGGATAAACAGGAGTGACCAGGAGAACGAGAAGAAGAATAAGGGGAAAAATATTTGAGGTAAATTCATTTCGTATTTATTAAGGGTTTGTTAAGATTTTTTTGTTTTTGTATTAAAGTCGCGGCAGAGTAAAGGTTGGCTAATATTTTTAATAGGTTAAGGACTATTTTGTTAGTAGTTAGTTAATTTAGTTAGTTGTAGATTCATTAAATATTTAATTTAAAGCAAGGAGATATAGTTTTATTTATTTATTTTTCTCATGCTCTGCTGCCCAATTGTTTTTAATTTTTTTTAGTTCATATTTAAGTTTTCACCCACCGGTAAAGTTGAGGGTGGTGCAAACGTAGGCACAATATATTCAACCATTAAAATTGTACACTCATTTCCATTCAAAATTAATAAATTACATGAATCTGAAGATACATTGGTCACAACCACATCTACCATAAAATCCACAAATGAGCTCAAAAAGTTCCTGGACTAGGGAGATTATATAAAACATCGACGAGGATTTGTCCCGGGTGATTTCCTCAATCAAGCCGAAAACAGGACATTAAACACGTACATAATAAATACTCCTGGTTGTTTAAATATACAGTCGCAGTTGTTACCAAATAAAGAAAAACGTTTTACAAATAGTTCTTGTCAGTCTTCTAATTTTTCGGTTAGTTAACAACTGGATAAAGTGACCAGCTGAGAGTAAAGCCACAAAATATACTACTAGGTATTCCTGTTCGAATTTCATCTAAAACACGCTAAAAATGCCATCCAATAAATAGTGTTATATCAAAGGTTATTTCCTGATAGATTATAAAACTAAAAAAGTATATATTCATACCAACGAACGAGATTTCTTATGCGTGTTAATCGAAACAGAAATGTATTTGTGCTAGAAATTTAATTTAAAAAAAAAATTATAATTATTTGTACACATTTGTTGCACTGAACGTGTGTTGTAATTTATTTTTAATTTGGCATGAATTTTGTCCCTCGTATAAGGGTAATTTTAGACCACGTGAGCGGAATTTAAACGTTTCTGGAAGCTCTTTTTGTAGCCCACATTCTCAGCATTTGCTAACTGTCGGCATTTCTCATTTAATCTCTTTTCCCGGTATTCTGATTTCCTCTTCGTGGAATCCCTTAAAGTCCGTAATTAGTTGTCTAATTTGGTTCTGGTCATTAAGTTTTTTCGTTATTCACGTTTTTTCCAATATCCTTTCCGATTTCTTTAAATCCGAAACATAAGGTATATTGTTTAGTGTTCTATACAGATGTCCATAAAATTTTAGTTTTCTTTTTCTAATCGTTCATTTTCCTTGTACAGCTCTTCTCGACCTCCTAACCTATATTGTCCGTCTACTATCCTCAGGCCCATTATCTTGCAGAGGTGCCTTCTCTCAAATTTCTCTACTTCACTGAGATTGGCCTTTCCGGTCATTCTAAGGCACTCACGATGAAAAGAAATATTTTTTTAGTGTTCTAAGACACTCATGAAATAAAAATTTTAAAAAAATGTGCGAAAATAATGTATCTTCTAATATTTTGATATGCCTAGGTGTTACTGTATCGGTACTAGGTACAAAAAGTATCAAGTTCTTCACTCGCAGAAGATTGTTTGTTAAACAAAATACACATAAAAATCACATAAAATTATTACTCAAAAATTTTAGCAAGATTTAAGATGTTAAGTACTCGCAAATGAAAAAGCCATCAACATCCACCCTCTTCTGGCACGAAAATTTATTCATTTTCATGGCAGAAATGAGATAAACAAAGCTATTTATGACTTTACCAGCAGACTTTGTAAATGAATAGTAAATTTATTCCTTGTAAATAATTGGTCTTATTCTGTGAATCATAAAACTGTCAGTGTTATAATTATGAAACAGTTTCATTTTACTAAAAAATTAAAAGTGTTGTATAAATAGTTTTATGCTTTATAATACATTATATTAAAATAAATACTCCATAATAGTAAGTTCCATAAAACATGTTTTATAATAGATAACTCGGTGAATATCCACTGACGGTGCTTAGAATCAACCAGTTAAAATACTTATTTTATGAAAATAAAGCCTTTAAACATAATAATATTATGCATTAATTATTTTATTTAAATAAATTTTCAAAGGCTGTGAAATTTTTAACTTTTTTGAACTTTGTAATACTGATGCGAAAAATTTTAAGCTTTTTGTTGTAATATATATTCGCACTTTAGAGAAAAGCGAACCTCTTTTATTTTATATTATAATATTATTTTTGTTTTGTTATAATAATAAAACGTAAACAAACATCATACGGAAAAATGACAATTTTCATTTAATTTTAATATAATTAGCTGTAGTACACACACAGAATTAATTTGTTTTCCTGTAACAAGATCCTTGAAAAATGAAAAGTTCATTTGAAACATGCTCGGTATTGTAATAAATAAAAAACTAATTAAAGGTAGTTATTTTAAATTAGTAAAAGAATAAAACATATTATAGAGTTTAAAAAAGAAACATACATACAAAATTATATGAACTTATTTTTCAAGCCAATTAATTTTATAACCAAAGGGATAAAACGTTCGTTCCACAGCGAATTAAAACTAAATAAAGCCTATATACATATTTTTCTTTTTTTTTATAAAATATTTAAACAGGGTACATGATAATTTTGCTTTGTAAGGTTTCTCTAAATAAAAATTGAGTTAACACGCGAGGCTATGTCGGTTGTGCGGAACACTGAGCATTTTTTAAAAAGTATACGTACAATGGGGTTGAAAAGAAGAACAATAAACGTGTTGCGTGTCTTTGAGAGGAACACGACGATAATTAGTTTGACTACTGTGTACGTGTCTAGTAAAATACACAAGTGAGGTTTTGCATTTAATGCGATTATATCCTCGGAACTCTTTGCTGCTGGTCTCTGCAGCGTTAAATACAAACACGTTCATCTTTTTGTGGTACGAAAATAGTGGCAACTTTTATCTAAGTTATGCAAGATAAGAGTACGAGTGACGATTGATAATGTGGTGGCTAATCAAACAAATCTCGTTCAGCATTCCACCGACTTGAAAAAGATGAAAAATTAAAAATGTATTTGAGAACATTTTTCCCACGCTATGCAAAGGGAAGAGGATTACTTCTAGAATCAATGGGAAGTTTATTTAAGTTAACATTGGTCAAATCCCTTCATGGAGTTTTTTTATGATTACCTTGAAAAATATTTTAAATGCTCACGGGAAGAACAGGCTGTGTCACATTTAACAAATTTTTCAGGAAACAATTTTTAAAGTTTTCATGTACACCATTACTCTATTTTGAATATTTTTCTTTCTTCTTCTTCTTCTTTCAAACAGGGATTAGGCCATGGCCTGTTCCGACTCACATTCAGCTTATATTAATAATTTTAGAAAACAATTCCCTCAATATTAAATATGTAATTGGCTATCTTATAACATTAAATATGAGGCTATTTTATAACATTTGTTTTTTTTATCCTTATGGTATAATCATTGCCACCTTTTCCGTGGCCTGCCTATACCTCTTTTGCCTACCGGCTGATACTTGAGAATTTTTAGTGGAAGCCTATCGGCTGACATTCGTTCAACATGTTCGTTCAACATGGGCTCTAGGAATCAACCTAGGGGGAGCTATGGCTCTGGGCAATGGAAGTGTTGATGCGTAAGCAACTAACATCGGATGCGTAATCTAAGAACTTCATGCAAGAGATTTCCTCTAGCCTCTCACACTTCAACTCCAGCATGTAACCTACAAGAGGTGCCCCCTGTTACGTCGAGCAACCCAGTGAAAGGTCGGGTAACCAATCCAGGCGGGAAGCTGGGTCGACAAGCAGATCAGTGCTGGGGGCTGTGAGTTTACTCACAGTAGCAGATTCTCTCAACCTGAAGGCTGCCTAACACCAGTAGCGTCTCAGGAAGTAGCAGGCACGAAGGAAATATGACTGTGAAGAGAGAATCAACGGGTAGACAAGGCTCGTAGCTGTAGTGAAAGCAACTCGTCTAGGGGAGAAAACCCATGACAAATCCTGTGAGTTCAGACGCAGCAAGGTGGCGGCCCCACCGCTGGACTTAACCTGCGCAGCGTTCGTACCGCGGCCAGGGGATCAAATCAACTACTGGCAAACTCACAAACAGCCTCGGAAATAGGACCGGTTTAAAGGATTATTTTTCTTTTTATAAAATAATTTAACATACGAGGTGTGGCTATTAAATAACGAGACTGACGTTGTAAGAAATTGTATTTTTATACATAATCACTTATTGTCACCATTAATATACACTCCTTCTCTATCCCTACGAATTTTCCATTGTTGGAAACAGCGCTGGAATTCATCTTCTGTCAGCTCCTTCAGAACACGTGCCGCTCAAAAATGTTTGAAATGAAGCTCGCAAAAATGTTTGTACTGATACTTTGTACGCGATTGAAAATGACCCAAATTTTTTGGAAACGATAATAACATGTGATGAAACGTGATTTTTTATGATCCGGAAACGAAGCGCCAATCCTTGCACTGGAAGAGCCGAACTTCACCGAGAGCCAAAAAAGCTCGAATGAACAAATCAAAATTTAAAGCAATGATGATTGTTTTTTTTATATCCATTGGATTGTCTACCTTCACTGGCTTCCTGAAGGTCAAACAATTAATCAATATTACTACCTTGAGGTGCTTTCTAAACTACGTCAAAGAGTAAGGAAAAAATGCCCCGAAATGTGGAAGGACAAATCATGGGTTTTCCACCAAGACAATGCGCCAGCTCATTCCGCGTTATCTGTCAAGAGGTTTCTAGCCAAGTACAGCATCTCAGTGTTAGAACATCAACCTTATTCACCGGATCTTGCATTATGTGACTTCTACCTGTTCCCTAAGGTGAAATCTGCATTAAAAGAACAATATTTGAGTCTGTGGAAGCTGTAAAAGAGAAAGCGGCACGTGTCCTGAAGGAGCTGAAAGAAGATGACTTTCAGCACTGTTTCTGACGATGGAAAATTCGCATAGAGCTTTGTAGGGATAGAGAATGAGTGTATATTGAAGGTGACAATAGGTGATTATGTATAAAATTAAAATAAATTTTTTTACAACGTCAGTCTCGTTATTTAATAGCCACACTTCGTACATTCTACTGATATTGAGAATATTATGGTTGATTTTAAACCAAATAGTATTCACATAGACGTAACAAAAATAATAAAACTCTTCGTATTACAAAGGAAACCACGGTAAAATAGGCTCAATCGTTTGACTTAGCCTGTTTGGGACTAACTGATTCAGTTCAACTAATTTAACATTCCACTTGCCTATTATGGGCAATTTCTGCACTATATAAGTAATAAAACGTTAAAGATTATATTTTTTACCAATAAAATTCAGATATATTTGTTGTCTTTTCTATAAACCGTTTAAATTAACAAAAATATTAAGCCAACATCCGACATTTCAGGAACTTTTGTAATATTTACTAGATTGCATATTTATAGGCGCACCAACTCCTTAATGTGAATAGGTATATTTCAATATTGAAATTATCTACTAATTTAAATTGTTACTTTCATATAATTGATGACAACGCTTCTTTTAAATCACATAAAAGAATAAAATTACAAAGAAATATGCACAGGTAATTTTATTAATGGTTTTATGTAAACAAGAAAACTACGACGCCGTTGACCAAAATAATATGATTATTGAACAAAGACAAAATACATTAGAATGATAGAAATAATTTTACATCCAATTTGCCTGTCACCTGTTGAATAGAAGATCTATAACTTGTTGAATTGCTTTTGAATGCCTATTAGCAAATGTAACTGGCTTTGTCAGGGTCAAGAAATCAAAGACTTTTGTAAATTAACTTCATCTAGCCACCAATGAAGTTTTGTCTACAAGTGTAATAAACTATCTGTATAATCTGTACCAATACATACAAAATAATAATTGCGACAAATGAAAACAGAACAACTTTTTAACAAAATAAAACATTTATTTCGGTTCTTAAAATTCCACTATTTTGATTACATCTTTTTCAATTAACTTACGTTTTCTATAAATTTTTCAATGCACTATTCAATTTAATTTAAAGGAAATCAATTCGTTAATAATTTTTAGAGAAAATTTCATCTATTATTATTATTCCTTAATCGTATAAGGTTTTGACTACCATAAAACGTACGGGTCGTCTTTAACAAAAATATAAGCTAAGGACTTCAAACCACCACCATATTTATGCATTTTAAAAGGAAAATTAAGGCTATACTTGTCACAAAAATTCTGGAAGTTCTGATGAAATGTTTAAAAATGTATAAACTAGTTCATGAAATATGTTTTTCTTTTGTAAAACTCTCTTTAAAACATGTCTTCTCATTGAGTCCTTTTTCAATGAGTAGGAAACCTAGTCCACCCATTCAAATAATTAATAAAATACGAAGCACATGCAACTAAAAACAAAACTATATAAATATATACGTTTACAAAATTTAGAACATGAATGGACCAAAATCTCGTATGAACATATTATGTAACCTTTAATACTAAAACGTACAACAGTAACCTCAGATAGACAGCCGACGTACACAGATACCCAAGAGTTTTATTCGATTTTACTGAATAAAAATATCAATAGTTTTGTAATTTTATACTATCGTAATCAAAATTCTATGCACTTTAGCAGAACAGTAGGGTGCCAATATATCGTTACCATCTGCGTCATAGAAATATTATTTACTTTTGACTTAAATTTTCTCTTCCGCTCAAAGTAAATGCAGCTCTAAGAATGTACCAGATACGAGTGTCGGCCGCATTGGCGTAGTTGGTAACGTGGTCGCCTCTTATCATGTGGTCTTGGTTCAAATCCCATTCAGTCACGACATATTTTCATTCGTTACAAGAAATCATATATGTATCATATTTATCATATATATATAAAAATACAAATAATACAAGAAAATATAAAAAATACAAATGATACAAAAATAATACATATAAATAAGCAATAATATCAAATAAATAAATGCAGTGCTATTTTTAGATAAGTGATTGTAACTATCCAGTTTGCTTTAATCGAAAAAATCAAATTTTTATCATTGGCTCTACAGTATTTATGGTAAATAAGTAATTAATTATATATTTTATACATAATTTATTAATATTTTATGTATTATATATAGTTTTTAATTGGAATTATGTAACTACCACAGCTCCTTTTGCTTTGTTTTACATTTTTCCTATTTTTACAAATATGTATGTTAATTTATTTAGTTGTAATACTCAGCCGTACAATTTAAATGTGTAAATAATATATTTGATCAAATATTTATTCTATAAATAATGAAATAATCATGTTTTATCTGTCCCCTGTCTACTTTTAGTAACATCTAAAACAGTAGAAACGAGAGTAATATAAAATAGGTTAAATTTACGGCGATAATAAACGAAAAGAGAGGATAAAGTTGTTTTAAAAGAATAGCGTGTATTTTGTGGTGAAATAATGTCGTTGAAATTGTTTGACCACTGGTAGTAAAGAAAAACGGTTGTTTTAGAAACGGTGACCGATCCAGGAGAAGCGGTCGGTAGTGTTAATATAATATTCTAGAATCCATCCCATGGGACCGGGACTCTGATCAGGATCACGTATTCACGACGCAGCCCTCACAACATATTTATTGGTACCGGGTGCCGGAAAACACAATAAAGACTCCCTTGTGACTTGGCTGATGCACCGCTAAATTAATAAAATCATATTTTCCAGTCCTCGTAAAAAGAACCCCCTGAGCTAAGTCATCAAACTTCTAATACAAAATTCACGCAATCATAATGTGACACCGGTACTTCTCCTTTTTCCCGTCCTCCATCCGGATACCTCTTCTTATTTTCATACCTCAAACCCTACCCTTTTACTTAGCACTGCAACATTGCTGTAGAATTAGAACACGTACGCTGAATAAAATTATTCATAAAATTAAAAGAAATAAAATTACATGTTAGGCTATCTCATTATTATTAATACATTTTACGTAAAATAATTTATATTATTTATGCAGTCGAGAATATCCATTAATTTATTGATTATTTCAGACCAATTATTTATTGACAGGAGTGACACAAAATACACTTACTTGAAAACTTACCAGCTTTTTAGTCAGTTTTTTTTGTCCAATGGACGATTAATTAAATGAAATGATTAGATAACATAAATAAATTACTTTAGTACTAAGTACTTCTTCTTTATGATCTCAAAACTGTCTACTGAATTAAACATGACTCAGCAATATTTTTGCTAAGTTATATGTAGATATTAAACAAATATCTTTGTAAGAAAGCTCTGTGTACGCTCAGAAATCCAAGATTGTTAAAGAATTTAGATGTTCTAACAGTATTAAACAAATAAGGAAACTTTTGCATTTCATAAATAAATTAAGACAATTTATTAATACCTTCTTGTATAAATTTGTTAATAAAAACAAGAAAACTGCAATATCTTGTTCATGCTATGCAATGAGAATGTAAAAGCTTTAATCGATTGATTATTCAGGGTAAACTATCGGGAAAGGAAAATTTGGAAGACATATCATGGATGGAAAACTCAAGAGAAGGGTACAGCGAATCATCGATAGATCTTATTAAATCAGCGGTCGAAGTTTCCATTATGGTAGACAACCTTCATCAAGAGAAGGAACTTCAAGAAGAACGCAACAGAACATTTGGGAAAAACATTTTTGTAAAACGATTCTATTATTTAATCTGACATAGATAATCTCGTGTTTTTAGTACAAAATATTAATGGAGCATCTTCAAACGATAAAGGGATAGAGAATTGCATTACAGGTTCTGCAATAAAAGTCTAAAGGAAAACGAATTATAGGAAGACCTCTGATTGCTGAAAGTAGGTTGTTTTTTGATAAATTGTTTGATAATAAACGTTTTGATTCCGGAAAAGATTATTTAGTCTACAGAAGATAGAAATTTTCTTCATATTTACTTATGGATAATATGATTGAAATGCTGCAACTCGTCGATAACACATACGTTAAAGACTTAAGCACCAGAAACCCTTTGATCTGGTTTCATGAACTCCATTAGAAAATAATAGTAGTAAGAGGGCTTTAACTTAATTGTAATCATTACAAAATAAGTATAGTACCTACCTATCTAAATTAAAGTCGTAAGAAATAAGAGTAGCTTTAGGTTATTTTCTAGGTTAATATTGTAATCGTTAGATAGTTTAGATTAAAAAATTTGTTCGTTGGTCTGAGATTAGTTAAAAAAAATAAAATAAATTTCTTACTGACACGTTCAGTAGCTAACGTTATAACTACGTTTTGACAATAAAGAGGTAGACGTATATATCAACCGACGATTAAAGTAAATATTACGACAACATTTAAAAGGAAAGTGTTGTTCCAGAATTCTCTAGCAGGACTCAGATTTAAGAAGTATTAATGTAAATAATAATAGTTGTTAAGTTCGATTATTTCCAAGAAATGGTTAGAAATAAGTGTATAAATGGATAGGTATAGTATAGGACTATTGTAGTGACAGTTACCTGAAAAGAGTGAGGTTATCTATTTATAAATAAGCTATTTTATTAGTATAAACTCACCGGGTTGGTGTAGAGGTAAAGTCGTCGCCGAATTCAGCTGTTTAACAGCTGATTTTCGGAGACGAAGGTTCCTGGTTCAAATCCTAGTAAAGGTAGTTACTTTTATACGGATTTGAACGCTAGATAGTGGTTACCGGTGTACTTTGATGGTTGGGGTTCAATTAACCATACTCTCTCAGGAATGTTCGACCTGAGTCTGTACAAGACTACACCTCATTTACACGTCATACACATCATTCTCATCTCATTGGGTCATGGGGGTTGCTTATTGTTCTGAATTGAACAGATTGCAACGTACACACATTAGAGATTACAAAAAAAAAGAAAAAAAATTATTAGTATGATGTTATAATGTGTCCTTCAATCAAATATAAAGTTTTTACCTTTTGTTAAGACTCATCCAGAACCGATAGAAATACTTTGTATTTTTATTATTATTTAGAAAAAGCTTAGTTGTACTAGAATGTTGATTAGCTTAGGTATATTAAGCGCGGCCGACTTGGTTAGTGCCAGTTAGTCTTGAATCGTCATTCACGGAATTATACCGTGTAACAAATACTTTTGTGAAAAGATCTAGAGTATAGACGTCTTATAATCGTTTTTAAGTAGGATTAGTTAAATTAAGTGCGAGATAATCTAGTTACTGGTTAAGTTCATTTAATGTCATTAATTTATTAAAATTAGTTTATTATTTATATCAATTAATTATTAATGATTGAATTAATTTTAAGGATAATTTTTAGGAAGGCTCCGACCCAGCCTGCCCATCCCCTATTTGAATGGTTTAATGTTCTCAATATAAAAAATATCTATTGGTAACTAGTAATTTTTTACACATATAAGTATAAAGAAAAAATATCGCTCTTTTAGAGCATAATTACAGTAGAAGAAGAGTTGAGGCTAGATTGGCCAAGGAAGTGAAACGAAATAAAAAATATTTTAACTGTTGGTATTCTGATTTACGTAAATTATTTTTTACTGCATCGATTGGTATCATCAAATGTAGACTTGAATAATATTTGGTTGGTCTGGGAGTTGATTGAGCTCATCCAAGGATCGGTTGGTTTAGGTTTGCCTCGTTCATTTGTAGTTAAGTAATAACAAATGTAGTAATTTACTTTATAATTTTTTTAAAAGTGTGTAGTATAGAGTAATCAAGAATATTGTAATTAGATATGTTAATTAATTCATAATGTATTGAAAATTTGTGAATAATAACTTATTATTGTCATTATCATTATTATTTCATCACTGTCCTTTCCTGAGCTTTTCCTTATTCAGGAAAGTAATTTCTGTTCAGATAGATAAGAAATTGTACATATTTAAAAATTAATATAATGGAAAAAAAGAAAAGATTTTAATTGCATTAATTGTAATTTATTTTTAGATTTAAGTAAGATTATTAATTGAAATTTACAGTGTGTAATAAATACTTTTGTATAATTTCAACGATAGTTTCTTAATTATTTATTTTACCTAGCGATAAATGAAAAATATAGTATATATGTATTTCCATAAAAATTGTGTATGCACGTATAATAATTGATTTAAGTTATTATTTAGTGTAAATAACTCGAAGAAAATATTGTGTTCAGAGTCATGATTAAATTTACGCATATGGAGACATATTTGTAACAGTAGAATATTTAAAACGAAATATTTATTCACAGCACAAATATTTATTGTTTTTTTTTTTAGAAAATATATACAATAACTAAATGCAAGTGAAGCGCAATGCGTAGAACAATAACAAAAATGCTCGTTGAAGTGTATAACTGAGTGTCCAACTAAGAGACGGGTAAAGGTGATATCATTAAAAAGGAATATACAAAAAAGAAAAAGTCGTTGTTCCATTTAACAGAGGCCAAGTGGACTGGACTGAGAAAATTGGGTCCAAAGCTATCAATCACAAGACAAATTGAACCTCTTTTCCTTACGTTTGTCAGACCATGCGACAAACGCCTGACTGAACACTAACATATGACTGCACTGTTACATGTTCGTCATTTATTTCTTGCAAGACTTCATCCGCCTGAGTCTGACATCGGCCATATTTGCCGCTTTAATTCTTTTCCTAGTAACGAAATGTGATATCTTAGTACAAATTATGCTCATCGAACGGGTACTGTATTCATAATATTTATTTAATGGTATTAAGTTTTGAACTTCTATTTGATTCTATTTCGTGAAAGCGTTATTACGAGTATAATGTCTAATATCCATTTTTTACTTTTGAGACCTCATAGGATCACTCTAGTTCAAGTTTAGGTATGTTCCAGTGTTGGGTTTATTTAAAAAATGCGCTCTCCTAAGCCTGGCTTCCTTTCGTTTGGCCCACATTTTCTTAAAACGTTCCGATCTCTGTTTCCGGTCTTCATCGATAAACACCCTGTTGTACACTCTTCTGGTTTTTGGTTCGAATGTTACCATATTAGTCTTGACTAGTTGGTTGTACTTATCTGATTGAAAAGTTGTAGGATTTTAAATTCTCTACATTTTTTATTATATAAACTTTTACGCTAAAATGCATATTAAAGCTGTAATATAAAAAAACAATTTTTTTTACTTGAAAACAGCCTCACCAAGAATTTCAGCTTTAGCCTCAGTCACCTGCCTTATCTTGTTGAGCATAAAAATGTAGTAAACCAGGCGATTTTTTAAAAAATCGTAGGACCAGTTTTTGAGAAAATCGCAAAAAAGTGAAAAATGACACGAATAAACTCTACTTCCGGTTGACCGATTTTGATGAAAATGTTTTTGTCGGATCTGGTATTAGTATGTAACTTAAGTTTCAACTTTCAAGTTTGTACGGTATTCCGTTCTTGAGATATTCTGTTCACACACACACACACACACACACACACACACACACACACACACACACACACACACACACACACACACACACACGCAGACAAATGGCTAAAAACATGTTTTTTTGGGTTCAGGGAGTCTGAAAACTTATAGATCCGGTGAAAACTTGATTTTTAAAAATCGACATGAAACAATACTTTCCTTCCTATATATATTCATATAGGCAAGAGAAAGTAAAAATAGATGTAAATACCTAATACGAAAGAGCGATTTTCCGTATTTTTAAGCCAAACTGAGGTCGATTTTCATTTTGCGTCTTTCACACATGATTAAAATAAGGTTATGTTTTTTGAGGTTAGTTTTTTGAGGTTAGTTTTTTGTTTATTTCTAATGCTTTATTACTAATATTAGATTATATTGGTCATTATTTGCATGGGCAAGAGAAAGTTGTGTGCGAGTTTCACACCAGATTTTTTTTTACTAGTATTTTCATCAAGAGAAAAATTGTTAATTTCACGTTTACATAATACTTGTCTTTATTCCGTGCCGTTAGAACCGAAATGATTTAAATTATTACTGTTATTAGTGATTTAATCCAAATTCAAGTTAGTTTGATTAGTCTTCGTAGTTGGACACGGCTTATACCAATAACCAAGTATATACATATATGTACTCGGTTGTATAGCAACCTAACCTAAAACAAACAAAATTATTTTGTTAGTTGTATTTTTTGTTGAAACAGTTTTCAATATATCTAAAGTAAATTAATTTTAGTAAACACTTGCAATAAAACTGGAGATCAGAAGACATTTTTAATTTTTACGAAAATATTCAATATTTTAGTAGATTTTACAATAAATAATGGTCAAACGAGTATAATCAAACAAACAAAAATCTGATAAAATTTAATGTAATAATTAGAATGTTATAATTAACGCCTAATATTTGCAACCCCTCTGAGACTAGAAATTTCTAGTTATAGATCATATAATTAAAAATTTATAAAATTGCGATTGATTTATTGTATTTAATATAAATACGTGATGCGTTATATTTTCCATGATCATTATAAGAAAAATAATAATACTAATAATTTTGTTTATGCATAAACATATTGTAGTAGCCTACTCCATCTGAAATAAAAATGAATAAAAAGTAGGAAGAAGAAAAAATAATAAGAGAAGAATAATAGAATATAATAGAAAGTAAATGTAAAATGAAATAAATGTGGACAGAATGAAAATATATGGAACTATAATGTAGTATGTAGGAGAATAGGGTAGGGGGATGGGTCAGTTAGAAGGAGGGGTTGAAGTTGGTTAAGGGCAGCCAAGCAAATACAATGCCCGTAACAAGTGGAATCAGCTTAACTCGGTGCTGCTGTCCATCTCGTTATTTCATACTCCACTTCCAATTATTTATAAGACATCCTGACTATTTTCTTACATGCACTCCCATTATAATGGATTCTTAACGTAGGATAACTCTCTCGGTTCAACAGTACTAATATTGTATGTTAAAAATTCATGGATCCTTCTCTAACGGGGCATTGTCAGATTTATTTGTATAAGACAAACGTATAATAAACTTCAAAATACACAAAACATACAAAGGCAAACAAGAAAAAAAAGATATTATAATAAATTGGCTGTAAACCGCATCAACTCCCTCGCAAATTTCCTACCATGTCTACAATGTTAATATGTAAACGAATTTGGAGACTTTATCCATTTCAAATCATAAATTTGATTTAACAAAGCAGTGTGCAAACGTATTTTGTTTAGCAAAGGTTTAATTTTATGTGTTTTATCTAGTACTTAGAAATTGGCTGTACAATTATTCAATCAATTTATGCAAATTTGACTAATAAATAGTAAAAAAATATTCCAGCATGAAATAAACACAATAAAAAGTAAAACAATATTGTTCTTTAAATTTGCAAATTTTCGTTAATCTTTAATTCATATACGAGGGGTGTTCAAAAAGTTCCTGGAATGGTGGTTCAGCGTGCTAATGTTTTGATCTGTGGCAGTGCTTACCTAATTTTCTTCGAAGAAGGACCCTTGAGCACACACAAACACATACACACACACACACACACACACACACACACACACACACACACACACACACACACACTTGTTTCATCGAACCTGCCATTGTTGGAAGCAGCGGTAGAAGGCTTCTTTCGGAATCTGTTGGAGCCTAGTCGTCGCATTTGATTCGATGTCCTTTGGTCTGAGAGACGATGTTGTGTGCCGCTCCGAAGATTGCTGTTTCATCTCCGGATTGTAGACGAACACCCAAGACACATTACCCGTGACGATCTGTTGGAGGAACATGGGGTCCTTCGAACTTGCCTCAAACAGCTCGCCGGCGATTGTCATGCGACATTCCATCTCATCCGTGTTCAGCAGCCTCAAAAGAAATTTCTTACTGACTCGTCTCGTCTTCAAATCATCACGTATAATGGCATGAATTAATCCCAGTAACTATGCCCACACTCGTGCGATGAACCATTTCACCTGTCCGCACTCGTTTGAAGAGCTTTATCTCAAAAAAACGTAACGAATATTTTTGAACACTACTCTAAATTAAAGCCTGTTTAAATGTGTAAAATTTTACACATTTTGAAAGGACGCTGAACACAAAAACTGGACCTGTACGTTTTCCGTGGATGATGATGTTTTAGAACCCCTGTCATAGCCTAACATATATTTAGTCTACTTAAATTACTTAAATGTCTGTGTAGAAATTATTAAACTGAAAAACAAGGTAACCTTTATGAGGGTTTAAAAGGCGAGTGCGCACAGTGGGAGCATGTAATTACATGCATAGACCATCATTTAGTTGTCGGTAATTCAAGACGAGTTCCAGTAGCAGCAGTGATGATGAATTATTTCTTATGGAAAACGTTTATACAAAATTGTTATCTTTTAAAGACGATACCGTTAGTGACATTAATAATAACAGAATATTGTTCAGAGAGTATCATCATCTTTTTCCGCAGTTAAAAAAAGATAGACAGGTTTTTTAAATACAAGAGAATGACTCTGGAAACGTTTAATATTTAAATATTTAAGATATATTTGTGTTGTTGTTTAGGTCAACAGCCGAAATGTTGGTTTAAACCTCTAGAGGTTTTACTAAGTAAAACGAGGAGTAAGGTGGTTTATCATTGCCTTCATCACTGAGTACAAAGTAGCCTATGCTTATCAGCATGCCTCCAAAAAGCATCTACTCTGCACTCTGCAAATGACATCTTCACTTTATTCACTAAAGGGACTAGCTGTAAAATGAAATTCATTACTTTCAGAGGAGATAACTCTGACTAGTGTCTTTTACACTTCTACCTCTTCTGTTCTTTAATAGTTCAATCATATAATTAGCTAACCACGACATAAAAAATAGAACTATTTTTTGTAGCCCTGAAACTAGCAGATCGAGTGCAAATAATTTAACAGATACATTTATTAATAATTAAATATTAACAATTCTGTATCCATGACATCGTAAGTTGTCATTTTAATAAAAAAGTTATTATTTATGGAATACGTATTATGCGACTCCAAGTATACTGCAACCTATCAGCAGAGCAGCACGGAGGTTTATACAAAACAAACCTGTGAGCTGATATGTGCAAGTTCCGTCACCAGTGTTTACTGTGAGATGTCTGATTAAAAATAATCGCATATTTCTGCTAGGATGTACCCGCTTGAAAGCGACCTGCCACCAGAAATCTGCGACTAGCGTTCACTGTGCGCTTACCCTATGTCTTGAGCAAGTTGCTTAATATCTTTAATATTCATATTCCAACAAATTTTCTTTCATATTTTTCTTCAAACACTTTTTTTGAGTTTAACAGATTGTATAGTTTTATGAATTAACCAACTGATAAAATTTTAGATCTTCTTAAAAATAGACACAAAAAAAACACTGGAAGTAACTGGATAACGTAGTTAATCTAAATAAACTTACCTGATTACAAAATATGAAATCAAAACTCTAATGATTAATACAGATTATACGATAAGTGTTACTCAATTCTACAGTATAAGTTTATATACGCAGTACAAAATTTGTGCAAAATTGTGAATGCAATTCAAATAGTAAGAATATTTTGATTTTCCACCAGCCACAGTATGTATTTTATACATCACAGCCTTCTTCTTTTTCTTCTTCTTCTTCTGGATTTATTTGACATCTTGAGGACATTTTATGTTTTAAATCCTAGTAAAGGTAATTATTTTTATACGGATTTTAATACTAGACAGTGGTTACCGGTTACTTTGATGGTTGGGTTTCAATTAACCATACTATCTCAGGAATGGTTGGCCTGAGTCTGTACAAGACTACGCCTCATTTACATGTCATACATATCAACTTTATTTCATAGCTATGTCCACACTCGTGCGTTGTTGCATGCGCTTAGAGGCATGCCGTTCACTTGTCCACACTCATTTGAAGGCTCTGTTAAAAAAAAACCACAAATATTTTTGAATACTACACTAAATTAAAGCCTGTTCTTTCCTGCGTTGATTGGTTTGACTTAGATTATTTTATTTTGAAACTAGTCGGAGATGCAGCAATTTATCCATAAAGAGTACTCAGATTTTTGCCGGTTTTCCGTTAATTTGGCTTTTAAACGTCCGTTACTCCATCCAGGCTTTTCATAAAAGAACGGTGTTCAAGTACGTTGAAGATCAGAGTTTGCTTTATATGAAAATTTTAAAATAAAAGTATGGTGTTCCATTTTAAAATGCCAGCCATTTTTTTTAAAGTGTATTTTAGCTCACGTAAAGATAAGGAAATGATTTTTGGACTGAATCATACATTTTTACAGCAGTATTGCGCCATGTATCGTATTTTGCATTTGTTATTAGAAATAGATATGTGGTGTTTATAGCAAATCTATTAGCCTGTAAACTTCTTGAGAGGAAACTGAGCTCTATAGCGGTATCCGCTCTGAGAGTATAATCGTTTAGAAAAACAAACTTCTGTGTTTTTCCTGCTGCAACGCATTCCGTAGCTCATTTTGAACTATTTAACGAAGTTTTTATTTTAAAAAAATATAGGCATTGCTTGACATAAAACTGTTGTGAAAATGCATGCTTCAGTCCAAAAATCATTTTCCTACCTTTACGTGGAGCCAAAAAACCACTTTTTAAAAAATGACCAGCATATTAAAACGGAACATGAGATTTAACTTTTCAAATATTCATACGTATTACAGAAAAAATCTGATCTTCAACGTACTTAAACGCCGATTTTATGAAAAGCCTGGATGGAGCAACGGACCATTAAAAACCACATTAACGGAAAACGGCTAAAAACTGAGTACTTTTTTGCGTAAATTGCTGGAGTTTTCTCCGATTAATTTCTAAATAAATCCAATTGATGAAGGAAAGAACAGTCTTTAATTTAGTGTATGGTTCAAAAATATTCGTTGTGTTTTTTTTTTAAATAAAGCTCTTCAAACGAGTGCGGTAAGGTGGTATGCGTCTAAGTGCATCTATGTAGCAAGCGACATCGCATGTCGAATCGCAAGTTGAAAAAGAAAGCGCACGAGTGTGGACATACCTAATGAGATACCAACTTTGTTCGCTAACTCCGCGATTGTCATAATTCTTTGATCATATAGTCAGTTGTTTCACTTTTACAATAATTTCGTCATTTAGGGATATCGCAGATCTCCCGCTGCGCTCTTCGTCCTCTAACATCTCCTGCCCTTTCATAAACCGTGCAAACCAGTCGTAAACAGCGGATTTTTTAGTGCACTATCACCGCGAATTTGCTGCAGAGCCAACAGTGTCTCTGAGGCCGATTTTCCCAACGCTCTTCAGTGGTTCAGTCAGATTCGAATAGTGAAGATATTTACGAGTACTATTTCAATTCCACGCAATCCTATGGATTAATAGGGTTAAAAGTAGATATAAATAGCATAGGAAAACATTGAAAAATTAAATTAATATTACAAAAATTTTAACTTGATTTTTACTAAAGAAAATTCTATTCAGTAAATTCATTCATAAAATATACACAAAACTTGACTTATTTAAACTTAAACGGTTTTGATTATTTTTGAAATCTTTTTAATAAATTAAAAGTTAGTTTCGTTTATTCCTTATTTTTATGATGTAGTTTAAATTATTCATCAAAATAATTGAAATTTTATAGTTGTCCTTTAAGTTATTCTTCGGGTGGTTTACCGGAAGAAGTAGGTTGTAGGATGAGTAAAGAAGAAGAGCGGTCAGATCTGCGGTGGGATGAGAGGGGGGTTGTGATGGTCGTTTCATCTCACAAATGGATCGATGGTGGTGCCCGTTCCAGCGTCTTTACAAATGCCGTCCTAAATAATTCAACAACTTGTCCGGAATTAACGCAAGCTCTTCTTCCTCCCTGCTGGTCCGGATCCGATAAATATTCTCCGCCATGTAATACCGAACAAAAATATACGCTGAGAAAAAACCACGTAAAAGCGAATTGGTCTTCCAGTTTCTCAACGAATCTTTATGCCTTTATTATGCTGTTTATTTATTATACAATAAAAACACAAAGCGCATTTCTAAATTTTGTTTATAAAATGTAAACTCCCTTTAATTTGGAAATGAAAAGAAAGTAAATTAATTCAACTTCAAAAACAAGAGAAATATTTCAAAAATTCAATGCCACGTAAAACTCCTAAAATTCTAACAGTTTAATTTTTCATCTGCGGGAGTAAAATTGAAAAATCAAACAATATTGAAAAAGATAACACAAGTTTAAGTCAATTTTTGAACTGTTAAATAATTGTTTTTTAGTGTTTCAATTCGAGTTGGAGATTATTTTTGTAGCAATAGGATAAAAAAAATTTACTCATTATGTGGGGAGTTTACACCTTCAAAATAAATTTTCATTAACTTTTGCTATTTTTATAAAGCAAACTATCCTCATTAAAACGATATTTTTAGTAATATTGCTTTTTTCAATAAATGAATAAAATCACAAGCATGTTATAGCAAAATCAACAATTTCTTTTGTAAAAATGCCGACTTTAAATTTTAATACTTTACTATGTAATTCAAGAATTGAGTTATACTACGGGTACTATTTTTTCAGAAATCATAACTTTTGTCTTAGGCAACCGAATTCAGCCCCTTGTTAAAAAAGTAATACTATGTTTTGAACATTTATAAAAATTATTTTATTTGCATGTTGGTCGAAAGTTTTACCATCATTAGTGGAATTTAAAAGAAAAACCAAGTATAAAAGAAATGCTCTAGCTATAATTGAATAGTGCCATAAAATGGGATTTTATCATTAATTTAATACAAATTCATGTAATTGTGAAAGTACAGCCAGGTTATGATGTCTTTTTCCTGGTTTACGAGTATATAAAATGAAATAAAGTTACAGTAAAATTAATTTATTTGTTTGATCAGCTAGTCATTCCGTAAGTATACTGATGTAGGCCTATGTGTTATTACGGTTTGTTGATCCTAATTCTGTATTAGTTTTCATTGTACAAATATAGTTCTTTATTACTGTATTAAAAAAAAATTATTGTTTAAATCCGCAAACAGTAAAAACCTTAATTTGCTGAAATTATAAAAAGTAAATATTTAAATACCACATTAAGTACAATGTCCTAATAAAAATATAAAAAATTGACTTTATTGCCCTGTTTTAATTGAAGTGATTAAAAAATAATATAGAATAATAATAAAAAATGACTGGTTTATGGCAAGTAAAATCAGTTCCTAAACACTTTTTTATAATTTTAGCTTTAAATTATCTGTAGCAGCAATGAATAATCAATCCGGTCCTGAAGTTTACTGCAGCCACTACACATCTGAGAATAGGAGTTAATTCACATTTTCAAGTGGTAACAAATTTGTTGTAGTTACAAATTGCCTTCAAGGTACGTCGTAGCGATTTCTGTGTTAATTTAAAATAATTCCGCTAACATAATACTAATTATTAAATTATACTGTTACTTGAAATAAAACACAAAATTCCATCTTTACTGTACGATGGTTGGTTCAAGACAAATTTATTTTCAATTGTTGCAATTGAGGCGGTAGCTGGAACAAGGGCCTTCACGCAAGAAACTTGTTTTGAGATTCAGTTGATCAAAGTTTACTGGCAATTAGGGTATATGTGTAGTATACAAACTCAGTGCAAAAACAGTTCCATAAGAAAGAAAATATCTTCATGTTTACATTAACATGATTATATATTGTTAAAATCACCAAAAATGACCACTAATATTAGAATATGTTACTACGGGTTGAAGGCCCTTTTTATAGAAACCAAAAATTTGTATTATTTCTGTTCTTCAGAAAAGGGGCCTTTGAATTTCTTTCATTTACAAAAATATGTTTGTCTCTTTCAGGTTTTTCTAAATTTTGTATTACTTTTAACTTTTTTATTTAATTACTTTAGTAATATAAAAAATACTTCCAAACTAAGAAATATAATATTGGCTGTGTAATGAAAGGTTTGATATTATTTTATTGATACTGAAAAAACATGTAAAGTTACAAACACATACGAAAAATATTATACAATCATAAAACAGTCACTTTCATTTTTTTTATTACCAACTTCGCCCATATTTAACTTATTACTTTTAGCTCATTTTGGTCATTTTCATAACTGTGTACACTGGAAGTATCATTATGGCTGTATCTGTCTGTTGTTTATTAAGTTTGTCCAGGAACTCTTGGTAAAAGGCTTTACTGAATATTTTAAAATAAACAAATAAATCTTTAAGGTCCTGTATTTTGCCTAATTTTAAAGTTCCTTGTTCTGCCGTATTTAAAGTCACTTCACTAGCCATAGTTTTTAGATAGTTGAATGGTTCATACAAACTCATTATAAGTTGAATGGGCTAAGAGAGTTCCGTTTGATTTGTATTTTTAAATAGAAACTTCTTATATTTGCTCATAAGAACTTTGTAAAAATGAGAGGAAAGTGCCTTTTCCAGACCAAAAAGAAGTTCTCTGAAAGATGGGCCTTCGATATCAGCTGTAACTTTATTATGACCAAAGAAAATAAAATGAAACTTAGATATTAAACAGTTTAAAACATAAAGAATCCAAAAATACGTTCTCCGGAAAAAGGGCCTTTGAGCCTGAAGGCCCTTGATCCGGCTACCGCCTCAATTATAACTCCGGACTACATAATGTCTTTGGGAAAAAATAAAATAAAATGAAATATTAATTAAATTTTGAAAAACAATTTTGTCTTACTACTTTAGTTAATGAAATAAAAAATTAAATATTGTGGTTTATATTTTTATACTATTTAAATTAAAATTTAGAAAAAGAAAAAAAATTATATAAATTAAATATTTGCCTTCAGTAACAAAATTTATGAATCAGCCATTCTAAATAAATTTATAAACTGACAGAACAATTCATACCATACAAACATCTGTTGAGTCGTTTGTAGAAAATCTAGATGATGTTGATGAAAGACCAAAATTTTTGCATACTTCGACCACACTAAACAGAATTAAGTCCAGGAATCGGACCCACTGTAGAAAGTTATTCTGCACGCCTTCGATTTTATCAGCAGAGCAAGCTCTATTCATGTACCAGATAATTTTGCCATAGTGCAAATAGCTATAGGCTAGAGACTTGTAAAAGTAGAACGAAATTTTGAAGGAAATTTTGTAAGGTTTCAAAACAGACGCATTTATTGGGTATTGACGTATTCAAATATACTTGGTGTAGGTTAGGTGAAATAAAATAATGGACTGAACAAAATGAAGGGTGGTCTTAGAAAGACGTTGCATAATTGAGTCGGTAAGTTGACAGAATAGAGGGGTAGAAGTAAGTGGAAGTAAGAGTCGATCAGCTGTAGCGCGTGACCCTCGGACCTTCAATTATTCAATTCATGGTGACCCCATATTGGTTCCGTCTCAATAACGTTGGACAACACTTTAGACCTTATTCTAGCTTTCATTTCGTAAAAACTAGTAACCTCACCGACAGACAGACCTCTGTATGCCTATCAAAATTGTGTATAGTTTTTCTTTTCAGACTTTTTAAAAATGCATTATTTTGTAGTATACGGTATGTTTTTCTTGAGACGTTTTGATAAATATTTCAGAACGTGAATGGACCCCCTGAATATCTGAATAACAAAACTTTAAATAATTCTATGAATAACAATTATGATTTCTTTGATTTTATTTTGCTGCATAATTTTAAATGGTAAATTGAAAGCTAAATTTTTAAATGAGTCCGTCTGATACAAAATAGTAACTGCTATAAACTAAATACTTTCATTAGAAGATAAGATTGATCAATCAATATATTCTTGAGGATTGGCACTGAATTACACAACATTCTGCCAATAGATCCTATTCGTATAGTGTTAGTAATCATTCTTATATAACTCATTTTTATGTTGTGTAAAATATGTGGATCCTAGCCGGGAATAAAGAATAGATCTTTAACTTTATAGTAAAGCACATACGGACGAATCACCAAGGTGACCTTGATCTAGTTTTTATTTTAAAATTTTACTAGAATTTTCAATCTTGGTTAGGTCATGACTAGAAAGGAGTTTTTCATTCCTATTTTGTTCACAGTTTTCTTTATTTTCTCCTTTAAACGAATCACATAAGATTTTAGAAAATTGTCAGTTTGTCGTAACCTGTCATAACAAACAATCCTGTGATCATCTAAAATCAAAAAACTTAAATTATTTTATTTAAATTAATTTTCAGATTAAAATATACAATTAATGCCAAAAATATTTATGTAAAATGCAATAACAGTCAGCCCTTAGTTTAAAAAGTGGAATAAAACTATAAACCGGAGGTCCTGGGTTCGATTCCCAGCCAGGGTCTGGAAACTTTCACAAGTCAAATCCCACAGTTACAGTCACATAATTCACCGTATTCGCTAATAACCAAGCAGTTGATGCGACTTTAAATAAATAAAAAAATCTTATTATTTTACACAAGACTTCACGGAAGAATTGGTGAAGTCATATTTTGTAAATTTTTCAGGAGAACGTTATTAGTTGGCGCGTTTGGAACATTCTTTCATTGAATACCATAATTAAAAACCTTTTTATCTCAGTCACTTACCACATTATTTGCAAGTAAGTTTAACAAGCCGATAGTACTTTTAACTGATTACCAGAATGCACTAAAACCTCATTTTCAGAAAAATGGACTTACCTCGTCTTTTCGTGAAGTCTTCTTTACTCTTAACCTGAAAATCTTTAAAATTAATTTTAACAATGATTTAAACTACCTCGTGGCGGATTGGTTAGCATGCTACGCTGGAAATATCGATTAAATTCCCGGTCAAAATCTGGAAAATATTATTGCATATTCATACTCACCGTTCTTTAATCCAAAGTAGTCGCTAATAATCTAGCTGTTGAAAGAACTTAAAATAAACTAAAAACTATATTGTTTTCATAAAATGTAGGCCCCAAGGCTACTTACTTTAAAAATTTATTCAGTACAAAAATTTAGTTTTTTTTTTAAAGTTAATAGTGGGTACTTATTTAATTTCTTTAAATTTTATGATTAATGTTTTTAGAATCTGTGTTTCTAAGGGGCTGGTTTATTTGAATTTAAAGGTAAATTTAAATAAAGTTACCATAATAATAAAATTTTAGGTAGTGGTATAATTATTAAATAAATTTACTACAAACATAACAGATTTAAATAGTTACCTACTATTAAGTAAAAGAAAAGTTTTATTATAAGATTATACAATTTAAAGGATTTTGTATAAGTACTGAAAAGAGAGATTACTATACATTGGTTGTTGGCATCATGCTTAGATTTTGCTAAGGCACGTCACGTC
The DNA here is from genome assembly GCA_035578175.1 of Catonia carolina. Classification (NCBI taxonomy): domain Eukaryota; kingdom Metazoa; phylum Arthropoda; class Insecta; order Hemiptera; family Achilidae; genus Catonia; species Catonia carolina. The sequence goes on along the minus strand of JAQMRL010000002.1, from coordinate 116,142,156 downwards.
GGCTGCTAATCCTTTACTAACGAGCCGCCCTTAGAGGGGCGGGAGAATCTAATGGAGGGTCATTTCAAAGCCAAGGTAAATGCCATACACTTGTAGAACCTCCGCTCCAACTTCCCACTCATTCTGTCTCTCATCTCATCAGCTTCGAATCGTATACACTAGATTTATAGCAAACGTTTTCAACTTGTAAAATTGTAATTTTTAATGTAGTTACTAACGAGTAAATTGATAAAAAAATATTTTTTATGAAAGAAAAGTAATAAAAATATTACAGTATATTGTATGTAGATACACTAACTCTTTTAAGATCAGCTCAGATAGTAAGCTGATAGAATGTTTTGGTAAATTGTTAAGTAACAACATTTTTTCAAGAAACCTTGTTTCTTGATGATGACCAGTTGATAGAAATATACGAATAAAGTCAAATGAGATCCCTGTTAAAATTAACGCCTACTACAAGCTGGAAACACAGCAAGAAACGTGCTTACCTAATTTCATAAATTCTATTTGTCTGTGGAAAGAAGAGAGTTGGCGGAGAACGAAAATCTGGGTGTATAATACCATTTCAAAAAACATTTTCTTTTATTTTAATTAAAAAAATTTATTGTAAATACACCTTATATAACAGAAAAAATGGAGGCGTATATTTTTTGTCCAGTGAAATTTTCAGGTAACTTATATGGAACCGTTAAAAATGTATTTCAAGTTTTTCTGAAAATTCCATTTTTCTGAAACTTTTGATTTTTTCGTTAACACCGGCGTTTCTTTTTTTACCCAATATTTCTGTTTACGCTTGTTCACTAGAAACACGGAATCCAATTTTAAGATTTCGATCAATATTATTCCCACTCGGCAGATGCTCGTCTTTGTTTGCTACCTTGCTATTTGAAAAATGATCGGCAGAATCGCGTGATTCTTTCATTAAAAATAAATTCAATAATTATATGCAACTCATATGATATATATATATATATTAAGAAATTACTTACGGCTGAAAAATTCCTCGCAATGTAACTTTTTCATTTCACGCTAAAATTTTAAAAATCGATTTAAAAATCAATTTTTTCACGTTAAAATTATTTTTTGAAAGAAAACGTCTCGTCCTGTTCAAATGCGTGAATAAAATTCTTCTTTATTTATTACGTTAGCCTTCTTGACATATAACAGGCAAAATTATAAAATTTTCCTGCATTCTGTGGGGTAGAAAAATAGAAACGACGGTGTAAACGGGAAAAATTCAAAAACAATTTCTGAATGATGAAATTGAAATTTTCACAAAAACTTGTAATAAATTTTTAAGAGGAGACTGTACTTTGTATCCCTCCAATGTTAAATTTGCTATTTTTAGGTAGACTACATTTTTCATTGGATTGGTAAAAGATAGCTCGAAATGAAACTTTACACACTATAGGTGTCGGGTTTCTTTTCTAGCTACTGACATTTTTTGAATTTAATCTTTGGACCATATATATTTTTTTTTAAATTAAGAATAACATAAAAATTTATAAATTTGTTTTCTATGTGTTTTGCGTATTAATAACTTTTGGAACAACTGAAGAAGTCATAAAAATGTCGGTATATGTGGTATGCAAGATAATTAACTGGTGAAAATTTCAGCCTCGTAAATTTATTGGTTTCTGAGAATAGAAGGAATAGAAGGAATTGGTTTCTAAGAAATGTACCTTAATGTTAAAAATCTAAATTTACGGGGAAAGGTAAAAAACAAGAAGACACAAATCAAAAACCATATATACACAAACAAGTAAATTTTCCATCAACAGTTGTTTAGAAAGCTGAACCAACAGCTGAGAAAATTAAAAACCACGATGCAGTTATTTTAAAAACTAAAATTTTCTTTGTACTAAAACGAGCAGTATAATTATGAAAAATATTCTCTCTTCGTAACATGATAATTTTTCTGTGTAAACCTGACAAAAAACTTCATTTTTTCATAAAAAAAATATTTTATTTTTTGTCATAATTTAATGTTTTTCTGGTCGATCTAGGCCTAAACTATTGAAAAACATGAAAAACCAAAAATCGAAATTTTGAGTTAAAACCATCGTGCAATCTCCCCTTAACGGTTCCATGAACTTAAAGTTTCACTGGACAAAAAAATATAACCTTACTTTTTTCTGATTATGTAAATAATGCATTTACAATAAATTTTATAAATTAAAAAAAAATTTTTTTTAATGGTAGTATACACCCAGTTTTGCGCTGCTCCACCAACTCTCTTCTTTCCACAGACAATAATAGTAAAACTTATACAAAACATCATGAATTAAGACTATAACTGCTAAAGTAATTATTGTGAAATAAGTTTTTGAAAATTAATGTGCGAAATAATTCACACGGGTCAGCTAGTAATGTATTGTAATCCAATATAGTAAAAAAAAATTCATTTCATAATAGACACACTAAAAACATAATGTAGTACATTTACAATTTATTTCTAAATGAAATGCTATTTGTAGGTAAAACTGTTGACAGTAAAACGTAAATTATACTTTAAAATCAAAATTAAAATTGGTTAAAGCAACTTGATAAAGCACCACTAATAATGAGTAACATTAATGCAATACTAGATAGATAGCAATTTAATGAAACAAAATAAAAGGGTTGAAAATAGCTGGCCTCATATTCTGCAGTATATGAAATGTATGACAAATTGGCTGATCATCCGATATTCGTAAATAATTCCAAATTTATAAAAGATTTATGATCAACATTTTAGATTTTGTTTTGCTAATCTTTTCTACATTAATATTACAAAACTTACATAAAATTTAAATAGCATAATGTGACTGATGAAAATGACTAAACTTTTGAATGTTGAACACGGAATGAGTAACTAATTAAAATATTACCATACATTTTAAAACACAAAAGTTAAAAAGCAGTAACTGTTGTGTTAATATCCTTAAATAAATCATGGATATTAGTCTTAAATAAATTTGTCATAGAATCTTGGTCGTTCGTGACTCCTTTTCGTAAGTTCTCTATCTCTTTCTACTCTGTAATCAATTTCATTTTTGTTTTTTCTTTCAATTTGTAGAAACAAATCTTGAATATTACTCCTGTTTCAAAATATTAAATTCCTTATGTTTACTTAATAATTTTTATTTTTAAATTTAGGCCGGTTAAGAAGTTTAAAAAGTCTATTAACTTTTAAATAAACATTTCACACATATAAACAATTTCTGATATTTCGTGAAACTTATTGTGAAACACGAAACTCAGGTTCTTATGGAAAATATAAGTCAGTAGCTTCGTAGGAGGTTATAACTAGCCCCTGAAAAAACGGAAGCGGTGATAATGGCCGGAAAACGGAAGTTTAGCCCTATTAAGTTCAAGGTAGGTGATATCGAGGTGGTGCCTGGAAAGAGATTGAAGTACCTCGGAATGTGATTGCACTCTGGAAGAAACTTTTGGTTGCATACTATTGAGGCGTTGGCTAAAACCGAAAGAATCTGCAGCACCTTAAATAGATTGATTCTTAATATTGGGGGCCCAAGGGAAGCAAAGAGATTGATGTTGGCGGCAGTGGCAACATCAGTGGTATTGTACGAGTGGTGTACCTGTGTGGAGCAGAGCCCTAATATTTAAAAGTTACAGCGGTAGGCTTATAAGGACGCAGCGAAAACTGGCTCTGAAAATATGTAGTGCTTATAGAACTGTATCTACGGAGGCAGCCTTGGTAATTTTGGGGATGCCTCCATGGGATCTAGTGGCGTGTGGGAGGGTAGAGCAGCGTGCTGGTGCTGATAAAGAGGAATGTTGGAGTCGATTACTCAGAATGTAGCAGAGGAGATGGAGGGAAGCTAGGGTCGGGGAGTGGATAAGGAGGTTCATTTCAAATGTCGAGGTGTGGATAAGGAAGACATTTGGTAATACCACCCACGAGCTGACGCATTTGCTAACAGGACATGGTTGCTTTGGGGCATATTAACGAGGTTTAAACTTTCTGAAGTACCGAAATGTCGACTGTGCGACAGTGAAGAGGAGGAGTCTATTGCGCATATTTTTGAAAGATGTCCCTATTTTGGCCTCGACAGAATGGAGACATCTGAGAAGATAGGCGTTGCACAGTGGATCCCAGAGAGAGAAGGGGCAGCGATGCTGTGGGATGAGGAGAGGTGGAAGTTGGTCGCTCGGTTTGCGGAGAGAGTGGTCGGGAGACTGCGGAGGGAGGAGAAATATGGAGATCAGTGGGATCACCCTCTCCCACAGTGAATCAATCCTGTCCCGATCTCAGTAGGTAAGGTAGGCACACTAATTTCCTAAGCTGGTTATGAAAGAGATGAATGAAAGTGAGAGAGTGAGTGTTGGTCGGTGATAGCGAGAGGGTAATTAGGCTACGGTTCCCTTCCACGCCCCGCTGACAGTATGTAAATTTTTTAACCAGACAATTCCCTTGTAGTATTATATAAACAGTTTCGCGGGAGATGGAGCGTTGTTTGCTGATGTCGGATCAAGTGCCCAGGCGGCGGGTTTTTGGTTGGTAAAGCGGTTGCGGCCTCCTTGGGGCTGGACGAGGACGTCTCAATTGAGTCCAACACTCTTTCCCCCATCATGAGGGAGTGAACATGAGTTTTTCCTGCCGCCTCGGATAAAAAAGAAACTCAGGTTCAGATTTGAGGGAAATAGGGGTGTAGGTAGGCATCGAAGAGATGGTAACAGTCTGTTTTCTGAACCAGAACAGGCATGTTTGCGTGATCCGAAAGAAGAAAAAGGATGAGGAGGAGGAGGAGAATAAAAGGAATAATAATTCGAATAACTCACAAGGCGTGTAACATAGTGATAGGCAAACTGTATAAAAATACCCAAACTTTATACTTCCAGAAAATTTAAGCCATCGCCCGAAAGTTAAAGTTTGTGATAAAAAAATAGAAAAAACGAATTGAAAATATTTTTATTTTTGCTATTAAAATTGTAAAAATTTTGTTTACAAATGGTTATTTTGCAAACATTTTTTTCGCAAAAATTAATAAATCAATTTATTGATTAAAATAACTACAAAGATGGGATCGCATGATCGGATGGCGTATTCGGAACACAAGTTCAAAGAAATTATAACCTCAGAGGTTTATCTAAAAAAACAATGAATGAAATATTTCAACACTGCCTTTTTACTGAATTAAAAAACTATAATAACTTATCCTGTATGTTAGGTCTTCTGAAGAAATATTTCCTTCCGCCTTGAAAATCATTCTATTTATTTATCAACCAAGGTCAGAAATTTCAATAAAAAAATTTAATATGAACAATTGAAGTACAAAATTAAAAAGTAAGCAAAAGTTAAAGTTGGACTGAAAAGTCGAAAACAACGCCCTAATATTAAATTCCCTCATGAGTTATCAAACTAATTAAGGAAAGAAACAATATCTGCAATCTAGCGTTCAAACTTTTATTCATTTTATCGCAATAGTATGAAACACAACGTCTATATTTCAGTACATCATTTGCAATGAAGACGGGAACATCACTAATGGAAACAGGTATAAATCATTCAAACACGAAAGTTATTCAACCAGGACAATATTTTTTAAAGTTCAAAGTTTAAAATGTTGTTTCAATTGAATTAATTTTCAAAATTAAAGATTAATTTACTAATACAGGACATAACCGTTGGCGTATTAAGATGAACCCAATAAATTATCACAAGTTACAACCACTTTACGACGTCAACTTGTCTACCTATGGTGCTGAATAACGTTCACAACTTCCAGACTAGAGTGGTGCGATATCTTGGCTTGTGACTCGACAGGCGACTAACTTGGAAGCATCATCTGCGTACAACACGTTTAGAACTTAGCCGCCGCCAGAAGCTACTCTTCTACTTAATTAACCCTCTATCAGAATTGAACCTCTGTTACAAAATGTTAATTTACAAAATCCCTTTGAGACCAATCTGGGCTTATGGTGCCCACCTCTTTGGCGTAGCGGCAGAGAGTAACTTAAAAAGCCAATCAAGGTCTTTCAGTGAAAATTATTAAGACTTGCTTCTAGTGCTCCTTTTTATGTAAGCAATAAAACGTTGATTTCAAAATTCCGATAGTAAAGGAATCAATAGTGTCCTTCTATAGTAAATTTCGCAAGCGGCAAGATAACCATCTCAATAAATAGCCCGTGACCTCACTTCAAAGAACTTTCCAACTGTCCGACTTCTTATGCCCAATGGAGAAGAGTTCTGTTGGTCTAAATAACGGACAACACCTGCAAATATAATCGGAAATTGTACCATTGGGTATTTCTTCTCCTAAAAGTAATTCTCCACCGCCCGTAAAATTAATTATCATTATACAGAAATTGTGTGCAGTACCGTAAAAAAATTAAAGACAAAAAAAACTAAAGACAAAATTTGTAAATACACAAAACTACAATATAAATAAATCAGAAGAAATATTGTGCGTGAATTAATTTAATTTGATCGTTGATGAATGGCTTACATTAGTCACAATCACGAAAAATACATTTTGGCTTACCAAACCTGTAAACTTGTCGAGAGAGAAATGGAGTAGAAATATTTTGACGATAAAGAGAGGTGGAGAGTTCTGTTGGACCAGACCCGACGAAACTTGAAAAAAGGTTACGAGAATGATGAGTATCTTGGCTGTGGGAGTTTTGTATAATTCTGGAAATAATATTTTATCGGCGTTGAAGATAATTACTAACAGATAATACTATATGTACTGTACCATATTTCTAAAACAATTCCTCTCCCAAGTATTGTTAAAACAAAGGTTTAAACGCATATTTGAAATTTTGAGTTAAATTTATTAACCATGCATAAACGATGAAAAAGTCTTTCCTGCAGCAAAACATGTCGGGTTCATATCACTGTACCCTTGATTAATCTACTTCGTTATCGTTTGGAATGTACACCTGTATACCAAAGCTAAAGGTATATTTGCTCATGGGTTGCTTTATAAGGGCGTTTGTTTTGTGTAAACGCATTTTGCAATGGAATGTAAAACGATAGTCAAGGAATGACGAGGATTATATCACTCGTATGAGAATTTGGTAGATTATTGAATATCAATATTATATCTGCTGTTCAATTGATAGGATGTTGTATGTTTTGACACGACAAAGGTTGTCGGTATGTTCCTAAGCTTTGAGTAACTGTCAAACGAACACTACCTCTGTTACAGATTACAGTTCAGATCAGATCGGCTTTCATACAAATATGCATGGCGTAGAGTCTATCTTTTTAAATATTTTATATTTCTGTCATATTTATTTTCTGCATGATCTTTCAGGTTTTTTTTACTTTATTTTAAAAAACGAGATGTCAAATTATCTTCAATAAAAATCATTTAACAATTTAGCAGTTACCTTTGCATTTTTAAATTGATGCGTTAATATTAAACCAAATTATAAAGCTTTAAGTTTCTTCAGTAAACCTTAATCTTGTATGTTACCGTTAACATTTTATTTTTTCATGTTCTTATGTTTAGTATGTTAAGTTAGAAAATAAGAAATTCGTAGCCTATTAAGAAAATAAGATAACTAATATTTAGTTGTTCCATAAAAATGTATTTTGTGTATCCCGTAAGAGTTTTATGAATCAGTTACAAGTTTTCTTTGTCTTAATGATTATGTAAAAATGTACAATAATAAATAATATTAGCTATGACCGCCTCCGTAGCGTAGTGGTTAGTGTGTTAACCTACCATGTGGAGGTCCCTGGTTTGATTACCAGCCAGGGTCTGGAAATTTTCACGTGTCAAATCCCACAGTTAATGTTTCATAACATGCAGCTTTGGCCCCGTAGGACAATATCTCGTCATTAATAGCAATAGAAAATACTAATCTTAAAGTAAGAGTAGCATTAGAATTATATCTTAAAATACGAGAGGTTTTTCTAAGCTCTATAATAATCACAAAAAGTAAAATATAAATGTTTCCAATATTACCGGACACTTGATTTACTCAGAACACACTATAAGCAATATAGAAAATAATTTGGAATTATCAGACCCAAATAATGGAAATAGAGATGTAGATACATTGGAAAAGTATTATATATATAAATTTAAAAAAAGTTTTGATTATTTATCATATCAGAACAAAATATGAAAACAGTTACGAATTAGGTTAACAGAACTGACTAGGTGAATTTGAGTTGTAAGATTAATAGATAAATTCATTCCTGTAATTGTCATGACAGACAGTGGAGGTCATGTCTCTAAAAAAATATGGGATATTGTGATGGTGTTGTAAAGCCGCAAAAGTACTTCTCAATTTCTAAGTGTTTTTACTTTTTTTTGACAGTTTTGGTGGTTTTAATAATTTTATTTATAATAAAATAAAAAATAAACATTCTCGTATAATATACTTGAAAAGTTCTCTCTGACCGATTGATTCACTCATTCCTAATTCTTTAGCTTCCCAATCAGATGACGTGCTGAAATTTGGCATATATATTTTATGTCTTAGGGGTTGATCAGAGTAACTAAGCATTTGCATTTCGACCAATAGCGCCTACGGGGTAAAACGAATGAGGCAACCCTAAAATAATACTTTTTTCTGAACTTTCATGAATGGCTACGTTTCTAATACTATAAAGAAATACTAAAGAATACTCTAAAGAAATAGAATATTGTTTTTGCACCTTTCCGAAAAGCTGTATCTCTGAAAATTGGTTTGGATATTCTTAAAGTTAAACCTAACAAAAATGAAGTGAAGAGTAAAACCTGGAAAAGCAATACCAGTTTATTTAATGCACCCCACTAAGGATAAGAATAAGCTAGTGAAGTGTGTGTATGTAAATATACCTTTTCGATGGACAATTGATCGCGTAAAATTAAGTCTTCAGCCTAGAAATTCTGCAGTTTCAATCAGCTTATTCAAAAAATTAAAAATATAGTTTAAAACGGTCAGAAATTGATACGACGTTAAATAAAAATATTATTAAATGGGTTATTATCCATAAAAGAATTCATATACTTGTACTTACAAATTACTTTGTGACTGGCACAATCAATTACCTTAAATCGCTTATACTGAAGGCGCTGTTCCACTTCTACCGTAGTGGCCGATGGTTGTATTTTTAAAGGAATATTGGAAAAGCTACTTTCAATATAACTAAACGGATAAACAAACTATTTATTTCTTGTGAACCACAAAAAGTGAAATAATAGAAAATTTTATTTATTTTTATTTATAAAATTTTATTATTTTATTTAAAGATTCAGTGTGCATAATAGCAACACTCTAATCTAAACTGTGACAAAATTTCATTAAAATCGGATGAGTATTTACGGAGTTATATACCAATAAGTTTGCACAATCCGTAAAATGTCTTCAAAAACGGGTACTTTTTTTGTTCCAATGTCAATATCACTTTAAAAAAAGTAGATAAAAATTTCAAGTTTTCACCGTTAAACGCAGAATTAAACAGGCATTAATTTGACATATAGTCCGTTAAAATCGATGCAGTAGTTTTTTAACAATTGAGCTTCAAACTCGGGTTCCTATTACTTTTGACGCGGACATTAGTGTCTTTTACAACTCTACCTCTTCTATTTTTAAGTACTTCAGTCATAAACTGACTGACCATGTCAAGAAACAGAACTATTTTTTATAGCCCGGAACTAGTTGATCGAGTGCAAATAATTTGACCTTTCACCTGCCAGTTATGGGCAGACTCAAAAATTTATTGACATAATTATAGAAGTGGATAAATTGACAGATTTGATTTAATTTTTAAAAAGATTTCTTCTAACTTCGTTAGATAATTAATGCTCCCTTTTACCTAACGAACGATACACAAAGACCTTAAGGTCCCATACATCAACAATGTGTTCCTACGCACATACACACGATTTAAAAAGAAATGGCACAATAATCCGAACCAGCTGATCGTTGACGTAAACACCCCAGATTTACAAAATGCCCCATACAAAGACTGAAATGACTCTGGAGTAGGGATATCATGAGACGTCAAAACTGAAGAAAAACAAAATTAAATAGTTGAATAAGTAAATAATTAAAAATAATGAACTAACCTAATAATTACGTTTGGAGTACTGTCAATGGGCAGCGATCTCCTCAATGTCTTAAAATTGTCAATATTTGTATCCTTTTTTTATTAAATTTGCTTGTTGTTAATTTTAAACAGTTTCAAATAAAAATATCTTGTATAATCAAAAAAACTTGGTTTAATCTTTAAGTCAGTTTTTTGATCGTATGATACAAGTACTGTTGAGCAAGGAACTTGTTTATTTTAATTTTCATGTTTATTAATTTAATGCATGGAAAAATTATAAGACCATTAAATGTTGGTAATTGATTAATAGAATATGACACACAATTTGAATTTAATTTGATACCGAAACAAATTGCCTGCCATTTTCGTTTTATACCGATCGCATAATAATAGATAAAAATGAAAATTATAATTTACGAAAGCTTGTTTGTTTTTTAATAGTGGATACGTTGTTCGAGTCAGAATGGTTTTTAATACAGGTACACGGGGGCATTTAAAAACATTTAGAGGACTTTTAACGATGCTTGACGTATCGGGAGTACAGTGAAATGAATCCCGTCAGGTAATTGTGTTAAGCTGTATTCACATCAGGTCGCAAGTATGATCTGCGGCAAACGAATGAGTTTAAATTGCTTTATAATTTATCCCCTATGTATGGATAACTTTAACGTACGTATTTTATTCGTAGGAGAGGTCCAGTTATCAAATGTACATTAAAAACGTATTACTGGGGCAGGAGATCTGATGGGAGGAGCACCCAAATTGACCGCTTCAAATCTGCAGCTTTATTTCAATTACAAGCACTTTATAGTGGGGGAGGTCAGACTCAAATTGAAACGCAATTAACTAAAGCCCAGACCAAATGGAACAGGTACCAGAGTGGAAACCGATTAGTGCCTTAAATAAATTGAACGTACTAATTTTTTGTTGATGGTGGATACGGAATCGCTGTTTGAATAACGATCGGAATCTAAAGTACTGTCAAATTAGAATAACGGACATCTAGTTCGAAAATAAAATTATTTAGATGTTCATTACTTTAAACTTTCATAAACAATTTATGTTATTTAAAAGTCCACGATTTGCCAGCACATTAATCAATCACAATATGTCCTTTATTATCAGTATATTGAAAAAAATATTATTGCTAAACGTAATTATACCAATCTACAAAAGCTACATTTCAGAAAGCGTTTTATTCCTTATAATTACATTAACTATTACAGCAAAAAGCTACTTCGTAAAGCATCTTTCAGAAATAAATATAAAATCATTAATTAAATAACATATTTTTTGTAAAAAAAATTGTATATTTATATACTAATAATATGAAGACAAAGCTTGTGTTTTTGTGCAGGCTAATTTCCAAAATTACTGAACAGATTTTCATGAAATTTTGATAGCATATTCATATTTATATTCACAGTAACATTTTATTTTTAAATTTTCAAAAATGATAACCCTAGGTCCCTAATGAAGATTTTCATAAACGTGTGTGTGTGTGCGTGCGTGTGTGTGTGTGTGTGTGTGCGTGTGTGTGTGTGCGCGCGCGCGTGTGTGTATGCGTGCGTGCGCGCGCGCGCGCGCGTGTGTGTGTGTGTGTATGTGTGTGAGTGAGTGTGTGTACATGTGAGTACGTATTGCTATTGAATTAGATGAAGGGGTTTAATGATGGTGAGAGACATACGCGGAGAAATGATTAAAACGTCGTTTTGTGTGTACTATATTGTTGAAGTACTGTACACACGTACAAAGACGAGTGGAAGACGTACGCAGGGGAATTTATCAAAATATTGTATGTGTGTGTGTACCTGTACATGGGAGTATACAATCGGCTAGCAGCTACACAATATCTGTTGCATATTTATTTACAAAAAAATTGATTACAAATGTTTCACATGCGAAGCCGCGCGGGGTATAGTATGCTAGTTTAAAATAATTACAGAATTGAAGCTACAAAACGTCTTCAGAAAGTGTAATTATTTCGGAATATTTTTTAAAATGACTCCTAAGTTATTAATAAAACAATATACACAATGAATTATGCACAAAACTTATAACAGAACTTCTGAAATACAAAATAATCTTTTTGTATAAATTCGAAAGCACTTGCTGCTGATTGACTGACTTGTTGAATGACTCACTCACGCACTCATCACTAATTTTTCATCTCTTAGAGAGTTGAAATTCAACAGTTATTCCTTCGTAGTTGAACCAATAAGCTAAAGTTTTTTTTGAATTTCGACCACTTGGGTTTAAGGTGTAAGAACGGGATGACTTTCTATTTTTTTCAGCAGTTCTATCCGGGAAGAAGGTTGGCGATTATCATTGCGATGTAGACTTTATCTACTGCTGTTCAAAAGAGTTCCAAAGAGGTAATGACAAACAACTTTTTCAGATTAGTGAGCCAGAATATCCTTCTTTTACCAGATCCTTTAAAGTCTTCAGCCTAACCCTGAATTTAAAGGCGATTCAAAGGCGATCTGAAGGTGGTTTTGGTTATCCTAGAATCTCATGATACGTACGAGGTATTCCTTCTTGCTGTGTTTAACAGTCAACATCTCAGGCTTATCTTCTGAAGAACTTCTTGCTAGTGTCGTAAGTAACCAAGAGATTCCCAAAACCCATCGATACAATCACATTTTAAAGACAATTTTTTTTAGTGACATCCAGCAGAGCCCTTTTTGTAAAACTTCCCTAAAACATTACTAAAACTTTTTTCCGACTAGGTGTTCTCCGCCGAAAAATTAGAATTTTTCTATTTCAACATTATAATTAGCAGTTATTTTTTTAAATTTTACTGGATAACTCATGAATAAATTAACCCTTTATAGGTCTTTGGTAAGTATACTTACCACTGGAAATAAGGTCGATTTTTTTTAAGAATAAGCCACGCAGTTGAACCCTAATGGCATTGTATGGTTTTATAGATGTTCTCTGGTAAGAAGGCTATCCACATTTTGAAATTAGTGCGGTCACAATGCTAGGTCTCAATTAAAAAGAAAATAACGAAGATAACATAGCCAACAAACATCGAACAACTGTCACTGGATTTTAACAATTCTAGGTAACCATAATACTTAAAGTAGTATATGACATGAGAAACCTCAGAAGGACAGTTAAAACAGTTTAAAAAAATGATTAAACTTGATTTACTCGAGTTTAAATGTTGAAAGTATTCCTAAAATACTGTTATAATTAATTAAGATAAATTTTCTCAATTTTAATTAAGAATTAGTGTTTTCTCTCATGATTTAAATGTAAATTTCTGTTTTGTTTCTTGGTGGGATTTCATTTACATTTTCGCCTTAAAATATATGTCGTGACGTTTTGCTTATTTGTCTCCGTGCTAAAATACACATTACAATAATTCAAATCTCTACCGGTTTTATCTAGCATCAAATAATTTTTTTTTATTAGCTGATAAATATTTTTGTAATACTAAAGGAACATTTCAAATATCTAAAAGACTTGGAATCAACCTGCAGACAAATTAAATCAATAAAATTCTGAAGAAGAAATATAAAATTCTAAATATTAAATGCTGAAGATATTTTAAAATGTTCAAAATACTTTTAATTACATGTAAAAAATATATATTTTAATATTTTTGAGAGCGGAGAAGTTTTATTTATTTGATATTTTCCTTTTAATGCCCGTAACCCTTTTATTTTTGTAGTAGAAAATATTTTAATTATTTTTTCCCCGTAAACTCTAATTGTAATGAAGAGAATAAACCAATTTTTTACGCATCTGGAAAATTCTTATAGCTATTACTAAATTTAATTAAGTTTGAGTATTTAATGACTAGAATAAGTATGTTTTTGAAGTTTTTAATTAAAAGTCCTCTCTTCTACTGCTATTATTATTATTACTACTACAACAGTGTTTTTCATTAGCATATATGGAGAAACATAAAACTTTAATGCAACAAAACTTTATGAACTATAAAACAATTGAATGGGGTGATATTATTAGAGTGCAGAGAAAAATGCAAATAATTTTATAACCGGTTCTCATTAATTTTTAATTAAGAATAATTGCAGACGTTACTTAGCTAAAGCTCAAGATTAAATGCAAATTGGCGTCGAGAAAATGGTTTTATAGTCCCAATTCCAGGCGGCGTAAGCCAGTTGGCATATATTGGAAAAACCATTATGTTAAATTCGTTATAAATCCGGGCCAGTACTTATTGTACTGAATCTACTGTAGTGTTAGCGCGATGGTGGGGAAGTCGGTGGGGAAGGAGCAAGTGGAGAGGGTAATTGAGGATGTAAGTTATCTTGCTTGGCTTAGGATTAGTCCACCACGATCGAGCCGGCTTTTACTAAATGTTGATTAAATGACGGTTAGATTAAAAATTCCTCAGAGAGCATCAGTTTAAAAATGCCTCTGGATACGAGCAATTCACTGAAATTAAAAAATATATAGCTTGTACTAAACTCCTGCGCGAATAATTGAATGTCCAGTGCACGTATGCTGCAGAGGCTTCGAATATCACCGCTTTAATTATGCACTTATTAAACTTGCTCTAAAGATTTTTTTAATTAAATAGGTAAAATGTATTGCTTCAACTTGTGGCGGATAACTTTCATTTTCAGTTATTCAACGGCCACAAAAACTCAAATACAATATGAACTCTCTCACTTAAATGTCACACTACACTAACAAATTTTAACGCTCTTCAGAAAACAAAAACCAAAGAATTTTAAAAGCTAACTAAATAAACGCGTGGAAATTATTAAAAAAACTAATTTATTACCTATTACTTTAAAAATTCTTTTCTCTGTTTAATAACAATAATAAAACTCTTAATTTTAAAATTTTAACCTTTATTGAAATTAAACGAAGTGATTTAATCACTTTCTCTGACTTTAATTTTGGCTTCTAAATAGATAAGAGAAATATATTATCATCCGTGACTAAACAAACTTACGCTTTCGTGGCGCAGTAGTAAAATATTAGATTGAACTGCAAAGCGGGCAGTCTCTGGTTTGAATACCGGCTAGGGTCTAAAAGTTTTCACACCATTCATATTATAATATTATAAACTACTGTAGTCAATGACCATGAAATTGATGCCACTCCAAGTTCATAAAAAATCAACAAGCGCAGGAAATTTTTAATATTCCATGTAACTACAGGCCTACTTTGTTTTCACTTTAGCACCAGTTTACTTTGATGAAGTTGCATCA
The DNA here is from genome assembly GCA_035578175.1 of Catonia carolina. NCBI lineage: Eukaryota > Metazoa > Arthropoda > Insecta > Hemiptera > Achilidae > Catonia > Catonia carolina. Next base: position 116,126,964 of record JAQMRL010000002.1, on the reverse strand, counting down.
ACAGCTTGGTTATTAGGGACCACTGTGCGACATAAAATTTTTACAGTGGGTTTAAACTTATTATCATTTCCAGTTCCTAGCTAGGAATCGAACTCATAACCTTCTACTGTAAAGTCTAAGTCGCTAACCACTACTGCACCGGGGCGGCCACAACAACCATTTGTTGTAAATAACTATTGTATTTGAGTGTTCAATTATTTTCACTTAATCTGTTAGTTGCAGGGCTAAAAAAATAGTTCTTTTTATTATTACATGGTCAGCCAATTAAATGACTGAATCATTCAAGAAACGAAGAGGTAGAGGTGTAAAAGACACTAATCAGAGTCATCTCCTTTGAAAGTAATGAATTTCATTATACAGCCAGACCCTGTGGTGAATAAAGTGAAGGTGTCATTTAGAGAGTGAAAATTAAGTGCTTTCCAGAGGGCCAGGCATGCTGATAAGCATACTTTTCAACTCTGTGAGGAAGGTAAACCGCCTCATTCCTCGTTTTATTTAGTAAAACCTCTACAGGTTCAAACCAGCTTTCGGCTGATGGCCTGAACAACAATAGGATTGATAACGTCTGTTCATTTTCTGTTAAATTTTGGATATTTTGTTTTAGCTGGTTTTGTTACAAAAGGAAAGTCGGAATACATTGTTAATTTGTTAAATAGTTAAATAACGTAAAGATCATATTATTTTTGCTTTCTCTTTCCTATATGAATATATAGGAAGGAAGGTATTGTTTTCATGTCGATTTTTTGAAATCGAGTTTTCACCTGATCTATACGTTTTCAGACCCCCTGAACCCCAAAAACATGTTTTCAGCGATTGGTCTGCGTGTGTGTCTGGGTGTGTGAACAGAATATCTCAAGAACGGAACATCGTACGAACTTGAAACTTGAAACTTAAGTTACATACTACTACCGGACCCGACACGAAAATTTTCATCAAAATCAGTCAACCGGAATTTTCTCAAAACTGATCCTACAATTTTTTTTAAATCACCTGGTTTACTAAATTTTTTATGCTCTACAAAATAGGGTAGGCGCCATGTTTGCTGAAATTCTTAGTGAGGCTGTTTTCAAGTAAAAAAATTGTTTTTTAAAGATTACGGCTTTAATATGCATTTAGCGCAAAAATTTATGTAATAAAAAATGTATAGAATATAAAATCCTACAACTTTTATTTCCAACATTGTTTTGTATAACGCTTAGTTTAGCGGTAATTAGCGACTTTGTCTTTTTCTCACGAAAACGTGTGACAAATCGATTTTTTTAAGATTTCGGCCTTAGTATGCATTTTGCGACAAAAGTGTATATAATCAAATTTATAGGAAATTAAAAGATCTACAACTTTTACTTTTAGCATTTTTCTCTGCAGAGCCTAGTTTAGCGTGAAAGAGTGATTTTTCGTATTTTTAAGCCAAACTAAGGTCGATTTTCATTTTGCGTATTTCACTCATGATTAAAATAAGGTTATGTTTATTGAAGTTAGTTTTTTGTTTATTTCTAATGTTTTATTACTAATGTTAGGTTATATTGGTCATTATTTGCATTGACAAGACAAAGTTGTGTGAGTGTTTCACACCAGATTTTGTAAGTACGTCTTCACCAAAAATTAACGTAGTGGTAAACTTCATACTTAATGATTAATTATTAAGAATTATATAATTTATAACTTGTGTACACTCGTACACAATAATTTTTCACTGTCTGGTATTCAATTACGAACGTATAAAATGTATTACATTTAGTACGATTTGAACCAGAAACCTTTGTCTCCGAAAATCAGCTGTTAAACAGCTGAATCGCGGCAACGACTTTAGACCAATCCGGTGGGTCGATTATAAAAAGCTGTAAAAAGTTTACGAAAAGGGGTATGTCGAATTAATAGGTTTTACAGTAGATTTAAGATTTTATTAAGTAACTTAGGTCGAAAAAGAAACTACAAGAATTTATCTGATAAATATTTTCTTAACTTATAATAAGCTGATATGAATAACATTGTTCATAATGTACTAAATAGAAACTACATAATTTTCAACTACGTAAGTGACTTAAATATCAGAAATAAAGCAACATTATGTAAAAACAACAATACTTAATGGACTGCTTAACATTTATGGATTTTACTGCATTGAAACTTCGTGCAACTATGACATTAGCAATATGACATTCACATTTAAGTGAAGTTATGTAATTATTCTAGTGAGTAATGAATTCTGATAGTAATATAATTCAACCACTTATCATTTGTCAAAGAACTATTCAGTGTCACTTATTGAAATGGTATATTATAGAATTATTAATTTTCCGATGCATTTGTATTCTGATAATAACCGTATTACTGCAATAGTTGTCTCGGGAATATTGTTAGACGATGGAATAGAATTCTGTATTAATAAACTTCATACATTCGTTACGATCGTAATTTAATAACATTGCAAAATATTAATTTAAAGAGTTTAATTATTAAATATTTATATAAAAATAGTGAAATCATTAAGTGGCTTACTTTATTCCACGGTAGTTAAACTAGTCCAATTATTTAACTAGTAGAAGTTGGTTTTAAAATTTTCAGTACAACAGATTTGAAAATCAGTTTAAAAAGGTTTAAAAACATCAGTTTTTAAAACTGATTGTTTTAAAAACAATCAGAAAAACGATCATGTTTTTATGCAGGTAACTCAAAACGTCATCAGTGTGAATTTTTTTGAAAAGTAGAGTTACGGTTATCTCCTAAAGACGTGTAAATGATTAGAGTTGCTATCTTCGATAATGTTTCGGTGTTGGGTGAGGCGTTTAAGTTCTGTTTTTACTTTCTCTTGCCTATATCAATTTATAGCAAGGAGAATATTGTTTTCATGTAGATTTTTCGAAATCGAATTTACCCCCTAAACCCAAAAAACATATTTTTAGCGATTGATCCGTGCGTGTGTGTGTGTGCGTGCGCGTGTACGTGCGTGTGTGTGTGCGTGCGTGCGTGTGTGCGTGTGCGTGTGTGTGTGTGTGTGTGTGTGTGTGTGTGTGTATGAGAACAGAATATCTCAAGAACGGAACATCGTACGAACTTGAAACTTGAAACTTAAGTTAGATACCACTACAGGACCCGATAACTACATTTTCATCAAAATCGGTCAAGCGGAAGTAGTACTTTATTCGTGTAATTTTTCACTTTTTTGCTATTTTCTCAACAACGGCTCCTACGATTTTTTTTAAAAAATCGCCTCATTTACTAAATTTTTTATGTTCTACAAGATAGGGTAGGCGCCATGTCTGCTGAAATCTTGGAAAGGCTGTTTTCACGTAAAAAATTGTTTTTTTAAGATTCCGGCCTTAATATGCATTTTAGCGCACAAATGTATAAAAAAAGTTGTAGAGAATTTAAAATTCTACAACTTTTATTTCAAACATTTTTTTGTATAACGTTCAGTTCAGCAGTAATTAGCGATTTTCTGTTTTTTCACGAAATGGTGTAAAAAAATCGATTTTTTTTTAAAATATTTCAGCCTTAGTATGCATTTTACGACAAAAGTGTATAATTTAATTTATAGGAAATTTAAAGATTTACAACTTTTACTTAGAGCATTTTTCTGTGCAGAGATTAGTTTAGCGTGAAAAAGTGATTTTTTCCATATTTTTAAGCCAAACTGAGGTTGATTTTCATTTTGTCTTTCACTCATGATAAAAATTAGATTATGTTTATTGAGGTTAGTTTTTTTGTTCATTTCTAATGTTTTATTACTAATGTTAGGTTATATTGGTCATTATTTTCATTGGAAAGAGAAAGTCGTGTGAGTGTTTCACGCCATATTTTTTTATTTGGACATATATTTCTCTGGCAGAACCAACGAAATCGCCTTTTTACAACTACAAGTTGGTGATTGTGTGCGGGAATATTTGCCATGCGTGTATGGTGCGACGTTTATTTTGCACTGCTGTCCCAAGTAGTACTTTTCATAAGCGTAACTTAAAGTTAAAGCATAACTTTTTATAAGCGTAAAGATTTCTACAGCATTTTATAGATCACTGGGTATTAAGACTGACTTCGAGATCTGTGGTTAAAGATAAAATGTTCTGAAGTGTATTCAATTCGATAATGAAGACCGCTATCTTTTGAATAGAGGCTGAGAGTTTAGTCAGTATTAGTGGTGCATGGTCAGAGAATAGACTAGGGGGAAAGTACTAACATTATAAAAAGGCAAAAATTTAGAAGAAATGAAAAAGTAGGGTGTAATAACAGTATTTACGATAAACTAATATATCATTTAACGTATTCCCTGTAGGTTTATTCACTCTGCTGCCAAACTGTTGATGTTATCATCATCTGTCAAGGATTAGGCTCAATGGCTTGTTCCGGCATCCATCTCTTTTTAGGTCTTCCCAAGCCTCGCTTCCCTCTACTTTAATCACGACCTAAGAATTACCACGGAATTAGTCTTCTGAACAATGCTTATAAATTATATACTAGTATACTGAACAGACGGTTACGGGTAATTGTGGATGATTTAATAAGAGAAAAAAAATGGGCTTTCGTAGAGGACGTTTATGTACTGATATGGAGTTGATATTTTGAATTAAAACACCTCCTACTATAACGTTAGTACCGAGGGAATGAAAAAACGAATGAATTGTTTGCGTGCTATGTGGTAATTTGGTGAGCAATATACTAAGGAAAACAATTTTACGACTTGTTGAGGATACCATCACCATCTTCTTCAATGTATGGTTTTTGTTACGGTAGCAACAGTGTATGTTGTATTCCGTTACGTATTACTACAGCTGATCCTGCATGGCCAGTTCCGTCTAGATGTGTGCTTCGATATAGCGTGTAACCAGGTATATAGCAACGTGAGGTGTCTGTAAGGTGAGTTTCGGTAATGAGTCCAATATCTACTTGATTTTGTCGTGTAAAACGAATCTCAATTCGTAAATGTGTACGGCCGCGGCTTGACAGCAAGCAGGTTAGAGCAGTAAGCAGGTTGTAGAAGCATTGAGCGTGTAAGCAGGTTGGAACAAAATAATGTTAGAAAATATGTGTAGCTACACCATTAGCAGGACCTGCTGTGCTGCTCTACTACATACTGCTCTAACCTGTTAAAAAATAAACTAGTTTGGTTTTACCAGCGTACAAGCTCACATCTCAGTTCATTTAACGTTTTTTTATTGTGAACATTAATTTTTCAATCATGGATTTCGGTATTTAAACACTAATATCGGCTGTATATAAACGTGTTATTTTGTTGGATATATCGGATAAGCATTTCGAGGACAGAAAATAATCAACTGTTGCGTGGAATGAAGTCTGCAAGGAATTACAAACTAATTACTTGTAATATACATAACATATACATAAACATAATTGACATGTAATAACAAAAAACTAACTGAAAAAATAATTCAATAACTTATAGTACGCATTTAAAAATATTTATCAGTAAAAATAATTTAAAAAATGTATTAACATAGCGGAACTTTCACTTAAAAGTAGTAACTTCGTAAACCGAAACAAAACAGGAGATATGACTGATCAAGTGACACACAGATGAAAAGTGTGTTAGCAGCTTACTGCTTTCTGTATGGCCATGGTACCAGCTCAGTTCAATCCCTGTTCTACTGCTTGAACTGCTAGCCTACTCCAACCTGCGTGCTGTCTGGCCGTGGCCAGAGACCAGCGGAATTCCAAAGCATGATTAGCGTTAACCTATTGGTTTCACCCACGGGAGTTTACAGAAGCTTGTAAAGGACCGGGTTGAGAGTAGAAATGATTGAGGCTAAGTGTGTTTAGCAAGTAGTCAGGAGTAATATGGGTTTGCTCGTGGGTTTTATCGGACTTAAGCCGTCCTGTAAATTGTTACTAGGGTAGTTTTTGACCCGAAGGTACCGTCTCTGCGGCAATTCTGAAGTAATTCGGGGCTCGTGATTGGATATTAAACGAGTTGACTTTTTAAATGTGGTGTTATGTACATTGCTAATATTCTTCTGTTGTCTGCTCTACCGGGATAGGATCGGGAGCGGCGGAACTGACTGATCTCTGAAATGTTTCAACATTATCACTATTTATGTGATAATTTTTTTTTAGTTCACCTCCCTTATCCCCAATAGTACATCTTACCACCCTAGATGGTCAGAAGAGACTGGCAGCACAAAAAGAGAGAGGGAAGAAATTTAAGTGTAACAGAACAGCCAAAAGGTCCTGGTATGTTACACTAGTCAAAGATATTATTTACATTACTAACACTTTTCTATTAACACTACATGTTACATGATTGATATTATTAACAAATCGTGACCCTACTTTGTTGTTTCTTCGATTATGTAAGTTGTTGTTCATTTGGCAGGATTCGTAAATTGACGAATGGTTTCTGCGACAAATTGCTCTTTTGCGGATCTGTAGGATTCTTCGCCGAAGTATTTGTTAAGTGCGCACACAACAACTAGCACATCGTATTAGATGATTGTAATAAGTGCACGTATGACCGAATTAATTGTAAAATGCAGTAGTTATCGGATACAATGATCTCCAAGGGACCGGCTAGTTCCGGCCACTGTAAGCGATAGTCACTGTAACCGATAGCCTTTTCTTGTAGCAAAGGTCCAGTTAAAGGTCATGTTGTTTGCCTGTTGCAAAGTAAACCACTTTAAAAGAGCTTCCTCGACGTTTTTTTTTTTTTGACTAAGTCGAAGTCTCTTCGATTTCTCTTTACATTCATCAAAACTATTCGGAACTTTTGCTGTTTTTCCAAATTGCGGATATTATGGAGTGTTCAACGTTTAACTCCATTGTAATATCCCCGTTCATTTCACCGTTTTCCAAGCACCAAATAATGTGCGTTTTTTTCATCATTGTAAAATTTCCACGCGATGACGCCATATTTACGTTTGTATAGAACACAAAAATACTGGACGCTGCTACAAATAACGGACGGATTTACTTAAAGATATGAACTAAACTTGACTAAACAGGACAATAAAATTATAGATCAGTGCTGTATTTAAGACACAATAAGAAAAGATAGGCCTACTAGTAATCAAACTTCCGACACGAACTTTTGTAAATACGCGTTGAGACTAACGCTTTTAAGAAAAAATACTTTAAAACTAGAGAAAACAATGAGTAACACGCTGACTCATACTGTTGAGAGATAACCGGGATAGTTAAAAATTCATACATTTGTCACTAAAACCGATATGTGATTTTAACCGATATCACTGTAAACGATATTATTTTTTTATTGCACGTAATAACAGACCAACCTTTCCAACGAATATTGGTCACATTAACCGATAGGCCATTGTATTACGGTAGAGACAAAAGTACTGACACTGTGAAAGAGTCACGGTTACTTACAATTCACGGTGCCGCAGTTCTTCAGACTGACGAGTAACCGTTCCCCAGTCACTGTTACAAAAATTAATTAGCCTACTCATTCTATGTTCACTGTTAAAACAGAACGACACAGTGACCATAGTTCTATCGTTCCCCATCACTGTTCACTGTTCACTGATCACTGATTATCTGGTATTTAAGATGTCTGGTTAGCCTGACCATTATCAACTATTAACGTTTTCTACGATAAAAAACATTTCTATCTTTTTTTATTGTTCTTTGTGATCTATCCACAAAATACTTAAAATCTAAAAAAAAGTAAGTAAGGGTTCATGTTTAGGAATGTATATCGTGTGAGGAAATACACACGTAAATCTGATTTTCAGTGAATTGTTAAATCGTTACAAAAATCAATTTTCTTGTTATTTCAATATTAACAAATCGTATTCAGATTAGAACAATTTAAAAAGAAATTTTCGTATTAAATGAAGCTTCAAATGCAAATACGGGGAGTTAACTTCTATTTGGTTGAATTATAATAGAATAATACTAAAGATTGAAGGAAAATGCTGGGAAAATTAAAAGCCAAACAAAGTTCTACTTCATGAGTCAAAAATTAGAGTATTTTATGATGTTTGACAGGATAAAGGTGGTGTTTTATGTTGTATATAAGACGAAGAAGTCAGTTTGGAAGGTGCTATTGAAGAATGAAAAGAAAAGTTTTAACACGAACTGTTTATCGTGCACTTGTGCTGTGAAATCATTGAATGTAGGGAAACCATTTGGGAAACTTGTTTTTCAGGTCGAGTTATTAAACTGATTGGATTGTTTGAGTTGCTGAGGAGGAGAGCGAGGTGGGTAAATTGGTCGACTCCGCTCAATAGGATGTGAAGAAGGGCGTAATAGTAAATAAATGGTTGCCGGTGCGGTAATAGGCAGAGGGCAAACATATGAAGTGGGACTAACAGACAGAAATATAATAAAGAGTCAACATAGGAAACGCTGGTTCGTTGGCTACCTACCCTGAAGAGAGTATTACAACAAGCGGTAGAATAATTCGGTCAAACATATATATATTATTGTACGTTCAAACTTTACTAAGTTTTATTTCCAAAATAGATACAGTCTATCAATAAAATTAGATAATATATTAAAAATAACTCTTGTTTGAGTACTTATGCTTATTGTTTAGATTATTTATGCACACAGACTATTATTGATTGTAAGCAAAACACTCATTTGCATCCTTATTAGTAACTAGCATGGCCCGCGCGGCTTCGCCCGCGAAACATGTGAAGGACCTAATCAATTTTTTTTTAAAAATAAACACGTAACAGAAATTCTCTTAATAGCTGCTAGATCGACAGTACTCCAACGTACACACACACACACACACACACACACACCCGCACAACGTTTTGATAAATTCCCCCGCACACGTCTCTCGTTCATCTCTTCTTTCAACTATCTATTATAGTACTTTAAGAATAAGTATGCACACACACACTCACACACTTACGACGATTTGATAATTTCCCCCGCGTACGTCTCTCGTTATCATCAAACTCCTTAATCTACTTCAACAGAAATACCTACTCATATATATATATATATTTATGAATATCTTCATTAGGGCCCTTAGGGTTATCAATTTTGAAAATTTAAAAATAAAATGTTGCTGTAAATATAAATACGAATATGCTTTCAAAATTTCATGAAAATCCTTTAAGTAGTTTTGGAAATAGCCTGCACAAAAAACACGCTTTGTCTTATAATATTAGTATGGATAATCCGTGGAAATTACTAAAAACAATTGTACAAAGTGGATAAATAAATATTATTATTATTTTGTTTGATTATTCAAAAATAGGTCCGTAGAATGTCTTCGTTACCATCGGTGAGTGTTGATTGAATTGTTTAAGAATGAGACAGCCACTATTAATTTGTAATTTTATTTATTTATTATTCAAATCTTCTTTGGTATTCTGTACTGAATGTGTTGCTTTCCTGTTGAATAGTAAGAATGCTTAAATCTCTGTGTTGTATGTTGATTGTTATGTACCAAGATGACGCTGTGACTGTATGTGAAAATTACTTTTTTAAATAGACTAAAGATAAAAAAAATCAACTTGTTGATGCTGACATCATTGTTCCTTTGGAGAATGTCTTTTGGCCATCGGAGTTTGAGTCTTCCTCGTGTATTATCTAGTATGTATTTCAAATGTATCTGTTGCATATTTGCGTGTCTTTTAAATCTCATATGAAAAAGATTATGAAGATCTTTTACTAGATTTGTCACGTAGGTTAAAAATAAGTAGTACTGCATAACACTGGAATAGTTTACAAAATGATATTGAAGGGTATCAGTAATAAAAAAATACCTAAGTAATTAAATTTAACTAACGAGTCTAATTAATCCAAGTGCTTGAAAATTACAATTTGTTGTTAGTATTAGTTGTTATGGTCGAATCTAATTAAATTCCAATTAAAATTAGGTTATTGTTAGCTCCAATATTAGTTTATAGAAACAATAATCAATTTTAGCCTATGTAATCTTTTGTAACAGAACTGAAACAATAATCTTGGGATTAATTGTATGGTAATAGTGTCCTAAAAGTTTAATGGTACGGATCTCCATTCAAGTAGTTCGGCGAGTACCTTCTTCGATTTGTACTTGTCTCCGCTTTTCCTATCTGCCCACCACGGCCTCTGCAAGTTTTACACCCTCGCTATAAGTTCCTTACGTAAACTAACATCTCCTCAACCTCATTCACTCTCGCACTACACCAAGCGCACGCGCTATTTCCTCTCTCACTCTCTCACCTCTCTTTCTCTTCTGATAACAAATGTAATTAAACCCCCATAATGGATTCAATAAAGCAGCCGCCGATTTATCACTCGAGCATTGTTTGTCTTTACCCAGTACCATGACTAACTAATCTTTTGATACGGTAGCAAGCCATTCAAATATCAAGTTACTACGAATTGTATAGACGACAGTAATATACGTTCCTTAATGATTCAAATTCATTTAAAAGAAATTATTCTTTTATTATTTATGAATGACAATAAAAAAATGTTACTATTATTTTAATTCCACAATTAATTGCTGTAAATACATTCGCTGAATTTCATTATTCAAAAAATAATTAAATGAATTATAGTTTAATTTAGATAGAAACTACGGGACTGCTAACAAATGATAAACATATTTAGGAAAAGAAAAAATTCTGCCGGAATTTGTTGGGGAAAAATTAGCTGAGTAAAACGTTAAATTGGAAAAAAAAATATTATGTTTATCATAATATTATCATCGGATAATCTATCTTCCACACTCGTACAACCGTAATACCCTCATAAAAAGCAGGAACGTATGCCGGCCGCATTGGCGTAGTTGGTAACGCGCACGCCTCTCATCATGCGGTCTTGGGTTCGAATCCCACTCAGGCACGGTATATTTTCATACGTTACAAAAAATCATTTTATCCTCATTACGCCCCAACATCCATCATCATTTAATATTGTTATCAGTCGATTTATTCAATTTCTTTACATTTAATAATTTAATTTAGAGTTGGTTTAGGGATCATTCATCTTTTAGAGGTTGAATCAGACCATATCTCTGCTCCATCTTCTCGGCCTTCTTCTCGGGTTACCTGGTAAATTCGGTATATGTAGATTACGTACAAGAGGGTTTTCATTGAATTGAAGTCTTTTCTTTAATCGAAGATAAAGCTTATGAAATACTTCAGTATTATGAAATACTTCAATAATAAATGTGTAAATCTGTATGCAGAGTTATCTTTGATACATTAGAGGAGGTCTCAGTAATCATCCTGAATGTTTTAGACTGAAAAATTTGTATTTTTTATTTGACAGACGGTTTGGTGGAACCATAAATTTGGCTTCCATATATCCCAATTGGTTTCAAAACTGTTCGATAAACAATAATAATTTACACTTTATTATTTACAATAATAATTTAACGATAATAATTGTAAATGAAATTAATTTTAAATGTAATTTCTCTCTAATCGGAAATTAGAGAGAAGAGTTGTTTACGTCGTTGGTCTAACGTTTACGTTTTATATCTACAAGTGATGCTCACGTCAGTCATCATCCAATGGTAACCCGAGACACCTAACTTTATTGGTCTCAGGAAGAGCAGGATATTGTAAAGAAACAAAAAGAGCCAAGTCTGAAATTTTAATAAAATTTTAAATGGCTGCTTGAAATTTATAATTTGGAGATGTATTTAGATAAAATATTAAATTATTCATATGAAAATATAATATAATATTCTCTAGAATAATCCTTTTTCAGAAAAGAGTCGTTAACTCTTGGTAAGAGTTATTGATAAAACAAACGAAATAAAAAAAGAAGGTAATGGACAAAATGTCCAAGCTGTGGATGAAATTTTAATTTGAAGGAGCCTGCCAAACGTCACACCGGACATTTCAAGAAGATTGTGAAATCGTATTAGAAGAGTATATTTACGTTTTCGTGTCTGAAGTTTGTTTTATGCTTGTGAAAGGAGCCGGGTCCCATCACGCGAACTGAAATATTGACATTGACTGTTGGGTAGCTTTACAAGAAATGAGGTAGGACCCGTGGGAGACTACATAGAATAGTAATAGGATGTCCACTGCCGACAACTCTTATCTTAACCGCACCAAGATTTATCTACGATAAAATTATTAAAGTTTATGTTTACTTAAAAGTAGAAAAGCTGACACAAACACATTGACCCATACATAATATTTCTAACTATGGAACGATTATTTAGATCTTAACATTGGTTTTCCTTGTATTAATCATTTTTAAAAAATGGTTCATTTTATGTATTATAATTCTTACTTTCAGAATGGCAATTCTTTAGAAAGATAAAGAAATGATATATATTAATTTAGGGTATTTATAAAAATTTTCTTTTTATTAAAAACAAGTGGTCAAAATTCAAACACTTTACTTTTATTGGAATCACCTAAGAAATACGAATGCCAGAACTCTACCTTCTTGGAAAGGCACAAAACTAATAAGTATTGTTTCAGATTAGTCACCTCTTGTTATCAGGCGCAGGTGGTTAAAAAGCAAATTATTTATCTCTTTTGTTCAACCCCTAAGGTACAAATCTGTCGAATTCCAACTCTTTAGGTAATCGAGAAATTTTAAGAATAAATCATGAGAGTGTAAATTAATCAATCAATCAGTTAATGAGGGCTTTCATATTTATATAAAAATTAAAAAACCGAAAAATTTCAGAATATTCAAAGTTAACTAAAACGGAAAATCTCATCAGATTATCTAGTGTTCATAATCCACTTGATGAGAGATAAAAATAATAAAATTCAACGCACGAAGTAATTAGCATTACGTATGACAAGTTATATTTAGTTGGTAGTATATTAGATAATGAGATAGTTTGTTAGTACGTGGTACAAAAAAAAAATAACAAAAAGAATATATCATGACTTTTTCCAAAAACGTTACGAGATGGTAGCGTAAAATAGTTTTTGAAACTTATCCATAAATCCGTAATCATTTGAATTAAAATTATATACAGTAAAACCTCGGGTCTTTTCTGTTATCCCCCTCAAGCATAATTTTCACATTTTGTGACTATTTCGTACGCAACCTTATAGTATTTTTAACAATAAAAACGGAACAAATATTTTAAAAATCCTACACCAATATTCTTCGAGTTAAGGTTAAATATAGGTAAATACATTGCTTTTTCAATATTGTTACTATAAGTAACAATGAAATGCAAATTCATTAAGTACATGACATCATAAAAAAATTAATCATTAAATTAATTAAACGTAATTAAATTAAATATTATTAAATAATTTAATAATTGTCAATAAATAGTTTAAGGTTAACTGGAAAAAGGAAAAAAACTGTAACGTTAACTTGAAAAATATTGATATATGATTTTTTTAAACATTTTTACCATTAAAAATACTGTAAGAACAACTTATAAACGTTCTAACAGGGTACATGTCAATGAGTATTAATATAATTTATTCTTTTCTTTTAATAAATGATATTTGAATGTATTTTGTCATCATGTTTGCTAGTTTTATATTGTTTACAGTTGTAAATTTATCGTATACGTATTAATGAGAGAAAAAATTCCTTTCAGATAATAATCTGTTACTTTTGTTGAGAAACTGAAACGAGAGTGTGAATAACCTTAGAAGGTAGTGAGTTTTATAAAAAAATTCCGTTTAAAATGCAAATAAATATATTGGTCAGTTTAGATGACACCTACAAGAAAATGATGCATAAAGCAATAAAATTTAAAACGTAATTTATTATGTTTTTTACAGATTGATGAGCTTGTAGTTAGTTAGACTTGTTAAAGAAATTCATGAAATTTTTAAACATGCTTTCAGAATTACACATTAAAGTTATTATTTATAACTTTATTTCATAACTTGACATTAATTTATGTATATAAATTGAATGTTATTACATTTCCTATTTGCAACATCATTATCTTGAAAACTGTCTGCATAAATTGTGTAAGCCTCAACTACAGATTTTTGCGATAACAATTAATACGTATGTATGACTTATAATTTCCATTTATTCATTTTAACTATCATAATCAAAGTACTGAAGTGTTATTTACACTGTGTTTTATTATACTTGCAGATATATATTATATATACATGTACATTATTTGGTAATAAATAATTTATGATGGTTTCACAAGATATTTAAAAAAAATATTATATTTATTTCTCGGTTTGAGGGTTACTCATATGCCGTAACATATTAATATTTTGTTATTGAATGTAATTAATTGGGTGATACAATTTTCTCTAATAAATTATACTAATTAATCCTCTTTCTTGCTGTAAATGTGTCTTCGCCTATGTGCATTTCCTTGTTCGGCCTATTATACTGATACATTTACATTTACTTATATTTGTGGATAATCAAATGATTTTTTTTAGTTGATTAGTTACAGCACTGAACCACCTTCTTTGCCATTTTCTAATTCAAAATAAATTTCTTGGATTATTATTATTATTATTATTATTATTATTTTTTTTAACTGTTAGCTCTTAAACTGGGAATTTTTTAAAAAATAGACTTGCTGATCATTAATAAAATGATTCTCTGTAATTCATTTCAAGTTGCTTCAATCGTTTGTTGATCAGTTTTATCTTCAGTGGGTGGTGAAACGTTTTACCTTATAACTCTATTGGGGAAAATTTTCCAGATCGTGCCGAAATCCAAACTTCCGCTTTGCAATTTACCAATGTACGTTTGCACCACGGAGGTGCCACGGTTGTATTAATACGCAGTATTAGATCTGTACTACACTTATTACTCTTTTTTAAGTAAAAATAAATTTATCATTTTTTCTTACAAGTTGCTTTTCTTCATTAAGTGTGAACTTTATCACTATGAACATTTTTGGTGAAGACGTACTTAAAAAATCTTTATGTCATTTAACTAGTTAAAAAATTAACAATGTATTCTGACTTAAAAATTCTGTTTGTAACAAAACTGGCTAAAATAAAATATTCAAAATTTAACGGCAAATTAACAGACGTTATCTATCCTAAATACAGCAAATTTTAAGACGAAATTTAGCACACTGCCACCTACTAAGAAAATAGAGTAGAAATCTACTGATCTAATAGAAAAAACACAATTTTTATACTGGACAGTCGTTACCGGTTTACTTTGATAGTTAGTTGGGGTTTAAATAACCATACTCTCTCAGGAATGGTCGGTCTGAGTTTGTTCAAGGATATACCTCATTTATACGTCATACATATCATCCTCTTTTTATTGGGTCATGAGTTGCTTTGTTAAGGTCAACAGCTGAAAAGCTGATTTAAATCTCTTGAGGCTTTGCTAAGTAAAACGAGGAGTGAGGTTGTTTACAATTGCCTTCCTTACTGAGTGGAAAAGTATGCTTATCAGTATTTCGGCCCTCCGAAAAGCATCTACTTTCCACCCTGCAAATGACAGCTTCACTTCATTCACCACTGGGTCTGGCTGTATCCTAAATACACAAATATATTGTTTGATATTATTTAGTTTGGTTGTGTATGAAATTCATTACTCTCAAAGGAGATAACTCTGACTAGTATATTTTACACCTTAACCTCTTTTTGTTCTTAAACGCTTCAGTTAATTGGCTGACCATGTGATAAGAAACAGTACTATTTTTTGTAGCCCTGGAACTAGCAGATCGAGTGCAAATATTTTAACACTCCACCTGCCTGTTATGGAAAGGGGTTGCTGAGTGGTCTTAAATTGAACAGATTGCAATGTACACACATTAGGGATATAAAAAAGTTATTGCACCAGTTTTATCAAACCTCACTTGTAAAAAAATAACTTTTTGTAATATATTGTATTATACGTTGTTTACAGTTTTTTTTTTCAATTTCTACACTACTTTTAGTTCTGTGTATTATACGGATATGTTATTCTTATACGAGTATGTATTATCTAATTTTTGCAAAATTTGTTCTTTAATTTTCTTATTTTTCTTATTATTATTCAACTTTTGAGTTATCCACTGGGATATAAGAAATTGTCATGTTTTTCACGTTATCTATTTAAAAAAATAGTTAAATTTTTTATTGTACTGTATTGAATTTATATTATAATACTATATTATACTATTTAATATATAGTTTCTAAATAAAAAATTTAACTTTTCATCAGTTTCCTTTGAACTACTTTTTATTGTCATCAGTCTCTCGACTGGTTTGATGCAGTTCTCCAAGCTGTTCTATCTTGTGAACTAAATTGTAGAGTTTATATAATTTTAGGTTACTTTTAAAAAAATATTACTTTTCATTTACTTATGTACAAATTATTTCTTTTGTTATTTCTTATTTCTGAATACATACAAATATACATATTGTGTTATATTGAATTAATATTCTATATTCAATGATATTTTTCATTTCATTTCTTTTTTCTGTAGTATTTGTACTGTTAGAAATTTCTCTCTGTACTTATATTAATTTTGCAAAACTATGCAGTAATAATAAGATTTATAACGAGCATTAAAACTTTACTACTTAGTTTAATTTAATTTAGTAGAATATTAAAACAATTATTCTAATAAAGACTTAATTAACTGACGAGTTTGATATCGTTTACATAAGCTTGAAACAAATTTAGAAATTGAAAATTCATTTCACTAAAATTTTCTTTTTTGTTCCTGTCTTAATACACTTCACTCGTTTATTTCTTTTTTATTAAATCAAATTTTTTATTAACTGTATAATTTATACGTTGCGTGTTTTGCTAACACAGCATCAGTTACTGGTAACTTACAATAAGTTTAGTAAGGAAAGCAACTATCGTAGCAATTTTTTAATACAAAAAAAAAAATTCCGGGTAATTTTTATTAGAATAAGGTGGAGCTAAGAAAGACAGAATTAGCTGCCCATTAAAAATTTTAATAAAGATAGGACTACACATGCTTTTAAATTCCATATTATTTTGCAACTAAAGCAATTTTTTAATACCACAAATGCCGGCCGCATTGGCGTAGTTGGTAACGTGCTCGCCTCTCATCATGCGGTCTTGGGTTCGAATCCCATTCAGGCACGGCATATTTTGATGCGTTACAAAAAAATCATTTCATCCTTCACCGTCTGCATTAGCAGTAATTGCAGAACAGTCGGGCGTTAAATAAAAAAACATACCACAAATTAAAATTTTCCGGCAAAACTTTTAGTAGAATCAAACCTGGAACTGAGAAAGACAAGAAATTAGCTGTCAATTAAAAATTTCAGTAAAGATAGGGCTCTATACCTGTTTTTAAA
The DNA here is from genome assembly GCA_035578175.1 of Catonia carolina. Taxonomy (NCBI): domain Eukaryota; kingdom Metazoa; phylum Arthropoda; class Insecta; order Hemiptera; family Achilidae; genus Catonia; species Catonia carolina. The sequence continues at coordinate 116,109,835 of JAQMRL010000002.1, read as the reverse complement.
TCCCATATTATTTTTCTATAATACAATTTTATTTGAAATTTTAACCACAATTTTTAAGTTCTGACACATTGTTTAAAACCATTCAATTAAAAGTGGTCGAATATGAACAAGTCCAATGTATTTTTAAGCTACGAATTTATCGTTTAGCAGATTATAAAACGAATGGTCTTTTATTTCATTGTACAATAAGGCATTATATGATAAGTATTTCTTATAAAGCCGTTGGAAGATTGCATGAAATACGTTGTAGTAACATGTAATAGAAATCCGTTTGAAGCGCATTCTATGTAACGTTCTGAAAGCTTGTCACCGATAGCACTATTTGCAGAACGTGGCGTAATTTCAATACTGAAATAAAACTAATTACGTGATAAGACACAGTTATATTAACTAAACGTTTTTAAAATTTCTATTCCCCATTTTTATTAACATTTTTGTAACAATTTATATTAGTAAGATTAACTTTTGTAGTTTAACAGAATAATACGTTATAAAATAAAATTTTAGGTTGATTTTGTCTTTTCATGCTCTTTGCTTCCTTACATTTTTGCTGAACTATATGAAATTTCTGCAAAAAATGTATAAAACTACTTAATTGGTTATTTTCTAAGAATATTTTTTCTAGCTTATGCTATAAAACAATTAACAATGCTAGACAGTTTTACAATGTATGCGTGAGTAAAGTACTGAAATAAAGTTTCTTAATACCGGCACTTCTCCAAAAACGATAAGAAAATTACTTTAGAATTTATTTCATTTTTGGAGAAATAATTTTATAAATCGCAAGGTTTGTTGTATGTGAATTATATGTTTTTGTTACACGTATAAGTTTCCTTTTCCATGAATAATGTTTCTTCTTGTATACTTCTGAACTTTCTGGCTCTAAATCTGCTCAGAAATATTGATTACGATTTAACAAGATTGAAAAGATACATTGATAGTGGATTTAAGTTACAATATAATGGACATTGTTTTTTTTTAATTTGTCTCCTTCCTATAGAACAAGAGAAATATTTGAGTCAACGGATGAAATTATAAAGTACATAAATGAACATTTTTAATAATTATTGTCATAAGATGTGTTAAATGTTGCAGGTTTGAAAAATAACTTTTCTACAATAATAGTGGTAATTTTCCTTTTATCATTGATATAATAATGTTTAGTTGCATAAGTTATCGGTAGGACTAATATTTTAATTTAGTAGCAAATATAGAACATCTAGATTTAAGTAGAGCAGTACGATTTTGATGCATTACAAAATTATTTAAAAATTTTAGTTGGGCCATAGCGTATAGAAGAGATATCTCTTCTATATCGCTTCTAAGAGATATCATAGAGTATCTCTTCTACACGCTATGGTTGGGCTTTTACTTGCTAATTGTTTAACATTTTCACTGCCAAACTATTGCACATTTTAAAAATTACTGTAGTAAAGTAAAACATTTCTAAATTTTATATTTAACTAAAAGTATAAATGGTGAAATGTTTTTTCGTCCCTATGTTAGGTTTATTAATGAAGTACTACTTTCATAAATGTATAGAACTATACATTTTATCACTGTGTACTCTAAAGTGAGCAAATTATTTTATCAACCAATATTTGATATCTGAAGAAAAAAGAACGATGGTCTCAAAATTTGGAAAAATCTGAATATGAATAATATCAATAAAGACCTTAACAAAATAAAATTGTTCGTAAGAAAAGAGAACGATGGTCTCAAAATGTGGAAAATCAATATTTATATGAATAAATTATTATTGAAGAGCTCAAGTAAATAAAATTATTCGTAAGAAAAGAGAACGATGGTCTCAAAATGTGAAAAAATAAAAATATGAATAAATTATTAATGAAGAGCTCAAGAAAATAAAATTTTTCGTAAGAAAAGAGAATGATGTAAGAAAAGACCTCAACAAAATAAAATTGTTCGTAAGAAAAGAAAACGATGGTCTCAAAATGTGAAAAAATCAAAATATGAATAAATTGTTAATGAAGAGCTCAACAAAATAAAATTGTTCGTAAGAAAAAAACCGATTGTCTCAAAATATGAATAAATTTGTTCATGTTTTGTTCAATAAATTATTAATGTATAACTCAAGAAAATAAAATTGTTCGTAAGAAAAGAGACCGATTGTCTCAAAATGTGAAAAAATCAAAATATGAATAAATTATTATTAATGAAGGGCTCAACAAAATAAAATTGTTCGTTATTTAATTTGACTGAAATTTACATGAAATCTATAACTATTGCATAAACCAAATTGTAGACAATTTTCAATCACCGGACAAGATATTGAACAAGAAATTTTTCGAATTTCGAAAAATAGAATAACTAAGTTTCTTTCTTATGTCTTCCAATCAAGAACCCGCTGTTTAATTCATAAGAAGTAATTCTGAGCGACCGCTCACCATTTAGTCTAGTCTATTCTGATTAAGATAATTTTTTATATAACCCCATGAAATCAGTACTGGCTTCTGTTTGTATTGAGTGCTTTGTTTTTTTTAGTACTAAAGATTTTACAGTCGTTAATAGATTAAAAGTATTTGATTGCAATCAACTGAATAGACTACCATGTATCGATATTACAATCATGTCAGTATAAGTGAAAATACAAACGCATATCAGCGGGTGAAACTGTACTCTGTTAAACAATTGGTTCCTTTAGAATTCAAGTTATGCAATCCGTGGTATTGCCAATCGGATCTCTTCTTCTTCAAATCAATAAAACCTATTGGAACTATGACCATATGCACCAAAGTTTCCTCTTTTTCTACTTATTTTAATACAGTACTATGTTATTAAATTCCTTTTCACTAGCATCATTTTTTAATGTTGTTTAATGAATTTCATATTTGAAATAATAATACAGTGTTTCGATTCGTTGTAGTTGTTGTTTAGGTCATCAGCCGAAATGCTGGTTTGAACCTTTAGAGGCTTTACTAACTAGAATGAATAGTGAGGTGGTTTACAATTGCCTTCCTCACTGAATGGAAAAGTATACTTATCAGCATGCCAGTCCCTTCGAAAAGCATCTATTTTCCAATCTGCAAATAACACCTTCTCTTCATTCACCACAGGGTCTAGCTGTATAATGATGAAATTCATTACTCTCAGAGGAGATTACTCTGACTAGTATCTTTTACACCTCTACTTCTTCTTTTCTTACATGGTTCAGTCATTGGCTGACCATGTGATAAGAAACAGAACTATTTTTTGCAGCCCTGGAACTAGCAGATCGAATGAAAATAATTTAAAACTCTGCCTCCGCCTACCTATTACGGGCAACAGATTCGATTCATAAAACCGTTTTACGAATGATGAAAAAAGATTTGGACAAATTTATTTTCGTTAATTAAAATCACTTTTCTATGTTAGATAGTACAAGACAACAAGCAAATTAGTACACATATGGTAAGAATTAACAGGACTTCAGTGTCTTTTTTTTGGAGGAGCAATGAAGTTCGTTCAAGCACGTGTTAAAAAAAAATTTACCGAATCGTGAAAATTAAACAAAAATTAGCAGTCGCGGGATTGTCCGACAGTTTTAAGTCCGATTACTTAATTATGTTAAAAAATTAAATAAAAAAGCTCTTTGTAAATAAATTAATGGTAATTGTTTCTATAGTCATTTTTTCTTAATAGCCGAGCGTGACATGACGGCTAACCAAAGATTTTCCCCTTGCAAAAAACACAGTCCATGCGCGCATAATGACGTAGACACTTCAAAAAGTCTAATATATCAAATTACTTCTTGTCAATTGTATATATAGGCCTAATAGTAAAATTAATAGTTTTGAGAATTAAAATTTCTGTGAATTGTTATCTTAAAAGGAAATTTATGTCAAGATTGGATGGGAATCCAAACCACTTGCTTTGAAGTATATTGAACTTTTTGTTGTGTGCGTAGTTAGTCAGTACCTTTTAAATTCACATAGAATTTAAGATTCTATAATACAAAATATATTAAAATATTTTATTATTAGAACCGTGATTTTCAACCCGTGTGTCTTTAAACGATCGATTGTTAAAGTGGTCCACGTACTTAACATTTTAATAAGTGCTTGTTGATACCAATATCTTGTATACATTATTGTCATTAATTGTTTTACATTAATTGTCATTATTATTATTTAGTTCTTTAAAGACGTATCAATATCTTGGTCATTATTAACTCCTTGGTTTAAGAAACGTTGGATTTGAAAGCGAAATAATTTTCCAGATTAGATCCGGTAATCCAACCCGGACCTCTGCTTTGCAGCGTACCACACTAATCATTTAGTTATGGTTACGGTTAATTATTATTATTAGCTCTGTTTCAGCTTGCTATGGGCTGCAATTACACGACTACTTGCGGTTTCTTATGATTTTTCTTTTTTTGCCAGTATTCTTTCAATTTCTGGCTAATTATGGTTATTTCCTGTTTCTCCCCAGACACCACCTTGACAATTTCAAGTTTGAATACTTTACTGATAACTGTATCTTCGACTCAGAGTCTTCTCTCCTGCAAATTTTTTTCATATCTTTTAGAATTTAAGGAACTTGTCTTTCGGCTGTCCTAGAAGTTCAGGATCTTGGTTGCTAATCTTTGTGATTTCACTCTCCTGAGATGTCCTTAGAAAGCCATTCTCCTTTTATTTGTCGTAGTTAAGAACTTTTTAAACTAGTCACACTACATGTGGTTTTCCCTCAATTCGTACGTGTTCTTATTCGCCGGCATCGTTGTGGGTCACACAATCCTCCTTAGAAACTTCCTTTCCTGTTTTTTACATCATAATTATGTATTAAAAACTTAATCTCTCACTTCTTTCTGGTTGTTATATCAAAAGTAGCATAGGTCTTATACCACTAAAGATACTGTTTAGTAAAAAAGAGCTAAATTACAAATTTAATTTCATACTGGCGTAAGCTAAGGGAAATAGAATGAAAAAAAAACACATCTCATTACGTTTTATTTTTCTCCACCCGTGTACTATGACAATTACCCCAAAACTTGAGACAAACATAATTAAGTATTTTTTATAACTACCTTACACCAGACTGACATGGAACCACCATACACGTACAAAACGTATTTCGCTGAATCACAGGTTAAAGACTTCATACTATCTACTTCATCGTAAATCACAGTTAACGATTAAATAAAAATTACATCGTTACAACTATATGACAACCTCCATCGGGATCTGAACATTGAAACGGTGGATGAGGAAAAGAAAGGATTCACAAGGAGTCACGAAGAGCAACTTCTACGTCTTGTGAATGTTGAGGGCCTGCAACTCTTCGATAACTCAGACATATTGAGAAGACTTAAGCGCAAGAAAACCTTCGAATTGGTTTGATTTAGGAGATCTTATATAGTCATTTTGCAATCATACGTAAATAATCAATTGTAATAACATTAATTACCTTGTAAAATCTTGTGTTTTGTTTTATAAAGTAAGAATTTTTTTTAGAAAATAATAATAGTATGTTAAGATTGAAAATAATAAGTGTAGCCTATTTAGAAAAAAAGATAACTAATATATAGTTGTTCCATAAATGTATTATGTGTATTTCTTAAACATTTTATGAATCAGTTACAAATTTTGTTTATTACTTAATGATTATGTAAATGTGTAATAATAAGTAAGATTAACTACAAAGCTATAGTCTACTTAGGTAAATTTAATATAGAAGATAAGAATAGGAATAGGAAATACTAATCTTTAAAAGTAAGAGTAGCATTACAGTTTTATTTTAAATAATTGTTATTGTTAGAAAAAAAGAGTAGCCATTGGGTTTTACTTTTTTATGATAATGTAATCCTTAGGTAGTTTAAGTTTGAATAAAATTGTTCGTTAATCAAAGAATAGTTATAATAAATAAATTAAAAATTAAAAAAAGTTACAACTACCTAATTCGTCCGATATGGGTGTATGGAGCTTTGATTTATGGCTCGGCGATAAAATTCAAACGTAAATTGAATACAAACTTTTCAAAACAAATTTCTACGTTTAATCACATTTGTAGTCTGTATTGCTTACGAAACTGTCATACATCGAGACTTCAACCTAGACACAGTATGGACTCGACCATTAACAAATTATACAATCGTTTCCATTCAAAGTTAAAAAATCACACGAATCCAGAGATATTGTTACATTCACACCTACCACAAGATTCACAAAGGAGATTAAAAAGATGCTGGAATAGGGAGCTTATTTAAAACAGCGACGAGGGTTTACCACGGGGTATTTCCTCAGTCAGGACGGAAACAGGATATTAAATGTATACATCATAAATACTGCTGGTTATTTGTATCTACAGTTGTAGTTATCTATACTAATATTATAAAGAAAAGCATTTTTTTTGCAGGCTAATTTCCAAAACTACTGAACGGATTTTTATGAAATTTTGACATCATGTTTGTATTTATATTCACAGCAACATTTTGTTTTAAAATTTTGAAAAATGATAACCCTAAGGACCCTAATGAAGATTTTCATAAATGTGTGTGTGTGTGTGTGTGTGTGCGCGCGCGCGTGTGTGTGTACATGTGAGTATGTATTGCTGTTGAAGTAGATGAACGGGTTTGATGATGGCGAGAGACGTACGCGGGGTAAACTATCAAAATGTTTTGCGTGAGCGCGTGTGTGTGTACTTATTGCTGATGTATATTATACTACTGAAGAGATGGTGGTGAGAGGCGTATGCGGGGAAATTTATCAGAACGTTGTGTGTGTGCGTGTGTGTGTTCGTTGGAGTATACAGTCGACTAGCAGCTACTCAATTTCGGTTACATATGTATTTAGAAAAAATTGATTACACATGTTTTGCATGTGAAGCCGTGCGGGGTATACTAGTAAACAAATAAAGACAAATTCTTCTTCACAAGTATACATGTTGTACCTTATACGGATAATTTGTAATACTTAATATAAATTGTGTTACAAAATGTATTGTTTTTTAACTTAATAATTCTATTGTTTGGCTCCATACATTATAAATATTATCCAATTTTTAATTCAAATTTTTCAAATATAAAAATATATTTTATTATTTTAATCTTTACAACAAACAAAAGTTGTGTAACATTAATATTTCAATCAGAATGTGAGAAGTAGCAAACATAATGTGATTGTTAGTCGAGAACGTATACACAATAGGGATGAGGAGAACTGGTGTAAGTCCTATTAAAGAAGTTGAACATTAATGTTGTAGTATTGTAGCTGCAGCAGGAGATGTTGATAATATTTGTTGTGGGCGACATGTGTGTATTTTTGAGGCTTACATCAGTTGAAAGCGGTGGGATCTCCTACATCTGGACACAATGTGCTAACTGAGTGTGAGTTACACGATCAGGCCCCGTCCTCCTGAAGGAATAAGCTTATCTACCCACCTACCTTCCATGTACAAATATATACTGCATCCATTGAATACGATACACGGTTTCTAAACACCCCATGGTTTTGTATCACTTTTCATAATGGTAACAATAGAATTATGTACTAGTACTGTACGACAATGGTATCAAATCCTATCGTCATAGTTTTTCACCGCTTCTATAGTATTATCTATAAAATAAAGATATAACAAATATTTTACATCTTCTTTTCTGTTTTTCATTTTTATGAGAATACTTAGTATACTTAAAAATAATTTTAATGTATTTATAATTTTTTATTTGTAATTATTTTACACAAATCATTTCAACACTAACATTATTACATTTTTATTTGTTGTTTCATTTTCCCAGTAGTAAATAAAAATAAAAAATACTAATAAAGAATAACATTTCTTTTACTTTCTCCTACTTTCTTGAATGTACCAAGCACCCGATTTTCGAAGGTACTTTCAGAAAAAATTAAAACTGTCAAAAATGAAATGAAATTTAAAATTTACTAATTTATTTGTACACATTAAAAAATTTTTGTTGTTGTTGTTAAGGTCATAAACCGAAAGGCTGGTTTGAACCTGTAGAGGTTTTACTTAGTAAAACGAGGAGTGAGGTGGTTTACCTTCCTCACTGAGTTGAAAAGTATGCTTATCAGCATGCCGGGCCCTCTGAAAAGTATATATTTTCCACTCTGCAAATGACACCTTCACTTCATTCACCACAGAATCTGGCTGTATAATGAAATTCATTACTTTCAGAGGAGAGAACTCTGATTAGCGTCTTTTACACCTCTACCTCTTCTGTTCTTAAATGATTCTCTCATTTAATTGGCTGACCATGTGATAAGAAACAGAACTATTTATTTTAGCCCTGCAACGAACGGATTGAGTGTAAATAATTTGACACTCCACCTGTCTGTTATGGGCAGGAAAATACTGAAACTTTATAACTTTATATAGAAAAATCTTTATAACTTTCAATAATTCACTAACGGGAATAGGTACACTTTCTCATTGTACTTATCACATTAAAATAAAACAACTGCTATAAAATGTTACATTCAAATAAAAAGAACGAAATTAAAACGAAGAAATAAAATTAACTATAAAAAGTTACTCTTTGTTGTCGGTATCGTCGTCGCTGTTAGAACCCGCGTCTGAATTTTCGTCTCAAAGTGTGTCGTCTTCTGACCCATCGAACGCATTAGAAAAGGCGCATTTCAGAAAGCTTTTTGAAACTAACTTTGGTGAAATTCGTATCTATGCAGTTTAACTCCACTTGCAAATCGTTTTATATTCCGGCCTTTTTATTTTTCCCGAAGGTGTGTGTATGTATGCCCAGTATTTGCCATCCATTAGGTATACCTTTATAGCATAAAAATTCCTTTATATTCCTTTGTAGCAACCGTGAATGACTTATTTATGCAAACGTCCAAAGGTTGAAGTACAGATGTGTTGACCTTCCCGGTATTAAAATTAGATTAGTATTTTTTAACATTGTTAATGATAGATTGTTGATGACAGTATCAGCAGTTAAAATAAGACCTTACGTCATCATAACCTATTTTTAGAAAGTAATTAAATAGTTAGGTTTTATAAATAACGTTAAAATTTGTTTTCTTTCACAAACCTGTGAAAATAATTTATGGAATAAGTTTACATTCTTAAGTAATAAATAAATGAGTAGCAATACCAAGCAAATTAAAGGACTGGTAAACATCTCTCTAAGAAGCCACTAGATACTCTCTCGGTTCAATAGATAGTACAAAGAGCAACAGGTGAATGTATTTAAGTCAAGCGGTTTGAGTCGTCTAAAGGCTCGGTTATATAAACAGAGGAGTTAAAGGAAAACCAACGTTGTAAGGATTGCACCTAGGGAGACGAAGTTTTTTTAATAGATGTGGAATTAGATAGGAATAGCAGAATAATGTAGGAGGTTGATTCAGTACAAACGCATTAACGGGAACCAGAAGAAGGTAGACGGTATGCGAATTTATGTGTACGTATATACGTATCTATGGATGAAGCGTTCCGTTCAGTTGTACTCCTAAGGGAGCTCAGTGTAAATGTCATGTGCATGACTCCAAGAGACTCTCTAATGAAGAAACAGCGGCAGCAAACACAAATCCCTCCGGAGATGTGACTTCTCCTGACCTGTTGAACTTCTCTCACATCAAATTTACACTTCAATAATTTATGTTACTTCAAAAAAAAGTCACCGGATACAAAGTTTCAATATTTTATGAATTCTTGTCAGTCACACTCATATGACAGTTCTTCAACAACAAAAAGTTATAATGTTTCAACTTTTTTATGAACTAATCCATTAGTTCTAAACGTGTTCCCATCAGAAAACAAAAATACACAAACTGAATTGTTTAATATGAATTTCATGCGAAGAAAGTCAACGTGTTACATAAACATTTATTTATTAAAAATACGACGTTTTCAAAATACGTCATTGATATAATACTTACAACTCGGAATATATTCAACCCACTGATATATTTTTATAGCTATAGGCCTATTTCACAAAACACTTTCACAAAACGAAACTGACTAAAAATAATCCAATGTCTTGTCTAACGAAAGGTAATTAATGTTAATACATTAAGAAGAGAAGTCTCGATAAAAATTAAACTGCATCCTGCATCAAATATAGAAATAATATTGAGATTCTAACCGAAATATCATCTAAACATGTAGTGCATCTTGGTACGTGCCTCATAACTCAACCATAATTAGGAATATCTACGACGAAAGAAAAAATTGTAAGTCAAAATACGAAATACTTAAAAAAAAGTTAGATATACATGCTAATCATTTGACAATCAATTTTTTCGACGATAATATTAAATATCAAAGACTTAAAATAGTTAGAATATTAGATCTTTCTTACCAGTTCACCAAAATAAAATCAAATAAATAAATCGTAAAAGTAATTAATTAATCTTAAAATGGTCGATCAGTTTCAAAACAAATAATATTCAATTTCTTGTTAACTACGAGTTACTACTTCATTGCATTCACTCTTTATCAAATAAACAATTTCATCGTCTTTCATCTTAATGAGGAATGGTTCGTCGTTTGGATACAAAACCTTTTATCATCTGTAATATCAATTGCATATTGAAACAACGCTGTTAAGTGCTGTCTTCATGAAGATAGATCTAACGGGTGTTTCAAAAAGGACGCACTTCGAAGTTTAAGGGTTAATATTTTGTGCATAGGGAATATTTTTTTCCCCCAATTAACAGTTGGCACTACCGTACTCATTGTTGACCCATTCTGTATTACTGACATATTGTACTAGTGCTATCCCAGTATTCATTTGTGTCTGTAGTGTCTGTAAAAGTTCAAACATGGTTTTTTCAAAGGATGAACGTGTTTTTATTATTGAAAGTTATTGCGCATATAAATCTTACGGACGAGTGAAAGACGAGTTCCAGTTAAAATTTCCCAATTCTGAAGTATACCTAATAACACCACAATATCGCGTCTGATTAATAAATTTCGTGAGACTGGCAGGGTACAGGATCGGAAAAGCACAAGTCGACCATCAGTGTTAACAGAACAAGTTTTGGACGATGTGAAACAACGTTTGACTACCTCACCCGGCAAATCACTTAGAAAGTTATCTTCACAGGCTTGATTATCACTGTCTTCCGCTTTAAGGGCTACAAAAAAATTAAATCTGCATCCTTCCTTCATCGGTGTCGTTCATGAACTGAAAGAAGTTGACCATGGGAAACGTATACATTATTATCGTTGGATACGTTTTCTTGTTAATGACAACGGTGTTGAAATATTGGATCGTGTTTATTTCAGTGACGAAGCATGGTTCCACTTGGATGGTTACATCAACAGCCAAAACTGCCGAATATGGAGCGCTCATAATCCTCACACATTTCATGAACGTCCACTACACGCACGTAAAATTGGTGTTTGGTGTACGATCTCCCGGCGTCGTATTGTTGGGCCTTTATTTTTCGACACATCTGTAGATGGTGTGGTGTACTGCAACTTAATTGAAAAATTTATAGCGTTGTTAGAATTATACGATCGAGATTGTTGGTTTCAGCAGGATAACGCAACGTGCCATACTTCTACTGAAACGCTGAATATGTTACGAGAATTTTTTGGCCATCGTGTGATATCAAAAGGATTGTGGCCACCAAGATCCCCAGATCTTACTCCTGCGGATTTTTTCTTTGGGGGAATTTAAAGAGTAAGGTTTTTAAAAACAATTCTCATACAATTGAAGAATTGGAGGCTAATATTGAAAGTGAGATTACAAACTAATGAGCAAAAACTACGAAAAGTGGCTGCAAATGTTATGAAACGTGTCCGAACTAGTATTACAAGCGGAGGAAGTCATTTTGAATATTTATTGTGAAGTTTTAAAGATAATCAGAATGTTATAAAGGTAATAATTTCATACCGTATAATTTGTATAATTTGTAATTACTTAATGTAATAAATTAGCGTTCTCAAACTTCGAAGTGCGTCCTTTTTGAAACACCTGTTATTAACATCTTTACTAAAATGTTGTGTCAAACTGTTTGTAAATAACCCTTAAGAGTTATGTAAAAAGATTAATACTAAAGCGAATTTACTTCAGAACGTTGGAAAAATAATCAGAAAATTCATGAAATATACATCATCTTGTGTATAAAATACTGGCGGTACCCAGCGCGCATAGCTACGCCCAAGAAAAGAATTCATGTTTTTTATGGAAAATATGAAATTAAATTTATTTATTTTATCTAAATGCTAGAGGATAAACAATGTTTTTGATTTTTATATTTGGGGTGTATAAATTTACAAATTTTTTGTGTGCCAACTCGGGAGCAAGCTACATAAAAATATTTACAATTGGCCAATTTTCTCCTAATTGATGCTATTTTGGTGGCATAATTCTGAAAATGGTGAAGGAAAATATGTAAAGCATACCTCATGTCATTGAGTTGTTCCTTAATATTAGTATGTATGTTTATTGCAGTGTACGCGTTTGTTGCGTGTAACTTAACTGAAATATGTAATTTGAATTGGGTTAATAAAGAAACTTATAATTATGTAGTTTTCATGCAAAAAATAATTGTTTTAGAGATTAATATAAAATAAAATACTTTCATGGTTATCGCATTGCACTACATCTTAGAATTGTTTAGACAAACAAAAACTATTTTTGATTTCACCAACAAGAATTCACGGGGGAAAATCATGAAAGAATTGGAAAAATGGCGAACTTTCCGTCTTTTGTTGCGATCTGCACGAAACTTCCCAGAAACCATTCCAAGACTATTCTACATGTTCCCTAAAAATTTGATTAAAATCTGTCGAGCGGTTTAGGAGTCCATAGGGAATATATATACTCTTTCATATAATAAATACTCGTAGATAGAAGAAGATAATATACTAAAAAGTCTATTGAAAATTTAGTTTGGTCTTGTAAATAAAAAATAATTTTTGAAAAAGAGTCTGAAGAACAAACAAATTGAATATATTTTTAAAATCGGAATGAAAGAATTTCGAATCACAGTTAATCACTTTCATTGTTATCTCAGAGCACACAGTATTTCATCAAATAGCTGTAGTAATATACTTGCGAAATTGTAGGGTACATTTTCTTTTTTACTAGTAACTCTGATATTGATTAGAAGGACCAAAACTGTACGATAAAGAATTCCTCTTAATTAGTGTAGCGTAGCAACCAAATAAAATTCAATTTTCATTTTCATGAATTGTTTAGCTGTTTACTTCGTTTGCTATATATTACCTGTTTGTGTTCAATAAACGGAAGTAGATGATACAATTAATTGTTTCACTAACTTTCTAATAAATCATGCAACGAATAGTAAACAATTCCTCTTTCGTTAGACTTTTTTATTTTCTAAAAAAAGTAATTGAATTTAACAGATTATAATGGAATTGCTAAATCAATTAAACTCGAATGAGTCCAGTTGTGATAACTATGAATGAGACGTTTCTGACGGTTAATCTTTCTAACTTATAAGACACATTCGTAAATTAAGGGCCGCTTGGTCATAAAAAACAAATACTTGTTAGGATAAAAATTATTGACAGTTATCATTACCTACAAACCTACTTCACTTTTCTACATAGTCTACGTTTACTTCTAAGCACATTTCGTTAAGCTACACTAGCTTTTTTTAATCCCTCTGCATAGAAGTTAGTCGCCTGGGAATTGAACTAGTTGACAATGATAGAACTAAGTTCCTCCCACTTGTTTACCTACATTGTTATTAGCGATGAGACATGAATATACTACACCATTTCAAAAACAGAACAACTTTCAATGCAGTAGCGTCATTCAACTTCATTAAAAGCAAAAATTCAAGCAATCTTCCAACTCGAGTCGGAAAATTGGCTACCATTTTTTTCGACAATAACAACGTTCTATACGTTGAGTTCATGTAAAATGGACAGTTATTATGGTTGATGAAAAATGCAGTAGTTTCACGTAACGGGAACGTGTTTTACTTTTTTTTAATTCACTGATAATATATCTCTTTTAAAAACGAAAACCAGTATTATATATTTTATTAAGTTAAAACACGAGCGCACTTAAGTTGTTTGCATCACAACCAAAGCTCTATGAGCTATCTGTTTTGTAGAAAAGACATAATAATTAAATTTTGAAAAAGATGGCTTAAATAAATCTCATAAGAATTTTGAGGTTGACCTGGATGAATCGTGCCACAAACGAGAGAGTGTTCTTAGAATGATGAAAACGGTAAAAGAGGTTAAATGAACCATAAAAACACAAAAATTGCAAAACTTGGGTCAGGTGATGAGAGGGGAGAAGTACAGCTTACACCTCATATTAATTCAAAAGAAAAAAAGGTCGTGGTAGACAACGCATATTTTAGCTAAACAACTTGAGAACGTGGTTCACGAGCAACTCCACTGATTATTTAGGGCTGCAGAATCTAAAGTCATTATTGCCAAGATGATTGCCAACCTTCTTGAAGGATGCGTAATGAATGATACGTAATGAAGAAAAACATCTCATTTGCAAATGCCTCAATTAATCTGGTGGCAGCTTTATATTATGTGCAACAGTCCCCGAAAACTTTGGATCTGGAGCAGCTGTAAGAAGCGATTTGGTTCTTAATGAGGATAATAGTTAATTTAGAAAATTTCTTCAAATAGTATTAGAGGATGGTATCTGCTTTTTCAGCAGATCTCGCCTAACTACGTTAATCTACTAGGAGATTGTTTTCTCAAATCGATATTACCAGAAAACACAAATTTTTGTTTTGATGAACAGTAACTCATATATAACTCATACATAAAATTAAGTTTATGAATTAAAACTATCTTTGGTTGAAACCTGATAACATTTAACTGAAGGAACCAAGTTTAAATCTCATTTTATGTCCATAACTCGAAAGAAAAAAAATGATAAATAATATGGTGTATCAAAATAATTCTTTTTTATCGTGAATAAAGGTATAATTAAGTAAATTTTTAAACGTTTACTTCAGCAATTAAGTAAAGTTATTAGATTAATTTTTAAATAATGAGTAACAGAAAGTGTATAATCAAATTAACAAAATCTATGGACATCTAATTTTAAATTCAGTAAGCAATAAATTAAAATTAAAATTAGTACTGTTGCAGACACCTGCCATCTATAAATCAAATTCTGATTTGACAGGACCATTAGCTGAGTGGTTGTATTGCTGTCTTTCTCTACGTTCACTCTTGTATATGGAGTATTTCTACCTATTATTTTGTAGTTTGTGTGTGTTGTTCGTATTGTGTACACAAAATGAGGGGGTTGAAGGGGGAAATCTATCTTCTCACTAGAGAAGATAGACTGATGGAAACTAAAGTAACTACATAATGCAAAGACAGTTAACTGTTGATCATTCAGCGAGAAATCCCTTTCTGCATTATTAAATGCTGACCAAAATGTCACTTCACACAAGTCGTTAGATCTGTCTCATGTAATATTACGATTCTTTACTTTCGGTCACTTTTGTTGGTACACTTTGAACTGAGAGTTTTCTTTCGTAAAAGAAAAGAAAGTTTTCACATAAAATATTTTCAATCCAGTCATAGATTTCAGAATTATATATGTCAATCAAGGTATTCAATGGTTTAGTAATAACGTTGGTGATAAAGATTATTGTCACATGGATGACATGAGCGTGAGATACACAGCGTGATACAGAGTGATCAGTTTAAAAGTCACCGTTACTTTATAAAATTAGTTTTAATTGTGTTTGTTACTTTTATACTGGCTTTATATCAACTCACCTACAGAAAATGATGAAAGTGGTTAGCATTTGTTCCAGATATTTATCCATACGTTTAACCATTGAACTACTGACGGTTTTTAACATCCCAGGCGTAATTGTTTGTATTGCAGCAGTAATGTTCGTCTTAAGTTCTTCTAGAGGATTCTTTATAAGGATTGTTTCGATAAATCTTTTATTTTAGAAAACCCCATAAAAGGATTTCCAAACTGGAGAGATCTGGGGATCGTGGTGACCACAGACCTCTAGAAATGATTTTTTCTCCGAAAAAATTCCATAAAGAACTAATTAGTCCATGAGACGAATTTGTGGCATGATTGCAACTTTTTATTGACATTAATTTGTTTTTATTATTATTATTATTATTATTACTAGTCGTAAAACTCCCAAAGTGGAAGACGCTAAGTAAAGATGGTTTAGTTTTGGGGTTTCTTGTTGTTCTTTTTATTTGCCCACCAGTTTTTCATTTCTTGCGAGAATTTAGCTTTTCTTTCTTCACTCCATTTTACTCCAGTTCTCGGAGCTTTTGTCTCTGGTTTAACTTCCCATTTCTCAACCTTCGTCCTAAAATTGTTTCTTGTGTCCAAGTCTTCTTTCACAATATTAGCCATTTCCAAGTCTTTTTTAACATTTCGGATCCATTCTCCTCCATTAACGAGGGATGCTACGTATTTTACTATTTTGTTTGTTAGTCTGTGATCGGGAAGCCTCATTATATGGCCATAGAATTTAAGGCGTCTTTTCCTCATGTCTTACTCTACATTAGAATATTCTTCAACTTTAGACGTTTTCTGTAATCTATATCCATTTCCGGTCCATCTCGGTCCCAGAATCTTCCGGATTATCCTTCTTTCTTCTTTCTTTAGATTTTCCATATCTGTTTTCCTGTTTAGTGATAAAGTTTCGCTGGCATATAGCATTCCTGATTTAATTACTGCATTGTCTAATTTTGGTATTTAGCGATAAACATTTTTTATTATAAAGGTTCTGCACCAATCCCAGGCCTCTACGAGCTTTTTGTATTCTTTCTTGTTGCGAATATTTTTCAGAGATAGTCTCTCCTAGATATTTAAAATAAGCTACTCTTTTAATTTCTCCACATTTGGTTTGTAAATTGGCGATTTCTAGATTCGTTGTCATAAATACGGTCTTTTCAAAGGATATTTGCAAGCCCACTTTTTCAGCACATTCTTTTAAAGTTTCTATTTGTTTTACCGCCATTTCACTAGAATGTGTTATTATTGCGAGATCGTCTGCAAAGGCTAAGTAGGGGATTCGGAGGTTATCTTTTTTGGTTCTAAGTGAGATTGGTTTCCAGCAGTTTTCCTCTTCAAGTTTCTTCTCCCATTCTTCCATGATTCTATCCAGCACTATGTTAAATAACAAAGGTGATAAGCCATCACCTTGTCTAACCCCGGTTCTTATTTCAAAAGCTCTCGAAAGTTTTCCCATGAACTTCACCTTGGATTTTGTATTTGTTAGCGTTTGTTCTATGATTTTCTGTGTCTTCCGATCTAGTATATTTTATTATATATAGATTAATTCTTATTTAAAAGTTGTAACTCGGGTCACAAAATTTACTAACAACTTAAGTTTTGTTCCTAATATTTCCAAAAATTTTGATCTTTCGTTGGAAAAAAATAACAGAGAAAAAATATATATTTTTTATCTTTTCTAGATAGATTGTACAGGAATAAAAAGTAATTATTGTTAATTTTATTTATAATAAATAAACAAATAATTTATAATAAGATACCTATCATAAGTTAATAAATGTTTCTTTAAATATTAAGTAAAGATGTTTACTTTTTTAGTTTTAGTATTTTAGAAGTTTCATACGATTGTATTGTTTGTATTAAATTAAATTATTTATTATTATTTGTAAACAAGAAAGAAATAAAAAATTTAATTAATTAAAAAAAATGGTTTTCCCGGATGACTTGCCGTTTACTTTTAGTGTCCTTTGATGTACAATAGATAGTCTGGTCTAATGGTTAGCGCGCTCGTCTAAAAAGTCAACATCCCAGTTTTGATTTCTGGCCAGGGTCTTGAAGTTTTAAAATTTTAAAAGCCACAGGTATAAACAGTGTCATTGGCTAATCGAACCAAAATCAAAATTATCGTTTCAAAACAAACATTGAATTTACAAAACTGTTCTCAAACCAGTTTGGACCAATGGTTTCCAGGTATGGGGCGATTTCAGTAACTCAAATATCCTAAATATTCAGTGTTCTTAGTTAAAGGTCTTCCGAGCTCTAATAGCTGCGCCTTGGTCCATGACAATCAACCACATTCACAAACATTTATTTATTTCAACGGGTAAAAATGAAATTTTAAATTTTATTGTAACATACAAAAACGAATTGAATCGTACGAAATTTATTTAGTAGTATTTATTGAAAAATCTTTTACAAAAGAAACGCTATAATGGAGGCGTCCAACAGACTTATTTGTTTAAATTATTACCTTTGTTTTTCGTAATTAAGCTTTTTAGGCTTATTTTCAGTAAACTTGAACTGTGAACAGTATTTAATTGTCAAAAGGATATTCACTTTGAGATTTATTTATGAGTAACTTTTTATAAAATCTATTAATTCTGCAATGAACAGTTTGCAGAAGAATCTGGTAATAAAAAACCGCTACAGCAGGCACAAAGCCAGGCAGGGGGCTGAGAGAAGCATCAGCCCCCCTTTCCGAACGAAGTAAAATTTCATGCCCGACTAATACGTTGAGGTGTCCGGTTTCGATTCCAGGTTAAGTCTGGCATTATTTCATTTATCACCCTTCGCAAATATTGATAACAGTCGAATGTAAAACAAAAAACTTCCAGGTTCAGCCCCCAACCCAAACCAAAACACTGGCTACGTCCCTGCCCACAGTTACAGTTCACAAATCCATAGGAGCCAGTTATGACCTAGCCGTTGGTACGACTTTAAATTTAAAAATAAATACTAAATTAAAACTAAATAATAAATCAGTAAATTAAGAGTAATATATTTTTATTAGTTTTAAAATTTTATTATGTTTATAAAAGTGGAATAATGCCTTTCGCTGTTCAGAAAAATTTTAACGGAGCGTTATTTAGTATTTTTGGTTCTTTAGTAAACAGTAAGCTGGTATTTTACCAAACGAATCAAATTTTATAAAGTAATCATTTCATGTGTACGTAGTTAATTAGTTCTGATATGTAAAATAGTAATTAAAAGCATAATGATTTATCGTTTGAAAGACATCAAGTGAAAAGAGACAAACTAAAAATGTCATACCTAAACAACGAACGGGATTTTAAATGCATGAATGTTAGATTTATTCACGTACGTACCGGTACTATTCACAAAATCAGTATGCAGATCTCATTCATTCAGTTAATGAGATTGTAACAGAAGTTGGGTTCAGTTAATCGTACATTGACTGTCTTTCAATTGCTCTTTAATAAATCTAACTCAGTTAAACAGAGACAGAATAAACGCTGAATTGTATAAGTTTAAGGAAAGTATTTCAACAAATAACTGAGAATTAATCGATTGTAATTTTAAATTGAATTTTAATGTTATTTATAAATTTTACGCTCCAATTTACCCGTGCAAATTCCAATGTACTTAATACAAGTATTCTAAGAGTTAAAATGTATTACTTTAGTGTAGTATGATTGTGTTGAAACTAATTAATTAATTTAATGTAACACATGTGACTACGTATCAAAATATTAGCATTAATACAAAAAATGACCAGAAAGATATTGTAAAAATATTGTTTGTCTAATTCATTAGCTCGTCGGTTTGATCACAATCACAATGAGACTGTTGATTATGTGTTTAATTCCTGAATATTTCTAGAAAGCACCGCATCTGGATGATTCTACCCAACGTTATCCTTAGTTCAAAATGACAGTAGTCGTTGATAACGTTTGGTTATACACCCAGAACCCAACAACTTTGTCTTCCTTTTTTATAACAGTTAAGAATTATTTACAAACAGTTTAACAAAAACTTTCAGTAAATGTTTTAAAAATTTTTGAATATATCTTGAAATAGACAGCATTCACTCAGCAGCGTTGCTTCCGTGTGATCGTTTGATTATAAGTGATGAAGGGTTTTTTCTTGGGTCCTGACAATGTAAAACTTTTCATTATAAGGAGAAAGACTTAGTTGTTGTTTTAAAATTAATGGACGAGGTGAATTAAGGTGTAAAAAGGAGAGAATGAAGACGTGATACATCAGTATCTTTCGTTCATGCTGTTTTCTTCATTCTCTGGAATGCTTGAATCTTGAATAAGATTAAGGTAATTAGAGAAATAAGAGTTGACCATTCGTAATATAATTTTGTTTTTTTTTAATCTTTAAAGGATGGTTAAGCATTTTTGATCAGGTGAACCGGAATAGAAGATCTAATATTCTCACCTTTTTGAGTCTTCAATTTTCAATATTGCCGTCGAGAAAATTTATAGTCAAATGATTAGAATGAATGTCTAACTTGTTTAAATATTTTTTACTCCGACTGCTAATTTCTTCTTTTATCGTAGGTATGCCCAGGTTATAGTGGAGTACTTCATTAGGCACATACCAAGGTGCACAGCATATTAGTCGAAGAACTTCGATTTGAATCTCTGTAATATTTCTATATTAGACGTACTTGCTGTGCCCCAGAGTTCAATTCCATAACTCCAAATTTGTTTTATCATCACCTTGTACAGTGCAACTTTATTTTCCAAAGACAACTGTGATCAACTCCCAACAAGCCAATACAGTTGTCGTAATTTAAGTCGTAAGTTTCCGTTTGGTTCTTATTTGTTTTCTCCACGTCACTCGCCTGTCTTGATAGATGCCTAAGTATCTCATGTCATCTGAATGTGGAATTACGTTGTCTTTCTAAGGAAATAAATTCTAATTATGTCATTGGAACAATAATTTTTTCACCTTTTATTTTGAATCTTTAACTGTACTATAGAGAACAACCAAAAGATGTGAAAACATTAATATTAAAATTAACAAGAACAGGCTCGAATAAAAAATTCAATATTCAGAAATTTTATATTTGGAATCACATTGAACGAATAATACGCAAAAGAAAGAAAAAATAAAACAATAAAAAGTTCATATTGTTAAAGAAAAGTTATTACCAATAGTAATATAGCATATTAAAAAAATACATCTAATATTTCACATTTAGCTTTTTTGGCTAGGTATCCATAAACGTGTAGAGATAAACAAGACCTCTACCCTATCTTCTTTGTAATCTTCTACTGAAGGCTGGTGGGTTTGCCGTGTCACTGATAAGCGGATTTTTATGAATTTGTAATTTCGAATAGAATTTAAAATAACTATTTTTCATGATGTCGCAAATTAATAATGTTTTTAAATGTGTAGTGTGTAATTTGAGACAGTAGGGTGAACCGGTAATTATACGGAGAAATTTAGACTGGAATGCTTGAATAGTTTTTTAAATTACACTTTTTTGCGTATCCAAAAATTTGAACACCCTGCATCCAGATAGGTTTTAAGAGGGAATTGTACGGTAATAGGTAATTTCTGTGTGAGACATGTTGTGTTGTTTAGGTCATCAGCCGAAAGGCTGGTTTGAACCTTTAGAGGTTTTACTAAGTAAAACGAGGAGTGAGGTGGTTTATCATTGCCTTCCTCACTGAATAGAAAAGTATGCTTATCAGCATGCCGGGCCCTCTGAAAAGCACATATTTTCCACTCTGCAAATGACACCTTCACTTCATTCACCACAGGGTCTGGCTGTATAATGAAATTCATTACTTTCAGAGGAGATAACTCTGATTAGTGTCTTTTACACCTCTACCTCTTCTGTTCTTAAATGATTCAGTCATTTAATTGGCTGACCATGTGACAAGAAACAGAACTATTTATTTTAGCCCTGCAACGAACAGATTGAGTAAAAAATTTGACACTCCACCTGTCTGTTATGGGCAGGTGTGAGACATATGGGTTATTTATGTTTGCATGAGTGAGATATATGAAACAATAAATAGATGAATTTATTTAAAGTGTGGATCAGATGTACACTATAGTTTATTCCACTTATCTGTAGAACTGCTGAAAACAAACGCATAAAAATGTAAAATATATTATAGTAATAATATAGTTAATACTTAAAATGTTAACTCTGATTCACAGTACAAATATATTTTCTCCAGATTTTATGAGTTAGTAGAATCATGAAGCACTCATGTAGACTAAATAATGTAGGTAGGCCCACAAGAAATTTTATGAAAACATATCAGAACTGTATCCGGGTTTAATATGTATGAATAATTGTATTGTACAAGCGAGAACTTTAAGGTAGATAAAATTTCATGATAGTGACTATTTTGAACTGGAAAAGGTTATAAATCCTTCTTTATTCACATTCGGATAATTAATATATGAAGAGAGAATAACGAAAGGCCATTTTCAAAATAAAGGTGTTTTGCTCACATATTTTTACATTAATATATTTTATATTTTTATATTAATTAGGTTATACTATTGTTTGGAATTTTTTAAATTTATTATACTAAATTTAAATTTGAAGCCATAAATTTGTTTACTAATTAGATTTATTAGACTTTTAAAGTATTTTTTTTAGAACTTGTATATATTTTTTAAATGCCTTTGCTTTAAGTTCTAGTGTAGTTTTTAATTTTTTTTTTGTACTTTTATACTAAATATAAGAAGAGAACACCTACCCTAGGACATGGCTGTTGGCCATAGTTGGGTAGGTCAATTTCCTCCAACTCATACATTGTAAATGAAATTATAGCTTTTGGAAAGAATGTGTATGAAAATAATTGTAATACCACAAAAAACCATGTGGAAATAAAGTTTATTATTATAATTATAAGTAATTGATTTCGAAAATTTTTAAAATATTAGCGCAAATTTATATCTCTCGACAAATCGGGAAATCTAAAGATTTCGCGCCTCCAAAAAGAATTCTTTCCATCAAGAATTCAGGTGCGGACAAGACCTCTCAGAATTTAGCGTTAAAATTTTTTAGTGAATCGAAATCACCCTTTACAAATTCATCTAGAATCACCCTCATCTTTCACATTACCTCACCAGATTACATCTACAGTTGTAACGCGGTAATTTATTCCCTCACAAGGACTCTGAAACTTCCTTGAAAAGTTCAGAAAATATGGACAGTCTTTCAGCAAAAAATATTACTCCCTTGGTCAATAGACCAAAAAGTTTGCGATCGGATGGGGATGGCAAACAACTGAAAGATACGGACAAAAAATTTAGAACATCGGAGAAACAACGGAAAACAACCAGAACAGAAAAGACCGACCAAATGACAGAAAATCGTGTATTCCGATGAAGAATGCCAGGAGAGATAAAAAATATTGAAGGAATACTGGAGAAGAATCAAAGAAAGAAACATCAGGAGTAGGCCTACTCCAAAACAACGAAAATCGAAATAAGATTCTTCTTCTTCTTTAATGAACTTTTGTAGTCCTATGTGGCTTTAAAAAGAAAAATAAATAAACAAGCAAACTCGAATTTTGTAAATAAACTCGATTTTGTAAATCGTAGGCTTACCAATTGTAGTTTAATTTTGACAATTAAATTGTCGAAATAAATGAAAAACCAAACATATTTTTAAATGAGCAATTGTTCCGGTGCTTCTTGTTGGAACTATAGCTTTCGGGTTTCTATTGTGACAGCTGTGGGATCGAGTAGTAACTCCGAAGTTACCATCATTCAAGGTTTACAATCCAAACTGTTAAGATCTTTTACTCAAATTTAAGGAAAATTTTGTAATATTTACACAACTTTAAAATACAACAAAATAACAAAATACCAAGACAGTCTTCAACGAAATCAAAACTCATTAAGAATAATTATTCTGAATAATTGTGACCACAAACACATACTCAAAATTTTCAATAATTTGGATTTACCGTACAAACAGATGATTACAAATAATAAACAATAAACAGTAATGATTATCAGTGACAAAAATAAATAAATTTTCATTAGCCGACAAATGTTTTTAAATTTTGTACTTTCCCTTAGAGAAAATAAAAAGTTAATCTTATCAACAACGAAAGCCCATTTTTACATTTGAGTTATGGGAGTGAGTGCAATCTACATCGTGATTTGTTTTTTATATTACACTAATAATTTATTGTTAAAGAATTATAACTGATAGTAAATAGTAATTATTTAGGACAGCATCTTGACCAACGACATATATGGGGAACTCATAACCAGGTGAAACGAACTCAAATTAATCTAAAATTTAAGGAAATTTTTTGCTATTTGGAAGAAATTCAGCACTGACATTACGCAATAAATTATTACATAATTTATAAAAGTATTATTGTGTCCGTATCAGGCAGGTGGAGTGTTAAATTATTTGCACTTGATCTTCTAGTTCCCGGGCTAAAAGAAATAGTTCTGTTTCTTATCAAATGGTCAGCCAATTATATGATATATAATAAATAATATGACTTGAATCATTTAAGAACAGAAGAGGTAGAGGTGTAAAAGCCACTGGTCAGAGTTATCTCCTTTGAGAGTTATTTCATTATACAGCTAGACCTTGTGGTGAATGAAATGAAGGTGTCATTTGCAGGGTGGAAAGTAGATGCTTTTCGGAAAGCCGGGCAAACTGATAAGCATAGGCTACTTTTCTAATCAGTGAGGAAGCCAATGATAAACCACCTCATTCCTTGTTTGACTTAGTAAAGTCCCTAGAGGTTTAAACCAGCCTTTCGGCTGATGACCTAAACAACAAGAGAATTATTAAACCGATATAGACGTACAACATACAGATGAGAGGACCGAGTTGTAATTCCGACGTTAACATCATTCAACGTTTACAATCCAAAATGGTAAGATCTATTACTCAAACTCCTTGGTATCGTTATTTTTATAATATAGCAAGATCTACAATCTATTCTTATTTAACATAAGCAGATGAATTTACTTTTTGCTTTTACGTTTTTGCGACCAAAGAAACTTTCTCAGTGGAGGAACTTCGTAACTTTATTCCAAGTATTTTAAAGTAAATCCGTAGGATATCTTCATTTCAGTCAGCGAGTGTCGTTTGAATTATAATCTAAAAGTGAGATAGCAAGGTGATTCAAGTCTCTTGATTGTAGAAATGTTTAAATCTCCGTGTAGTACGTTGTTGGTTATGTACCAATGATGTGATGATGTGATTGTTCTGAGTAGTTTAGATTGAAAGCTTTGGAGTATTTCTATGTTAGAGTGGATTTTCATCCCTCGCAATTGGATCTCTTAAGTCCAAATAGGTTTTAAAATAGTTTTGTAAAAGTAATTTGTTGTTTAATATGAGTGTAGATTAGGTTTTTTAAAAAACCAATAAAATTGTTTAAATTTTGTGTTTAGATGTTTCCTTTTGTACTGTAAATGTGTTTTCCAGTTCAGCCGTAAGTCGAGATGAATAAAAAGGTTCCTTATTATGTAAACAACAATAAGAATTGATATAGACCTCAACTTACCGTACGTTCAGGACGAAATAAAAAGACTTTCGGAAAAGTATCAAAAAAGTATCCTGACCAACATTACTCTTCTGAACAACATTAACACAAAATGACTGAAAAGAAAACACACGACAAACTTATTTATTTCAAAGGCGATTCCATAGCAAATCGTCTTTTCAAGTTTTTCTTACTTTATAATTTTCATATCTTCTCGTACCTTGTTGAATAGATCGTGGGTTTACCTATTAGACTTGACAAAAAAAAGTAATAGCCTACCTAAAAGTTTATAAAAACCTTTAAAATTCTTTTGGGAAAACATTTATTGTATTATTATTTTTAACAGTTAAAGATGTTTGTAATGCAGATGGAATCGACTTGTTGACTTCAGTAATTATTTGAAGGTCGAAAAATTTTTATTTGTTGTGTACCTTAATAATGTTGAAATGAATGAAGTAAATTTTATTTCACTTAGGTATTAATACGGTAAGAAGCAAATGAAGTAATCGGTAATTTATGTTATCACTACAATAGTACTATAAAATAGTAAAAATTAATAGATCAAAATCATCGAGTTATTTGTTTTTATAGATTTCTATTCAGATGTTAGATTAGGTAAATGGTATTAATCTAACACGTTCCATTAGACTCAACGTTAAGAAACGTTCTAGAAGGCCGATTTTGCGATTCGTTTAATATAGATAACGTTTCCCTTTATGTGTATATAAAAATATATAAAAGCTTTTTACCTCCTTTTTTCCAATAAGAGTATGTTTGAGTAAGTGCATGTGTATGTGTGCGTGTGTTTATGTGTGTGGGTGTGCCTACCCTCCAATTAATTGACTCACGATAATTAAGCAAACCCTGTTAGCGAGCCCCCCGAGGCTGAGTTATAACGATTGCCCCCTCAGCCCCTCCTGAACACCCCCTCTTCCTAACGAGCGACGTACACCCCTTTGTCTGATTAGATAAAGGCATGCTTAAAACAACAACGGATAGCATGCACTAATGAAAGCCTAACCTCTTCTATTCAATGCATGAATAGGCTCGGGACAAAATATAGCAGCGCACACACATGCACACACCACACACACACGTTTCATGAGACGACAATAAAGGATCTTTTAACTGGAGACAATGTTTCTCTTTCATGTGTTTGCTTTAGTTCCTACTTATTATTAAAATCTGTTTTAATATTAATTAAGTTCTGTTCTTCACCTCACTTGCCTTCAATCGAGAACAATTACTTTGAAATTAACTATTTCAAACAGCTCATTTCTGTTACGTTCCGTTCTTATATATGTATATATCTTTTCTACACACACGCTATACAGCTAAAATACAATACCTTAAAATTAATATTTCCATTGTTCAAAATAGAAATGAAATTGTATAATATAATAACTTGCTTCTCTCTAATATATACATTAACCTTTCCTGCTGAAAAAAGAGCAAGCAGAAGCCAAATATTGTACAATACATGACTGTTACAACCTATAATATATGAAACCCAAAAGCACAAAGATATCGATGTAAAATATATATTTAGTATGCTGAATTTATCATATAATAAGCTGAATATTTATTGTAAGAAACAAATTAATACGCAAAACAATAGTCACCATATTAAAGCGCATATTACATAGCAAATAATATTATTAGATTAATTATTACACAATATTTCACTGAATATACAATGATTTAAAATTGTTAAAAATACAATTCAAAGTACTGTGACATAATAGTGATATTCTAGAAATAGTTAACGTAATAAATTGTTTATTGTAAGAAATAAAGTGTATTATAAAAACTATAATGGATTGTAGATGAATGTAATACTTCTGAATAGAAATTCTCGGAAACGCAGTTGAAACTAGGTAGGTCTTTATTCACCTATTATTAATTCTACGTTGTGGATTGTTAGGTTCTGGTCTCAGGTATTTAAAGGTGCTAGCCCCTTAAGCTGGCTAGTTCAGTTTAGTCCAAATTTTCATACGATCATGAATTAGTGAGTGGAAATCAGTTCATTGTAACAAGTATGTTGGCTGTAGTTAAGAGTCAATTATTAAGTGTAAAATAATCTTTATTAATGGTCAAGTTAGTTAAGCTTTACATTTTGTCATTAATTTAATTGAACTTTGTTAGTAGGCTGAGCATAATAATTAATGATAACTTACGAACTTGTAAATAAATACATTTTTATAAGTCTGTTATTTATTATAACCAGATCCCGAACGAACCTTGGAGTAAGTGTTGCAGTATTTCTATGTGTATATTTAAGGCAAACAAATATTCATATATCAATGTTTTATCTTTACGATTTCTTGAACAATATAGAATATTTTATTTTATTTATAATGTTCCTATCTATAAACAAAATTTTAAACTGATTCCTTGGTAGAGGTTCAACATTATCATTACAGAATTTGTTTTAAAGAATAATTTTAAAATTTAATTAGCTAAAATATCCGTCATTCGAACTGGATTGACGCTTTAGAGTTCAGATATAGGCCTGCATGGTTATAATTTTCAGATATTTAGTAAATTTTGTAATATCTAGAAGATAAGATTATGTTAGTAACTGTGAGATATATTGATTATATGATATTATAAATACTCTTTGCCCATTACAGACAGGTGGAGTGTCAAATTATTTACACTCAATCTGTTAGTTGCAGGGTTAAAATAAATAGTTCTGTTTCTTATCAGATGGTCAGCCAATTAAATGACTGAATCATTTAAGAACAGGAAGAGGTAGAGGTGTAAAAGACACTAATCAGAGTTATCTCCTCTGAAAGTAATGGATTTCATTATACAGCCAGACCCTGTGGTGAATGAAGTGAAAGTGTCTTTTGCAGAGTGGAAAATATATACTTTTCAGAGGGCCTGGCATGCTGATAAGTGTACTTTTCCACTCAGTGAGGAAGGCAATGATAAACCACCTCACTCTTCGATTTACTTAGTAAAACCTCTACAGGTTCAAACCAGCCTTTTGGCTGATGACCTAAACAACATAAATACTCTAACTTGTCTTAAGTCATCAACATCGGTCAAGTAGAGCCCATAACTGAATCTACTGTGTCCATACTGGCTTGAGAAATACTTTGTATATTAGTAATTTCTTCAAAATTGAGATCGTTTGCGAAGAAGCCAATATTTATATTTCTTAAATTTATGCCACATGTTTCCTTTTGTTTCAGATGTGATCTTCCTATACTAACCATTTATCCAGGTCTATTCCCAAATACTCCACTGTACCACGCTGCATATTCATAGCAGGATAGGACTCCAGGCAGGACTTCGCGAGGTAAAGTTATTTGGAGAATCGAAGTCAGCGATACGAAAATGGCCTAGTTGACGTAGCTTTCATAAAGTAATAAATAATTTTTTGTTTATTTTTTTGTTAAGTTATTTATTCATTTATATGAATTGAATTATTACACAAGAATAAATTGTTAAAATCATAATGATTGATTAGCAAATAGTGATATTGAAGAAAACCAATAACTGTTACAATACATTGTGTGTACGTTATTCGTCCGAAATAACTTAAGTGTAATAGTGAAACAAGCAGTTGTTTGTAGTTTGTTATTTGAAGTTGGAAAATAACGGCAACAGTCAGCCGGCCGTGATGTGTATTGATTGGCAGTAGTTTGTGTGACGGGTTGCCTGCCAGTCGGGCGGTCTTCATTAGGCGGATTCCTCCACGGCAGCGCTAACAAGCCTCGTTAACCAGCCTTGCTGTTCTTAAACTGCTCAAACAGGAGGAATTTTTGATGATGAACGCTAACTGTGAAGCTGTAAACTACAATTGTAATTGAGGATACGGACAGCTACGTAATTCAACGCCCCGTCCTCTTAGATATCAACCTGTTATAAATGTGTAGATTATCTACAATTTCTAATAACCTTCATAGTATTTACGAGTAATTATTAATTCAATTCCTATAAAAAAGGATTCCTATAAAAAAGTATCTTTAAAATAAATAAAGCTCATTGACTTAGCTAACTTTTATAAATGTCTTACATAGATTTCAGATTCTACTTTATATGGTAATTGTCGGAAGAAAATAAAAATTTATCTTATCATTTAAATAAATTTATGCAATCACAAAAATTTGATAATTTATCTAGAATTTATCAATTTAATAAAAAAAAGCTTATGTATCTAAAAGAGCTGTCTTCTATTTGAGAGTTCTTGAATTTAATTTTTGGGTAGCTGTGACTACAATACTGAGTTTTTTAAAAGACGGTCCAACTGAAAGTAAAATCTTGTTAATTATTTGATTGGTTTTTATACTTACAATCACACAAAACGTAGTGAAACCACAATAAGCTCGGTTAAATGAATTAAAAAAATATTTCCTTTTCAGCAGTTTATTCCAGTGGCTATAAGTGGAATCAGGTTAATGTTAAAATCAGGTTATTATGGCATCAGGTTATATCATTTTTAAAACAACTATAAAAAATGTGATTTTTCTTATTCTTCTCCATGGCTGGTTTTCAGTTACTATTTTGTTGGTGAAGAAGCATTTAAATCTTCTACTTCCTAACTTGGTAAGGTCATGCGTTGTAGAAAAATGTATCAATTTGGACTTCGAATAATCAAATGATTTTATTTATAACGTTTTGTTTTATTCATAAAATCTGGTTAGATACGAGAGCAGTAAGTACTTTCTTGGAGTTAATAGTATAGGAATTAATTTTTGAGATTACAAAAGAAGTAGTTTTTAAAAGATATTCTATCTTTTTCGTTACTCGCATATAAGTTATTTTTGACTCTTGTTATTAAAAATAAAAAAGTAAATCGCATCTAAATTCAGTTTTACTTATGAAAGGAAAACATTTGTCCACCACATGCTTTTTTCATACTTTTTATTCGAAATTTACAATATGCTGATTGTTTAACAATAAGTAGTCCTAAAAGAGACAACATTATAACAAATGCTTGTCACCATTTGATGGAGCTAAGTTATTACTCCAGCTTCTCATTATTTTATGCGAGATCTTATGGTCATTAGCGTATAAGCTTACTCACAGGGTCACCTGGTACGAACAGAGTGATCATTGGAACATTAAAAGTAGATTTGAACGTGTGTCAAATTTTGTTCACAATTTGGGGGAAATATTTTAGCCAGATCAGATACGTACGGGAGTAAATGGTTATGAAAGACACCGTTTGTAATAAATAAAATAGGCATTACGTAAAGGTACGAATAATTTTGTTTTGGATAATCTGATCCCGCTTGGCATGGGATAGTTTTGCTGACCCCTAAAAATGGAGCCAATTGGTTCGTATCGGTCTTATGACTGACTCGTATACATAGTATTGTAATTTTGTCTTTGAAATATTTTACTAATAAAATTGTGTACAACGTCTTGAAATGTTTCAGGAATTTGAGCGTAGCATTCAATAAATAAAAAATTTGGTGTGAAACACTCACACGACTTTCGCTTGCCACTGAAAATAATGAACAATATGACCTAACGTTAGTATGGAAACATTGAACATAAACAAAAAACTAACCTCAAACAACATAACCTTATTTTAATCATGAGTTAATGATTCAAAATTAAAATCAACCTCAGTTTGGCTTAATAATACGGAAAATCACATTTTGACGCTAAACTGGGGGCTCTATAGAGAAAAATGCTTAAAATCAAAATTGTAGATCGATTAATTTCCAGTAAATTTGATTAAAATGCATAATAAAATTTGATTAAATTTATAATTTTATAAATTTGATAAAATGCAAATGAAAATGCATACTAAGGTTCAAATCTTAAAAAACGATGATTTTACACATTTTCGTGGAAAAAAAAAATAGAAAATTGCTAATTGCCGCTAAACTAAGCGTTAAACAAAAACGTTTGAAATAAAAGTTATAGGATTTTAAATTATCTACAACTTTTATTATATAAATTTTTGCGCTAAAATGCATATTAAAGCCGCAATCTTAAAAAACGTTTTTTACGAGAAAACAGCGTCACCAAGAATTTCAGCAGACATGGCGCCTACCCTATCTAGTAGAGTATAAAAAATATTGTATATGAGGCGATTTAAAAAAAATCGTATGACCTGTTTTTGAGAAAATTTCAAAAGAGTTAAAAATGACACTGTCTTATAAACTACTACTTCCGGTTGACAGATTTTGGTGAAAATTTAAACTGGTGCATAAGTGTCAAATTATTTTCATGGTTAAGTTGAATTCGTATGAAAAATTTTATTAGAATAATTTTGACAGTTCCGAAAGAAGGCTTATCGGTCTGTAAAATGGCTTATTAGAAGATGGTAAATGTGGGAGTTTATTCAATTTATGATTGAGAATAATAAGGGAGAATTTAATTATGTTTTAAAATTTTCAAATAGGCACAGTTTGACTTTTATTTAAATGTCGTTGTTAACAAAGGCAATAATCATTTATCTTAATCCAATATTAGTAGCAATAGACATTGACATTTTTTCAGCCTTTTCTCTTCAATAATTTTAAAAACAATACACCGGAAATAAAGG
The DNA here is from genome assembly GCA_035578175.1 of Catonia carolina. Lineage (NCBI taxonomy): Eukaryota > Metazoa > Arthropoda > Insecta > Hemiptera > Achilidae > Catonia > Catonia carolina. Next base: position 116,078,202 of record JAQMRL010000002.1, on the reverse strand, counting down.
GAAAACAGTCACTTGCATAATTTAGCTATCTTCAAATACGACGACATTTTGCTCGCCCTAGAATTTTCTTCGTAAAACCTGTAAAAATTCAAACCAGCCTTTCGGTCGATGACCTAAACAACAACACAGAATTATCTATTCTTAGTCCAAGAAATCATATAAACAAAAACAAGGTGCTAATGTCAAAAATTTAAAATTGAATACCCGAATCCTTTGCTAATATAGGAATTTTAGTGAAAGAGAAACACGGAGAGTTAGGACTGATTATGAAGAAACGAGAAAAATAAGTTACATATGTGTTTTTTTAGAACTTTTTATTTTTATAACGTGAAAAATATTCGATTGATGAAGTTATCACAACCATGAAAACTGAAGTTTATTCTCGCTGACTTTAAATTCCGGAAACGAAACTACTTTTGTGGTTCTGTTTTAAGAAAAAGAAATAAATAATTCAATTAATCGTTATAATTAAGTACGTTCAAAATAATAATTTACTACAATCTATTAACAGACAAATTTTATTTACGCGATTAATTCAGACAAAATATTTTTACATCGGCTGAACAAAACACAAATTCTATTGGAAATCACAAGGAGGGTGAATGGGAAACCATGAATAATGATGATCAATGAATGGACAAATGAAGTGTAAGTGGACAAAGAAAGTGGAAATTTAAAATAAAAAAGAGAGGAGGATATGAGCAAAATTGATGAAAGAGGGACGGAAAGTAAAAGCGATGAGAGGGAATAGAAAAATAATACAACCCCTTCAGCAATGGGTAACAAGGTACCCTGTTTAAGGGAGAGGAACTCTGATGAGGCGTAAAGAGGTGCATTCACATATCAGCACACTCACAAACACATAGCCTACATTAAAGTCACTCAACACACATACATAAGTGTGTAAGGGCGGAGGATGAGTATCCCTCACACTTTAGCCAAACACACCCACACTGAAACACACTCTACCTCTACGCCTGATTGCAACTACTTTTGTGGTTATTGAATTAGCTTCCCTCACTTCATTCAAAGAAATATTGTACTACTTTTATTGTAACAAAGAAAAGGTACCTAAATTCTTATTTTTCTTCACTATACAAAATTTATTTATAAGAATGTCAAAATTGCAAAAAACTACAGATAATATCTAAATATTACCTTGGAAGTTCTCACTGACTGACTGAATCACTCATTAGTAATTCTCTAACTCCCAATCACATAGAGAGCTGCAATTAGACACATTTGTTCCTTAGAAGTTACACAAAAAACTAAAGCATTTTAATTTTGATCGCTTGCTTCTAAGATGCAAAAAGTGAATCACTTTCATAAAAAAAGTATTATTTTTAAACCTTCCCCAAGAACTATAAATATAAAATTCGACATACATATTCTCTTAATGGTAGCCTATCTAGGAAAGGAAAAACATTCGAACACTAGCACCTAAGGGGTAAAAAAGGAAATTTTATCCTATAATAGTAGGTTAATATTGTTTTGTATCTATCCGAAGAGCTATGATTCAGAAGATTGGTATCAATATTCTAAGGTGAATAATTAAGTTTTTAGCAGGTTTACCCAGAAAAACTGTCATGTCACCAAAAACGAATATTTTTCATAGTTTTGTACTGAGCGTTTTAAAGCAAAGGGAATTTTAGTTTTTTTTTTAAATATCTGCAGTCAGCTGGTAGTAAAGCGCTATTATTTGTTAAGTAACACCGGTTGAGAAAGTGACTTTGTATGGTGACTAGCTGAAAGCCATCCGTAAATAATCTCTACTGGGGATCGCTGTTCAAACTCATGCCTAATCCACATCAAATAACACGGCAAAAAGGAGCAATTAAATTGGGTAGTTGTCAATAATGTACAGTTCCCGATAACAAATAAAAAAGCTAAAAAAAATCTCAGCTATTGGTTCAGCTTTCTAACTGTTGATGGGAAATTTACTTGTTTGTGTACATTTTGTTTCTGATTAGTGCCTTTTTGTTTTTTGCCTTTTTCCGTAAATTTAGATTTTTAACATTTAGGTACATCATTCTCGGAAATCATTAAAACTAACAAGCTGAAATTTTTACCAGTTAATCATATTGTACCTGCACATATACCGGCATTTTTATGACATCCTCAGATGCTCCAAAAAGTAGTAATATGCAAAAAACGTTGAAAAATTGTTTAAAAATTTATAGTATTCGTTATTTTGTTTTTAATTTTATGCTCCAACAAATGAAATTAAAAAAATGTGAGTAGCTAGAGAAACCCAACAACTATTAGAGTGTAAAGTTTAATTTCCCTATCTTTTACCCTATGAAAAATGTCCCTTAAAATAGCAAATTTAACTTTGACCGAATACAAAGTACAGTCTTCCTTAAAGGGATACTTAAAAAAGCTGAGTGTTGAGTGAAACCGGGAAGATCAGTAAACTAATTTATTTAATGCGCTCTAATAAGGCAGCAGCTAGTAAAAAATACATTAAAAAGTGATAGAATTATCAGTATATACATATTTTATTTTAAATATAAATAATCATGCCATGAATTATTCTAACATGCTATAAAACGAACTTGATGACATAGTTGAGACTATTGAGTAATATTGGCCGTGCATTTCTTTTGGCAGTTTGAAACTACTATTAATGATGAAAACATTTAGCTATCGCAGCCTTTGGAAACACAAGTAAATTGTGCATATTTTATTTAATATATTTATTTCGTGATTACTAATGTTATAGGTACCATAATCTATACAATACATCAGCGGAAACTAACCAGCAATGTTATTGTGAATATTATTAAATAGATAAGTTAGAGTATTATTACAATAATAAATTCAATTAATAATACAGTATGTCTAAATTTAGGACATTATGTCATACTGGTTTAACATCGCGATAAAAGTTGTAACATCAATAAAAATAGTATAAAAGTAAAGATAAGGAAAGGGAGTTAGGAAGGAGAAAATTAATTGCCCTGAAAATTTCACTAATGTTATCAGAACAGTTAGTAATTCTACTTATGTTCATTTGAACAGTAGTCTCGAATAAACTTGTCATTGAGCATACACGGACAGATACATAGGCTTACACATTGATCGTTATGGAAACAGCTGATTTCTACCAAAAGAACCAATTAAGTTATAATTGAAGTTTTATAAAATATGGTAACATTGTACAGTGATATTCTAGAAATGAAATAAATTTAACTCATTGTTAGAAATTGTGTATTCTATGAAACGTTGTGTATTGAACAAGGATAACTAATTGCGATGAATAAAATGTTTTGAATAGGAATTCTCAGAATTCGAAGCTAGGATAAAATGTTACCTTCTATTTTGATTCCTTCTACAATGGTCTCAATTGTTTGGAGAAACTATTAGACTGCAAGTATAAAAACAGTTAGCACTTTTGTAATTTATCAGTCAATAATGGAAATTTAAATGCTAAGTGTTGTCAGGCCGTCTCTGAATTACGTCAATAGTTTGTGCGCGTAAGGATAGTATCAAGTGATTGTGAACAGGTAAATCATTGTTTTGATTTATGAATTGATGGTATTTTACTTATAGTCAAGTTTAATTTAAGCTTAAGATTTATAATTAATGTAATTTAAGTAATCTAATTAACCCCTTCAGCAATGGGTAACAAGATGCCCTGTTTAAGGGAGAGGAACTCTGATGAGTCGTAAAGAGGTGCATTCACATATCAGCACACTCACAAACACATAGTCTACATTAAAGTTACTCAACACACATTCAATGTTTTTTACAATAAAAAATCTGGTGTGAAACACTCACACAACTTTCTCTTGCCAATGCAAATAATTAACAATAAACCTAACATTAGTATTAAAATATTAGAAATGAACAAAAACTAACCTCAAAAACATAACCTTATTTTAATCATGAGTGAATGACGCAAAATGACAATCGAACTCAGTTTGGCTTAAAAATACGGAAAACACGCTTTCACGCTAAACTAGGCTCTGTAGAGAAAAATGCTCTAAACAAAAGTTGTAGATCTTTTAATTTTCTATAAATTTAATTATATACACTTTTGTCGTAAAATGCATACTAAGACCGAAATGTTAAAAAAATCGATTTTTCTCACGTTTTCGTGAGAAAAAAACAGAAAATCGCAAATTACCGCTAAACTAAGCGTTATACAAAAAAATGTTTGAAATAAAAGTTGTAGGTTTTTAAATTCTCTACAACTTTTATTATATAAGTTTTTGCGCTAAAATTTATATTAAAGCCGTAATCTTAAAAAAACAACGTTTTTACGTGAAAACAGCCTCACCGAGAATTTCAGCAAACATGGCGCCTACCCTATCTTGTAGAGAATAAAAAATTGAGTAAAATAGGCGATTTTAAAAAAAATCGTAGAACCAGTTTTTGAGAAAATCGCAAAAAACTGAAAAATTATACGAATAAACTACTACTTCCGGTTGACCGATTTTGATGAAAATGTTCGTGTCGCGTCCGGTAGTGGTATGTAACTTAAGTTTCAAGTTTCAAGTTTGTACGATGTTCCGTTCTTGAGATATTCTGTTCACACACAGACACACAGACACACATACACACAGACACACACACACACACACACAGACACACACACAGACCAATCGCTAAAAATATGTTTTTTGGGTTCAGGGGGTCTGAAAACGTATAGATCCGGTGAAAACTCGATTTCGAAAAATCGACATGAAAACAATACTTTCCTTCCTATATATTCATATAGGCAAGAGAAAGTAAAAATGATGTTAATAAAAATGATAAAATGATAAAAATGAGTTGTAAAAATGATGTGATGTTTTTTTACAATAAATTTTGGTACCAATTTACTAATATTTTTTAGTAGTAATAAATAATTGTTATAAGTATAAGGAAGTTTGTTTGTTATTTATTATACCCAGATCCCAAACGAACCTAGGCTTAGGTGTTATAATATATTGGCTTTTGTGTAATAAACGTTTTGTAAATATCGAAACTATTTTTTACAAATTAATGCTAAAATCTATTTTGATAAATTTTGGGAAATTCCACAAATTCAAACATCGAAATTTTAACACAATCACAGTCAAAAACTATTATAAACGTACTAAACATACCTTGGTACGTAAGTGACAAATTTATTTTGGAATTCTGAACTTAGAAAGTAAAACAAGAGATTGTAAATCTGTGTTTATTGGATAATCACGGGCATCAAAATTAAATAAATTTTCTTGTTAAGATGTCTACTACTCCATTACGTTTCTTATAAACGTGATTAAACTACAACCGACTTTATTAATTATATTAAATGTCTAACAAGAATGTAATATCAGTAAAATAAGAAATAAGTCACTTCTCCATGTAACATAAATAAAACTAAAAAACTTGAAATCCGAGATGAAATTCTCTCTAGTTAATGAAACCAAATAAATTTAATTACAATAAATTACAAATATTTGTATAAATAAAATTAACCATTCTGTGATAATATATTATAGGGATAAAATTAAAGAAACAAAGCTGTAAGTGCTACGCTATGATGAATAGAAGTGAGGGTGCATTCTCATTTTAATTTATTGTTTGTCGTCCTCAGGAATTTGCGAAAAGGGGTTACGAGCGTATGACATGACCCATACCATAATAAGTCCCCACTCTTCTTCCCAGTCAAAAACAATCCTCTCGCTCCCCCATATTTCAGAGCTTTTAGTATGTACAATATTACCCTGTCTGTAATACCTTCGATAAAGTAACATACGTCCCGAACAGATTTTCCAGAACAACATAACGTTCGCCTAGCTACAGAAAAATCATAATATTCATGTAAGCATGTAACAATTCTTTTGCTTGTCGACCTATAAAACTGGAGAAATTTAATTTGTTTTACTATGTAGAACAGTCATTTCGGCTTATTTTTGAAATAAGTTTATATTTTCTTGTGCTAAGTAAACTAAATATTAACATACTATTACTATTATTATTATTATTATTACTATTACAAAATTTGAAAAATATATTTGATTTTTTTTTTGGAAAATCATCATAACTAATATTGTCCAGAAATACGAGGTGTGGCTATTAAATAACGAGACCGACGTAAAATATTGTATTTTTATTTTATATCATAATCACTTATTGTCACCTTCAATATACACTCCTTCTCTATCCCTACAACGCTCCATGCGAATTTTCTATTGTTGGAAACAGTGCTGGAAGTCATCTTCTGTCAGCTCTTTCAGGACACGTGCCGCTTTCTCTTTTACAGCTTCCACAGACTCAAATCTTGTCCCTTTTAATGTAGATTTCACCTTAGGGAACAGGTAGAAGTCACATGGTGCAAGATCTGGTGAATAAGGTGGATGTTCTAACACTGAGATGCTGTACTTGGCTAGGAACCTCTTGACAGATAACGCGGAATGAGCTGGCGCATTGTATTGGTGGAGAACCCATGATTTGTCCTTCCACATTTCGGGGCGTTTTTTCCTTACTCTTTGACGTAGTTAAGAAAGTACCTCAAGGTAGTAATATTGATAAATTGTTTGACCTTCAGGAACCCAGTGAAGGTACACAATCCCATGGATATCAAAATAAACAATCATCATTGCTTTAAATTTTGACTCGTTCATTCGAGCTTTTTTTGCTCTCGGTGAAGTTCCGCTCTTCTAGTGCATGGATTGGCGCTTCGTTTCCGGATCATAAGTAATAAACCACGTTTCATCACATGTTATTATAGTTTCCAAAAATATGGGTCATTTTCAATCACGTACAAAGTGTCAGTACAAACATTTTTGCGGCTTCATTTCAAACATTTTTGAGCGGCACGTGTCCTGAAGGAGCTGACTGAAGATGACGTCCAGCACTGTTTCCAACAATGAAAAATTCGCAAGAAGCGTTGTAGGGATAGAGAAGGACTGTATATTGAAGGTGACAAGAAGTGATTATGTATAAAATAAAAATTAAGTTTTTTATAACATCGTTATTTAATAGTCACACCTCGTATGTACCAGGTAAATAAACATGCTTATGTAGGTATTAACCGATAAAGGATTTTATAGTTATAAGTTAGAATTTTCTTTTTGCCTTTAATTTTTATTACGGTACTGTACACAATTTCCGTGTACGAATAATTATATTTAAATGGCGGTGGGGAATTTTACTTTAAGGAGAAGAGTTACCCAGTGGTACATTCTCCGTTATAACTATGTTTGTCGTCCATTATTTAGACTGAGAGGTGTCTGCTCCATTTTCGCTTTAGACACAGTTGGGAAGTTCCTTGTAGCGTCAGTTCCTTGTAGATCACGGGATAATTGGTTTCGATGGTCAACTAGTCGTTCGTGAAATTTATTATAAAAGGACACGGTTAGTTCCTTTACTGTAAAATAAAAATAAATATTTTTGTCTTTGTACTGTAATGTAGTAGCCTATTTGTAATTTTCATAAAATCATAAGGAAAGACATTTCAAGAATATATATTTAAACTTTTGTTTGTTTGAAGATTAATGTAAAACATTAAATAAAATTATTTAATTTAATACGAAAGAATAAAATAAAATTATTACACTTTCAAACCCATCGTTCCTTAATCCAAAGTAGTCGCTATGACCAAGATGTTGATTTTATAATTAACTCAACTAAAAGGAACACAAAAAAAGAAATTTCTTATTCTTCTTCTTCTTTTAATGCCAATCCGTTATCGAATGTTGGTAATCATTCTGGCAACGATAAGTCTATTCGCTGCTGCTTTGAAGAGTCCTGTAGTAGAAGTTGCAAACCAGGTCCTCAAGTTCTTTAGCCAGAATATTCGTCATCTTCCGACGCCTCTCTTAGCCTGTATCTTTCCTTGCAAAATGCGTTTCAGCAACTTGTACTTATTGTCATTTCTAATGACGTGTTCTATATATTCAAATTTTCTTCTCTTTATTGTGCACATTATTTTATTTTATTTACCACGTTTTTAAAGTACACTGACTTTTGATTATATTCTATCCATCCAAAATATTTTAAGAATTATATACCATAATTATAGAGATATTATTAGAGATAAATACCTTGTTAATATAGGATATTTTTTAAATTTTTATTTTGAAGGTAGACACATTTTAGCCTTTTGTTTTCATTTTTTTGCAAATTTTTAAATATTGCTTTTATTTATTTTGGCACAGTATACCATTGTTTTTAGTTGTCCTACCGTACCTCTCTTATATGTTGCCTGATCCTTCTGTCTCTATTTTATAAAAACTGATCTGGGGTGTTTTGTTTTAGTGATTCGTTGGTGTACAGACAACCCCACACTCTCCTGAATTCCGGATTTTCAGGAGGTCCGGTTGGTGATTTTTCCACATCCTCCCATCAAAAAAGAAATTACGTATAAATTATTATTTTTGTATGGAAAAAATGATTTTTTATGCAAATTAATGTACGCATTTATCTAATGTAATTAGTAAAGGACTGATGTCTAAAACAAAATTATAAAATTTATCACAGATCCAGTGTAATAGATCTACTTCTACTGGATTAAACGTTCACCTTATCCTTCGAATTAACGGCAAATTAATTTTTCCGTTTGCACTACATAGAAATGTTTGCAGAGTATTGAATGATGAACTTGGATTCAGCTTCTGATATTTATGCAAATGCACTAAGAAGTTACTAAATTCTGCAGCTTCATGATTTTTCTTGCAGCTTCACCAACATTTTTAACAGTCTTCTTTAGTACTTCACAATGCCCTACTTGTGATTTGCTTTTCCTGAATATTGCAGAGAATACATAAAATATAACTTCAAGCAAACATTAAGATGTAATAACCGAACCATAACAATTTGCAAGTGTTTTATTTGTTAAAAAAACTCCCTACAATGTGTTACTTTAACATAGTCTTTAATTATTTAGATATTTTGGCAGGTAAAAACAAAACAAAAAAGTAATATATGATATTTTTAGATATACCGATAAATATAAAACCTGATAAGTAGGTAAACTAAGAAGAAAACGCTATGGTTTTTCGTAACTCATTAAAAGTTCCACTTTTTATAATTACAGGTTCCGCTCTTTCTTATCCAACAGATAGTACTTTATTGCTCTTGATATAAAATGTTGAAATTAATAATGAACTAATAATAAATGTGAGTTAACAAATACGATATAAATGATAAAAACAAGATAGCGTTGTAGAAGGAGAGAAAGACGTTCGAAAAGGTGAAGGGTGAAGAGGACGAATAAGTCGCGAAGGAGGGGGAGGAATACGTTTGGTTAGGTATGTGCAATATGATGGAGTCATTAATGAAGCCAAAGTAAGGAGTGGAAATATTTGAGCATCACCTAGCAACGTCCGGGGCTTCCTTTGTGTAAGCTTAATTGCTGTGTAGGCGAGTGAATAATTTAATTCATCTTATCTTGCTTGTCTTTGACCATTATATTGCACGGGGAATACTTTATCCTCTAATTACGTTGAACTGTGTTGCTAAGCTACAAGCTTGTAATTAGCTATTGACCAATACGATGTTATAGCGACTGTAATCCTAGAGTCCTTTGCGAATTAGATTAACTTTGATTAGAATTAAATGCTGTCCAATGGCCATTGAAGATACCCCTTTGCTCTTCTTCTTTATGCCGTCATTTTGTTAATGTGCACAACTGGAAGGACATTCCAACCTCCCTAAAAGAAAGAATGCTTTCTGTGATACTTTGTACATTGTTGTTCTAATTTTACTATAATTAACAATGAAATAGTTAATTAAATTCCCTGGAATAGAGTACGTAGTTAACAATTTTCACTGATCATGGAATTCACTGATATCCTCATCGTAGACTACGCTCTCTCGTCATATTACTAATTACATTAATTAATCTTTAGACGACCTAGTTGTGTTACTTTGTTTTAATCAAAGCACTGCCTTTTAGTACAAGTTATTAAATCTCGATAAATTTTTGTTTTACAATTTAGACAAGAAATTAACAAATTTAATATATGGCGGGCGATCAAAATACAATATTCCTGAGCCATCTTTTACCTTCTAGTGACAGTACTCAAGAAAATCAAAGTTTTGAATTTAACTTTCTTTAATATAAAGGTACTTGGAAAATTAGAACTAACAAAATAGCGAAAGCTCAGCAACTTACCAAGAATACATACAACAAGAAAGACCTATCTATTCAATCTAATTTGCAACAATATAAAATTATTTTTACTATTTTTAATTTAAAAACTTAAAACGAGAATGAGAGAAATTCTAAACATAGAAAAAAGAATCCCTAGGACCTGCATAAACAAAACACAAAAACTCAACGATATCTGGCTCTTAATGTCTAATTCTGAACTATACCATGAAATCGAGCCAATTACTGACATTATACGAAAGAAACGATTTCTTTCTTCGGGAATTTACTTAGAATACTAGACAATCTAAACTAAACGTAACTAAACAACTCTGGTTGGCCGAAATAAAGCAAGATATGCAAGAACTTAACATTGGACAACAAGCTCTTTTATAAAAACCTGACCAGCTTAAGTTGTTTAAAGATAAAGACTCAAGATTCGTCGATAAAACTCGAGCTTCGTCGTCAGTGATTTGTACAGATAAAATCTAACAAATCACATCCCAAAATATGAAGAATTATTGGGAAAAACGTAGTAAGAATCCTAAAACCAACCCAAGAAGGATATCTAAATTTGATTCAATGATTGAATGAATGAATTTGGTCCAATGAAGTCGTAAAATAAAAAAAAAGGCAACTTCAATTTATCATATTTATCTACTCCATGGGCGTTTCAGTAGTCTTTGCGGAATTATTGATAAAAAGGGGGGGATTTAGATTAAAACTTACTAAGGGATTATCTAAATTTTATAAAATAGATTATTACACGATATTTAGAGTTAATAAATCGTATTACTTTATTCCATGAATTTCAAATCTAATAAAGTGTAATTTAAAATTCCTGTTAGAGGGTGAAAACAATACTTTTGGTAATTGCTGTGGTAAAAAAATTAAGGAAACGACTTAAAAGAGACAAATTCTTCTTTACGACACTAAGATTTGTCAAGAAAATAAGGATAGTGGTTACCATATTGCTGTAATATTACTTGTATTACTGTAACTTTTGATTTTTGCCTTAAATTATAATGATAAAATATTAAGGTGCACATAAATTGTTATAGGTTGCCCATAAAGGCAGGTGGAGTGTTACATTATTTGCACTCGATCTGCAAGTTCTAGGGCTACAAAAATTAGTTTTATTTCTTATTATATGGTCAGCCAATTATATGACTAAAGCATTTAAGAACAGAAGAGGAGAGATGTAAAAGACACCCGTCAGAGTTATCTCCTCTGTGAGTAATGAATTTTATTATTATACAGCCAGACCCTGTGGTGAATAAAGTGAAGGAGTCATTTGCAGGGTGGAAAGTAAGTGCTTTTCAGAGGGCCTGGCATGCTGATAAGCATACTATTCCACTCTGCGAGAAAGGCAAGTGTAAACCACTTTGTTACATTTTTATTTACTTATAATTATGAACACGTATAAAAAATGACAATCAAAATAAAACAAAAAACTTTGGTGTGAAACACTCACACAACTTTCTCTTGCCAATGCAAATGATTAATAATAAACCTAACATTATTAATAAAATATTAGAAATAAACAAAAACTAACCTTAAAAACATAACCTCATTTTAATCATGAGTGAATGACGCAAAATGACAATCGAACTCAGTTTGGCTTAAAAATACGGAAAATCACGCTTTCACGCTAAACTAGGCTCTGTAGAGAAAAATGCTCTAAACAAAAGTTGTAGATCTTTTAATTTTCTATAACTTTTATTATATACACTTTTGTCGTAAAATGTACTAAGACATACTAAGACCGAAATGTTAAAAAAATCGATTTTTCTCACGTTTTCGTGAGAAAAAAAACAGAAAATCGCAAATTACCGCTAAACTAAGCGTTATACAAAAAAATGTTTGAAATAAAAGTTGTAGGTTTTTAAATTCTCTACAACTTTTATTATATAAGTTTTTGCGCTAAAATTTATATTAAAGCCGTAATCTTAAAAAAATAACGTTTTTACGTGAAAACAGCCTCACCGAGAATTTCAGCAAACATGGCGCCTACCCTATCTTGTAGAGAATAAAAAATTGAGTAAAATAGGCGATTTTAAAAAAAATCGTAGGACCAGTTTTTGAGAAAATCGCAAAAAACTGAAAAATTATACGAATAAACTACTACTTCCGGTTGACCGATTTTGATGAAAATGTTCGTGTCACGTCCGGTAGTGGTATGTAACTTAAGTTTCAAGTTTCAAGTTCGTACGATGTTCCGTTCTTGAGATATTCTGTTCACACACAGACACACACACACACACACACACACACACACACACACACACACAGACACACACACAGACCAATCGCTAAAAACATGTTTTTTGGGTTCAGGGGGTCTGAAAACGTATAGATCCGGTGAAAACTCGATTTCGAAAAATCGACATGAAAACAATACTTTCCTTCCTATATATTCATATAGGCAAGAGAAAGTAAAAATCGGTTTTAAATAAATTTTTAATTGAATCTAACTGGTTTGTTAAAAAATTAAATTTAGAATATTTTAGAAATTATTTAGTTATGATTATTATTAAAATATATTTTATTAAGTCTATCTCAGATGTTATTGAATTAATATTTATAGTTTACCGATTAATGTTTTATACTTATCGTTTCTGAAGTCCGTCGCTCGCCTTAAGAATATCATTCAATGTTCCGTTCGTATTTTGATACACCCTTTCTCGCCGTAATTTAATTAAATAATGTTCTTTCACTCAATTTTCATTTCATAGGTGACTTAATGCTATGAATAACGATAAGATTATTATATTTATTTAATACATTTTTACTTTCTCTTGCCTATATGAATATATAGGAAGGAAAGTATTGTTTTCATGTCGATTTTTCGAAATCGAGTTTTCACCGGATCTATACGTTTTCAGACCCCCTGAATCCAAAAAACATGTTTTTAGCGATTGGTCTGTGTGTGTGTCTGTGTGTCTGTGCGTGTGTGTCTGTGTGTGTGTGTGTGAACAGAATATCTCAAGAACGGAACATCGTACGAACTTGAAACTTGAAACTTAAGTTACATACCACTACCGGACGCGACACGAACATTTTCATCAAAATCGGTCAACCGGAAGTAGTAGTTTATTCGTATAATTTTTCAGTTTTTTGCGATTTTCTCAAAAACTGGTCCTACGATTTTTTTTAAAATCGCCTATTTTACTCAATTTTTTATTCTCTACAAGATAGGGTAGGCGCCATGTTTGCTGAAATTCTCGGTGAGGCTCTTTTCACGTAAAAACGTTGTTTTTTTAAGATTACGGCTTTAATATAAATTTTAGCGCAAAAACTTATATAATAAAAGTTGTAGAGAATTAAAAAACCTACAACTTTTATTTCAAACATTTTTTTGTATAACGCTTAGTTTAGCGGTAATTTGCGATTTTCTGTTTTTTTTCTCACGAAAACGTGAGAAAAATCGATTTTTTTAACATTTCGGTCTTAGTATGCATTTTACGACAAAAGTGTATATAATAAAAGTTATAGAAAATTAAAAGATCTACAACTTTTGTTTAGAGAATTTTTCTCTACAGAGCCTAGTTTAGCGTGAAAGTGTGATTTTCCGTTTTTTTTAAGCCAAATTGAGTTCGATTTTCATTTTGCGTCTTCCACTCATGATTAAAATAAGGTTATGTTTTTGAGGTTAGTTTTTGTTCATTTCTAATGTTTTAATACTAATGTTAGGTTTATTGTTAATTATTTGCATTGGCAAGAGAAAGTTGTGTGAGTGTTTCACACCAGATTTTTATAAATAAAACCGCGCACAAACCCAACCTTTCTGTACAAACTGCTCCGGTCAACAGGACGCCAAATCAAATATCCATTCACTTATATTAATTACATTTGTTTGATAATTTTTTAAACTTTCAAATGGAATATAAATTTGTGTGGTAAATATGTCTTTTGAACTTATTCGATGATCTGCGTAGATATTTCCATATATTTTTTTAATTTTAAAATTTTAATAATTTTTTTTAACTTTTAAACACTCTTTTGATTCATTTAAACAAAAAAACTTCAATCACTAAATAAACAGTTGATTTTTAATTTTATTAGCTGAGATTATTAAGTTATTTAATTTAATAATTTAGAAATAAGATGTTAATTAGAATTAGCCAGTTTAGTAGTTTACATAAAGTAAGAATTTTATTATAAATGTTTACTTAATTATTAATAGCAGTCAGGTTGGCTAACCAGTATTAGGGTTATTATCAGCTGATAATGAATTTCATTATTATACAAACAGACGTTGTGGTGAATAAAGTGAAGGTGTCATTTGTTTTTCAGAGGGCCTGGCATGCTGATAGCATACTATTCCACTCAGTGAGAAAGGCAAGTGTAAACCACCTCACTTCTCGTTTCACTTAGTAGAACCTCTAAAGTTCAAACCAGCCTTTCGGCTGATGACCTAAACAACAACACACATTATAGAGCAGTGGTTCTTAACCTGGAGGCGCCCTCCGGAAGGGGGCGTAGAAGAATTTCAAGGGAGACGTGAGTGTATTAAAAAAACTAAAAATGTAAAATTATAATTCACTAAGTTTTGTAGTCGCATGTATATTTTCAAAATTGTTATACTTGTTTATACATTGTACTTTAGCAGAGTCTAGCACTCGATTATTGCAATAACACGGTAATTGTCCTACTCTGGCAACACTTTGATCAGGCTTCTGTTTCATATTCCGATTGTAGGCCACTACTTTTTTGACCATTTGTAATGGTGATGGCGGGTGGGGCATGACCTTACAACAGTATTCAAAGGGGGTCACAGTGCCTGAAAGGTTGAGAACCACTGTTATAGAGGAATGGATTTGAAATAACATCTAATTAACTCTCTTTGTAACAATTAACTAAGAAATCACTGGTTATTTAATTAAAACGAAAATTTAAATTTAAATTAGCGTAGTTAAAGCTACGTTGGTCACTTTTGTATACGGAATTACTGTACACTTTCATGTATTCCGTTGTACACGCTGTTTTTAATTTTACTCTAGTTCAAGATTTATATTATGCATGTCACTTAGTTTTGTTCAAAGATTTTGTATTTCTTTAACAAACATATTCAGAATTAATGAACTTTGCATATTCTCTTTCTTTTAATATATCTGAATTTTCAGTGTAGCGTGATACTTTGTGATTCAATTGTATATTCAGAAACATCTGACAGATTAATTAGGAGGATCAGTTAATGAATCGTCCGAGTTTAACTAGAATATTGCAAGAGAAATCCTTGTAAAAATATCAATAGTTTACAAAGGTATTCCATTAGTCTTTCTGAATATCTATGAGAAATATGAAAAAGTAAAAGATTTTTTCTTACTCTCAGCATACACACACGTTTACGTGTATAATTTAGAGCAGAGCTGGCCCCCGGATTCCCGCTAATGGTTTAGCATCCGTACGGTCAAACGGAAGAACGCTACGTTTCTCGGCATACATAATAAAGAACGCTCGTCTGTTACTCTTAAACAGAATTGCAAAAGCTTCATTTTTAGAATCGCACTTTCACACTATCATGAAAAAAAGTATTGGCCTAATTTTGCAGAGTGCTTTTCGAGGGTTGAACAGGGAGTCAGACCATAGCTCTCTGTTCTGTTTTATAAGCTTACTGAATGTTTTTTTACAGTAGGTTCCGACTACGTGTATTATAAAGCTACATACTCATAAAGCCAGGAGACTTAGTTTGGAAATTAAGATAAAATTAATGAAACTGTTGTCGGATCAAAAGACTAAATTCTCATGTAATTTAATTAATTTATGTTACTCGAATCGCCTTCTGTTGTACTTTATACCTACATTAACGAATTTGTTTCATCATAATAAAGTTGGCTTCGTTTTATCGGTCACCTAATGCAATTTACTTTAGTAAATTCACTGTTTGTGTAAGCCCAGATTGGACAACAAAATGTTGCAAATATTCAAAGCTTTTTTTACAACGTATTGATTCACCATTAAAATGTATTTTTAATGGATAACCAAACCCACAAAATAATTCTATTAAAGAAACACTTTGAAAAGTAAAGTAACAGTAGCGAACATCAATATACACCTGACATTTTAGTAGCTGTGTACGTAAATAAATATTGTACGCAAAATTTAATTTTACGTTTCTTTTATGTAAAATAAAATGTAAAAATCCTGATAGATTTTTAAAATTTTCGGGTACGAGGATTATTAAGATTATGAGTACACAGAATTAATGAACTAGTAAGTATGTATTTGAATCATTCGTGAAAACTATTTTTATTATTTGTGAAAACTTTTGAAGAAATAATTTTTTTTATTATTATTTCTCAGGTTAACATTTTTTAAGGTAAATTATGAATTATACGGCAACATCTCTTAAACAAATCCTAACCAAAACAATAAACTATTCTATCATAAAAGATCATACAAAACCAATAACAAATATTCTCATTTACTAAAAACCTATTCAAAAGTCCCTATGGTTCGGTGAAAAAATCAAACGTAAACAGGACACATACTTTTCAAAACAAAATTTCTAAGTTTAATCACATGCAGTCCGTATTACTTTCGAAACTCTCATACATCAAGACCTCTCATAGAGATAATATATGTATGACTGTTATCAAATTATACACTTGTTTGCATTCAAAATTAATAAATCACAGGAATCCAGAGACATTATCACCCCCATACCTACCACAAAAGAGATTAAAAAGATGCTAGAATAGGGATCCTATATAAAACAGCGACTAGGGTTTGCTTCTGGGTGATTTCCTCGAACAAAACGAAAACAGGACATTACATACATACCTACATCATACATACTGCTGGTTGTACGAATATCGAGTTCTAGTTTCTAAATAAAGACAAAACGTACGTTACCTTTACAAACTGCCCATAACAGACAGGTGGAGTGCCAAAATAATTTACACTCAATCTGTTCGTTGCAGGGCTAAAATAAATAATTCTGTTTCTTATCATATGGACAGCCAATTAAATTACTGAAACATTTAAGAACAGAAGAGGTAGAGGTGTAAAAGATATTAATCAGAGTTATCTTCCCTGAAAGTAATGAATTTCATTATACAGCCAGACCCTGTGGTGAATGAAGTGAAGGTGTCATTTGCAGAGTGGAAATTATGTGCTTTTCAGAAGGCCAGACATGCTGATAAGCGTACTTTTCCACTCAGTGAGGAAGGCAGTTGTAAACCCCCTCACTCCTCGTTTTACTTAGTAAAACCTCTACAAGTTCAAACCAGCCTTTCGGCATATGACCTAAACAACAACCCTTACAAAAAATAATTTTTAATACAACTATTAATTTCAATTCCAACAAAATCTTAGTTTAAATTTTGTGAATTCACAGAATAAAAGTTGCAGTATTCTTATATTTACACAATATCTAATAAGATGAATGTTTATTTGTTTTTAAAGAAATTTAGATCGCATTCATAACTTGACTACAGTTTTCAACTCAAAACATTTTTCTTAAAGGGAACGTGTATGTTGAAAGAGTTAACTTTTAAAAACAAATTTTTAAAACATGAAGGAAACTAAACAGACAGGCGCCGATAAAAGATTTTACTTTCAAGTTAAGTGTGCGACTAAAGGAATCAATATTTAATCACGATTATTCCACGGTCTATGTAACATGCAGATTGTTTTGACGTTATTTAAATTGATTGAAATGGTTTTTCATGTCGTTCAACGAAATAGGAACTCGAGCAAATCACCCTAACTATGTATATGTTTGAAAATATTCAGATAAATATATATAGGTATGTGAATTTATCGCAAGTCGATTTTGAGAACAACAAAATCTAATTGAAACCCAACAAATAGGATTCATTTTAAGCAACTAAACGTAACCCCATCGAAATACAAAACTCTAACGTCGGTGATATAGGTGATGAGTTATACGCGAGCAGGTACAGGACTAATGCAATAGAATGTAGGCTATTGCAAATAAACTGGGGCTTCTCTAATGGAAGTGCCCTATTTTGATTTTTCACTGAATCCTTTTTGTAACGTCCAATTCACTTTATGGGCCTCCACTAATTAATTAGCAACAAAATAGAATCCTCTCTGTAAGCTTTCACCAACACTTGAAAGTACTATATTATGTTCAGTGCACCGTACAATTACTTCCAACTTGCCAATATTTATTAATTCTCCTGAACCCAAATAAATAACATAATATAAATTAGAATCTAAGTAATTAATGAATTTATATATTCATTAATTAAAATTCGTGGTAAATTTTAAAGATAAAAGAATTATTTTTTAATTGGAATTTCAATTTAGATATTTGTTTAATGAAATTTTTCTTTATTTTAATTATTTTACGTGAGCATATTATCAATTCAACCCTCTTTTATATTCAGTAACTTGTTTTTAAATTCTTTACTAGCAACCACTTCTCACTTCACTTTACGGAAAACTAAACTTAAAGCATTTCACTTCTCTTCTTACCGACCTTACACGTAAATGACATTTTACGATTGTTCGAATGAAACCACTTAACCCTTACAATGCCAGGGTCCTTAAATTAGGACGTTAAGAGTTCAATCAAAAAATGCCGGCGTCATTTTATTAGTAAGTTGACTAAAAAATTCATTGAATTTTTATTTTCGCTCGATTTTTACAGTAGGTATGTACCCTGAAAAAATACATGTAGATTCTGTTATGAGTGTAGGTAGCCTGATTAATATTGAATAAAAGACCTTCATGTTGATTAGGGCGTCATGGCTAGTATTTTTATTTTATTTTTTCCAATATATTAATAAATTTGTACGTAATGGTGACTTCGTACATATTTAAATTGTCTTTAAAGTGATATAAGTGAAGTTGGAAAACATAGTTTTTAGCGTGATTTTTTTTTTAATTAAGAAGAAAATTTCAGCAAATTTCAATGACGATAGGTATATGTATTTTATTATTTTCGTATAAAATATAAAATTTTATCCGTAATTTTACAATATATGCTAAGACATATGTTGAACGACAACAGAAATAATAAACGAGTTGAAAAAATCACGAGTTTTTCCAACAAAGACAAGGAGTTTAAGTTAAGATAGATAGATTTTGACTGTGAACTTATACCAAACATACAGTCTATTTTTAAACTCCGACGGGAAAAAAGTGGTGTTCAAAATAAAAATAATTGTTTTTTCGTAATTGTCTATCAAGATTTAAACAATAACTATATTTTTTTACTTTAAAATAACTAAAAAAGACAATGAAATTGATAACCAATTCCAATACTATAAAAATTATCGGTACGTGATCTTTAAAACGATATAAATATTAAGTATGTTTCCGTATTACGTTGTTCAATAGGAGTTGTTACTAAATGAGAACGTGTTGTGGGACGGAGTCGATATTTTTACTTGGTGTAGTAGCGTTCATTTAGTTCATTTAGACATTGCTTATGGGCTTTCCGTACTGCATTCTGAACGTTAAATCAACTATAGCCAGAGTTATCGTCTCTGAGAGTAATGAATTTAATTATACAGCCAGTTCCTGTGGTGATTGAAGTGCAGGTGTCATTTGCAGGGTTGAAAGTTGGTGCTTTTCGGAGGGCCTGGCATGCTGATAAGCTTACTCTTTTAACTCAGTGAGGAAGGCAATAGTAAACCACCTCACTGCTCGTTTTTCCTTAGTAAAACCTCTAGAGGTTCTAACTAGCCATTCGGCTGCTGACCTAAACAATACCAAAATTTTATCCGATAAAAAATTTTAAAATGTATGCGTACAATGTATACATAGAAGTAGTTCGTGAAGTCAAAAAAAATATTTCCATATGTTAACGATTTGTCTGGTCTGAAATTTAAATTATTTATTTTTTAGTTATAGTTTATGTAAAGTTGCATCGGCATCTTGGTCATTAGCGAATACTATGGGTTTCGGTACTGTAACGGTGGGTTAAAACCAACACTGTAACGTGTTAAAATTCCTAGACCCTAACCGGGAATCGAACCCGGGACCTTCCGTCTAATAGACTAGAGCACTAGTTACTACAACACGGAGGCGGCCAACATTTTAAATTTATTTTAACATGTTTGCCTATTGTCACAATCTTCATCTAATAAAATTACTTATTGGTCTAAAAAGTGTCGATGTGCGATCTCCTGTTCGAATACCCAATAATTAGTTAACTTGTTTTAAAATGATTTTGTTTATAAGAAAAACTGTTAACATGAAACTAATTTAAAAACAAAAAAAGCAATAGCTGTGTTACACGGCAGTGCTAAAGGATTGTTCTTCATGTTGTATAAAGAAAATTAGGATAATTTTTTTTTTTTTTTTTTTGTTAACGTCCGACTTTTTTGCAATTACTGCTAATGCAGACGGTGAAGGATGAAATGATTTTTTGTAACGTATGAAAATATGCCGTGCTTGAATGGGATTCAAACCCAAGATAAGGATAAGATGAAAAATTTATGTTTTCATGTGTATTAAAATTTATTTTAAAATTTCGGGATATGAATTATGTATGATTTAGCTATACAATTTAGTTTATATTTTTCTCAAGAATTTCTTAAGTTATTTCAATGGATTTATTTCCTAAATATACCGGAATTTTCAAATAAATAAGTTTTATGACCCTAATTAACAAAAATTCAGTGGTTTATCGGTAAATATGCATTAAAATTAGTTCATTAAAATGTATTCCTTCTTGATGGGTTAAATTTACAGTTTTCAGTTTTTTACTTTGTACATAACAAGCTACCACCTATTATTGGCAATCATTCCTAAGACGAAGGAAGGGCTTTATAAGGAGTTGAACTAACAGAAATAGCAGTTTCTTAGAAGACATTGGTTTCTGTCCCGCCCAAATCGAATCCACGCAACTTAACAAATCCTACTACGTCAGCACACTATCAGCCAGTAATGGTTTCCTAGTTACGATTTGAATGCTAATTTATTATTTTGTTGGACGTGCCTGTTTGTTGAAGGGAAAGTTCAAATTTACATACCTCTATTACTAAATGGTTCATTCAGTATGCGTATCTCCAAAAAAATAAAGATATTGATTGTAAACTAAAAACTATTTGTTTTAATTCAGGTGAACTGTAAAGTTTGTACTATTTAATTTTTAAATGCTGAGGTAATAGTCAATCAACACGCAAATGCTCACTTAACAGAAACAACTAGGCCTAAATTATACGTATATCTTTCTTATATTTTATGAACTCACTAGGTTTTAACATCTTGTTTCTAAAACTAGCAACACCTCGCTCTCTGTTCTTCATACTTTTAATTAAATTTATCAAATTTAGATTTATTTAGAACTCCTTTATAAACAATGTTTGTGGTTCTTTTGTTCTAAGGCAGCAAAATGATTTGATTTTTTGCACTTCCAGATCTAGGCAATACGACATTAATTTACTAGTTTCAAAAATAATAAAATTCATTAGGCTATGTTATTTAAGAAAAAATATAGACTAGGTAAAATCTATTCCTTAAAAAAATTGTATAATCTCGTTGAGTTTTTTAAGGTTTACATAAATTTTTCTTAGCAGAAATTGGATGTAACATTATTTTTTGGATATCTGTCCCGTAAATATTTTTTCAAATTTTAAAAAACGACAGAGTAAAGTATTGGATATATACTTTAGATCGGTACTATACCTGACTGCATAATACAATAATATACTGTATACCAGTAGTTCCCAGGCGGTGGTACGCGTACCACTGGTGGTACGCGAAGTAGATAAAACCCTTATATACAAAATAAAAAATACAATTAATCTCTCGCTTCGAAATTTTGCCGTTTTTACATTCTTCCAGTACGAGCTCATTAACTTTTCTTATTTTTTGATATTTTATCACTGCATTGTTTTCAATTTAATTCACTTGAAGTAATATAGTTTGTATTTTATATATTTTTACCTTAAAATAAAAATTAGTAATGTAAATTTATATTAATTCTTTGTGTATTTATACCGTATATATATAAGCGACTATGCAAATATGAATATGGATATGGATGCAAATATGGATATACCGGGTGTCCCACGGAATTTGAACCACAGGGAAATAGCATTGATTTTTATTAATTTTTTGATATTTTCTTCCCACGAATAAATGAAGACTTGTCAGGAATCATTAGAAAATGTTTAGACCTTTTAAAAAATATTAATTTTGATACATTTAAGCTGTATTTTAGCTTAAATACAGAAATACATGAATTTGTAATAGTTTTCTATTTAAGCATTGTAAATTTTATAACTTTACGCATTGTTATGTTCGGATTAAAAAAAAATTGAAATTGAAATCGGTTTTGTAGTTTCTTAGATTACTTCGGACAAACAATAATAATATTATTTCTTATAAAATTAGAATAGATTCGTGTTTTTCCTTTTAATAGAAAAGGGTGTGACAATAGAATACAGAGAAATTCTTGCGTAAGACTTAATAAGTTCGTATTTGGATGTTTGTCAATCCATATTAAATGGTAAAAGATATATTACATATTAACTGGTTGCGCCATTTTTATTTTTTTTAAATATTTTTACTGGGATGAATGGGATGACAGGAGAGTTCGAAACTATAATAATTTTTTCTATATTTTTTCTTTAAAAAAAAATCACGCTTATTTTTTCACTGCGGTCTCAAGCGTTTTTTACGTTTCTAAGCATTTGCGTTAATGCACTAAATTTTTCGGGTTTGCAATAAGGACTAAACCATTTTATTCAGCATATTCTCAGCTATTTACAGATCTATTAGATAATAGTTAATTAATAACGAAAAATTTAAATTTATATTTGAAATTTGTACTGAAAATTTTAAAATCGATCATCTTAGGAATTTCAAATTTTGTGTGAATTTTTGATACGTATTTTTCATGGGGTAGAAGACAAAAATCTGAAACTTACGAAAAAGAAAAGTTATTTTTACTAGCTTTTTCATGAAATAAAACAATTCCTGTGTATTTTACTGAGAACAGAGTTATAGCATGTACAAAATCATAAAAAACACAATTTTATGAGTTCCTTTTCATAATAAAATATGAGTAGCACGTCCTCCTATTTAATTAATTGTTGTTTTTCTCGAAGTAGGTAGATAAAAGTAGAGAATTCGATTATTATTTATTTTCATTTTATCTTTCTAGAATAAACTATCTTCTCAAGTATATCAAACAGCCGCGTTTTTAACGAGATTAAGTTTTGTGTTTGGAAAAGGTGCGGATTAAGCTCAGATGTGTTGAGTATTGAAAAGAGGCTTCGCCCGTGATAAGGAAATAAAGTGATATTGTTTGTTAACTAAGTATACACTGTTGGTAGATAAAGGTTCATTCATAATACATTTTGATGGGTAATGGTTAACCTTCTTTTTAGTTAAATTTAGTTTAAGCTCTGCGTTTGCAATAACATTTTGTAATCAATCTAGTCTGAACAATTTAATATTGTAATTGTTTGAAATTAACCCGAATTGCTTACTTATATAAATACAGTATTAAGCTACAAATGAGTTTCAGATGCTTTTAATTATAGCCAAGATCTATGTACAAGGTAAGTTCCTACTTGAAATCAATACATACTTTTTGTACTGTTATTAACCGTAATTACGTAAAACATGATCCATAAAAAAATTAATTTACTAGTTAAGACGTGTCAAGAAAATTGACTGTATTTAATTCATCATACAACGTGAAAAAAATCGTTAATAAAAATTAGCTTGGAAATTATTGTTACTTCGATATAACGAATACCTCGATTTAACGAATTTTTTCCCAGGATTCTCGATTTTGTTATATCGAAGTTTGACTTTATATATTTAAAAAGTAATTTAAAATATAGTCTCAACGTATAAACTCCTAGTATTGTGGAATCGAACCTAATACGAGAAGCACTTCATTTTGCTACCATTATACTAAATGTTAGTTTGAATTTACGAGTTAAACGTATAATAAAAGGACAAAAAAATTTTCTTTTTTACATTACTGTGGTTACAATAAAAATACCTTTAAATGTTGGCCTTATCAAGATTTTAGTATCTAATCTTCTTTATACAGTTGTAAAAAATTGTAGTCAAGTATAAAATAGCTAATAAATTTTGTAAAGAAGAGTACCTAGATTTATATTTTATGGAAAAGGCAAGAACCTAGTAAGATAAAGGGGAGTTGATCCAGTGTGGTTGGTGGTTCTTAAGACCCGCCCCTAAGAAGTCACATAGTCTTTTTGAGGGCGGTAGCATCGCTGAGCTAAGCGCTTCTTAATGAGAAACCACAGGAAAAAATCTATTCGCATATACAACAGTCAACGATTGGCTGTTCTAGCTAAAACCTCAATTCCCGTATCGAAGACTATCTCGTGATCTTCGTAGTGGAATAAGAGAGGAAAAGGGGAAATAAAAGAACGAATTTGTGGAAGGGGCGGGTGAGGACATTTTGTCAACTCTACCCGACTTTATCTAAAATCTCTTTTTCTCTAAAAGCTGTGTTAGACATTTATCCTTGTGGATTTACCGAACAGGAGCAAAACGTTTTTTCAAGCTCAAACAAAGACTTGATTGCATTGTCAACTGTCGTTTAATAAACTTCAATGCCATATAAATCTTTAAACCTATTTACATTCTTTAAAACATTATTCTTGGCTAAAAATTTTAAAATATTCTAACAAAATCTACATTCATATTGTTAACCATAAAAAATAATAAAAATAATGTAAAATAGATCTGTCTTATTATTTAAATTTAAAAGCAAGATCACTTAAATTTGTACGACAATCATTTTCAATAAATTAACATACGTTCCAAATAGTAAGACAAAACTTTTCATTAAACTAATTCTAAAATAATATAAATTATAAATTAAAAAAACCCGAGGAAAATGGAAATTCTTCTAAGTAATAACATAATTACATAATATAACATACAATTTTACTTTCTCTTGCCTATATGAATATTATAGAAAGGAAAGTATTGTTTTCATGTCAATTTTTCGAAATCGAGTTTTCACCGGATCTACACGTTTTCAGACCCCCTGAACCCAAAAAACATGTTTGTAGCGATTGGGCGTGTGTAAGTGTGTGTGTGTGTGAACAGAATATCTTAAGAACGGAACATCGTGCGAACTTGAAACTTGAGTTAGATATTACTACCGGACCCGACAAGAACGTGTTTAGTGAAAAAAACATTTTTCCTTAGCACTTGATTATTTATTTTTATTATTACAAGGGATTGAGCTTGTTTTTCACAATTAAATGCATTCATTAAGTTAACATTGTTGCAAAATATTAAAAAAACAAATTTAAAAAAAAAATGGACTCAGCCTGTTTTTCCCCGATTTAATTGTAGCCTTTCGGGTAGGTACAGAAATTGTTAGTATTTCTTAGAGTAATCACTAACATTACTCGTACCAGTATTTCAGCTTTTTATACCGCATTTCAGCTCTCCAGGTGATCAGTGAGTTAGGAATTAATGATGAGTGAATGTGTGTCAGACAGTGAGGAAATTTTCACATTTACTTAAATATAGGTACTATTTTACTTTACAAAAAGCAATGCATTGTATTTTTGCAGATAATCGATTTTACTAATACCTTGAATATTACGTAATATTCTACCGTAAAACTACCTGACCAAATAACCTTACCCACAAAAAAATCAAGGCCGGTCCAATGGTGTAGTAGTTAGCACAACTGGCTTCTACGCCGGGGTCCCGGGTTCAATTCCCGGTCAGGTCTGGCTTTTTTTCATCACTCATTTTCATATATCATCATTCTCCACCGTCTGCATTAGCAGAAAATGCAAAACAGTCAGTCGTAAAACAAAACAAAAATATGTTACTAATCTTCGTTGTCTCTAAACCTCGTGTGGTATACTACTGCAAATCATACTCTGTATAAAGAGACGTATTGTATTTTAGAAAGTCGTGATCATTTTAGGAAAATCTCCCCCAAGTTCAAAATATTTAAATATCTGGCATAATTGGTTGACTTAGTACTCAATAGAAACAGATAATTTATAGTGGTATTTCATTAGAAATGTTATAGTTAATTTTTTGAAATTTATTGTGCTGTACGGATTTATGATCATTTCGAACTACTACAGAAAACTGATTAATAAAATTTTTGTAATCTACCGAACTAAATTCTTAAAAACGAACGATAAGAGGAACTAGAATATTAACTAAAAAAGAAATAAAAAAGTAACTACGAGGCGATAAACTGAGAAAAGACAAATTGTTCAACTGAATTTGATGCTGAGTTCACAGATCTTAATGATAACTTGTGGCTGAGCATCTTTTATTGATGAGCGTAAAAAACGAATGAGGGGTTCATTGAGGGCGACTATCATTAAATTCGACAGTGGGGAAGTATCCCCCAAGTAGGCAGACTGATTGCTTTTGTTATCTTTTCTTTTTGTCCGTTATTTTGAATGACAAAAAAGAAATTGACTAATGATACGTGGAGGCTAAATAAAGAAAGAGCATCACAAAATGTTCTCATTTCTATTTTAGCTTTTTTTAAACAAATAAAACTTTGTTTTAACCAAATGCAACAGTTTCAATATTTAACCAATTTCTTCCACAAATTACTTCAGTAATTTAAGCTTATAAAGAGAAATGAAATATTATAATTTAAATCGCCGTTGATCCAATTTCATGGATGAGTATATGATGCACGGTTAAAATAAATTTAATAGCCTACCGATTCTTTAAAAGAAAAAGTAGCAGATGACACTTTTATTATTTTTGACACCGAAGACAGGCTCCAATATGCTATTTTATAAGTTGTACAAAATTAGCGCAGTTTGGCATGAGAATATCGGCGCAAAAATCAAACATTATGGCATTCAAGGGAAGATGGCCGGTCCACTCAAAAATTATACTTGGCAACCGAACTATAGAACAAGTTCGAGAAATATTTAGGATGCAGGAGTTCCTATTGACATGAGTGAAAAACTGGCAAAATTCAGCGCTATATGCGGTTCTATTCGCAGTACAATAGGAAAGAAAACGAGACAGTACACCCAAACGAAATTTTATAGAGCAATGGCTGTACCACTCATATATGAGTGAAACATGGTGTCATTACAGAGGAATGAATCTCGTATCCAGGCTGCTGAAATGAGATTTTTGCGGGGAGTCAAGGGTTGTACCCGGTTAGAGTATGTAACGAAGCTATACGCGCCGAGCTAAATATTCAGTCACTGTGGGAAACATTAAGAATGGTAGAAACTGGTCCAACCATTTACTTCACAGATTTCCTCTGCGAGCATGGAAATATAAACCTAGAGGGAAGTGAGGCTTAAGAAGACCTAAAAAGAGATGGATGCCGGAACAGGCCAATGAGCTTAATCCTTGACTGATGAGGATGATGACCGATTCTCAAAGCTTAATTCCATATTTTTACTTAAAAATTCTAATTTTTTAATAAAATTCTGAAGGTAACAATTTTAGAACCGTTTTTATTTAAACATCCTACTTTATTTTTATCTTCGTGATTCCATTTTAACTTCTTAAGGCATAATAATCCTTAAAGTTAGGTACCTCGTTACACACTGACAGACTTGGTCTTCACATCTAGTTATAAAACGTACGTCTTCAGACCAACGACGTAAACAATCTTCTCCTTTTTCAATATTTTGTATAACCTCCATTTAAAATTAATTGTTTATGGAACATTTTTGAAACCGATTAAATTGTATGGCAGCTAAATGTATGGTTTCACCAAACCGTTTCTCATGTCAAAAATACAAATTTCAATCTTAAATGCTCAGGACAATCTCTGACGCTTTTGTTTACGTTTCAAATAGAAATTTGGGTACAAATTAATACTCTCATTACGTAAAAGATTTATTTATGAGCTGAATTGCCTTTAAGTATAAAGGACATCAAGTAAATAACAATTTAATACTTTTCTAATAGGTATATGAAAAATTTGATCTACTTGCTATTCGAATACTTTAAGAATAATAACTATTTTACTATAAGCTAATTTATAAATCCTTCGATATTTGAGATGAAAGTGGAGGTTTTCAACAAAAGAATTTTTAGATCGAAAATTTCAAATTTCTACTGCAAAAAAATAATATTATCAACTGGTTTTCATGGTAACGAAAATAACTTTGATATCTTTTTCGTTGATCAAAATTAAAAAGTGAATTAAAAAATGTCTTTCGAAGAAGAAATTAATAGAAGAATTGAAAGTAAAATAAAATGGAATCATGAAGAAAAACTAATAAGATTACGACAGGAAAAATGGAGATTAGGAACTTCTTCGATTGATACAGTTTTAGATCACAAAATGAGATGGTCAATGCTTGGACATTTTTTGTATGAATTAAATTGTGTGCAACTTCAAGAACAATCTATACAAAATGAAAAAATTGGCATGTACAATTTAGATCATGCTAGCGAGGTAAGTTTTCTTAAATTTTCCGATAATCAATTGTAAGGGTCTTTCCTGCCATTTTTTTTTTTAGTGCAGTAAAATCTACAACATATTCGATTACAGAATAATAAGTAGACGAGTTGTTTTAAAATGTATCATGAACAAAGAAAACCCCTAACGGAGGAACTTCGTGATTTTATGTCTTGTCTTGCAACTTTAAAACAAGTCAGCAGGAAGTCTTTGTTTTAGTTACTGAGTGTCGTTTAAATTGTCTCAGTAGGATGGCCGGATTATTTGTTTGTGGTTCTGGTCTTCTCTGGTATTGTGTACTGAAAGTGTCAACTTCTTGTTAAGTTGTAAAAATGTTTAAATCTCAAAAATCTTAAAAATGTTTTCTTTCGGCATCTATTCTACCAGACTTTTATTCTACTCAGACATTATTGAAAGTGCTCAGACGCTGTTGTTGGATCTTCAAGGATCTTTTTGAACGCCAGTAAAGTCAACAAATCTGGCTGTTGTAGTGTTTGTATCAATAGCTATTCGGCGGTGTACAACCTGTACAGGAATTGAGCAAGAACACTGCTTTTAGAACTCCTGCGTAAGATATAAAAATTTGTTTCCGCTGTTTGAAACTTAACAGAGATTTTCCGGTCAAATAAGATTTTATTAATGAAAGAGAGAATAAGAAAGATTTTATTTTAACTTAATTTGTAAACCAGTATGCCATACTTTAACGAAATCTTGTTTTTTATCAAGATAAGATATTGCAACAAACTTTTATTTTCCAGAACTCTGTTAATGTTGCATACGAGTCTGTTATCTTGTTCAGTTGTAAAGGATACTCAGTTCTCTAAGCCCGAATTGATGACTCTGAATCAGACTTGCCGTTAAATAAATATAACCTGCAATATTTACTAATATTATCCACCCTCTGTAATATTGTTTGAATGATAGTCTTAATTTTTTTGTGTATTAACAGAGATTCATGTTTTTGAAAATTTCAAAAAGTAATCAAATTAGATTATATAATGTAAGGGATCTGTAAGTTTAGACATGTAGCCTACAGTATAAAACATTTATTATAACATAATATAAATGCATTTGGATTATATTGCCCAAATATTACAATTATCATTTTAAGAAACCAACAGAACCAATTTTATTTTTTGTTAGGGTAAAACATGTAAAAATAAATAGTAAATTACGGTACTATCCTGGTAAAATATACGAATGGCCGTAAGGTGATCCACTCCGTAAAACTCCAAAAAAATTGATTTTTTTTTATAGATTTTTGTGCTAACCTGAAATCTCGGGACAATTATTATTAATAGGTAGGTGGGTAGTTAGCTTTTTATAACTCGATTTTAAAATATTTGTTTTTATGCTCAATGTTGTCGCTAACCATTAAAATGTTGATATGAATTTGCTTAAGTAAAAAAGACAAGACAAAGTAAACATAAAAACAGTGTAGATAACCGTCCGTAATCAAAACAATTCCATAAAGCTTTACATGTTTGAGGAAATCAGATTTGTATTAGTTTAAAAAAAACTCATTAACGATACAATCAGTTACTTTTAACAAAAATAATAATAATAATAAGAGACATTTTTACTAGAGATTTCTTTAATATTTTACGTCAGACTGTTAAGCAGGTTAAGGTAATACATGCAGTAAAGGGTGATAGATAAAAATGAGTGATGAAAAGATACCAGACCTGACCGGGAATCGAACTCGGGACTCCTGACGCAGAAATTAGTTGCCCTGGCCACTACACTAAAATTATTATTTCACAAAATCAATAAAATTTTTCAAAAATTTTAATTAATCAACAGGAAGGTGCAGCCAGGAAAGAGAAGGTTAATGATTTAACAGATGATCTTGAAAGTGTATTAAGCGAAGTGATTCGAACCAATAGGTATGGGGTGGTTACAAAACCAAAAATTTTAAATCGTTTAAAAATTTTACGGATAACTGGAAATAGTGTAAGTTGCTACTTTGCTTTAAATTAATTTTATGCTTTAATACACGATCATTTCATATTTTCAAAACATATTGTATTTTGAAGTTATTAGTAATAATTACAATTTGATAATCATTTTTGTTGAGTCTGTCAAATTTCTGAATGGCTCACAACCATGCCTTACATCACATTGTACTGGTGGTTTTATTATTCACAAACAGCAGACTCTCAAAATTAATTGTGCAAATAATTTTTTGCAACACAAATAACATTTTAATTGGGATTAATGTTCAGCGGGTCTCAGAGTAACAAAGATTTGTGATCCGCTTGATAAAGTCTTGATACAATTCAATACATATTTTCTGGAAGTTTAAAATTGTTAATGACTACCGAAAATTATCAAATAATTAAAACTTATTTCCTTCAGGTATAAAGACATTAAAAAACTAACAAAATATTTTGATAAAAATATCATAAATTAAGAAAATAAAATAGAAAGTAGAGAAGAAAACAACTGGAGACCTCAAAAATAAAATTTAAGTTAGTTATAACCCACCAGGTTGGTCTAGAGGTAAAGTCGTCGCCAAAATCAGCTGTTTAACAGCTGATTTTCGGAGACGAAGGTTCCTGGTTCAAATCCTAGTAAAGGTAGTTACTTTTATACGGATTTGAATGCTAGACAGTGGTTATCGGTGTACTTTGATGGTTGGGGTTCAATTAACCATACACTCTCAGGAATGGTCGGCCTGAGTCTGTACAAGACTACACCTCATTTACACGTCATACATATCATCCTCATCTCATTGGGTCATGGGGTTGCTTATTGTTCTGAATTGAACAGATTGGAACGTACACATATTAGGAATTAAAAAAAAACAAGTTAGTTATAAAAAATTATTATTCTTATTATTTTCAGATATCTGAATTTAAATCAAGAAGGATTAAAAAGCTCAATAATCTAGAATTACTGGTATTAATTGGAAACGGACTTCAAACAATAAAGGGTTTTAATATACCATGTCATGTAAAATACTTAGAACTCTTCCTTAATTCAATAAACAATTTAAAGGAACTCTGTGAAGGAATGCCAGAAGAAATGATATATCTTGGATTGAATCGAAATTTGTTAACAGACGGTCAGTCATAAATTGCATTTACTTTTAAGTTATACATCCTGTTACGTGTTGTCAGTTTGTATGCAACAAATCCGAACCAATGAATAGAATCTGGCTTTCGGCTAGGATGGCCTATCAGGCCATCAAGGTCGGTACTTCATTAATTGCGTTACATTATGATTAATGGACTTATTTATTCATCATAATTTTTTAGATTCTCTAAAGAATGAAAATGTATTTTCCGCTGGCTCTATCTCAGTGTTAATGAGTATATCACATATAGTTTAATAATTTTACACAAATGCATCTATACTCAATGACGTGTTTGAGACTACTGTTCAAATGAACATAATTAGAATTACTAACTGTTCTGAATACATTAGTGAAATTTTCAGGGAAGTTCTCTCCTTCCTCATCTCTTTCCTTATCTTTACTTTTATACTTTTTTTATTGATGCTATAACTTTTATCGTATGCCTATAACGGGTAGGTGAAGTGTTAAATTAATTGCACTCCATCTGCAGTTTCCAGGGCAACAAAAAGTAGTTCTGTTTCTTATCACGTAGTCAGCCAATTATATGACTGAACTATTTAAAAACAGAAAGGTAGAGGAGTCAGAGTTATCTCCTCTGAGAGTAATGAATTTCACTATACAGCCAGACCCTGTGGTGAATGAAGTGAAGGTGTCATTTGCAGGGTGAAAAGTAGGTGCTTCTCAGAGGGCCTGGCATGCTGATAAGCTAACTCTTTCAACTCAATAAGGAAGGCAATGGTAAACCACTTCACTTATCGTTTTACTTAGTAAAACCTCTAGAAGTTCAAACCAGCCTTTCGGCTGTTAACCTAAACAACGACTTTTATCGCTTGGTATAAAAACAGTACCTATGACATACTGTCCTAAATTTAGACATACAGTATTATTTGAATTTATTATTATAATTATATTCTAACTTATCTGTTTAATCATATTCTTAATAACATTGCTGGTTAGTTTCCGCTGACGTTTGTATAGATTATGGTGTAACAATAATAATCACAAAATAAATATAGTGAATAAAATACGCACAATTTACTTGTGTTTGCAAAGGCTACGATAGCTAAATGTTTTCATCATGAATATTAGTTCCAAACTCCCGCAAGAAATTCATGGCCAATACTACAATAGTCTCTACTATGTCATCAAGTGTAAGTAATAATTGATTTTAGTACATCACTGAATAGAACTGAAGGATGGAAGAGAAGCGGGTTAACTCTGGATATTCGTACCGCCTGCATCCAACGGTTGTTTCCCGATTTTTGTGGTTCTATAGTAACAAAATTGTTGAACAACCGACCAATAATTGTTTATCAACTTCTAGCTGCTTTGTAGAAATTAATACGTACAAATAGTGCTGATTTATTGTGGCCGGTCGTCAGTTGGAAACGTTACGAAGTCCCTGGTATAAGTTTTGGCCAACACACCATCTTAAAAAGCGGTTCGAGTATCGCATAACTTGGCCGACTAAGAACAACTTTGCCCAAAATACCAACAGAATAAAGTTACTGATATTTTTTAATTTAAGGAAATACATTACCTGGATTATTTATTTAACTAAACTCTTTTAGGGGTAGGAAAATACGACTGCAAAACCCGTAGGCCCGTTGGTGTAGAGGTCAGCGCAACTGGTGTATATGCCAGAGGTTCCGAGTTCATTCCGGATTAATTCTGGTATTTTTTCATATTTCTATTGCCTTATAGAGGCAAACCTATGCGCTAGCCAAGCCTTGTGAGCCATCATCCAACAAAAAGAAATGAAATTGTTTGAGTACTTCTGTTAAGAGAAAGGCCGTACAGCGGACGCCAAATAAGTCGGATTGAGTCCAAATAACAGTCGAATAAGTTCAACTGCGCGTACAGTTCGGATTCAGTCGGTAGATTTCGTGGCTTATCACCGAACTGCCTATTAATTCACATGCGCTGAACAATGTAAATTATAATCTATTAGCGACGTTAAAAACATTCAAGTTGTAATCATTGTATACAATTTACGCCTACCACCCATACATACATACATACACGTTACAGACTAATGTTTTCAGGTTAGCTAATATATAACGTTGCTAGAGCGACGCGACTCTGATCACAGCTAGTACAACAATGACCCCCACCACTCGCTGAGGCAACCGAGCGCGCCATTACCAAAATAAACCTTCTGCGCACGAAGAAACCCAGCAAGCTTATTTAGCGTCCGCTCTACTCCTGCAATGTTTCGAACGGTCAATTTGTAACATCGTTTAGGTTCGGCTGCGCTCCGCTTTTTAGGTCATGTAATATAACAACACTTACCACTGTATACTGGGTGGAAGGTGCTCGTTCTCCTGCACCGAAAAGAATTTGGAGCGATGAAATCCGGCAAATGTTTCTGCCAGGGATGGTCGGTAAGGTCCGACAGGGAATGGATGACAACCACAAAACAAATTTTTAAGACACTAAACAGTAGACCTAAGGTGTAAATGGTTTAAAGAAGTCAGAAAGTATACTGAAAAACCCGCAATAAACTGAGAAAATTTAATAAACCGAACCAACTTCAGACAATAATTACGGACCAGCTTCCATGAAGAGTAACATCACCTCACGTAGTCTAAATTGGCCCTGTACGAGCGAAAAAATACTGGGTGGAAATTATAAGTTGAAATTTCCCTTGAAAAAACGAAGGGTTTTAATTTTTTAAGCACTTTGAGGTAATAGAGGTATTAGTTGTACACATTACGCCAAAACCGACATCCCCGAAAAAAATTTTTATCTACGGCACTGATAGACTACATATGAGAAGTAATGTGTGCCATTTTTCCTTCAATAAAAATTAAAAATAAAGCCCTGGCATACGGAAGACCGATATATGTCTGACATAAGTCAAATACAATGGATAACTGACCAGTTTATGGACCAAAACTGACATCGGATCAATTCGAAATAGGTAGGTTATGATGAATGGTTGATCTGCCGAAAGGTTTTTAAGCGGAGGGACGGTGGATATCTCGAATGCAGGAGTATACTTCCATTAATTTATCTGTTAGGTCGTAATTTTATTTAACGTTGTTTTAGGTAATAATATTATACGTAGGAAATAAATCACCCCTACTCCTTTTGGAGCCAATATCATCCCCTACCTTTAGCTCTGGTCACCCTATTTTTTCCCTCATCTATCCGCCCCCTTCCATCATAGTCATTCACTCATACATCTCTTGTTAATTTCAAATGTCACATGTATTTTTTAATATATTTGTTTATTAATTAAGTCGGGTATGAACAAACTCAACTCTTACCAGTGCTATTGGTATCACAAATTTATTAAATTATTAGGAAATGCATATTTATCAATATACGGTTGACAACCCCACAAAAATACGGTATTTTGTTTTATTTTGTTATTCTGTAAAAATATAAATATGAGAGAAATATTCAATGGAAATTAGCAGTATCAACAATTTTTGTTTCCCGTTGTTTTTTTGTCTCGTGCAGAAACCCTCCCTCAATGTTATTGTATACCGAGGTAATGTCACTGTTAATTCAATTTTTTATTGAATTTTTAATATTTGGAGGTCAGAAACATTCATTTTTTGACGCTAAATAAATTACTGTAGGACCATTTTTACGAGTTGCAAAGGGAAACTCATGATGTTCAAGCCTATTAACACTTTACGTACATTAAACTAAACATTTACTAATGAAAAATGTTGGTTGATTATTAAAAATTGATCATCCATTCATTAAACCTTCTTTATGACATAAAAAAACGAAGTAAAACAATGTTAATTTTTGTTATATTTAGGGGTTGAAAAATTAACTGAAATAAATTATTTACAGTCCATTACAAAATAAATATATTTATTTATCAACCCTTACCAGTCAAAAATTTATTTTAAAAATAAATGGAATATTTTTCCCAAATGTTAATTGTCTATGAAAATAAAAAAATAACACAAAAGGAATTTTTTCATAACACTTTTCAGTTAAGTATGCACTGAAGTATTATATAAAAATAAAATACTATCTCAATGATTAAGATTGCAGAAGCACATAGATATATTTTTTATGAAATAATTGACCGTAGATTAAACGGTGTTTTGTAAATGACAGCTAGAGCTGTCATTTACAAAACTACCATACAATTAACCAATAGTGCAAGATATACCTGGAACTTTAAACAGGAGTGTAAATAATTGGTAAATAAACGTCTCTGTGGGGCCATGCACCAAAAGCAGTGTGTAAATAATAAGAAAGAAAAAAGTAACTGTAATCCAAAAGTGAAACAACCTTGTGTTCAGTTAAGGGCACTAGTGCGCCCTGTACCTGTAATGGTAATGTAGGTAAAACATTTATCTCTGGAACTATTTGAGATAGCTTCAAAAGTTTATTTTTAAAAATGCTGTAAAAAAATAATTTTTAATACTTTTACTCAACACAGTTTCACAATACTACCACAATTTTAAAGTGAAATTTTCAAACTGTATGTTAGCATTAAAACCTGAAAATTGATTATTTTTTTAATATTTTACCTGCACCAGTTCCCTTAAAAGTAAGGTTTCTCTCTCCCTCTTTAACATTATGTAATGTATACTTAATGACATGTTTAGTTGAGACTACTGTTCAAATGGACACAAGTAGAATTTACTAACTGTTCTGAACACATTACCATGAAATTTTCAGGGCAATTCTCTCCTTCCTCACTCTCTTCCTTTACCTTTACACTATTTTTATTGATGTTATAACTTTTATCCCTCTGTATAAAAACAGTAATATGACATAATGTCCAAAATTTAGACACACAGTATTATTAATTGAATTGATTATTATAATTATACTCTAACTTATCTGTTTAATAATATTCGTAATAACATTGCTGGTTAGTTTCTGTATGGCAAAGGCTCCAATAGCTAAATGTTTTCATCATGAATAGTAGTTCCAAACTCCGGTAAGAAATTCATGGGCAATACTACTCAATAGTCTCAACTAACTATGTCATCAAGTATAAGTAATCTAAGTACTTGACAAATTTACACAAGATTATTTACTCTTATGAAGCTCCAAGACTGTACAGCTGCAAAGTTAAATAACAAAGTCCTCCTCATTTTTCCGTGAACTGCAATTACTACAGAAGGCTACAACTAGTTGTATAAAAATTGAATGTCACCCTTCCACAGTGATTCACTTGAACAAACCTCTGCCAGTACAAACCCTCTACCACACAAAAACTGGAAGACCCACAGTTAGTTTCTTGGGTTGCAACAATTAATATCATTAGCGACACAAAAAGTGATTAAAACAGAACTGTCTATACAAGTATAGAATACAGGTTATACTCGTACTTAAATTTTTATAGAATTTCATTACAATCATAAGAAATTGAAACTGAAACAACATTGCACATGGGTACAATCTTGAGTACTAACATACTCTTTTCTCTGCAAAAACAAAACCTGGTTTTACTCTGTCAAAACAGTTAATATGAAAAGAAGTTCTCAATTGTATAAATTTGAAGAAAGATACATATACTAAGATCGTTGAAAAAATATCTGTTGTCAAAACAACAAGGTTTTTCATGGGGTTCAATTACCAAACTTCAACTACAGATAAAGATACTATTGATGTAATCACTCTTCGAAGGTTTTTTTATACTTTCTACCAAGTCTGGCTGCCCACAGCTGCTGTTTATATGCAGTTTATATGCAGCTAGCCATTTAATGGTCCTCTCCTATCTCCTCATCTAAGGCTCCAAATCCTTAGGCCAGGGAAAGCTGTGTGTACCAAAGTATGAAAAGCAATTCAGGATCAAGAAGCTTAAATGCATTGTAACAAAATTATACACAATACCGATTTATGCGGCAGACACAATGACAGGAGGAAGGAAGGCAGAGAGGTGCAAGTAGCAGAAGCAGCTAAGAGAAGTAAATAAGAAAGACAAGAAGAGATAATGACAAATATTGTAATTAATGAACAATTGGCGATGGAGAGCCCGATCCACCTTATCAGGCTACAATGGTTTTTTGGTCATATCAGCAGGATGGAGGAGGGTAGACTGCCTAAAAGGATGATGAACTTTGAGATGAAGGGAAAAAGACCAAGAATGAAGTGGATGGGTACAGTTATGGATGATTTAGTGAAAATACACAATGCCTAAAGTGAAAATTAGTCACGAGTCAGGCAAGAACAATCTTTTGTTGCATATAAATTAACAGCTAAAGGTGTTAATTTATATGCAATAAAAGTTATATGCCCTTCTGGTAACTAAATTCGAAGTTATGACAATGGTTAACCCTAGAGAAGAATGGAAGGTAAAGATGTAGTACTGTGTGCAACCTACCATGCCTGTGAAGCACAATGACAATATTTAAAGGTTAAGTATGACTCATTTCTCTTCTCTCAGCTATTAAACATTTAATTAAAAATATAATATCAATTTTTTAATAATTATAATAATTTAAGCGTTTCAGTTGATTTATAAATGGAATGACATTGATAGACATTGGAATACCAGATGATTATCAATTGGTGAATTTAATAGTATTAGATCTTGGAGACAACAATATTGTGAATTTAGAAGAAATTACTGAACCACTCAATACTGTTGCACCTCAGCTCACTGCATTAACATTGAAAGGAAATCCTTGTGCTGTTAGTAGAGTTATAAATAATCCAACAATTTAAGTACCTAGATACTTTATTTTAATTATAATCTTATATAGTAGTCTCATATAATAATGTTCTACAACTATTATAGACATTGCATCACGTGTCAAATTTAACAGGGACTCAAGTTAATTTCATAATGCTCTACATTTCAAGTTTAATGCATCAACGCACACAAAGAAGTTGATCCAACTAATACAAATATATAAAAAGAAATCATGTTTCACCTAATCTTCTTCATAAAAATACTTATAAATAGTTATTTACACTAATCTTGAACACTTAATTTAAAATTAATAGTGAATTTGAAGTTTTTTATAGTTTTTATGATAATAAAGCCCATGTATAAGTGAAAAGTGCAGAGAATACAAATTTAAAAACAAAACAGCCAGTTTAAAGAAAAACCTAACTTTAGCTGAATTTATATAGATCAGCTGAATTAAGAAAAGTAATAGTGACACAACTAGCATTTACAGACTAGAAAATAATGTGTTATAGCTTGTAGTGAGGCACATTACCTACAGAATATGCTAACACTGTACTAGGAAGAAGTAAACTAAAAATGACTGAAGGGACCTACCTGTTTGTTGCTATTTTGCTCAATTCACAGTAGTACTCTAGTTAAAAGGTCTTTGTTCATATGTTTGAATCTGACTAGTAGTAAAAACATATTATAATGTTAAAAGATAACTATTAGAAATTATACGTAACAGTTGAAATCTAGAAAACTTATAGTACTGTAACTGAAAAACACAACTTCATAAATAGCACCAGCTAATGCTTTTAAAAATTATTATAGCACATGATGTTTATAAACTAGCTTCTGATTCTAAACTGTTTATTGTCAACCACCTTCTAGTGCTAGAGAGCGAGTTCCTGTTACCAAAGAAACATTAAAACAATCAAAGAAATAAAACCACACGAAAATAGATTAGAATCAAAACTCAAACTCCACTTTGGTGGATTTTTTGTAAACTTTAAAAAAAACTCTGTTAAAGGGGGAACTCATAAATCATTGTTTTTTTGTCTGTTGTGCTATGTTAATTTGATTTTAATATCAGGTTTAGATGCAATTCTTTAAACTTACAATGACATTTAAAAAATGTCAGGACTTGGATAAATCTTTAACCACTTCACGGATTTAAGTAGTTTTGATTTTGACAATCTGGACTTGGTAGACCAGAGTAGTTGTAATGCAATAGAAGTAATACTATTACGATTGCTTTTATTCATTAAATAATTTAATCTCTGGTAAAAGAAATACAAAAAGATGTCTTTGAAATTGACAGTAGAGTAAAAAAGGAATCAGTTATGTTACTGAAATTGAAATCTACACAGTACACAAGCTAAAAATACTAATAAAAACTTAATAGTGTGTGTATATGGACTTTAACAGTTTAATTACTCATTTAAATGATTCCTATTAAAGATCTGAACTTAGAGCTTTGTGACTAAAATAATACCACAGCTACTTGAAGAGTTTTGATACTATTTAAAACAGGACTTGTTACAGTATACATTTTTGTAAATATTTTTTTAATAGGGCAGAGAGAAATTTTAAAAACAATTTATAAAAATATACTTGCATTGAGCTATAGAATGAACTGAACTATCATCTCAATTTTAATTTTTTTCGGACTTGTACACAGTAAAATTCTAATACTTATAGGTAAGATAATACAAAAAAAATTCAGTTCAAAATAAATCTTTCATAGGTCATAAATTGAGGTTACTCCAACCTTTTGTTTTGTTTCACAGACTATGGCTAATTTAAAATAACTGTCTTGGTTTATTTCAGTATTTACCAGATTATTTCAATATCGTTGTTAAAAATTTACAAAATCTCAAAAATCTTGATGGAGAATTTATAGCTAAATATCAATGTCTTTCAAATGACAAAATGGAACCTGGTTTGTTATTAAATTGCTACCGTTTAATTGGTCTGGTTCAACCTACACCAGAAATAAAAAATAATAAGGTAATTGTAATATTATATAAACAGCAATTTTCTTCTACTGGTAGACTATTTTATTTAACAAAACGCCCATCTAGTGGTGAAGTTGTCATGTGAGTCAGCTGTTCAATGGCTCATTTTCGGAGACAGAGGTTCTGTGGTCCAAATCCTAGTAAAGATTGTTGATTTTATAAAAATTTGAATACTAGACAGTGGTACTTTGATGGTTGGGGTTCAATTAATTTATCCTCTCTAATGAATGGTTGCCCTGAGTCTGTACAAAACTACACCTCATTTACACGTAATACATATCCTCATCTCATTGGATCATGAGGTTATTTATATTTCTAACTGAACAGATTTGAACACACACATTAGGAAATTTTTTACTGTTACAAAACAAATACATAAATATATGTACTCAATAATTTATTTTTTTAGCAATTTTTACAGTCTAAACTTATGAGATTAAAAAATTTTTTTTGTACGTTATTTCCTAAAAATCAAACGCTACTTGATTTATTATTTCTATTCAGAAGATACTTATTTTTAGAACATAGATTTTATAGAAAACTTAAATTTGTCAGATACTGAATATCAATGAATACCGAAGGGAAAGAATACTGAAATTGTAAGTATTTTAGCTGCTAAATACATATTGTAATAACGAGGAATTTATTAACTGAGCCAATGCCGGCCGCATTGGCGCAGTTGGTAATGTGCTCGCCTTTCATCATGCGGTCCTGGGTTCGAATCCCACTCGGGCATGGCATATTTTCATACGTTACAAAAAATCATTTCATCCTACACCGCATAAAGTATAAAGTTCCACCCCAACGTCGTCGCTAATGACCGTTGCAGTTGATGCGACATTAAATAAAAAATAAAAAAACAAAAAAAATAACGAGGAAACAATTTTTGTTTACAGAAAACAGTGCAAACATTCCACCTAGAAATTGAAATGCCATTAATGGATGGTGGTATAAAGAAATGGGAAGAAAGTAAGTTGGAAAAGGAACAACAAGGCATTCAGGAGGACTCTGAAACTGAAATACCAAAAGCAGCTCCCACTGAAGAAGGTGCTAAAAAGAAGCCCAAAAAAGAAGAAAAAAAGAGCAAGCCTGATAGCAAAAACAAGAAAAACAGTCCTCCCCCAGAACCTGACATACATGATGAAATAGTTGCTGGTATTTTAGCTAAAGATAAACCAATGCGAGGTGTAAGTATTAAGTCTAATCGAATGGCTTGGTCAAAAATTATTGAATTTGAAGAACCAGCCATTAAAGTACTTTCCCCAGATCGAAATTTAAATTTATTGAGAGATACTTTTCGAAGTGAAATAATTGTTAGAGTTATACTTCTTAAGGTTTGTATAAAACAGTATTGTGTTATTTTCTAATAAATAAGACACTAGGAACCTACAATATTTACAATCTGAATTGTAACTGTTATAAACACTAATGATTGTTAATAAATGGGCTATTGGGGTAGTGGTTAGCACAACTGGCTTCTACACCGGGGTCCTGAGTTCGATTCCCAGTCAGGTCTGGCATATTTTCATCACTCATCTTCATCTGCATTATCAGTAATTGCAAAACAGTCGGAAGTAAAATAAAAATTCAGACCCTGCCTGGGAATGAAACCCAGAACCTCCGCTTTGCAGCATAGCACGCTAACTACTGGGCCAAGAAGGAGGCTATAGACTATAA
Source organism: Catonia carolina (assembly GCA_035578175.1). NCBI lineage: Eukaryota > Metazoa > Arthropoda > Insecta > Hemiptera > Achilidae > Catonia > Catonia carolina. The sequence continues at coordinate 116,036,406 of JAQMRL010000002.1, read as the reverse complement.
TAATTTCATTGGCTCTTTCTCAGCAGTAATTTGAGTTTCTGACAATGCAATTGTACAGGTACAAATTTCAAAAATACAATAATTAATTATTAATCTTCATATTGAGTAATTTATAAAAGTAAAGCTATTATTCTGCAAATAACTAATAATCAAGCAAGTAATGACGCACATTAACAGATTAACACACTGTTAATCTTGTAAATTATGTATTGCCAATAGGCAGTTATCTTGTAAATGTACTGTTTACAGTGTTAATTACTGAATAAGTACTGTCATTAATAATTAATTACTGTATTATTAACTGATAGTTTAGACATAAAATACTACCTACATAACAATGGTAATATTATAATAGTAAAAATTACAAAAGTATTTCTTTTACATTACCTTTAATTTATTAACACAAATACATCATGGGATGAAAAAATTCAGCATACTGCTGCATCATTATTAAACTAATAATGAACAATATTTAAAAAAAAGCAAAACGGTGCTTTAGATATTGATCCAGACAAGCTGATTGCTTTGTCTTACTGATTATAATATTGTCAATAATTCCTTTTGCTCAGAAGTTAACTATATATGTAAATGTAGTATATTATTTAAAAGAACATAAAATGTTTCAGGTAATACCACCTCCTAAAGGAAAACCAAAAACTCCTAAAGTAAAGAAGGGAGAAACTGTAAGTTCCTAATGTTCAAATTAAGAAGCTAAAACATTCGTTTTAAACCACCAATATTTTTAAAAACCCTACAACTATACTATTATCAGCTGGTAGAAAACAGTTGGCCTATTAACCCTCCAATTCCCATTCGTTTAAAATTCAATTAATTTAATAACTACTATCATTTTTGTTGTATTTATACTTATTATAACTCATGATAATTTTTGCATATTTTTTGAAAGGGGGTTTTTGGTATTTTTTTGAGTGTCACCTGTAGGTGACACTGAGCAATAGGAGTAGGTAAAATTGCATAGTCAATAAGATACAAGTATTTTTTGTTTTATTGATTATATTTATTGTATTATAACATAATTTAGAAAGAAATGAATAATTATTATAATATAAGTAGTTAACTTCTTAGTTTAGTTTTGCTTATTTTCTAGTGTGATAATCATACCAACACTGAATGTGGAGGCCGACGTCACACTTTTTGCACAAAAGTCTTGTGCGCTTATGGCATTTAGCACACCTGCGTTGAGAACAATTTTCTCTAACATGTTCATCAACTTGAGCACTAAGCCGCACAACCGGAGAGACTCTTCCTTGAAGGGGCGCTCCACATGTCACACTTTTCTTTGGTGGTCTTCCGTACATCCCACAATAAGACTGAACAATCACCCTTCTAAACTCACAATATGTGTACAATTCTCCACTGACTGCCTTGAAAAGAAGCCATGCGTTTTGGCAAGCCGAATCAAGCCCAAACGCAAATAGAGAATACCACCATTTTTTCCCTCTAAGGCCAACTCTAAGGGATTGGATATTTTCATCGAAACGATCCACACCACACATGTATTTGTTATACTTACGTACTATAGAAGGACATTCGACTTGAATTTTCGTTCGCTTGCCTTGCACAGACCTAACCCTGTCGACTTTTGTTAGAGGTAAAATGCTGTGACAATTTGATGCAAGAGTGACAATACTGTTATCATGCCAACTAACAATCACAACGTCCTTAGTGGTTTGAAATGATAAAGTGCCACGCTTTTCCTTTTGCATCACTTTCTTGGATTCAAGTGGGCATTTTTCCGTTCTATTTTCTCGGATGGTCCCGGTTCCTCCAGTTCCACGTTCAGAGAGTGATTTTAACAGTTGTAAACCAGTAAAAAAATTATCGAAATACAGATTATATGGCCCCAGCTCCTTAGGAAGGCGAGATTCCATTTCCAAAACTACAGCTGCACCTAAGCCATGGATATCTTGCTGTGGTAATGGCCTAGATTGGGCACCCTGGTACGGCTCAAATGAAATAAGATACCCATTACGTGTTGCGATTGACCACAATTTATATCCGAATCTTATCGGCTTTCCATGAATATGTTGCTTAGTTCCATGGCGACCATAGTTTCATCTACTGATAAGTGACTTGAAAAGCATTTTTCAAAGTTCTTTTGGTAGTTTTCATTCAAAATATCAAAATAGCTTCTTAGTTTACCAAATTTATCATTTTGTGGAATGGCAAAATTATTACACAAATGCAAGTACTGCTGGATCTCAAAAAACCTATTTCGCCTCATACTTTTAGACACTAGCTCATTGTGGGTATCAGATTTTATCTCCCACAGCATACGCATATATGTAGGTGTAATGTAACCAGTAAGCAAGAGAATTGATATATACACTTTTACTTCATCCGGAGTAACATTTAGAACATGGTTTCTCTGTAGAGCATACTCATTAGACATTTCACAAATAAGCTGTATTACATCATTTGTAAACATGAGCTCGAAACATTCTAGTGGTGTAACATTTGAAACACTGGTGTTATGAAAAGTTGTTTCTTCATTATCACCTTTGCCACTTTTGTTAACAAAATTTTCAATACTTGAAGACCAATTGTATTTGGTCTTTGTCTTCTTTCTCCTTTTAGCTTGAGGGGGAACTAAGGAACTAACTTTTTCTGTCTTACCGGTTGTCTCCGGGATTTCTTCAATTGTATTCATATTCACCTCAACAACTGAACGCAATACTCGAGGAGGCAGATGATTCATGTCTGCTTCTGCTTCGTCACCGCTGTCTTCCTCCGTTATTTCGCCATCATCAGGTGGAATGAGGACTATGTCACGAACATTAACATCCTCTCCCAAAAGCTCTATTATTTCATGGAGTTCATATCTGTACATAAAAACCCACATTGATTAGAATAATAAATAAAGGTAGGTAGTTTTAGAGTTAGGTAGCAGGTTTACTTTGGCAATTTTTCAGGAAATTCTATTTATTAATGTAAATTGCCTATGTATACACTATAAAATAAAGTACTAATAAATCTGATAATGTCTTATTATGTTTACAACAGCTTCACACAAAACTTTTCATAAATTATACAAAGTGCACTATAGTTCCCAGTGTCACCTACAGGTGACACTCAAAGATTCATTAGCCACCCCACTTAGAAAAAACAATAAATATGGCAGTAAAGTAATGCAAACTATAAAATGAACATCCTAAATGTGAACTAAAGTATTATACAAAATCAAATCTTACCTGTTAGATGTATTTGAACTTGATGAAGTGGACGATGTCTGTGACATGTTACTTGTAGCGGATGCCATCTTGGAAATGTACTTCTAGCTTGTACCACCAGGTAGAAACACTACTTTAGGCACTTGACGAGTGCTGCTAAGTGTCCAATAAGTGTACTGCAAGGGTTGCAAAATATTTGTAGTACCCTCTTATAGTTGTATAACGCGTTGAATTTCCCGCACCTGTAGGTGACACTGGGAATTGAAGAGTTAACAGTTAAAACAGTTGGCGCTAGTAGTCACTAGGATGCTAGTGAGTTTGAACAGGTTTGATTTTACTAGCACTAGGAGAGAAAAGTTCACGATTGACCAGCTGAAGTAAACTGGCTCAGTGTGAATGTTGCCTACTAGCACTAGTAGGGGTTAAAAAGGTCACAAGATTGACTACCGCTAGCAAACTAGCATTGTGGGCAGTATAGTGGCCAATGCAACAGACTTCTAAGCCAGGGTTGATTCTTGATCAGGTAAATTTTTGTCACTCATCTTCAACTGTCTGCAATTGGCATCAATGTGCAGAACAGTTCAACAAACAGCTGACAAAAGGTTTCTTTAACAACTTTATAAGATATTCAGACAAATCAAACCATGACCTTAACAACTTTTGTAATAGTTTTATATTTCCAAAAAAAACCTGGATATTGTACAATGTTAACACCAGGACATAAAGAGAGCTCCAGTAAGAGATCCAAGGAACAAACGTACAAAAAAGATGTATTTGGGTAAATCAAACATGTTCAATTGTTATTTCACTGGTTTCTGAATAAACTATCACTGTGTATATACTGTCAAAACAATTTTTACTCTTACAAAATTTTGTAAATATGAATTCAGTCCCACTGTCGAAATACGACTAATGGACCAACATCAAAAGTTTTTCCAATAATGAACAAATTTGACTTGCAAGCACACTGGAGACTGAGATCAACAAATCATATTATATTGACAAATTGCCTTCAATTAATAATTTTTATTTGCCAACCTTCATCTATTGTAGTACAATTATTGTGAAAAATAAATGTAAAATCTGAAACAGTTTTGTAAAATGTATGTTCACTTTTTAATGAACAGTTCTATCATTAGTGATTAATTGGAATAGTATCAGAATTTTTTAATACAAATTTTCTTGACCCTACTGGGATCTAACCCAGGACGTTCTGATTTGCAGATAAGGCTAATCTAACTTAACCACTATGTCACATATGTATATATTATTGTGTATTGATGGTTCAAGTTAATTAAAAGGCACATGGGGACTTTAAAACTCCATTCCTTAGTGTTGATAACAATAGCTACAACTTTATAGTTTAAAAAACCTAAATACTGAGCTCAGTTCAAATCAAGATGACAATTACAGATACTGGATTGTTCAACAGATAAATATACATAATGAATTTTAGTAAACCTCGTTTCCAGTATCTCTGGTCAAAAAAAGATTGGAAGGAATTTTAGGAAAATTGTGTAACTGTGACCTCAACAGCTGGTTTCATATAGCAAATCTGATAAAAATATGGCTTTTTACCAATCGTTACGATTTATAATTCCCCATAACAGGTAGGTAGAATGTTAAATTATTTGTAGTTGATCTGCTAGTTTCAGGACTACAAAAAATAGTTGTTCTTTATCACATGGTTAGCCAATTACATGACTAAAGCATTTAAGAGTAGAGGTATAAAAGACACTAGGTTTTTCAGGTACCTCTTGTGAGAGTAATGAATTTCATTATACAGCCAGACCCTGTGGTGAATAAAGTGATGTCATTAGCAGGGTGGAAATTAGATGCTTTTCGAAGCGCCTAACTTACTGACAAGCATACTTTTTCATTCAGTAAAGCCTCTAGAGGTTCAAACCAGCCTTTTGGCTGATGACCTAAACAACAGCAACAAATGTAATATTCCACCAACCTCATGCTACAGTGGAGCATCAGTTATCCGCACTAATTGGGACCAAAGTGGTCCTGATAATCAAATAAGCTAACTGTAATTTTATACACTGTACCATAACAATACAACCTAAATGTCTTCTTCCAACCAAGGATTAGGCCACAGCCTGTTCCGAACTTACAAACTAGATTATCTATCTCAATCTTCTCCTAGGTCTACCGACATCCTTTTTACCTTCTTGAGCATATCAGTGTGCCCTGCTTAGGTATCCTAAGATCTGACATCCTTGCCATGTGCTGTCTCTAACTGGTGATAATCCTTAATCTTTTCGTTTAAGTTGTAAACACCCAATTCTGACCTTATTTCCTCATTCTGTCCAAGCATGTACACCCCTTAGTTCTTCAAAGAAATCTCATCTCTGCAATCTGGATTCTCCACTCTTGGGTTTTTGTTGTAGTCCATGCCTCACTTCCGTACAGAATAACTGGAGCTCCCATAACTTTGTAGAACAAGTTTTGTGACCTTTCTCGCTCTATTACTCAAAGTTCTGCTTTTAGTCTCACATATCCTCTGGAATTGGCTTAATTTCTGCTCTATATCCAAATCAGAATCAAATCCAACATTACACCCTAAATAACGAAAGTGAAATACTCTCTCCATACCGGTATTATCCACAACTATTTTAGAATGAACGGGATATTTGCCCTTAAAAGCCATTATTTTGGTTTTACCAATGGAAATTTTTCAGCCAAAATCTTTACACAGTTTGTGTAACACATGGACCGCCCGTTGAAGAATAACCTAAATCTTTAATAGGTTATAAAAGGCTAACAAACTTTTCTTTAAAAAAAAAAACAGAAAAATACAAATTTCAAAACTGAAGAAATTAACAAAATAAACTACAGTTAAATACTTTATGAAATATATTTTAACACACTTGTAGTACATGCTTATCAGTAATTTCAAAAAATCTTGAATTTTGCTCTGAACAGTCTCCACTGTTGGCAAGTGGAACAAGAAAAATAAACCATAGTACAAATTTTTCATTGAATTGTATAACCATATTTTGGTAGTAAATATTTATATTTTTCAATCTATAGTCGTTTGGATAATTGACTCTCCTTTGTATATCTAAATGATTTGGTACTAAATATATAAAATTTTCACAGCCACCACCTCCTCCACCACCGCCTGAAGAAGAAGTTGTACATCGAGAGGTAGTAGCAAAAGTTCCTATTTCTCTGACCTCTGTAAACTGGAATAAAAATTTTGTTGACTACGCATGGGATAAAATGAATCCACATGGAGCTGTAATTAGTGAAAATTTAAAGGTATCTTTAATCCTCAATTCTGAAGGTAGCGTACTAACAACACAATATACAAGAATGTTAGTCAGGTTAATCAGTTTATTTTCAGGGTTTTGTGAATAAATCCTGTCTAAATGTTTAGTCAAACTTTTGTTTTTGCACTTATAAGAAAACATTTTCCCATAACAGGCAAGTGGAGCATTTAATTTATTAGCACTCGATCTGCTAGTTCCAGGGCTAAAATAAATATTTGTTTCTTATATCACATGGTCAGCCATTTACATGACTGAAGCATTTAAGAACAGAAGAGGTAGAGGCATAAAATAGACCAGTCAGAGTTATCTCCTCTGAGAATAATGAATTTTATTTTACAGCCAGACCCTGTGGTGAAGTGAAGGTGTCATTTGCGGGGTGGAAAGCAGATGCTTTTCAGAGGGCCTGGCATGCTGATAAGCATACTTTTTTGAGGAAGGCAATTGTAAACCACCTCATTCCTCGTTTTTACTAAGTAAAACCTCTAGAGGTTCAAACCAGCCTTTTGGTTGATGACCTAAACAAGAAAACACAGTACTCAGCAAAAAAATTAGTTTAAAATTTATTTTCAGGATAAGAAATTAACTTAAATCTCCTTAATTAATACTATGAAACAGTTTTAAAATAGTAATGGGGTGGGGTCATACGAGACAGATATTTTATACTGCGCATACAGCGGAATGTGTAAATCAGTTTTTATGATTGTATAGTATAATGGATAGAGAAAACATAAATAGCAAGTCCATACTGAATGTACTTTTCTTCTTGATGTCACTATTATTTTTAATGTCTGCTTGTTATACCCGGTGAGTGTGAATAGTGCAATTGAAGCGGTCTGGAGAAGACGGTACTAACCCAGAGAGAAAGAATTGGCTGTGGTTTTAGAAAATAAAGATTTTGACTGTGTTAATCAGGAGTCTTGCTGAAAACATTTAGAATATTACGAGTTAGGAATGTTGAATCCTAATGGTTTGTCGATATCTTATAGAGTAGTGTGTAGAATTAACTAGAAAGTTTATTAAAAAAGCTTAATGTCAAATCTAACATTTCACAGGGTTCAATTTTAGGTCCCATTTTATTCTAGTTATAAATAAATAGGTTACCAGAAATCATACCACAGAACTTAATTGTTTGCTGTCGATACTTCGGTAATCAACAAATGTTTATTGGTGGACAACCTTGAAGTGAATACGTGAATTAGCATATAAAGTGCAATTCCTGAATAAATGTTAAGTCAAAGGGAAGAATAGTATTTACAGTTAAAAACAAACAATGTAAGGGAAAATAGAGAATTAATGTCTTTTTACACAATAACGGCCTAGAACACGTACAAATGGTGAAGTTTCTAAGGGAGTAACTAAATAATCATCTTGGCATTTTTATACTGATGAAATCTGTAGTAAAATATTATCTGGGGTATCTGCATTAAAACACACATTGTCAAATTAAAGGAAAAATAGTGTCTAATAGATCAGCTTATGACGGTTTATTTCTATCTCATCCAGTAGCCATATTAGTTAGCGTAATTCATCAGAGTAACACATGGACAGAATTCTTAAAATTCAGAAAAAACAATAAGGTGTATGCTTAACCTCATGCAGACCATTATTTAAGGTGCTTCAATTGATTACAGTTCCTTATAGTGTACTATCACAACACTGAATTATTTGAACTTACTTATTACAGGTAGATTCTTTTTTAAAAGTTCTATTAATTTATAAATAACTTTACAAGACAAGCACATTGATTTACAGACTGAGTAAAATAATTTTTTTAGCTTAAATTACACTATAGATAGAGTATATATTATAAGAACTTGTAAGCCTGCTATGTTTATATTTTTCTGTTTACAGGAATTAAATTATGCAGGAGCTAAAGGTATGAATATATTAAATATAAAAATTTATTGGTCAATAGTTTATCTTAGTTTCATTTCAATCTAAAAATTCCCATGTTAAGGAATATATAAAAACTGCAGTTCCCTAAATAAAAAAAATTGAATTCCGTTCTTTTACAGGTCTTAAGAACTGTTCGAAACAGTTAACACTAATTTTAATTCTTTATATCATAAATATACTAAAAATAATTATGATAAGAAGAATTAAATCTATACATCATTATTTACACAAACTTTAAAATAATTCTCTAACTATATCCTCTTCAATCCTGAGGTCCTCAAATGAGACCCTTTGTTGTTGTCGATTTATTTTATTTTAATCACACACAGCTGATTTAAATATGGATAATCTCTAGTTAAGGTTTGAGAAAACCATGATTTTAAATGAAGTTATCCGTGGTAAAAATACAATAAATCGATAAAAACTAATGTCCTCAAAGAAAACTTATAACCGCCAAACCAAAAAAAAAAAAAATATTTTCATCACAGCAAATAACAAAAAAAGTTAAAAGGGTACAAGAACTCTAATCATTGAGAACGACTCGTCCACCGTTTCTTTTCTAAGATTTACTTGGCACAGTCAAACCTCCATGGAAAAGAGCTTAATTAAATTCATTTGTCACTGTTACTGAAAGGGACATTTTTCAAGTAGGCTATCAGGTAGGTTAATACATTTTTCACTCTGAATAAAACGATAGTTTGCTCATGCTGAATGATTGAGCGGTACAGAGATAGCAAGGGTTCAGAAAATTGTTAATAAATCAAAATTTAAGTAACGTACATTTTTAAAATTTTGAACTTGTCGGTCAAATACTTCTTAAGTTATACACCTCTTAACGCATAGAAGTCTTTGTGGTAACAAAAAAAGCCAGCTCTTTTTTGCTTCCAACCTCGATATGGCAATTTTCAAACAATATTAAAAAATTGGACTATTATAGGTCAACACAGAATAAAATGAGCTAAATACTGGTGTAAACTATGTTGAAATCCGATTCATCATTTTGAAGATGCAAGTGTTCAAACTCGGGTGTTTATAATTATGAAACCGATGGTAACAATTGAGTTGTCTGAGTGGTAACGTCATTGCATTGGCTCCCCCCCCCCCCCCACCACCACTAGCGAGTACCGAAGCGGCAGTGAAAACATAATAGTAATGAGACAGCCCTTCTTATTCAATGGCCATAATATAATATAATATAATATATATATTATATTATATTATTTTATATATATATTATATTATAATATAATATATATAGTATAATATATAGTATGATACATAAAAATACTAACAGTATGTCTCTAATCTTAAGAACCATACTCATTTCTAATTTTCTTTATTAGAAAATCAAGTATATGAGTCGTATCTAATTGCAAAATACTTATCCACATAAAATTTTCCAGGTAAAAAATCAAAACAGGATAAGAAATCAAAAACTACTGACAAAGGATCAAAAAAGGATGACAAACGTAACCAATTACCACTTCCACAATTTACAACATGTCATTTCAGTATTGGAATAATAAAAAATCCAATTGAAATAATTCCTGAAGACAATGAAAGAACTTCCGTCAAAGCATTAAAATAATGTCCTCGCATACAATGAATTTGACCATAGTTATTAATCTTCTCGGCTATTCAGGATTTTTTGAACCTAGTTCTAAAACAAAATAATAAAAAAATGACTGCTAAAATGAAGTCATTATTTATTTCGTTTGTGGTAAGGTCATTTGAAAATTTACATTATCTCCAATACAACATCATCCTTTACTTTTTACGGAAACAGATATAAAAAAGACTTCTGCACAGAAAGTTATGTAAACCTTCCAAAAAAACGAGATTGTACAATCTTTAAAAACATGGATTTTACATTTTTTATAACACAATTGTTATTTTCCGGTCATATTCCTCCCCTCCCCCAGATGATTAATAATTAATGTTATAAAAACATAATTCCTGTTTTTATGGCCAATTAGTTTTATTTGTAAAACAGTGATTTTGCTTTCCAATATGCAAAGTTGTGAAAGAAGTTTAAACTTAAGAAGTGTTAAACACATTTATTGCAGAAAGTAGAGGGATGCAGGTTGCTATTAACTTTACAAAAAGAATCTGCCATTGAGAAAAAAACAGGACTATTCACAACACATTTCGTACATGCACAACAGTTCATTTTTACTTTCTCTTGCCTATATGAATATATAGGAAGGAAAGTATTGTTTTCATGTTGATTTTTCGAAATCGAGTTTTCACCGGATCAATACGTTTTCAGACCCCCTGAACCCAAAAAACATGTTTTTAGCGATTGGTCTGTGTGTGTGTGTCTGTGTGTGAACAGAATATCTCAAGAACGGAACATCGTACGAACTTGAAACTTAAGTTACATACCACTACTGGACCCGACACGAACATTTTCATCAAAATCGGTCAACCGGAAGTAGTAGTTTATTCCTATAATTTTTCACTTTTTTGCGATTTTCTCAAAAACTGGTCCTACGATTTTCTTTAAAATCGCCTGGTTTACTCAATTTTTATTCTCTACAAGATAGGGTAGGCGCCATGTTTTCTGAAATTCTGCGTGAGGCTGTTTTTACGTAAAAACATTTTATTTTTAAGATTGCGGTTTTAATATGCATTTTAGCGCAAAACGTTATATAATATAAGTTGTAGAGAATTTAAAAAACTACAACTTTAATTCAAACATTTTTTTCTATAACGCTTAGTTTAGCGGTAATTTGCGATTTTCTGTTTTTTTCTCACGAGAACGTGAGAAAAATCAATTTTTTTAACATTTCGGCCTTAGTATGCATTTTACGACAAAAGTGTATATAATTAAATTTATAGAAAATTAAAAGATCTACAACTTTTATTTAAAACATTTTTCTCTACAGAGCCTAGTTTAGAGAGAAAGAGTGATTTTCCGTATTTTTAAGCCAAACTGAGGTTAATTTTCATTTTGCGTCTTTCACTCATGATTAAAATTAGGTTATGTTTGTTGAGGTTAGTTTTTTGTTTATTTCTTATGTTTTATTACTAATGTTAGGTTTATTGTTAATTATTTGCATTGGCAAGAGAAAGTTGTGTGAGTGTTTCACACCAGATTTTTTTATATAAAATACATCTGGGAGCTTGATAAAACTCTGTACTGCATAAACTTCACTTACAACCAACATCAAGCTACAATAGCAACCGAACACAAACAATCCTGGAAGAATGTACATAAATACTTGAGAACATTTGGTTCCTAGTTTGATATGGCATAAAATAGGCCAGTGATTTTGAACAAACTTAAATCAGGGCATTTGAACAAAGTCAGTCAGTCAAATGACTCCTCCATTTGCTCATAGTTGAACCCAATTAAATAACACTGTTCTTCATTATGACGAGGGTAATAAATTGTGCAGCATAACATTCTTAGGAGGATAAAAATTAGGAAAATTCTATAAAGACAACAATAAAGCAACAAATTTAATTTATTAGTATTTGTAATTTTTGAAATGACTTTCATCAAGACTTTGCAAACATTAAATTTTTATGTAATAATCCAAATAATTCTTGAATTTAAATTTTTTTTCAATTTTTTTTTATTTTTATACTTTTTTTTGTAATCTGGTCTACATTTATATAAATTGTTGACATTGATACCAAGTCATTATTAAATTATATGTTACCAAAGTATTGTGTAAGGCATTTTATTCAAACCGTGAAATCCGGTACAATTACAAATTACATAATTACCCCAAATAACAAAATTGGGGTAGAATTACCTTAACAACAGAAGATTACTATATAATAACACTTTATTCAAACATGGACCAAAAGGTATTTTCCTAAATCACAAAAATTATTAATTAAATTTTGTATTTTCTTTTTTTTTACTTTCTAAAAAACTTCGGCAACAATTTATACACAATAAAATACATTCTTATAACTACAACCAATATAATACTCGTTTTAAAACGCAAATTTTATTTTTGAAATCAATTACATAAATAACCAATAAATAACACAACACGGGGAAATATACATATTTTTGCACACCTTAATCTCTAATATAAAAACCACTTTTTTTTCTTTTTATTTAAAATTTAGTTCTAAATAGATATCCACAAGACTTGCCACACACACTTTTTTTAATATTAATATCAAACACCAAACATTTCAACTAATTTTATATACTAAAATATTTAATACAAATTTACATACATAATTAATTTTATTTCCATATCATGTTGTGTTATTTTTTTAAATTTTGAACAATTAACAAACCTCTACATAAAACAATATTCCTTACACCAAAATAATCAAGCAATGTACAAGAGAAAAAGAGAGCTTCCTAATTTTTTTTTATTGCACACTTTTGAAGTGGCTTCATTATGACTCGTAGCTGATTTTTAGAAAATCATGCGTAATAAATAAGTAACTAAATTAATAAATAAAACAAAATTAGCCAACTTTTTAAGATAGGCTCTTTTATAATATTATCACATATCATATCTTTGCCTTAAAATGTTATTTTTTTACTGCGATTTGAAACGGACAAAAAATAAACAATTTTAAGTTTTCATACTTCTTACAGAAATATTTTTTATGAATTCTAACATCTTACTTTGATAGAAAATAATTTTCTAAATTTTTGGAGAAAAGTATTGCAGAAAATTGAAAACAAAGATCATAATTTCATGGAACGTTTATATTCAACCTCAAAACATCAACCAGGAAATATTTTAGTTGTCTTAAAGACATGTCCTAAATAACTTAGCTACATCTTTAGATATACATTTTCATGGACATAGACAATTATAAAACACAAACTAATAAAATTATTAGACAAAGGAAAGAACTGGTTGTCATTATAGCAAAGTATTGAATTCAGGCTACAAAACTGAAGGTTGGGATCGATTTCTGACAAAGGTCTAGAAAAATTTGAATCATTCAAAACCCCTCATTGGTTGCTAGTAACGAAATAATAATTCATTTCATGTTAAAAAATAAAGGAACTTTTCCATTTCAAATGCAGAATTGAAAAAAATAACAGACTGGAATCAAATTAAAAATATACAGAAAACCTCATTAATCCAACCGAAATCAAGATTCAAATAATTTTTGATTACTCACGTAGATAATTTATTAAAATTAAATTTAAGATATTTACTGTTCATTAACACCGAGTCCTGAGGAGTTACATAGCAACAAGTCTTGGAAGCCTTTTTGACATTTCCAAAAATTTCTTTTTTTTAATTAATTTATTTAACGTCGCATCAACTACAACGGTCATTAGCCACGATGTTGGGGGGTAACTTTTGTACAATGAAGGATGAAATTATTTTTTTGTAACGTATGAAAATATGCCATGCCCGAGTGGGATTTGAACCCAGGACCGCATGATAAGAGGTGAGCATGTTACCAACTTTGCCAATGCAGCCAGCAAAAATTTTCAAAAATGTATTACTTTTTATTTTATACAAAAAGCATGCTTCTATTTAACTGCTATTAATAAAGAGGTTACGATAATTAAAAATTGGCCAAAAAATTGTTTAATGTGTTTTACACATTGAAAAGGTTTTACACATTTCAGGAAAAATGACTTTCTAAATAAATATAAAATCACAAAATATGTTAATTTATTTATGAATATCATCAAAATAACACAGAAAATTAGCAAAACAAACTACTGGGCCATAACCTCCTAACAGCAACAAACAAATGACTAAACAAAATGATTTCCAAAATAATCCATCAGAATATGTAAGAAATAACACTGAATCGTTCACAATGAACTACGGAAACATATTAGTAATCCTAACCACGAAATAGCCCGATTGGTGATAGTCAAGTAAATTAAATCTGTGACACCTGTATACACAGGCTATGGTCACCCCCGTATGCTTCACTTTATGTGAAGAGTATACAAAGGCTCAGTACATAAAATGTTAAATGAACTGCATAAGGGAGTACTGCCCATGGAATAAAATACCGAGATCCTTTTCACAAGATCTAGCACCCCATCTTAAAAATGGTGCAATGTATTACTCTTCAAAGTTATTACTTAACAGAATTACAAACTTTTTGTAACATTTATTTAATACAGTTGATAGCCAATGCTATAAAATATTATTTTTAATAAAATTTCTATTAGTGTAAACTTTAAATACTATAATCTCTGTTTAAAACGCAGAAATTTTAATGTTTAGATTTTGAACACTAAATAAAAAATCTGCACAGACATTTTATGCCAAAGATTGTGCAGTTATAATTTTGCTGAATACCAAATAAATAAAAATTGTTTGTGCTGTAAATCATATTAGTTACAGCATGAAAAACATACAAAAAAATTGCTTCATTTAAGTTCTTCAAAAAAGAAACCATAAACGAATGTAGTGAAATAATGTTACTTTTTAGGCAGGTTACTTGATTCCATAGTTAATTTTTTTATATCAGATTTCAGACCACCCGATGTAAAATGCATTCACATGAGTTGATTAATAAGGTTAACTGTTAAAATTTATTTAATAAAAAAATAATAAATAAACAATCGTTTAAGAGTTAAAAACAGTTATAACTAAATAAAAATAATTCAATATACTGACCGAAGTAAGCACAACAACCACTGGGCTAAAACAAACAATTTTTTTTAATTTTTAGAGATATACATCTGGATAAAAATATACTACAATTTTAATAAATTCACACATAAAAACAACAGGTACATAAATATTTCATGCACATCAAGACTTTATTTTCTTTACACAGATGTACAATTTGACTACACCTAAATCACTGCCACAGTATCATCACTATATCACTTTAAAATATAACAGTGCAAAGCTCAAAGCTCTGTTTCCATCAATTAAATATTATTATTATTAATATATTGAATGACACTGAAATAATACGAAACATAGAGCTGTAACACTGTCATACATAAGATATACATATATACATATAATCATAAATCACATGAACATAACAAATAAAAAGGTAACATTTAATTTTTTTTTCTCCAGTTATAAATTTATGTTAAATTTTGTATATATATCCAAATATAAGATTTACTTCCTAACTTTCATATTTTTATTTAAAATTCTAAACACCTTACAATTAATTATAATCAAAAAGCCAAAAACTAGTATTCAAAATGTTCTATCGTAACAAAAATCTTTTTTTTAATTTATAATAATACGTTATTATACAAACAATTTTTAATTAAAATGGCCAAAATAATAAATTTTAAATACAGAAATTTGATAAATACAAAATATATTTTGTAATAATTTTTATATATTTATAATATATTTATTTTAATAATTTTTTAATTAGAACATTCAAATACATAGCCTGTTCATAAGTTTTGTAGTTCTTTTTGATGAAACAATAAATAAAGGAGAAAACTAATACGTCAAGAAGATAAAAATACATTAAAATTGTGGCAGCTTCCAGTTGTTCTGAAGATAAGAAAGAAATTGGTGTTGGACAAGAAAAATAAATGACTGCAATATAGTTGTATGACATGTATCATCACATATAATTATTTATTTCCTCATAATCTTTATCAGTGCAGAGTAAAACTAAATCAAAAGTTATTAAATGAATGATCATATAAGGAATGAAGAGAACTTATCAAAAAAAAAAAAAAAAATTTAATTAGTAATTCTACAAGCATATTAGGAAGATGGTTTGGATATGTCAATAGGATTGAAGAGGGTAGGTTGCCCAAAAGGATGCTGTTCTTGGAGGTGGAAGGTAAAGACAAAAAGCCAGATTAAACGTGAAGTGGATCAGTTAAGGATGAATTGGGAGAAAAGATGCGTTCAAAAGAATTGAGGAGAGATGGTTCAGTGATAGAGGAACATGGAGAGGAATTACATAACACTTGACCCAAGGAAACTAGGAATTGGGTTAAAGAAGATAACGATGATCGGAGATATTTCTTTTAAACTGGTAGAAGAGAAAATGCTTGCAGTTGGAACTTTATGACAGCTCAACAAATTCACTGTCAAAGGATAAAAGTACAAGTAGCACAAATCTGAATTTGTAGAAATCTGTAATAAACTTAATTTTTTTATAAATACTACATCCAAACAAGGTACATGAAAAATCGAAGGACAATATTTTAAAATACAGTAGTTATCGCATACAGTGATATCAGATACAATGACCTATCGGTTAGTGTGACCAATATTTGGTGAAAAGGTTGGTCGGTCCGCTATTATATGCAACATAAAATTTATCGTTTGAAATCACATATCGGTTTTAATGAAAACTTTACGAATTGTCAACTAAGTCTGTTATCTCTCAACAGTATGTCAGTGTGTTACTCATTATTTGTCTAGTTTTAACGCATTTTTTTCTTAATAGCATTAGTGTCAATGTGCATTTACTAAAACATGTCAGAAGTTTAATAAAAGGCCTATCCTTTCTTTTTGTGTCTTAAATACACCACTGATCTATAGTTCTATTATCTTGTTTACTCATGTTTAGTCCTTTTGCGTAAGCCCATCCATTATTTTTGTGTTTATACAAACATAAACATGGCGTCATTGCATGGACATTTTACAGTGATGGAAAAGCGCACATTATTTGGTGTTTAGGAAACAGTGAAACTAATGGGGATATTGCCAAGATGTTCAATGTTGGACACTCCACAATATCCGCAAATTGAAAAAAAACAGGGGAAAATTCAGAATAATTCTGATGAAGATAAAGAGAAATCAAAAAGACTTCGACTTAATTAAAAAAAAAAGCTCTTTCAAAATAGTTTACTTCGCAACGAGCAAACATGACCGTACTGGACCAATGCTACAAGAAAAGGCCTTCAGTTACAGTGGCCAGAACTAGCCGGTCTCGAGGAAGTCACTGTATTCGATAACTCTACTGTACTTCTAAAAATTTTCAAACCAAAAAAAACAATAATTTTGTCTTCTATTCCTTCACATATAAATTTTAAATAATTTGAAATTCTACTCTAGTTTTTGACCCTTTGTACATCATATTAAAAACCAACACAAAACTTATAACTAACTTAACTATCTACAGTGTATAAACTGTTGCCTCATTTATAATGAACAATCATAATAATAGTAATAATAATAATAAATAATACAATTTTAATTTTAAAAATTAATAACAAAGTTTTTTCAAATAAAATTAAAAATTAAAACAATACTTAAAAATAAAAATTATAATAATAATAATCTAAACCTGTAACGAAAGCCAATAATTTTTTTAAGATAAATTATAATGCTATCTTATTAAAAAAAAACAAGAAACAAAAATGCCCATTTTTACAATAATAAATTTTTTTAAATCATAAAAATTATATGTAATATAAAATTAAAACTGTTGCAATTTTTAAATAATAGTACAATAATAAAAATAATCATAATAGTAAATTAAAAAGAACTTTATAATAAAGTTCATTAAAAACTAAGTACAAATAATTATTTTCTGCATTTGAACACACATTTGTGTATAGTTTTTAAATCTCAAGATGAAACATGCAGCAAACAGTTTGTGCACAACCAGTATATAAATCTATTACAGTTCATAAATAGCACAATATCAAAATCTACTGTGTTTTTATGAAATGTGATGTGTGATCAGTATGTCGTATGTATGTGTGTCTGTGTACATATATGTAAAAATACGTAATATATTTATATATATAAATACTGTATTTATATAATATCAGCAGGTACAAAAATAAATATACAATATTATACCTATAAAACATAACCCAAATAAATGAATGTTATTCGCTTATGTAACAACAATAATAATAATAATAATTAACAATAACAATACTATACAGTCAGCTTTATAATTAATAACGGGTATACTATTTACGCTATATATACAAATAATAATTAATAGTAATAATAATGATATAATTCAAAAGTACATGCTTCACCTTGAAATTCGTCTACTTTTAATATAATTGTGTGTTCAATTGTCAGCACTAAGAAAAATATATACTTTCATAACATAACTTTTAAAAAAAACATTTCCACCAGCGTGCATTTTAACAAATATTTTGAAATTGCACCCTCGATGGTTTAAAAACATAAAAACAAAAATAATAAAAACGGAAAACTTAGGGAAAATGTATTTAATAGTACGATTATTAATAGTAATAATATAAATTAACCAGCTCAATTAAAATCCTCGCAAAAATATGCGAGAGAGGTAGAAAAACAGAAACACACTCAGTGGACGGGCCAATTGAAGTGACATCATGCAATGCCATTTATGTATTACGGCACATTATGCCATGTGATTTTCTTTGTACATGCCATATTGTGCCATCGCGGCATACCAGTTTGCACGCTAGTCTATGCTTTTAACTATTTCTTACATAATATGCACAGAACAACTTGCATACCGGTTTAAGTTAATAAACTTTGAGCGACTTCAAACACTGCTGCCGAGACACCTCTCTACATCCGTTTATAATTTTCTAAAAAGGTGTCTGCGGCAAATTAATCATTCTGTGCCATTTTATGAAAAGAAGCCTAATGTTTTTTTTTATTTATACAACTTTTAAATTTACATTATTTATCTTAAATATAAATATATGTATAACAAATTTATAAATACATAATTGATTTCTACTTTTTACCAAATTGACAACAAATTGATACTCATACTACACATGAAATGAATACCATTATTCAAAAGAATTTGTCTATCGCAACTTAGTTACATAATTTTTTTAACAAGCTTTGTTTTTCAACACATCCGTATTATAGTAAATAGATTTCTCAACGAACATACAATTGTGTTTATTCACAATAAACATGAATATTTACAGATAAAGATTACTAGTAAAATTTTATTAATGAAACAATTTTATAAGTTCATTCCTCGTATTTGAAAATGTCGTAAACACTGCTCTGCTATTGGCTGGATGCATATTTGTAGTTACAGAAAATGATTAGAGCGAGCATCCCAATGGTGAGAAAAAAATTACATCTAATTGAAATTGTATTAAACTATGATAATTTTAATGATAAAGCACTAAACTACATACATGAAACACCGAAGTAGCATAATATATTAATTTGCCAGAAGCAAACAAAACATAAATATGTTGATATAACATGATTAATCACTAGCGCCAGACTGTCCAACACAGACAGTCAAGTCATGTTACTCATTTTTCCAACCATATGCTCATATGATTTGTTTACATCAGTTCCAAAGTTAAGTGGAATAAGGTTTAATGAAAGCTAATTTCAACCATAAATAAGATTTAAAACTGTTAAATTTGCAGCTAAGGTTAATTTGTTGTCGTCACCCCACTCATAGTTACACATTCACACAAGGTAAAATTAGTGTGAATCATATAAATAGAGTAAATTAATTCAAGATTGGTTTTATTAAAGTATCAATTAATAATAATTGCATCGATATATTAGAAACATATTACACTGATGAATTCTTAGTAATAAAACTAATATAATTCCTTTTAGTATAAGAAACTATTAAGTTAATAATAAAAACTTGTACATTGTTAAATGGCTTTCCTACGAGACTTTCTAGAGAAAAATTCACTTATGATGTCTTTATGTGATCTTTTTAGCCTTGTTTTGTTCAATACACCATTAAGTTAGAGTTTAAATTACCCTCAGAAATTATCTTATTACTAAATTGGGAACATTGAAAAGTTGTAACATGAAGCAGGCTGATAATAAAATTTTCTATTTTTCAGAAACAACAAGTACAAAATGTTTATTTCCTGAAAACTGCAAATCTAGGCAGAAGCATACTCAGCCTATTAAGAATGTTGATGCCGTAACTACTTAGTTTCAAAGAAGAGCAGGAGTTGAAAGTATTCACAGCATGCCTTTTAAATAAAACATCATGCGATAGTCAAACAAAATTACATAAAAAAACTTCAAAAACAACGCAGCAGGATTTTACAATTTATTATAATGAAAAAAAAACCAAAAAACTTCTATATTTACTGATAATTTAGAAATGAATATGGTAATCCAGGTAGCACGTATGTATTGTAAGCAATGTGACTTAAAACTTTATAAGTTAAACTTAAAAGTAGAATCAAATGAAATTTATACAAATATTGAATCAAATTAACCAAACACAATTTGGTTAACTGTAATATAAAACAAATATAAAGTATTATGTCATCAAATGTAAAGTAAAAATTTATTAATAAATTGAACACCACGATAAAATTATACGACAACCCAAATAAATCAGCTGGTATCAAGTTACCTTAGAAAAATTAAACACAAAATAGGTTTACGAGTAATCAGTTAATAAGGAAGAAAAATGAAGATATACTGCGGAGTAACATTTTGTTTAATACATATATCAATGTAAAAATGCATTGATAAAAAACACATTAGATTTTTAGCAAAATACAGGTACTTCTAATGACGGGTTAGGCATTTCTACCTGATCTGGCACCCACATTTCCTTCGGCCTGCCAATATCTCTACTTCCTACCGGTTTGTATCTTCTCACTATATTAGGCAAGCAACTTTCTGGCATTCAACCCATTGGGCACAATAAAATTTTATTTTTTTGTAGAGTGGAAAAATTTTAAAATCATACACAGGTACTTATAGCAAAAAATATTAAAAATAGATCTTTCCAAATTTCACTGGAATTTAAAAGTGTATTTATAACTTAAAACAAATTATTTGAAAATTGTGTTATTAATTAATAAAAAAGTATTTTTCTATTTACTACAATACAGAATCGTTGTTAAAGACAAATTTATTTAATTGTAATTTTCTTTAGAAAATGTTATAATAAAAAACATGAGACTTCTATTTCACCTATATATACTAAACATTCTATTATTATTTAATATTAACATACATTTTTCATACAAACAAATCACCATTCATACAAATAAACATTCACACAACTTTTATTATATAATATATACTATATAATTTCATTTATATACCACGTATTATTATTAATATACAACAATTTTTTCTTGTACTGATTTACATTAAAACTTGGAATTTTTACTACATTTTTTCATTTTTCTTCACTCCTTTTCATAATTCAATTAACAAATAAAAATCGATAACACTCATTATACAACTCTCCGTTAACACTGCTGTGGATATATTATTTTCCGTAAAATAAGCCAAAAAAAAGAAAAGAAAGAAAAAATGAATAATCAAAAACAATCCACTACATGTGCAGAACAATATAGTGGAATATAAAGCGAGACAAATATTAAATTACTACAATTCTGCACCCTACAAAAAAATTAACACATTTTTACAAGCTTGTCCTGTCATGCAGACATAGAAAACAAAATTAAAATGTATTATATTATTAATATTTTTTTTTTTTGAGGTAGACGTTTTGGAATGATATAACGGATAGTCTTTTTATCTACAGTTTTACAAAATTCCTGAGTTAATGAGCATAACAATGTATTTAGCAAGTTATTAAAATTCTAAATAATTAAAAAAAACTAAATAGAAAGGAAGAAACATACGTACGGCATTTAAAAGAGAAAAAGAACTACAAACATTTAACAACATAAATTAATCTATTAGAAAATAATGATAATGTATATCATTTAAATATAATTATTATAATATTTTAAGCAAAAATATCTATATACTACTAAAAAACATATAATTTTTTTTATTAAACGTACATTAAATAATATAAAATACAAGAATACCTGAGAAATATTAAATGCTGATTCAGCATAATTATGTTATTTTATATAATTCATAAAGAATTATAGAAAAAGAAACATCAAATATCTTAATTAAATAATACAAATATTTAATTAAGATCGATTGATGAATCCGACGAAAATAAGCTATCGCTTATTTTATTACCCGTATTAATAAATCAATTATTACTTTAATTATATACAAATTTATGATATATTAATAAACTTTTAAAATAAATGATAAATTTAAGTTTTTACGTTTGTACTTTATTTTACAAGACAATAATATTTGTTAAGAAATAATAATAATAAAAATTTATTGAGACTGTAACGATTGTCGAATAAAAATTATTCGTTATTTTTGACGACAAATAATTAATTACAATCCAACAATATTAAATGCCTTCCTAAACCAAACAAAAACAAAAAAGGATAAAAAATCTGCATACCAGGACAAACCGTTGTTTTACATTAATTTATTAATTTTAATATTATAATTCTAAAACAAAAAGGAAAGAGGAACTCTAAACGGACAAATCAATATACACATATATAAATATATATGTTATATACTATTAATTTATATCTAAATTAAAACGAAAAAAGAAAACATGTATTACTTAAAGGTCAAAAGACTTTAAGAGAATATTACAATAAATAACAAGTACACAATTAATATTGACAAGGACACGGATACAACGAGAAATATTTAACAATTATAATATATATTTAATATAATTAATACTACATATATGAATACGGCAGATGTAATTTGTTAAACGAGGGTAGCGGCGGTATTAAAGTTACAAATATACATATATAATTTTAATTTTTTTATAATAATAATATTTATATATGTACATATATATAAATATCTGTAATAAACCTTATAGATATGAAAAGTATAACCTGAGAGTTAAAAACAAAACCTCTGCACCTGATATCGCTAATTTGCGGTTCAGATGAGACGGGTTGTCGGATAGGCCTATATATTAAATATTAAAAAAAAAACCTGAGTAAAGAACCTGTAAAGTATTATATTACACATAAGTTTTTTGAGAATAATAATAACAATAATAAACACAAAATATTGCAAAGAATGTGTATTATAAATGTAGGTGAATAAATTATAACTAATTCTGTTAATATAAATATATATCTACTCATTTTTATTTATTTATGTATATATAAATTGTATAAAAAACTCATCTCAATAAGGAGAAAAGATAATTAAAAAAAAAGAAACTAAGAAAATCATCTGTGCAACAATAATAAAATAAATAATATAATAATACAACAAGTGTTATTTAATAATAATAATAATATATAATTAATAATAAAGTATTTTACGTATTTCTATAAACAATTAAGTGAGGTAGGTAGCTTTGTACTATTCTGCTAGAACGTGTTGCGCATCGTGTACAATATTATGTACATCACGTATGTGTTATGTTAACAAAACGTGTACACTTCATGCTATGAAGTACGATGAATAACGCCAAGACACAGAAAATATACTAATATAATAATGATAAAAAATTAAATTGCAATATAATACATGCAGAAGATAGTATTTATGCATCTAAATACTAATAATGTTAGCAATAAATTAATTAATTACATTTCAGTAATTAATTATTCGATAAAAATAATTACTTAAATCTAAATAGCACTAACAATTAATACTATACAATATAATAATAATAATAATAAAGAATATTAAGGTGTAAAGAAGGGTACTTTTAATCGATAAACGACCATAAACCATATAATCTTTTTTGTACTTTTTGAGCCAGCTGCACTAAACGTTACTTTTTTCAAAAAAATTATAACAAGCTGTTACATTTAACACTGAATGGCAGTGTCGGTAAGCTTTTTTTTACTTCAATAAAACTTATTAATAAATTATTTAAAAATAATATTTGTATAAATTCCCTGAATAATTATAATTTACCTGAGTTTTTTTTGTAATAAAATCTTACAAATACTTTATTCTTTTAGGAACGATATAAAAATTTAGATAAAAATCAGAATAACATTTAAAAATTTGGAATGTTCTATTAAGATAATAAGTTGGTGGTTTTGTTAAAAAAATATCACCAATAAAAAACAGCAGCGGGCTAAGCAAAATATTACAAAAAAGTGATTAAATAAAACTATCTATACATGAAAGAGAAGAAAATAAGAAAACGCTTAAAATCAACACACAAGTTCAGAGTTCCTCTTCCAAAAATACATATTTTTTTTAATACATACCATTTAACACTTAGGTTGACATTTAATAAACATTAAATAAGAAAAAATTGTCAAATACACATTTGTTTTGCTTTTATTTATACTCCCATTATTAAAGAGTGCAAAATTATTTTTACACCAAAGCACAAAATCCAAAAATTACAATTACGACCAAAGTTTTGTGAACAATTTAAGGTAATTATAAGTGAACTTTCACCACCTTCTTGTAAATGCACGTAATTATATTAAGAAAATTATTTCTGAACAATCATCCACAAAATTTAATGAAAGATCAATTTACAATATCGGAATTTTTATTATTTTAATTGAAAAAATAATGTGTAGAAGTTAACTAGGCAAAAAAAACAATAGTGTACAAAAAAAAATCAACAACTAAATACAATATATTATAAAGATGATAAAGAAAAACAAATCCTTATAAACTCAAAACTTAACTCTTGCGATAATAAATCTGTTTAATTGATGTAATATATAATATTCATTTATAATATAATATTATTAATAACTTTAAAACTAGAATTAATAAAAATTTATTACCCGTTATATAAATGATACTAATCCCAAAAAATTGGGATAAAAGATACAAAATAATCAACAAACATTATGAAAACCCACAGCAGAACAAAGACACTTTAGTGAGGTTTCTTGTACTAAGTGGAGCTCAATCCAACAATAAATAATGCAACATAAGAAGGGATTAATTTGCTTGCTCTATCACTCCCTTCTTAGTCATACTTTATTATATTAAAAATGTGAGGATGTACACCCCCAACTCTCCTGACCACACCTATTCAACAATCTGACAAACATTTTGACAGCAGTGAGTAACCTAAAATTATATAAACTTACTGTAAATGAGGCACTAAATATTGTGTAAAAGGCAATCAAGCTAAATATATATATGTTGATATCGTTAATGCTTAAATTGCACGTCAAATCATGATAAATTATCACTGTAAATAAACATATAATTTACAATGTGAATCAACACGTTACTAATTCTTGCCAACATGGATCAAAATATTCTACTTTTTAAAATGCACTTTGTTTTAACTAATATTATTGTCGCCTATTAAAATAATGTAACCAGTACTGTCTATTCGATCAAGAAAAATAACAACCAATCTATTCTATATCATAACATATTGAATGGTACTTCAATAATGTAATTCATTTCGAAGGTATAATAAAGTGCATAATAAAAAAATTAATTAAAATTTCAATCTAAATTAACTAGAACAGTAAAGATGCTTTTTAGCAAATACAAACTTTTTGATATTCTGATTTAAATTTAAAATGTTTCAGAGAAATCCATAATATAAATATATATCATGAACAGTTTTGTTACTTCAATAAAATTCAGCATAACAATGTTTTGGTCTAATTTTAAATTTTGTTCATTAAATTAAAATTTAGATTATGTTTAAAATTGTCAAGTCAGATTATTTAAAAAAATTTAGTTTGTTAATATTGTCATTCTTAAAGAATATTTTGCGAATTTTCCTTCATTTATTTTATTTTAATAATAAATATTTTAAAGTCTGATAACTAGGTAATTGGTGACAGCTGCAAAATGGTTAATGAATTACATATTTTATAACCAGTTACAAAAAGTGAGTTTAAAATTTAACTAGTTTATTAGCAAAACTCGAATCATTAGTTTAACAGAAAAATCCTACGAGAAAATTATGTAGAAAAGATGAAAATGAATTACCGACAATCAATTTCTAGAAAATTAGATAATATTTATTTACCTTGGTTATAATTTTCCTTGATTGTATATGCTAATCATACCAATAATTTTTTGTTTCATAGGCTCAAAAAGAAGCGTTTAAAAAGAAAACTGACAATTTTAAACCATACAGAATAAAACTCGCGGTTAAAATGCCAGAAAACTAGTGAAATTACATAAAAAAACTAAATAAAAAATTCAGTGGCTAATCTTTTTGGGTTTAAAAAATGTTAAAAAAATTCAAGAAATAAAATTTAACCACAACAATTAAGAAAGATCCTACTGACGGGTTGGCGAAAATGTACTAAACAAATAAATTTAAAAACATTAACTTTTTCTCTAAACTAATGAAGTTTTTTTTTAATTATTTAAAAATAAATATAATACACACACTAATATATTATATAATTTTCAAATTGCTTTATAATCAACTAACATTCATGAAGAGTTTAGGTTAAAAAGCAGCCAATGTGTAACAAATCTATGCATTGTATTTGTATTGAGTACAATCATAGATTATAAAAAATATTTCATAACTTCTGCGCAATTGCATTAATTATATGAATGACATTATTAACTCTTAGCAACATTTTAAAATGAATTACAATGCACACTAAATAATTACGTATTCATTCATATACTAGATTAAGTAAATAGAATATTCACACAAGTAAACACACTTTTATGTGCGTATTATTTCATTCAACGTGACTGAACATTGTTTAAATCGTAGTTGTACAGCATGAATGTATTGACATGCAAGTTAAGCAGTATAATATGACTAGCAACATCTATGAATGTTGCACTGCTCTTAATGGTTAATATATATATAACAACAATAATGTTGTAGTTGGTGATATAAATCAAGCATCTTTGTAAGGATGCAACAAGATCTGCTGTCGAAAATGTTCGTCATTTACCAATATAATAATCATAATCATAATAATAATCAATAATAATTAATAATCATCATAAGAATTATTACTTTATTAAACATTAACATAAAGAGCTATTTTATTTATTTATTTAATCCTATCCTGGTATATAATGATTTATTTATTTAATTATTTATTTATTTGTACAGTCGGAACTACCTGAGATGAAGAGCATTAACGCCCCCTGGGTTAAACCTGATAATGAACAACAGTTTCATTGATAAAAAAAACCGCCATAAAAATAAAATATATGAAAAAACAACCCTTAACAAATCGCTTATATAATAAAAACTGTAGCAAAAAAAACATATTATGCAAAATTCTGTATACATTCTGTTACCTATTTATCCTGAGATGTGTTGCGTTATTAAAAATGCAAAAAAAATAACACGATAAGAGAATAACAATTCTATAACAAATTACGCTGTGTCTGTCAGATCTGAGATAACATGGAGTATATAAATATATTTAATATTTTATAAAGAAAATAAAAATTAAACACAGACCGATAATATACAAATGAAAAATAATCATTACTGACCAATACTGTTGATCATTTATAAAACATGAACCAATTGATATACTGCATTATATATATATATATATATATAATATATAAAACTATAGTACCTAATTATTATATTTAATATCTAGAGGATAACTGACTAGGATTGTTTAGTAAACGCCAAGATAATAAAATCTCCCCCCTGAGACATTCAAGGAATTTACTAAACGTATTATGAAAAAAAAAACAACGGAACAAAATGCTGCAACTGTTATTTCTTTAAAGGCCACCAAGCTCACCGCACCTAATAGGAATATTATATTATTTACATTGATGGCCCTCAACGGATATTGTTTGGCACTAGCATTTCAAAACAATGGCTCATATGTTTACTGAAGGGGGAAATATATAATAATAATAATAATCATAATAATAATAATAATAATAATATATAATAAAATGTTTCATAAATTAATTAATTAATCATTTAAATTCCTGAGTGGTTCAAGTATAAACAACATATATATAAATTATATAAACAAATAAAATGAAAAAATATATAATCATATAAGTTATTATGTGATCAGTTGCACTTTAAATGACTAGTTTTCTATAACAGTGATTAAGATTGGTCACAGAATTTGAAGGGCTCGGATTTGCACAGCAAGCCCTGAGTTGTGCCGGCCAATACCGAGAGAGCATTCAAACACCGAGCCCACATCAGAAAAGAATGTGAATAATAATAATTATTATGATAATAATAACCGTAGTAGTAGTAATAATAATAATAATAAAAACAAAAATATACTAAATATGTCACCTATCTTTTTAACAATGGTAATAACTTTTTATATAATCTTGTATCTGTATATAATTATTTAAATATAAACTATTATATATTGTAATAAAAAAAGAAGATCAAATGAGGTATATAAGTTGGTGGTTGGCTGAGCGATCGAAGCCTACTACTGGCTGTGGTTCTGCAAAGAGTCTGTTGTATACGCTTGTGTTTGTTGAAATGCCTTCAGGCTTAGTTCTGTCTTATGTTCACGTGCTATATGGCGTCGCACAGTATTGTTGCGCGTAAATGTGCGGGAACAGAAGGGGCAGGGTACGCGAATCCCTTGATGGCGTTGCCGGATGTGCGCTCGCAAATTCGTTTCGTAACCATATAGCCTTTCGCAAAAAGGGCACTGCAGTTTCTTACCTAAAAACAATATTTCTCAATAAATCAATCAGAAACTTATAAACTTCAAATAAAAATGGCATCGATGTTAACAATATTAATACCTTGCACAGAGAAAAACTCAAGTTTTATTACTGAATAAGAATGAACTGATAAAAACTCAAAACTTTCAAAACGATTTTAAACACATACATCGTAGATTACATAAGAGGTCTAAGAACAAGTCTGATTAAATACATCCACACAATAATTAAGTTCGAAGGAAATTAAAGAAAACATCTACCAAACATTGTCAGATTTTACATTAACGACATTATGAACTTTACAGAACTGCCTATTTATGAAACTAAACTGATAATGAAGTGTACATAGAACAAAAACATTCAGTCACACTAACTTTCAAACAGCTTCAGAGTTTCTACCTACAGCCAAAATCAGTCCAAGAATAACATGTTAAAACATCCTGTATGAATCGGTTAAGCTATAAAATGTAGAGTAGAGGAAGCATGCAATTACTTTACAAGCGGAATTTATAAACAAGAATCAATGACCAAAGCTAATCATCTACTTGTATAATAAACATCTGAATTTTATAAAATTCTTAGTCTATTATTCACCTTAATGATTTTCTTCAATTAGGTAAATATTCTTCAAACCCCTAAACCACAAAAATAGTTAAAAAAATGTAATACAATACCATCAGGAGTTGAGGCCGTAGAGGCTTTATGTGTAGCCGCTATCTTTGTACTTGTTCCTGAATTCCACATAATGTCAGGGGCCGCAGTTTCAGGAGCGGGGCCCCCCTCTGTATAACCCCCAGTTCCAGACCACTCAGATTTCATTCGTTCCCTCTCTCTTTCTCTTTCCCGTTCCCTCTCTCGTTCCCTCTCACGATCTCTTTCTCGTTCATCTGACGGTTCCAACTTTACTCGTAAATCTGGACATAAAAATCAAAATACATCATTACGACACAAATCGAAATGGTACTTGGTAAAGAATCTTATTTAAACAATATAAAAACATAACTAGAAAAATTTAAGTCTATTTTAAATAATCTTAATTCTCATATCCTTTAGATGGTGTCTCCTCTCAGAAGGTTAGCAACCATGACTTTGGATGCTGCAGTTCTAAGCAGATCAGTGTAACTGCAACTGAACCACATTTTCAAGTTATTCAGCCAGGAAATATATCTCCTGATATTAACCAATTAATTTGATACTTTTGTGATGCACTGTAAATATGTTTACATTAACTGAAAATATAACTGGGATAGTATGCTAACTGACAAACAAAGAAAGAACATCATATTTTTTAACACTGGTTTTTCATAAATTCAGCATCCATATTAAGTTTACAAAACTTTCTTTCCTTTCAGTAGGAAATTAACGTTAATATAACTACTTTTTAATGACATACTCAATTCCCTCAACTTCCTGTGTAAACAGTTTATTGTTAGATTTTAAGAAAACAAGAAATTTTGCTCCCTACCAGCTATCATCTTAAAAACCCTGAAGAAAAATTACTTTGTCTATATAAGCTAGTTTCACAAGCCAAAAATGGATGGAATCAATCATAGAATGCAATTATATATTATTAGTTAGTAAATACAGATGTTTTGATTTTGTGTAATTATCAAATATTTTCCCACCACGACATAATCTTTCCACTGTACTCTTTAACAGGAATTCTTGACATTGAATAGAAGAGAAATATGACAGAGCAATCTAATAGGCTTGGACAATACAATGAGGGAAGGTTTAATTAAAACTATGATAGAAGGATAGATGAGAAGATAAGATATTTAAGAATAAAGGTTATAGCCAATTTCAAAAAATTAAGATGCTGGAAAAAATATAACAAGTAAATGGCCATAACAAGCATGGTTATAAGAGACCATCCTCAGAGCAGAAAACAATGTGATGATGATGATCAAACAGTAATCAACATAACACATTATATTCTGTACAATTTTCAGATCAAAACTTCATACAAAATTCTGTAATTAATACAAAATTTATAAAAAAATACTCCAGAGGTTGTATTTCCAGCTCTGGTACATTCTTAATACAGCTGATAACCACAGTTGTTTAGTCCTTTGGTGTATATACCAATTAAGAAAATCCCACCACCAGATTTGGTGTTTCAGCTGGATATAAATTATATATTTTCTTTTGATCTACCTTTGTTCTGAACATTTTCCTATTCTTTCTATATACAGTAGTACCTCATTAATCCGACCCTGTTAATTTGGACTTTGCTTAATCCAGACAGCCATTTTGACAACAGGTTATAAAAATTATGTACTGGTATGTTAGGAATGTGAAGCTGACTCAGACGAAACTAACAAGCCCAAATCGAAACTAGGTGTAGTCAAACACTGCTTAAATTTTGTCATTAAATATGTTGCCGACAGTAATAAGGACATCTGGATATTACGAACATTTAACGTATCTCCGTCAGCTGATTGTTCGAAAAATCAACTCAAAAGGAAGACAACAAAACATCAGCAGTTTCTTCAAACCAGTGAATGGGTCATATGTAGTCAGTAAGGATGAGCCTGGACCCTCATGTTCTAAGTTGCACCAGTTTTACGTCACCTGTGCTTTGTAAAACCTAATGACTTTTCTGCATTTTTTATCAAATTAGTTACTGTTTGTATTTTTAAATTCAAAAAATACATTATACAAGTTTTTTTTTACTTTCTCTTGCCTAAATAATTATATAGGAAGGAAAGTATAGTTTTCATGTTAATTTTTCGAAATCGAGGTATCACGGGATCAACACTTTTTCAAACTTCTGAACACAAAAAACATGTTTTTAGAGATTGGTTTGAGTGTGTGTATGTGTGCGCGCGCGCGAGAACTAAATATCTCAAGAACGGAACATCTTACGAAATTGAAACTTAAAACTTAAGTTAGGTACCACTAGAGGACCCGACATGAACATTTGCATCAAAATCTGTCAACCGGCAGTAGTAGTTCATTCGGGTCATTTTACACTTTTTGCAATCTTCTCAAAAACTGCTGCTACGATTTTTTTAAAAATCACCTCATATAATACATTTTTTATGCTCTACATGATAGGATAGGCGCCATGTCTGCTGAAATTCTTTAGGAGGCTGTGCTCTCATAGAATTTTTTTTTTTAAATTGCGGCTTTAGTATGCATTTAAGCGCAAAAATGTATGTAATAAAAGTTGTAGAGAATTAAAAATCCTACAACTTTTATTTCAAACATTTTTTGTATAACGCTTTGTTTAGCAGTAATTAGTGATTTTCTGTTTTTTTCTCATGAAAACGTGTAAAAATAAATTGATTTTTTTTTAAAGATTTCAGCCTTGGCATTTTACGACAAAAATGTATATAATCAAATTTATAGGAAATTAAAAGATCTACAACATTTATTTACAGTATTTTTTCTACAGAGCCTAGTTTAGTTTGAACGAGTTATTTTTCCGTATTTTTAAGCCCAACTAAGGTAGATTTTCATTTTATGTCTTTCACTCATGATTAAAATTGGATTATGTTTATTGAGGTTAGTTTTTTTGTTTATTTCTAATGTTTTATTACTAATGTTAGGTTATATTGTTAACATCTGCATTGGCAAGAGTAAGTTGTGTGAATGTTTAATTACATATACCGTATTGTTTCGAATACAAGCCGCAGTTTTTTCCTAAAAATTGGTTCCATAATTTGACCTGCAGCTTGCATTCGCGCTTTAATAATAATAATCGTTTCTTATTAAGCATAAAGTAGGTATGAATAGAGAGAGGGGGGAGAGACTGTACACGCACTCCTTACGTAGTGCGTGTACAGTCATTTTGATCAGTTTGGTGTTACAGTATAAAGTTTGGTCGCAGTTTTCTTATATTTCATTTTATTTTTTATCCGATCATTTGTTTTTTGTTGCATTTTATACATCGCCATGAGTGATGTTATATAGGTTAAGGGTACTTTCTCTATACAAGTACCCAAAAAGTAGTGCAGGATTTGCGATACCAATTTCAAATTATTGGTATCGCAAGTCCTGCGCTACTTTTTGGGTAAAAATGCGGAAAAGACATCCACCAAAGAAGCTGGAAGAAAACATATATATAATGTAGATGAATATTGTGTTCGGCATTGAACAAAAAATAAACAAAAACTTCTAAATGCTAATTAAGTAGTAAGTGTATTTGTTTGTATGGTATTTTCTTCTTAAAAAATAAAATACTTTCAAAAACATACAAGTACTGTACTTGAAATTTATTTCCTAGTTTTGATCGTAATTTTTCCGATACGGCTTAAATTCGGGTGCGGCTTGTTTTCGGAATAATACGGTATATCTTTGCTCATATTTAGGTTATTTCATTTAATCTGCAAGACTAATGAGCCCCAATTAGTCCAAATTAATGAGGTTCCACAGTATATATAAAAATAAAAACACAATATTAATTACTGGATTAAAAAGTAGGTCTTGTGTTACCTTCGGGACAACTTGAGGTAGATTGCCAAACATCTGGGGGTGTATCGGAGTCCACAGCACCAGCTCTATCAAAAGTGATGGCAGTTACAGCAGTAGCAGCAGAATTTGAAGGTACGGTAGTAGTATTGTCTGCACCTCCTTCATACCTCGACGTGGCAGGAGAAGCATGGCGAGGGTAATCACTCATTGAAGGTGCAGGAGGCGTAGAAGGAGGAAATTCTGGTTTACTCCCATCTCTTAAAACTGAGGCTCTCACAGATGAATCACTAGGAGATCTATGGTGTCGTTTCCGAGGATGGGGTTCATAAGGGGTTGAAGGGGGGACGGCTTGTTCATAAGCAGCAGCAATATAGTGCTGCATGTAAGGGGAAAGGACCTGAGTGTATGGTGATGAAGAAGATGAAGTTGACGGGGGTGGGTGCATTGACGATGGTGGTGGGGGCCCAGAGTCTCCTCCTCCTTCTCCTCCCGCATCCTTACTTCTCCCACCTGAAACCTCTGCATTATTTGTCGAGCAACTTGATTTGGTCTGTTTGCTGCATCGACTATTTGGAGAATCTACCTGAGGTTCTACAGTTGCTATATGTCCCTGAGCGACTGCTAGTTTTTCATGTTCTATTGACAGCCCCTTTACCTAAAACAGAAAATTTACCATTATATAAAACCATTACAAGTAACAAACCTTTATCAGAAATTGTTTACATTAATACTTACAACTCCTTATACGTGTTTTGATGAGATATCTCACCAAACAATTCACATTTCTAAGTACTTTGGACAAGTTTATCTTGTATCAAGCAACATCTGATTTACACAGTTGTAAAACAAATATTTAGAAGATGTTTCATACGTTAACTGTTAGGATTGCTAATACCAATGTTAGTATTTTCTATTTCAAGATAGATATTTTTACTCCAGTATTAAAAAATTATATTTATATGGCTGTGAATACCATCCACATGGTGTTTGTTTTTCATGTAAGCATGGTAAAGTATACATGCATGTACTGATTCAGATATCAATGATTTACTAAGCACCGAGAATTTGTTGTATTGATAATGATTCTGGTGAAGATAATAATTACATTTTATAAGAAAGTAAAATTGATGAAAATGAAATAGCTGGTGGTAATCAGTTAGGTGCTAATATTGATATATTGGGACAAAATGGGTCAATTTCAGAGAGAGGTTGAGATTGATCATTTTCTGGCTCTTATTTCACCATTTAAATTTACAGAAACTATACTTAATTAAAAATAAAACTGAGCTGAACGAATTTATGGTTTCACGATGTGATTAGTGAAATCCTTAAAAAACAATTTTACAGTTCACAAGAAAAAATACAGCATTGGGAATTAAACTAAGTTTACAAAATCGAATGCTTATACATTAAGGCGTACCACTATAAATAAAGTTGTTTCAATACAACTAAATTTTTTTACAAAAACATGGTTATTTCTGATTTTAGCGACACTATCATATCATATTATTCTCCAAATAAAGTCATAAAAGAACACAAATGAATACAGATCCAAAAGCATTTAAAGGATATACGTAACAAAAGATATCTAAAAACTACAGAAACGAACATAATCTAAACTCAGGGACAAGCAAATATTGCTTATCTTTTAACAACAATAAATAACAAACAGATAACCAATTAGGTCATTCCATTGTTGCTATTAACACTAACATGTGTTTAATTACAGTTATTTTGATTCGCATTCTACACATTGAACAAGCTTAAATATTTACATATGTATCTCACAACATATTTGGCGTCCCTAACCTAACCCAACTCTTCTTTGAACAGTTATACAACAGTATACTACTAGTCAAGTTAGAGTACACCGGATCCCCGGTAACTAAAATATCACTGACAACACCGAGCTAAGCAAAAATTTGTAATTAGTCACAAAGCTACTTTATTTCAAAATAGATTTTACAAAAGTAAAGATATCGAATGGTGAATGGTGCTACTTACATTTATAAGCTGCATTTAATAAAAGGTAAAATCGTAGATACAACCAATCACATTAAAAAATACTAAATTATCAAATACCTACAAAAGATATAAATAATATTTTCAACACTTTAATTTCATGCAGCTAGATGAAATTAACAAAAATAAAACCCCTGAATACCAGTTACAAAAGATATATCTGATGAATAAACAAAAATTAATATTGTTAAATAATTTTGAAGATAAACTTAACCTAACAAGTGTCAGATAAATTAAATTTTTAAGTTTCACTTACTTGTAAACATTCTGCAGCCTTGAGGAAACTGGAGAGACTATCATGTGAAACATGAACTTCTCCTTTGTACATAAACTCAAGAAGTGCAGACATATTACTCGATGACGTGCCATCAAGTATAACTAATACACTAGGACATAGAGGGGCTGCTTCAAATAGGTCCTGAAAGTGTTTGCTACATGCTGCTAATATTAGCTTGTGAGCTTTAAATGTTACACCTGAAAAGAAATCAAACACACAACCATTAGAGAGTAGAATTTACACAGTTGTGCTGGTGACTAACATCTACAGTTCAGCCGTTGTTAGTTTGCTCCTACTGTCAACAAACAAAAGCCACCTACTACAACGGATGTCGTATTACGGATTATGTCGTATTTACGGATGTCGTATTCCTATTAAGTTAACTATATTTTAAATTATAAGTACTTAAAGTACTAAAAACATCAGTCATGATATGATGTAGGCCTAACAATTTCATTTATAAAAATACTTTTAAAAGTATTTTGTATTTAAATAAATTTGAAAGTATTTTGTTATTACTTTTTAATCAGCGTATACACATTTTGATATAATGCGCACACTCAGTGACGTCATTATTTGTTTACATTAGGAGCAAATTAAGAGAGGCTGGACTGTAAACAGAAACACTAGATTTTTTACGGTCAACATTTTATATACGAATCCTAGTCTCAAGGATCCAACCGTATCTGGTGGTTACAAATCAAAATTTCACCTTCTGTAAACCAGTCACTTTATAATACATGATCTATCTTATCAAACACCCTATACAGGTATTTTCAACAGTCGTCCGTATTATATTGATAACTGAAATAAATATTATTTCTTTAAACCACCAGTAATATGGTAAACAGTAAACACTTACCAATTGAAGGGGTTGGGAGAAGACGGTGCTAACCCACATCAACATAATTTTACGCAACATTATTTTAAAAGTTTACTGAAATCTACAAATCATGTTTTTGAATTTTTGTTAAACATTTGTTATTTTCTGTTAATCTAGGTTCTTAAGATCGTAAATATAGTATCCCGTTTAAAACTTGCTGAATATTTTATTTTTACAGAATATTTACGAAAAATCATGCTGGAAATTTTGTAGGTTAGCACTTTCTTCCGCCAACCCCTTCAATTATAGCACTTTTGTGCATAAAATGACTATCTTCAGTAATAAGATAGATAAGAATTCCTGGTAGATTAGAATCCTTATCTACCATGGTGGAAGTAGGATGTTTTAAATTTTAAATAACATGAAAATTTATAGAGTATGTGCATTTTATACATAAAAGCGCTATAATTGTTACCAGTGTTTACTGTTTACCGTATGGTTTAAAGATATAATATATATTTTAATTAATCATTATCAAATATATATTTTCAACAGTTTAAAAATTATCATCCCCTCTCAAACACAAATCAGTACATTTAGCCTATAAATTATATCACTGGCTTAGTCAGAATGTCTAACAAAAAATAATAAGATAATATTATTTTTGTAAATTATTGTATGCTTGGATTCAACAATTTTACCTAATAATTGATTATACTATCACAATAATATGAAAAAACCAGAATAAAATTAAAACCCCTTTCAAACTCATAAGAAACACAACAAAAAATACGTAACACATTTACTCTCTTTATTGATGTTGGTAAAAAATACAAAAACCCAGTAAACAGAAACTGAGTACAACAACCCATCAAAAGTTACCTATCTGATAGAATGAGATTCATTTGAAATACAAACATTAGAAAAAAATATTATAAATTGCTGCTTTAAATTAAACCATATAAAAACAAAATGAGAACTTACCTTCACAAAATAATGTGACATCTGTGAGACTTTCTGATTTAAATAAATTATCAAATGCTGTTACTAAATTACTGCCAAAGCTATTCCACTTAAGACAAAACTGTTGCTGTGGATCCATTCCAGGTGTCGTTGGAATGTAACACCCTAACTGAAACAGTTACATCAAATAATAATATGTTAATGTCATGAATTTCCTAACTGACAATTCATAATAAAATGCATTTACATGTCCTGCAATAGCCTACATAGAATAACACTAAATTAATTAATCTATTTAATTTTAAGCCTTAATTTAATACACACACCTGAACTAAGAATCTGCTGTAAGTTTTAAAACTGTTGTCAGAATACATGAATAATTCCGTAAAGAAAAACTTTTTATATTTTCATTACTTCTAGATCTTGTATAAACAAATATTATTTAACCATAATAAAGTACTTTCCTTAGACAGCTACTGTATGTCTAAGGTATACACAACTGTGAAAATAATGAATAATCCAGAAACATAAATTGATTAATTATTTAAATTATATCCTTAGACTACAAAATATAATTACAGAATACATTAATACATTTAATATAAAATACAATACTGATGTGTGTCATAAATTAATAGAATTGATAGCCTATTTCACTTAAGCAAACTAACCTAAAATCAAAACCATTCTAATAATTTATATAATTCAAACAATTTAAATTATAACTTCCCTGAACAATATCCTATAAAAAAATGAAAAACAACAATTAATTTAAAACTATATTTTTATAACCAAATCACCATAACATTAAACATAAACAGAATGCAAACCTGTATAAACACATTACTTACCATAATACAGTGAGGTTTATTTATAACAAACAAAACCACAGAAAAAAAACTAAAATATACTTTAAAATGAAAAGAACTTACCCACATCTCAAATTTTTTTAAATAAAAACAAGAACAATTTATTAAGATTTAATAGTTTATCTTTTAGGAGGAAAGATACAACATAAATAATTGTTCCTAAATCAGTTCCCTGTTATAAAAATCTATGTCATACATTAGCTACAAGCACAAATACCTCGCAGAACAAATTCACAACAGATACAGAATAGTTAATATTTCACGAATTAGTTTGTTGACATTTAATTTAATTCAGAAATACAGATTGTGTAAAAACATATAAATTGTATTTGAAGTAGGCTTCCAGATCCAGAATACTACTTTTAAAAAATACTGAAGATAATCACAATATAAAACTAATAATTTACTGCTGAATTGTGAGACTAGCTAAAGAACATTGACTACCATTTGAATCATGCAACCTAAGCATAACTTCTAAACAATAATTTAATACACCACACAAAAATTCCAATCTTAAGCATAATATTGTTCATCTCATGAATATGCATATGAATAAATGCATAAAACGAGTAAACAATACAGACTACAGTTGTAAAATGGCTTTAAAAAATAGGCCCAACAAATTTTTAATTTTTATTTTAAAAAAAACAAATTTTTAACCCATGATAAAATTTCCTCAATCTTGTCTATTGACATTTGTTATCAATAAAAGGCCAACTGGCATGCTATGTCTAAGTTTGTTTTTATTAATTATTTTATAAAATATAAACACAGAGCAAAAAAAATATTTTTCAAATAATTTACATTTTTACTATACAACACCACTCAGTTTACACAAAAATTTGATAAATTATCAATACATTTTCATTTCAGTTTACACCATATTTCCTTTTCACTTACTACATATTACAAACATTTAAAACCTACAAAATAATATATAATAACGCATATTATAAGACGAATCATACTATGGAAGGCAATATTTCAAAACAAACGTTCAAAATATGATATCAAATGTCTTTGCAAACCGCTCTGAACCATACCAATAATAATGCATTTCATTAAACTATAACTTCGCCTATTTATTTATTTCACATATCTAAACAAAAACGTAACTATATGAGTAAAACAAACAAATTTATCCATCAAAATTATAAATAAAATATAACACAGATCTTAAAAATCATTTCAAAATATTTTAAGAAGAGAATGACGAAAATTGTATTTAGCACTACGTACGATGTACTAAATGCACTGTGCAATATTCACTTCTAATTTAGCACTTGCATTCCCTTCATTTCTTGCCCAACATTCGACAAGGAAATACATTACAATAATTTAATGACACTAAAAAATAAACACTGCACATAAAATTTAAGAAATAGTGTTACCTCTTCATAAAAAGTAATAATTGCCTACATTTTTCGTCATCAACGTGAAGACCAAAATGCAATTGCACAGGTGTGGACTGATATCCCAAACAGACTTTGAAAACAAACGAACTTATTTCCGCGGAAAATTCGAAACACTGGATTAATGAAATAAATAAGAAATATACTAATATTTAAAAGCTATTTAACATTAAAAACACTTCAGTACTTATTAAAATCGAAAGGATTTGTTTCAAGGTTGACCTGTACGCATACGCGAAAAATTTTCGCGTGCAACCATCTTGACACGGTTCATGCAACATTGATGTAACAGACTATTTCTGCATTACCCGCAATTTTATTGGATTATTATTAGAACGATGCACAAATACGTATAAAAAACAAATTAAAAATACTATTAACATAATAAGAAACTAAAAAAAACTGTAGCCAAATTACCTTAGAGGGGCCCCTTTTCTATTTATATAAATATCTTAATTTCTGTAACCCGTGCATAAAAAGAAATTTGTTGTACTGCAGGAAACGGCCAAGCACATACTGCTTTAGTCAAATGTTTGTTTTGCAAATGTTTTGTACAATTATGCATTTACCGTTAAAATTGAAAACAAAAATCATAATTATATACATTAGTAATCCAGATTCTTTTATTTTTGTCGTACATAAGTATTGAAATCTCAAACGTTCGTTCTAATATTTTTAATTGCACTAGTATATCATTTGAGCATCATTACTTCACTCTAGCGGGGAAAAATAGTGAAGGTCGCCTTTTCATTCGAAGGGGCATCAGCTGTGTCTCGTATGGTGTTTGTAAAAGCTTAAAAATGAATATTATATCAAAATCTGGAAATTTAGCCCCATATATTAAAGCAACAAGTCAAGTCGTTGCTTCTACTGCAAAGCCTCTGACTCCACCCGTGGCTACGAAGTCCTCAAATATCGTAACTTCTCCACGACCTACAAGTTCTCAATGGAGTTACAGTTGGAATAGAGCACTACCTTCCAAGGAGGTTGCTATAAAAAGTGGCACTCCAGGTAAGATATTTTCTACTTTATATGGACTGAAGTATTGTGCAGATTTTATTTACAGCTTTTTCCGTAACATTCCGTAAAAGGAGTGTTTGCCGAACCGGGCCACCGACCTAGACTTTCATGAATTGGGATTTTACATTTAGTTTCCTATATTTGATTTATCCGTAGGACTGCAGATTAAACCAAAGTTTCATAAACCTAAAGATTCATAATTGCCTACTAGGAATCCTACTATGTTGCATTTTATATTTAGGAAGTAGCCTACTAAACTTCGCCTATGTTCTATAACCTTTCTGGTTTTCTGAGGTAACTCTCGTTTTCAATGAAATTTCTTTTTCACATTTAGTGCTTATTTAAGATGTCACTTACTAACCATTTGTGCAAGGACAATTATTGGATATCATGTAGTAACTTTCACAACAGAATTATAGCAAAAACCAACCTTTCACTCCATTCACATTATCTTTTTAAAATTAACATTGTAACTTAGGGCTGTGGAGTATAAATCGCTAGATAAGTAGGTTGGTGTAAGTTGTAGTTAGCAAACATTTTTTCCTAACAATATCTAAAGAAATTGTAACCAATATAAAATTCATTGACCCATTTACTCATTAGTGCTCAGTCTAAAACTAGGAACCAAGAAGTGTGGAATTTGGTATTTTTCCTTTAGGACCTCTGGAGTTAGAAAGTAATTTTTTATCACTTGTACTCTTGAGTAAAACAGAAAAGCTGAATAATCATTTAACAAAATCTTACGAGTTGTTAAATTCATTTCTAAACTCAACAAAAACTAAAATCGTTATTTATTACATTGGTTTTCCTAACCTCTTCATTAACTTTAAGAAGCGATTTGGCATTCTATGTAGTATCTTCTTCTTTAGGTTCCTATCCATTCTGGATGTTGGCCACCACATTATAAATCTGTACCTTATCGACTGCTTCTCAAAACAGTAATATAGTAGTCGTACATCAAAAATTTAAGTTTAAATTACTTTATCTTTAGAATGATTTCAGTTACATCAAAGATAAAAGTATTTAAATATTACAGTTTTCAAATTTGTATCAAATTATGTTTACCGTTAGGCCTTCATTGATTTACCTGGAAGAAAATGAATGCTGAAAATGGATGCCATTTATCAGCAGTCGAGTATACTGATAGGTTCTAGGATGTGCAGTCCAAAAAGTAGCGTTCAGTATTTGTTGAGAAGTCCTTTGTAACTGTCAATGTCTCCTCTGATTTTCAAATTTCTGTTATATTCATGCTATTCTCACGAGTATGTATCTGAGAATTTAGATTTGTAACAAATCAAAAACGTGTTAAGCTTTATCCTCGGGTT
Source organism: Catonia carolina (assembly GCA_035578175.1). Taxonomy (NCBI): domain Eukaryota; kingdom Metazoa; phylum Arthropoda; class Insecta; order Hemiptera; family Achilidae; genus Catonia; species Catonia carolina. The sequence continues at coordinate 115,994,596 of JAQMRL010000002.1, read as the reverse complement.
GTAGTCTACATTAATTTTTATACGACTTTTGGATTCCACTACATACTGTAACTAACCAAAGAAATACAGTAAATACCCCTAGTTATATCGTGGTGAAAAGGAGACATATTGAAACCTGCAAGGTATCAAAGAGACAGCCCTGCCTGGGCTTGTACAGTTGTTACAAGGGGTGCATATTACAGCTGATAATATTCTTTAACACTATTGTTAGTACTGTAGCGTATCGATATTATTAAATACTGCTGTAAATTTTCAAAGCTTAATCATTTTATAAAACAATAATTTATGTATAGCACATAATATACTATTATACTCATTGTGTATAATATTACAATTTTACGAAAATGAAAACTACACTTTTAAAAAATCTTGTTTATTTCTTGAGTGACCTGACCATTCATTGGAAATGAACATAATTATTCCTCCTGTGCCATCCAGTCTTCAATGGTTGTTTCAGGAATTCCTGGATCTCTTATAACTTTTGCTTTAATCTTACTGTTTTGAACTCGCTAATACTGTTCAATTTACTCTTGTTAGACATTGTAATTTTAATTTAAAAAACTATTGAAAGAAGTAACAACAGAATTAATCTCACCCACAACGTTTCATAATTAGACTACACTGTTTCACTGCACAAGGTAAAATGAATTAACAGTAATGCAGTATTACTGTGCACTTAAAATGGGTTTGGAGAAAGGTTTTTAAATAATTTTGCTATTAGTATTTTTTTATATTTTTAAAAACACAGTACAGTATCTGTGAGAAAACTATAGAGGGACATGTCAGTACCTGTGATGTATTCAAATATGTAGTCGAAAGAGCAGGTTGTAAATTGGGGGATTCTCTGAAATACACACAACATTTTTGTGACTTACATAATCTTTACTTTCTCTTGCCTTGTACAAAATATGGACCAGGAAAGTGGTGTTTTCTTGTAGAGTATTCACAAAAACAGCATGTTTTACTTATCAGTGTGCATGCATGCGCATGTGTGTTAACATAATATCTCAAAAACTGAAAAGTTTTACAAAGTTGAAACTTTGAACTTAAGTTAGGTTAGTACCGAACTCATAGTTGAGGGGACCCAACATGAACATTTTCATCAGAATCCATCGACTGAAAATAATTTTTTATTAATTATGTGAGCATTGATATTAGTGATATAGACCTACTTACTTTTTATTTATTGTTTTAATGTGTTTCTTTGGTTACAGTTACAACTCAGGTTCGGTTAGCTCATACTGATATATCAGTCCCTGATTTTACACCTTACAGACGAAGTGCGACAAAAGACCCAACATCAAAGAACAAAGATTCTTCTGCTGCTAGAAAATCATTTACGTACCTTATTATTGGAGGTGAGTTTTAATATTTTTGTGGTTTTCAATATTGTGTGCTTGTTTTTCATGACATATTCTTTAATCTGATCTTGTATTTCATCTGTTTAGCGTATAGTTGTTTGGGAAGATTTGTTTTTTTATTTATCAGTAGGATATCATCCTTTTCTGTTTATATTTTTAAAAATTATTTACAAGACATAATAAATAAATATGTCCTGTAAATAATTTTTGCATTGAAGGTTATATAAATGTTATGAGCATCGTACCACAATGTTTGAAGTGATCGTATCATTTTTTTCATAAATGGGTTTTAGCTAAATTTTCTAATAACACATTCAGTCATTACGTGGCGATTTAAACTAATGTCAACAAAAGTCCTGTTTCCAGTACTTATTGGGTTTTTTTTATTAGTCAAGGTTTGACCTTCAATGTGTAACATTGTGAGTTAAGTAAAATAAAAATAAGTAAATTTAGGCTTAAACAATTTAAGTTTAGTTTGCCTTGGAGTAAAGTGGCCTGTGGTTACTAGTTTTTTAAAACTGTTGACAGTTAAGTTATAAAATTTCATCAGGAACTATTTTGGTAATATTATGATACAGCTGTTTTCAAAATATACGAGAGCATTAGATACGCAAATATCTCTAATAGATGTAATGGAGGAAAATTTTGTTTAGCTGATTGAACAGGCTTGCAGCAATAGGGATTTTTTCATGTTAATCTCAGCAAGTTTACAGAGCGAACAGTACTCAACTCATACATGAACCAAATATAATAGCATCCATCATTCTAATATTATATAAGGGCAATGGGTTACATTACAAGAAAAACAACTTTACCTCTCGTTTAATTTTATGATTATTTGTAAACAGTAAAATTATTAGAATATTTAAACAGTAACTAAGCCATTCAATTTTATTATTTTTGTTAAAATGGTTAAGTATATTTGTAAACAATGTTATTGCTGCAGTGTAATAATATTAAATATTATTTTAAAATAGGTTATTTATAATGATCATTAGAAATGGTTTGTAAATTATCTCATATAAATTAAAATGTTATGAATTTTGTGCAAGGAAATGTGGTGTGCGCGCATAAGTAAAATGCTAAACACTGAACTGGAAAGTGATCATGACATTTTATCCTGTGACAGGGAGTTAGCTAAGAGAGCAAAATAAGTAGATCTCTAAATTGTATCAATGGCTGCTTACTCTCACTACAAAAATTCACGTGCATCCTCCTACACAATGTGACTGCTTTCATGTACTTTGAAAATTACTGGAGTCATATTTTCAGTACACATGTTACAAAATGAGTTTTATATCACTATATGACTGACATAGTGACTGCACTTACATCGTGTCATACATGGGGAGTTTTCTCTTCACAAGTACTTAATTTGGTTATATTTACATTAAATGAAGTTAATCTACAATTGTGCCCATGTAATTCAGTTGTTACAAAGTTTTCAATGAAATAAAATTCTGAAATTCAAGTAGTAGTTAATTTAAGCTGTTTTGCAATGAAGTTTTTTTTATAAGTTGTCTTTTGTGTCAAATATAATCTTTATAGAAACTGTTGTTCTATTTTATGTATGCGTACTAATTTCTATTTCAGTTATAAACTGTATAGTTTATTGATTTAAAAAAACTCGATGTACAATACAGGTTTTGCAACTTCATAATTAGCTTATTTGAATTGTGTTTAACTTGTTAATTATTTTTATTAAGGAATTCATATAAACGTAGTTACCAAATAAAAAAAAATTACAATTTTTTTTAAGCATATATCTTGCAGTTTTTCATATTTTTTCTGAGGAACGTTAAATTCTTGTTATTCCATTATCTTCAAAAAGATTTTTTAGTCTACCTTTACAATAATTATTATGACTAATATTTCTTTAATTTGATTGGTTTCAGGTGGAACAGTAGCGTCAACATATGCAGCCAAAACGCTAGTAACACAGTTTGTTTTGTCTATGAGTGCTTCAGCTGATGTATTGGCTTTGGCGAAAATTGAAGTGAAATTAGGAGATATCCCTGAAGGAAAGAATGTCACATTCAAATGGAGAGGAAAACCTTTGTTCATCAGGCACAGGTAAATAATCAGGCAAAATTTTCCAGCATTTTTGTTTCAATTTATATGTCTTTAAATGGTATTTTATGTTTTTGCTTTAATTGAAAAAATTGTTGAACGGAGGTTTATTTGGTAGGGCCTAGGTGACTCAGACACATTACATTTGTAAAAAAATTCCTTTACCTTTATAAAGAAAGACTTCTTGAGCAGAAACAGAAATTACAAAAATTAAAATCTTTACTGAAGTATTATTGCAAGTGTCTTTTGGTTAGTTATGATTTAGTTCCGTTCTGATAATGACTTATAAATATCAAATTAGACCTGTGATTAAGTTGAATTTTATGTCTATATTTAACTAAAAGTTGTTTTATTAATCTGAACACTAAGAATGATCACATTAAATTCACTAAAGATGGTGTTATAGCAATATTTTAATTTTTTTTTTCTGTAAGTTACTGTTTAATTTAGGTTACTGTTTTATTTATCTCAAAGAAATTGCTGGTTGATTTCTGTTTAATCTAGGTTAGTGTATTAGTTCAAGCTTTTTTGACTGATTGTATTAGAAACAATAATTATTAGGAAAATTTTGTTTTTTGACACGAAGTTGGTAGCCCTTTTCAACCGGTATAGATATGGCAGTGTAAGTTGATTCTCCTTGAGCTGTGTAAAATTTTGTGCCCTTTCAAGCTGTGTTGCGAACAGAAAGTCTTTTACCCTAGAACAATGGGTTTTCATTCTTGAACAATATTTTGCTACGAAATCGTACAAGAGCTTAAAGTAAATCATTTAAATTAAATTTTTTTGTGTTCCTCCACTAGAAAAAATTTCAATTTCTAGGCTAAAAAACCAATTTTGAGAGACAGGTAGTGTTTGGGACAGAAAACGTAGTAGTCGACCAACTCTCTTGACAGATGATGTTTTTGAGAATATGAAAACAAGATTGCTCAATTCTCCACGAAAAATTTTATGTAAACGTTCCTCACAAATTGGAGTGTAATATTCAAATTTTTCAGAAAGCTTCAAAAAAACTTAAATTGTATCCATATCACGTACGTTTAGTCCAAGAGCTTCAACTTCCAGATTTAAACAAGCGGTTGCAATAGTGCCATTGGTTTAGGTCTTTCACAAATTATAACAGAATCAAAATTGTTTAAACCCAGTGTTAATTAGAAATTTACATTTTTTTCTGGTGGAGGAACACCAACAAATTAAATTTTTAAATGATTCTTTTACACTCGCGTACAATTTCGTAGCAAAATATTGTTCAAGAATGAAAACCCATTGTTCTAGGGTAAAAGACATTCTGTTCATAACATGACCAGAAACGGCACATAATTTTACACAGCTCAAGGAGAATCAAGTCACACTGCCGTATCTATACCAGTTGAGTAGGGCTACCAACTTCGTGTCACAAAACAAAATTTCCCTTTCTTAGACATTTTACCAGTCATTAACAATTATGTAACAGGACTAAAAAATCACTCCGTGTTATTTTTACATGACTTTTCCATCATGTTAAAATTATTTTCTTGTAATTAAGCTTAAACGTAAAACAGATGCATTAGTTTAATATGGCAGTTGAATGGTATATGAGCATCGACTTTACATTGTTGTAAATGCATTTTTCCAAATCATATAAAACGACAATCTTTTCTATTGTGTAAAGTTTTATTGTTAAAATATGTAAGTTTTCCACTGACCTGTTATAGCTGCTACATCACTCATGATTCACCTCGATAAGTACAAGATGTTCCATATATATACAAACATTTAAATTTACTTAGGTAAGACTTTTTAAAAGATCAGGTTAATTTTAAAAAATGATGAAGTAATATTGACTGCATCTCCCATCTGCACAGAATACAAGAAGTTAATTTTGAATAACTAAACAGTTTTATAGAGTGACTGAAGATATAACATCTTCTAAAGATTTTTATAAGTTTAGTTCCAATTTTTTTAATTTATCTATTCTGATGATAATGCATCCACTGAAACAGATAACTAAGAATTAATATTATGTAATGAAAAGGTTGGTCAGTGGAAAAATAAATATTTTTACAAAAGAATTGAATGTAACCTACAAGATGCATTTTAAAGATTTATTTTTAAATGTGTAATGTTTACTGAGAATCATTAGTATCGTTAGCTTCTACAATACTTTTGGTTTAACAATTATGTCAATTCTGTCAAACATCAACCTATAGATACTCTTTTGTAATACTCAGCCATTATCTTGCTAGTACACTGAGTTTGTTTATCAAAACAAATTGGTTTTTTTTGTAAGTACTACTTTAAATTTACAATTATCCATCATCGTAGTGGTATCCAGTTCAACAATTTTTCCAAGGCATTTTCACTTTCTCTTGCCTATATGTATATATAGGAAGGAAAGTATTGTTATCATGTCGATTTTTAGAAATAAGAGTTTTCATCGGATCTACATGTTTCAGGCCCCCTGAATCCAAAAACATGTTTTACCTATTGGTCTGTATGTGTGTTTGAACAAAATATCTCAAGAACGGAACATCATAAGAAGTTGAAACATGAGTTCGGTACCACTAGAGGACCCAACACTAACATTTTCATAAAAATCAGTCAACCAGAGTTTATTCATGTTATTTTTCACTTTTTTGCGATTTTCTCAAAAACGGCTCCTACAATTTTTAAAAAAATCTCATTTACTACATTTTGTATGTTCTACAAGATAGGGTAGGCACCATGTCTGCTGAAATTCTTGGGGAGGCTGTGCTCTCCTAAAAAAACGGTTTTTGAAGATTGTGGCCTTAATACGCATTTTAGTGCAAAAATGTATATAATAAAAGTTGCAACTTTTATTTCAGACATTTTTTTGTATAACACTTAGTTTAGCGGTAATTAGTAATTTTCTGGGTTTTTTTTCATGAAAATCTGTAAATAAATTGGGTTTTCTAATATTTCAGCATTGGCATTTTATGACAAAAGTGTACATAATCAAATTTATAGGAAATTAAAATATCTACAACTTTTATTTTAAGCATTTTTCTCTACAGAGCCTAGTTTAGCATGAAAGAGTGATTTTCCGTGTTAAGTCAAACTAAGGTTGATTTTTATTTTGCGTCTTTCACTCATGATTAAAATTAGGTTACGTTTTTTGAGGTTAGTTTTTTTGTTTAATTCTAATGTTTTATTACTAATGTTAGGTATATTGTTCATTAATATCATTGGCAAGAGAAATTCATGTGAGTTTCATGCTAGATTTTTTAAATAACATTTATTATTTCCTTGTGGTTTCATATATTATTGTTTATTTTTCGTCAGGACTCAGTCAGAAATTTCAGCTGAACAAAGCGTCAATGTTGGATCCTTACGTGACCCACAACACGATAATGAGAGAGTGAAGAAACCTGACTGGCTTGTTGTAATTGGTGTGTGTACTCATTTAGGTTGTGTACCCATTGCTAATGCAGGTAATTATTACTTTACTATTTACTAAATAATGTAGCATTGTATTGTTTTACTCATATGAATAGATATTTACTCATAAATATAAAATTTTTATATTTATCTGAATCGTATCAAACATCCTATTCAGGTTTTTTTAGCAGCTGTATTATATCAATAATTAAAATATATATTATATTCTTTAAACCACCAGTAATACGGTAAATAATAAACACTTACCAACTATAGCGCTTTCTTACATAAAATGCACATCTTTAGTAATTTTCCAACATATATCTAAGGGTGGATGGCCACTGTGAGCTGAGTTGAGTTGAGTTGTGTGAAGTGGACTCAGCTGACAAAAATAAACCCGTTTTTTTCTCTGCCTGGGCGGCCACAGGATGTCTAGCGGAGTGAGCGGCGTCGCTGGGCTCAACTCCACTCAGCTTCGTTACTGTCTTGGTCCATTTTGAAAGCTGATTTCTCTTCCTCTACCAATTGATTTTGTATGCTTTCCGACAAAATTTCTGCCGCTCGCATGGTTTCAGTGTATCTGTGGCTTTCTGTACATTCTGTTGCATACGAGCTTATCTAGTTTCTTAGAAATGGAGATTGAAGAGAAGCTTATTGAATGCGTTAGAGAGCAGAAGATCCTGTACGATGTATCCAATAAAAAATACATGGGCACCCAATTGAAAGGATGTATTTGGATTCAGGTAGGAGTAGAATGCGGCTTACCGTCAGGTTAGTACACCTTCCTGAAGTCTGTGTCCAATCTTGTCAGGTCGTTTTTAACTGTCTCTAAAATTTCATTAAACTCACCTCTTGTCATCGAAAATTAATTTTTGAATTGTTCGTTTTAGAGTTCTTTAAAAAGAGTATGAAACTCACCATTTTGTAGTCTTCCTTGTAGATATTAAACTTTCCCACTATTTCTACGATTTATCAGAAGGCTTGCAGTATAGTACATTGAGTCGGTATCAGAATCGCCTGAATCAGAACTTGACAACACAAATTTAAGCTTCTTACAATATGTGCACAACATGTTCTTTAATACCAACTGAGCAATGCTATGCTCCTAGTTGCCACCCCTTAACAACTACGCTGCGCTCAACTCAACTCCGCTCGCAGTGGCTGTCCGCCCTAAAAAGCTAATTTGAATCAGTCATTTCAGGAAGCACATAAGTCAAAATTTTGCCTTTTTTGCTTTAATACATTTCCTGCTTGATTGAATGTTAACACACTATTCCCTACAGAAATCAAAGAAATCTGCCATCTCTTCACTAATATAATCCTAAATCAAGCTTATCCTTATATCAGGCTTATCCTAAAGTCTTTTTTTTCCAATTGAAAATAAAATTGGTGGTATTTTGAAGCTGAAGTCCCACACTTTAGAAAATACAAAGTTCCTGCACAAACAACTCTATTGTAGGAGAAAACTACTAAAAATTGATGATTGTGACAAAATAAAAACCATGAATATTTCAGACAACAAATTTTTTTTGAAGTCAAGAATTTCAATTTTTATTGTAGTGAAAAGATTCCTCAAGTCATTAGTGTAATAAATAAATTGGCCTATTATTGCACAACAAAATTTTCTTGTGGTTATTAAACCACATTAAAGAATTTCGTAGAGAAACAACATAATTCAGCATTTTACATTTTGTACTTTAGGAACTACATAAGACTAAAGTTAGTATTTTAAATTGTGTACTTTCTGAAATGACTAATTAATTTTTATTTATCACAAATAAAAACTACAGTAGAATTACTTTTATCTATCATCACTTACGGATAAGTGATTAAAATCTATCTATGTAGTCCCAATAGTACAAGACTAAGTGATGAAGGCTGATTAAAAAAGTAAGTAGCTGGCTCATGTTCATTGTTTGGTGTAGCACTTGGGACTTAAGGTACGGACATGCTGAGCAGCTTTACTAGTAGATGTTTGCTTACTAGGTGACAATGAGGTCATATCAAATGTATTACATTAAGTGGGAGCGGACATACCGAATATACATTAGATGTATACTTTCTGTGTAGCTTACTTGTAGATGTAGCAGGTGGATACAAAACACTTTGATTTTGCCTCACTGTTGATCTTATTGTCGCATTGTAGCAACCAGGATGATTGGTTCACTCATATCACGCGACTTCTCCCACTTCGAACACAGCAGTTGAGCTCATAGGAGAATAGAGCAACGACACAGTTGAAACTGTTCAGTTATCTATTTTCATTTTTTTTTACATTAGGTCCACTTTGGAACATGTTAATACGTATTTGTTGGATCTTGATTGTCGTTTTCGATTTTCCCAGTATTTCTTCATCTTTCAGACTGTTGTTTCATCTCTTCTTCTGATCTAGTGCTTGGCCCGCATGATCTTGATTCTCCTACCTGAAAATTACTAGTTTTTTAAATTAAATTATTGTCATTGTATTTGATATAAAAAGTAGTTTTTCTGTGAAAATAATTGTTAATAAGGCGCATTTGATTGAATTAGTTTTTAATGCCCTTTTTAATACCCACATATGTGACGCGATGCAGGAAAAGGGACCTAAAGTAGAAAAATATAAATATTTAGCTTGATACACAGTGATATAAAGTACAAAATTCTGAACATTTTGATATACAAATCATGTATTTAAGTTCAAAATAACAAAGAGTTTCGTGCTGTGGAAGTTAAACTTTATAAATGTACATTTTGAGAAAAACGTGATTTAAGTTTTCCTGAGTATATTCCAATTCAGAGTATACCATCTGTAACTCATCGGATAGTTCACCACAAGACGGATAATCACTTAATATTTAAAAAATAATTTTTTCCTTCAACATTTTCCAAAACAATAATAATAATCTACACTATAAACACACAACACTGATGACTGAACGCACAACGTAACGAACATTGCATACTAACAAAACCGCAATAAATCATGGTCACAGATTACATATAATAACGTATAGAATATGTATACTAATGTAATCTGGAAGATCATAGTAAAAAGCATTAAAAAGTGAAAATTAAATATTTTATCAGTAAAAGTACTAACTTTTACTAATATATACTAACTTTTATAAAGCGCGTTATACTACAGCCGGGAAGGAACAAGCAACGATTGGGAAGAGTGGTTCCAGAGGAGGAAAGAAAATTGCGCTCGGAAAGGATGAAAAAATATTGGGCGGAAAAGAAAAGGAAGAGGGAGGGAAAGACTTTAAATGTAAAATGACTGAAGTGGTCCTTTGTAGGCCATAAAATATTAAAAAAAAAAAGTACTAACTCTGAATTATTCTACGAAATGGTATCTTGAGTTGGCAATGTATAACTCATAAAAGAGACTTTAGGTTCTTTTTCTTCGTGGTTACGTGGGTGTAAAAAATTACATAATACGCATGTTGACAAAATATTTAACTAATTCCTCTACTAAATCGTTCTAAAAGACTACAGATAGCAGCTGAAACAAAAATCTGAAAATCATAATTTTTGACATCTCTTAACTAAAATACTCGTAGCGCGAAATTATACTCGCTGACTTTAGGTCCCTTTTTCTGCAACGCGTCACGTATATTCCTGTGTATGTCTGATGTCATTCTCATGTACTTGTCGAATATATCGGGGTTATTCTTTAACTGTTTTAACAAATTATGATATCCACCCAAATCTTTTCTCCTTTGATTTATCGGATGAGCACCGATTGGTGATTTGATGTATTCAAAATTATCACTTTGTACTTAAAGACATGTACATGTTGTCACTGTAACTCTATGACAATAATAATAATAATAATAGAATTTATATAAAATAAATGAACAGTAAAGAGAAAAGTTTACAATTTCTATAAATTTTGAGTTGAACACACTCGTTCATGAAACACAATATGACCGGTTTTTCAGTACTAACCTGTACTCAGTGTATTTGCTTGTCTACTTATCACTTTGTCTTGTATAGGGTTGTTCAATAAGGGCGGGTAGATAGATGTCGAAACGGAATAAAACAAGCTGTATGTAAGGTGTTAACAAAATTCTTTTTTTATTTGAAAGATACATGTATGCTATTATGTATGGAATATAACATCGTTCAAATGTCCGCTGCAGCTTGTCATGGTGGTACGGATCCGAGTGGTCCAATTTTTAATGACTGCCATATAGATCCGGCTAAATTTGAGTAATGACATTGGTTATGTTGAATTTTAGAGCATCAGTCGTCTGTGGCTTATTGGCATAGACCTTCGACTTCAGGAAACCCCACAAAAAAAGTCTAGCAGGGTCAAAACGTTCATGCATAATATCCCTTGTGTGGCACATACCGCCATTCTGCTGGAAACACATACCTACACCCTTATCATTCAATTTGGGCCAAAAGAAATTGCTTATCATCGTTCTGTAGTGCTCGCCGTTGACTGTAATGGCCTCACCAACATCTTTTTCAAAAAAAGTACAGACCAGTGACGTCGCCGGCCCAAAATCCGCTCGTAACAGTAACTTCTTGTGGACGCACAGTCACCTGGTGAATCTTGTTTGAGTTGGCATTATCCCGTATATGGCAATTGCACTTGTTAACATAGCCATTCATCCAAAAATGCGCCTCATTAGAAAAGAAGATTTTTTGGCCAAAATTGGGGTCCTCTTCCAAACGCTCTGAAGCCCAGCCAGCAAACAAACGGCGTTGTCTATGGTCATTATTTTTGAGCTCCTGGTTCAGTTGGAGTACAGATATAAGCCCAAGTCCTGACGTAAAATTTGCCAAGTTTAAGTCTGCAAAAGGCTGAGTTTGTGTACACTGCGAGGAATTGACTGCCTCCGGTTTTTCTGCTTACATTCCTGCACTACAGCAATGTTCTCAGCCAATCTGGCGTTCCTTTGGCGTACTGGTGTTGGCTAATTGTTTACCAAACCGGTTGTCTCGAATTTGGCTACCAAATGTTGGAGAGTCGACTTTAAAGGTCCACTGCGTCTGCCGTAAAATGGATGTTGCACATGCAACATTTGCACTGACGAACACTTATTTTGATAATAAAGTTTTGTAATTTGGGCGTGCTGCTCAATCGTGCAACTTGTCATGGTGATTTGGCATATGTAACTGAATGATAAACAATAGGTTAAACAGGCACCACCAAAACAAAATGGTCGCCACTGGCTGCCAACATGGAGCCGCCCTAAATGAAAAACCCTTAAGTATGTATCACAGTACTGCTTCTTTGACCTGTCCTTACCCTTAGCTTAACCATACCAAACCAGTAACATCCGATTTCAAGCAGCAGGGCGAAGCTTCATGGTATTCAATATTTACTCAATATTTGGTGCAATTGACATTTATTTATGTGTTAGGGTTTAGGCGAAAGATAATATGTCCCTTTTCTAGCTTAAATTAGTAAAACATAGTTTTACAATTATTTATTCATTATTATTATTTTAATTATGTATTCATTATTATTTTTCCAGGTGATTTTGGTGGATATTATTGCCCTTGCCATGGTTCACATTATGATGCATCCGGCAGAATTCGTAAAGGACCTGCACCACTTAATTTGGAAGTCCCAGCTTATGAATTTGTAGATGAGAATTTACTAGTCGTCGGTTAAATTCCTTAAATACGTATAGTTACATAATTATAGGAGGAAAAAATATTACTGTTTAAAAAGTTTGAAGTATCCTCTTGGCATATTTTTGAACGAAACACTGTATTATATTGCGAAACTTATTAATTTAAACATGCTCTGTTTTTATTAATATTTAAATTATTGTTATTATTAAAAGTTATTTCTGTAATTTAATTTGTATAAAGTAAATTATTTTTGTTTGTTCCTGAACGTTTTAGATTTCCTCTATTTTTGCATAGGATTTCTTCTTATTTTGGCAATACAGTTGTTTTGTAGTTTAGTTTGGGGTAGACATTTACTAATTACGGTATCATCCATAAAATAAAGATTAATTACATCCTACATTATATCTCTTAGTGCTGTTGTATTTTATTTATGACTAAAATTTGGTAATTATAGGTTGATTCACATATACAGGACTGAGCACTGACTGTGTTGTTTCAAGAGGAATCTAAAAACGGCCCTTTACATTTAGAATATACAGAAACGGGTTATAATTATTCAAACTACATGGACTGTGTATCAACCAAGTTGTCACCGATCGTCTAGAAAACAACACATCAAGGTCTTTCTTTGACCTCAAGTGAATTGGTTGAGGACGCTCACTGGTCAGCCTTTGTATTTCGGTAGCTCCTGGGCAGTTTCTACTGTTCCGAAGCACTTAAACTTGATTCTTCGCCTAAACACTGCAGAATATGGTTGTTCCAGTTTGAGAATAGGCCTACAATCAAATTATTACGTAAAAATGGATGAAGAAAAACTCATTGTTTTAGTACAAGAACATGAATGTTTGAATAATCTTTAGCACAAAGATTACTGTAACGATTCTATTAAAGAACACTTATGGAAGTACATAGCCATTCAGATGAGTTAAAATTTCGATTAAGCATTTGTGTAATTTAAAGATATTTTTGTTGTAATTTTGTAAAATTTATCTTACAATATCCAACCTTTTTAAAAAAAAGCTTTGAGAGAGAAAGCTGCAAAAGACGATGGCAACACAGCACAGTCCTCTATGTCTGAATCGACCTTAAGAGTGAATGTTTTCAGTTGAAACATCCATGAAAATTTCAATCAAGGTATTGTAAAGGTCTTTACATTTGATTTTAAATTAAATTACTTGATTTTCTAACAAAAATCATATGAAACAAGTTTATATTGTGTTTATTGGAAATTTATTGAAGAAAAAAATGGGTTTCTTGCTTAATAAAACACTTTATTTACCACCACCAATCTTCACTGCTCGCTGCACTTCACAACAAAATAAACAAAGTTTTAAACTTTTCACACAATGTTACACTTTAAAAAAAATATTAACTGTATAAACAAAACCAATAGTACTGGAAACAGAAATTTTGAAAACACTAGTACGAATCACCAGTGGAAGGGGAGAAATATGATCTGAGAATAACTGAATGAACGTGTTATAAGAATAAATATAGGTAAAATGTTTTCTTAAAAAAATTGTATGATATCTTTGATTTTTGGAAGTAACTTTCTATGCATAAATCAGATAATAGATTATTTCTGTCCCGTAAACGAATTTTCCGAAATTTAAAAATAGTCAAGGATGATATTGTAGGATCCCAAAATTGTATATCATACAAGATTTTAAAAATGTTTCTAAGCTTTCCAGTGGTAAAAGGATTTGTAAATCGGTTGGTAGTTTCTGAGATTACCTTAGTACAAACAAATATGCATTGTTGGATCATATCCAGACTTCTTTTAGCAGTCTGGGATAAAACAATGATGTTCCATGGTACATGGAATAAAATGCCTATAAATTTCAGGTGTGCAGTATAGATTGAATTTGATCAGAAATTAAACCGGATGTCATAAACGAGTTTACTGGAGACGAAAACAAAAGTTTTGGAATGCTTATGCATAGATCTTCACTGTTTGTTATTTGATGTATTAGCACCAGGTGATTAGAGAAACTGTTTCAAGTGGAGTGTCGAGTTGTTTGCACAGCGATGAAAATCTCTTATTTGTTGTGATGATACAATAACCAGTTTTATCAATCTGTTGTTAAATAATGAGACATTATTGAAGTTTATATGTGATAAACTGAAGAAAAGCACAGGTTTAATTCTATCAGTAAAGTTAAAATCCAGTGCAGTAAGTTTTTTTAAGTATTAGTATACTTTATTCCAAAACCACAACTCGGACCAAACACCTATTGCAGGTCTGCAGTGTATTAAAACATTTCAGAGTACTGCTAAAAACATCAAGATACAAAATTAGTGTTGAATGAATTTGAACTTTGACTCAACAGTGAAGTTGTAATTTTTTTAAATAGTGTGTCTTCATACCTAATTTCCCCAATTCTTTTCCAGTAACATTAAAAAGTAACTTTTTTGAAATGCAGAAGAATTTGCATTCAAAATAACATAAAATTAGGTTGTATTATTTCAGTTTACAATTTTTTATATGAATCGTATATTCAGTTATTGGTGGCAATTTTTAAAATTGTCATCTGTCATTTTGTTTTGTCCATCCGGCCGTCACACCCGGATGTCAGAAACTACAAGAAATAGCAACAAACTGTTTTCAGATTCATAATCTACACAAATAGTTGGTGGGCCTAAATTGGGTTTGAAGTTACGGTTTCGACCGGAAGTCAAGAAATCAAAGTGGAATTTGGAAACAAAAATAGTGTCATTTGATTCCGTTTAAAGAGTAGATATAAAAGTTATTGGGTTTGAAGTTCCGGTTTCTAATGGACGTAGCCCAAAACTGGAAATCAAGAAATTAAATTCAGAATTTGGAAACAAAAATAGTTTTTTTTGGTTTGTCTTAAAAGAGTAGATACAGAAATCAATAATGGTTTTTGCTATAAATCAAAGATAAGCTTTTTTAAAAATTGCCACGAGACATATCTCATGAAAGGGATGATTTTTTTTAAATCAGAGACTGTCTTACGTGTCTCTTAAAGCAATCCAGCAAATTATAACTACTTATAAACTCTTCTTGAAGGTATCCAGAAGTGTAGCAATATCTCTAAAATAAAACCAATGGGCTTTATTTCAATAGTATTGCAAGTCAGAGTTAGGATTCATTTACATTACAAAAGTTTTGGAATGCTTTTGCATAGATCTTCACTGTTTGTTCTCAATTCTAATGCCCACTCTAACTTTTGAAACTTGGTATGTTCATAAAAGGTGCACATTTCATTTTAGAAAATACACTTAATAGAAGGTAAGTTGGGTTTGAAAGGGATTGCATGGTCGAGAGATGTTATTGCCTGTAATAAAAAGTACATACGAGGTAGGGTCAAAAAGTTCCCGGAATTGGTTATTAAAAATTTATTAAAAATATTTATAACATTCTTACATTATTTCCCTTCAAAATACTCTCCTCCTGCATCTACACATTTATTCCACCGTTCATATAATTGTTGGAAACACTCTTGAAAGCCGTTTTTTGAAAGTTCCTTCAGCCGCTCCGTCGCATTTTCAATCACCTCTGACGAATCAGCAAAACGATGTCCCTTCAATGCCATTTTTAACCTTGGAAACAGGTAGAAATATGGTGGTGCGAGATCGGGAGAATATGGAGGATGTTCCAGAGTGGTAACATTATTCTTGGCAAGGTATTGTTTCACCATTAGGGATCGATGTGCTGGGGCATTGTCGTGCAACAAATACCAGTCATTCTCTGCCCATTTTTCAGGTCGTTTTCGTCGAATTGCATCTCGTAGCCGTTTTAAGATCTCTGTGTACAATTCTTTATTTACTGTTCTCCCTTCAGGAATAAATTCATAATGAATCACTCCACGGTAATCAAAAAACACCTCCAACATCACCTTACCCCGGCTTCTGTCCAAGCAAAATTTTTGTTTTCTTGGTGAAGTTTTTGACTGCCATTCAGCGGACTGCCGTTTTGTCTGAGGGTCGTAAAGAAAGCACCATGTCTCATCACCTGTAACAATTTTGCGCAGGAAGCTGTCATCTGCATCAGCCATTTCAATCAAGTCCCTGGACATGGTCACTCTCATTTCCTTTTGCTCAGGGGATAACATTTTTGGAACAATGTGCAAGCAAACACGGTGCATGTTCAAGTCATTATGAAGAATGCTGTGAACACTCCCATGTGAAATACCAACTTCAGAGGCAATAGTATTGATGGTTGTTCGCCTGTCCGCACGCACAATTTGTCGAACGCGCTCAACATTGTCGTCTGTAGTGGAAGTGGAAGGCCGCCCAGTCCCGAACGTCATCTTCAATTGTTGTGCGACCGTCGCGAAAACGCTTATGCCACTCGTAAACTGCTGTTTTCTTCATTGCAGAATTTCCGTATGCTTTTTTTAGCATCTCAAGAGTCTCCGAGGGTGATTTCTCCAACAACACACAGAATTTAATATTGCCACGCTGCTCTAATGACGACATTGCACAATCCGACGAAAGACAGAAACTACGATCTACAATATTAAACACCGTACGCACGGAACCAACTACAACTGCCTGCTAACCTCAAAAGCACATTCACTACCAGTTATGCCAACCTCACAAACAAAAATTTCCCTTTCAGCTTACAAATACGTGACTGTAAGCAACCATTCCGGGAAATTTTTGACCCTACCTCGTATTATTACTTGCTACAATTATATTAGACTATAGGAGGATATTAATGCTAGTATGAAGATGAAAAATACCAGACATGATTGAAAATTAAACTCAGGATCCCTGGAGTAAAAGCCATTTGAACACTTACTTGGTTTTATAGTTATATGATGAATACAATACATGTTCTATGTTATTTGAATGATGAGATTTCAGTAGTTTTCCCCATATTTAGTTCTGCTGTTGCAGAGTCAATCTGTTATTATTGGCTTTGCTATCAGTGTTTTGCTTCCATTTTTAGATTCATTTGTTCACATCCAGCAGTTTGATTACTGCTTATTAGAAACTACATACTTAGCTTTCTTATCAATTAGGCTAGTTGTTGTCTATAAAATATCCAAAGCAGCTACTCCATTGGTGTAGTGGTCAATGCTACTGACTTCTATGATGGGGTCTCAGGTTTAATTCTCAATCAAGTTTTGTAATTTTTCATCTATCCCCCTTCACAATCTGCATTAGAATTAATGTGCACATCAGTCTTGTTAAACAAAAAAGAAGATTACTCTGAATTGCAAAGAAAACGGTTTTGGGTTTGATTCCCAGTCAGTATCTAATCCGCTGATATTCTACTGTAGGTCACCATAATTGCTAACACCCAGCTGTTGCTAAAATTATCATTTGTTTATTAAAAAAATGTAACTATTGTACACTGAACCAAGCAAACTCAATAATTAACAGCACTGCCTTCTTATGTGTGGGTGATTGAAAGATAGAAATATAACAGGTTGTGTACACTCAGACATACAGTATTATGTAAATTTAAATATTGGTTGGAAATTCAGTGTTGGAGCAAGCTTTCAGTTATTTGGGTTGCACCCTAACCTACAAAAAACTCATTAGAATCAAGGAAAACGATTTGAGACTAATGTGGAAGTGTAATCTGAAACAAAAGATAAGACAAGTGCATATTTAAATTTTATAAGGCTTTGGTAGTTCCCATATTGGGTTAAGGAGTGATTTTTGGATTGTAGGTTCAAGAGAGGAAAGCAGGAGAAATGTCAAAGGTTGTTTTAGATTGGACAGGCTTTGAATAAAATTATTCAAGCAGAGCTGGAAGTCCAAGCACTGAATACTGAAATCAGTGAGTACAAAAGGAGATGTAGGCATCATGTTTATAAAAAATGCTCCCATGTAGAACCTTCCTTGAAGCACTGAAGTACAGACCTGCGGGAATCAGGCCATGGAGGAGATGGTCAGAGTTGGTTTTCTAATCAGTGTTATCCAGAACTGGCATGTTTCTGCCTATCTATGGTGGAAGAAGAAGATGTACTTATCTAGTGCAGCAGCTATCTTAAGGTCTATTCTCATGACTCTAGTACTAGCTGCTAGCAAAATAGTGTAATGGGAACGAACAACTAGCAGCTAGTTTAGTTAAAACGCTAGTATTCACTTGCGCGCTAGTGATTTTGAACATGTTTGATTTTTCTAGCTGTAGTTGGGGAGAGGTCACATGATTGACTAGTGCTAGTACTAGCTCAGTGCAAACTTTTAGAAACGTTGCTAGTTGCTATAATCCATTTACTATAAATTCTCTCACAGAATTTTCCCTTCTTCGCCAACTACTTCTGCTATGGTTAGTAAAGTGAGCCCCCACCATCACCACTACTACTACCAAGGCCACCGCCCCTCTGACTTCTACGTGTATACTAACTATAAATATTGAGAAATGCCAATTTATTTTTGTTAATGGCAAGTCATTTCAAAAGCGAGTCTCTGGCGCTATAACCAGAATTTCTTGGCTAACCCCTACAGAAGAGTCCACATTACACTTTCAATGAGTTTACTCTTCATTGTATTGTAAAACCACTATGTTAAAAGTGTGTGCGTGCGTATGTGTACACATGCACACTACTACAAACCGGGGTTTACCTGATTCTGAGAATGCCTACCATATATTATTACAAACTACGGTATAAAAGGCAGGGGAAGGGAAAGTCACTAGTCCTGGATGCTTATAGTGGAAGAGAGAACTCTGTCCTCCCTCACCAACTAGTTATGATGAAAGCATTATAGTAAACTGTACTGGCATTGACTAGCTCTGTGGGAAGTCACCTACACACTAGTAGGTCCTGCTAGTAAACTAACATCATGGGAATAGGCCATTAGTTATAGTTGTATTACAACATGACTGTACCCACAGCTAGTTCCTCCTGACCCACTGGTTTGGTTTAGTAGACTTTGTTTGGTTTAGTAATAACAATCAACATTGTATCATGTCAACATACCACCATTGTTTTTTAAAAACAACTAAGTTATTAGTAACTTAAATATTGAAAAAACGGTTCAATATATTTTATATACGGTAATGGAAAAGTAATTTTTTAGTTGTACAGTGGGTTAAGGTGCCCATATGTAGATTTTCAGTGCCTCAAATCTTTTTTTGTAAATTTGTAGCAGTTTAAACTGTCAGCTTAAATTAATTACACAATTTTTCAGTGCCATAAATCTTTTTTTGTGAATTTGTAGCAGTTTAAACTGTTAGCTTAAATGAATTACTTCTAGGAGAATTCAGTGAAGCAAACAGTTCATCCTTAGAACTCGGGTACTGGCTTATAAATATTAATCCGTGGTTAAAATGATGTAATAATATTATTGTCATCAGAAATGCTTCGACAATAGGCCTATTATTAGTTCACAATTTTCTACGAATTTGTGGCGAAGTTCTGTGCTGCTTAAGAAACTATTGCTGCAGTCTCCGTCCACAATTTTGAATAGCGCACGTAAAGCGCCAACAATAACCTTCTACAATGTTTTAAAAGGTGTGTTAACAATTTATCCAATAATGAGTGTAAGAACAACAATTTAAAATATATAAAAATTATTCATGTTTAGCAAATTTTACTGTGAAATATAATTAATTATGATGGCTAAAAATTTAATTATTAAACAATTTTATGAAATGAACTTATTTTCGTGGTTTAAAATTTAAACAAATTTATCTTGCATTACCTAATTTGTAAAATTCTATGTTATTTGATGCGTTTGTAGTTAATAATAAATTATACAACGTATGGCCTATTGAATTTGTAAGAGCTGTCTTTAGCTTTCATCACTGCAAGAAAATCGATGAAAGATACAAAGGGCTGTGGTAATGAAACATGGCAGCCGTAGAAGACGATTTTGAATCATGGTTATCTTTGAAGTTAAAAGCATTGAATACAGATGAGGGTGTTTTTGGTAGTTACATCAAGGGGATACTTGATGGGGATGAGTCGTTTGACGAAAAAACTGAAGCACTTGAAGAAATACTAACAGAAATTACTGTAAGTATTTGTGAAGGTGTGTAGACTAAACCATTCTAATTTTGCTTCTCTTGCCTAAAATAGATTAGTAAACACCGGTCACATGTTCGAATGAGGCCTTGTAGTTGGTTCTGTTAATAAGTAGTTTTGTATTACAATTGATTAATTCGAGTATACTCTATAAATCAATTGTGTATTACTACCTGTGCTAGTACATTACTTCAACAGCAATTTACATGTACAAAATCAGTTATATTGGTGTTTTAAGTAATAAGTAATAGTTGTAGTGAAATTGATGTATACATTACCATGAACATTTTATGAAAAATATTTTACTAATGTTTTGAAGTTCAGTTCTTATGAGAATCATGCTTGTGGTTGATAATCCTGATGATTACGAATCTTTTTCACATACTTCACCAAATAAAGAATTTTGTAAACAATTTTTGTGTTTTAACAACAGTCAAATTTTTAGATGTCCGAGGTGTGAGATTTGTGAAAAGAATTCTTAATTCCTCCAGTACTTTACATTACATATTAGTTTCTTTCACCGCTCCAGAATCTAGCTTCACACTTTTAGCTTAGAACACATGTCCTGGTTCACTGAGCATCTTCCAGGGAATGGCCAAAACCGATAACTGATATAATGTGTTATACCCACTATCTTTTACTATTGGTTGTTGGTTTATTGGATGTAATTATAAGTTTTTTATTTCAGATTAGTCTTTTAGTTAAATGACAAGTGATAGTTTGAAGTAATTTAATTTAATTTTAGGAGACTGATATACCAGTTCATTGTCGAGAGATACTGGATAGATGGAAATCGTGCCATTTAACTACTGTACTAGATAACGAAGCACACACTAAGTCATTAGAAAATGTTGAAGAAAAGTTAATACATTTGATTGAATCAAATGCTCCTTCTACAACTGTTCATCGAAATTATACTGAAGAAGAAAGAAAAATACGTGAAGCTATTTTAGCACAATATAGCCAGGTATTTGAATTTGTATGAATCATTCTTTAAGTTTCCATGACTGTAAGTTCATCTTAAAATGAAATGGTTAGGAAGCAGATTGCAAAGAACAGCCATGGATCATCTGGCAATATGTGCCGTAGCCTTCTTGTTGAAATCATAAATGTTGATCTATACATCTTCTTTGTAATGCGGTAATGAGAAAGGTGTTCACCATATTAATGTAACGCTCAGATGCTACTGTAAAGGTAGCGTCTATACAGTAACTACATTTTCTTTAAAAAGATAGGGTCTAATGACGCTGAACTTTTCTATCGCGCACCAAACTGTTACTTTGGGGCAATGCAGTGGTTGTTCGTGTATTTTCGCCAGCCCAGTACAGACTTTTCTGGCTGTTGACTGCCCCATTTAAGTGGAAACGGGCCTTGTCACTCATTGCCACCAACATGTTTTCATTCTGTTTATAAAGAGCAAGCATAAATTGTGCGAATGTCACTTGTTGGGGGTAATCCCTTACATTCAATTTCAGTTTGAAACTGACTAATAGTAAAATGCTATAAGACAAAAAGGGGATTGTACATGCTGTACAGCCGACAACTTTCATAATGGCTGAGTAACAGCTACTTCAAAACCACTTGGTTCCTGTGACTCACCTGTTATTTTCATTTTTGGTTTAAGTTACTTATTTTTGTTTATTTGTTTACCTGCCAATTTTAATAATACTATCAATAGATGTTAAAAATGTATAGACTATTTTATGACAGTAATATTTTATAAATTTTAAATACCTTCATTTTCATTTGACTCATTGTTAGTTTGTTATCATGTTGCTTAGGTCAACAGTCGAAAAGCTGGTTTGAACCTCGAGGTTGTACTAAGTAAAAACAAGGAGTGAGGTGGTTTACTATTGCCTTACTCACTGAGTTGAAAAAGAGTATGCTTATCAGCATGCCAGGCCCTCCAAAAAGCACCCACTTTCTTTCCACCCTGCAAATGATACCTTCACTTCATTCACCATAGGAATACAGTAAAACCTCTCTAATTCGTCACTCTCTAATTCATCACCTTCTATAATTCGTCAGCCCTCCCCAGTTCATTATAGGAAAATATTTCTGCAGAGTTTGATATTTTCCGAAAATGAAACGCAGGTTCAAGAATTTTGGAAAAAGTATACAATCAAAGATGCTATATATAACATATCACAAGCATGGCATAACATTTCGAAAACAACACTTAAGTCTTGTTGGAACAATCTGTGGGCTGACCGAGAAGAAACTAGTAGCATCCGTTCTTACAATGAAACAAACAATGTCTTATCAGAATTAAAAGAAGTGTGCCAGAGTATACCTGTGACTAAAAATATTACCGACGAGGAATTAGTTGAATGGATAGAGCAAGATGCTAACGAACTTGGGTATGAGATTTTAAGTGACAAAGAAATTGTGGCCTACGTTCAAAACAAAGATTCACCTGTTGAGGAAGAGAGCAACGAAGAGTATGTTTCAAGCCCTGAAAATATTGGTACGAATCGAGAAATAGAAGGAATGCTGACGAAGTGCATCGAATGGTATGAGAGACAGAAAGAAGCAGAGTTATCAAAATTAATTGTAATACGACAAATTCGCCAGTTGGCTGTGGAAAAAGAAAAGAACTCGTTGGTAGAAAAGAAGATAACCCACTTTTTCAAGAAATAAATTTGGCATTTTACATACATACATACATATTAGTGTAATTAAGTAACATTTTCTAAATTTTAATGTGATTTTTTTTGTAGTGTTAAGAGATACATAGTTAAAGATTCGTTTCATCGATTTTGCAAATGTATACTTTTTCGATTGTAATTTTATATTCGGTAACGTGTACTATGTTTTGCGTTCTACAAATTAGAAAATGTAAGTAGTACAACCATATACAGAATTTCTGAAGTAGTATAAAACTAGATACGTAGACTAATACAAATTTACTGTAGTTATAGGACTTAGAATTACTTATTGTGTTTAGCGTTAATGTAAGTTTCATTTATGTAATTCGACTTTTATGGAACTAATATACGTGCAAGTATGTTATTTATTAACCGTTCATAGCAAATTCCATAATTCGTCACTTTCTGTATATCGTCACTCCTTCGGTCCCGAACGAGACGAATTAGAGAGGTTCCACTGTATTTTATCATATGACACTTTTATTCTCCTCATAAAAATTTTTTTGGAGTAGTATAACTATTTGCTTGGCCGAACACTGTAGTAGAAGTTTATTACATGAAATATCTGATTAGCAGTGTATATTTTTTACATTAAGAATACATTTTGATAAACAATTATTTTTGTCTATTTTATCAGATTTGATTGTTCTTAATTTGTTTTTGATTAGTGATTTACCAATATCTGTATAAATATTATAAAGAAGTAACATTTGTTTGTTTGTATGAGGTAATTTCAGAAACAACTAAGGTGATTTCAAATATTCTTTCACTCTTGGTAAGCTCACAGCTTCCTGATAACATAAGCTGTAAGTCATTACGTTGTAATGACAGGTGATTCAGACTGATATCAACAAAAATCTATTTCAATCTTGTTTTAAAAAAAAAACTTGTTTCAATTACGAATTGGTTTCATTTGTATTGTCGTGATAGCTTTCAACATGTAAGGTTGTGTAAGAAGCTAACCACTTTTAAGTTTAGTTTCCCATGAAGCGTAGTGATCGAGGGGTTGGTTGTAAGTAAATAAATTTTAAAAAAGTATTAGAAACTTTGTTTTGTTTCAAAAAACCTTCATTTTACAGTACATAACTAATTTATGTACTTCTGACAATAATTTAGTTGGTATTTACTATTACTTAAGTACTTAAGTACTATTACTACTAAGTTACTATTACTTAAGAACTTTTTTAACAAAAGATTTTTAGTTGTTTGCGGAAAAGTTTAGCCTTCTTTTAACCAGAGATAATTTTTTCAAAAAAAGTTAATTTACTACAGTGTTTTATGGTCGTTTAATTTTGTTTTCTGATAATAGTTACTATGAAATATTTTCTGCTGCAGACATCCGACAAAGAAAGCGACATTGATGAGGATGATGGAAAAGGTGGCGGGGGAGGAGGTGGCGGGGGAGGAAGTGGAGAGGCAAAGGAGAATGGATTATTTAAAAACACCAATGCAGCTGCTGTCCAGCTAGCTGAAAAGGAGAAAAGAGAAAAAGCTAAATTAGATAGTCAAAAGAAGAAGGAAAAAGACAGAGAAGACCGGTATGTTTTGTAAAGTCATAAAATTTTGTTTGATATTTATTGTAAATGCTTAATAAGGTTAGGATAATTTGTTGTCATACATTTTTTTTTATTATTACCTATTATTGTTTACATTACTAGACAAAGGGCTGAAAACTAAGTAGTACCTAGTAGCTAAAAACAAAAAGTAGACTGGTTTTCCATTGTCGTTCTCAGTAAGTTTAAAAATATGGCAGATCTTCAACACTGATGGCCAGCCATCAGTGTGCTGGTCAGTACAATTGGCTTCTCTGCCAGGGGTCCAGGGTTTGATTCCTGGCTAGGTCTAGCGGTTTTTAATCAATCATTTTTGGTCAATCAATGTACTAATTAGTTGAATGTAAAAAATCTCATCAGTATGCCAAAAATGTCACCTTATTTTTATTCATTACATGTTCTGGCATAATAAAACCCATTTTTATTTTTAAATAAGGTAACTATTTTTTATAACTTTATCTCTATTTCTGTTCTGAAATAAGTTGCACATTTGGCTGAGCATGAGAGAAAAAAAAATTATTCTTTATAACCTTGGATACACCAGCTCAATTGCTATTAATTTTATTTTACAACCGTTTTTTACAACAATTTTTTTTTGAATTTCCCGTGTATTAATGAAAACGATTTGTGCGTTATTTTAATTATTGTCAAATTAGCATTAACATGTCTTCTTTAAAGATTGTTCTGATCAGTCCACATGAAATTTAAAAAATCAAATTATATTTTAACTGTGTTCATAAGTTCACCTTTTTATACTGAAGGATTTTTGGAATTCCATTAGTAAGGCTTGGGAATAAAAACGAATTACAAACAATACACAATTTGAAACCAATATAAATTTCTTTCTAAATCTGTTTAAATTTTGTGACGGTGAAGATATATGAATTATACCGTCGTGTTGTACTTATTCTGATGAATACACTGGTTTGAACCTGTACAATCTTCATTGTATCTTAAACAAGTACAATGCAGTTAAAAAATGCTAGGAATACAACCATCAGACTGCACCAGTTATTCTTCTTGGAGACATCTGTTTGCTAAATCTTTAAAGAACCAGATTTTAAAAAAACCTTAAATTTTCTATTTTTTGGATTAATTGGAAATTTTGAAAAATATTGGTGGGTAATTGCAAGTCTGCACGTAGAGAACTATTTTAATAAAAAGTTGACCATAATCAGTCCCATGGAGCTGAGATTGAACTTTACCATAAAGTTCTCTTATCCTTTTAAATATATAGGTAGTTAAAAAATATCTTCTGTAGTTTCCAGTTTTCTCTGCTTGGCTTGCAATGGCGGGATTATTATTATTTTGTATTTTTTTTAGTTTTTCAATGCTTTTAACAAAACTGGACTGATAAAGTCTTGAATTTGTAGTAATTTTAAATCCAGGTTTTAAAAATAAGAACGGC
The DNA here is from genome assembly GCA_035578175.1 of Catonia carolina. NCBI lineage: Eukaryota > Metazoa > Arthropoda > Insecta > Hemiptera > Achilidae > Catonia > Catonia carolina. Next base: position 115,968,661 of record JAQMRL010000002.1, on the reverse strand, counting down.
AAACCGATACAGTTTACCCCCCAATTAATTAGGCAATTTGAAATTTTTGGATTGTGTTTTTTATGATGAGGATTTGAGATACGGGCTAGGTGGTGACATTTTTGTTTTCTACCCCTAAAAATATATCAAAACTCCAAATCTTTAAAAGAAATTACTAATGGCTGACGATTTCCAGAATTGCATAATTTCATTGCAAACTAAGAAAACACCGGTAACACTGCACCAATTATTCTTCTTGGAGGCTACAAATTGGTTAAGAAAGGTATCTGTTTGGTAAATCTTCTTAGAACCATGTTATAAAAATCATTGTAACTTTTTTCTATTTTCTGTAGTAATCGGAAATTTGAGAAAAATAATGACAGGTGATGCGAATCTGGGCTAGGAGAGCTACATTTTAAAAATAGGTTGATCGGAATCAGTCCAGCGGGAGCTAAGATCGAACTCTACTATAAAACTGTTATTCTTTTAATTATGTAGATTTTAGTTTGTATTAATTTTTTAATTTCATTTATTATTTCTAAACATGTGGTCATGTAATTTAATTCACTTGTTATAGGGAGAAACAAAAAAAGGATCAACAGGAGAGAAAAGAAAAACGAAAAACACAGAAAGGCGAAAGACGAAGATAGCATCCTCATCTTATTACATTAGAGATAGTACAATTATCTTTAATTTAAATCGTTGTTGTATTATTTTTGTTCATAGACATTAACATAACTAAAATAATAATTGTGTATGGTTAGTATTGACCTCTTCCATTTCGTGTTCAACAAACTAATCACCTAACAAACTATTATTAACCAAAATATTTGGCTTTAAGTGTACCCGTATCTTAATAAATAAATTAGATATATTTTAATGCACAAAACCATTAAATATCATATTATTTAATTTAATCTTTCTTAAATGGCTTGCTTATGTAGTCTGTATCTACATATACACAGCACACTGCTAGAATAATTTTTTTTTTTAGCCATTTTACCTCAAAAAATATTGAAATAATTGGTGGTAAATGTAAATGCTGTACAGAATGATAAAAAATGCGATATTGTTGCATTTATATTTACATTGATAGTGAGAATTGAACCATGAAGTTATTGTCTTTTTTATCAAAACTCCTGTCATTTCAAAATATAGTTGTATTTATCTTGTTAAAAATTTATTTATATTTTAATATGTTATTAGGTTTTTTTTTATAGAGTACATTCAAATGAACTTCTGGCTTACAAACCACCACCCATTTTCATGGTAGTACTATTAATTTAAAAAATGTGAAAAAATTAGCTACATTTTTATTGTTTTCCAAGCATCAGTTTCAAATGAATTGTTGTGAACAAAAATCTTGCAAATAATTACTCTCTCATAGAATAGGTATAAAGATGGTAAGCTTTAGCTTTAAAATGATTGTATGCACCAAAGTCAAGAAAAATACTTAAAAGTTTCTTGTAATTAGAAGAGGAATTTCTAGTATATTATTTGAGTAATGCAGCAATAAACAGATTTGATACTGCAAATGAAAGTTTACAATAAAGCCACGTGTTGTGTTATATAAGGATGAAATGTCTTGTAAAATACCAATGTATTTCAGTTTAAAATGTGTGTGTGGTAAGGCTAGAATACGAAAAAAACCTAATGACAAAACTTTTACTCCATATTTTCCTCTCCTGTCATATAAATCATGTAATAGTTTTGGCAGAGGAAGGTTCTTGGTACTAAAGAAAATTTATGAAAGTATTCCCTGAACACAAAATTATGAGTTTATTAATAAAAGTAAAATATCAATGAGGGAATTTTTTTCTCTACTGTCACTCTGAATATCAGATCTTGAAGTTACAAAAACGACCCTAAATTACTAATTTAACAAGAATTTTGTTAAAGAGAGAAAGAGAAATTTCTATTTATTTTTCTGTTGCCTGCCATATATTTATTTTTAGGCCAATAAAATTGAAAAGAAAACCAATTGATAGATCTGTTTTTTCTAAACAAAATAAAGTGCTGTTGCCTACCCATAACTACTGTTGTGATGGAGATGAATTGATTTAAAAATATGGTCTTCGCGAATGCATTGAAGTGGCCAACCATAGTCAGGAAGCTAATGGTATTTTTCAATATATTTTAAAAATTAATGTTGTAAATTTCAAAAATTATATTGTAAGGTAATTACCGTATTTTTCGGACGATAAGACGCACCCTTGTTTTTCGAGGCATAAATTATCTAAAAATTATTTTGACTAATTTTAATTAGTTTACGGGTAAACTACAGGTTACAGGTCCCATACAGGTAAATGTGATTTCTTTCTTTGAAAAACAGCAAGTACAGAAGATACAATATATATAATTATTTTATAGTCATAAATTTACAAAAAAAAACATGGATATAGAAACTGTAAGAACGTAAATTACTAGTATTGTACATGGTAAATTATTATTACTATTCATATTCTGCTTCTGCCAAGTCTATGTCCGAACTTTCTGAGCTATCACCTCCATTTCCCTCAAATAGGAAGTCATCTTCAGTCCCATCATGTCTATTACTTATTCCGAATTTTTTGAAAGCTTTGGCAACAGTCTCAGTTATGTTAGCTTCCCAAGATTTTCACCCACTCACATACTTCTAAAATTGTTGGTCGTCTCATACGTTCAGTCGGAGTGAAATCTTTCTCAGTCCTTTCCATCCTCTATGTGGTGTGTGACCGGAATTGATCAAAAACTGGTAGAGCTGGCTTTTTCAAGAGACGACCTGGACGTCTTGACCAAATTTTTTCCAACCACAACTTCATCCCGTTTTCATCCATCTATCCTTTGCAGTGTACATGGACAAAAATTCTTGGTGGTATTGTTTCTTTTGGTAACGTTTTTCTTTTAAAAATTAACATAGAAGGAAGTTTTGTACCATCTGCACAGCATGCAGAATAATAAGTATAATGTGTCTTTTCATGAACTGTGGTTTTAATTGGAACTGTTTTAGCACCTTTCACATCAACTGTTCTATTTGATGGAATATCAAACATTAGAGGTATCTCATCCATGTTGCCTATTTGATTAAATTCATAGCCATTTTTCTTTCTTGAATAAATTATAAACTTGTGGAATTCTTAGATTTTTGTTTCATATTTAGGTGGCATCTTTTCTGCGGTTGTTGTGCGAGTACGCATGGTAAGACCTCTTTTCATGAATCTGAAACACCAAGAAAAACTTTCAGAGAAATCTCCTAAGCCTAGTAAAGCCGCCTGCTTTCTAGCTTCGAAAACAATCAGTTTTGTTGACACTGAAATGCCACTTTGCCCGTGATTGATAATCCAATTTTTCAATTGTGCCATTTCAGTTGAGGCCATTTGACAGCATGAGTTCGAAATTTACTGGTATGTTTCTTATTATCTGCTTTGAGTAATAAATCTTCTTGTTTCCGCCATTCCCGAATTATTTTTTCTGTTGGAGGAGGTAAAAAATGCCTTTCTACTGCCCGAATGCCATTATCTTTTGCATATTGAACTACTTTTAATTTAAAAGCGAAAGAGTGCGAAACATGCTTCACATTTTAAAATGCTATGATAACTACTGTAAGTAATATCGATACAGAAACTACTGTGTATGCATAGAATCTTCAAGACGATACAGATTAAAAACTATGGTACATCCTATATCATTGTATGTTTTGTTTTGAAATCCTTAGTTATTGAACGTGTTTAAGTAGAGAAGGGTAATTTAAAAGCATCTACCCTGAAATATAGCTAGCGTTCGGACCATAAGACGCATGGTAATTTTTAGGTCATTTTCCTACGGAAAAAAGTGCGTCTTATCATCCGGAAAATACGGTAATACCGCAGTATTTTTATTCTGTGTTAACCTATATCTGATAATTAATTTTATTTTTAGTAGATCTGAAAATATATTTCTGTATACTCTGTATATTTCTGTTGTGATAATTTGAATAAGTGAAATGTTATAGCGTTCAGATAATTGATTTCTTAATTAACAAATGATACTGCATACGTACCAGCTTCATTTGTTTGTGGGATGAAGAGCGAGAGGAATGTTTAATGCCTGATTTATGTTATCCAGTAGTGTGTCATTTACTGTGTGTTATACTATTTCAAATACATTAACCAACTGAAAATAAGTTTCTCTTGTCAGTAGTTCTAAAGTAGTCTTTCTGTGAATACATTAAAAGTAAATCATACAGTATGTATATTGTTGACGGTGTGTTGTAATTAATATTAAATAAGAGTGGGTGTTATACGAGGCGTATTTTTAAAGTAAGTACCGTTTGAAAATAAAAAAAAAATAAAAGGAAATTTGCAAAAACTAATTTTATTTTCGGAATCTACATACTTTTATCTATTTTTCTACATAGTTTCCAAGTTTTTGTAAACACTTATCATATCGCACAACTAAATTTTGGAAACCTCCTTCATAAAAACTTGCCGCCTGCTGTGATTTGACCTTTGGCTTTGACCTTTACGGGAGAGTGCGTGTGTCTCCAATCCATGCTTTGTTGTTTCGATTCGGGAGTGAAATGCGAAATCCACGTTTCGTCTCCAGTTACGATCCGACTCAGCATATCGTCACCGTTTTCGTCATAACGTGTCAGAAAATTCAAGGAACTGTCGAGTCTTTTGAACTCTCTCGAGCGGCCTCACACTGCCGCTCAGACCCGAGCTGCATTGGACTCTTTTGGCTGGGAAGTTTTGGACCACCCACCCTACAGCCCTGACCTTGTGCCGAGCGACTTTCATCTCTTCCGTCATCTGAAACATCACTTGGGCGGCAGCCGTTATGACGATGACGACGAATTGAAAACGGCCGTGAATTCTTGGTTATCACAGCAGGCGGCAAGTTTTTATGAAGAAGGTTTCCAAAATTTAGTTGTGCGATATGATAAGGGTTTACAAAAACTTGGAAACTATGTAGAAAAATAGATAAAAGTATGTAGATTCCGAAAATAAAATTAGTTTTTGCAAATTTCCTTTTATTTTTTTTTTATTTTCAAACGGTACTTACTTTAAAAATACGCCTCGTAGTTGTGTTTTACTGATTTTTTTGATGCTGTACTTTCTTAAGAATCATGTCTATGTCTCAGCAAAATGTTTTAAGAAGAAAAACTAGTTAAGTGGTTCACAGAGAATCTTGGTAGATGAAAAATGTGTCAAATTTAAATCTGATGAACTATATTTCCGTGTCAGTTATGCTACAAAAGTAACTACTGATTACTACAAGAAATTGGGAAATTTTATTTAAAACTCAAAAATTTTTGTCTGGTTGATTGCTGTGTAATTATATGCAACTTATTCAAACTTTATATGAGTAGTATGTTTTTGAATAAGGCACTCAACTTCTTAAGTGTATAAGTATTCTCTACACTGCATTCATCTCCTGATACATGAATACCAGTACCAGGATATTAGGTTAGGAAATATGTACTTTTAAGTAAAAGGTCAGTTGCTTGCCTTTATTACAGTTGCAAAATATGTTTACAGCTCTGTATTAAGCAGCTATGTATTTTAAAGTACTATAAGGAAGTATTTTAAAAGGAGGCATACCGTAAGGAAATTGCAGTGAGAGCGTTCCAAGTATCAACCTTGGTGGGGAAGCATTATCCCCACCATTTTCGTATTTCAGAGTGTGATCGTAACACCAGTCAGAGAGAGATACAGTGGGACTATTCTGTAGCGGGGATTTACCCCTACTTCCTGACGTATGCGCACTGGGACTGCAACATTCTACTGGTATACCTATAAACTTTATTTCTCTTTAAGCGCTAAAGTTTAAAATCTTAACTACCCTACAGTACACTACTTATATCATTTTGTCTTTAAAATGTCTGGTATGTTTTTCTCATTTTCTTTTTTAATGAAAACCTTTGTCCCATAATTATTAAAGTAGTGAAATATTTTTCTTAAAGACTTTTGGTCAGCCCACAATTAACTTTTATAGAAGAAATCATGTGATACTAAATTTACACAGTTATCCTTGTTATTTTTGTTGTCTTTGTCATTTTCTTCTACGACGCGATTTTGCCAGTGAGCTGTGCATTTTAAGTGTCATCATATTTGCTGAAATCTTTTTATATATTTCTTCTCTTGTTAGTACTTCTGTAGAAACATTCTTACACTATTGAAAAAAACTTCTTTCTTTGTAATATTGGTTTCTTTTTTGTTATCATATTAAGTGTTTGCTGCATTATCCCTTAATTTTTGAGCGTTTTTCAGAGTACAGACTCGCATGTCATTTTTCACAGAATTAATGCTTGGCATAAATAAAATGTCATTTGCTTGTTACTGTTTTATAGATTTATGAACCAGTTTGGCAATGGTCACCAGCCTGTTGATATTACAAGGACTATAGTGAAATAATATTGTGTCTTGAATTCAAATTTTTTATTGCTGTTTAAATGGCATCATTAAATACTTGAAAGAACATCTATTAAAAACTTCAAAACGTCATTATAGTGACGGTCTTGGGTTCGAATCCCATTCTGGCATGGCATATTTTCATACGTTACAAAAAATCATTTCATCTTTCACCGTGTGCATTACAGTAATTTCAGAACAGTCTGACGTAAAATAAAAAAACGTCATTATAGTGAGATCATATTTATTTCTGAAAGTTGAAGCACACTTTTTTTTGTCGTAAGTTTAGAAATCTTAAAATTTACAAATCATAATTAATTTTTTCATTTAAAAATGTAAAATTTGGCCTTATCTCCGTATTATAAATATCAGCTATGATGTGATAACTGAAACATCAACAAAATTCTTGGGAATTAGAATGGAGAGTCAGTTAAGCTGGAATGACAATCTTGAGGACTTAAAACTTAAATTACAAAGGAAATTTTTATTGTAAAGAAGATCGAGATTAAACTCGTAGAAACTAGCAGTTAATTCATATTATGGTTTCTTCTGTATATTGCTTATTTAAATTTTTGGGTTATGAACTTTAAATCTTTCTCATGCAGAAACAAATGGTGAAATAAATGTTTGGGAAAGGTCTGGAGATGTCTTTTAGAGATTATTTTAAGAAAAATAAGATTTTGACTGTACTTTACTTTTTTATTATGGTGTCTGTGCTGTAGAAGAAATCAGTTAAAAGTGATGGTTTGGTGGAAAAGCCTTCTCAAAGAAGCTAACTTATGAGCTATAAGAGGCTAATCTCATAAGAAGGAACTACTCTGATTTTGCAGAATCTCACAGGTTGTCTCTCCGTGAAAAAACCCATCGTGTCTTTAATCGAAACTAAATGTCCTATCTACCACAAATGCTGTTTACAATTCACTGTGAAAAGAGATATAAAATGGAGTCATCTCGCCTCGTTAAAAGTTGTACTGTACGGTGCAGGAATTTTTAAATTATGGTGTTTGATATACTTTGTGATAGATATTGTGTAATACCTAATTATAAAAATCTGGTGTGAAACACTCGCACAACTTTCTCGTGCCAATGTAAAAAGTGAACACTATAACCTAACTTTAGTAGTAAAACATTAGAAATAAAACAAAAACACCTCAAAAAACATAACCTGTTTTAATCATGAGTGAATGATGTAAAATGAAAACCAACAATAGTTTGGCTTAATAATACGGAAAATATTTTTTTTATGCTAAACTAGGCTCTGTAGAAAAAAAATGCTTAAAAATAAAAGTTGTAAATCTTTTAATTTCCTATAAATTTTATTATATGCACTTAAGTTGTAAACTGCTTACTACGGCCAAAATCTTAAAAACTCAATTTTTATTACAGATTTTCATGAAAAAAAAACAGAAAATTACTAATTACCGCTAAAATAAGCATTATACAAATAAAAGTTGTAGATTTTAAAATTGTCTACAACTTTTATTATGTACATGTAGAGTACTCAGACTGAATTGTGGTACAGCTTTTCCCCTAGGGGGTTGTAGACATCGAGAAGCCAGCGGCTAGCCAGCGCAATGAACCGTCAAACCAGAGAAACCGTTTCGAAGCAAGGTTACCCGCTTAAAACCGTAAAGCACAATGGTATAGGAGGAAAACACAAAGGAAAACAATGTACTTAAAATAGTAATAGTCGTAATGAAACTTACAGGCAAAGCGTAGATAATCCTTCGGGGACGCAGATCGTCGCTACTTTGTGGCGCCACAAGATTCGTTGATAACACTAAAACAGTTTGATAGTAGTAATCACACATTTATACGTTAAATTATTCGCTAAGCACATAAACGTTTATCACACTGGTTGCGTAGACATTCAAGCACATTGATCAGGATAGGTTAAGATCGGAAATTCGCAATAAAAGGAATAAATTCCGGTAATTACGGTTAATTCGTTAACAAACATAATCATACGGTAAAACTGAATCGATTAGCGCAATTAAGACACATTTTAGGGTGGTACGCTGCACCCCACGAGAGCGATAAGCCGGCACGTCCGCAGGCCTAGACTGTACATTACACAAGTTGAACAAGGACTGGTAGCGTCGTTTTTCTTCTATGGCGGAAAAGGCAGCAGGAGAAATCGGGAAGACGAACAATGCGCAGGCGCTGTTATCAGAAAATCAATAACCATTGGTCGATAAAGATCACGCGATCCCCCCAACGCAAATAGGGCGCTGGAAAGGCAAAGAACTGAGAAGGACAAATTTGTTCTAGAAAGATCTAGGCGGGAGAATCCCGGGCGCTTATTCGAAAATATGGAACTGTACTGAACAGTACATATTAAGGCCGCAATCTTAAAAAACCTTTTTTTTCTACGAGAGAACAACTTCCCCAAGAATTTCAGCAGACATGCCTACCCTATCTTGTAGAGTATAAAAAATATAGTAATTGAGGTGATCTAAAGAAAAATTATAAAGCAGTTTTTGAGAAAATTGCAAAAAAGTGAAAAATGACACAAATAAACTACTACTTCCGGTTGACCGATTTTGATGAAAGTGTTCGTGTCGAGTCCTCTAGTGGTACCTAACTTAAGTTTCAAGTTTCAACTTTGTATGATGAACCAGTTCTTGAGATATTTTGTTCACACACACACACACACAGACCAATCGTTAAATACATGATTTTTTTTTGGATTCAGTGGATCTGAAAATGTGTATATCCAGTGAAAACATGATTTCGAAAAATCATCATGAAAGAAATATTTTCCTTCCTATACATTCATATAGGCAAGAGAAAGTAAAAAAAGCAATTATAATTTTCTGTTTTTTAAACACTTGTTGAGAGTTGTAATGTTTATTATAATTTTCAGACTTATCATTTACTAATTTTGAGTTTTGTATAGATGGAAATTTGAAAAAAAACTTATTCAAGATTACAGATTACCAAGAGTTCAGATTATAACAACCCAACTTTACTATGAAAGTGATTTATTAATTATTGTTTTTATAATTATACTAATTGTATTGTTTTTTTTTGTGTTGTTATAATGGTGTAATAAGCATATTGATATACTGTTGTCAATACTTAATACTTTAATACTTCTGCTGGTTAAAGTATTACTGGAGCTATTAAGTTGTAATGAGGTAATAAAAATTGCATATAAAATTATTATTGTTGTATTCTGTATAGCTAACAATTTGTGATTTTTTTAACTGTCTGAAACAAATAATATTTTCTTCTTCAGTAACTTGTTTCACCATTTGTGTTTACTCTTAAGTGTGTATAAATTTGTTTCTCTTCAATTCTTATGTTATCATAAATGAGTTGTGTATGATGGATGATGTTTCTAATTATGCAGAATTGGAAATCTCTCATTGACAAATTGTGGTCCAACCTTCAGCTAAGAGTGGTGAGGTATGATCCATTTTATTTTCAAAGCTAAATACAGAGTGATTTTTTAGTCCTGTTACCCAATTGTTATGTCTGGTAATTGTTTTCTAAGAAAGGGAAACTTTGTTTTGTGACACGAAGTTGGTAACCCTACTTAACTGGTATAGATACGGTAGTGTGAGTTGAGTCTCCTTGAGTTGTGTAAAATTTTGTGCTGTTTCCGGTCGTGTTATGAACAGAATGTCTTTTATCCTAGAACAACAGGTTTTCATTCTTGAACAATATTTTGCTACAAAATATTACACAAGTGGAAAAGAATCAATTTCAAATTAAATTAGTTGGTATTCCTTCACCAGAAAAATGTTAATTTCTAGGCTAACAAAACAATTTTGAGAGACAGGTAGTGTTTGCAACAGAAAACATAGTGGTTGGCCGACTCTCTTGACAGATGACGTTTTAGAGAATGTGAAAACAAGATTGCTTAATTCTCCATGGAAATGTTAACAAAAACTTTCCTTGTAAGTTGGTTTGTCGTATTCAAGTGTTCAGAAAGCTGCTAAAAAATTGAAATTTTATTCGTATCGCGTACGATAGTCCAAGAGCTTCAGCCAATTTAAACAAGCGATTGTTCTAGGGTAAAAGACATTCTGTTCACAAGTAGGGAGTAGGAGTAGGGTTACCTACTTCGTTTCACAAAACAAAATTTTCCTTTCTAACAAAAAAATTACCAGACATTAACAATTGGTTAACACGACTAAAAATATCACTCTGTAATTAATTTTGATGATCTTGCCAATCTGTCTTAAAGGAATCACAAAAAAATTGAATACAGTTTGTTACAAAGTTGTAAATTGTAGGAAATTATGCTTAAAATTATTTTGGTTGTGATAAAATGTTGATAAACATTAGTATGAATAACTTTTTTGCTTACTAATATTCCTTTATGAATCTTTCTTTTTATTAATGTAGTTGACATATCTGTTCCATATAGTGGGACACCAATCAACGAGAAACACCTTTACAAGGTTGAATCTGGATAATTAAATTATTATTATTTTTTTAAAGAAGTATTGTTCATATTTTAATATTTTTAATGGGTATTGTACCAGATTAAAAGAAATTGTTAGATGTATATTATATTTTTATAGAAGTGTTCATTTTTGTTTTTTTATTAACGTATTTCACTTTAGGCAATGAGGTTAACGATGATTCTCAGTGGTTGTCACTACTGTGCAATACCAGTTTTATCTAACGTCATATTCTTAAAAAAATTCTTAGCAAACAAAACTCATTAGGATGTAAAGGGCCGTGAACAACTTAAAAAATAGAATACTACAAATTGTCAAGTTTACTAGTAAAAACGTTGTTAAAATTAAGGATAGAAAAGTAAAGAACTCCCATCATTACTTAAAAATAATTTGTAGATAGCACAAACATTTAATTCTTTTAAGGGCCTTTCACTGATGGGGTGATTGTCCATGGTTGTTTCTATTCGATTCACTATATCGACAGCTACCTCTGTGAGGTATTTGGGCCTATACTTTGACAGGCAGAAACAAAGTGAAAAATGACATGAAAAACTACTACTTCCGGTTGACCGATTTTGATGAAAGTGTTGGGTCCTCTAGTAGTACCTAACTTAAGTTTCAAGTTCGTACGATGTTCCGTTCTTGAGATATTTTGTTCACACACTCACTCACAGACCAAACACTAAAAACATGTTTTTTGGGTTCAGGGGGTCTGAAAACGTGTAGATCCGGGGAAAAATCTACATGAAAACAATACTGTGAATGTTAAAATACAAAATGGTCTTTCCATTCAGTCATATCAATAAACTACTAAAACTACAGTAGTTTTATTGATATTACTGATGGAAAGACCGTTCTGAATTTTAATTTTTTTAAATACTCTGAAGAAGGTGGTACCCCCAAAACGATCAAAAATTTTTTAACTTAAAAACTAAATAGTAACCAATAGAAAGGTAAGAAATAATCATTTATTATGTAATTTTTAAATAAATTTTGTTGAATTGTTCAATGTAAATTTGATCTACCTGGATAATTGGTGTTCCACTATTAGAACTGAAAAATATTTCTATCCGCTCCACAGATGATAGTATTGACATGAAAAATGTAATAGCATACTTCTGTACTTAATTCTGTGTGTATCTTCCTCAATACTGCAACAACAGAGTTAAAAATTGTTTCATAAAAATATTGTTTTAAATATTTTATTTCAATAAATTGTGTATATTTTTAATTCAGATTTGTAGTATTTTTTTCACGATTCCTTATTTCTATCATTTAAGCAATTTTTTTATTATTTAATGGACACATAGATTAATTCCTGATCTAAGAAAAATGGCTGAGTTGGGGGTACAGCAAGGTTGGTTATTACCTTACGCAGGCATGGTTCCTTTCAGGCGTATCTCCACCGGTTTAGACGATCAGATGAAGCAAGCTGTCTGGATTGTGAGGCGGAGGAGGACAGTACAGTAGATAAGATTTTTGACTGCGAAGATGGATACCAGAGAAGGAGGATCTGGGGATCAAGCTTGGGTTGCCGATTTCTCCTGAAAATCTCTGTGGTTTTATAATTGCAGAAGAAGAACGCTGGAAGACCATTGCAGAGTTCATCCAGATGGTCAGAGAAGCCTAGCTGCATTAGTCCCAAAAGAAATCACTCTAAAAGGAGGAAAATGGGTGATTAAAATAGAAATTATCCAGCTAATAAAGAACCTCTGGCTTGTTGTGAAGTTATGCCTAACGGTGATCCCATGGCAAGTCAGGATGGGATAGAAAGGAACTGAGAGGTTTTGGTGGATAGTTACCTTCGGCAGAGCTCCTCACACCCCAGCTAAACACCTACCTGGGTACCTACTGATAAATTCTATTTCCTCTCGTAAAAAAAAAATTCAGACAAGAAATGTGATTTCCTTGGAAAAAAGAAGATTAATTAAAATTTAACTTAAATACTGTGAATGTTTGTTGTATTTTTTTGATGATTGTGAATTACTAATTTTTTTTTTATTTCAAAAAAATAATCATATTGCAGTTTGAAAAATTAATGTATAACACTCCCATGATATTCTCGTACCAATGTGAAAATGGGAAATTTTAATGAGCAGTATTTATGTAAAATTACTAAATGCATAATGTTTGTAGAATTTTTTTATTTTCAAAAACTTATATTACGATTATCTATAATTTTACCAGAATCATAACACTTTAAATTCAGAACGACATATTTCTTGACCTAGTTCAGAAAAAATATTTAGCCATGTTATAAAAAATTCCCATTTACCAATATTTTACAGATTTTCTTTGAGCAAAATATGGAAAATCACCAATTGATGCTGAACTAAGCTCTCCACAAACACATTGTCATAAGAAAAAATGCATATAATAAATAAATCCATACTAAGGCTGCAATTTTAAAAAATCCAATTTGTTACTGATTTTGATGAGCAAAATACAGAAAATCACTAATTGATGCTTAAATAAATGTTGTAAAAAAAATTATTGAAAGAGAAGTTGTAGGATTTTTAATTTCCTATAATTTTAGGTATATAATATATATTTAAAATCATATTATGACTTTACCCTAAATCGCATATTAAGGCTGCAATCTTTTAAAAAATCATGTTTTACCACGAGAGCACAACCCCTCCTAGAATTTACGTAGACATGGTGCTTACCCTATCTTGTAGTGCACAGAAAATATAGTAACTGAAAATTTCAGTAAGAACCATAGCCATTTTTAAAAAATGGCTCAAAAAAATACTTCCAGTTGGCCGATGTTGTTTAAAATATTTGTGTTGAGTTCCCTTGTGGTAGTTAAGTAAAATTTCAACTTCCTACAGTTTTCCGTTTTTGTGTTACTTTGTTAACATTTGAGACAAATCGGTAAAAAAAATGTTTTTTTGGGGTCCAGGGGCCTGAAAATGTGAATTTCTAGTAAAATCTCAATTTACATGATACACGAACTTATATAATTTAGGGCAAGACAAAGTTAAAACAAAAGCATTTCATAGAGTAACTCTCTCCTAACATTCTGTGTAATCAGGTGTGTGTTTAATTATACACATTTTGTTGAACAAAATATAACAAGTAATAAAATCAAGTGTTTTTGTTTTTAAAAACCTTGAAAAAATAATGAAACTAAAATACAGTTGTTTTTAATTGTAATTGCCGCAATTTGTTTGTTACTTTTAATTAAAGTTGCATCATCAGCTTGGTCATTAGCAACTATTGTGGGTTTTGGTACTGTAACGGTAGATTTTAACATGTAAAAATTTCCAGACCCTAGCCGGAAATTATACCTAGGACCTTCATCAATAAAAAAGATTTCCTTAGATCATTTTTCAGAATGATACCATCCAGGCACATAGGCGCAGGAACGGGCCTTTAGTCCCCCCCCCCCCCCAATTGAAAATGCAAGTGTCATATCAAACTAAAAGAATGTTTGGCATTTTTTCATCTATCATCCTTCACTAGCTCCAATATGCAAAACAGTCCGAAGTAAAAACAAAAATCTCCAAACTCAGCCCACCCCCGAAACAAAATCCTGGCCAAGTGCCTGATACCAGCTAAGGAGGTTAATCAAAGCAAGCAGCTGTCTTGTGACTGAAAATGTAATACTACTATTGAAATATCACGTATTGTATTTATGTATTCCAGTATTACTTATGTAATAATTTGGTAGTTTGTTTACACTTTCAATTATAATGTAATAGAGATTTGAATTTTGTTATGGTACTAAATTTTGATGATGAAATTATTATTCTTTGATACCTACTTTCAAAATCTATTTTTTGTACTAAGTTAAAATAAAAAGTTAAATAAGTTACTAAACTTAAAGTACTTTACGTGGCATACAAAGATAATACTTATTTTAGACTTTTCTGTTTTAGACGGGAAACAAAATGGAGATGCTGAAAAATATAATGCAGATCATATTATAATATAATTTTTATGTACTGTACTTAGCTAACAGTAAGCTAATATACAGAACTTAAAGCTAGTTTACATTTAGGGTGACTAACGAATTCAGGAGTTTGTTAAAAGAAAGAGTCAATGGCTTTTGTACTAAAAGGGGTAGGCCTATGATGTAGGGCGATTACAGTACAAATTCAATTACTATGCAGTACTGTACAATTCGTATTGTTGATCTTATATCGTTGAACTGTCGGCTAGATCAAAGACCCGCTCCACTCGGAAATTAAATAATTTGGCGGCTCTCTGTCTGCCGTTATATTCTCCACCTTCCTCCTTTTGGTTTCGTAATGCTGTAGACTTCCTCGTGACATCATTTTGTAGACTGTTTTAAATTTCTTTGTTGTCAGGAATCTTGAAATTCGTTTTACGGAATGTTAATTTACTGACAACAGTTACGGCATCTATGTCCTTCAATTGTTTCTTACTTTAAAGAAAAAACTGTTTATTTAATTTAAAAAAAACTCTATTAAATTAGTTGCACTCGATCTGTTGGTTCCAGGGCTACAAAAAATAGTTCTGTGTCTTATCACATAGTCAGCCAATCATAAGATTGAACTATTTAAGAACAGAAAAGATACTATACTATCCCATGGAATCGTACAACAGGTCAAAACATAAAATAATTAATAGCATGCAAAACACATTAAAATTGTGATTGAACTTAGCGCGATCCATTCGAGTTACAAAAATGTTCTTTGTTTATGAGATGAAACTTGATACATACTAATTGAAACCTATATTAAATACAAAATACGACAGTATTATACCAGTAGAAATAATTCATAGAGTAGGCCTAGGCCTATTATAAAACATCCGGTCTGTCGCCGGTTGTTTAGACTGAAGGGGTTGGTAGAATGAAACATGATTACGCATCCTTTTTACTGACTTTCGACCCGTAATTTGTTTACGTCTGCTGCATGGTTCTGTGGGATATACTATAGAGGTGTAAAAGACACTAGTCGGAGTTATCTCCTCTGAGAGTAATGAATTTCACTATACAACCAGACCCTGTGGTGAACGAAGTAAAGGTGTCATTTGCAGAGTGGAAAGTGGGTGCTTTTCGGAGGGCCTGGCATGCTGATAAGCATACTCTTTCAACTCGGTGAGGAAGGCAAGGTAAACCACCTCACTTCTCGTTTTTACTTACTTAGTTTTTTTACTTAGTAGTAAAACCTCTATAGAGGTTCAAACTAAACAATACAAAGTTTATTACCATAATTCTAGTTTATAATAATGTTAGTTTTAATAATAAAGTTAGTTATTTTTATTTAAATAACTAACTTTATTATTCTACATAAACTTCTCTTGCGTAGGAGGAAATCGAAGATTTATTTTTGTTTTACTTTCGACCGTTATGCACATTAAGGTTAATGCAGGCGGTGAAAGGTCTTAAATGGAAGAAAATGATGAAAATATGCCAGACCTAACCGGGAACCTTGGCATGGAAGCCAGTTGCGCAGACCACTACATCAAACTGTCGATTAAATTGAAGATTTAATCGATTAAATAATATTTTATACCATGCTCAACCCATATTTTTATTTTACAGGAAGATATGTTAAATTATTTGTCATAAATCGAAACAATACCTAGGTACAAGTTTCCGTGACCGTACTCAGTCGGCTGTATTGCCAGAGGTCCTTAGCTTTATTTCAAGCTGAGAGCCTGAGGATTTATTATTCGAAAACCTTTCGAAAATTAAATTGGTCGCTAATAACAGATCTAAAAAATAGAAGTTTACGATTGTTGACAGGTCCTACATTTGTCAAAGTCTGTATTGTCTTTGTCAATACACCGATGGTTTTGTTGGTTGGTGATAAGCCTTGACTTGTGTAGACAATGATATGAGATGAAATACGGGTGAAAAAATATCAGACCTGATCGGAAATCGAACACGGATTCCTGGCAAGGAAGTGAATTGCGCTAAACACTAATTCAACGGGCCGACCCGATTTCTTATCAATCATTCATTTTGATGATTTTTATCTATAATATAATTACAAAAGAAAATCTTAATTAGTACTGCATTTACATCTACCCTATAGGTAGTACATAAAACGGTCCTACCAAAAAAAAAAAAAAAAAATTGGTGATTCTAAAACAGATCTCAACATCCAAATTTCCTCTGATTATTGTACGTATATACATCCTTCAGAGTATTTTTTTATTTATATGAAAAATAATTATAATTTACATGATCGAAGTTTACAACATCCATCTACACAGTTTGGCCAAGGGTCGGAATGATATTAAAAGTTATGGAGATTATCTTTAAATAGTATTATGGTTTAAGTCTTATTATGGATCGTCTTTCTTTAAGTTTTATTAACTTCTTAGTAATTACTGACTAAGTGGTTACTAAAAAATTGTAGTCTACCTGAAAAGAATAATTCAACGTTTTTTTAGAGCCGGAGCTAAACCCTTAAATATTTAAATTATTCAGAAGTCAAATTACCCATAACAGGGAGGTGGGGTGTTAAATTATTTGCACTCGATTTGCTAGTTAACAGGGATACAAAAAGTAGTTTTGTTTCTTATAACGTAGTCAGCCAATTATATGACCGAAGTATTTAAGAACAGAAGAGGTAGAGATGTAAAAGCCTCTAAAAATAGTTAGAGTTATCTCCTCTGAGAGTAATGAATTTCGTTATACAGCCAGACCTTGTGCTGAATGAAGTGAGGATGTAATTTGTAGGGTGGTATGATACTTTTTGGAGGGGCTGGCATACTGATAAGCATACTTTTCTACTCAGTGAGGAAGCCAATTGTAAACCACCTCACTTCTTGTTTTACTTAGTAATGCCTCTAAAAGTTCAAACCAGTCTTTTGGATGATGACCTAAACAACAACAGAAGTCGAATATGCTGCTGACTTCTCCATCGGTTCGTTTGGCACTAATGGGATCGGTGATAAATTTGGATCTTATCACGATGTCAATGCTTCTTATTTAGTGAATACATCAATAAACAATGAACCATAAGAAATGAAACTTTATCAAGGAATAGTAATAATAGGTCGAACATATTTTGAAGAAAAAGTTGTAAAGGTGGTAAAACCGCGTAGTTCAGAAAGTAGGAAATATCCGTGTTTTCCTCATTCTGAGGAAATTAAACGGCCGTGTGTTTGTTTCTAAAACACTTGATTGTTTTATGTTTCTTTTGATGCACTCATATAACAGTTAAACCTTTTGCTTAAAAAAACTATTGTATTACTGGGGGGGGGGGGGGGTTTCTACTGTCCTGAATGAGGACGGGCAGAACAAAAACAGGTTCATAAACCAATATTTAAACCTATTTTACAGGAGTAATAACGGCAACTAGTAGATCAACGAAGAAAAAACGTCAAGGTAGATATGGTAGTGGTAAAAAAGAATGACACCGGAAGGACGACTATATTGACGAAAATATTGAAATTAAATAAGGTAACGGTATTCCAGGGAAAAGAAAAACTGTAAAGAAGTAATGTCAGGAATAAGGAAATGAACAAGTACATAAACAAGAGATTAAAAAGCTAGACAAGGATAAAATATCGATAACATTAATAACCTACACAAGAATTATTTTTTAGGTGACCAAAATCGAAAAACCAGGTTAAAATATGCCAATACTTGTATAATATTAAAATCACCTTTTATTCGCGAACCACCGATTTCACAGGATATCCTTAAAGGGTACGTGCAAGTCATTAAAAGAAAAAATTATTTTCATTTGTTTCCCGTTAAAAAACATATGCATAGTACGTGATTTTGCTTTAACGTGCTGTGAAAATGTCGACGCCTACTATTCGTGACAGGTATGCAGGGTAACAAGGTACTTTGAAAAATAATAAGGTGTTGTAGACGATGATGTAGGCTATATCTTTTATTTTCTGGATCTAAAAGTAAACTAATTATATTTTAATGGATTAAAAATCACATGCAATAAATGGGATGAGAGGTTAGTGGTCTTGAGGTGAGGTCTGATTGTGTGTTAAAGGAGGTATGGTTTGATTGGTGTGACAGGATATGTGGTAGTGTTTGTTATTAGCGACTAGTGGAGAGGGGCCCACCCTACCCTAACGCGGCTCAGTCCCCAGTCGACAGTTGTTCCGTTTAGAGCGGTGATTGTCTCAAGTGTAGTGTTGCGTCAGCCACAGGCAGAAAGTTCAAGTCGATCGGCTATTTTACCGCCTTTCGGACAGGTGATGGTGTGTCTGTGCACGCGAAACGATCGTACAAAATGGGTGAAGATAAAGAATCTGCTCCCACGAGTTCTTCTGGTGTTCAGCTGAAAAAAGAACTAGGTTTACTAGATGGAGTTGCAATTATTGTCGGTGTTATCATCGGTGCTGGTATCTTTGTGAGTCCGAAAGGAGTACTTATCAATTCTGGTTCTATAGGTTTTGGACTTATAATATGGATATTGTCAGGGATTTTATCACTCATCGGTGCTTTATGCTATGCCGAATTAGGTAAGTTTTTAAATAAAATTCCTTTTTTCATAATTAATTTACTCTGCAAGCTTCCCTTGAAAGCACCGGAATATGACAATATTTTATTTCGTAAATTAAAAACTTAATATTCTTTAATTTTTATGATCTACAATATTAGGATTGTCTTTACATATGTGGCAGCAAACATAAAAGCTTTATACAAGTACATAAATATATAAAGGAACTGTTATTAATTGACAATTTTGTGACTAGTAAAAATTTGATAGGCATTTTTTATTTTATAATTTAAGTTATAAAACGTAAACATTTGTTCATAAATTGTATGCCACGTTCGTCTGAGGTAAACGTGTGCCGACAGGAAACGTGGTCTGCTTTGTAAATTTACGATATCAATAATACGCTGATTTTAAAAACCGTTTAACATTGGTTACTTGAATTAATTTAATCACACCAAACGTTAAAATTTTTACTGTGTTAAGTAGGCCTACCTAAATGATTTAAATAAGTTTAAACGTAAATTTTTTACTTTTTTTTTAATTTTCTTGAAACTAAAAGTTTTAATATTTACTTTCTCTTGCCTATATGAATATATAGGAAGGAAAGTATTGTTTTCATGTCGATTTTTCGAAATCGAGTTTTCACCGGATCTATACGTTTTCAGACCCCCTGAACCCAAAAAACATGTTTTTAGCGATTGGTCTGTGTGTGTGTGTGTGTGTGTGTGTGCGCGCGCGCGTGTGTTTGTGTGTGTGTGTGAACAGAATATCTCAAGAACGGAACATCGTACGAACTTGAAACTTGAAACTTAAGTTACATACCACTACCGGACGCGACACGAACATTTTCATCAAAATCGGTCAACCGGAAGTAGTAGTTTATTCGTATAATTTTTCAGTTTTTTGCGATTTTCTCAAAAACTGGTCCTACGATTTTTTTAAAAATCGCCTATTTTACTCAATTTTTTATTCTCTACAAGATAAGGTAGGCGCCATGTTTGCTGAAATTCTGCGTGAGGCTGTTTTTACGTAAAAACATTTTCTTTTTAAGATTGCGGCTTTAATATGCATTTTAGCGCAAAACGTTATATACTTAATAAAAGTTGTAGAGAATGTAAAATTCTACAACTTTTATTTCAAACATTTTTTTGTATAACGCTTAGTTTAGCGGTAATTTGCGATTTTCTGTTTTTTTTCTCACGAAAACGTGAGAAAAATCGATTTTTTAAACATTTCGGTCTTAGTATGCATTTTACGACAAAAGTGTATATAATTAAATTTATAGAAAATTAAAAGATCTACAACTTTTGTTTAGAGCATTTTTCTCTACAGAGCCTAGTTTAGCGTGAAAGCGTGATTTTCCGTATTTTTAAGCCAAACTGAGTTCGATTGTCATTTTGCGTCATTCACTCATGATTAAAATAAGGTTATGTTTTTGAGGTTAGTTTTTTGTTTATTTCTAATATTTTATTATTAATGTTGGGTTTATTGTTAATTATTTGCATTGGCAAGAGGAAGTTGTGTGAGTGTTTCACACCAGATTTTTTACTTTTTTTTTAATTTTCTTGAAACTAAAAGTTTTAATATTTTGTTTTTATTTCCCTGTAACGTAGCTGCAATGTGTAACATAGTAATACAAACACCATGTGTTTGTAATATTATTATTACGTGCGTAGTTTTATTTAGGCCATAATTATCATCATCGGTTATTTTTCATTGATTAGTCGTTTGATAAATTATTTAGTAATTTTTGTCTATTTTACACATTGTTATTAATAGCTAAAACCAATTTTATGGTTGAAGATAAACATCTGAAAAAATTACTGTCGTAACATCAATACGTTAAAGAAATTGGAACGTAATCTTTATACCTATAGGATATTTAAGATTGTGAAGAATCAGAACCGGTCGAGAACTAAATAAAATTATTGTTCTAGACCAGCGGTTCCCTGTGGTACTTGTACCCCTGGGGTACGTGAGAGGCCGTCAGAGATACGCGAAAAAGTCGTTTATGGTGGGTCCACAGTAGAACAATTAAAAATGAATAAATAAATAAAAAAGAAGGGGGAGCTGTAAGGTTGGCTACCTTTCTGTATGAAGATATGAGTGGAGGAAGGCCCTACCCCGTTAGTTCATTGTCCATTTTCCTCAGATTTTTGCTACGATTAAAATTGTTTTCCGTTGAAATGTGTTAGAATTCCATTCAATAAACGATTTTTTTCAACTAGTCAATAAGTTTTCAATATCAGAAAAAAGAGGATTGATTAAACTTTCAAGTGATTTTTCTTTTAAATGTGAATTTAAAAAATAAATTTATTGATTTTTTGGTACCCGTGATAAATAGTACAAGATCTCAGTCATAAAACAGTAAAATATTTATTACCATTTACTAACACCTAGTTTGCTGAAACAGTATTTTCATCTTAACTATCAAATAACTATCGAAATAAGCTTCTTATTTGATTGAGAGTATATTTTTGTCTTCAATTAAACCCGATTTCAAGAAATTCAGATCAGTTAAACAAGCTGAAGTACTGCATTAAAGTTATCAAAAGCTTTGTGTGAAGTTAAGTTTATTAATGGGCTGAATGTACTAAACTTGAACTTAACTAACGACTTGTTTATTTTTTTAGCTAGCTATCTAATCATTTATTACAAATTAACTTATTGTAAACTGTCATTGTATATTAAATATGGTTGAATTTTTTTCTTTCACACTTTTATACGTGTTTTGATCAATGGCATGGATAAAAATTTTGTTCGGGGTTGCCGGTTTTGACGTAATGAACGTATATTTCCTTTAAGTGCTTAAAGAATTAAACCCTTTTGTTTTTACAAAGGAAGTTTCAACTTATAAATTCCACCCAGTATTTTTTCCTTCGTATAGGGCCAATTTTAGAAAACGTGAGGTGACTTTAGATGTTTCTGGAAGCTCTTATTGGAGCTCACATTCTCAGCGTTCGGTCACTGTAGGATTTTTTCCCTTCTTCTGTCCACCCGGTGTTCTGTTTTTACTTTTCATGGAAGCCCTTAAAGTCCGTAATTGTCTAAATTTGGTTCGGTTCATTAAGTTTTCTCGGTCAATTCTAGTTTTTTCAATATCCTTTCTGACTTCTTTAAACCATTTATCCGATACCTTAGGTCTACTGCTTACTACTGTTTAGTGTCTTAAATTTTTTTTGAGAACAGGTTGTCATCCATTCCCTGTCAGACCTTACCGACCATCCCTAAGGGAAGCATTTGCCGGTTTTGATCGCTCGAAAATCTTTTCGGTGCAGGTGAACGAGTCGCTTCCACCTACTATACAGTGGTGGGTGTTTTTGTACATGACCTAAAGAGCCGATCGCAGCTGAACCCAAATGATCTTCAAACAAGGGGTGATTTTACAATGATCTGAATAAATAATTAATATTAAAGAAGTTTGTTAAGTGACGCAAGTTTAAATTATTTTAATTAGTTATTTAATTAAACTTGGTAGGTTTCCTAGTATTGGTAAAATTTATTAATCTTAAAAATAATTATTCATTTTTCTACAATTCAGGGGGTGTCTGGATACCCTGGGCCCTTACCTACGCTAATGCACTGGTTTTGATCATGGTCCTGCTGTAAAAATTTTAAATTCGTTTTAGCAAATAAAATGAAAAGCCTCCAAATGTAATTAGAACAACTTGTTTTATTATTTATCATACACAATATCTATATATTATCTGTGAATACATAACGTATAATTAGTATTATATACGGCCTTTTATTTTTATATAAGAGCACATTTTTCTCACACCACCTCCCTCATCCCACCAAACACGTTGTAGTGAAGGGGTTATGAAAGGGGGTACTCAAATAAAAAGCCTAGTCAAGGGGTACGGGATAGAAAATAAGGTTGGGAACGCTGCTCTAGACAAATGAAAATTCTTGATAGGCCGACTGTTCTCCCGAAGTGTAGTCTATACTTCGGAAGAACAGAAATGTGTACATAAGTACACTTCGAAGAACAATTAACGTGAACAGTTAAAAGTAATTTACATTTGATTACATAACTACGTTTTAATTAATTTATACCAGTACATTACATGAAGCATAACCTATAAAAAGTTACGCTGTGTTTCACAGTAAATAAAAAATGTTTCCGCACAATATAAAAAGAAAATAGAATAAAATTAGATATTGGTAGTCATTTAATCAATTCAAGTCAGAAATTTTGTTAATTTTATACGGACCTACCACCTTACTAATAGGCAATCGGGCCTATTATTTATTTTATTAATGATATTCAACAAGCATAATCTATTACATAAGAATTAATAAAATTATTAATAGCATTGAATGCTCAAGTAATAAAAATATCTTTATCTGTTTTACGTGTGTTAGTATCATCGCGTTGTATAATAACTTTCTTCAGTAACGCTAATAGACTATTGTAGTGGTGAAGAATAGTGGTTCCCAATCTTTCAGTCACCGCGACCCCTTTTTTAGGTTGAGTATCTTGCCGACCCCCTCTGAATAATGTTAAAAAAAACCTACAATAGTTGTGATTTTTAGTTAACAATATTAGAAACTTTAGTTAAGGATATGAGTGGATATTTATGGGAGTCAATCCGTTTAATGGGCAAGCTGTACAAAATGCTGAGCTAAGTGTTTGTCTTCATGATGAACTGATGCAGCAATTACGTGATCAGGCAATTAAATTAACTTTCAACAATGCTAGTGCCGACAAATTTTGGATTAAGTATTAAAAAGGAATACCCAGAACTGTTCACAGTAGCATTTAACATTTTGAAACCATATACCACATCCTAGAACTGTGAAATAGGATTTTTCATAATGGTAAATTTGAAGTCCATTTCAAAAAATCTTTTGGCACTGAAAAATTACATCGTTTTAAGTGTTACAATAATAAATTCAAACATTCAGAAATTGGTTAATTCCAAACAAACCCAAGTTTCGGGTTAATTGAATTGAAAACAGTTGTAAAAGTAATGTACAATTTTTGTGTCTCTTTTTAAATAAATAACTATAACAATAACTATTTTAAATTTTTCCCGTATTTCGCGACCCCCCTTGATACGTCCTGTGACTCCCCCTCCCCATAGGTTCGCGACCCACAGGTTGAAAAACACTAGTGTAGAAAATTTAGATTTGAAACAGTAAAAATCAATATTGAGATTTAACTCAGAATGTAAAAGATAAAGATAATATTTATCCTTAGTATATATACATTTAATAATTTGCTTCGTTATTGGTGACAACAATGAGTAGGCCTGCGCCTATCTCTAAATGGGCCTTTGTGCATTGCAGTTTATTTCTCCCATAATTTTGTGACGCTGATAAATGGGCAAAAGTCAAGATAAAGTTTGTTATTATTATCCCCCATTTTTGTAGGTTCCCACGGAAATTATATTATCACTAAAAATAAACCAATAATAATTAAATGATTTTTGAGACGAAGATTAAAATATTTTTTCTTTTTATAAATTTAAAGTAATTTATAATTAATATATAACATTTGTTAAATAAAGATTTTCACAAAAGACCTTCTTGGCGTAGTGGTTAGCACGTTACTCAACAAAGAGGAAGGTCCCGGGTTTGATTCCTTATTAGGGTCTGAAAAAGTATAAGTTGAAAATCAGTTTCATTTTCACAACCCGCAGTATAAATGCTAATGACCAATTTGTTGATGTGATTTAAAAAAATAAATAAAACAAAAACTCAGATAAAAAAATTTAATAAAATTAATTTATGGAAAATAAATATTTTTTTACGGTTGAAGATCATTTCGCGCATCAAACAAACTAGTGAAGTCACAAATTATGCTGTTATTTTTTTATAGTTTGTGCTTTGCAAGTTCAGACACAAAAAGAGTCATTTGTCAGTTCGCCACGAGTTTAGCTCAAACATGAATAAGTTTATAAAATTCATATCGTGTTTTGCGACAGGCAGTATAACATAAAATTAAACACTCTATTTCGTGGAAGAAGATTTAGTACCCTCGTCTACAAAGAGTACTTAACGAGTACATGTAATTAAGTATCTAACATAATAAAAAATACGTAATAGGTTGTAATTCTTTTTGTCATTATATATTTCATTTTCTAATAGGCTACATTCTATTGTTATTTCTAAGGCCTTTCGGTGTTATCGTGCCCTGGACGTTTTTGCCTTTATATACTGCACCAGCCTGACGACGAGTAATGGAACAAAATGGTGCATCTTAACATACAGTATTACAGTTTTCAGATCCTGGACAGGACTCGAACGTAATAATTTACTGTAATGCCTGTTCGAGGTTCTTTTGGGATCTGGTTATTAATAAATAAAAAAAATCCTTTTGAACTTATAACCAGTAGCTATTAATTAACAAATTTAATTAAAAAAATCCTTTCATTAGACGATGCGTCTCATGACTGGTGGCAATTTTTAAAAAGGCTTACCTTTGACTTTTGGCAAAAATCATTAGTGATTACTGTATTTCTACTTTTTAAGACGAATCAAATGAAATACACAAAAGA
Source organism: Catonia carolina (assembly GCA_035578175.1). Classification (NCBI taxonomy): domain Eukaryota; kingdom Metazoa; phylum Arthropoda; class Insecta; order Hemiptera; family Achilidae; genus Catonia; species Catonia carolina. The sequence continues at coordinate 115,942,994 of JAQMRL010000002.1, read as the reverse complement.
ATAAAATAATTCTCGCAAAATCTAGAAACAAAATAATAATGAAAGACGAGAGCCTAAGAACAAAATAGTGAAATAACAAGTCGTAATAACAGAATAAAAACCTTTTCCATCTTGTCCCAGATGAACAACAATTTAATGATATCTGACTGCTATTCCGAAAAGCAATAAATTGCTCTTGTCAAAACCTATTCAAAAGTCGCTTCATTGTCCTACCATTGTAACTTGTTACAATACTTGTTATAATACCATATATTTTTGTATTTAGCCTACAAAAATTAATTGACTTTTCTGGAAAATGATTGATAAAGCAAATTAAGAATGAACAAGAAAGTCATTGAATGGTCATCAAAAAAGATAATTGACATTGTTTTAAAGCAAAAAAGAAAACAGATTTTTATTAATTGAAAATTTCGCTGCTGAATTTTTGTTCAGTTTTAACTATATTCCACAAAAACACGAACATATTAATTAGTATGTCAATATATCTATTATGTTTGCGTTTCTATTCAATCAAAAGATAGTAGAACCAAACTTTTTCCCAGTATAAAATGTTCCAGTTTTTATCTACGTATCATTATCTCTACTATTAAAAAACAATTAATTTTTATAGTTAAATTTTAAAGATTTAAAAGTACGTAATTATATAGAACAAAATACATAGCGATGTCTTTTTTAGAACAGGCATAACGGACAACCATAAATGATTTTAATGACTCTAACTCAACTGTAATATTGAGTAATGTACCTGTAGATTTTATGGTTTTTACGTTCTTTTTCACAGTATCTATACTCGTTTGAATTTTTAAATATTTAAAGGCTATTAAAGTAAATTATATTGTTAAATGAATGACGTTTACTGTGGTAAGTTTTTCTATGTAAATTCATAAATAATAACACACATTAGTTCTCTCGGAAACGGGTGTTACTGAACAAATTAGGGAATTATTTCTTACGCATCACTCTTGATAAACTGGAATTATGTAAGTAACCGCGTTGTTCATGGCAAGTAATTGTATTAGGTAGACAAGATTTAAAATTTAAAGTCCTAGAATTAGTCAATATCGTCAAAAATGTCGTAAGCTGAAGTACCTCGGGAATGTTATGAGGATTACAAAAGATATTAACTGTTACAATAAATCCTGGCATAAGAAGTATTTCTTGGCTCGCCAATGTGAGGGCCTGGTTTGTTAAGAGCTCAGCGGAATTGTTCCGGATAGCAACCAACAGGATCAAGACAGGTGTGATGACTGCCAACATCCGAAACGGATGGGCACGCCAAGAAGAAGACGAAGAAAGAGGAAGAGGAGGAGGAAGAACAGGCGAAGAAGAAGGTGAAGGAGAAAGAGTAGGAGGAGAGGAGGAGTAGCAGGAGGAGCAGGCGAAGAAGAAGAAGAAATAAAATTTGTCTTTTATTTCATTTCCAAATCCTGCGAAGCCACTTGGAATACAAGCCTGTAACTTGGTACAAAGTCGCTGTTCAAAGTTAATTTACACCGTTTTGATAAAGTGACCAGTCGACTGGACTGCCGTAAAAATTCCATTGAATATTTTTCTTCAACATATGGATTTATTTCATTACAGAGCCAGCAGGAGAAGCAGAAAAAGAAGAAGAAGAAATAAAATTTGTCTTTTATTTCATGTCCAAATCCTGCAAGGCCACTAGGAATACAAGCCCATAACTTGGTACAAAGTCACTGTTCAAAGTTAATTTACACCATTTGGATAAAGTGACCAGCCGTAAGGGACGGCCATAAAAATTCCATTGAATATTTTTCTTCAAAATATAGATTTATTATTCATTACAGGGCCAGGAAAGTAAAATATGCACACCAAGAATTACTTGAAGAAAAAAACACGAATTGACCCGTAAAAAGAAAACTGTAGAATAATTAGATGAAAAACCAATTGTTATGGACCAGACAAGTTTAACGAGTATCAGTTTACTTGGTCAGCATAATCCACATAAAGTAATGGCGATCCCAACTTTGGCTTATGGAAGTGAGGCATGGGTGCTGTCGAGAAAACAGGAATCAAGAATCCAGTCAGCGGAAATGCGATTTCTAAGGCAAGTTAAGGGCTGCACAAGAGAGGACCGCATTCGTAATGAAGTAATAAGGAATGAATGCGGTGCCCAACCATTGTTGAACACTATAAGGACATACAAAGAAAAGTGGTCAGAGCATGTGTTAAGAATGTCCCAAGATCGCCTTCCATTAAGTGCATTGATCCATAATCCGACAGGTAAAAGATGTATTGGTAGACCGAGAAAGAGATGGACGCCGGAACAGGCTAACGCACAGCCTAATCCATGAAGACGACGACGACGACGACGCATAATCCACATAAATTTCAATACTAGTTTTTCACAATTTAGAATTTTTCATGCTTTTTTCCTTTTTTTTTGAAAAAAAAATACGGCTTTTGTAAGTAGAAGCTTTAAGTTTTGACAGCATCAAACTGATGTTATTTTGCATTACTCATAGTAAAATCATAGCTACATGTAATATACTCTAATATGTTTAAGATTAGAAAAATAAACATATTTTTAGGTGAATTGTTAAAAATTTGTTATAAAATTAAAATTTGTAGACAAAGAAGTAATTATAGTAGGGCCTTTGTGATTAATAAATTAAATATATGGTGTAAATTTGAGAGCAGTACCTCTTACAGTATTCTAGGAAAAGGGAAAATAAAGTTGAAAATAATAACACTGAAGATAGAATGGTAAGTCTCCCCTTAATACGATTATTTTGCTGTAGAAAGTTATAGTTTTTCTTCTTGTAGTGCCTATCCGGTTCGGATGTTGGCGATTATCATGGCTATTTTGACCTTGTTAGTCGTAACAATTTCGTGGAGCTCTTACTGAACCAGGTTCTCAAATTGGCGAGTCACAATATTCTACCAGGATAAACGGAAATTCCTCTTTCCCTCTATCTTTTCCTGCAGATCATATCATTTTTGATTTCTCATAATCATCGAATTCAATAATATTATTGAATTCGATGCTCATAATATACCCGAGTTATAGCAGCTTACGGCACTTTTGACCAATTCCAGACCCTTGTTTATTCTCAATAAAACTTCATCATTAATGACTTTGCGTCCACGAAATTCTCAATATTCTCCTATAGTACAACCACAGTTCAAAAGCCTTGAACCGGCGTGCAGTCGCCCGGTTCAAGATCCAAGTCTTCACACCATACAGAAGAACAGAGAACACATAGCATTTGAGGAGCCGTAATTTGGTACCCAATGTCAGGTCATGGTTCTGAAACACTGAACCCATTGCATTGAAAACCCCTCTGGCCTTTACAATACGACCCCGTATCTCCTGCGAGTTGTTCCATGCCTCATTAATAATGGTGCCCAAGTATGAATACTGCGAAACACGCTCTATTTAATTCTCTACTATAGTTACAGATGCCTAATAAAGTTATCAGAAATTTCTTCGGGTTTATAGATTAAGGTGTGCAGAGTTTTTAACCGATATGAAATTAATAATGGTGTAAGCCTTCAGGATGTTTGTCATAACAGATAATTTTTGAATTGAGACAAGATTTTAAATACGGTAGTTTATTTATTATTACGTAGGTATGAGAAGCTGCAGCTAAATAAATCTATATTTAAAAATCAAGTTTTGTACTTGACTTCGAGTATTATAAAGATTATTACGTCAACTGGATGAGAAGGTCTATTAAACATAGTATTCTTTACTATTGTTGACATAATAATTTTTATGTTAGTAGGCCTTAGGCGTTTACGACGCACGGCCAATGTCAAATGTCAATTGGTCTTTTGTAAACGTTAGGGTTACATTATCATAAATGGTCATCTAACAGTGTAAATGTCCGTTTAAATTACAAGGTAAAACAGTAAAACGGTTTGTTTTATTGCTACTTTTAATATGTTAATAGTCGTCGATTACGCATGAGTAGTTGCTGTATTTACTTGTATCCTTCTTTAATACCCGTTTGTCAATTTTTTGCCATTTATATTGTTAATGTGAAAATTCTTTGAGGTTAGTGAACCTTCTTCTTACGCTGTTCTAAATTTTTTACGGAAACAATGAATTCCGAACTAATTTATTGCCGAATCATCACACCAATTTATTTTTTTCAACTCTCTTATAAAATCAGCGATTTTTTGACTGTAAAAGTGTTGTTTTACAAGTCTTTTCTAAATACGATTCATCTTTGAAAAATTAAGTTTACCTTTTTTTGCGGTTCAAATGTGTAATTAGCGACCACAGTAACATGTAACATGGATAGAACGATGGCCGCCGCCGTTTAAATCTTTACAAACGACTATATGGTAGCGTTTCTGAGATTTAACTTCGTAATTTTCTTAAAATTTGACATTTTCAATACTAAATTAGTTAAAGCGGAAAATCGGCCGAGTATTTTTTATTATAAAGAGTGCTTTAAAAAAAGCGATTTTGGGAAAAATGAGAATTTCACGTGAAGGTTTCCGTGGGATGACTTGACTTTCGTTGGTTAAAAATTTAGAAAAGTTCCAGTTAAAAATAATATATCATGGATATTCCGGGGTACATCAGTTTCAAGAACATTTATGTCACAACTTGACGTGTAAACATAGTTAAAAAGAAGACATCTCGTTCTTCAACAAACGTTGCCAGTAGAGGCTAAAAGTCATCCAGCTCTTAATTTGCTATGTAATGAAGATTCCATTTTGAAAGACTTAAAAGATTTTAATGTATTATAATCATCATGTAGATTTTAGCTTTGTTTTATTTAAAATTAATGTAATTTAAAATTGAAACTCAAACGTATTGATAACAACAATTTTGATAATAATGTAGTAGTTTACATTACTGATGGCTGATATTTTGACCTTACATATTTGTTCGCGGAAGTTTTGTAACGCATTACACTTTGCATACTTCGATTCATAAACAATAATATGAACTTTTTTATTGCTAAATGTTCTCACAGTTGGACGTTAATAATAAATCTGCTGTAATAACAATTTTATGAGATAAACTATATCATAGGCAATATTGTGGTAGATATTTACTCAACATTTTTATGCTGTAGCAATATTTCTATCGACAAAAAAACTCCTTTCTGCAAATTATCAGTTCTAAGAAACTTTATAAAAATGATATTTTATCAAATGGAATACATACCTTGTAGAAATTTTTAACAAATATAATAAATAAATGTGCGAGAAAACAGACTTTTACACATTATACAACCTTGTACCATTATATAAAATATTGTAAATTGAATAGAAATTAATGCGTTTTTTCTTCTTGTTTATCATATATCTAAAATGAAAAATCTGGTCCAATATTTTTTAACTGGAGATTCTGTTTGTCTACAAATACAGAGTACTACCAAACGGATTTAAACGTTTTTACATGGTTGTAAAGAGGATAATTTTGGGATTCTACAAAACATATGAAAATAGAAAATAGCAAAAGCGGTAACGAAATTTTACGAAGTAAATAGCAAAATAATGGAATTAAAGTTACGATGGTGCTATTATTTTGGGTTGGACGTTACGAATTTCAGTTTGTTTGAAGAGTCGTTATGTGGTGACGGCAATTGTTTTTTTACGTCCATATAATTTCATAAATAAAACTGATATAAAACATCGCGAAATGGTTACTATTAATGTGTATATAAATGAATCGGTCAATTCAGAAAGCCCATTTAGGTCAAAATTTTACATTTTTTCTTTAGTATATTTTAGGACTGACTGAATGTAAACAAACACAGCGTCCCTACAAATATCATTTAAGTTAGGATTTCCTTAAGTAATATCACACTAAGAAAAGGCTTGTCCTTAAAGATATAAAGTGCTTCCTTCTAATTAAAAAATTAAAGTGGATGATCTTTTGAATCTCTAGCTCTACTTTCTAATGGAAGAGACTATACAAAATGTCTATGCAAAATTTTTTTAAGGGAGATAATACAATTTGCGATGACGACGAAGAAAGTGAATAGTCCTGGAAACCAAAATTTTCTTCTTAAAGTAAAGAATTCCAATTTTTATTATTGAAAAAACTATTTAAATCACTATTGTAAACTATACCATATGAAGAATCCACGGAAATAATGTGGTAAGTCGCATTTTGTAAATTTTTCAGGACAACTTCCATAAAATTTCAAAACTTACTTTAATATTTTTTAATCCACACCAAATCATAAAACTAAAATTTATCGGTTCAAAATTTATAGATATTTTATAAGATACCTATGACAAAGAAATATTTATTGAAATATTATATAAAAGAAATATTTTAAACTGATTTTAACAACTTGGTGGAATGTTAACTAATTATACCTTTAGCACAGAAATGACGTATTAAGTCCATCACGGACAGACAAATTATTATAAAAGTCTCGAAATTAATTTTGTAATTAAACTAATTTTTGGTATATGACTTAAAGGAAAGATAAATATTCAATAAATGAGCAATAAGTGTAACTGAAATTAAACTTGTTAAATAAGTAGACTGTTCATTCCAGTTACCTTACAAGTTGAACGGTTTGATAATTTCTTCTCTTTCATGGGTTTTTATGTTTTTGAAACACTCAAACATTGAGCATTTGTAGTCACTCTACAATTCATGAGACATTACCCTTAAGTCCTTACATACATTACTCATTCTACCGTACAATTTTTTTTAGATAATTTTTACCTGAAAGCTTTTCACATTCATCCGAAGATTCACTTATTGTCCAGATTATAACGAACACTGCAGATACTATACAAAATTATAATTTACGATAAAACACTATTTAACTTTATAAAGTCGTGGTAAATTCAAATAAAGAAGAGCAAACAAACATCAACTTTAGACGCGGACACGTGCACAATGACTGATAACAAACCAAACTCTAGCCACAAGTCTGGACTTGCACCGTTCTTACCGTGTGTTGGCGCCTTTGGAATATTCTTTCATTGTTTACCAAAATTAGAAACCTTTGTATCTCAGTAACTTACCACGTTATTTGCAAGCAAGTTAAACTAGCCGACAGTTCTTTTAACGAACTACCAGAATGCGCTAAAACCTCATTTTTAGAAAAGTGGACTTACCTTGTTCTTTCCGTGGAGTCTTCATAAATGTAATATCAAAAGAAGCTTCTGTAATACGTCGTTGCACTCCCACACTGGCAAAGTGGTTGCAGTAGTTTGTATAGTATGCTGCAAAACTTACTACTACACCCATATTCTTGATTATAATCAAATGAGTAATAGGGTTAATATAAATCACTATCTATTTTTACTTTTATTGATATATTATTTTAATGTCAAAATAAATACTTAATATCAGAAAGTCTCAATTACTTTTAGTGGATTAATTAGATTGCAGTACTGCAGTTTTTGCTTTCATAATTTTCAACACAAAATGTAAGGCTGTTTATATTATAGTACAAAGAAATTCATCAGTTCAGTTTGGGTTTATGTTCAGTGCACAAGAGATTAAAGCCTACTGCAGTACCGGTCAACGTTTGAACACGTACATGGTACGTGGTATGTATAAACTAAAATAAGGTTATACAATTAACCACAATAACGGCGGTACGAGAAACAAATTCTTACAAAAGTATGAAGCAATGGAAGCAGTTTAGAGTCATACTTTTCTAACAACCAGTACCTATGTTGACTACTCTGATTAAGAAGGAGGAGGCAGGTAGAGGGAACGTGTACAATGCAAGCTTTTATTGAAATTACATGTAGTTTAGTGAAATAAATATAAATACTAACTATTTTACAACACAATTTTCTTCTGGTCTAACAACGTATTTTACAGAAAACAACGTAGGCCTATATGTTAGCATCTTACTCTAATTTATTTCAGAAACACCGTAAGTCTAAATTTTCAATATAACAAGTGGCTTATCTTTAAAAAGACAAAAGTAGCATATATATTTTATATTAAAGAGGACAGCGATCAGAACAAATTATATTTTTTAATATTGTATTTTATTGAAACGTTGTAAATTAGGCCTACTAGGTTTTTAATTTTTCCGAAAGTTAGTTTTTTTGACTAATGGGCTTCTGAAATGATAAATTCAAATGTAAATATAAATATTAATGTTTACTATTTATAGACTTATAACTTACATAGATATTTAAGTACGTAACTGTGAAATCGTTTATTAAGAATAAGTTAGTATTATTGTGCGAATTAATTCGCCGAGATCAGGTAATTTATTTAATGTTACATCAACTGCTTTGTTATTGGCTACTACTGTGGGTTACGGTACAGAATAGGGTGGGTTTAACATGTAATGATAAGTACTAGATACTTGCCGGGAATCCAACCCGGAACATTCCGCGTTGCAGTGTGGAGGATAGTGTAGTGCTCTAGCTGTTGGGCCAAGGAAGAAACACAATTCACTTTGTAAAACGTAATTTATTACTAAGTTACGTTTTTATGTTGTCTCCACTGAGTCGCACCTTACTATACGAACTTAATCCGTTCTGAAGTGGAGTTCGTATAGCGAAAAGTTTGTTTAGCGGGCTGGGCCCCCGCCACGTAATCATGGATTACATTTCTGTGTTTGTCAGTCCTGGTTACACCTTTTGCAACAGCAGCTGTCTTAATGCTTTCTTTGTTCTTGATGATTGTTGCAATAGAAGACTTGTTCAATCCATACGTTGAAGCCAAACCCACCTCTCACTCCACGTTCAAATTTAGCAACAATTTCTTTTTAATCTAAATTGTCAATGATTTCCTTTTCTTTCCTGACCCGGAAATTACTATCGGAAACATTCTCAAAATTAAAATTCTAAATTGTAAAGTACAGCAGCAAACAAACATGAAACACTAAACTGAAATTAAACTGAAACATACAAAACCAGGCCTTCAAAACTCCGATGACAACATGGTTGTTCACGGGTGTAAAGCAGGATTGCAACTGAACGCAAAACTTCTTCTTCTTAAAGTTCCATCTCCTATCGGAGGTTGGATATCATAATGGCTATGGTCACTTTGCTGGCTGCTGCTCTGAATAGTTGCAATGAACTACAGTTGAACCATTCTCTAAGATTCCTCAGCCAGGAGATGCGTCTTCCTCCTACGCCTCTTCTTCCTCGGATCCTTCCCTGCATAATAATTCTCAGCAACTCATATTTTGCTCCTCTGGTTATGTGACCCAAATATTCTAGTTTCTTGTTTTTATACTCTTCATAACTTCCAACTCCTTATTTAAACGTCGTAGCACCTCAACATTGGTAACCTTTTGGACCCACTGAATTTTCAACATTCTCCTGTAACACCACATTTCGAACGCTTCTATCTTCTTTATGTGTTGTTTCTTCAATGTCCAAGCTTCCATTCCATATAGTACGATGGAAAATACGTAACATCTTAGAGCCCTCAATCTGAGAGGCATGTGAAGGTCTTTGTTTTTTAGCATTGTCTTCAATTTTATGAATGCTTGCCTTGCAGTTTCAATTCTTACTTTAATTTCTTTGCTTTGGTCATTCTTGTCATCAACCCAGGTTCCCAGATATTTGTATGCCTCTACTTTTTCTATTTGGGTTTGCTCTATTGTTAATGTTTCATTTCCATGTTCTGCTCTCGATACAATCATAAATTTAGTTTTTTTCTCATTTATTCTAAGTCCATATCCAATGCAATGATCGTTAATTCTATTCACCAATTCTTGCAGCGATTCCAGGGTGTCTGCCATCACAACGGTGTCATCAGCGAATCTTATGTTATTTACTATCCTTCCACCCACAGAGATTCCATCACTCAGTTCTGTTATGGCGTCTTGAAATATGGCTTCACTATACATGTTGAACAGTAGTGGCGACAGAACACAACCCTGTCTTACCCCTCTCTTTACATCAATATTCTCGGACTTTTGTTCTTCGACCTTTATATTGGCCTTTTGATTCCAATACAGATTGATGATGATTCGCAAATCTCGTCTGTCTATATTTTTGTTTTTCAATAATTCTATTAGTTTTTCATGTCGGACCCTGTCAAATGCTTTTTCAAAATCAATGAAACAGGCATATATATCAATGTTCATATCTAAGCATCTTTGAGAAAGGACATTAAAAGCAAACATTGCCTCTCTTGTTCCCAGTCCTTTGCGGAACCCAAATTGGGTATCGTCCATATCATCTTCTAGTTTTCTATATAACCTTCCATGAATTACCTTCAGAAATATTTTAAGGGTATGGCTTATTAGTGATATTGTCCTATAGTCTGAACAATCTTTGGCATATATTGTCTTTGGTATTGCTACAAAGGTAGATACCAACCATTCCTGTGGTATTTGTCCGGTTTTATAGACTTCATTAAACAGATCCAGCAGTATATGTAGAGTTTCATCATCCAGGCATTTCAATAATTCCGCAGGTATTTCGTCTGGACCTACAGCTTTTCCGTTTTTTGCATTTCGTATTGCCTGTTTGATTTCCTCCATCATGATCTCCGGTCCCGTTTCACTGTCAATTTCTTCCGGTTCTTGACGATTATCCTCAAACAGGTCTGCTATGTATGTCTTCCACTTATTCAATTTCTCTTTGACTTCTATAATAATTTTTCCATTATTGTCTTTAAGAAGACCATCTTTCCTTTTTCTCTGTGTATTTGTCATTTCCTTTATTTTCTTATACATGTTGAAGCTATCATACTTTTTTGCATATTCCTCTATTTCACTGCACTGATTTGTAAGCCAAGTGGATTTTGCCTCTTTTATTTTCTCTCGTATCAATCTCTGTGTTTCCTTGTATTCTGCCTTATTCCTGCCTTTATACTTCCTTCTTTCCCCCATTAGCTCTAGGATTTCTGAAGTCATCCATCCATCTCTGTTTTTTTCTTATTTGTGTCTGCAATATCTTCTTGCCTGCCTCTACTAAGGTCTTCTGTATAATGCTCCATTTGTCATCAACATCTGTCGCCTTTATCACATCTTGTTTTCTTTCCTTTAAGTTACCATTTATTTCTTTTTTCTAACTCTGGCGTACAGGCTCTTCTTTTATCCTTGAGACATCGAACCGTGGTATATTTGATTGCTTTCGAATCTTCTTCAATTTTATCTGCATAACACTTACTAATGGATTATGATCTGAATTTATGTCAGCTCCGGGGTATGTTCTCACAGACTTTATCATGTTTTTATATCTGGATTTTATTAAAATGTAGTCTATCTGATTTCTAACAATGTGATTCTCTGCATCCGCAGGTGATTTCCAAGTATAAAGTCTTCTGTTAGGCAATTTAAATATTGTATTCATTACTACCAGCTCCTCACTTTGGCAGAATTCGACAAGTCTGCCCCCCTCTCATTTCTCATTTCAACGCAAAACGGTTGAATGTGAATTGGTTTCTAAGAAAGAGAGTGAACCAGTGATAAAAAATATAAGATTCAGTACATAATGTAAGGACCAGAGGCTGGATGTTAGAATTTACCTGATGAATCAAGCGGAGTGCTAAAGATAAAGAAACGATTTTTGTAAAGTAGCGTATGCAGTCTACAGTTAAATAGGCTTTACTGATGAACTATGTATGTATACGCATTATTAATGACATTCAGAATTATAAGAGCATTATTAATGATATTCTAGTTCAGCAAATTTTAAATTGGATCACTTTTCCAGCAAAACAAAATACATGTATAACAATGTTTGTATTGTGAAGAAAACTTTGTAATGCGAGGCGAAAGAAATGTTACAGCCAAGTTCGTGTAGGGAAAAGTTTATACAGCGAGTGGTTCGTATAGCGAGGTACGACTGTATAAAATTAAAATGGAACTATTTTTATTTAGTTAAAATGGTAATTTACACATAAAGCGTTTGGAAAAAACCTTAAAATAAATATGTATCTCTATTTCCCTTATTTTTGAAATGACCTTTTTTCTATTAAATTACTTCCAGGCTGTCATTTTGTACAACCCAACCAATGCCACATTTCTTCTAAAAAATTTGTGCTAACTGATCTTAAGCAACTAAATACAAAAGCTACAGAAATTTAGGTTTAATTAAATTTTTCAAGGTGCATTTTGCTTTAAAATTAGAAATAAGGCTGTATTTGTGAACAAATCCCGATTTTTTTGAATTGAAAGCGAAGTCTCAGTAAGAAATTTTCGAAAAAAATATATAAATCCTATAATGACCTGAGCAAAAGTGGTGATTGAGAAAATTGTAATTAAAACGTTAGAGGCGTTTCGAAAAGAAATATTTTGATTAGAGTAAAAGTATCCTTAATTTTGTTGCTATTCTACTAATTCCAAAAGGAAACTATCGGGATTGGTTTAGAATAACTGAGTTTTTAAGATTCAGCTCTATAAGAAAAATAGTTCTAGCTACAGGATGAATACCTAACATACACACATACACTCATTCAACCAGAGAACATTGTCTCAGAAACAACGCTCTTTTAAATTTTTGGATTCTTAAAATGTGACATCAGTTAAAATACTGGGTATTGAATGTTTTTACTGACTATCGGAGAAATGTTTCTCTATTCGGCCAACAACAGACAAAATCTCTAGGTTAATTATGACTGAAAACAATCGGTTAGTTCGTTTACAGCTACATTAAGTTATTTTATTACACAGGACAATAATTTTAATGGTAAAATTTACATCAAATCTATGTAAAACTTCCCTGAAAGTTCTAGACTTTATCATTATCTTCAAATATGTTCACATGGTACCAACGCGGCTTACTTGATATTTTCAAAATTCGTGACTAAGTACTACTAGATGTTCATGAAGTTGCTTTGCGATTTGAAATGCTTACAAATCAACAGTAAAAACGGATTTATGTTCTACTGACCAAGCTCTTATTAATTTTCGTAGTGACGTTTTTATAACTCAATAAATTTTTGTATAATAAAATTATTTTCAATACGACCATAATTGAAATTTTACTGGTACCTATTATAAATAAATTTAATTATGCACATATTAACATTATTTTATAGGCCAGGCTGGCTATAAAAGTGAAATACATAATAAAAAAATAAAATAAATTTGTAATAAATTGCAACAGGTTGAGTTACTCTAGTTGCAATGAGTTACGTTAACATTTTTTGTAGCTGTTCTTTTAAGATTCAGAAAATTAATAAATTTTATTGTTTTTGTATGACGTGTGTTCGCAATTAATTAATTAATTAACAATAATAATAAATTAATTAATTCAGTATTTATTGATATTAATACTTTTTTGGAAAAATAACACTATCAATAATGCTATATTCTATCTTCATAAACATCCCCCTCGGTGATAAAATTCGTACGCCTGCATCAAACTTGGAGTTTGTAGGCCTATTTATTACCACAAATGTAGAGAGGTAAACACCAGTGAACTAAGTTTAAAGTAAATACTGTACTTTCAGTAAGCCCATACACCATAATCGTAGGAGGGTGAGACAAAGGAAAATGTATATTTTACGTTTAAAAGAGTTGTTGGACTAGCTTTAGGTGATTTTACGTTGGACCATCCTTCTACAAACTCGAGAAATTTCGCATAAAAAATTACACAACATTAAGAAAACTGAAACGTAATTATTTGTGAACCAAATATAATATTCCTAACCTACAGTTTAAATAACCACTAAAAAGAAAAAGACAGCAGAAAGTATACATTGCAAAATTAATAGAGGATTGCAAAAACGGTTTTTATTTATTTATATAATCTGTAGAAGGAACCTTGCTATTATTGGTTTAGTAGATTCGATTAGAATCTAGGCAGGCGCGCAGGTGGTCTGCATAACCTGTTGCATTATGTGTGGGTTTGGGATTGTATTGCACACAAGTAACTGCAAACTTTTCATTTCTATTCTGTTAGGTATACCTGAATGGCATTCGTTATTGAGAAGCAGTGATTCGATACTGTTCGTATGATTACATCGAGGAGATCTATTATCGAGTTCTGTAGATTGATGAGCACTTCTCTATAATTAATTTGAAAAGCTGTGTTGCTGTCTTGTAAACACAGATGGTTTTTTGCCAATGAAATCCGAAGCAGCAAAGATATTTGTATTACAGCACAAATAAATGTATGTGTATGTTTCAATGCTATAAAAAGTGAATAATTATTAAGTGTTTTTAAAGTATAAAATGTATTAGAGAGATGTAACATTTCATACATTGTTAACTACTGTCGGAGTTGTAGGTATAATATTTTTTCCTTCCGTCGGCAGTTTTTTTGTTGCGTTTAAGGGATAACAGCTTATCTTTAATTCTATTAAAAAAGTTACACTATATTTCTATGTGAAAGATTAGATTATTATGTTGCACGAGTTTGTCTCGACTACTGACCTGAATGGCATGATCCAGAAAATGAAACTGAAGGTCAAAACAAAACAGAATCGAAAAACATAAAAATAAAAGCGCGCCATTTTCAAGGTTAAGTAGCAGTAAAACACGCGTGTAAGAACAGATGCAAAAAATGCACGATACCTAAATAGTCTGGGTATTTTAATAATAGACAGGTTTGCTGGTTTTGTATTTGTTGTGTTTTATACACCTGTCCAATAAATACAATGGGATACAATCAAAATGTGATTCACCACACTAACCTCAGGTAAACATAAATATTTTTCGGTGTACTGTTGTAGAATATCAGAATACGTCTCTGTTCTTTCTAACACAATTTCGTATGTATTAAATTCCATATCCCATAGTAACGTTAAATTTCAAAAAAAGTTAGTAGGCTACTATTTCTACGGTAAATAATTAAAAAAATGCAGTAAAGTAAATAAATTTATACGAAAGAAAACTGCACAATTAAAATTAATGGTTAATGGAAAATATCAGAAAACGAAGTCTAAAATTCTAAGAACATCTATTTGAAATGGATGAGAAACGGTAAACAAAACAAATTTTTAAAACACTAAACAATAGAGATCTAGGTGTCTCATAAGTTGTTTAAATAAGTCAAAAAGGGTTATAAGGTAAAAACCGAACAAACATATTGGACCGAACCAAATTTAGCCAATAGATTAATGGGTTTTAAGGGATTCCACGAAGAGCAAAAGCAGAACACATGCTGGACGGAAGAAAGGAGAAAAGCATGCAGTGCTCTGTGAGCGTGGGGTACAAAAAGAGCTTACAGAAATATCTTAAATTACTTTACATTGTCTAAAATGGTTCTTTATAAAATTTTCTAAACAATACATTTTATCCTTTAAAGCGTTATTTCCGTTAGTATGCGCATGATAAATTCTTAAGTATTTGATCAGGATGGTGTTACATTTATTAATTATTTTGTGAAATTATATAAAACATGAAATAATTGCATTAATTATATTTTACATTTTCATGTAAAAGGACAGTTTCTGTTTTATGTTCACTTCGATTTTATAATCGCTATAATTGCTTCGATTTTATTACCAATACGTTTTTTTTTTAATAATTAGTATTTTTATAGAAGTTTTGTTATTTTATTGTTTTCTGTTTTAATAAAATGCTTGTCTAGGTTTACGTTCGGTCGGATGGTAAACGTGTAGTCTAAGAAATATATGTAACGAAACAAATATCGGGTCTTACGTAAAATACATGTACATTTATTTTTATGAAAACAAATAACTTCAGAACTGGTTTTTCAACCCCTTATTCTTCAATTCTAATAGGTATTACTGCTTCCCCTCGTTGAAAATTGTTGGCACCTGGAAACAGCGGTTCCCCTAAGAGGTTTTTGTATATGAATATTTTTGCATTTATCTTGAACAAAAAAAAATTCTAGTCATTAGAGTTTCGAATGTTGAAGTTAGGTAATTTTGATTTACTCGTTAATAAACCTACCTACTTCATACCTTAGCCGTATGCAATATTGTACTAAAAATGTATTACTCATATTTATTGAATAAATGATTAAAACAACATATTATCATCATTGTATTCTGTTGACCATCCGAACAACTTATCGCTTTAAACGATTTGAGCTTTTGTTCTAATATTAAGGGGACCCGAAATGCCTATCTCCGTAATGTTAATGTAAGGGACATTTCTCAAAAACTATTGAAGTCATCCTGTCAAATTTTCTTGTGGTTACTTTTCAGGCTTTTCTACTTTAACTGAGATAAGAGCGTCTATATATATTATTGTTAGGAAGATTAGAATTTTTTTTAAAATTACCACTTTTGAAAATTATAACTTTTTGCCTGTAGAAGTGGAAAATTAATATTTAAGCACTTAATTTTTCTGTAATATTAAGTCAGTAAATTGAAATTATGGTATGAAAGGCTTTACAAAAAATTCATTAAAATTCATTTACAGTCGGCTGAGAAAGTTCCGTATGCGTAAAAATTTCTATTTACAGGAAACAAGAAAAAACTAAAAGAGAACACATTATACGTTAAATAATTCAATATATTTTTTTTACAGTTCAGAGGTTAATATTAATATTAATTAATATTACATTCACAGGTGGTCTGGTGCTAACTTAAAGTTTTAAAACAAAAAAGTTATGAATTTATGTCATTCAAAAAAAAAATAGAGATGTTATGCAAATGGTAACGTTTAAAAAATAACCTAACGATTCAACATATTTTTAATTAAAAAAAACCTGCAAAACCCCAACAAATTATACCTACATCATTGGATGCAGAAAACTCTGAATTTTAATAATTTGCAAAAAACCGGAAATTTGAAAATGTTCAATTTCTTTCGTTCCGGGTATCCTTAACCTCTTGTTTTAGCAGCAGTGAAGTCTTAACATAACAAACCCTGGTAATCAGAACACCATATGATTCGGACTATTTCTGCCTGCTGGATTGTTGAAAGAAACTATTCATAGAACTGCGAAAGAAACCAAGAAGGAATTCCTTCTCATATGACATACACAACTTGACAATTTACTACAGTTAACCCACACTAAGTAGGCAACTCGCTTCAAACCGGAAATTTACGGATGTGATGAAATTAACTAACTGCTAAGAACAATAATTTAACAACAAAACTTATTTGAAATGTGAAATAATTGACAGATGCTTCTAAATAGTAAAAATTAACGATATATTAATGAGGCCAGCCCGTGGTGTAGTGGTTAGCGCAACTGGATTCTATGCCAGCGAAACCGGGTTCGGTTTCCGGTCCGTTCTAGCATTTTTTCATTATTCCTTTTCATCGATCACCCTTCACACGTCTACATTAGCAGTAATTGCCAACCAGTTGGACATAAAACAAAAAACTCAAAACATAAACATTACAAAAAAATCTGGTGGGAAACACTCCCGCGATGTTCTTTAGTGAATGTAAATAATGAAAAATATAATAATTAATAAGTAAATAATGTAAAATTAAAATATAACCTAATTAATCATGAGTGAATGACGCTAAATGAAAATCAACTACTGTTGGACTTTAAAATACGGAAAACACCAATCGACGCTAAACTAAGCGCTGTGTAGTCCATCCTCTATAAAAACATCTATTTCTCTATAAAAACGTTGTAGTCCATCTGCCGTAAGAGTTGGCCTACTACTTACTCCGCGCGAGGCAAGCGCCTGTAGGTTGTAAACGAAAGTTTTACACTAGTTGGCGCATATCTACCTCTCCACCGGACAATATTATCTTGCACTACGTTCTATCATAAAAATATCTACATATAGCTAAATTAAACATTATCTTTTAGGCGTTTTCAATTATACCGTTCTGATTACTTGTAATTATTGTAGTTTCATAAAGACTCCTTAATTAATTATTTTAACCATTACATTTAACAAAACAATTTTTTTCTACTTTTTAATGTTTACCGCTTTTATGTTTCAAAAACTCAACACATTCACTATCACGCATGTTAACAAAACAGCTTACAAAACTTTTCAACTTCAGTCTACGAAGAAAATCGAATCGGACCGATACAATTCCAAAAGATAACTGAAGAATCTAAAAATGAGTTAAACACGAGCAAGTGCAAACAGTTGTATTAAACTAGTCACAGACATTAATTATTTTAACTCGCCACTCCAGCACGCTTCGCGCCGCTTACATGTCTCCATCAGAGGGGTAGGTGGATCAGAATTCATAAGTAGATCAGAACGATTTGTCACAAGGTAAAGTTCGGCTGCCAAAGGGGTTGAGTGGATCACAATATTTTGAAATTTGAAGATATGAAAGTTTAAAGATGAAGTTTAAAGTTTCAAAATTTCAACTTTGAATGTATGATATTTTGAGTTTTTTCTTTTTCTCATGCGACCTAGGGTTGCGATCTGAAAATTTTCGGGTTACCATATGTAACGAAAAATAACAATGCTAGAGTAACAATAGTAAAATTTTAGTTATTAATGGTAAACTAATGTTCAATTTATAAAACATTTTCTAAAAAATGAATTGAACGTGTTTTTATTATATTAAGCTTAGAGCGAATCAGTGTTGTCTGGAATTTTGTTTTTGATCATGCTGTGCGTATTTTTAATTAATACGCATGCTCACTTGTATTGCTGGTTGCCTACGTCGGAGTACTCAGCGTAGACAGACTAGAAAAAATGTTTGAAATAATAATTTATTGTAGGTTTTTTAATATTCTACAACTTCAATCACATAACACTACTGATTGGTCCTTCACATCACCCCTCATTAAATTAATTTGTTTTTGTAATTTGTTCAAGGATCTCATTGTTGTATTTCGTGTTTTCTTTACTTTGATTGTTAAACTGGCCTTCTTTTCCCATTTAAAAAATGTACCACGAGAGCACAGCCCCCTCCACGTAATTTAGCAGACATGCCGCTTATCATATCCCGTAGAGCACGAAAAATTCAGTAATTTAATTGAGACGATTTAAAAAAATCGCAAAAAAGTGAAAATTGCCCGAATAAAACCGATTTTGTTGAAAATGTTTGTGTAGAGTTTTCTCATGGTACCTAAGTTAAATTCAAATGTTCACACACTGACCAATGGTAAAAACATGTTTTTCCCGGTGAAAATGTGTTTTCCCAAGTTTTACGGGTAAAAACATTTTTTCCGTAATACTGCCATATGAAGGATTAACTTGTGCGCTGGTTAAGATGTTAGGTGATGTATAGAAACAAAAAAATGCTAGACCTGACCTCGATTTTTGTAATTTTACTTTTGATCTATACAAATTCTACTCTGAACGAAATACACAATTATGGCCATAATAGTAGGCTTTACTTTATGTTTAATACCGTACGTTTTTAATTTTTGAGGTCTGTGTTCTTCACTTTAACTTACCTCGTTAAAACAGAAGTACGAAATACATTTTAGCAAGTTGTTTCCACACTACTGATTGGTCCTTCACATCACCCCTCGTTAAATTTGTTTTTATAATTTGTTCAAGGATCTCATTGTTGTATTTCGTGTTTTCTTTACTTTGATTGTTAAACTGGCCTTCTTTTCCCATTTTTTTTTCTTTTTCATGTCCATATTATTGCAATATGGTATTCGTTCTTGAATTTTGTAAAACTGATACCTTCAACACGATTCTTGTTAACTTGAAGAGAATAGTTTGCAAGCCATGCGGTAGGCTTAATTTTGTTAAGTCTACAACCTAAGCTTATGCATCCAATTAAGTTTAAGTAACGTACAAATGTATTATGTCGTGAAGAAGTGTAAAGTATTTTTTTATTTTCAGGTACATTGATACCTAAGTCCGGTGGTGATTACGCATACATCAGTGAAGCGTTTGGACCACTGCCAGCTTTTCTGTACCTCTGGGTTGCGTTGCTGGTCATCGTGCCGACAGGGAATGCTATCACTGCTCTTACTTTTGCTCAATATATTCTACAACCAGCGTGGCCTGGCTGTGAACCTCCTTACGAAGCTGTAAGATTAATAGCGGCGTTAATAACATGTAAGTTATCTTTAACTTGACTTCTCATTATTTTTCCCATGCTGGAATTGAATAAATATATCCTAATAAATTAAGGAAACTAACTACTTTCAAATGTCAAAGTTAATAAGGTATAAATGCTTATTTTATTTTGTTTCACTTTGTATTACCACAATTTAACATCTTTCATTATACTAGTCGACATATCAACGTGGGCTTCAAGGTCAAACCCCTTTAAGTCCTCTCTTCACCCCTCACCAAGTGTGGTTGCTGCTTTGTATGTGACATACAAGTATTTGTATGTAATTTAAGTGTGTTCATTTACTAGTTGCTATTTTTTATAGGGTGTTTACTTCTATTAAAAACAAACGTATAAAATAAGTACAGTAATAGGCATTGAGTCATCTTATCACTTTGATGACTCACATTTATTGGATTTGAAAAATAAATAACCATTGTTAACAAAGTTGAGTACGTAAGATTAATAAATTAAAGTCGACAACTACAAACTCTATACTTTCTCAACTCTACTCTTTTCTCTCTCTCTCTGGTTGGTGTTGTATTGGTAACGTAAATGAGATAGTTTCTGACCTTAAACGCCACGTTGATATGTCTACTAATATAGCAGACTTAGTACTGTAATTCTACAAGTTAATTAATTAATTTTTTTCATTAAACGTTTGTTTAACATTTTTTTAAGTCATTGTTTTTAAAACTATGTTGTTTAGTTCAACAGCTAAAAGGCTGGTTTGAACCTCTAGAGGTTTTACTAAGTAAAACGAGGAGTGTTGTGGTTTACCATTGCCTACCTCACTGAGTACAAAAGTAGCCTATGCTTATCAGCATGCCAGGCCCTCCATAAAGCATCTACTTTGCACCCTGCAAATGATACCTTCACTTCATTCACCACAGGGTCTGGCTGTATAATGAAATTCATTACTTTCAGAGGCGATAACTCTGATTAGTGTCTTTTACACCTCTACCTCTTCTGTTCTTTGATAGTCATTCATGTAATTGGCTGACCATGTGATAAGAAACAGAAATATTTTTTGTAGCCCTGGAACCAACAGATCAAGTGCAAATAACTTCACACTCCACCTGCATGTTAAATTTATGTGTTCAGGTAGAATATGTATGTTCAGATTAATATGAATATGCATGTTCCCATTTTAAAAGTTTCTGGGCTCAAAAATGTGACTTTTGGAAAGTCGATTATTGTCATATGTTTGTGCATGCAGCTACAAACCGATTTTTTGATAAAATTTGTTGAGTTAAAAGATGTTACTCATGTATTAAAAACCATCATGTGTTTTCATACACTCAATTTACCCCATGTTTTAATCATTATTGAATTATGTATTTGATTATTTTATTGTTTCTTGAATCAAACTATGCTCTAAACGAAAACTTATCACTTCAACCACTATAAGTTTGCTGAAAGGAATATTGCACTGTTTTAAATTATTGTACTTAAAAGTTACAGTTGAAGAGTTACAGTTTGTACTAGTTTATTATGGTGGGAGTATCCATCCGGCTATTTTGTTTACTTCATCAAATTAATAAATGGCTGCTGAATTTTGATTCGTTGTTTTATTTTTATTAACATATTCTTTCAATTACATTCTAAGATTTGATTAGGTAGCCCACGTTATTAAGGAGTTTTAATTCAAATTTAAATAAACTAGTGTTTTATACACCATTTCAAGTTAGCGGTTTTCAAATTCAAACAAAAATTATATATTATTTTTCATCTTATTTGTCTTTCTATATAGTTCATTGCACTGAAATTTAGTGATTGGATTTAACCAGGTTTTTTTAAAATTAAATTCCCTTATGGTCTTAAATCCACAAGTATTAAATCACCAAAACAAATTTTTTTGAGTGAAATTCATTGAATAAAAACTGGGGCCATTTTGAGCAACTCTGTAAGTAATGAGCAACACCTTTACTATTTTAATTTCATTTCTCTTTGTTTCAGAATTGAATTAAATAGTTAATAAACTGCTACTATCAACCTATGAAAAAATTTAATTTTTTGTAACATTTTAATCTGGTTTTGTTGTTGGAGGTCAAATTTTATTGAATTTTTAAGGTTAAAAACCATAAGATTCCATCCTTTAGTATCTTAATTAAAGCCTTAAAATGCCAGCATGGCCTCATATCTTTGGTGCCATTGAGTTCCTAGCAAAATCTTTTGCCAGCTGTAATTAGCTAACAAATTTTCTCTTGATTTATGTTTACATGAACAATTTTGCTTATATTTAGCTATACTAACTTCTTATTTAGCTAACTTCTTAGAGTTTGGATGTGCCTTTTAAAGTCGCCCTGCATGCAGTAACTAGATTATACCTAAATTAAATGTAACCAATAATTTTTATGTACTGTGTCAATATTGGAATACATAGTAACCATTGAAGTTGTTGTATTTAAACTTACATTCCAAACTTTCACTTTTTTGGTCTTGATAAGATAATT
Organism: Catonia carolina; assembly: GCA_035578175.1. Classification (NCBI taxonomy): domain Eukaryota; kingdom Metazoa; phylum Arthropoda; class Insecta; order Hemiptera; family Achilidae; genus Catonia; species Catonia carolina. Next base: position 115,920,784 of record JAQMRL010000002.1, on the reverse strand, counting down.
GTGTGATAAGTGTAAACAAGAGCATTGTTTTTGTTTCACAAAAGGTAAGTGTACGTTAACTGTTATAGCTTGCATCTCATCCCACAAAACTATCATTGTCCACGACAGAATATTGTACTATTTATGAAAAAAAAAAATTAAAGATATTATTTAAATAATGTGTATTATTTATGTACTGATAATTGCAGTTCAAATTTTTGTCTGATAATTTTCATTTATTCAAATAAGTTTTATAAAGAACCATTGGTTCTGATAGTCTTCAGAATGTTTTTGTTTCGGTCGTCAGCCAAAAGTTGAACCTCCAGAGGCTTTACTGAGAAAAGTGAGGAGTGAGGTGGTTTACCAATGCCTTCCTTACTGAGAGAAAAAGTTTGCTTATCAGCATGCCAGGCCCTCTGAAAAGCATCTACTTTTCACCTCGCAAATGACATCTTCACTTCATTTACCACAGGGTTAGGCTGTATAATGAAATTCATTACTCTCAGAGAAGATAACACTCTAATAGGGTCTTCAAAATGTTAAATTAAATTGATGTAGAACTCGATACCAATGGCAAATACATAATGCAAAGTTGTTATATTAGAAATTGTGGCATAATTATCCATTTTGACTTCCTTGTATATTATAAGCAATACTTCAAAAACTGGAATGTATCCAACCACTTTTTTTCTTTTTTTTAAGTAAAACAAGAAATAAAATTGTTTTATTACTTCAAGGGACTTCTGTTGTGTTAATTATTTTAATTTTTTAATATGTATAAAAATCTTACCATTTTTTTAGGGAAGTCCTCTGTGAAATAAAGAAAATAAACAAAGAGATTGATTGTTTATTCTGACAAAGGTTTTTGGAAATAAATAAGATTGAACATACAGGTTTCATGGAAAAACAAGCTTCTGTTATAATATTTCTCGGAAAAAACTGCCAAAAGTCAATTATTTTAATTATTATAATTATTATTAATTCTACTGGCTGGATTTCCATATCTTATATTATTTTAATAATAATCCACAGATACAGTAAAAGGAATATATGTTTTTTAAACTTCCTTTCAAAGTATCAGTTTGCCTGACGAAAGTTTGTTTTACAAATTTGTAGATCAATTGAATTGTCTATGAAAGAATGTTATTAAATTTAGCAATGTTTAATTTGGGTTTTAGTTTTCAATCCACTGTAAATGGTGTTGTGGATGTAATACCAAAGTGATTAATTATATTGGTAGGCCTAATTGTTTGTAAACGATGTAAAATATTTTTTTTCTGAATTTTACCGCCATTTTTATTGTTAAATTTATTTTTTATATTTTTACTCACCATGGTGATTGGCAATATTTATTTTAAAAATGTTTCCCACCCTTTCTGTTACAAAGTAATTTTTACAGATAGAACCATGAAGGAATTAAAATATTCTTTTATATTAGCATAAACTATTTGAAAAATAAATAAATTACATTTTCTTGGTTTCAGGTTTACTAACTGTAGTAAATTGTTACAATGTAAAATTGGCAACAAGAGTGCAGGATATTTTTACAGCAATGAAAATCTTTGCACTTTTATTAATTATTGTAATGGGGATGACGTTATTATGCAAAGGGCATACACATAATATTGAAAACCCTTTCAAAGGTACAGTAGTTAAACCTTCTTCAGTAGCACTTGCATTTTATTCTGGTCTCTTCTCATATTCTGGCTGGTAAGTATTTATTAACTTTACTCCTTTTAAAACTTAAAGATATTTTTATTAATTCCTTACAATAGCAAACAAAAAATTTAATCAAGAAAAGATTATTTAAAAGGTTATTTTGAGGTTTTGTGTACACATTACAATTATCCTCTGTTGAACCATATTTGAAGGACCTTGTTTACACCACATTACTAAAAATCCTGATTTCTTGTTAAGCCGAAAAACCTGGTTGTTATGAAAATCGTAATAAATTAGAAAAAAAATGATTAAGTAATATTAAGGCAGTCACTGTACTGATTATTCTGCATTTAAAAACTAACTATCAAAAACTTTTTAAAAAAAAGTGTTATATATATGAAAGTAATTTATAATAAAAGATTTATTTTAATAAACAGAATGTACGAATTCCAGTATTTCTGTATTTAAAGTCCTCAGTTTAACATACACAAACAATAACTTACACGAAGAAATTTGCTTTTCACAGACCTTAGAAACATCAAATAAAACTATTTTTTCCAGTTTATCCAATGGTGATAGCTATATTTATTTCATAAGATTCTAAGTTAACTTTTCACGGAAAGTATAAAATCAAGAAAAATTAAATTTATTGTTTATTGTACTAATGAGACGATATTTCTGAATAAACTAAAACAGTATGAACAATTACAATTTTGTCTTAATAACAAAATCATTGAAGTATCAAAAAATCCATCTGGATGAAGTGGATTCAACTGATTAAATAAGATATTACGTACTATTTTTCACATCTTATGACTCCTAAACCAAATTTGAGTGTATCATTTTTGTTTGTCTAGAGTCGGGTTGCCAGACATTTCATAAAAATGGATATATCCCATTTTTAAATCTTAACATTTTCAAAAATAATACGTTTTAAGCTTAACTGGAATGTACAATTACTAAATAAATCTTTTAAAATGTAATAAATCACAACATTAATTTAAAATAACGTTTTAAAATGTTTATTTAGTAAATGAAAATATAAAAAATTGTGAAAATTCAGGTTGAATTTACTTGATAATCAATGTTTTGCTCAGATGGCCTGGAACCCACCATTTAACTTCTATTTTTGCAAAATTTCCTTCAGAGTTCGTTTTCTTTTGGGGGATACTTCATACACCTTAAGCCTCCTAGTTTTGCTAGAGGTGTTCTGTGTTTCTTGAGTGTTTACCTTGATCTGGCAACTCTTGACTTGTCCTATACTTCCTCAGGAGTCTCCTAGATGCAAAATATCTAGAAGTTTTTGCAGTCTAGGCTAGGAACATACAGCCTGATTAAAGATTAAATGAAGCAACATATCTTAATATTTCATTATATTATTTGATGGTATTTTTAAAATGTAACCATTTATGTATTATAAACAATGTCACAAAATGGTTATAACAATTTTTATGAAACCTAGCTCGTTTATAAAAATACTTATGGCCTATAAATGAAATAAGTGATGATATTTCTTATGAGAGAATATTCAGAGGCCGTGAAATTGTGGTGAAAGTGGGTATTTCAAAATTAATGCCTTGAGATCTACTTTAAGACAGAAATAGATAAAAACATGAAGTCAAGAATTATACAATTTTCTGCGGTATTTAATACAAAAATGTTGTTTACTATATTCTAAATTAAATGTAGTTGACTAGATTTAATTAAATTTAATCAAATGTGCAGTAAAGTGAAGGGATAACATCAAATATTATTTTGTGAAAGATGTGGGTGGTAGTCGGTACATTATGCTGAACCATTTGTTTTTATTGTGGGATGGATAGAGTGAATAATTATATTTAAATATAATATTATATTGTCAGGCATAAATGGTGCCAAGTGTTTTGTTTTGAAACTAATACACACACAATACTGCAGTCATTTATTGAAAAGAATAAATTAGAATACCAAAGTGCATATTTACTGTAACAATTAAGATTGCATTTTTTTTTAATCTTTTGAGTAGTATTAATTATCTTATATTATATAGTTATTTTTTTATTTATGCTGCATTTCAGAGATAGTGCGTAAGTTTAATTTTATTTTTCCTGTTTGATATTTATATAGAATAACCTTGACGGATTAAAAAGACCTGAAAATGTATATTCAATGACCAAAGATATATAAAAATAATTTAGTTGTTATTTTTATTGTTTAGTTCAAAACAATAGAATTATATCATTGTAAATTTATCTTTCGTTAGCGTATTCGGAATTATTTCTGAAATTTAAAGAAAGTGAGAGGAAAATATAAATGTGCAATACAATCTATTTAGTAAAAGCTTCCTCTCACACTTTGGAAGAAACCATAGGTTTCTGCACCCTTTTACTTAACACTATTTCAAATTTTCCATCTGATGAGAAAACAGTTCCTAGGTATGTTAATTCTTTAACTTACTCTAGGATCTTACCATTTAGCCTTTTCCATGTCCCTGCCTTACCTCGTCACAACTCTTCTGCAACAGCTCTTCACTTTTTCTAACTGAATTTCAAACCACACTTCACTATCTTCTCATTCTACATCCAGTGCCCTTTTTACATTCCCCCTACAGTATTTTCTCATGTAACCAGATCATTTTCAAACAATAAGCTCCCAGTATTTTCCTTAGTCTTCTATTATTCCTTGAATAATAAATTGCAATGTAAACTAATAATAAAATTTTATTAAGTCAAGTAATTGAACATTGATTTTATTTTATCTATAATTGCAGTAAGCCTGTCTACAGAAGTCTGTAATATTTTTTATGGCATATATATACATATATTACAGATATTCTACCTGATGAAACCAATGTTAATTAATTAATCAGTCCTATTTGTGAAGAAGATTGTGATAAGAAGGCCCTTACTTTATGTATTAGGACTTAGTGTACTTAAAATTATTAACACATGCAAGATTTTAATTAGATTACATAGCCAATGTATATATTTATTATGGAATTATGCAATCATAAGTTCGTTAATGGAACATTAAATTTATTATTGCATTCGTTTGACAGTTATCCAATCCCACACAACGTAAAAGCTTCTCAAAATAATTTAATTTGAACATTAGTTTATGATTTGATGATATTACAGACCTTTTGGCTGAGCTATGTAGTATGTCTCTTTAAAACATAATTTTGCTTGTATATTAAATACATTTAATTGTGTTACAAAAGTATTAACGATAAATTTTAACTTGAGAATTCAAAAATATAATACTCTAGAAAAATGGTTGGTCTACATTTGATATTTTATTCATTAAATTACAAATAGAGCTTCATAAACACTAAGTATAACCTTTCGCAGAGTCTTTGTGTGGCTATAAAGGAATTCCCAAAATGTCTTACTTTCAAATACATTACAGTTAATCCAATTAAATGGGACACTGGTTTATTCAGACTGCCATTTACAAAAAATAAATCATTAGAAACAAAAACAAAATGTAGGGACAATGGAAATGATCTTTGGTTTTACAGGTGTGTCTGCTGTTTTTTTTTGCCCCAGACTACTGCTTGCACATAATGTGACTCATCCTATTCCAGATATGTTCATTCTGTGACAATGCAAAGGATGTTTCACTCGTAAAAACCTATTGTAAGAGTATTGCATTGTAATTGGCTTACTCTCATTGTTGTAAAAATCATAATCTAGCTATAGTTTATCTAATTAAGGCAGTGGTGGTGAAAAACAGATTATGGTAATGTACTGTACATGCCAGCTGTATGCTGCCCTGAGAAGAGAAAAGGCAGTAACTGCAAATTTCTCGATTTTGAGTTTTATATAAATATTCTTATGTTTTTGACCACGAGGAATCTTGTAAACTAACTACAAAAAAGCCATATCTACAACGGTTACTTACATATTGAGGCATTCGGAGGCAGTGTCTACATGTTTTTGCCAGGCTTAGGAAGGAAAAGAGCAGTATACAGATACTAAGGGAAAAAGCAGTAGCTACACTGTAGTTACTACCTTCTTTCTTAGTATGCTACAGATACTACTTTTTTACTTAGTAGAATTGAATACTGAATTCATTTACTGCTTTCTACATCATTGTCGATTTGTCATAAAAGTTTATCAGTTTTAAAAGTTTAAGGTTGCACCACCTTAAATATTGACCTGTGGGCAAATTCTTGAATATGGATTTTAAAAAATAATAATACTTCAGCTTTTTGCAGTTACTGCCTTCTTTCTTAGCAGGGCAGTATGGTACATGGAAGATGGGAGTTAAGTTGTTCCAACATACTAATTAGTATAAGTTGTACATTGATTTTTCTTGTCCTATTTTTCTCATTTTGATCCAAAATTTTTTAATTTATGAATAAATTATGACTTGTTGCTTAGATTATGTGTAATTGCCTTACTATAGATTTTATGTGTTTTGTACCTTTTAACAAATCATGTTATTCTAGATACAACTGTTTTATTGGGATGATTTGTAATTGGACATATATGTCCCAATGAAGCAGATTCTACTGTATTTCTGAAACTTCATTTCATATAAAGTATTTAACCCTTAACTGCATGATTTTTTATATTTGAACGAGAAATTATATAAAATATAATAGAACTACAGGTACTTATTAGTGGAAAAATAGTGAAAAAAATTTTTGGTTACAGGTTTTGGCGATTTTTTACTTTTTTTCGGTTGTACCATATGTGGCACAACATGCAGTGAAATGAAATTTTAGGGTTTTCTTGTTGTGACGTATTTGTCACAACATGCCGTGTACGTTCGTAAATCCATTAATAGTTTATAAAAGGAAATGAAATAATAAAATAAAACTCAGTTTATTGAACTGCAGAGTACCGAATAAAATTTAAAATTAATATTTAATTCAATAACATTCCTTGCCAATGATACTGAAATCATAAAATCAACTAGTAGAACTCCAAAAATAAATTACAAAAGACCCGTAGAGTTTTATTACTATACTTAAGCACATTAGCTCAATAATCTTATTTTATTATTACTACTATTTCTTTTACGGCTCAGTATATTTAGCATAATTTCTGATTTTGAAGTATTTTGGCGTTTAGTAAGCAAATATTTTGTAAGCAGGTGATAGGAACTGTAGAAAGGAAGAGGATAGAAGCTTTTGAAATGTGGTGTTATATGAAAATGTTAAAGATTAGATGGGTGGACAAAATAAGTAATTAGAGGTTTTTAGGCGAGAGGATGAAAAAAGAAGTATATGGAAGCATCTTACCAGAAGAAGGGATAGGCTAGTGGGGCATATAGTAAGACATCCAGGTATTAGTCTACCAATAATGGAGGGCAGTATTAAGAGAGTGAATTGTAGGGGGAGGCAAAAGTTAGAATATTTAAAGAAAATTTCAAAAGAAGTAGGATGTTACAGGTATGTAGACATGAAACGGCTTGCACAAGATAGAACAGCTTGGAGAACTGAATCAAACCAGTCGAGAGACTGATGACAGAAAAAAACAAAAATATTAAAATATTTTTAATCACTTATTTAGATCGTGAAACTCTAGTAATAATATAACCACATGTATTGGGCTACATATGGTTATGTATTTTTCAAGCTACGAATGCATGAAGTTCCACATATGGAACATTTAAACAAAGTACTATTAGATAAATTTAAACTAACAATTTTTTATATATCTATACAGTTATAGTAACTACATATCTTAGACATTGAGAAAATAATTTTTCCAGCAGCTCTTGATGCATTTAAGCAATGTTTTCTTCAACTTAAAACTTTCGAAAAACAACAATAAACAGAAACATAACCTCCAACCGAGTAACATCACTGATCTGACTTGTAAAGCACTCTACTAGCATAAATGTGAACTCATACAGTAGATATACTGTATAAGCAGTAAACATATGTTTTAAAACATATGATTCTTTTATCATTTAAGAGAAAAATAATACAAAAGTGGTTGTACCACATATGGTACAGTATGCAGTGAAGGGTTAACATTAAGTTTGTTTAAATCAATTTTATCTCATTTTCAGGAATTTTCTTAATTTTGTCACTGAAGAATTAAAAGATCCTTACAAGTAAGTAATTGTTACATCTAAAAATTTTAAATATTTCTCTTTGTTTTAACTGCACTACTTTCATGTACCTATTTAGAACACCTCGAGACACATCGAGGTGAGAAACCTCGATACAGTAGTAGGCTACTAATAAAAAAATCTATAGATTGATTGAGTTTGAATCCCAATTTATGTAAAACAATCTGGTAGTTTACAATCACCAATTAAACTAAATGGCTTACAGAAGTAGGAAGTTGGATATTAGAGTTAAAAACTGTGTTTTTTTTTTAGTTTATTTAAAGTCGCATCAACAGCTTGGTCATTTGTGACCTACTTTGGGTTTTGGCAAGTAATAATTTCCAGACCTTAGCTAAGAATTGAACTCAGGACCTCTGCTTACTAGGCTAGTGTGGTAACCACTATGCCACGGATGCGGCCGACAGTGTAATTTATTTACTTTTTTAGTTATAGAATACAAATTGTTGAATGAAACTTTTTGAAAAATATACATTTTTAAAGGTTATCAGTGTTCAAGCTTTCTATCCAGAGACCCTCTTACTTTCTTTTACTGTAGATATTGGGTTGACTGTAGAATATCTTTTTTTACTGATGTCTAATAGTTTGAGGTTGAAGGAATTTTTCTCATGCTCAGTCAAATAAATTGATTGAAAAATTAAGACCAGAGAGACAGAGGTGTAAGTAACAGTAATCAGAGTTATCTTTTGAAAAAGAAATAAATTTCTATACATAACCATTCCTTACAGTGAATGAAAAATTAAGATGGACTTTTTCGCGTAGAAATGAAATGCTTAACTGGATATCTGATCTAATGATAACCAGTTAAATTTTTCAATAACTGAGGAAGTATAGTAAATAAAAAACTTCCTTCTTTTTACACGGTGGAAACTAGAGGCATTCATCTTACCTTTTGACTGCTGAACTGAGCAGCACTGTAATCTAAAAAAAGGCACTTGCTTTAAGTAATTCAATGTTGATTGTATATAGTGAGTCACGAGAATGCCTTTTGCATATGGATGAACTGTAAGGAAGGGAAGAGAAAATCTGACAGTGCTGCCATCCTCAACAGTTAGACACTATATTTTACTCCTGTACAATTACATCATTTGTTAACCGCATGTTGTCTTTCAATTAATATACTTTGTTGGAACTGACACTTTTTTACTTAAATCCCATTTCCTTTAAAATTTTTCTTAACGAACAAAGTTTCCAACTAAAATAATTTAGCCTTTCTTTCAAAACCAGTAGTAACTTTTCATGTGTCGGCATCACTTTCTTATTGATATAAAAATCCTCCATAATTTTGACAACCACATAATATATGTCTGTCAAAGCCGTCCAATGAGGCATTCCTTTATTCTGGCCGTTTCCTTTTTGTACCAGGTGTCAAAAACTGTTAATGAAGAATTATCTTCTTCACTGTCTTTAACTTCCTTTTGAGTTGTGAAAACAGAAACAACACAGTAGTCAGCCGCTCACTCATGGATTTTGTTAAGAGGCATGGAAAGGTATTTTTGTTTAGCTTCAGCTTCAGATTTTATTACTCAATGCAAATTAGATTTCGTTCAGCACAGTGAACAGTTCAACCGGGTTTTGGAAAAACTAACATTTCCATTTAGGGTAATAAATAGTTATATTCGTACAGTTAACCTACAAGGTTTCGCAATATACTGTATGTCCTCTGGGTGTAGTTTACGTAGTTGTGTTAGCGAACTGATACCAAAGCAGTTGTGCATGTACACTGATACTTTCCTTCCTTTACCCCTCGGTAAAACCAAAGGCAAACTTGTGACTCAAGCACTATACATGCATGCTTTACTGAGGTCTTGCAGTCATAGTCACAGTTACTGTTGCACAGTTATTTGCACTAATAGTGACAATAGGTTTTATGCTCAAGCTAGAAAAGCCTTTGAAATGAAAAACAGCTTACTGACTACAAACATTGATTTACAGATTAGGGAAAATTTCTTAAAACATTATGTTTGGAGTGTAGCATTATACAGAAAGAAACGTGGGTGATAGGGGCTGTAGAAAAGAAGAGGATAAAAGCTTTTGAAATGTGGTGTTATAGGAAAATGTTAAAGATTAGGTGGGTGGACAAAATAAGTAATTTAGAGGTTCTTAGGCGAGTGGATGAAAAAAGAAGTATATGGAAGCATCTTACCAAAAGAAGGGATAGGCTAGTAAGGCATATCTTAAGGCATCCAGGTATTGGGCTATCAATAATGGAGGGTAATACTGAGGGAGTAAATTGTAGAGGGAGGCAAAGATTAGAATATATAAAGCAAATTACAAAAGATGTAGGGTGTTACAGGTATGTAGATATGAAACGACTTGTGCAAGATAGAACAGCTTGGAGAACTGCATCAAACCAGTCGAGAGACTGATGACAAAAAAAAGGTTTTATGAGATCATACTGACTTGTGGATTACTGCAAGACAGCACAGACATGATAGTAATTTGTGCAACATGATAATCCAGATAAAATAGCATGTCGCTGCAATAGAACTAATGTTTTTTATTCTGCAATTTAAAAAAATTGTAATTTTATTTACAGAAATCTTCCAAGAGCAATTTGTGTCTCCATGCCAATAGTAACAGTCACATATGTGCTTGCAAATATTGCATATTTTGTTGTTCTTACTAAGGATGAACTTTTGTCATCAAGTGCTGTGGCAGTGGTCAGTTTGGTTCATCAGATAATTTTACTAAATAATTACTCTAGTCTACTCAGCTGTGGAAAATAAAACACTTTTATGAATTTTCCTGAACAGTCGTTGTTTATGAATGATGGTAAATAGGTAACAAATTTATTTACCGACATAAAATGTATTTTATTACCATTTTTAATTTTTTGTGATGATTTATTCACAATAATCAATTTTAGAAAAATTTCTACCTGTATTGGTGAATACAAAATAAAGTGTATTTCAATGTTTATTTAAATAATCAATTATAAACATTTTGGCAGGGTATGAAATGATCGAATAATTTTTAGTTATTATATTAAACTAATTTAGTTTAATGAAGTTTTATACTTTCTGCACTCTAGACACACTAATCTTTTTACTTTTTCTCTAACGTATCAAAATTCTGACATCTAGGGTGTGAACTCTTGTTCACAAGATATCTACCATATCTTACCATATCAGATAGCTGCCATATCTTGTGCAGAACAGAGCCACGGACAAAATTCCATGTAGCATAATTTCTTTAACTGGCTCTGAACAACATCGGCAAAAAATTATTGAATAGTGTAATAAAAAAAATTAATAAAGTTTGAAAAGTTGAAGTAAAAAGGTTTGTTACATTAATTTTTTTTAAATTTTAATTAAATTTTTTAAGTAATTCATTTTAAAAACTGGCTCTATTCTCACACCTGAAATGTTATCATTTAAAATAATACCAAATATGTTTTAACGAACTTAACTACTTTTAAAAAACATGATAAAATTCTCCTTTTTTTTAATTTTTCCCCATTTGATGGTGTACATTGGTACATCATGTTACAAGGGCATAGGTTTGTAGTGAAATTTTTAATGGATTCAGATAAACCAAAATATGAATATCAGAATTATAATTTGTTAAAATGTTACACCATTCAATAATACTTCCTTATAGACTTTCAGCATGCGTTAGAGAAGAACGTAAAAATTGTTTTCTTATTTCAAAATTAATTTTAATTCTTATTATTATATAAACCTAAAACTATACAGATTAGCAACAAAGATATACACTGTTTTTTTTAATGAATCTTACATATTATGCAGGTAATTTACCGCTAAATCAGACATATTTCTACAAATAATTAATACTATTTGTGTAATCACACATAAATGTAAGCGTAATCGTATTTGAGATACTATATGCATGATGTGTAATGTTTTTTAAGGAATTAACTATAGTTAAATACAATGTATGTCAAAGTATTCTCAAACCAACAATGAGAAGTTTTTTTGAAGTGTTAAAGTTGCTCTAAATTATTTTGGATTGAAAATTTTACACGTCATGTATAAATGAGTGATTTTAAATTCATAATTTAAAATATGCTTGCTGTGTTAAAGTTATGTTGATTATATTGGTAAGATATTTTATTGACAATGCTTATTTTCTTACCAGACATTCAGTGACAGAGTTCTTGGCGTGTTTTCATGGGTAATGCCTTTATTTGTGGCCTGTTCAACATTTGGTGCTCTGAATGGAGCAATTTTTGCATCTTCTCGACTCTTCTTTGTAGGTGCTCGACAAGGACATCTACCAAAGGCAATTGCACTTATTAATGTCGAGACATTCACACCTGTTCCTTCATTAGTTTTTCTAGTGAGTATGAGTGAAATCTGAAAATATATTGTTGTAGTTAATTAATTTTAGTTAATGCCAAGTTTAATACTGACTAATATATAACTTATGAAGAAATGGATATGTCATTGAATATTCACATTTTTGTTTTTCTGTTCTTTTCACATTGAGATGCTCAGTATTAAGGGAGTGGTCAACACAACTGGCTTCTATGCCAGGGGAGCTGGACTCGATTCCTGGTCAAGTCTGGCATTTTTTCATCACTCATTTTCATCTATCTCCTTCAGCATCTGCATTAGCAATGATTTGTATAATAGTTGATTTAAAAAAAATATATAATGGCAATAGTTTGAGCTGCCAATTTGTGACTAATGCTGAGTTTGTACGTACATTTATTGTGTAAACTCACTCTGTAGACATGTTATACAGTCCAGGAATTTATAAACGATGGAGTTTGATTTTGTGTTTTATATTGTGTGTAATTTGATACTGACAGTTTGTTTTATGCGGTTTCTATTTTTAATTACTTTTTAAGAGATGAAATGTTTGATACAGACTTATCCTGTATTCTTTATGAGTTTTGTATGGATTAAAAATTTAAAAAAAAAATAGTCGGAACCAAAAATTTAGAGACTTTGTACATCTGCTTATTGAACCTCTTCTCAAAGCTTAGTGCCCACTTGTGATTTTATCATGTGACAGAAAAATTTCAATAAATGAAATTTGAGAAGTTTTAAATTAAAGTTACAGACTGAGAAATCTTAGTGGTTTCTCTATTGTATGTGTACACATTTTAATTTAAAACAGCACGTTTCATTATTGTCATTTTACTGTTATGTGACAAAATCACACGTGGTGCTTAGCTTATCGCACACGCGTAAAAAGTGTTACATACTCGAAATACACAATAATTATGCATTGATACACATTACATCACTTTATGCATAGTGAGCAGAACGTTAAAATCTATCTCAAAACAAAAGTAATTGTTTAATGATTCATAATATATTTGAAGCATACTATCATAATGTAAATTTGTATCATAAAAACGTGTATATGTGAGTCACTGGAAAGAAACAACTCAGATATATTTCAGATACAATTCAATGGAGCGTAGGGATGTACTGATGTGTAGCATAAAATCTCTAAAGAAATTGTGCTTACTCTAATCATTTATGTTATTGTGTTAATCTCGTCCCTAACCTGGAAAACTGTGTCTTTAACTGAGCTGTTAGTAGTCAAAATAGTGCAGCCTACACTGATGATGATAATGATGAAGGAAGCTGGTGGAATCAACATCATATATTATTATTTTTATGTAAAATACATGGATTTGGTTAAACTAGGATTATTTATTATTTGTATCTCTTATGTTTTGTTGCAGTGTATAGTTACTGTAATTATGTTATTCATAGAAGATGTTTATATGTTAATTAATTACGTTAGTTTCGTCGAAGCATTTTTTACTCTTCTATCAGTCACAGGTTTATTATTGCTCAGGTATAAAAGACCCAATGCAAAGCGACCAATAAAAGTAAGTAAAGTATATTACATTAAATATTTCAACATGTTACAGTGTATATATAAAAGTTTGTTACAATGCAGTATAAAAAACTTCTTTTAGTCTAGCACTCTAAAAATCACGTGAGACACTAAAGGAAGCAATTTTAAGTGATTAGATTGGTAATACTCTTGTGAAAAGATGACAGAGGACATCAAGTTCAATGAAATAAAGGATATCCCATTAAAAGGAAATTCAGGACAAATTTAATGAGGAAGGAAACACTTATAAACCAATGTGTGGAAACTGTCATACCCCCATAAATGTTAATCACAAACTGCATGAATGATCAAAGTACAGAGACCTTAGAAGGAGATTAAAAATGAAAGGAGACGTAGTGGTTAGTGCACTAGCTTATAACATGGAGTTCCTGGGTTCGATTCCCAGCTATGATGTTTGGTAACATGTTTTTTAACAAAATTTTGGCTAGGGCTAATGACCATGGCAAACTAAGCTCAATATACTTACTTTAAAATAAACAAAAATTATATATCTTAATATTAGTAGTATACTATGAGTTTTTAAGTAACAATTACTTGAGTCACGAGTTTGCCTTTGTTTGCAACGAGGGGTAAAGGGGGAAAAGCATCAGTGTGCATGTGCAACTGCTTTAATTTCAGTACAACAAACACAACAACTTATACTGAACTCAAAGCATATACAGTATATCGCGGAACCTTTTGAAGGTTAACTGTATGAATATAACTGTTTGTTACCATAAACAGAAATGTTAGTTTCTTGAAAAACATGGGCAGACTATTCACAGTGCTGAATGTGAATATGCAGTATATTAATGCTGTGAGGTTGAAGCTTAACAAAAATACCTTTCTGTGCTTCTTAACAAAAGCCATGAGTGGGTGGCTAACTACACTGTAATGTTTCTCTTTCCACAATTCGAAAAATAAAGAAGGAAATTAAAGACATAACGAAGCTATTCTTCAACAGTTTTGTTGATACCTGGTAAAAAAGGAAATGGTTAGGTAAATACTAGTAAGACTGATAGTGAAGACACTGGTGACAGTGATAGTAAAGAAGGCGATTCATTTGTAAAAAATTTTGTTTCGATGGAATAAGGTAGCTGGAATGGAATAAGGTAATTACACTAAATCAAACATTTCTAATCATTTAATTAAGCTATATACAATATTGCAGGTCATATTTATTTCTTATAAGGTTTATGAAGAAAACATATTCTCGGAATAAAACACAGCTTACAAAATGTATAAAGAAACTGCACGGTAGTGAAATGTACGAGTACTGTCTCACTGTTGAGGTTGGCAGCACTGTCAAATTTTCACTTCCCTTCCTCACAGCCCATCCATAGGCAAAAGGCAATCTCTTGACTTCAGTATCTCTATTCTGGCAATTAACAATTTCTTAAAAATGTGAACTAAATTGTATAAGATGTTTAGTAGTCACTATTGTCTGTAGAACAGTTGTGAGTTCAAATCATTAGAATTATTTGGATTGTGTGTTTTAAATCTTCATCAGTTTTACAATTTTAAATTTTTAGTCTACAGTAGGGTCTCATGGAAATTGCTGCAAATGACTGTATTATCTAAAAATATGGCTATAAAAACTTATGGTAGTCACACAAGTAACTAATACCTACATAAAAATTAAGAATTACACATCAGCATGCAGCCTATTTTTTAAAAAAATTGACTGTGTTGTACAGTGATGCGTACTAATATTTTCCAGAAGTAAGATGTAGTTCAGTTGATAGGATATTTATCTACGGAATCAATGATGAAGAAATTCAAAACCCTATACAATCATCAGACAAATTGGCACACAGTCCCTATCATTGTTTGTCAATTTAACACCATTCTGTTGTCACTATTAATTGTAATTTCTGAAGTGAACCTAAAAATAGAAATCAAGTACTTATATAATAAAGATAAATAAATTTTAATTAAAACAGTAATGAAGAAATTATTTATTTACAGGTAAACATTATCCTCCCTATTACATATTTTATAATATGTATATTTCTTGTAACACTGCCAATATTGCAAAAGGCATGGGAGGTGGGTGTTGGAACTGCTTTCATAATATCTGGTATACCAGTTTATTTCATCTTTATTCATTGGGAGAAACCATTTTGGTTGAAGAAACTTTCTGGTAAGTTCATTATTTAAAAATTACTTTGGGCCTCTCAATGGTCTAGTAGTTAGTGTTAGAGTATGCTGCACCCTACAAAGCTGAAGGTCCCAGGTTCAATTCCCAGCTAGGATCTGGAACTACTACATCTACTAAAAAAACCCAACTTTTTTCTTTTCCATATCCCTTTACTAGGCTGTGTTTTTATAAGTACCCCTTTCTCACAACCCATCCTCTCCCACTACTATCTGTTTGGAGTGATGAGTGAGGTGGTGTGAGAGGGATGTGCACTTATTTATAAATTAAAAGCTGTTTTTATTACTGGTTATAAAGAGTTATTTACGAAAAAATGGAAATACTTCAGTAGATGAATCTACATTGAAAAATAAGAAAAAAGTTCATATAAACATAGGCCTGGAAATGGTTCAGTTAGCGTGTAATGGCTAACAAAAGATTTTGCCCGAACTTCGGCTCTTCCCATAAAATAAGTCCAAATAAAATGTTTAGGGCATTAATTAAGAGTCAAAAATAATGGTTTCTTATGGTTTTTAACTTGTGAAAGCGAATAAAACAAGTCCTACAAATTGTATTTTCAGTAGTTTTTGAGAAATTTGGGTTAAAACAAAAATAATAGGGGCAAAATACCCTGTTTTTTAATGTATGTTGTACAATAACTTATTTTAATGGGCTATAAACACATAATGGTTTCAAATAAAACTTGTAAAAATTTCAATTTCGAGAAAATTGATGTGATAAAGACAACTTAGAAACAAAAATAAGTTGCAATTAGTAAATTTTATTAACAAAAACATCAAAAACTTGGCTGGAAAATCCATTAATTTTTATACAGGAAGAATAATACTTCTAATATCCAAGAATATTTTCTAATAAAACAACATAAAACATAACGTACATAAATAATTAAGATCTTAGTTTTTCAACAACTGTTCAAAATTATCTCCGTTCCATTAACACAATACTCTGCTAATTTTAACCCTTACAGTGCTAGGAGAATATTCTGAGTTTCTACCAAAAATTCCAGCCTACTTTTGTGCGATTTGTAGCATTTTATATATCTATCCATAACATGGCTATTTTTCTAGGTATCTTAATGACTTTTTTGTTTGGTTCATAATGATTTGATCTTGTATAACATTCAACTTGGAAAACATTTCTTACAATTTAAAAATCTTTTTACATTTGACGGGTCCGTATTGTTTACCATGTTACCTGTCCTTCCGAGGCTAGCCTGAGTCTTGCCAGTAAGTTGCTTTCCCCTGACTGCGTTACGGGCGCCGTGCAAGGTAAGTCCAGTGGTTGGGCTGCCACCTTAGAGCCTCTGGACCTGCCCTGGGTTTCATTCGGAGACCCACCTCCTAGGTTCCTCCGTCCCCGTCGCCGTTGGGAGTTTATCCTCTTCCGCCTCCGGAGCCGTTGACCATTTTTCACCTGTTACCCCAGGCAGGGGCCCTTACAGGGTGCTACCATCCGGAGCCAGATGGACCCTGGTTTTTTTACGAGGTTGTTACTCCTCCGACTCCTCCTTCCTGTCACTTGAAAGACTTGCGACTGTTGAGGCCCCTAGCGGGGTACAGTTTGCTGGACCATAAGAGGAATGAGGATATACGAAATGAGCTTGGGATGCTGTGTGTAACGGATGCGATCACTGGTTATAGGCAGAGCTGGTATGAGCATGTGCTAAGAATGGCAGATGAGCGAGCACCGAAGATTATCCTTAATTACCAACCGGTTGGGCGACGTAACATAGGAAGACCAAAGAAAAGATGGTCATCGCAAGTAACTTAAAGATTTGCTAGCTTGAGAACGGAACAGGACTACGAGGCCTAAACCGTGATGCTTATGATGATGATGATGATGACAATTTAAAAATAAAATGTACATTGTCATTTTTTGTGGAAATTTCCTTTTTAATTTAAAAAAATTGCCCTAAAAAATTATTTTACTCAATTTCGCTTACATCACTTTAAAGACAATTTAATTATGCAAAAATTACAAAAAATCATTTATGTATTGTAAAAAATAAAAATACTGCAATTAAAGTTTTTAAAATCCAATTTTCAGTTTTTTTAATCAATATTAACCACAATCAATTACATTCATAAAAAACTCTATATACATATTTTTTCAATCTACATTTCTTACCGATTATTTTCATACAATGTTTTTAAAAATTAAGTGAAAAATAAAAATTCTATGAACTTTTTATAAGTCTACGTACTATTAAAAGGACGACGCCGGAATTTTTAGGTAAAACTGCTGACGTCCTAATAATAGGACACTGGCACTGTAAGGGTTAAAATTCCTTGGGTGGCTCTTATCATATCCAGATTATATTTTATAAAATCAAATGCATTGAAATGGACATGGGACATCAGGGAGTTGCCTTTTGTATATGAAAAGATAATTTATTCCACAAAAATAGAGAAAGAATAGATAATATTTGAATCCTACCTTAATCTACCTGTTTCTAGAAATAACAATTAAATGTAAAGGACCTACTTTTATGAAAAACAACCCTTACAAAAGCTATTGTTGTCAGAACACTATTGTCAAAATATAATTGTCCCTTTACACTATTACATTGTAAAATATGTAATGCTATGTTTTTATTTTACAGATTCACTGAATTCACTGTGTTCAAAAATGTTTATGTGCGTTCTAGAAGAAGGTAAAATATGCTAGAGATTAATAACTTTGTTGGGTTTATGTGATAACACTTGTGGGCTTTCTCACCTTCATTGTCATCATTTTCATTCCATTAGATTTGTCGTATAATAAGAACATGACAATATAATTGCTAGACTGTGTTAAAAATGAATAATTTAATTATACAGGGTAAAATTTTGTGGTAGAAAATTGTGAATATATAATATTTTATGTGAGGGAGTTTATATTTTATTTTATGTATATTACTCATGTAAATTATTTAAATTTTAGGCCATTATTTTATTATTTATTTTTCAATATTTTATTAGTTGCTATAATTATAATTGAGTGCAGTAACTTTGACATTTTATTTTGACTTCGTATACACAGAATTTGACTATTAAGTAGTATTTGTTATGCTAACCATAGAAAAATGTCATTTACACTTTATATGAGTCAATGGGCCATTTATCATTGTTGTGTTATGATATCACCTCAGCATGAATTTGGAAGTTGCTTTTATTTGTTTATGTATTTTGTTGTTTTTGTGTTTTCATGTTTTTATTCCCTACATCATTTGTACGAATACTTTTTACTGCATGAATCATGCAGCTATCATGAATTGACTCTAAATTTGTGAATATGTTGTGGATGTGAGAGGTGTGAATTTGTAGCCTATACAATTTTGTAAGTGGAATGTATTTATGCTGAATCAATTCCTTCCACTGAAAAAAGCTGGAGTAACCCATAGTTTGGACAGAAAGGAGATTGTAACCTCTCCTTTTTATATCTTGAATGAAGTTCCAAATAAGGGGATTCATTTTGAGAGGCACTCTACATATGCTGAAAAAGAAACTAGTATAAAGTTCTTGGCTAGCAGACAACTTCTATTTCAATTGCTCTTTTTCTAAAATGCTTAGTTTAGCATCATCAATTAATGATTTTCTGTATTTTGCTCATCAAAATTGATAAAAATGGGACTTTTAAGAATGCGGCCTTAGTATCCATTTCACGACAAAATATAACCAAAGTTATAAAGGAAATAAAAAAATCTACAACTTTTATTTCAAGACTTGTTTCTACAGAGCCTAGTTTAGCGTCAATTAGTGATTTTCTGTATTTTAAAGTTTTACAGAGGTTGATTTTCATTATACATCATTCACAAATGATTAAAATTAGGTTATATTTTCCATTTTTCATTGTTTACTCATGATTAAACGTAGGTTATATTGTTTGTGATTTATATTGGCAAGAGAAAGTCGTTTGAGAGTTTCACACCAGATTTTTTGTTATATTAGCATGACAAGTATAATAATCCCCTAGCTTCCTGTGCAATCTGCACAAGCGTTCCTTACATTTCTTAGAAAGGTAAAGTAATTAACCCTATACAATAATGATAAACGCATTAAAGAGCATGTTGTATTTGCTTACTTTTTGTTTGTTGTTTTTAAAATTTTTATATCAGATTCATGCATGTTTTATCTTTGATGTAATATGTTTGCCTCACAAACTTGATTTTTGTATACAAATTGGTGTTGGGTTTTGATGTTGTTTTATGTATATTATTTAAATAAATTTTGTTGATTTCATATATTTCAGGAATGCAATACAGAAGGATGATGAAAAAAATGCATGCTAAAGAGTTGGCAAGCTAAGTTGTCTTGGATTGATTGGCTGAGTGTAAGTTACAAACTATTGAACAAAAATAACAGGGAATAAAAAACTTATTGTTAGTGTAAGTAGTAAATAATAAATAAATATTATATATTTATATATTATATATTATATTATATAATAATAATAAATATAATATTAATTTAATCATACTCTTGTGTTTTTCAATGAATTTAAATAATTAACACAGTTAAACATTTTTTTGGCCTTGTGTATTAATATTCTTTAGTTTCAGTCATGTTTATTAGTTAGACAAAATGTTGTAAAAACCTTCAAATAATCAAATTTAAGTCATTAATTTTATCATTTATCATTTCGAAGAGTTTTCAGAAATTCCATTATTATTAATTTGATTGTTATTCTGAGATCGTTTACACATTCCAAATTATGTTAGAAATGTTATTTTACCATAGCTTAGCTTCATTTTCAAGCAGATAAAAAATTTTACTTTGAAAGGACCCATGTTATTTTTTGTGTACAAATGAAACATTCCATTATTATGAAAGCATTTTGATTAAAATAAATTTTTTCCTGAATCATGGATGCATGAGATATTGTGTCGACCTCCAAAAGATCTGTATTTAACATAATTAACTTTTAAAGCTAATATTTTTTATTTATATGAGATTACTGTTGTTTCTATTTGTGGAAAATATAATTTTTTTATTTTACAAAAAAGCCTAGACCATTCTTTCACATTATGTACATGCAATAATAGTGTAATAGTGTAGTATTAGTACTACGGCACGCTTTGATGCAGTGCTTTATTATTTTGACTGACTACTATTGTAGTTCAGGTGTCATAGTGCCAAAAGGGCATTTAGAGACAAGTTGAAAAATTTATTACACTGAGTACAACCATTCTGCATAAATCTCTCTCTCTCTCTCTCTCTCTTCCCCCTCTCTCTGTGCATGTGCGTGTGTAGTTGTGGAATATGAGAGAATTCACTTGTCTGCAGCATTGATTTTGCACACTGAGTCCTTATCAAGTCCACACCACATTGACCAATAAAGGAATGACCTTAACTATATTAGGTCTATGATTGTTTTAATCAATTCATTCACCTTGGCCATGTAGATGTATATAAAACTTTACCTTTTTTCACTCAACGGAACCCGTGTCAACTTTGGGTAAATCTGGCCACATACATGTACAATTTAACAATTGTGTACATGAACAAGTTAATTTTTTTCATTTGCTGTTTTCAGCAATTTTAATTTTTTACAGGATTTTTTAAAACTATACTCATTAAACTAATTTATTTTCAATTAATTTTGTTATATGGTGAAATCTCAGTTGTTATTAATATTTGGTACTTGTTATGTAAAAAGGTAGAATTTTGTAATGTTCTATTGTATGAAAGATATAACCTACTAAATATAACTTACTTATAAAAAATATAACCTACTAAATATAACTTACTTATTTTGTTTCTTTTCATTTATAAAATAGACGATACAGAATCCCAAAAAGTTTCTGATGTCTTAATTTTTATATACTTATTTTCAAAATACAGAGTACTGCATAAATCACTTACCATTTTTTATTTTCACCAAAATAAAATACATAAAGAAAAAATTAAATATAAAAACATTTAATTACTGAATTAGCCTACATGTTATTTTTTTACTAAAAATGTAAGTTATCTACTTAACTTTTAAAGTTCCTGTCATATAGGCCTACTTTTTTAAACTTTATGATATAAAGTTTTGAAACGTCTATGTGCAATTACATACATTATTGTCACATAAACATACTCTTGTTAGATCAGTTAATGTTTCTTAAGTACTTCTACTTTGTTTCTTAAGTATTTTAGAGACTAAATTATTTTCAACTTAAATAACAGAAGAATCTGATTTAGCAAGTTTCAATCCTAATAAAAGTAGCTACTTTTGTACGGATGATAATACTACTTTTATAGAATCATAGACATTCGTTAGGGATGTTGGGGGTTCAATGAACCATACTCTCTTAAGAATGGTCGGCCTAAGTCTGTACAAGACTACACCTCATTTGCAAATCATATATAAATCATCCTCATCTCATTGGGTCACGGGGTTGCTTATTGATCATAAATTGATCAGATTGCAATATACAAACATTAGGGATAAAAAAATAAAAATAAAAAGCAAGGTTCAGACAAAGAGTGATGATTGTATTGCATTTATTGATTCTATTGAGTTAGTTTGTAAATTGCTTGTTTATACAAAGTACAAATTAAAATGTTTGCATAATCAATCAATTGAAAAATATTTTGAAGTAGGTAAATATGTTTCCCCTGAATTTATCTTCATAATTTTACTGCACTAGTTTAAAAAATTATGATAGATATTATTTGACAAGTAGACATTCTCATATTATGTAAATATTTATATTATTTATTATGCATTTAAATGAATTATTTATTATTTAAAACTTAATAGGTATTTTATGAAGCACTGTATGAGTTAAGGCATATCATCTCATGCCTTGAATATAGTTTTTTAATACACTTGGTAATAATAATAATGACATAAAATTTACTAATGTTATTTTTATTGTTTTAATTTAAAAGTATCTAAAATTTTATAACAGGGTATTTTAGTCTAAGTTTCTTCTGTAAGTATACCAAAACCATTTTGTTACAGTCAGTCTCAAAAGTTAATTCTTTTAAAATTGGTGCTTGTGTATTATTATTTATAGTGTTTACTAACATCAAATAATTTTTTAATTATATAGTTAGACCTCCCATATTTGGAATACAGGGGGCTCGACCCATTTCGAGTAACGGAAATTTAGGATATGAGAAAAGAGATCTGCTATCACAAGATTAAAAATTAAAATTTTGTATAGTAAAAACTATTTTATTACAGTACAATTAACATTCTTGTATAAAAAAGATAAAAATAAGTACACTTTTCAGAAAAGTCCTGACAATTATTTTGTGGTATTTCTTTCCACATCTTTTCTGGCACTATTGCTTCACAATCTTTCCTAAACAAGCCAATCTGCTTCTCAATTTCTTCAGAAAAATGAAGCACTACCTGAAACTAGGATAAGTTAATATTACTATACAGTATTAGCTCCTGTAAAAGCCAACTACAGTCTACCATAAATGTTATTCTAATATTCAGCTAGTACAGAACATTGGATACAGCACATTAATAAAAATTAGGGACATAAGAATACTTACATCTAATGCTTGAATCCCTTTTTTTGTTGTAACATGTTTGTAATCTGTTGCATTACAAGTATTTGTTCTCTTTGCTAGCAGCCCTGTCCTCTGAATTCATCACCGTCTTATCGATTTTGTTGTCACCTGTAAATTTGAGTTCAAAATTATCTGAATTTGTCCACTCTGTGACACAATTTTGGTCTACTTTTTCCACAATCCAGTATTTCCATAATAATCCAAAGTTCCTATGTTTTGGATGTGAGAGGTCTTGGTGTATTTTTTTTGCATATTGTTCACTGTTGTTATGATTTCAATAAGAAATATTAGATATTTTTTTATTTGGTTTTATCTAAAAATACTATTTATTTCATTACATTACAATTTTCGGTCACTCAGTTGTAAAATTATTAAAACTACCATAAGTTTTAATAAAAAACCAGCTTACACGTTGGTGAATACTGATGAAAGCCTCTGGGAGTTTTCTGGGCAACTGAAAATTGCATATGTGAAAGTTGTTTATCAATATGAAACCTTTATAAAAACCATCCTACTTAATAGTAAACAATCCAAAGTTAAAAACAGAGAGCTTAAAATCTTTCAAAATATTTTAAGTTCCTTCACTATTCAACAATAAGTGCTACCTAGGGAAAATACTCTTATACAAATATGACATAATTTTGTGTTAAATTTTATTATACATAATAAATATCATCTAAGTATTGTACCTAGTTATTTATGTTATGTTTATTTCTAAAGCTAAGAAAAACATTAGATTTAAGAATTTTTAAATCTTATATTTTATAAGTTCTCGTTGCTTTAAAAATTTTAATTAAAATCTTTTATTTTGAGTTTATGAACTTATGTTCCTTATTTTATTGTTATGTATACAAATAGTTTATCATTATAAAAATTTGTTTAATATAAAGATTGTAAATAAAAATACTTTTTGAAATTAAATATATTTTTTTGTTTAGTATTACATACTGACACATACTCTTGCCCTCATTTCCTTTTCTTCACAATCACCTTTGAATAAATTGTTAACAATGTTATTACAACAACTGCCACTTTTTGGCAGTGCATAGTTGCTTTTAACTACAGTCGGTTCATCATAAGAAAGATATGTTGAGTGAACGAACAGCGGTTATCGAATCAGCTGCTACAGCGGGTGACTCAGAAAAAATGCGACAAATTTAATGAAAACATCACAATGATTTATATGGGCTTTTAACCATATTATAGAAAATTATACATCAGATGTTTTAATATGAAGTTTTAATAGGCATTTATAATTTTCCAGTTATTTTCTTCTCAGTTTTTATTTTGTTTATTTTGGGGTATCACTTCTGCTACGACAAGTGTTGGATTTTTTCTTACAACTTATTAAACACATTTAACACAATGCCTTTTTGCCACTTCTTAAATACTTTCCTTTTTGGTGCTTGGTAACAGGAGATTCTGATACGTCAGCCATTACAACTACACAAAAAAAGTAAAATAAAAGCTCACACGCATTTGCGCTCCACAAAAAAATTACAATAGATTACCATACACGGAACAAATAAGGTCAACGTTCAGACAATATTAGCAAACAACTGAGAATAAACAGATGTGATCATGTTGTTATTACAGAAGTAAAACAAATGAGTCGTTTGACATTATTCAGTGCAACTGATTTTCAACCTTCTGTTAGTTCGGGATGACCTGGCTCGGTCATTAGTTTGTCGTATCCACACGCACTACTACAGATGCAGTGTGTTTTCTCAACATATGTTTCTTACAATGAATAGAGTATAGTATAGTCACTTCAGTTCCTATTTCCTATCAGTAGTAAATACAAAGAAAGTATTGCTGCACTAGCAACCCTTTACTTGCAGCACTTCACAGAAAACTAAACTTTTAGTGCTTAACTTCTCACGCAACCTTATGCATTGAAAGCTAAATCCTGCTGTACAAATAAAACAAATTAGTACGGGAAGCAGGAGTTTTGTTGACATCAGTCTGTGTTGGGTTTTGGGGCTGGTTGTAAAGCAGCCAACATTAATTTTAGTATAAATACTCTCTGGATGACCAATGAGCTTATTTTATGGTAGGTAGTCCAGATAATGTGACTTACTCAGGTGATAAGAGCTTAAAGCATGAATGACTTGAAAACATAAGTAAGGTACACACATGAAGGATCAAGGGAAAATTGGCACTTCTTATCAGCCAGTTGTAAACTTGAAGGCGACGCTAGCCAACCGACGCTCAGTTACAACATGAAACGTTGCAATAGTCTATTAGTCTATTCACAATACACAAATACTACTCATGAAATCATTGAATATGTTCATTTAATGATACAACAGTTCACTTTTATAACAAATAATTTAATGATTAAAACAAAATATAGTTCAGAACATAAATAAGGTAACCGCAATCAAGATCAACTTCTCGTTAGAACCATTCTCTAACCTAATTCATAGAGAAGAAACCAGCTATAACAAGGTGGGAGAGAGTTAACAGGAAAGGAAAAGAGAGGAAACATGGGGAAAAGCAGTACTAATTGGAGTGATTTTGACTACGTTCATGACAACATCAAGTAGATCACATTTTATAAGAAAGCTAGAACTTTGGATCTGCAACTATAAACGCACGGTTTTCAAAATATTCAAACTAAATTGAACTTAATTGATGTGACATTATTTTTTGGATATCTGTACCATAAATCATATTTAAAATATTGGAAAAAGGAGAATAAAGGATGATTTCATATTGTACTGATGCTGACCATATTATACCTGACAGCATAATATAATAAATTATACACAATAGATGGTACAATACTGATAGATAATAGAAAATCTTCCTTATCGACTTTACTCCAAACAATATAATGGTGTAGTAGTTAGCACAATTGGCTTCTGTGCTGGGATTCCAGGTTTGATTCCTGGTCAGGTCTAGCATTTTTTCAACTTTTACTCGCCTTAAATATCTCATTACATGTGCATAAGAAAAATACTTATGTAGGCATTACCACCTACAAAAATGAGAAAAAGGTGACTTCTTTATAAGAATCACAGTTTTTCAAAATTGAAAAAATATTTAGGCCTAATGCTATGTAGCCTATGTTACTCAATGCACTCTTGCATGTAGGCAAATGATAAGTATGCAAGATCTCACTCTTTGCAATCATCCTTTGAAGCTTTTAAGTTATTATAAAATTTGTTAGCTTTACGCATACGAGTAGTAAATTTGGTTTCATAAGTCCCTTTTCGCTGAACTGTATAAATTTTCATTACTTTTTTTTATTTGAAGCTCTTCATAATTACAACAGCAATTTACCTGAGGTCTTTAAGATTGAAGTTATCTCTAAAATAGTTGTAATATTCATATTTTACTGTTTATTGAGGATCATCTCTTTTGAATATGTTGTTCATAATTAAAACATTTAGTTCACTGCTGAGATAAAAGTAATTTTTGTTAGTAGAGCGATTATTTTAAACTGGCAATGAATTTGTGTTTTTGTATTAGCTCTAGTTCAAAATCAGGCAAAGTATTGGCACTTCTTGATTTCTTCTACTGTATTCTGGCGCAACTCCTTACAAACGAATAGCAGAGTGAGTACAAAATATGTCCTGAGTCACTGAATGGCGACTGTTTTCAAACAGTAAAGTAATATCAGGATTTTATAGACTAAAGAGTGACTTGTGACGTTTTTGCAATAAACGATTCGTGTACTATGAATAACTTATTGCAACGAAGTGGCCTCCTCCGTAGCATAGTGGTAGTGTGCTAGCCTACAATGTGGAGGTCCTGGGTTCAATTCCTAACTAGGATTTGGAAATTTTCAAAAGTTCAAACTCACTGCTTAATAACCGACTGTAGTCGTTAATAAATCGAGCTGTTGATGTGACGTTTAATTTAACTAAATATATGTATTACAGAGCAACAGTATAAAGAATAATCTAATTTACACATTTGCCGCCACTGAGTAGGTGTACCACAACACGAATAAGATGAACACGATGTCTAAGTTTAACTACTTTTTATTTACCTAACTCCGTAAGTTTTGATTTGCAATTTGATATTATAATAAGCAATTTAGAGGAAAACTTTCAGTAGAAGAAGTTCTTTTTAAACGTAAAAGAACATTATTAGTAAATTATTTTAGAACTTGTAATATGTGACGATTAGTAATTTATTGTTTATAATAAATTATTAAAAATACGTAATCCCGCAAAAGATATAAAATAAGCATTACCACCGATTTATATAGACGAGATTGTTTAGTTATTTATTTTAACGATTTGTTCGTAGTACTGAAAGAGACCCAATCAGCCAAATGAATCGTTCTAAGATCTATTGTTCGACTCGCCGGGCCAATTGCAGCTGTAATGAGCTAAAAGTTAAAACCGCGAGTTTCAAAACAAACGACTTCCGAAAAAAAACAATGTAGATACTACACAAGAAAATTTACGCGCACGCCATAACTCACTAGTGAAAACAGAATAACACATGAGAGGATTTAAAACATGGCTAGAAATTTGATTTAAATATTTTTCTAAAGCATTTACGCAAATTAGAAGGTTAGTCTTGCATATTATTATTCTTTCATACTGTTCACACAATCAACAAGTGTAAGACTAAAAAAAACGTGTAAATTGCAAAAGAACAAAACGTTTGTGTACTTGAGTGTGTTTTGTGTACTTTGTAAGTAAATTTGGTAGACTGTAACTTTAGGTAAGTATATAAGGTTATGCAACATAAAAACTTTATACTTTACATTTTGTTGATACATTTTATAATTAAGTGGTTATAGAATATAAAGTTAACTTTGAAGGTTATGCCAACTTTTTGAACAGTCTCAATAATTTCTGATTTTATTTAATGAAGTGGTTGATCTGTGAATTCTGTAAATGATGTAACTATTTATACTGTAATTATGTAACTATTCTTGAATGAGAGTTAAGATTCTGTTACATGCTCCCAAAAAATGTTTTTTTACAATTATTAGTATAGTGTGGAATGATGAGTAATAACTACACATGGTAATTTGAATTACATTTTTATATAATACATTGAAAAATTTAACATGACGTAGTTTCATCGAAAAAGTAGGTACCACTACTTAATTCCTCATTTTACAAATAAATACCATAAATTTAAATTTTAAATTTTTTAAAATTATGCTCTGAAGAAGGAGGTACCAACAAAACGCGCGTAAGTTTTTTAAACTTAAATAAGCAACCAAAGGTAAGGTGATAAATTTCATTTATACTGTAATTTACACTACTTAATTGAACATCAATCTATACACAGTTTTCCTACATCACCACCTTATTATATGACTCATTGATACTTAATACCATATCATGTATGTGGCCAGACATCATTATTTTAACCATAATGGTAATATTCTGAAAATACAAGATACACGTATCCTTACATTTAGGCATCTCATAAAGTTTAACAATGTTACTAATAGGCGAATCCGTCATAATGCATGCATGATCAACATCAACTGATAACTATAATTTTAGGATGAAAACCAACTTCAACCAACATGGGTTATTATTGGTGTAGAGATAAAATAAGGAATACAATTAGCTTGGCAGTCCAAAATACTGGATAATCTTATTGAAATAACCATAAGTAATATTTTGTAGCTGTGTGATTGGGCTTTGTATAATAATTTCAAGTGTAAGGAACTCTTTTTGACATTTGGGGGGGCATATAACAGAATCTGACTCATATTTTATCCCGTTTAGTTATTTTGTGTAGGCTTTTGGTAGGTACTACAATGTTATACATACTATATGTTATAGTAGAAGTCATGTGAGTGTTTCATACTAGATTTTTCTGTTTTAATGTTATTCAGACTGTAGAAGATCTAGGATTACTTTATGTACCCACTATACTGTTATTTATTCTTCAATATTTCCATTTACATTAAACTTTGTTCCCAGGTATTCATTGCTGATCCAATGTTGTACTCTTCTATTTTAAGTCCAATTACTACAGTTTTCATTATTTTATTTTTTCCTAAGTTTACCGTCATTCTTCTTTTCCAAAATATACGGCACCACTCTGTGAAATGCTCTGAATATTCCTTATCAAGCTATTTATTAAAACAATGAAACTCATTATCCAAATAACTTTCTACTTTACTCATATGATACCTTTAAATCACTGATGTTGAACCACTTAAGTATAAACACTTTAATCCTTTATCCATAGACTCTGTCTGAATAATATCCTAATCTAAAATTATAGGCATGCACTAGTTTGCTTAGGCACCCACTAAATTTGTCTCAATATAAAATGTTAAATTTCATAATGTACTTCGGGGTTACGAAAATTCAGTACAAAAAAAGTATTTCACTTATAAGAATGAAACAAGTACTGTGAGAAAGAGTACTTCAAATAGTTTTTTTTTTGAACGACTTCATTTTCCAGCAAGATGGTTGTCCTGCCCATTTTCATCACGAGGTTTGACGGTACCTTAACACAACATTGCCTCGACGCTGGATAGGACGCCTGTCTGAAGAAAACCAACACATTATGCTGTGGCCACCAAGATCACCAGACCTCATGCCATGTGACTTCTTTCTCTGGGGTTATGTGAAAGACAAGGTGTTTATCCCACCAATGCCAAACGATATCGCTAAGCTGAAGGATCGCATAATCAATGTAATCAGCTATATCGAAAGGGACGTGTTAGAACGTGTTTGGCAGAACTAGAGTTTTGTGTTGATGTGTGCCATGTCACCAAAGGAGTACACATTGAACATATATAGATGTTTAAAAATAACTGTTTGAGTTCCTGCATCGGCCCGTACAACTTTCATTAAGGTAAGTGAAATAGTTTTTTTGTACTGAATTTTTGTAACCCCCGAAGAACATTATGAAACCCTCTGTATAATTGCTACTGAGTTCAACATCAGACAGAATTCATTACATGACTTTGTCGTGGTCATAAAAGAGATGTCTATTAGAGATGGTCTATGGGGAGTAATACATCAATTTGTTGGAAAAAATCTCCAACAGAATAAGTAGAATAGTCATTTTAGTATATTTATCATATTTTATGTGGTAATGTTAAAAAAAAACAATTCTTTTTAAAGTCCAGTTCTTGTCACTGATTTCTTCTGCTCAAAAATTGCTACTATTGTTAACAGGTACTAAAATAATTGAGTGGATAAAGTATTTTAATTTTTTATGTTCTTTTGATAAAAAACCAAATTACTCGTCACTTCTGACCAAATGTTAGTCAGAAGATATTCACCATAAACAATACCTACTGTATTATTTTTTTCTGATGGTATATTACAGTTTCTGAAAGTGGAATAATCATTCATGTAAAAAATTAATATTTTTGTTAAATGTATCATTAACCACTGATTAAATCAATTTTTACCCAAAGTATTCTAAAATAACTCATTTTTCTTCTACCAAATCATAAAGTGAATAAACAAATGCAAATAATAACATAATTTAACTTCTACGAGGGTAGGCTGATAAGTAATGCACACATGCTTGTAGAAGACGAACAAAAAGAAATAGCAAGATGGGGTAAATAACAAATTAAAGTACAAATCTTAACCTACCAAATTATCTATTTATTTTTCAATATAGTCACCGTTAAGCATTACACATTTCTCCCAACGTTTAACAAGTTTTTTCATTCCGTCACTGAAAAATTCTTCCGACTTTCCTCGAACCCAGGACGCAATAGCTGCCTTCACCTCATTGTCCGAGCTGTAATGATTACCCTTAAGGTCTCTCTTCAGTAGAGGAAAAAAATAAAAATCGCAAGGCGCAAGGTCGGGAGAATACGGAGGGTGTAAAATTGGTTGAAACTTCAGGTTTCTCAGAGCCTCTCCAGTTGCACGCGAAGTGTGTGGACGAGCATTGTCGTGTTGCAAAATTATTGGCGCCAGGTTGCCTCTAACACGACAAACTCGACGTCGGAGGTGTTTCAGAGTCTGTATATACTGAGCAGAATTTACCGTTGCCCCTCGTTCCAGATAATCAGTCACATAAACTCGGCGAGCATCCCAAAACACAGTCAAAAGAATTTTTTTTGCGGACGGTTGTGTTTTGAACTTTTTCACAACAGGAGAATGTGGATGACGATATTCAGCGCTCTGCCTTTTTTCTTCGGGATCGTAATGATGAACCCATGACTCGTCCCCCGTCACAATATTCAAAAGAAAGTCGTCTCCTTCGTCACGGTAGCGCTTCAAAAGTTGTTCAATTCGCGTTGTTTAATTCTCGTTGACATAGCACCAGAACACGACGCCATACTTCCACTACTCAAAACAAACTGAATGAAAGCAACGCCTTCAAACTGCGCAGACTTGTAGAGGAGAAATAGTACTTCCACATGCCACCAGGCGCGCTACTGAAGTTTATTTAGTTGTCTTCTACAAGCATGTGTGCATTACTTATCAGCCTACCCTCGTATTATAAAAACAATTTTGGGTATTATTAGAACAATTATCCATCTATTGGCCTTACCTCAACTTGGATTTTAAATCATTGAATTTATGATTATTAATATCGTATTTTTACTTTCTCTTGCCTACATGAAAATATAAGAAGGAAAGTATTGTTTTCATGTCAATTTTTTGAAATCAAGTTTTCACCGGCTATACACGTTTTCAGATCTCCTGAACCCAAAAAAACATGTTTTTAGTGATTGGTCTGTGCATGTGTGTGTGTGCGCGCGCGTGTGTGTAACCAGAATATCTCAAGAAGGAAACATTGTACAAAGTTGAAACTTGAAACTTAAGTTAGATACCACTAGAGGACCCAACACGAACATTTTCATCAAAATCGGTTAACCGGAAGTAGTACTTTATTCCTGTAATTTTTCACTTTTTGAAATTTTCTCAAAAACGGCTCCTATGATTTTTTTTTAAATCGCCTCATTTACTACATTTTTATGCTCTACAATATAGGGCAGGTGCCATGTCTGCTGAAATTCTTAGGGAAGCTATGCTCTCGTAGAAAAAAAATGTTTTTTTTTTAAGATTGCGGCCTTAATATGCATTTTAGGGCAAAAGTGTACATAATCAAAGTTGTAGAACATTTAAAACTGTACAACTTTTTTTACAAACTCTTTTTATACAACACTCAGTATAGCCATAATTTGTGATTTTATGCTTTTTTTATGAAAATCTGTAAAAAATGGATGTTTTATCATTTTGGCCGTAGTATACATTTTACAACAAAAGTGTATAAAATCAGATTTATTAGAAATTAAAAGATCTACAACTTTTTTAAGCATTTACCACTACAGAGCCTAGTTTAGTGTGAAAGAGTGATTTTTCTTTATTATTAAGGCAAACTAAGGTTGGTTTTAATTTTTCATCATTCACTCATGATTACAGTTCTTTTGTTGGAATGATAGCTATGACCTTCGTCAGAGAGGACAATATTGTCCACCGGGTGTAGTCAAAAAAATTAGCCACCAATTAATATCTTGTTTACTGTGACACACTTCCTGTCATGTAACTTCTTAAAACGTGCATTGAACTTGGTTCTGATAAATAATTAATCTGTGTTTGAATTTGGTAAAGGAAGCATGCAAATCATTATTTCATTTCCTTGTTTTTGCATTGATACTAAACGTTTTGAGTTGATGCGTTTCATTTTGTTTCTGTTTTACATTTTTTTGGTTGTAAAAGTGAGTGCCGTAGTTATAAAAATAATACGGAACCACAAGCTGTTTGATCCAAACTTGGTAAAAATCTACTTAGTCAGGCGCGAGAAATTATTTCAAATGTCAATGACTTTATAAAAAAAAGAATCGGAACATTACAAACAATCGGGTGAATTTGTTATGTCTGTTCATCAGTGCGATAACAGAACAGCGGCAGCTTGTGGAGTTTCTGTGGCTAATGTTAAAGACATCCGCAAAGAAATCAAGAAATTATTTCTGGTAAAGGAGAGGCATCATTTCTAACTCCAGTTAAGAAAAAGAGGAAGCGCTCAGTGACTGAGATAGACGACTTTGATAAGTGTCTTGTTAGGCGGGTAGTAGACCTACTTAAATTTTACCAAAGTGAAAAAATGTTGCCTACTTTGGCTACAATTAAAGCAACATTAAAAAAAGACATTGATTTTGAAATTTACAATTAATTGTATATGACTATTTTAGATTTCCACAATAAAAATATTAATCATAAAGTAAGGCGATTTATATGTAGGTAGTATAATAATATGATATGGGCAATAATAAATGTAGATGTATTGTAGGTAGTACTGAATTGTCAAATGTAAGTACAGTACCTAACACTCTCTTAGTCACCCATTAGTTTCCTGAAACGGTAGATATGGCTGTGCGCTGGAGCGCGCACAGCCATAGCTACCGTTTCGCCAAATGTACTGTAAAATTAGTTTATGTTTTTGAGGTTAGTTTTTTGTTTATTTCTAAAGTTTTATTATTAATGTTAGCTATATTGGTCATTATTTGCATTGGCAAGAGAAAGTCTTGTGAGTTTTTCACAACAGATTTTTTAACATGTTTTCAATTTTAATGTAAATGATGAGCTTCAGCTCCTCACTGAACTTATTACATTCACAAGATTGTTAAATTTGATTACTTTTAATATTTCCAGGTATGCCAATACCATAACTGTGGGTTGGTCATTTCATGGCTCCATACTAAACTAGTGATGTCTCAAGAACTTGCAGCCTGTAAATGAAGATGTGTATGTTTTTGAAGACAGACACAAATGTATCCATCTGTAACGTCTTGGCTGTATTTGACTACTGGAACAATAATTGGAGGAGCTGTTATAAGATACTTCGGTTTCCAAAGCAAGGATGGATTCATGAAATATATGAAACTTTGTTTGTTTCATCATAGTGGTGTTGCGGTTTCATTTCTTACAGCATGTGTTTTACGGGTGACAAGGATATCAAAATTCTTTGAGAAACATAGAAGATTGTCATTAATGTTGAGTACTGTCGGATTATTTTGGATTTTTTTGAAAAGAAAGTTAGCAAATAGAAATCTTGAGAATATATCTCCATATTACGTGGAATGTATAATGTTTTGGCAAATTCCAAGCTTATATTTATGTACTTTTAACTGTTCTATACTTGCATATACATTACAGTATGCACTATACGCAATGACCATTTGTTTTACTACCGGTGCAATAATGCCTACTAATAACACAGTTATTGAAGATATTGGTTTGAAAATTATACGTTTGAGTCCAATTTGCTTTGCTTGTGGATTACTGCTACTGTTAGGTCTGCAAAAGCGATCTTCAAATTATTTGAGCTTCTTAATTGTTTTAAATGGCAGTTTAATTATTCTAATTATTGGTTTTCTAATTGATGACATTCAACACACAAAAATCTTGGTAAATTCTAATGAGGGGGATGGAAATTTGGCCAAATTTTTTGAATTGTCAGCACCACTATTTATTGAAACAGCATTTATGTTTGGGAGAATTGCTTCCCTAATGTTTTCTATTGATCAACAGATAGCAGCAGGAATAGAAAAACATTAATATTTGAATTACTATCAAAAAATAAATATCTTTAAACTGATACTCATTGAATTGTGTTTGAATCTCGAAGCTATTAATCTGTGTTAACCAATGGAAAACTATACTGGTTTTTATACGTACAACATATTATTTTCTGTTATTTGTACAATCCAATATTATTGTTGATTAATAAATTAGAGAAGCTCAGAATTTTGTTTTATTTCTATAGTAAAAAAAAATTCTTGCAGTAGCAGGAATTAAGTGTCTTATTTCTCAAACATTAAAGTCAGTGAACCAACTTAAATTATGTTGTATTACAAAAATATTTTTTACTTAATATTGGCCTCAGCACTATGACGTCATCAATACAGAGCTTTTCTCTATAGCTCACTACGTGTTTTTTAAGTGAGACATGTTTGGGATAAAGTGTGAAATGTACGGAGGGTTTGTGTAACATGGTTGCAGGTTATTTTGTTTTTATGTTCATAAACAGCTGCTAATAATTATAGCCAAGGATTATCGTTGTGTGCTATCAATAATTTGTAAAGTGGTGGATTAGCGCAAGTAGTTTTTGGCTTCTTTGCTTTGCAAGTAACTTATTACAATGGGAAGCCTAACCAAAGGAGGTATGTTTTGCATCACAATTTATTCGCCTAGATATTGATAAGAATAATTAAGGTACAGTATTGTATAACATAATCGACGAACTTTGTATAGGATGAATTTAAAATGTGGTTTTCTTTTAAATTAGAGATATTGACGTACAACAGTTGGTATGGATTGAGGTTATGAAAAAGTACGGTATTTTGAAAATTATGTTTTATTACGTGAATGCATTGAGTTTAGCGGTTTTATGCGCTTATGTCTTTACTACTTTAATCGTAATCTTTAATGCCCATGAATTCCAAAAACAGTTGCCATGCGGTGGGTGTGTATTAAAGTGCATTTGTATTTGTAGGTTATGGTTACTACAGTGTGCTGAGCCACGGTTGTTCGCTAACGCTGGGTAAAAAAGGGATTTTAGATATACTGTAATACTGATGCTTGTATGAATACAAGCGGAATTTTAAGTAGAGTTAGATGCACACTGAGTCTAATAAGTGCACGGTACATTGATATGCATTACTAAAGTACAAGTACTTCATAGTACATGCTACAGTACATTTCTGTCGTGGACTAATTCGTTAAATTTAGACTAAAATGGAGTATTACTGTGTCAATGGGTCTATTGAATAAAAATAAGCAACTACTGTTAAGAGACTACTTAGCAGACTAAGTTTACACTTTTAAGTATAAGCTAACTCTCTATAGTAATTGAATAAAATCAACTGTATACTTAAAAGTAAACACTGGACAATTTTTGCGGCTTATAAGTATTCTCTTATAAGTAGTTACTTCACTCATATACTCTCTTAATATAACAGGATGTGTGTATCGTTAGTACTGTAATAACAGTACTTTAGTACTGAAATGAAGTAAACCAAAAACAACTTTTAGCCTTATGTTTTCATCTGGTTAGGAAACAGTTTTTCCAGTATTTCGTGACACTTTTGCTGGCCTTTTGCCTGATATTGTCTACTTGGTTCCCATCAGCACATTGTTCATATAAGTCTTCTACATCTTCTTCATTATATTAAAAATGATCCTGTAATCGTTTACTAATGTTCTGCAATACAGCATAACATACTATTATTTTAGGAACCTTTTCCAAAGATACTTTAATTTTGTGCCCTAAAAGTGGAAACCTTTGTTTGAGTTGGTCGAATACTCTTTCGATTATGACCAGCTCCTTAGCATGCTTGACGTTGAACAGTTCCTGTTGCTTGTTGGCAGGGTTTTTGAATGTCGTTTATTACTACGGTGAAATTCCGTAAACACTATCTCCAAGCAAGCAAAAATTACCTTTAAATCGTGACATAATCTGGTATACGGAACTATGAGACCAAATTTAACACTAGTAATCACTCCAAGGCCACTGATTGCCAACTCTAGTAATCATTTCAGTTGAATTACAAGTAGCTGGCATATTGAGGCTGGCAAATCCTTGTGTGTTAATATAATTGTGTCCGAATGCAGAATGGTTTCTTAACCCTAACATGTGTGCAATCGAGTGCACCAATAACCGTCAGTATTTGGAATCTGCCAAGCCATTCCTGTCTGGCTGCTTCCATTGCATTTAAGTCTGAAGGGAATTTTATCCATTGGTGTGATTTCTCCCTTATACTGTCAGCTACACTATTTATAGTCTTGGTCACTCTTAAGTGATGAACACCAAAATCTTCCACAACTCTGGTTTGAAATCCAGTGTCACTTATGAATCGCAAAAATATTTCCATTTTCTGGCGGGAGTTGAGAGCTCCTCCTCTAGTTTCATCTGCTTCTCCCAAAAAGTGGTTCGTCATCTATGTTTTCACTTTCAAATCGTAACAAAACCTTCGCATTGCTGTGGTTAATATTCTTTCTCTTGAAATAACTCTTCTCTTTTCTAAATCTTATAAACCCTGCCATTAGATAAGTGTTAAATTAAATCGGAAGTCACTACTACTGTAATCTAAGTATTGTCAATAGCTACCTTAAAAATAAATAACAACTTAATAATTTGAGACTCTGCTTGTTCTTATTCAACTAAAAATAAGAACGTACTGAGAAAATATAAGTAACTTCTTAGCATGTAAGTAACTTCTGATTAAATTATAAGTTTACTTATTACAGTAAGAGATTTCTTAATTTCTAAGGAATTCTTCCGTTTTATTCAAGTAGCTGTAAGCAAATACTTAAAATGTTATAAGTAAGAAGTGTATACTTTTTTTATTCAATAGACTCAATATGTTAGTTTTTCATCCGTCACTACCAATGAAATTATGAAAAGTTAAAACTCTCTTGTAGAAGGGTTTGATGTAATAGATTTCGCATTAATATTTGATTTTCCATTGTATGTTTTATGTATGAAAAAACGTGGTAATCAGTGCTCTATCTTAACTCTTTCAGTTCTGAGCAGCTAAAACAAAGTATATACTTGTCAAAAAATGTTTGGAATGAAGCATACTATTGTACAAAACATTACTCAGCACTCATTTAAGTCATACTGTACAAATTGGTTTGGACTGGGATAACTACCACAAAATAGAAACTTTCCATCACACACTAGGTGCGTGATCAGCACTGTATAATGAAATAATGAAACGATCATCACATTTTATATGCATGATCAGGAGTGAACGTGTTAATGAACAACTTTAATTATATTAATTGTAATTTATTACTTTCTCTTGTCTTAGCCAATATATATTTGTATAGGGCAAGAGAAAGTATTGTTTTCATGTCAATTTTCCACCGAAAATACTGGTTTTCAAGCCCCCTTAACACAATATGTTTTTCTTGATTGATCTGTGTGTGTGTGTGTGTCTGTGAACAAAATATCTCAAGAACGGAATATTGTACAAGTTGAAACTTGGAACTTAAGTTAAATACCATAAAGGAACCCAACAAATATTTACATAAAAATTAGTCAACCACAAATTTTTCATTCCGTTTATTCATACAATATTTCACTTTTTTGCGATTTTCTCAAACAAAATTTATTATAAAAATTAATTAGGTAATGTATTACTTATTGTGTGCTATAAGAATAGGGGAAATTGGGGAGGGGTGCTCTTTTAGTGAAGATAGGGTTTTTTTAAGATTAGGGTCTTAATATGCATTTTACAATAAACATCTACAGAATCAAAGTTCTAGAAAATTTCCAGCATTATTTTTCTAGACTGCTTTGTTTAGCGCCAAATAGTGATTTTTTTTGTACTTTTAAGTCAAACAGAGGTTGATTTTCATATTGCATCATTAACTTATATGGATAGAAATACTTATAATGAATAGACAATATGGTTGGATTAAAATTAGGTTCTGTTTTACATTGTTTACTCATGATTAAACATTATGTGTTTCATTATTTATATTGGCAAGAGAAAATCGTGTGAGTGTTTCACTTCATATTTATTTTGATAAAAATATGAATTAATATAGTATCAGGTTCGGTGTGTAAAACTGGGTTAAAATTGTTTTCCAAAAAACAAAAAGTATTTTTAAAAAAACAGTATTCTCAGAAACTGTATGAGGGTGCTGTAATAAAGTATTGCACAGGGTTATATTTATTAGATTTGAATACTAAACTTAAAGAAAAATTGAAAATACTGCTAAATTTCTAATCTAAAATATCACAGTATTAACATTAGTCTGTATCATTGCATCATGTATATTTTCTAATGATTCACAGTAATACTATCTAAAACATGGCAGCCATTAGTTCAGATAGTGAGATACAATCGAAGAGTTAACATTCAACGACCAAGAGCTCCGCATTATGTTAGAGCAAGATTAGAAGCATTGGCTAAACCAATATTTCCAGTATCTACTGAGAAGTCCTTGCCACTCTCAGCAAAATGCAAGAAGAAGGAGGAAGAGGAAATTAAAAAATTTAAAATTGTACGTAAAATAACTGATATTTTATTAATTATTTATTATTTAGCATAAAATGTCTGGTTTTGGAGGTGCAGAAGATGTTAATAAATAAAATTTTATTATTTAATATTATTATAAAAGGGACTATTCCATTGATCGTTATACCACGAGGTGAACAATCTGTGGTTTGTTGAATGATTAGATTTGATATTCATTACGTAGTCAAGATATATTTCATGGTATAAAGGTTATATAGGTTTGTTTGTGAAGTTATAAATTATCAGGAGATGAAATAAATGGCTTAAAGATAGCTTGAAAAAGCAATTTCCACAGATTCAAAAGCTTAAAAATGACTGTTGCAGATTGTTTGTTAAAGATTAGAGAGGAGTCACTTAACTTTATTATTTACCATTTTTCTTTTCAAAAACTTGTGTACCTCTCAGGCAAATTTAGATTCACCATTGTTTGTAGTATCTACTTAAACTTGTGCATTGATCTCAACTTATCTGCTGATCATGAGATCTTAGGTCAAATCCCATTGTTACATTGCAAAAATGCAGAACAAAAGAGAAAATACTTCACGACACTAAGTTGTTAGAACAAAAACCTACTTATGCAGGTGGAAAATACATCCTTAAATTACCGTAAGCTTTTAAAAGTTGTGATTTGAATGTTTTAAACAAGTTAAAAACATATCAGATTGTTGAAAAATTTTACATTGTTTTAGAATTTTTCTCTAAATAGTTTTTTCTTTGTTAAAAAATAGTAAATTTCTATGTAAACACTGAGGCAAATTGTGTATTATTTAGTATTATTGGATGATACACTTATTGAAGTAAGCATGTAAGCTTACTAATTAAAATTAATGGTTATTAAAGTCAATGGTAATTAAAAGTCTCGTGAATGCTAATTATAAAAAAATTAATTTGTTGTGGACTAAGGGGACTTAAAGAGTCTTGCTTTAAGGATTTAAGGGGACTCTGGAATGAAATTGATATTTTTATTTTCATAATTAATTGTAGTTCAAAATTTGTACTTTACAATATGATATAAATTACTTCTCTATTTTATACAGGAACATTTTTGATTTAGTTTTCATTCATGAAAATGTATTTTTCCATTTTCATTGTTGATATATTCTATTATGGTTGGAGTTGACTGCAATAAAATTTTTATTTTATTTGTTACTGTTGTTTATTTTTATGGGTTGGCAATATGACCATTTCGCGAAACAATTACGACATTTTCTTTTTACAACAAAAAGCTATGTTTATGCTTTATTTCACTTTAAAGGTCTTGTGTTCTTTGATTGCAAGTTATTGTTGCTTGTCATTTATTGTTTTTGTTAATTGTTTTGTCACTTAATTATGGACTGTATAAGTCCTACTTTCAAAAAGGGACTTAAGTTACTTGTTTAAAAAACAAACGTAATTCTGAATGTTCTTTACCATAGCAATAATTCTTTTAATTGCGCAATAATTAGTAGTGCTAATTATTGTGAAACAATAGCAATTTTTGTGTTTCAGAAAAAGTCTTAAAAGTCTAGCACAGTTATCACATAAAAATATAATATAATACCGAAAAAGTGATCTAGAATGTAGTATAACAATTTGAATGAATTATTTATGAGATTACTAGATAGTTCTTGTTTGAAAAATATATAGTAGGTATCTGACTTTTAAAAATATTAATTGGTCTTGCCAATATCCATAATTTTTAAACACATATTTCTTATAAGTTAATTTTTTTATTCATGTGGCTTTTCTTTGCTTCTGTTAAAGATTGGTCTGTTAAGGATCGGTTTCTAAAACATTTTAGAAACTGTACAATTTATATTTAATGTTGAGAAGTAATGAAGTTACAAAATTACCAAAATTTTATTTTTTTAAACATTACACAACCTTCAAATTGTGTAAAAACAAATCTTTAATTTAAAACAAGAATAAGAAGATCCTTATCATGTAAAATTCTTGAGAAAAAAAGTGTGCGTTTGCGTGCATGTTTTAACATGCAGAATTTTGAAATTCCCTTTAATTTTATTTGTGTCGGTAATAAATTTTTGTTTGTTTTTGATCATAACCTACTCTCCAACTACAAATATTTATTTTGTATTTAATTTTAGTTGATTCCAGTTTAAAGTTATTTTTTGCTTTATCATTTGTCCTCTTTTTTTAGGATAATCCATACGAAAGACTTTTGGCTGAAGAGCTACTTCAATTTTACAATGAGTCCAGATTAATCGGAATATGCCACATAAATCCTGTGAAGGCAGAAGATAAATTTAATGTACGTATTTTTAGGTTTATTTAAAGTCATTTGGAATTTATTTAAGATTTGTGTTCAGGTGAATTAGCTTGTGCACAGTGTAAGTTACTTTTAATTTACTTAAGGTTAAACCCATTGTTATTTTCTTATGTTTGTGAAGCTTGATTTTTCAGCTCAGATTGCGATGAAGTTCATTTATGCACTATTTTGTTTTTGTGACTAGTCAGTTGAGATATTAATTGTGCTTAGTCAGAAGTTTGATTCCGGGTTACTTCTGGCATGTTTTTATCATTCATTTTCATCTGCACCCTTCATTTAGTGCACCAATATTAGTGTGTAAAATTTTAAGAAACATTTTTTAAATTTTTTTCTGAAATTGTAATATTCATGAGGTTGGTTCATTGTAATGCGTTTTTAAGACCTGGAATGTATAAGAAATTGGAATTTTTAACTTTGAAGAACTCTTATTCCAGAAAATAAAAAAATTTGTTTCCAGGATTTTCTGTTTTCCAGTCTAGCATGGTAACCAAACGCACAAGCTACAGCCGCACTGCAGGAGGCAAGTGTCGAGGCAAGATGAAAATGGCGCCCTGATGCTTCTCTACCTAAAACCAACACGTGAAATGTTATGGTGGTGGCCACATTGGAGCTTCGTAGCACTTTTTGTAACCGGGTGACTTGCCAGGCGTGCATCTTAGCTAACCAACTTGTTGGTTCAGTAGTTGTAGAGTCTGGTGTCATATTGTTGGTTACGTATTTCAAACGCAAAATCGCTTCCAATGTATTTTAAATGGGAATTCTATTAATTCCTAAATACAGAGTTCAACCAAATGAATTTTTATAATTGTTACATGGTTTTAAAGAGTATTCTTTCCTGCTTTTCACAAAAGTTCTAAACTTGAAATTCATGCTAATATGAGCTTCATTTTACGAAATGAAAAAGAGTAAATCTCGTGTACAATGTAATGTGGTTCTCCCACATTTACTCCCTTTATAGTCATATTTCATAAACATACGGGATATGCGCACCTCTCTTCTTATCGCAGAACACACTCAGTCGGTAGACATTGTGTTAACGTTCTTTTATTTAAGCTTTTAGTTTAAAACCGCTCTTTTCAGGGCAAAACTATCGTACTACTGTGTTTTATTTGTTACTCACGATTCTTCTAAGAATGGTTAAGTTTGTTGTTAACTAATCATTTATTTTTTAATGATAATTGTTTGGAACCCAAGTACACTGCGCAAATTTATTTGCACAGGTCCACTATGCTAGTACTGTTTATTACCTGTTGGCTGTACTGTGATTAGTGATTTTAAGTGACTGAGTAGTCTCTTTAAGAATATAGAACGTTTCTCTTCTCATTCTCAAATATTCCACAAATTTGTTATCGTACAAGCGAGTGTCTTTATACAAGTGATAAATTTCGCCAAAAACTTTCCTACTGGTATTAATATCGTGTACTTACACATTTGTACAATTGTCACCTAATTTTAAATCTAAACTTTCGACAAGGATTAACTCCTTGCACAAATCTACACATGACATCGTTGCGATATGCCACCTCCCTCTTGCATCAGGCCATAATGAATCTTCCCATTAGACTCTTACCTTTTCATCAACACTTACCTCATTACTTGCTTCTTGCATTGCGACCAAAGCCTTAGAGATCAGAGATTGTTTTAATCATGTAGTGTTGTTATGTCAGATGATCTATGTTTATGGACCATTGATAAGTTAACAATTGATATTAGTATCTGAAACTATTTTTTTGTAAGAGTTTATAAGTCTTCAAAGTTACTCAGGTGTGTTATTAGAGTATAACAATTTTAGCTAGTTGAATTAAACAAGAAAATTTAATTTTGTTTGGTTTATTTGTAATACCAATGACCTGAAGTTTCTCATGATTTCATTAGTCAGATTTTTTAAGTCTGTTGTACTTTGTAAAGTACATTTCTCAAGTAAAGTACTTTGTAAAGCGTTTATACTCACAGAATATAAGATTAGTGTATTGTTCATAAAATTTATCATGTCCATGTAAGGTTGTGGATATGGTTGGCAGTGAACCTCTTGATAAACTGGTTATGGGTTTAGCAATTTTACATTAATGTCTAAGATGTTTCTGTAAGACAGACACCTCTTGGACATTTGACTGTTTATAATCTTGGAAGCAGATTAACTAGTTTCTCTTGATGCTGCTATAAATATTGTTTTCATATTTCAGATGTCTGTTAGGTTTAAAAGAGATAATATGTTTGTAAAACAAAGAAGCAGACATACCACAGAAATAGCATTGAAGGGAACCAAATTTGAACCAGTTCTGGACCTCTTTACAGTTCATCAAGTTGTCATATTTTCCTCTGAACCAAACGTAGATAAACTTTTGAAAAATGTTAAGAAGACACCAGAGCTAGTTTTATTAGGTCAGTACAAATGTGGATATGTAATAGCAAAATACAATTAATCACATGTGATAAAAATCAATCCTTGACATTGTTTTCTGTCTGTGTAAATTGTTGTTGTTTAGGTCATCAGCTAAAAGGCTGGTTTGAACCTCTAGAGGTTTTACTAAGTAAAACAAGGAGTGAGGTGGTTTACCATTGCCTTCCTCACTGAGTGAAAAATTACGCTTATCAGCATGCCAGGCCCTCTGAAAAGCACAGATTTTCCACTCTGAAAATGACACCTTCACTTCATTCACCACAGGGTCTGGCTGTATAATGAAATTCATTACTTTCCTGAGGAGACAACTCTGATAATTGTCTTTTACATCTCTACCTCTTCTGTTCTTAAATGATTCAGCCATTTAATTGGCTGACCATGTGATAAGAAACAGAACTATTTATTTTAGCCCTGGAATGGACAGATTGAGTGTAAATAAACTGACACTCCACCTGTTTGTTAAGGGCAGACTGTGTAAATTATGTATAACAAAAATTATAGTAAAGAGAGATTAAGTGATAGAAATATTATCTCGTCAATATTGCATTTCTTCTTGATTGCACAGCATTGTGAATTATTGCATATCAATTTAGTTGTTTTCCTAATTGTAACTGATAAATGTTGTGAGTTACACATGATTCTGATAGTTATCATGGTATGTAAATACTCAGTTTCTTTCCATTTGATTATTTCTCTCGCCTATTTTTTTCAAAGCTGTGATCTTATTTTTAATCTAATACATTATTCATTACTTTTCAAATCAGTGGTTA
The DNA here is from genome assembly GCA_035578175.1 of Catonia carolina. Lineage (NCBI taxonomy): Eukaryota > Metazoa > Arthropoda > Insecta > Hemiptera > Achilidae > Catonia > Catonia carolina. Next base: position 115,876,217 of record JAQMRL010000002.1, on the reverse strand, counting down.
AATTAAATTTATCTTGTTATATTCTAATGTATTTTAAGTGTCGTCTTTATTTATTTGTTTTTGCTGATCATAATTAAAAGATATGAGATCAGCAACAAATAAAAAAGTGGTTGTAATCGTACTAAAGGGGGAAAGTGTCAATGAGTGGGAATTCATAAAACTGGACTTCTTGTCCATTTAAAAGAAAAGGAATCAAGATTGACAATTTATAGAGGCAGCCACAATTATTGACAAAAATTGCTATTCAGCCTGATTAAACAACCTTGACTAATATAATAATGAATTGGGTAAAATAACATATCTGATAGCTCCGCAATCGTAGGAAAACTTGTAATCCTATGATTTCATTATCATTATATTTAGTATATCTAAATAAACTTTATTTATATATAAATCTTTATAATGCATCCTGCTGCCTGTATTCAATCTTATTGTAAAAATATTTAATTTTTCACTGGCCTGTTTCAGCTGCAATATCACTTGTTTTTGACCTTTTTTATATAATCCTTTTTTCTACTGACATGTTTCAGTGGATTCCGAGAAATCAAAGAATTTATACAATCATTTTGATCAGCAAGATGGCAAAATTAGCATCATAGACAGACTAGCACTTTCTGTAAATTAATTGTAGTTACCTAAAATTATCAATAATGTTTTTAATTTTGCTATTTGATGAATGTATCCTTCCTATTCCCGTATATTATTGGTTTTATTATTTACTGTTATGTTATTTGCAATAAGTTTCCAGAATGTAACCCCATAAATAACAAGGGATGATAGTATGTTTCTTTTTGGAAAATTGTCTGTATATTTTTTAAATTGGCAACCAGTATCTGAATTGTCTTTTTTTCGTTTAACTTAAATATTAAAGTTGTCACTTGAAAATTATATGCTATTATTTACTATAATAATACTATAATAAATAACAGACAAAATGAAATTGAAATTTTGGAAAAATATTATATTTATAAATACAATAGCAGGGAAAAATTAATGAACACACAGATTGAATACGACAATCAACTGATTAAGTTGGCAAGACTGTTTTAAATATAAGAATCAACTATTCCTTATCTACCATGGTAGGAGCAGGAAGTTTTAAATTTTGACTCTATATAAATTTTAATTTACTGAAGATGTGTACAAGATACACGAAAGCGCTATAAACATTGGTAAGTGTTTTATGTTACCGTATTCTGATGGTTAGAAAAATATATATTTCAATTTTAAATAATACGGCTGTTTAAAAATCATTCATAGGATGTTTAATAAAAAAATAAAAATAAATAGCAATTATTTACATATACCAAAGTTAATTGTTTGAAGTATAAAAGTATTGAGTTCACAGAATTAAAGTTACAGTAGTTAATATAGATGTAATTCTTGATTTTTGTAATATTACTGTTTCAGCGGCAATTGTTGACGGATACTATGCAAGCGTGAATCAATTGGAAGAATATGTAAAATTAAAGGATATATCTTTTGCCAGAGCACAGTTGGTGTCTGTTTTGAATTCTGCTGCGCAGAGTATTGTCACGGGCTTAAATCAACATCAGTCAGTTTTAGTTTCTTCGTTAGATCAATTTGTTAATCTTCAGAAAGAATCTAGCTCATCAGATTCAAAAGAAAAGGAATCAGAACCTTCTGTTGATGCTAAAGAACCCAATGAAAAACCAGCGTAGTGGTTTGTGTAAATTATTTGTGAAAGTTAGTAATTATGTTGTTATCTGTAAAATTTAATAAATAAATGTTTTTGTTATGTCTGAAGTTTTTTTTTTAAATTTTTACCTTTTAATTCGAGGTTCTTTATAAAATATTTAGTTCTACCTTTAAAAGCGAAAACTTGTAGATTTTTCTCTAAAAGTTGGAGTTTCTTTCGTTCCATCTTGTAAATTTCTGACAGGCACTCTTAAACTTTGAGATGCAAGAAACGAATTTAAAATTCCCCTAATAATTTACATTATATATTAGTTTGCATTTGAAAAACTATTCTACTTAAAATGAATGGCAGGTCGACCGAGCTCCCTCATTCTCTCACACATCATGTAAAGTTGATTTGCTGTAACATTCGTTACAGCTATGGATATTTAACTCAATATCCATGTTATAATCAAACTTAAACATAATTTTTTTGTATTATAACTTTCGTGGTACGTGCAATGAAACAACACAGAAGCACAATAAAACAAGTTAACCTCTTTGTATAACCTCATGCTTATAACCATATCTAAAAGTTCTACTTTTATTAAAACAACTTCAATGGAAATCACTCTAAATAATTATGTCCCCTTCGACATGCTTTTTTAGTAGTTTTATGTTTTAAAAATATCGAAAGAACAAAGAATACCCACACCAACAATTTGTAATTTATTACATTGATTCACCATGAAAGCCCAATCTTGTGAACTAATTATATCAAATCTTGATCGACTTCTTCCATTGTTCAATAAGTGTTTCACTCGTTCCTTTTTTTGATAGCTGTATTCATATTTAAACGAATGGTTGGACTTCGGTATATGATTAAGTTTTGTCGAATTATATATTTAATATGACATATGTTCAACGGTAAAGTTTTTTTACTTGTTCAAGCCAAAATTACTGAACTGTATCAATATTTAATATCTTTTACCTTTGAAAATTATTACATTTTTGCCACAGTTTAAAAACTAGAGAATCTGTATTGAAGAACCAACTTTTTACCATTTGTTCTCAATACCAATTATTTTTTCAAGTATTGGTGGTACCAAGAATCAACACAACCCTCTCTGTAATTTTATTACTCTAAAAAAGGAATTCGTGTATAAAAATTACAAGACAATACCAAGAATCGAACGTTCCACCTTTTCATTCTTATGTTAGATCTAGCCTCGTATTTTTAGTCTTGACAGATGTCCTGGTTCACTGCTCAACTTTCAGCAAAAGCCCTAAATTGAATGAATGTGGTTAAGTTAGAGATTTGATTACTAGATACCCAGCAAAAGGTTTGTTTTTTGAAAAGTAGTAAACTCCCAGTTATCCAAAATAATTAGGGCGAGGCGATTTCACATAACCAAAAATTTTGGATAAGCCGGGTTTTCAAAATAACAAGGATACAGGTCTTAAATTATTAAAAAAAGACATTACAGTGTCCTAAAAACTTTTATTCGTACAATTTAATTTTAAAATATTTTTTGTACCTTATATTATTATTTTTAAAATTATTTTTTTGAAAAGGTCAGCAATTTTTTCTGGATTTTATTTTTCATTAGTTTTCTTACCGCAATGTCCTGTCAATGTTCAACTAAAAGTTCATCAGTGGGCAACAATTCAATGGTCATGACCACACGTTTACACAATATTGTTAAATATCAATTCATTTCCACTAACCGGTATGTGACACTAATTACCCAGAAAACGAATTGAAAAATACGTTAATTCCAAGACATACCATACCCATTTAACCACTCTACAGTACTAATTGATTGTTTGCAGTGAAGATGATGTTGCCAAAAATAAACAGTAGGCTACCGGAGCTAGGAAAATACTCATGTTATCAGTTAAAATTCTGTCTGCAATGCTGAACGTCATGTAGGTGTACTTGATGTGCTATAAATTATAGTACAGCTTGCTTAAACAGTATTTTGGTACAAAAATACAATTTAGAGTATTTATTATTTCTTGTTTTTATTAAAGTTATTTGTAGAAAAATTACATTTAAAATACTGATTATTTTTTGGACGTTTCGGTTAACCCCAGTTTTGGATAACTGGGAGTTTTCTGTAACAATGAAATTTCAGATTGTGTTTTAATTACATGTAGTGTTCTTAAGTTGCTGTGAAACAGAAAATTTGAAACAATTTCTTAACTGATGATATCAGGTATATTTTATAAATCGTAATGAAATTTATATCTTCATTTTTAGATAACTTTATTTGTCAAAGATTATTTATAAATAATTTCAAGTAAAATAAATTATGATTAACTATTTTATGTTTTAAATTAATTTATACAATATTTACAATATAATTAAAAATTATAAATGAAAAATCATTCACACAAATTGCACAGACTAATCAGTATACGCTAAATGATGCTAATAATCATTGCTATCTGAAAGCCTTGCAGACTAGATACACTCAAATCTGTTAACTAAATTAAGCCAACATACTTATTGTAATAAACTAATAAATAATATTTTAGCTAAAATAATTTAATAATAAAATATATCAATAAATAAATAATCTAAATTAACAATAGTCATTTCTGATTTTTAAAACAGCATTCTGTTTTTATTTTTTGTTGAGTTTGTTGATGTAAGAAAATTAAATGTACGTATGTATATAATATGAATATTGAAGCAGCTAAGTAACATGAAAAGTTACTTACTTATACTAACTTATTAACTTAGTTAACTTATACTTAGTTAACTTAACTACTTAGTTAACTTATACTAAGTAACTTAGACTAACTTATTTGTAAGTTTTTTGTAGTACATATTACAAAACAATATAGTTCAGTTGTGTCATAGGACTGTACTTTTTACAACTAAAAATTTTTACTTTTAAAATTTGCACAGCTGAACTGCCAATTTGGGAAAATAATGCTATTTTTTTTTTTAAAAAGTAATTGTTGATAAAAATGTACTTTATCAGTAATTATGTTGGAGTTCTCAAGTTTTCTCCAATGAAAAGTTTTTCATAAGAGGTATGTAAATTTTCAATGACAGTATCACGAGGGATATGGAGTAAACAAAAAAGCTTTCCTTGTTAGTAGTTATAAGAATTTGCAGGAATGAAGAAACGCTGATTAGTATGAATATCAACCACTAACCTGACCAGCAGGTTGGTAGTTAGATCTAACTATAATTTTATTAAGTTTAAAATTAATTTGTATGCTTAAATAATTGTTATTTAAATGAACCGGGTAATACACATGCTAAGGACATCAAATATTATTTGTTCGTCTGCTGACTTCTGTTTGGCATAGTGTTTGTGGAACTAAAAATTGTTTATATTTTGTAGTAATATGAATTTAATTTAATCTAACTGGATTTTCATTGTATGTTCTTCAAATGTGTGAACTGTAAATAAGTCTCAAGTAAAGATTTTGTCAAAATAAAAAACCCAAGGTGTTGCAATGTTTTCAGCCATTAAGGGTTTTAATGGTGTTTGTGCTGTTGGGCAAATATAGCAGGTGAAGATGATTGTCAGTATCTATGTACATACAACTATGTAACAACAAGGTCTGCCTCTCAAGGTAACAGTTACTCAAGGGCAGTTCCTCTTGTTCTTTAACCAGACAATTTAGTAAGTTTTTTGAGATCTCTTAGCATAACAGAAATCACAAACAATTAGTCATCTTAATTGAAAATACTTCAGATTCACACTTTATAGAAAGCAACATACACACAAGATCAGAAAAAAGTAGGCCTGCCTACTCTTTTATTACCAAAATATAATTGGCAAGTTTGCATTAGAGAAGGGTATTTTAAACAGAACCATCTTTATCAACACTGTTATGCTACTTAAAACACTAATGTAATACAGTATTCCTAAACCACTGTATTGAAATTATGTAATAATTGCATTTAATTACAAAATATTAAGTTAACATTACTAACTCTTAAATTCAATTACTAACAGCAATACATTTCACTATTTATTTGTACATTTTAAAATTTAAGGTATTTCTTACACCATTAACTTGTCTTGTTAAAAACTTAATTATTACTGCATAGTTTTGTGTTCTTCTTCCATTTGTTTTTTCCATGATATTAGTTATTTTATTCATGTCACTTAGCTACTAGCCAGGTCTATTAGTGTAGTGGTCAGCACTACTGGTTTGTATGCCATGGGTCCTGGGTTCAATTCCTAATCAGGTCTGGCATTCGTTCTTCACTCATTTTCATCTGTATTAGCATCAGGGTACACAACCACTATGATTATACATCAGATTTTTTGTCTTATGTCTAACTTTTTGGCATATCAATGCACATGCAATATAGCAATAATGGTGAAGGGCGTGACATTGAAAGGTGTGATGAAGTAATGCCAGAACTCAGTTCTGTGTAGGGTTTGATTTCATCGAAACTCTGGCAGTAGAGAGATCTGGGTTTGAAATCCAGACCCCTCGGGTAGAAGTATTGATTAGAATTTAAGCTGTGCTAAAAAAACTAAATATTTTGTATACAACCTCTTTATTATTTTCCTTTATTGTATTTTTCAGCTTATAATAGTACTTTTTAAAGGACTTAAGTTATCCTTCTGTCTCTTATATTAATATACCCTAACCAAAAACACTAATTAAATTTTAATAATCTACTTTAATTAATTTTGATAAATTTACTTTAAATTTGATTAATTTAATAATTGGTGAAATATTGATACAAAGTTATTTTCTATTGTTATTTCTTTTTTTAATGCAAGTGAAGATGCTTTTGCCCATTTCTAATATTGGTTTTTATGTGACTGATGATATTTTGTTGCAAATAAAATTTATCCATGTAAAATAAGCTAATTAAAATTTTCGTTCTATTTTTTCAACACAGGCAATTTTGTTGAATATTGAAAGCTAGGGCCTAAAGAACACTATTTAAATTTGTAAGTAATTGTGTAATGAATATTGCAAAAATTTGATAGCGACATCTGTGTAAAATTATTAAAATTAAAAAAAATTATAGATATTTTCTGTATTGACACTGTTATTCTCTAGCACAATATTTATTTAATGAGACACCAAAATCTAGACATCTTGCAAGTTATTTCGTCATAGTAAACTCATATTATTTCTACATATTAAACTTGTGTTTAGTTACTCTTCTCCAATATGTAGTTATGGAGAAAATGATGAAAATTTCATGTTAGTTTACGTGATAAGTGAAATATCTCCAGAATGATAAAAAAATCTGAAATATTTCACAAGTGGAGGTCGGTAACACTGACTGAGTTTCAAATTGTGGTTCTTATTTGGCACTGTGAATTGCTGATTTTGTTCTGCATATTCCAAATTATATTTTCATATTACACTGCATCATGATTTATGAGTTTTGTTTTTATGATATATTACCAAGAGTTTTCAGAAATAAAAACTAATGTCCTCATAAATAACTTGTTGAACAGTTCACTATAAACAGAGTTGTGCTAGATTACATATGATCATAAAACATCTCGTTCTTGCAAAAAAATACAGCTTTTGTTGAGTTTTATATAGGATAGCCAGATCATGTCACAAAATTTTGACTTTGAAGTTTTAGCCATTCCCAAAATTTAATTTTTTTTTATTTTCTCTTAGACAGAACCACAAAAATCAGTAATGAAGAAACTAGAAATCAGAAGAACATAGAGTAAGAAATATACTATGTTGATTTTTATGTTGTGATTATCTTTGAGTTTACTTTCTGGACACAATTAGTGTTTAATTTATTTAAATTTTTTCTTATTTCCATATGAATTTCATCAATATGCATACAATATTTGCTTAAAACCTAAAATATATGTATTATACTATTTTTAAAAGTAAATTTCAATTTTTGGTTGAAACAGCACAGTGTTGGCGACTTAGTGAAGTTAGCGCTTCTGCAGCATCTAGTTCTTCTTCCCTGTGCCTTCCTTTCAATAATGATTCTGATTTTTGTCGAACACGATTGCTACTATGCCACGTTGAGCCATTTTGTGTGGACCAAGAGATAAAACTATCTCTCGGCACAAATCTAGCTGCACTTTCAAGCCATTTTGATAATAAAACTGGAGGTTCTGCCATATGTTTCTTTTCCATCGGTTCTCCACCATTTTTATACTCCGATAACCTTTTTATACCTTTTCTATGGCGATGCATATTTATATTGTTGTTATTTGATGACTTCATCTCGTATTCACCCCATGTTTTTAAATGAGGAATATTCATTGATTTCTGTGAAAACTGTTCATGAGATGAACTTGATTGTTTTAGTCCTAATATTACTGTATCTTTATTTGATTGCGTCTTATCATTTACTGAAAAGTAACTATGATCAAAACCTGTTATATCCGAGTTAAAACTAATTTGTTGTGGTCTATCCCTTATTATTGAATCTGTAACAGAATATTTAAAGAATTAAGTAGACCGATACAGTTGGTACAATAAAATTATGGGAAATATTGTGAGATACTGGATATTCTTCCCATTTTTTAAAAGCAGTCCAAAGCCTGTACAAAGATAGCAGAGGGATAATAGCAATGGAGAACTCCAATTCTGAAGAAGTAATTATTAATAGAGGAGTAAGACAAGGGTATGGTCTATCACCCTAATTGTTTAATATTTATTCCGATGATGAGACCAAAAGATGGAAGTCTCAAGTACACACTGGAATTCTCATAGTAGAAGATATGGTTGTAAATTGTCTATTATTTGTCGATGACCTGATAGTGACAGGAGAATGAGGATGACCTGCAGAGAACACGCTTCATGCTGAACAAATTATGCGAAGAATATTAGTTGACAGTTTTGACAAAGAAGACAAAGGTAATGGCATTCAGGGAGAGGGGAGCCCGTCAGAAGCAAAATAGTTAGAGAGAATAATATTTTGGAATAGATATTCCACTTTCAGTATTTAGGTTGCAACATTACATACCAACAGGCTAAAGATGCTTAGCTAAGCGATAGCTAAGAGGATAGCTAAGCGAACACTAGGCTTTAAACTGGAGGGCAAGAGAGAACGAGGACACCTGAGAAAGAGATGGGCAGTTTTGAGAGGTTCAGAACAGGCAGAGATGTCTAATCCTTGAAAGGCAGAAGAAGAAGAAGAAGTAGACCATACAAAACTTTTATATACTTAATATTAAACAAAATCCTGTCAAGATACCTAGCAAAATTTTCATGAAAATAAACCATGACAGCAATATGAAATGGAGCAAACACATTGCTATAAAATTATATTTTTCTGTGAATGAAGGTAAATGCTTGTGATGACCCAGGATGAATTTAAATCTTGATATCAGGAGCAATGATAAAGGTTCAAATTAGTAATGGGGAAAATTATAGGAGAATGGAACTTTGGACCTGATACAGGCAAGTACTTCGTACAGTAAATGAGTATGCAGAAAAACTACCTGTACATTCATCAGAAACAAGTCAATGATTATAGCTGTACTATTTCTGTAGTAGACTAAATTGTAACAACAAATTACTTCACTCTTAGGTGGTCCACTATGACCAAAACTAGAACTGAGACACTCTATTATCAGTTATTATATCAGTTCCTCTTTTACACACTGTTACATTCTATCATTTCTTGTACAGTGTAAAGTATCATCGTTCTATGATTCACCCCTTCAATAGTTCTGGTAGATGAGTCCAAAAGAACAGTATTTGTTTTCATTTCATTGGTAATATTTGTATATTAGTTATAAAAGTATCAGGCACTTTGTATCAGTACCATTCAGTTGGTTATTGAGCTGTAGCAGGAAGAGAAAAATCCTATTCTGATCCTAGACTACTTAAGATTACAATGCACGGTTGAGATATCATCATCAGCAGGTGCTTTAAACACAATTGAGATTAAATTTGGGCTTGAAAGGATAATAATTATTATTTATCCACTTAAATTACAAGATAACCCACTGGGTTGGTTTCATGGTGAAGTTGTTGCTATAAATCAGATGTTTAACAGCTGAAAGGTTCTGTAGTTCAGATCATTGTTTAGGTAGTTACTTTTATATGGACTTGAATACTAGAATGTGGATATCGATGTACTTTGTAGGTTGAGGTTCAATTAACTATACTCCTCAGGAATGGTTGACCTTAGTCTCTACAAAATTACAATCATCCTCATCTCAATGGGTCATGGGTTGCTTATTGTTCTAAATCGTACAGATTTCAACGCGCACACATTAGGGATTAGAAAAAAAATACAATCTGAATAAGTTTTGATATGGATTCTATAAAATATGAACTAGATATTTTATTCATTGAATGATGAGCTCATTTTTATCTCATTCTATCAGAATTTAAACATAATAATAGGAATCTATTTTTAAATTAAAGTAGTTCTAAACAGCTGGCTTAAAGTTAAGCTGAACCACTCTCATGAATTGAAAATGTCAAGAAAACTTAAAATTTATGCTTTCTAGTAGAAAAAGGTTATGAACTAAGATAATTAGTGCAGATTTTGTGATGAAGGTTGTCTTTTAAAAAAATGTTTTTTAAGCTTCATTAAAATTAAAAAAAAAAGATGCGTAACAGTCTTAATGGAACAAAGAGAAGTCAGCATGCAAGTAGGCTTATGTTTATGAGTTCTAAATTACTTTCTTTTCATATTTGATATATATTATCAAAAAGTATTTTTTCTGTTATTAAATAAAAAAAAGTGGTATGGAATTTGAAACGTAGTTGAAAATTTGAGACAATTTTTTTCAGTTTAAAGTCACTTTGGCACCTAAGTCATTAGCGACTACTGTTGGTTTTGGTACTGTAATGGTGGTTTTAACATATTTAAATTTCCTGACCCTAGCTGGGAATCGAACCTTTTGCTTTGTAGGCTAGCGCACACCAGTCATTATGCCACAGAGGCAGGTCAAGACAAAATTTAATGGTTTTTTTTTATTAGTTGGCTAGCCTTTTGAAAATATATTATGCACTATATCTTACACAATCAACCAATTATTCATTTTAAAAACTTTACAAAATTGTTGGTTAAAAGGTAAACTACTTTTCAGATTTTGGCGAATAAAACAATTTTCCTGAAGATGCAGTTATGAGGGTTCTCTTAAATTTATGTTGAATAAGAAGTGAGCACAGGATCTTCAGAAAAGCCATCACTTACCTAGCCAACTGTTTTGCACAACCCTAATTTGTTTGTGATGTATTTTCACTTTTCAAAAATATTAAAATTTAAAAATGAAATATAATGTTGATCACTACCATTGTCTAGTGTTAGTGTGCCAGACTGAAGAAATGGAAACTCTGGTTTGATTAGTAGCCAGAATCTAAAAATTGTAATCGTTAAAATCAACTGTTACAGTATTCACTGATGCCTTTCAGTAAATTTAGTTTCAAATAAAGTAAAAAGACTTACTATCATTAGATGTATAAGCTGTTTCATCCCAAATACTATCATCGGAACTAATACTGAACTGTTCTACATTTCCTTGTGCTTTTGTATTATAATCTTTAATAAGACTGCCCCAGGTGCTTCTGTATCTTTCTTTACTTGACTTCTTCAATTTTCGTCTCCAGTTAGCGAACCAATTGCATATCTAAAAAAAAATAATACACAGAAAATTACCTTTTTTTTAAAAAATAATTTCAATATAAGTCGTTAAGTAGTGTTATTTAGGCTATCAGCCAAAAGGCTGCTTTGAACCTCTAGAGGCTTTACTAAGTAAAACGAGGAGTGAGGTGGTTTACTATTACCTTCCTCACTGATAAGGAAAAGTATGCTTATCGGCCTGTCAGGCCCTTTGAAAAGCATCTACTTTCCATAGTGCAAATGACACCTTCACTTCATTCACCACAGAGTCTGGCTGTATAATGAAATTCATTACTCTCAGAGAAGATAACTGTGACTATTGCCTTTTACACATCTACCTCTTCTGTTCATATAATTGATCTGATCATATAACTGATCTGATCATATAATTGGGTGATCATGTGATAAGAAACAGAACTACTTTTGTAGCCCCGGAACTAGCAGATCGAGTATAAATAATTTAACACTCCACCTGTTATGGGCAAATACAGCAATGAATTTCAAATACATAGCTGAGATCATCCAACTCAACTGTTCAGAAAAGGAAACAAAGGGAGAGCAAGAAAGATGGAACTAGCATCTCAACTCACCCTAAATACCTACAAAAATATCCATCAAAGCTAAATTAAGACGCTACAAAACAGTGTTCCAACTAGGATCCTTGTATGCCGCTGAATGCCTGAGCATCAAATCTGAAAGATACATCCAAAATATTGCGAGAAAAGAAAGGAGGATTCTGAGAAGAATTCTGGGTTTCAGTCAAACAGAAGTTAGTCATACAAGCTGAAGAGCAACAAGGAGCTATACAGCAATATTGAAAAGATTTTGAGCATCATTAAGCACAGGAGAATATTAAATTGTATGGTCACTTGATGAGAATGAGTGACTGCAGACTCACAAGATGTAGGCCTATACCTACTCACAATGAGAAGCTCAAATTTACCAAGGAAAATGAATGGATTGCTAAAACTAGAAAAAACTTAATGGAGATGGATATACACAAATCTGAAATCACAGAAAGACACCTGTCGAAAGAAAATACAAAGTTTCAGTGGTTTCCTGGAGATGCTGAGGACAATTCAGGAGAGCAGGAAGTGAACAGAAGAAAAAAAATGTGCCTTCAGCAAATGAATTAAGTGTGGAGGATAAAGAAACAGAAATCATGGTGTCATCAAATGGCCATAAATCATAAATGAATAAAAAAAAATGTTGTAGGGAAATCTTCTCCAGTCTTAAAATTTTTTAGATTTTTTTTGGTACCCGGGGAAAAAGTCTTGTTTACAGCTGGGTCTATTCGTCGATAAAGGGTTGTAATACATCCCTTACACATCCTTAAAACGTTGAAATGCACCATCCCTAAACGTAATTTATAGAGCGATTGTTTCACTGATAAATTAACCGGTACTGTTGTTTAAATAGGATTGTTTTGCCTGTAAATTGCAATGTTTAGTAATATTTACAGTAAATTATACTCGTAATAATCGTAACACATCTGTCTATACAATGAACTAGGAACGCAGAACTTATAAGAATAGATAAATATTTATGTCAAGTTTAATTAACGTACATGAAAAGGTCGATTTCGCCCAAGTTAGAGCAAAATAAATAACGCAGTAGTTTTTATATTTCGGTTTACGAAAGGTTAAGGCCTATTTCCACGTGCCTAGCTTAGTTAGTTTAATAGCTTAATAGCTTATATAATAATTTAATTAGTTTAATAGCTTAATTATTAGTTTACTAGCTGCTACTACTACCAGGCCCTACTAACGCGTCGGTGACGGTTCCAACGGAGCTAGTTAATTCTTGCCGGTGCTCTGAAAACATTTATGCGAGTCGTGTAATTTTTGTACGAAGTACAACGTACTTGCAAATAGCAACGTTTCCAAACGTTCACACCGAGCTAGTTTATTAGCGCTAGTCAATCACGTGACTTTTTCTCCCCTACTAGCGCGAGTAAAATCAAACATGTCCAAAGTGCCTAGCGCGCTAGTGAATAATTAAACTAAACTAGCTGCTAATTGTTTGTTTTCACGACGCTTGTACCAGCTGCGTACTAGTACTAGCGTCGTGTAATGGCCTTTACACTTCAGTCCTAAAAATTAAAGGCAGAAGCATGATTATCTGCTAGTCTTTCATGTATCAAAAACCCTTTGTACGACAAGTAACGTGCTATTTTTTGAAATTGAATGAAGCCGAAAACTTTTAAAATCCTTATTGTTGTAATATATTATGGCTGATAGATGAAATTAATTTATAATCTAATTAATTTTTGTAACAAAATAATTTACAAGATTTTTGTAACACAACTGTAAGATTAGATCAAACATTAGAATTTATTTTGGTTTTACATCCAACTGTTTTGCAATTACTGCTAATCCAGACGAAGAAAAGGATGATAGATGAAGATGAGTGATGAAAAAATGCCAGACTTGACCGGGAATTGAACCCGGGGCCCCGGCGTAGAAGCCAGTTGCGCTAACCACTGCAGCAACGGGCCAGCCTATGAAAGATAAATAAAAAACGAATTACCTGTACGTAAGTTAACCCTGTTTTCAAAGCTAAGTCCTTCTTTTCTGATCGATTTGGGTAGGGATTTTTACGTCTACGAACCAACCAACTTTTAAGAAAACGTTTAATTTCTGGAGTAAATAATCTTTTGCTCTGTTTCTGGTCTTCTAATATTTTTCTGAAAAATTTAAAAAAAGACAAATTATTTTGTGAATTTTTATCTATGTACGGAATATTAAATATTTGGTTTAGAAAATATTTTTTAACTTTAAATAAATATTTTGAATGAACTTAAAAATAAAATAGCTTACTGAGAATCATTGCTTTAAAGTTTTACCACAGTAAATTTGGAGTGAAATAGTTTACCCCGCGTCTTCCACGGGTTAAAAAGTGGCATTACGCATTATTTTTGCAACTTTTTTTATTTCTTTTTCTTTATTCAAGAAATCTGTTAGACATAATCAGTGAATTTGATAAAAGAAAAAATTAACATGATAAAAAAACTTGTGGGGAGACACAGTCCAGTGACAGAAATCCGACGTGAATATAAAATAAGTACAGCATTTAGATCACTGCAACGGACAGTCAATTACAGTACAACGTAACTGATGAGATCCCGGCTCCATCGACGTTTTAGTCGTCTTATTGGTGGTTCGTGAGTTTCTTTATAAATTTTGTATAGAGTTTAAAGAAAACGTCATTTATGTAGGGTACGTTCAGGTTTGAGTGTAGCGTTTCATTGGTTACGTAATAAGGGGCGTTAACTATCCTTCGTAACTTAGTAAAATCTTTTTTCCTTGTTATAGCTGACAACTGTATTTTCCCCCGATGACGACTGGTTGGTACTCCTTGGCTACATAAAGCAGCCACTTAGGGAAATTGACATAGCCTACGTGACAATTCTAGGTGAAGAAATTTAACTTTTGTTTATTTGTTTGTACGAGATAATCTCAGAAACTACCCGACCGATTTTTAAAATTCTTTAACTGTTTGCAAGTTGAAGTTTTACGTAACTTTTAAATTTTGAAAGAAAATTGTGATTGGTAAAATTAAAGCATTCCTTTTTGTTTGGAGAAAGGTCATTTGGGAAGGTAATTTTTTGACCATCAATATTATTCTACCTATTATAAATATAATGTGTATTATGCAGTCAGTTTAATGCGGTTAGGTATCAGGTACAGTTAAAGTACCGCCCTACAATATGAAATAATCCTGCACCTTCTCTTTTTAAATTTGTTAAAATTGTTTACGGGACATAAATAATCAGAAATTTGTGTGCCATCTGATTTATGAATAAAAAGTTATGTAAACCTTCCAAAAATTAAAGATACAGTACAGTACCATAAATAATTGATTTTACCTCATTTTGCTTATAGTAACACATATTTATTTACGGGTCGGTTTTCTCTTCTTCCACTGGTGATTCATACTGATATCAACAAATATCTGTTTTGAGAACTAAATGGTTTTAAATGCAGCCTATAGTCGTGATTTAGGTTTCAATGTGTAAGGTTTTACATTCTCAATTTAAATTTCATTAAGAGTACCCGGAACAGAGAAAATTGAAAATTTTTACATTTCCGGTTTTTTGCTCATTATTAAAATTTAGAGTTTCTGCATCCAGTGATGTATAATTTGTTGGGGTTTTTGCAGCTTTTATCCCAAAAAAAAATTAAAAGTATTTTGAACCCTTACTTTACTTTTAAATGTTACCAGTTTGCATAAACACATCTATTTTTTTGAATGACAAACGATAAACTCATATTTTTGTTATTTTGTTCGATTTTTTTTGTTTTAAAACTTGAAGATGGCATTAGACCAGCTTTGAATGTAACATTTAAGAAATTTCCAGATTATGATCCTGGAATGTATTAGAGGTAACTATTTTACAGTAGCCTACTTATAATGTGTTTTCTTTTAGTTTTTTCTTGTTTCCCGTAAATAGCAATTTTTGACAAATAAGGAATATTTTCTCAGCCAACTGTGAATGGATTTGGATGAAATTTTTGTACAGCCTTTTATACCATAATATCAATGTGCTGAGTTAATATTGCAATAAAATAATGTTTTTCAATATTTATTTTCCACTTGAATACGAAAAAATTATGATTCTCAAAAGAGGTAATTTAAAAAAAAAATTATTTTCTTCCTAACAATAATTATATAAAGATGTTACTAATTCTGTGGGTGTAGAATAGCCTCAAAATAACCACAAAAAACTGGACGTTGTGAAGCGCAGTGAGGAGGGAATTGCTAATTGTAAAATTTGTCACTCCATCTTTTCTGCTTCTTCATGATGTTTTAGCCTAGTCTTCGACTGACCATAATAAAATAGAAATAGAACTCTCATGTGGTCTAATAAATGACAAATCTAGTGTTATATATTAAACACTACACTAACTATCAAAAATTGGCAATTGTATGTAGATTCATAAAATTACGAAAGCTTACTTACTGATGTGTTAAAATAAATGTTCATGAGTATTTTTTTGTATTCCACAAGCAATACTTAGTATGTTTTAAGTGTTATTGTCCTATGTGAATTTTAGAATTTTTTGCATTTCGAGATTAATTTTTGTAATGTTTTTATTTTGTTTTAATATAACAAAACAAAATTTTTATAATTTTATTTATTTATTTTGTTGAAGAAAACATTACACTAGTTATTACAGTTATTAAACATGGTTAGAGATTAATTATTTAACACTGAAAGTATGAGTCTTTGCCAAATTTTAAAACTATTGAGCCAAATGGTTATTACTCAGTGAAGCTTTTTCCCCACCATATTGTGCTTATGTATGACTATTGTACACGCGAATTTATTTGTCTTATTTTATTATAAAGCTTTAATATCATTACCTTAAATAAATATTATAGAATCTTTCATTGGTTTTATTGTTGCTTGTGTTGTGAAGAACGCTAAACAAAGTACTCCACAAAAAATGCATGAAATAGTTGTGGATTCTTTAATATTTTTTTTAACTGTATGTACGTATACTTTTATGTTGTAAAATTCATATTAAGGCCGGAATTTAAAAAAAAAAAACATTTTTTACCAGGAGAGCACAAGAATTATAGCAAACACGGTGCTTATCCTATCTTGTAGAGCACAAAAAATGATTACATTTTTAAGAAGATGCTTTTATACGATTTTTTAAAAAATCGTAGGAGCCGTTCTTGAGGAAATCGTAAAAACGTTAAAAATTACTGTTAAAAATAAACTACTACTTCCGGTAGACTGATTTAGACGTGTATTTCCAATGAAAACTCGATTTCGAAAAATCGACACAAAAACAATAAGCTACTTTTCTTCCTTATATAGGCTACATTAATACAAGGCACGAGAAAGTAAAAATTTGTTCTGAAGTTTACTAAAGGTATAATGTTCAGAACCTGATGATACTTCATATCATAATAATTTTAAGTTTAGTTATCAAATGTAGATTTATTAAAATCAACATTAAAAGTACCGTTAGGCAATACAAATTTTTTCCAAAAATTAAAAAGGTCAAAAGTAATTCTTCCATTTAAAACAATTAAAATTCAGTGTTAGCAACGAATTACTGCATTAAATTCTCCTTAAAATTTATCCATTTTATTAGTTAACCATAAACAGACAAAAACGTGTTTAGATAATATGTTTCTTTATAAATTAGATAAAATTGAAGTCAAAAATAACGATGGGCATAAATACAAAACTATAATAAATGACAATTAAATTTTTGAAGTACTTTCGTTATTAGTTTTTTTAATGTCCTTTGTAACTATAAATGATCACCATGCTAAGAACGGTCACTGGCATGTCAAAATAAACTGTTCTTAGAATAATTTTTAATAGCAAATAAAAATCAGTAATAAGTTTTGCAGAAATAAATAGTAACGGATGTTATCAAAAGTATTTAAGTCAGTTTTATATCTTGTAGATAAAATTTAAGTTCAGATTACCTTTTACGATATGAAAATAAATCTACTGTATTCCAGAATTTTTACCAGCAGATTTTAATTAATGTTATCGTAGTAAGTTGAAAATAAGATTTTAGTTTACTTCTGTTACTGTTTATTACTGTAATTTTGGGCTGCTGCAGCTTCGAAGAAATAAAGTCTTTCATTTTCATATTTGTAAAAAGTAAGGTTGATAACATTGAGATTTTTTGATCAATCTTGTTTTGTTAACTAATGTAATTCGTACATTACCTATGAAAATTTTAAACGTTCGAAGTTTATTATTGATCAATAATACAACTTAGATGCAAAAGAAATCATAATTAAATAGACTTACCATTTAAAAAATTAAATGATCAAATAAATTTTCTTTAACATCTTGTTCTGTAAACGCAAAACTTCAATACGTTGATAAGATGACGTAGCATGCACATCATGAGGTTCGTATGCTTTAAACTAGGCCACGCATAAGGTTAAATAATAGGAAAAGAAAATAATTCTGCTCCATATGTAATGTCACGTATGTGAATTATATGCTATTTGAAGAAACAGGTGTCGCTATCATCGCGTTGTATTTTAAATACAAAAACTTTTTTATCACTAATATATTTGAATGATAAAATTGAGATTTCGATGTTATTCTAGGTTTTTTATTATTCTAAACAAGATTTAAAAATGGCCGCCTCTGTGGCTCAGTGGGTAAAGCGCTAAACTGCGCTGCACATTGCAAAGCGGAAAGTCTCGGGTTCGATTCCCGGCTAGGTTCTGGAATTATAACCCATAAAACCTATGTATTCTGTACCGTAACCCACTGTAATCTCTAGTGACCAAAGCAGTTACTGTGAAATCAAATAACAGAACGATATTTGAAAAATAATCTGAGAACATTTAAGTTAATTTAAAAAAAAATCACCATATCGCCAAGGTTTTTTATTTTAAAATAATTTGATGAAGTGAGATTTAACATTACGACATAAATTTGAAATTACCTTATCACAATTGTACATAAAATATTTTCCGTCCTTTACCGTCTTGATTTTAATTCACTCTCCATAGAGAAAAAACTGATTTTCTTTTTGGGTAAAATCACAACTCGGTATTTCATAAAATGATTGTTTAAAATAGGATTTCTTTCATAAAAAATTTGACAGGGATGATTTTTTATATAAGTAACCGAGAATTTTTTCATTTATCACACATAAAATAATAGTTTTATAAATTTTCCCAGTTATTTAGTTTTTACCGTACTACATTGCTTATCTGGAATTTATGGGTTTAATTCCTAGATTGGGTTTAGATCCAACCAAATTATTGTATACGGTAAAAATGTTTAAAATCCAAAATAATGGCTTTTTACTGCCCTTGATGCAATTGTAAATCCTAAAAGAAAAAAAGTCTATTTCTGTTAATTTTCCTTACAAATGTCTGTTTATATTTCCTTACATATATACTATATATTATACACTACATAATATGCTTTCATATTTCTACCTCAAGCGATTTCTGTAATAAAATTACCTATAATTGAATTAAATTTTCAATTACATGTACATTTTACTTTAATTAAGATTTTGGCATGAAATTTAATTTCATATAAATCCCCATTAACTAATAGAAATAAATGGGGAGAAAACTAAAGGGGGTATAATGTTAATTAATTAATTTTGGGGATAAAAGGTAAATGAGTGAATTTCGGTATCCATTCTATAGCCTACGGCCGTGAGATTTTTGTTTAAAAGTTGGATGAATGTTTAATTTTAGGGATAAAAGGTAAGTGAGTGAATTTCGGTACTCATTCTATAGCCTACGGCCGTGAGATTTTTGTTTAAAAGTTGGATGAATAATAGGGACTGATACATTATTGTAACTTATATATGTATAAATGTTATAGTATATATTATATTTATATTTATAATTTATGTATATTTGAATTTGGCCACATTTACAGCTTGGTCATTAGCGACTACTGGTTGTTACGGAACTGGAAAAGTGGGGGTTTTGCTAGCAGTAATTTACAAACCCTAGCCGGCAATCTGATTCGAAATATTCAGATTTGTATGCTAGCGTGCTAATTTGTGGCGACCAGAGACTATTATTTGATTGTGGAGAGGTTTTATTTTAATAAACAGAAAACATTTTTTCAGACCTTAGCCGAAAACTTCAGTATAGTATTTAAGCGTTCTGTCACACTACTGCAGATGCGCCATCTTGGATTGCCTTTGATTATAACCGTGATTTTTTATGGTACATGCCATCAAAACATGGAAGGTTAATGATATACCGTATATAGTCTCTATATTATAGAGACTACATAATTACCTGTAACGACGATTTCTGAGCGTTCTTCCAGCTCTTGTTCTGTGCTGTTCTTGTTCTCCCTCATCAGAATCTTCCTCCGATCTCTGTCGTCCTATCATCTAAAAATATTAGAATAAATTAGTAAGCCCTACATAAGAACGGGTTTCTATAAAGTTTTCTATTTATTTTCCATTGCCTAACACTTTAGTTTCATGAAATGCGATCAAAATAAACTCATGTCAAACGTCAAAATTAATCAAAATTGTTTGTAAGTTCTTCGAGTTTTGAAGAAATTATATGGACTTATCTGGGATGGAAGATCATAAAGATTTAATTTTCGCTTTATTAAAATTATTCAGAGTTTGATTAACCTATGTCAAATAATCATCATGAGAAGTCGACAAAACTACTACGCTTTTACAAAAAGAGTACAATTCTCGTATATTTTTATTGCACATTCCAGTTTCTCGGTTACAATTCACGCTGGGTACTTTTTTAGTCATATAAGCCTACCATAAAACACATAACAACATACATTAAATTTTGTACTTTACTTTTATGTTTGTACATTTGGTGCATTACAAAATAAACATATGTTACTCATTACAGACAAAAAATGTATCGTTGCGCAACCAGATGGGCGTGATTATAATGTTAGTTCAGTTGCAGTAATTCCGTTCCCTTAAAATGTACTATGATTACTATCAACTTTTAAGTGTAGCTATAATTAGTGGTGTAATAATAAACTAAATCAATAATATTACTTATTTACTTAGTTTAAAGTTTGTTTTCTTTACTATGAGCTTTATTTCATCTAAAACGTGGCAAATGTTAATATATTACTGATTACTTCTACCCGATACAAGAAAAGCAGTAAGTAGAAACAACAAAATCTATAAAATTTATAAATTTTTATTGTCAATTAATTTTTCTTTTAAAAGTTGTTTCAAATACAACGTTACATAATGATCTGAAGATGCCTCTTGTACAAGATGTAGCTATAAATATGTACGGTCGATTGTTTAACAAGTTTTCAGACACACACAAATGAACTTGTTCAAAATGTATCAGTGAAACAATTCCCAAATGTTCAACTACTCAAAAAATCATGGATGGACTACAATTTACCACTTTCACTTCATAATTCTGTTATCGAAACTAAAATTTAAAAAACTTTAATCATCTAACCCGAAATTGTGTAAACCGAAGGAATGTTCAATGGAGGCCTCTTCCAAAACCACGTCAAACAAAACGTGGTATAATCTAGACTTCTTGAGGTTGTGCTAGTGTGCAATGCTTGATCAAAGACAAAAAAGTTGTTTCATAATCTACTAATTATTAACAACTGCACCTTTGTATTATAAAAGTGAATAAAAATGTGTTTTAATCAGGTATAAAAGACAATAATTTATCAGTTTCTTTTACCCTTGATTTGTTTAAACGTTAAACCGTAGTATGCTAAATGTTTAACCATTTCATAAACATGTAACCATAGATGACATATTTACAGAACCAAAACCTCAAACATCACTGAATTTTTTTTTACCAACAAAGAAAACACAATAAATCGTAATTATATTATTTAAAAGAATATGATCTTTAGTTCATAATAAACAACAATATTAAATGTATCATACTAGGCCAACTTGCCTAAATATTCTGTATTGTAAATTAAACATGTTAAACATGTACAAAGTATTACACGAATTGGCAAATTATGGATTAAGGTTAGTTTTATTTTGACAAGTCCTATACTCCCTTTTGGAGTCTCCTGAATGTTGTTAAAAAAAATAAAACATTTGAGTAATTAAACTCGTACATTCGTACTTTTGTCTTTTATTTTTTGAATAACTAAACATATAAGCATTGTTTGCAAGCAAAAGCTTCAGCAAAATTAATCAAATCAGAATCGTATGTAAATATTAATTTAATTATAATTCACATAATGCAGCGCATTTCTTAGCCCTTCAAATTTATATACTATTTAATTTAATCCTTTGTATTTCAGGGGCTTAATTCAGACCGATTTTTCCTACTTTAATACATGAATAATAGTACACAACAGCTATCAAAGATTTGTTAGGGTTGTTTTACATAGGATAGTAATTTTTATATTATATGTCAAAAAAGAAAGACTTACTTATTAAAAAAACCACTAAAATTGGAAAGTCACTTGATTTTATATTAAGCTATTTCAGTAATCAGTAAATTTGAATTGAAAATTTCGTTTCAATTATTATTTGTTCAGAAGTTCAAACAACTTATTTTATTAAAAAGTTAAGCTAACGTAAGAATTTATTATTTCAATTGCAGAATGAATTGTGTGATTGCAAATTAAATTAAATTTATTAACAATTTGTTTCTGAATTAAGTAGTGAATGGAAAATATAATTAACCATTTATTATTGAAACTGTAGGCTTTAACGTAATTTTACGATTTATAATGAATCCCAAAAATTACCTTTATTTAACAATTATTTGCAGAAACCGCTTTTTACTTGTTAGTAAATAAAAGATCTGACTAAAATTTTTATATGTAATTATCAGTTATTGTTTCTGTAAGACCTGAGTAACAGCATCTGTAAAAGCAGTGTTTACTAAAAATTAACTAAAACATCTTTATTAGTTAATTTAAGATCAACAAATACATAAGTGAATCTAGTTTGATATTATTAGTAATCTAATAAAAATTACTTTAGAAGATAACTGAAGTTATGCTACTCTGTTCATTACTGAAATATCTATACATGTATTTTTTTAAATTTTGTATCTACAAAAAATTTATAAAATTATTTTTATTGTAAGAGTAAACCATTAGTAGTAACAAAAATAAAATCACTTGTTTTTAACATAAACTAATAATTATACAACTAAATTTGTAAATAATTTATCCCCAAAATTTGTGATTGTATTGGTTCATTTCTATAACTAAATAGAACGCTATATTACAACACATTTGCTTATTTATTAAATTGTCAGATTGCATCAGTATGATAAAATAATTTTTTGTTTTCCATTTAGCCTACGGTTTAATTTGTTTTTACTTAATACAGACTTATACATTTTCTTATAAAATTACTTTATACAACATTTTTTTTACTTTCTCATTTTTTGACCTTTCCTTGTAAAAAAGGCACAATAATTTCCGAACTAGTCTATATCCGAATCATCCATTAACGGAATATAATTTAAATACAGTAAAGGTGAAACGTAGATTTAATTTCATGGATTGAATATTCAGATTTTGAATGCGTAATCGATTGCCATTTAACAAAACAAAATTTTGTGATTCTAGACATCCATTCTACTAACAATGAAATTACATAATATTTCAATACGGATGAAATTTATGAATTTCACTAACCAATTTAATCTAATTTACTATAATTAACTTATTTAAACTATTATAATTACAACCAAACTTAAATACAAATAATTTATTATGTATAAATCGTTATTTACCATCCAATAAGGAATATTAAAAAAGTTGAAAATCATAATGAAGCGGTGAACATTTTTTAAATGTTTCGAATGTTAAAATATATTATAATGTAGCCTACATTTCAAAAACTTTATTAGTAAAGAATTTAAAATTTTATTCTTCCTAATCAAATTCATAAATATTTAATACTTTTTTTTGAAAAACTTTTGGTATTCTGATTGTGGGATTATAGAACGGCGTAGATGAATCAGCTTTTTTATTAGTAAAACAGGTATTATGATTATACGTATTAGAATAAAATTGTATTTTCAAGTTAAATTTATATAAAAATTAAAATTTCAAATATGTAATTAGTTGTGTTGTTTTAATATAATAAAATAATTTGATTAATTTATAAATATTTAAATATTTATTAATTTATTTACTAATGTTTTTAATGGATTTAAAATTTTTTGATTAATTATTACACGAAATATATAAATCATAAATTTATAAAGTGTTGTTTTGAAAATGAAAACACAATAGGTGAATAATAACACGATATACCTATAGAATTTTCAAACGTTAAGTCACCAAACAGCAGGAATGGCGGCTGACATTTCATAAGTTAACAATAGATCCATGTAATTTAACTTACCTTCTTTTTGGATAAATCTTCATTAATATATTTATTATTAATCGAAAAACTATTCATTCTTGACGATGTCCTACCGTTATCTAAGAAATTTAATGCATATGCACTATGGTACATTAGAAAACATTGTGCATTTTTCTTCAACTTAAAAATAGATTCGAATAAAATTTGGACACTATGTTGACATCACTGTTACAACGTTATAAAAATAGAATTTAAATATAAAACACAGCTTATAAAATATCTAATATAAATATTATTTCTATTTGATTACCGTTATAATTTTATTTTAATAATTATTTAGTATTTAACTTGTTAAAAAAATGTTACCGAATTTTGGCATTTACTTAATAAAATGGCGACAAAATACTACCAATAAGATAGTTACCGTAACGCTAGTAGTTTTAACTAACCTCACGTAACAACAACGTATACTGATTGTTCTTTAGTCGTTTTATTTATTTTTAGTTTTTGGCATGTTAGATGATATTTACGAAAGTGAACTTCAATTGCTTCTTCATTTCGTATTAACAAGGATCGGTTTATCTTTATTTTTTAAGGAAAATTTTCTAATTAAACAAATTCATTTACTTATGTAAATAAACAAATCACTGAACTACCTCTTACTAAAATATAACTCGGTCATTAGTAATAACTATTTCTTAATTAATAATTAGTAAATTATCCAATTTTTGTCAGCGTTTTACTTATTTATTTATTTATTTATTTACTCTTGTGACATTTATTCATTTAATGTCGCAGTTTATATTTTACAGGTTAAAAATATATGCATATCTTCGTGAACTACCTGCAACTATCAATCAGATTTTTGTATTTTTTTTAAACCGAACAGATTTTTTTAGAATAAATACGTGTAAATATTTAATATTTTATTAAATTCGCTTGTGAATTGTGTGTTTAAAAATCTGTTATACTTTTCGTCATTAATTTCCTTAAAAGTCTAATTATATACAAACGATATTCTTATGTTTTAGATGATAAATTGTGGTTAAACAAATTAATCGCATTCGAATCTTTGGCTGTAAAATTAAAGATTTTATAGCATTATAATTACAATTAGAAGAAAATTTTTAGTATTTTTATTTGTATGAAAATTAATATTTTTTCTAGGGTGGATGGGAAAGTAGTCTATTCATCAATATTGCGTTAAAAAATCATAAAAATGTTCACTCAACTACAAATTTAATCTAATCCGAAATTATTTCTTTGTATTAGTTCATAAATCGGTCGAAATGAGGTATTAATAAAAAAATAGTGTAATTCTAATAGGGGTTTTATTTACTATTTAGAAAAAAATACTAAAATTTTGTAGGTATTTACAAAAATTTTGATGTACCTACGAGTAAATGTCTTTTGATATCTTGAGAGAGGAATATTTCAACGACAAACCATAAGACCATTCCCGTACTTCAACAATCCTTATCTACCATTTTTTTATACTCTATTAGTATATTGTGTAGAAATTCTGGCAGTGAGAGTACCTGTGCTTTGCGTTTGTGTGTAGCCTACATGTATTTTAGAGGAAAAACTCATTTAATTTTCTTATCGTGTTAAGGACATTAATTTTAAAGCCACAATGTGTTATCAATTATTTTTTAAAATTTCAGTTTGAAATTTTATTATTTTTTATTAAACAGTAATAAAATATAATTATTTGTAAGCTCAAGGATTCGTTTTGCGCGTAATTTACATATTTTAAAGATAACGATTTATCAAAACATTCTCTGAAATTTATACCAGTTGTTAATATTTCAAAAGACAATTTTTCATTTCTAAGAAATTTTGAAACATTTGAAAAAAGACTATTTTTTAAATAAGTTGAGACTAAGAAATTCAATTTTTTACATGTAAAGTGAAAAGCCAGTTTCTATTTTTATAAAATAAAAACAAAAATATTTTATTTTAAAATAAGAGCTATGAGACATATATTAGTATTTGTCTGTAATATATCTACAAGTGAATCGTTGAAATGTACACACTAGAGTGAGTTGTCGTTATGACTATTTTATGAACAGATGTAAGGAAAATATTTCCAGTAATATCCATTTGGTTATAAACCAAATGTTTAACACTAGGAAAAATATTAATAATTTTGAAAGAAAAAATAAAGAATCTACAAGAAAATAAATATTACTTAATACAAATTTAAAACATT
Source organism: Catonia carolina (assembly GCA_035578175.1). Classification (NCBI taxonomy): domain Eukaryota; kingdom Metazoa; phylum Arthropoda; class Insecta; order Hemiptera; family Achilidae; genus Catonia; species Catonia carolina. The sequence continues at coordinate 115,850,014 of JAQMRL010000002.1, read as the reverse complement.
AGTTTTTGAAGAAGAGCTATCAAAAACGTTTTGTGGTAGTACATTGATATTTATTTTAAGAAAGTTAAAATATAAGAACTTAACTAATAACTGATGTGTACGTACCTGTCATGAATCTTAAGAGGAACTGTTCCAGACAAGACAGAGACTATTTCAGTAATCGTCTCCCGCTAAGATCCTACTACTTTTTTAAAATATATCTCGAAGTGTTTTGTTAAAAAATTAGAACTTCTTATAAATTATAATTGCTAACGTACCAGGTGGCATTTATGCTAAATCTGCTCCAAAAATAGTTTCTTTTTCATCGCGGTAGATCATATAAAAAATACAGGCCTACTTATGCTGTACATTCTTTAAATTAAAATTAAAATCCTGAACTACAAGAAATTTAATTTTTCGTTACCCAACTATATTTATTATGCTTTTAATTTAAGTAAATAGACCTAAAGGATTATTATAAGTAGGTTAAGTTGTGAAATAACTTTTTTGAAATAGGTTTCCAGTGTAGCCTACACCCAACATTTTCAAGAAATAGTTAAAGAACACATTTTTTGTTTTATTTTTTAGTTTATTTAAAGTCGCATTAACAGTTTGGTTAGTAACGACTATGGTGGGTTATGTAACTGTAACAGTGGGTTTTGACTTGTGAAAAGTTCCTGACCTTAGCCGGGAATCAAACCCGGGACCTTAGCGTTGTAGGCTAGCGCGCTAACCTCTGCACTACGAAGGCGGCCAGGACATTTTTTGTAAGTTTATTTTATTCAAAGTCGTGTCAACATCCTGGTCATTAGCGACTACTTAAGGAACTGTGAAATTGAACATGTAATACAATAATTCCAGACCCTGGCCGGGAATCAAACCTGGGACATCCGCTTCGCAACGTATCACGCTAATCACTGGAAGACATATATTTATCATTCTTATTCTATTTAATTCTATTTTTATAACCTGATACCAAAACATATAACAGAACAGAATGAAATTAAATTTAAGAATGAAATGCGGAAATGAATAATTAACGTCGGAAGGGACAACATGGAAGTGGTGCTAGGTAAAGCACAAAGTTAACTGTGAGCTCACTTACCATATTTTTTGTGGTAAATAGATTAAAAAAATTAGTGAAATGGTTTTTACATATCCTGGCACATGGTTTATTAACCATAGTTGGATATGTCAATTTCCACCGCCTTGGTTATTGGAATGGTTATGGTGATTGGATTGGAAGAGTGTTAAAACTAATATAAAATGTTAAAATCGCATTTTTTTGGAAATAAAGTATTATTTTTATTATTATTCTATTAACTTCCTAAAAGTAAATTTAATCTTGTGTGTACGTAGCTGAAAATTTGAATTTTCTGATACTGACATAGGTTTCATGTGGAGTTATATTGATTTTTTAATGTAATGAAATAAAAGTGACTACTCTTACCTAAAATTTAAAATACGTATTTAACAAGAAAGGTATATTTCGGGCTGCCCCTGTAGCGCAGTGGTTAAGCACTGGAAATTTCAGATGTTTTGATAAATTGTTATCTTTAAAATTTGTAAATTATGTGCAAAAACGAATCCTTGAGCTTACAATTAATTATATTTTATCACCGTTTAATAAAAAATAATTAATAAAATTTTCAAACTGAAATTTTCAAAAATAATTAACACATTGTGGCTTTAAAATTGAATTATGGAAATTGAAAATTGAAATCGTGTCAACTCGATAAGAAAATTAAATGAGTTTTTCCTCTAAAATACATGGATGCCTACACACTAGCGCAGAAGCACAGGTACAGTCACTCCCAGAATTTCCACATCATATACTAATAGAGTATAAAAAAAGATGGTAGATCAGGATTTTTGAAGTACGGGAATGGTCTTATGGTTTGTCGTTGAAATATTCCTCTCTCAAGACATCAAAAGACATTTACTCGTATATCAAAATTTTTGTAAATACCTACAAAATTTTAGTATATTTTCTTATCTTTAAAATCTACCGATGTCCGTAACTTCATGAAGTCGCTAATGACTAAGATTTTGATATGACTTTAATATAGTTTGATTGAATCATTTATTGAATACACTAGTGTAATAAACAAATTAATACTACTGATTGTGAATAATCTATGGGTTTGGTTGTAAAACATCTAATTGAAGGCAGTCGACTCATTTGTGGTGATAAGCAACGGAATTTAGGCTAAGACTGTACACTTTAGGATAGGGAAGTGGCAGTATTATCCCTACGAAATGGTGGGGGCAGATTCAAGAGTCATATGAGATAGTACCACCTATAGGCTACTAGCTATTGAATGCATTATTTCGATTGTAATTAGGCCAGGACCAAGTTGCAAAAAGAATTTACTATAAATCTACAGAATTATAATTTTATAATATAATATTTATGAGGGTTGTTTCCGTGAACAATAGTAAAGGCCAGCCTTCCTTAGTTTACTCCTACTGTCAACAAAAAATGACGTCACTGAGCATGCGCATTACTTAAAAATGTGTACACGCTGATTAAAAAGTAACTACAAAATACTTTAAAAAGTATTTTAGTATTTTTATAAATAAAACTGTTCAATCATATCGACTGTTCAATCATATCATGACTGATGTTTTAAGCACTGAACAATAAATTTATAAAAACGATGTTCCATTCTTTTTCGTAAATATACGCGGTTACAAGTTATACGTACGTATTACCTCAGATCTGTATGGCGAAACAAGAGAACTTTAGAAAAAACATTTTGATTTGAATGATCTGTTATCTAGTATTAGTATAGTCCACTCATTATTTCACAATTGAATTTGATGATGACTAATCCAAACCCATAAATCTCACGCCACATTTTTGACAAAGAAAATGTTATCGTTTTAATATGCTAACAGTTTGCTTCTTACATCGTATTGTCTCGCATCATTCTTACGTGCGTTATAATTTATTTTCAATAAGAAATTTAGTGTTATAGTATTTGATTCTTCATTTCTATTTGTGCGAGTTACTATTATTGTACTTATAATTCATGAAAAAAAGAACAAAGTTAAAGTCGTGAACCCTAGTGTACACCCTGTAGTGGCTGGCTTTGGTTTGTTGGCAGAAGGAGCAAACTAAGAACGGCTGAACTATAGTAGCGTTCTAGAGTTCAAAGCGGAGGAGAGCTGGAAGTTAAACGCTCAGTTTGCCGAGAAGGTGATTGAGAGACTGCAGAGGGAGGAGACATCCAGAGACCGGCAGGATCGCTCTATCCCATCCTACATGAATCCTGTCCCAGTTACATAAAAAGAAAATGATTTCCTGATTTGGTGATCAAAGAAATGAATGTAAGTGAGAGAGGAGTGGTTGTTGGTGATGGTGAAGGGGGATTAGGCTATGATTCCCCTTCCACGCCTCTCTGACAGTGTGCTGAATTTCAACCCTACATTTTCCTTGCAGTATTAACTGTATTAACTGTTTCGAGGGATGTAGAGGATTTTTGCAATTGTCGGATCGGCCATGGATGCAATTGTCGGAAAGTGGCCAAGCGGTGAATTTTTGGTTGGTAAGCGGTTTCAGCCTCCTTGGAACTAGACAAGGACGCTTCAGTTGAGTCTAACACTACGTTCCCATTGTGGAGGAGTGAACATGAGTTTTTCTCGCCGCATCAAATACAAAAAAACTTCAAAACGGTAGGTTCAAGATTCCTGACGGCTAGTCAGGAAATTTTAATACGTTAAAAACCGGTTAAATCAGTAGCAACAAAGTATTTGATACTTTAAATTTTCTTTAACTATAAACTAAAATTAAAACTTAAAAAATGAATTCAAAAGAATTTATAAAACTCTTGAACAAAAACAGAATACTTTATTATTTATAGAAGTATTTACGAACGTTAAAATTTTATAAACCTAATTTGGTTAAACAAAAATTAAATAAATTTTCATTTTGAAAAATTCTTTTGGAGGGAGGACTTTACAATCCTCATTAAAAATAATACGCACTAGGCATCAGACACCAGCTTCTAACTCAGTAGTCTGCTATTTTATGAAAATGTAATGTTCATCTTCTCTAAGGTCGTCCAAGGTCGTTTATACGTGGTCCGGTTAGCTTGAAAGTAAACACGTGTTAGGGTGTCAGATCATCTAGCATCCTCATCAAATGACTACACCACTTAGTCCGTATTTTTGAATAGTTGATATCAATTAAATTTAGTTGAATCAAATAGTTGGTCAATTTTTAAATAGTTGGCACCTTATATCTTCATTTCGTTTATGGTTAAGCAAACGATATCCTGCTAAAGGTCTGAACAACTTCATCTCAGCAGCCCTTAGATATCTGCTGAGCAGTCAGGGTCCGACTCTCACAACCATACGGTAAAACTGGTAGATCCAGGGTATGATAAATTTTAAAACGGTCTCTTTCCATACTTTACCGACAAAGTGTATAACCTTTGAAACTTCTCCGATTTGATTTCCGTATCTTGGGATTGCATATAACATACATTACATCATAAGTAAATAAATGAATGCACCTGATGTAATCAGAGACGACATTAACCTAAGCGGGGCAAATCTTTTTTTGTGGGGCCTTTCTGGGAGAGATGAAATACTCCTTCCTTTATCACTGTTTTAGGTCATCAAGGGTGAGACCTAGGCCCCTAAGGCCGGAAGTGTCAAAAATACATATTTTTCCGTAAACTCCGTATTTTATTAAGTTAAACACAGGTTGACTTAATAAAAATAAATAGTAATTAATAAATTTTGTTATATTTAATTTTTTAAATTCCCGTCCGCATTAATCGACTGTAAAACAAGCTGAGTCTGGATTAGTGGGATTCTACTTTAATATTAGTATTTGTATCAGAGAACTTACAATCATCCAAGTTTTATCGTTATTTTTCACCGATACTTTTTATGTTTAAACTTGAATTTCAAATGGGACACGCAGTTAAATGTATGTTTATGGTATTTTGGTCAGGTGGTTACTTTACCAAGACGTTAGTCCAAAACGTGTTGCTTAACTTGTTAAAGTTAAAACAGAGTTATAGTATTATTTTGTAATCTTTAAATTTTTGCGAGCGCGGGGTCACCGGAAGTGAGAGGTCCATGGTGGTTGCAGTGCTCACCCCTGCCTAACTAACGCCAGTTCTGGTTGTAAGGGTGTGTCATTCAGAGCTTCTTTGTTTCTGAGATGATCAATACCTCTGAAACACATCACCATTGTTTTCTCCAAAGAAATCAGGAGGTTGTATCATTCAGCAGTTAAACTAAATGTATATAGTTGTTTAGTTGTTTAGGTTTTCAGCCGAAAGGCTGGTTTGAACCTCAACGCTTTACTACGTAAAACGAGGATTGAGGTGGTTTACAATATCTTCCACACTGAGTGGAAAAGTATGCTTATCGACATGCCAGGCCCTTTGAAAAGCATCTACATTCCACCCTGCAAATATCACCTTCACTTCATTCACCACAGGGTCTGCCTACATAATGAAATTCATTACTTTCAGAGAAGATAACTTTCTAGTGTCTATTACACCTCTACCTCTTCTGTTCTTAAATGCTTCAGTCATACAACTGGCTAACCATGTGATAAGAAACAACTACTTTTTGTCGCCCTGAACCTAGAAGATTGAGAGCAAATAATTTATCACTCCACCTGCCTGTTTTGGACATGAAATGAAATATAAAATAACCTTCGAAAATCATCCTCAAATTCCGCAAACAACACCAAATCATTATCAAAAACCAAAATTTTTTTAAGGTGTCGTACTCACAAACCCTTTTTGTTGCATACAACTTTTTCATTCCACAATGATAGCGTCAAGATACAAATTGAATAAAATTGATGACAGAGGGCATCTCTGTCGAACACTTTGCGACATATTCCATTCATTGTTGTTATTTATCATCTGTGGAAGAATACATACTCTGTATTATTCTAATTAAATGCAAAGGTACCCCTTTTACCATCACCACCCTCTACAAACGAGTTCAGTGTACTTTATGAAAGGATTTCTGTATGTATACAAATACCATAAATGTTGATACATTAAATTCTCTGTTAAAATTTATCTATTGTAAAGTTAAACAGTTACTATAACTTTACTGTAAAGAAGTTCCAAGCTTTATGGTGTTTCATAGATTTCATATCATGCAGAACTGTTTTCAGTTAAATAACTTCTCTTAAAGATTTTGTTTAAAAGACAAGTTTATCCCTACTTCCATAAAAATCATAAAAATGAATTTCATGTTACCACAGAAACAGTATTTGTCATCATCAGTAATTAGCTCACAATAATTTATACATTAATTAAATATAGATTTTTAAATTAATAATTCAATAAAACGAAATTTTTTTAACAACAAAACTTTTCTATATACGTACTTCTTGCAATTGCAATTATTGTATATATTAATGGGCATTGATGAAATAAATCAGTTTTCTTTTTTGTTTGATAAAAATGTAAAAGGTAACCTACCGTTTGTTGTAGGAACATCCACAAGTAAAAGCCATAATGTTATTGTAAAAGTTCAAGAAGCTAAGGCAGTTGTAAAACAATTAAATATGCAATATGACGATGAACACTTTAATTATTGCCGCATTCACAGAAGATTACCAGTAAGATCTGATACAGGTTTGTTTAAAATCAATCATTTGAATTGGTTAACATAAAAAGTCTTAATCACTGACTTACAGTTATCAGGAAACACAACAGGTTCCAATTACAAACTGAGAACCCACCGATATAGTTCTTACATTGTGGAAGACACAAGTCTGTGTTGTTTTCTCATCTAATTTAGGAGAACTGTGATCCATTTTATACAAAAAAGTATACAATATAAATCATTTCACAATACTTTCTGTTAGACAAATTGATGTCTTTTGCTATGGAATGTAGTTTAAGATCTAAATACCCTTTTCCTACAATTTACTCAAAATAACCAAAATCTGGCTGAGATCCTTCTTGTATCGTAAAAAGTTTTAGGATGGTCTATGTAATAACGTGGTTTCATAAATTTGTTAAGAAATATTTTGTCAGCAAAAATTTTTACAAATATTTTAAAACCACTAAATATTGAGAAATTTAAAAATATTTTTTCATAGAAAAATACCTAACCCACTTGGTTGGTCTAGTGGTAAAGTTATCATCGTAAGTAAGAAGCTACAGCTGATTTTTGGAGGTAAAGGATCCATGGTTCAAACCCTATTAAAGGTAGTTTACTTACATACGGATTTTAATACTAGACATTGGTTACTGTTGTACTTTGATAGTTGGGATTCAATTAATAATATTCTCTCAGGAAAGGTCGTCTTGAGTCTGTTTAAGACTACACCTCATTGATATGTCATATATATCATCTTCATTTCATTGGGTCATGTGGATTGCTTATTGTTCTTAAATTGAACTGATTGCAATGTACACTCATCAGAGGTTAAAAAAAAGAAAGGTACCAACCTAAATGTCTTCCAGAAAATGTAAAATAAAATAGTTTTGCATTATGTGTAAATCTTTCACTAATTACTATCATGAATAAATCATCTGTTAGAAATAATTTGTACTGTATTATGTAATTAATTATTATTCTGTCAATTCAATGTTTTCTGTTGGTAGTATATGGGGTTGTGTGTAAAACTGAGGGAAAAAGGAAGTGCATTGCGATTTTTTTTTGTTTAACGTCTGATTGTTTTGCAATGACTGCTAGTGCAGATGGTGAAGGATGATAGATGAAGATGAGTGATGAAAAAAGCCAGACCTCACTGGAATCAAACCCAAGACCCCGGCATAGAAGCCAGTTGCACTAACAACTACGTCAACAGGCTGGCCAATGGGGTTGTGGTGCGGCCTTCTACTTTTTCTACTTTTTAATCAAGAAAAATTCTGGGAACAGATGTTTTTAATAAGGTTTGGCATATTTAATGCAATAAATCCAACTTAAAACTGTATAAAATGCAACAATCTAGAAACACCTCAACTCCCAGAACTGTTGTAGTCATGCTTCCTGCTTGCTGTTTGAAGGCTTAAAGAATAATCATTTATTTTCATTACAACAATATTTTTCTGGTGTTAAAATACCCCTGGAGTAGGGTAGTCAAGCTTCCCTTAAATCCAGCCCTGGCTGCATATAAAATGATGTTTTTGAAGAATCATATTTAATTCATTACAACTAGATGTATTCTCTAGTTCTTATAAAAATAGGCTAATTTATATCTATGAACTTTGTTGAAATAACATGGTAACTTTTTTCTATTTAAATAATTTGAGATTCGCGGATGAAGTTGCTACGTAACCTTTTTTCAAACCCATAGTTTTGTGATTGTTAAAGGTATTAACGTACGTTTATATTTAGATGACATAGAATATCCTGTCTCTACAGTTTCATACAATACTGTGTATGAAGGGGCTTTCCATACTGCTGAGTTTTATGTCTTGAAGTGAATAAAGATGTTAAGATTACTTGACTTAGAAGATACTTAGTGGATCAAGCTGTCATAGCATAATAAGTTAGAAGAAAAGTGATTTTGAAGAGTATTATTGAAAAGTAAAGTTGGAAGATTTATTAATGCATTATATACCTAGATTTTAATGAAGATATTAAGGTACCAATATGAAAGAAATCAGTCAATTCATTCACAAAAATATGGGTCCCTTAGAACTTAAATCACACTTTTCTAAAAACTTTCTGAATTATTCAAATAAATTACTTCCTTTCTCATATTTTTGTTCATTACACAGTCCAGTCTTGTTCAAAATTTGACTCTATGTTGCTAATCTGGCCAGCTCAGATGTTACTACGTTTATGTAGTGGGCAGCGCAATACTGGCTTTGATGCTAGAAGTCCTACATTTGATTTCTAGTGAGGTCTGTCATTTGCTATCATTTATTTTCCTCTGTCATCATCTACATTAGTGTTGATGTGGAAAAAATTGGACGTAAACAATTATTAAACCTAACTTTAGTAAACGAACATAACTTTCTAACTTCCTGTTATTCAATATTCTGTTTGTTCTCTGTTAAAATATATAGGACACTCTTTATTTTATGACACATAATAAGAAATTGGAACCATAATTTTTAGTTATTTTATGACACTTAATAAAAAATTGGAACCATAATTTTTAGAAATATTAGCTGTAATATTCTACGTAGAATAAATTAATATAATGTTATCTGCTGTTAATATAATGTTCATTATGAAAATATTCATGTTACATGACACAGGAAGTAGCTGTTCATGGAAATAATATGAGAAGCTACTATTTACCTGATAATAACAGTTCATTAAATCTGTGGAAAGGACATCACCAAATTTATGAGCAGCTATTAGTATTATTGATTTATTGTTTATCAGCTGTGCTTAGTCAAACATTAACAAAAATGAGATAATTAAACAAATATTTTAATTTTTGTTTAGAGTTTATTATTAAGATGGTATTCAGATAATATTTATTGAGCTTAATGCAACATATTAAGCTGTAGATGCTAAGATGAGAATTAGAAATAAATTTAAGGTAATTCTTTTTTCATACACTTGCATGAGTCAAAATCATTAAATTTATTTTTTGTTTCATTTTATAGGTATTGCCATTTTTGCATTTCCAATGGCTCTCTATCCATCCAACCACCATTCTGCAGACCTCCACTGGTCATAACCTCCATTACTCCTCTCATTCATTAGTTTTCTGGTTGTCCAGTTTTCCTTCTTTCCCTTAGGGTCCAGTTTCGTATTCTGCTGGGCCACCACCTGTTTTCTTTCATGCAACACAGGTGTCCAAATCAAAACAGTCTTTTTATATTTCATCTTATACACTGCCCTCCTAGCTTTTACCAGACTAGATCATTCCTCTTTTTACCTGACAACTTCTTCTCAAGAAGTCCATCTGTACAGCTGCGTTCATCCTCTAACTCTTTTTGGCCGGTTCGTTGGCATAGTGGTTAGCACAACTGGCTTCTACGCCGGAGTCCCAGGTTTAATTCCTGGTCAAGTCTGGCATTTTTTCATCACTCATTTTCATCTATCATTCTTCTCACCACCTTCATTATCAGTTATTGCAAAATAGTCGGACATAAAACAAAACAAAAATTAAACCATTTTTCTGCCAGTTCCCACATTTCTGCCCCATACACCAGTTGTTGTATTGCTCTCCCAACTCTCTTCTTTTTCTGAAATGAATTTACTTTGATCATGATACTAAATTTAGCATCTGTGTCACTGCCCTTCTTTGTACTGCTATTCTCATTATTTCCCTTTGCCAGTTCTCGTTTTTACTCAACAGTATACCAAAATACTTATACTCCTATCAAACTTTTATCCTATTTCCTCCTATTTGCAGAGCTCATGAAAACTCCAGTCAGAAGTCTTTCAGTAGTTAACTTAAGGCCTAATATTTTAGACACTGTCATTAATTGATGACTATGAATTTGATTTTCATCTAGTAGTAGACAAAGACAAGCCAAAAAGATAAGATTGTAATAGTTTTATAGCTGTTTTTTTGTTTGTTTTATGACTGACTGTTTCGAAAGTTACTGCTATTGCAGATGGTGAAAGGGGATAGGTAGAGATGAGTGATGGAAAACTGTCTGACATAACTGGGAATTGAACCTCAGACCCCTGGCATAGAAGCCAGTTGCAGTCACCACTACATCATGTGGTGGTCTTCAAAGCTGTTATCATATCTTTTATAAAAATGTAAATTTGCAGAAAAAAATATTATACTAACCAAGAATTAATGAAGCACTTTACCGATTCTATTTTTTATTAATTTTCAGATATTTATACAAGAAAGTTTAAACCATTTAAGAATTTAAAACGCAATAAAAGTATCAATTTCAGTGTAGTTCCATTTGTTGTTGGAACGTCAACAAGTCGCTCCCATAATCTTGGTGTAAAAGTGCAACAAGCAATTTCATTTGTTAAAATGACAAATGCTCATTCATTGTCAAACCAATACTATTAATTTCAAAGGAGAGAAATTAATGTAATAGTACAGGTACCAAAAATAAATTAAAGTTAAGTATAAGTAATGCTGCAGATAATTTAATCTGTGATTGTATTGTAAGGTACTTGAGTTAATACATACATTAGTAAATGATTTCTCCAATCTTTGTGTAGAAAAGTTTTCTTAGCACTGAGTAGATACATGTTTCTCCTCTTCTGTTAAGTAATGGAGTAGAATTACACAGACAGATAAGAAAAATGTAACTGATTATCTCCTTTTGTAAAGTATAACTGTTTTACTTAACAAATTATAATAGTAAATAAAAAGTGGCCTCAAAAGACTTGAGACTTACTTAGGTGAAGAGTTTCAAAGATTTCTATTGCATTTTTGTTCTTTATTAATAAAATGAAATAATGAAATAGAGATTTGATTATGCTATATACTTTTCAAAAAATTGATTTTATTTAGACAAAATATATACTTTTTGCCGCTTTTAAGTGGGTTGTCAGCATGAATTCTAGAACAACTATTGTACACAATGGTTTAATATCTAGCTATTATCAGCTGGTCACTGCACCAAGTCACTCAGTTAGATAGGAAACTTAAAAAATGTAAATAACTAGTTTATTGACTAAATAAAGTACCCAATGAGACAGTCTTGTAGAGAATGGAACTGAAAAGGAGCTTGTTTACACCATTCAAAAAAGGAAAATGGAATATCTGGGTCACATTATACATGAACCAAGATATGAAATGCTTTGCTTGATAATAAAAGTCAAAATTCAGGGGAAGAGAGATGTGGGAAGAAGAAGAAGAATTTCTTAGTTGAAAATCTTCGCGACTGGTTTTGTTTTACCTCAGCGGAGCTGTTCAGAGCTGCGGTGTCCAAGGTCTGGAATAGCCATCATGATTAACAACCTCCGGTCAGAGATGGCATGATAAGAAGAAGAAGCTTACTGACTGGACCAACTAACAGATCAAAAAGAGAATTAAAAAAAAATTATTTTAACTGAGTCAAACAAGGCTGTCAAGTTTTATTTCTAAAATTTATTTCTGCAAGATAGTAGAGAAAATTTTCTGGCTAATACAATTTTTATAGCAATTTCTATGACGTTTTATGATGAATATCTGAAATTTAAATGAATTTCTTTTATTTTCAGGACAGTTTCAAAAATTAAAAATGTGGCTGAATTGATAAAATAAAAGAAGTATTTAAATAATTCAATGAAATGTTTATAAAAGTGGAAGATCAAAGTATTTTAAAATATGAGTACTTCAAAGCAGAATTCACCTACAGTTACAGAACGAACTGTGTTGTTTCTCTTGAAATCAGAGAAAAATATTAATTATTGTTTTTATTGACAAAATATCTATTGTCATTTGAAAACATTTAAATTAAATAATATTCAAATAAAATTCAGTGTATTTTATTTGTCAATAATAGCTAGGTTACAAACAAGATAAAGAAATCTTCCTTATTTAAAAAAATTCTTAATTGCCTCTCTATCATTGTTAAAAATAGCAGACTTAAATGAACTGCTGATGCAGAAAATTGTAATGGTTTATTAGGAAATCTATGTATAAGTTCCTGAAATAATGTATTTCTTTAATAAAATTAATGGGCAGTTTAAAAACGATTAGAAGAAATGTTACACACTTTGATGGAACAAAATATTGCTGTGTATGGAGGCCAAAAGTTTACAATGTGTTTAATCAGGTGAGACTAAAGTGAATCAGAATAATGAATGCACTCAACTGAAAATAACAAATTCTGCTGAAAGTGAAGCACTAAATTTTCATCGTTAAATATTGTGTTAAATTATAAATATTAATAGTGTTCAGTGTTGTAAGTGGATATTTAGGGCTATCTGAAAAAAATGTTTATAATGTAGTGAATCAATTCAATTGCTTAGAAACCCTCCCACAAAGTAAGATGATCTAATTTGAAGGTATTAATTTGCTTAAAATTCAAAAAGGGGGGGTACCTTTCTATGCATTATGCTGTAGGTAATAATTTTATGATTACTGCACCTACGTACTATTGTTATTTGTGTGTTTTTTTTATTGTGTAATATTATTTCGACTTCAGTTTTATTTGATATGTCTAAAAGGGAGTATATTCTCTTTTAGAACTGGAAGCAGTTTTTGAGAAAAATAATGTGAAACTATTTCTTTGAAGTCAACCAACTCCATAATACCTCTACTGAAATATGTAACTAAAATTTAAATAATTAATTAGGCACCCAAACCAGATTGGATAGTTAAAACCACTTAAAATTTACCAAATCATCCATGAGGGGATCAGAAAGGAGTAAGACAGAGAAAAACAAAAACTGTTACCCATTTCCAATTAGCAGTACTCATGATTCAGCATCTAATTTAAAAGAAATAAAACAGAAAAACCATTTCTACTTTACATGACCATCTGGGCAAAACAAGAGAAACCTGATTAATTTATCATAATCGAAAGTTTTAATAATTTTGCATTTTTCTTAGTGAAAACTATACTATTTTTAGTCCTATTCCCCTTCAAATAATTAATTATTCTTCAACAATAAAAAATGCTACAGTGCTACCACTATTGATGACTTTTTTCGAAGGATTTAAAATTAGGAAACTTGTGAAAGCTAGTCTGAAATTAATTTAGAACCATCTACTTAAATGCTTACAAACAAGAGTGTAACTGAGCTAAATGGGTTAAATAAACTTGTTTAAGATAACCACTTATTTTTTTACAATTTTATTTTCTAACATGGTTTTATTACCATTGATATAATTTTTCTAAATTTAATTGTATTGTTCGTGCTTCTTGAGAAATTGAAATGTAAGTATAGTTTGAACTAGTAAAATTTTAGTCTACTTTCACAAACGTTAGTTTTTTAACAAGGGAAATAATAGGTTGACATTCTCCTATGGAAGTTAATCTTCATATCGTACAAAGGTCTCTTTTTTAACTTCTGTTTTTAAAATTTGTGTATTAACAAAATAGTCCTCAAAGTTGTTTGAAGAAATGCTTGGCAATTTATACAGAAGTATCTCAACTATTCTACAAGACAGCATTCAATAACGAATTTATCCTCAATGAAACTTGAAATTAAACTATAGAACCATAAATTGGTCTATAAATAGCCCGATAGTATTTAATATCAGGACCGATGATCATCATGATGGTAAAGATAACTTTTTATCAAACTTTTGAAGATAGTAATTTTGTTGAACATAGTTCAATGTTTCCTCAGTAGAGTGCGCGAGCGTACACAACGCCTCCATTCATTATCGACTTTCATAGTAGTAAAATATATTCTCTTTGGCGTAGTTGTAGACAGCGTGTTGCGATAATATGTTCTGTGTTGGCGGCGTTTCTTTTTTTATAATTCAAATTTAATGGTTTTATAAGTTATCTGAAAATTCTAGTTAACAATACTATTTGCTTGATTGACATCATAGGCGTGTTATTATTCATTGTTAAATATTTAATTAAATAATTGGTTAAAACATGCATTACTTTTTAGGTTAAGTTATTGATTTATGTGCATGAATATTGTGGAGGTTAAGTTCGAACACGTTAGTTAAATCATTTTAGCAAATTCGTTATTCTAAGAATAATTGCCGACGTAACTGTGTGTTTATTAAATATTTCAGGATTATTTTTTAACATTGTGATAATTTTTCTGATTAAGATTATCTCTGATCCGGATAAGTTACAGAGTAATTTTAATTTTTAACCGGCATTTTTCTTCTTACACGTGGTATTTACAAAAACATACGCGTAAAATATATTCTGTACTGTTCGTCAATTTCGATTTGTTTTCCAGTGGGTTGTTAAAGGAAATTCATTATTTATGTGAATTGAAGCCCTGACGTAAGGTTTTATAAAGTTTAAAGAAAGAAATTGTCGTTTGCAGTGCTATGCGGTTGAATAAACTGTTGAATAATCATAAGACTGTGACTTGGACAATTGAATATTTTTGTCCTGAAATAATGTGCTTTGAAATTTTTGTGCCTCAACGAATTTGTAGTTCTTTATATTACAAAAGTACCAAAGTTTTTTATTGTTAATATTTCAGGATACTGTGTTAGCTGTCACAGGCTGAATTTTTTATAACATTGAGACTTCATCATTCAAATTCGTTGATCTAATTTTGGTATACTTCGGTTAAACTTTTGGTATATTTTGGTATTTCGATTAGGCGGTTATGCATAAAAAACAACAACAGAATTTAACTAATTTTTCACTGATTTTATTGTTTTTACCTTATTTAACAACATATTAGAAACGCATGTTCTAAACTGATATCCATAATTAGATTTTCCAATTATTTTCGTAATGTGTATCTATAATTTATAAAATTATATAAATTTAGGCCTATTTGTGCAATGGTTGACTGCAAAAGGATGCGAACTGACATTTACCCTCCCTCGTTTCAATTATGTATCGAGTGTCGAGTTTAAATTAAATTTTTAAATGCCGGATAAATAAAGTATGCATGTTTAGGTAACAGATTAAATTCATAATTGATACAGCTTACTGTTGCGTTGGTGTACGTTCGTCTACGAGTGCGCATGCTCCGTAAGTGAACGTCTCTCTGTTCGGTACACTGAAAGGTACCACGTACAGGAGCACTTGTAGCTCTTGTGATCAGAATGGTATCTGAACAAGAAGGCGGGAAAGTTGTACTTCGCCGAAAAATCACCCTCTTAAATGGGGTCGCTATTATAATCGGAAGTATTATTGGTTCGGGTATATTTGTTTCGCCGACCGGTGTTTTTATTTATACTCAATCCGTCGGTTCTTCTCTTATCGTATGGGCTCTATCTGGACTTTTTTCAACTATTGGTGCGTTGTGTTTCGCCGAACTTGGTACCAGTATTACTAGATCTGGTGGTGATTACGCGTATATTCTTGAAGCGTTCGGTGATCTTCCTGCTTTTCTGTATTTATGGGTTGTGTTACTTGTCATTAGACCTACAACACAAGCAATTGTTGCCCTAACATTTGCCCAGTACGCCGCAAAACCTTTCTTTCCTGATTGCAATCCTCCGTCCACCGCTGTTTCTTTGTTAGCTGCTGTTTGTCTATGTAAGTAGAAATGAAAATTTATTTTTTATTACTTATTAATGTTACGTTCTATTTTTATTTATTGTGTTGTATATTTGTTCTGTCATTTGTTTTCCAATAGCCTGATTAACTTTATTTTCTGAATGGAAAATACATTTTGGATTGTAAAAATATATGCATTGTAGAGGAACTGTTTGACATTGTAATCCTCTTACTTCGAAAAACTTTGTGAATTTGTTTTTACGTACGCGTTTTACTTTGGTGTTGTTTATACAAATTATCTAGGTTTAAAAAAAAACTAAAAACGTATTGATTGATGAAACATTTTACAGTGTACATGAATTATTTTCTAAATATTTTTGTTTGAAAATTTATAACATCTAATTAAGGGTACTCGGAATGCCTATCTCCGTAATGTTAATATAAGGAACATTTTCTCAAAAACTATTGCAGTTAACCTGTCCAATTTTTTTGTGGTTACTTTTCAGACTATTCTACACCCACTGACCTTGGAGTATCTTTATATAGGTATATTATTTTGAAGATAAGAAAAAAAATTGAAATTTCCTCTTTTAAAAATCATAATCTTTTGCCTATTTAAGTGGAAAATAAATATTCAAACACATAATTTTACTTTAATTTAACTCAGTACATTGATATTATGGTATAAAAGGCTGTGCAAAATTTCATTAAAATCCATTAACAGTTGGTTGAGAAAATGTTCCTTATGCGTCAAAAATTGCTAATTACGGGAACAAGAAAAAACTAAAAGAAAACACATCATTATAAGTAGGCTATGTACTAAGGTTATAAACACGACGATCATTTATTAATTTTTATTATACACAGAATTCAATGTGTTACATTCGCAGCTGGTCTAATGCGAACTCAAAGTTTTAAAACAAAAAATATCGTACAAAATAAAAAGTAATTATGAATTTATCTTTTTGTCATTCGAAAAATAGAGATGTTTTTGCAAACTGGTAAAGTTTAGAAAATAATAAGGTTAAACATATTTTAATTTTTTTGGGGGGGGGATAAAAACTGTAAAAACAGCAGCAAATTATATATCATTGTATGCAGAAAACTCTGAATTACAATAATGTGCAAAAACCTAGATTTGTGAAAATGTTCAATTTTCTTCGTTCCGGGTACCCTTAAACGTTGAGACAAATTTTATTTATTATTTGAAATTAAGAGGTTATTGACAAGCTTATTGAAGCAAGAAAGTTAGTAGTGGTAATAAATTATCGGTTTGTAATGAATTTGTTCCATACTTTCTTTTAGAGTTTCGTGGATGGAGTTAAAAAAACATGTTTCTATAATTTCTTTAATATTACATATTTTTCTCAGGCTTATTGTATTACTGTAGCTTTCCCTTGTTGTTTACAAATTTTTTACCCCTTTCTTTAACTTCGGGCAAATTTATGTTTGTCACATGACATGAAATAAAGGGGGTTTGCATTTAATTTCACATATCTGTGCTACGCTAAATGAGTTAAAAAAAATTAACGTAGGAGAAGTACAATTTATAATATGATAGTGTACAGAAATTTAATTTTGAAAAGATTGGACTAGATGCGACTTTACTTAAGATAGAATGAAGCGGATGTTTGTTTTAATGCTGAGGGTTGTAACAAATGTAGCAGAGTAAATCTGATTGGCCTACTATTAATGCAGATAAGACATGATCCGTGACGACTAACACCGATTCTTACAAATGCGTTTTAAAGTGTTGTGAATGCAATTTTTAATTGTTTTTAGGCACTTGAATTATATTCAGCGTACAAAAATATCAGTTTATTGATGAAACTTTTTCACCATTTAGTTATTAAAAACTACGTTCAGTATCTTAATTTAGCTTATTTTTATAGGTAACTGACGTAAACTTTTTTATCTCTTATAGGACCAATGTAAGATCACGTTAGGTGATTTTAGTCGTTTCCGGAAGATCTTTTTTCAGCCCATATTCTCAGCATTCGTTCACTGTAAGATTTTCTCCTTTCTTCTGTCCACCCGGTGTTCTGTTCTGCACTTCATAGAATCCCTTAAAGTCCGTAATTAGTTACCTGAATTTGGTTTGGTTCATTAAGTTTCCTCGGTTTATTCCGGTTTTCTCAATATTCTTTCTGACTTCTTTTAACCATTTGTCCTACATCTCAGGTCTATTGTTTAGTGTCTTAAAAATTTGTTTTGTCAACCTGTTGTCATCCATTTTATGTAGGTGTTCGTGAAATTTTAGTCTTTTTTTCTAATCGTTTCCATTCATCTTTCATTTTCCTTGTAAAGTTCTTCTCGACTTTGTACCTATAACTTTTAATTATTCGTTATGAGCCCATATTATGTTCCTAGACTAGAGCTGTAGAGCATCAGTACACAGTTTAGTAACAACCCCGTATACAAAAGTTTAATGTTTTGTTTTATTTCTTCTGTACTGTAAGCTCCGCAAAGAATTAAAGTATACATATCTTGAAATGCATTTTCTGTGTGTGTTGAGATAAACATCTCTGAATATTTCAATATGAATTTGATAAATATTTTTTGTAAAACTATCTTTTGTTAAACCTTGTACAGAAATTGTTGACACCACTAATTTGCCTTAGAAATTAACTATACGATTGATATTATTTCAATGGTCATCAGTCTGACGGCTGTTTTATCCCCCAGACAACTTTCTAAGTAACACAAGGGTTTAGATCTTTTGTCATTACTGCGTATCACTTCGTCATGTCAGTTCCAGATGCTCTTTCTATGACATCTTTGTTTTATGTGACTCATAAATCAACATTATGGCATGATACCTATTACATTTTGAGTAATACGTTTCTTGTGGTACTAAATTCTTCTATCATTTATTGCATTGAAAACAAATGAAACAAAATTATTATTCTTTATAGTCCTGAAACTACCAGGTCAAATGCATAATAGATTTAGTTTATAATAAGCTTTAATATTTTTGTTATCCCAACTCAAAAACTATATTATTCATATTTTTAATTGGGTAAACTGCATTATAAGATTTATGTAGGCTACTATGTACTTTCTTTAGATTGAATTAGATTATATACGAGTACGCAGGTATAGCGATTAATAACTTAACTTAGGATATAAGTTAATGACAAAATAAACGAGGAACGAAATATTCGTGTCATTATTTTTCCAACTACATAAGGAGTCGTTCACTTTTAATAAAAAAATCAAAACATTCATTCAGAGTAATCAGACGTAACTCGAAACCATTTGAATTAACTTAAATAGTTCATATCTAAATGCAATACGCTATAATTATGTGAATATATGGGATAGTTTGTCTGTAAACTATAGTAGTAGTGCAATCCCTATGAAAAAAATTATGAATTTTAAAATCTTAAATCTTAATTACTTGCCAATAATAAATAATACAAAATTATGAGCTTCAAGATTAGTTATCCCTGTCATTTCCTGTTTTAAAAAACCCCGTTTAGTTATATTTTTAGGTCCGCCGTTCAAATCCTAGTAAATGTAGTTACTTTTATACGGATTTGGATACTAGACAGTGTTTACCGGTGTATTTTGGTGGTTGAGGTTCAATTAACCATACTCTCAAGGATGGTCGGCCTGGGTCTGTACAAAACTACACCTCATATGCACGTCATATGTATCATCCTCATCTCATTGGGTCAGGGGGTGGGTTATTGTTCTGAATTGAACAGATTGCAACGTACACACAATCGGGGACAAAAAAGGTGTATACTTTAAAAACGTACTGGGTCTTTTTTTCTCGTATAGGACCAATTTTAGACCCCGTGAGGTGACAATAGATGTTCCTGGAAGCTCTTTTTGCAGCCCTTATTCTCATCATTTGTTCACTTAAGACTTTTCTCCTATCGTCTGTCGACCCGGTGTTGTGTTTTTGCTTTTCATGGAAGCCCTTAAAGTCCGTAATTAGTTGTCTGAATTTGGCTCGGTTCATTAAGTTTTCTCGGTTTATTTCAGCTTTTTCAATATCCTTTCTGATTTCTTTAAATCATTTATTTGACACCTTAGGTATATTGTGTAGTGTCTTAAAAATTTGTTTTGTCAACCGGTTGTCATCCATTTTATACAGGTGTTCGTAAAATTTTAGTTTTCTTTTATTAATAGTTTCCATTAATTGTTCATTTTCCTTGTGCAGTTTTCTCGACCTCATAACCTTTATTGTCCGTTTACTATCTTCGGGCCCATTATCTTGCGGAGGAGGATCTTTTTCTCGAATTTTTCTACTTCTCTTAGACTTCCCGGTCATTCTAAAGCACTCGCTCCCGTATACACACAGGTTTTATCACAGTATTATAATATTTAATCTTGGCTTGTTTTGAAAGTTTTTTATTACTATACAAATGATGAGTTCCTCGAAGTGCACTGGCCCATCTTTCCTCGTCTGTTATTGTTCGCTTCCTTTTCACTGCTCTTTGGTTTTATTATGTTCTACTTGTATTTGGTTGTATTATGTTCAACTAGGTATTTAATCTTATATTTTAATGAAACATTTTTTTTAAATCATGGTCGGTAACTTCTTAAAAATTCTAATTGTGACGTTGTTGTTTCTGTCAATTTATCATCGGATTTGTTGTTGATTTTGTTCTATTATATTCTTTCTTTCAGCATTAATCCTCCCATGTTTTAAGTTATTTACAAGCGCTCTTTTGATTACTTAAGTTAGTCTAGTTAATTATTACGACGATTAAGCCTACTATTGCCTTATTTACTCGTATAATCAGACTGCTGTAAGCAACCCCTGTGATATTTGCAACTCAAATGTTAATTTGTTACTCCTATCTGGATTACAGTTGAACCTCGCTCACTGCTTGTATTAATTAACGATTATATTGTCAATTATTAATTATCAAATCATAGCTTATCAGCATATGAATTGATATAATAGTATACTGACAATATTAATCTTACAATATTGGAGCAAAACTGTAAATTTGGTGTTATTATTAGGTGTTTTAAAACGGTGGGTAGGCTATTTGTTTATTATTCATAAGAATAATTCGTTTAGCTCTCTATAGCTCCATTCAAATTGTCGTTAATAACAACATTGATTGTGGCATTGATTGAAATACGTTTTATTTTTTTAAGTAAAGCGTTTTTATTTATTTTTACGTTTTTAGTCTTAATAGAAAATATAAAAATATGAAAGTTACGTATATTAAGTTCATATGTTTGACTAACAGATGTTTCCTATTTTGGTGAGTAAGGACGAATTATGATTAAGATCCAGTGATTAAATGTATCCCTTAAAATGTATCTTGGTATTCTTCAGTAACCCCTAACAACCTTTAACAAGTTATTTCTGCATTTGATTTATTTGTTTTTATGGAAATAAATTAGCCAGGCAATTAAAAAGCAAATTGAATCGCTTTTTAAATTATTTTATTCTAAATTTTGGTAATGCCAACTTTTTAATAATTATCTTTTCCTGTATTTTGTTTATAAGATAATTGAACGTGGTGAGAAAGAAAATTAATATTAGGCGTAATTTGAATTCGGACTCTCGTCGTGTTAAAAAGAAAACTTTGAAACAGAATCCCTTCAAACTTTTATGTAAGAAATTTTAGTTCAGCACTTTTAATTTTTAAAGTCTTCATTTTAATTAAAAAACCGTATTATCTTTGTATTCGTGCAACGGAGAAGTATGATGCAAGGTTCGTGGCCTTAATTATTCCCAAAAATTGATACATGTTTTTGATAAGATGTTTAAGTGGGTTCACTAAAACTTGGACACCGATAAATAGTAAACGCGTTGACAAAAAATATAAATATTTTATAGAAGGGTGACCTGGACTTTTTAGCTTAGCATTTGTGCACAATATACGGCTTGAAACATCAAGATTATTTCACAAAAAAATTAACTAAGCTCTTTCATGTTGATAGAATTTACAGTTATTGTAATTAATAATGATTGAGGTAAGACAGCTAAGACAGCAATGAGGTAAATCGACCTAAAATTGTTTTAAAATTGCGAAGTTCTTTGGGTATTTTTGCTAACTGATTTTAAAAATCAATGTGGGTTATTTTAAAATTAAAATGCTTAATGAACTTCTTGTAGAAAATAATGTGTTTCATTTTTAATTAACAAATTGTTAACGAAAAACAAAACATTTATTTAATTAAACAATTTATGGTATCGAAAATCAGCTGTGTTACTTTAAAATTTAATAAACTATAACAGAGTTGTTTTATAAGGTTACTAGCAATTGTGTTAATGTTTAAAAGATTTTCTTAACATGAAAACGTTTGGTACTTTCACAAATTAGACCGGAATTGAATATGGAATCTATAGTTATGCAGGAGACAATAAGGCCGTTGTTATGGTAATATTTTCTAGTTTCTACGAAGAATAGTTTATTTTTGCAAGGGTTATAATGTTAAAAAGCGTGAATTTTATTGGAAAGCTACCGAAAATGTTCAACAGATATAAAGTGAGATTTTTACCTGTCGAAGAAACTTTTAATTTTGTCCTATTGTAGTGTAGTTCCGTACTTTAGAACTAACTACCTTCACTATCGATCAAAACTATACTGAATAAAATTGAAGGGGAAGAGGAATTGACAATAATTAACTTTTAATCGATAGTTAGTCTATATTAGATTTGCCGGCCGCATTGGCGAAGTTGGTAACTTGCTCGCCTCTCATTATGCGGTCTTGGGTTCAAATACCATTCAGGCACGGCATTTTTTCATACGTTACAAAAATCATTTCATCACTCACCGTCTGCATTAGCAGTAATTGCAGAACAGTCGGACGTTAAAACAAAATATATATATTAGATTTGTAGTCTAATGGATATCCTGATTTCTAAATCACAGTTTTGTTACAATTTTAATATGCTAGGAGTAATTGCGGAGGATGGACCACAAAAACTTTCGTGAATGCTCGACCTATTCTCCTGTTTATTTATAAATTTAGTTACAAAAAATTCCAACACCTGATTGACCTAATCCTATATTATACGACAACTTGGCGTAAGTATTTTTGTGTGTCCAACTGTTCTCGAAAACGGCTATAACGATTTTTCTAAAAATTCTTGTATAGGGGTTTTCAGAGTCTACAAATTGATTGTGCTAGGTCTTATATTTGCAATAATTTATAACAGATGATGTAGTAAACAAATACACGGTATTTTAAATGCTAAGACTACGTCAGAACTCCTTCAGTGGCTTATCTATTATCAACCCATTTGTTACCATCTTTTCGGAAATCGATCAATCAATTAATTTGCAACCGAGTGAAGCTCTGTAATCCGGTACTTATTCTTATAAACTTCAATTTTTAAAAATTTGTCAACAATAATATTCGATATTCAACCTTTTGGCCGAGTATAGACGGACACCGCGTTACACCGGCGTTAACGTAGGACGATGTTACATGCATGAGTCAGATGGTAAAGGACAGATGATAGAACGGTAACTTGTTGGTGACACTACGTCGGCCGAGGTTGGATTTTTCAACGGTTATTAATACAAAACGTCGTTCTTGTGTACTACCCGCTCAACGTTGGCTGAACGGTAATGGCGCGTCGACGCGCCGTTTTGTTAACTTAACAAATCCTCCCTTAACAAAACATAAAAAAATGAAAACACATAACATCCTACCATCGAGTTTTTCTACTCTGGACATAAAATTTTTGACTAAATTTGGTTATTGCAATTACTTGCTACATTTTAAATATTACTTGATACTAAGGGAAGTAGTGTAACGAAAGGCATGGATTCGATTTAGAAAAATATCTTGCAGAAATAAGCAGGAAGAACGGTAAAAAGGGCTGATTTAAAGAAAGGAATGGCTTTACACAAATTAGTGTTTAGTACTTGACTGGAAGGTTATTACCGACCTGTAAGAGAAAATAAAAAATGGTACGGCCGCCTCCTTAGTGTAGTGCTAGCCTACAACGTAGAGTTCCCGGGTTTGACTCCAGGCTAAGATGTGGAAATTATAACAAGTCAGAACCTTCTCAAAACCCAATCCACCATAGTTGCTAATAACCCAGCTGTTGATGCGACTTTAAATAATGTAAAAAAATTAAGAAAAAATATGTTATTACACCCAGGATTCTGTATTTAATTGAATGTAAGAACTATAAAAAATAAGCTTGCAATT
Organism: Catonia carolina; assembly: GCA_035578175.1. NCBI lineage: Eukaryota > Metazoa > Arthropoda > Insecta > Hemiptera > Achilidae > Catonia > Catonia carolina. Next base: position 115,825,925 of record JAQMRL010000002.1, on the reverse strand, counting down.
ATATGCAAACAAATGCTTAGATAACTTCTCAAGAAATTATTTATGCAAATTGCGATTACGCAATTTATAAAATCAATAATAAAATGTAATACGCTATACACTTCTTAATACGAAAATACCTTTTAATCGTTGTTTTGCCTGTTCTTTTTGGATATGTGACAGTAATTTTCATTCTGGTTACGTAGTTTCAGGAAGTGATTATTACTTTTCTGTTCACATTTATTTTATTATTTCTTTCTAAATGGGCACTTAGTTTAATAAAAGATTAAAATAACTTTTAATTTAAATATAGTATAAACAAATTTAATTCATTTCATATCGACTAAAGTTACAAATATTGTCTGTGTTTTCAACATCTATTGTGTACCAGTTTGAACAGAAACATTGGGAATTATTTTACTAGAATAATACATTTTAAAATGAATTTTTTACCATGTACTACATCACAAACCCAATTTCATCTTTACCATTGCTATAAAAATTTGTAACAATAAATCATGAAGTAAATAACAGAAGCAGTTATGCTCAGTTATTACATATAAAATCTCATAAATGGGCGTTTCTGAGGCGAAGGTGCTAGACTGAAGTGCGGGAGGTCACAAGTTCGATTCTTAGCTAAAGTCTGTAACAGTACGACACTTAGAACCCACATTGTAACATATGCGAACACAGAAAAATATTTAAGAATGGCTTTAGATGCAAAATTGAAATGGAAGGAGCACATTGAGATAAAAAGAGCTGAGCTGGCCCTCATATATAGGAGTATTGGTTACTGTGACGTTAATCGCAGCTACCTCTCCATAATAAAGCAACAGTCTATAATAAAATTTTAAAACCCATCTGGATTTACAACTTTGGATGGTTTACAACTTTGAGGTTGCGCCAGAGAAAGTCAGATAAGGATTATAAAGATGTTTCATTACAAAGTACTGAGAGCTATGGTTAATGCTTCATGGTACATTAGGAATAGTGATCTGCATAGAGATCTTGACATCCATTTCGTGTCCAGTAAGATAAGATTTGCTGTCAAACATGAAGCTCGTCTACATGGCCACATCAATTCTGAAGCAATTCAACTTCTCGATAATAAAATGTTCCTCGAAGACTTAAGAGGAAGAAGCGCTTCTAACTAGTGTAATATTTTAAAGCAGAGCAGTGTGAAGTACAAAAAGTAGTGAATAGATTTATATTTTAGTGTTAAGTTATAAAACATTGTTGAATGGATTATATCATTTAAGCATTTAGTTTTTAAAATTATATGAACGAAAATTAATGGTCTTTTTAGATCAGTTTTAATCTATGTATTTAAAAAACAACTTAGAACCCGCCGGTTTTGTACCATAACCACTAATAGTTACTAATGATCAAACAGTTTATGCAATTTTAAATGAACTAAAATAAATTAAACTTTATACAAACCGTAAAACTTATAGTTATAGTTAATTTACCTGCAGTACTCGTAGTAACCTATTGACGAACGAAAGTAAGTCCAACAAATTAATTATATATTTCTTTAATTTGAAATTATTTAAAATTAATTTTGTGATTTTTACATTGCCTATCATTATATTCAGAAGAATTATTATTACGTGGCACGCTGGCTCCAGCGGTATAAAAAATAATAGTTCTGTTTAATTCTTCGGCCGAATCACTGAAGCATTCTAATAATAGAAGAGATGGAAGCATAAATGACAATAATCAGACTTATCTCCTCTGACAAAAGTAAAGGTGTATTAAACAGAGTTGAAAAGTACACGAATTGATGATTTTAAAGTGGCTTGGCGTAATAACAAGATACCATTATTCTTGTTATAACAAAGAAGGCAATTGAAAACCACTTCAATCTTATTTTACATAATAAAACGTCTAGAATTTTTCACTGCTACAAGTATAAATCAGCCTTAACGCTACAGAAGTTCCTAAACAATTAGTAAAATAACTAGAAATCAAAACTCTGAACACAACAAACTTTATTCAACGTTTTAGCACAAAAATTCTCGAATAAGACTGTCCACAATGAACTAGTGCACTCTTATTTATATAGGTTTCTAAGCTAGCCTTTTAGAAGGTTCCAAACAGTGTTCTAAAATTTCCTATACAGTTAACACTGCAACAAAACATAAAAATTAAAATGTGTTAATGCGGTCATATTAGAATAACATGGCAGCCTACAAGCCTTTGGATCTAAATAAGATGTCAGCCTTTTTGTGTTAACTTCATCAATAATGAATTTCAATAGTTCTTTTTTACAAATTATTACCTTAAAATTTATCATAATAATTACAAAAATAAATTTTAATAACCTAATACCTCCAAATTCTGTTCTCCAACCTTCTTTACTAAAAACCAAGAAGTTTATGCGGCTGTAAAAATACTAAACTATTATTAAATTTACAATCGCTATCCTTGGAGTGATTTCGTTGAAATTTGGTTTAAAAATTACTAGGTTAAAAATTATTAATATTAGAATATACAGTAAATGCTCAGACTGAACCTCTTTCGGAAGTTGTAGAAATAATATTTATTTCAGTAGGGTAATTACTAATTTTTTACCCGTTAGGTTAGTTGTTATTAAGATTCTCTAGTTTTTCTAAAATCATTTACAAAATACTCATGCCGATTTATGTAACTCTTTGGGAAGGTAAAAAAATAATATAATATTGTTTAGTTTTCACACTTATTTAAGCTCTTAGGTGCAATTGATCAATATAAAAATGCTTTAATATTTTTGGTCTACCCTCAAGAAACGAATGTGCTAAATAATAGCTCTCCAGGTGATTGAGACAATAGAAAATTAGTGATGAATCAGTGAGTGATTCTGTTAGAAGTTCCTTAATTATACGAGTATGTTTTACGGATAATAATAATTTTACAAAAACCCAAATGTTTAGATTGCACTATATCTGATCAGAAATATAATTTAAAAAATATGTAATAAGTTCCCGTTAGATTCCAAACCGGACAATTGGTTATAGAAATAATCTAACAAGCAATTTTTGGCAGGATAGACAATTAAATATTAGGTCTGTACAATTTTTTTAAATTTTACTCAGTGATTTAATTTGCAAACACTATCAGTAAAGGGAACTAAGGAATAAGATTTAATTTAAAGAAGGAAACATTTTTAACATAAGTTTATTATAATACTATGTAGATAATCTTTTAACACAGTCAGAGCTAGAGACTCCCCTAGCAGGTCATGGGTAGGTTACCACCAGGCCGCCGTCTCACCTAGCGGGTTCTGTTTTGTTATCATTTTAAGTAATTCTGGAGGGACACCGCCTGTCGGATATTAATTTGTTGCTATTCTATAGTCCTTGGAAAAGTGTTTTCTTTGTAACCGTGCAGTTCGTTTTTTAATTTTCATTACACGATCTTCTACCCTCGTATGGTATATTCGTTTAGTATTTTAACGGGCTTTCAGGGTACAGTTGAAGCCGTGAATTTAGTATCTTTGCAGGTAGCAATTCAAAATAGCTTACACTTTTAGATTTACTATAAAAATATATTATTTGTAGTTTAAAATTGAATAAAAAATTACGCGTAAATCGTAACAGTAAATGTAAAGATTCAGACAAGAAATACATTTATTATAACAGGCAAAAATAAAGCTAAAAAAATCATTGAATTGTTTACTTTTATATTATTAGCATACATAAATCCATGTATAGGTTGCAAATAAAAAAAAATTGTATAAACGTAAGTAACATAAGTTGTAGGCCCTACGAAAAGCAAGCGGAGAACACGCTGCACAAGTAATCAGCCTGGCGGAAGAGGTACCTCATAATTGCTCAGCGTTGAAAATGTTAAAGTATTAAATGCAGTTTTGTAGTAGCTTCAAATTAAGTGTTACTATAAATAATTCTATTGCAATACTGTAATCAAGTTCCCTGATTTGCATGAGAAAAAACCACAGATACATACGATCCTTTGTTATTAAAATAAGATTTTGAAATAATTTGTGCAGGCCTAGCTTTTCACAAACGTGCTCATTTATCGTGACGTTTTTTCCAAGGTCTGATATTGTTTGCAAACGAGGATGAATCGGCTTAAATTACTTTTGCTTGCCCTAAAATATTGAATGTTTTATATTATGCATATTTGTAACAAGTAGCATTGATAAAATATTACATAATAAAAATATACAGTAAGAAAAATTATTTCCTTATACATTTGTGGTTTTGGTAAGGAAACCTACAGTATTTTTATCGGCTTACATATCGTAAACGTGGAAAGATAAATAGGAGAAAAATTATGTGGGTTATAAAGATAACAAAACTTCATAGTGGAACTAAGTTTTAGTGTCAGAATTATCAAAATAGTTTTCAATAATCTCATAGCTCGACTTTTTTATTGGTACTCATCTATAGTAAAATTATATATCAAATTATTCTTTAATCAAGAAAGTTTAAAAAATTATCGCCAACACTTTTCGTCCTTAAAGAAAGTCATTATATTCAAAGTGATTTAAACAAAAATTAACACAGATTCAATAAGAATAATCGATTCCCACGCGTTATGTATGCAATTAAGGAATACTTCAGTTCAGTTCGGAGAATATAATAAAACTACTATCAAAATTTGGAGATGATTGGGTTCTTAAGACCTTAGTGAATACACAAACAAGGGTTTTCTCTTGTATCTCACGTAAACTCATGTATCTTTATACTATTTTTTATAAGAGTATATCTCTCATAATATATTACATTAATATCTTTTATTTAAAATTCTAGAGATAGAATTTTGAGATACAGTGTAACCTCAGAAATCCGAACTAATTGGGGCTGACCCCCGTTCGGATTCCGGAAAATTCGGATTATGCGGGGCACTTGGTAATTTATTAACTGTGGCCAAGCCTTGCATTTGAAAAAAAATTTTGTTGTGCAGCATCAAATGGAAAACATACTTCCACTCGTTCAGCAGATTCCTGGATGCGAAGAAGCCGAAGAAAACTGTCTTCAAGAATGGTTTGCAGATGACGACGCCGGTAATCAATATTTAAGCGATGGCGCTATTGTTTCAATGGTCCAGGAACAAGACCAAAATAATGCCGCAGTCGAAGAAAGTGAAGAAGAGGACGTCTCGACTGATGTTATTTCACATGCAGATGCCACTAGTGCAATTGAAGTTGCTCTGCGCTACGTAGAACAGCATGCTGCCGCTACCCCGACGGACGTGATGTTTATGCGACGCTGGCGCAACATCGCCGCTTCAAGCAGGATTACTTCCTTGCGTCAGAAGAAGATAACCGATTTTGTTACAACCAATTAAGGTGACGTATTCATTATAAAATATCAACTAAAATGTTCAAATAAATATTAAATTCATTTCTGATTTGTAATTAGTATAACTTTCCAACACTTTTCAAGAGTAGAATTTTTTTAGCTTATTGCAAAATTGGTGTTCGGATTATCCGAAATTTCGGATTTTAGGGGTTCGGATTTCTGAGGTTACACTGTAGTATTGTGGCACTTATCGGTAAGGTCCGTTTCGGGGTCTAGGTAATTAAGTAATAAATACACTAAAGTTTAAAATTTCAAGTATTTATTAAACTAAAAGATTTACAAAATAAATAATAAACTAATTATAATGGAGTAATACAATAAACAACTTAAATAATTTACTTAGTACTACTTACAAACAATTATACAGAATGCACATACACAATAAAACAGAATAACAATAGTTGGCCAATACAATGCCCGGAACGTCGACCTCTTCTAACGTACCGATAGCACACGCAATAAACACTCGTCAAAGATCAAACGAATACTAACTCTCCGACCGCACTTGGGGCTCTCTTTATATAGGCAGATCAGAGATATTTCTGGAAAGACAGAGAGATTCGATGCAATAATAGAATAAAAGAATCCTTTTCATGGTTCTGGAAAAATCTTAACTAGTGTAAACAAGTCACAATAGAATAAAAGGTGTTACAGGTAACCAACCGACTCTTTCACAAATAGTTGTACAACTAAGACCCTACTTTACTATACACGGCCCTTTTTAAATATTCTTTTATAATTAACTCTATTGTTACTTTGTCACCCTATTATTTACTATTTAACATTTTATGAATCCCTCGGTCCCCCTAGAAACCTCTCGAACACACATTCCTTTTCGATTTTGTCACAGTATGAAACTTTCTTCTGAAAATTCAGTTAGCAACGTTGAACCACTCCTTCATTGATTAAAGAAATGATGATTGAAATATTATACTACGAGACCTTCCTGAACGAAAGAACAAATATAGTCATGAACTTTTATTTACAAATCTGTCACAATTTTTATATCAGTTGCTATGGACAAACATCTGAGTGCATTTGAAAATTTTCCTAAGAAATAGGCTGTAGCGTGTTTATTTTAATTAGCTTACGCTACAGTTTCGTATATTTTAACAAGATAAAATTAAAATATGCTAGTAACTTTTACACGCAACAAGCCATTACGTTACTTTTATAGTTTTTATGGACAAAAAATATTTTTGTCCATCAAATAGTAGTATTCCTTTTGTGTTTACTATTTTATTTAATATCTCATGATAAGTATTTCACAACCACTTGTTGCAGTGCATCCACAAGTAGATTGCATTATTAAAGAGCTACAGATTAATTTTTACTGTTTATTGTCAACCAGTTGAAAAAAAATTCGTAACAGATTAAACGTTAGAGTAACCGAAAACTGTTTAACGTTTGGATTTATGTTAACATTTAACTGTTTAGTTTAGGTTACTTAACTAGTTTAATGATTCTTAACAGTTTAATGTTAAACTGTTTAACTAAGAAATAAAACGAAAAACAAAGAAATGTTAAACTGTTTAAATAAGAATTTAGTACTGGCCTATAAAGCTGAAGATTTGAATAGTGACCAAGCTCTGTAAGAACCCATCATTTAAACGACAAAATGTTCCAAACTTAAAACATTCGTTAGTGACCTAATAAAAATAACCTAAGAATTGATGCAATTATTGACTCCAAACATACTGTTAATTTAAAAATTTGTTTTCGCTAGAGTTAAAAGTTTTTTTTTCATCAGTCTCTCGAGTGGTTTGATGCAGTTCTCCAAGCTGTTCTACCTTACGCAAGTCGTTTCATATCTACGTATCTGTACACCCTACATCTTTTGTAATTTGCTTTATATATTCTAACTTTTGCCTCCTCCTATTACTCACTCCCATTACCCTCCATTATTGATAGACCAATACTTGAATGTCTTAAGATATGCCCCACTAGCCTATCTCTTCTTCTGGTAAGGTGCTTCTATGTACTTATTTTTTCATCCACTCGTCCAAGAACCTCTAAATTATTTATTTTGTCCGCCCACCTAATCGTTAACATTTTCCTATAACACCACATTTCAAAAGCTTCTATCCTCTTCCTTTCTACAGCCCCTATCACCCACATTTCACTCCCGTTTAATGCTACATTCCAAACATAGTGTTTTAAGAAATTTTTCCTAATCTGTAAGTCGATGTTTGTAGTCAGTAAGCTGTTTTTCATTTCACAGGTGTTTCTAGTTTGAACAATTCTACTTTTTATATCACTTGTGCTTCTACCGTCCTTTGTTATTTTACTCCCTAGATAGCAGAATTCTCCAACTTCCTGTATGTTTTCGTTGCCTACTGTTAAATTTTCCATCTCTTCTAAACCACTCTTTCTAAGTTAAAAGTTACTAACACATATTAAATATTGCTTTCCATTCCGCTTTTTGTTCAAATTTATTCATATCATAAGCCTATATTATGAAGTATGTTAGAATAATAAACACCAGATTTAACCTTAAGGACCCTGTAGTTAAATTTGATTATATTTAAAAATTAAAATATTAATTTTGTAAAAACGTCGTATCAACTGCTTTAAGTATTATCGACTAAATACTGTAAATTTACAATACAGAATCAGTTGGTGTTAACATGAAATAATTTTGGACCTCCTGGCCGGGAATCGAACCCGGGACCTTCCAGTCTACAGTGGGCAGCATAATCCAGAGCTCTAACCATAGAGTCACGAAAGCGGTCATGTTTTTATTTTTTAATTTATTTATTTAAACATGGACTATTACTCATTTAAACGGAATTTATTAAAATTCTTGTGTCAAATTTATGACTCATTTAAATAAAATGTTAATTAAAAATTAATTACATTTTATTGTTCTTGGAAAATAACCGTAACGATCATTTGTAATAGAAAACATTGCTATTCATATATCAGGAAGAATTACGATTAATTAGAGAGTTATAATTACAAAAATATTTATGCATTACTCGTACATGAAACTAGGCCAAAAAGCATTGTGAAAATTCATTATTTAAACTACATTTGTTTTATTGCACACAATAAAACGATCATACAATAAAATACTTTGTGTATTGTATAACAATAAAGTACTTAATATTAAATCTAACCATAATTTGATATCGCTTCAATATTATTGTACATAAAGGAAGTTAATAATGGATTATTTATTTATTTTTTAATCTGAACAATAAAATGTGTAATTAGTTTTACTGATGTTTGACCTTATCAATGATAATTTTTTGTCAAGAGGGAGTTATTGGTTCACTAAGTTACTTATAATATTGTAAACATAAACAAGCCTAATGGTACAATGCATGATGGGTCAGTGATCTAGTCTTCTGCATCCATTTGCAATGATAAATATTATGTTATGCATCTAATTACAAAACAATTTTGATCTTCTTAACGCTTTTGTTATCTCAAGTAACAAAGAATTGACTTGCTAAACGTTTTAAACTTAACAACTGCAAATTATAATACGAAAATTATTGCGGTTGAATATTTTGTTAAATATAAATCCCAAATTAAATAGCTGAATTGCCATTCTCAGTTTTAACCCTTTATAGTTTAGTGTTCTTATATCAGATCACCGTACAAAGTACATGAATGGGCCAATTTTTTTTTACGTTTTAACTTTTGATATGTATGTTACTTTTTTTTATCCGAGGCGGCGAGAAAAACGCATGTTCACTCCCTCACGATGGGGTAAGTAGTGTTGGACTTAACTGAAGCGTCCTCGTCCAGCCCCAAGGAGGTCGGAACCGCCTACCAACCAAAAACCCGCCACCTGGTCACTTGATCCGACATCACCAAAGAACCCTCCACCTCCCTCGGAAGTGTTTATATAATACTACAAGGGAAATGTCGGGTTAAAAAATTTACAGACTGTCAGCGGGGCGTTGAAGGGAACCGTAGCCTAATTCCCCTCTCGCTGTCACTCACTGACCAACACTCACTCTCTCACTTTCATTCATCTCTTTCATCACCAGCTCAGAAAATTACTACCTTCTGAGATCGGGACAGGATTGATTTACTATGGGAGAGGGTGATCCCGCTGATCTCCAGATGTCTCCTCCCTCCACAGTCTCCCGATCACCCTCTCCACAAACTGAGCGACCAACTTCCAGCTCTCTTCATCCCGCAGCATCTCTGCCCCTACTATCTCTGGGATCCACTGTGTAACGCCTATCTTCTCAGATATCTCCATTCTGTCGAGGCCAAAATAGGGACATCTTTCAAAAATATGCGCAATGGACGCCTCCTCTTCAGCGTCACACAGTCGACATTTCGGCACTTCATTAAGTTTTAACCTCGTCAAATATGCCCGAAAGCAACCATGCCCTGTTAGCAACTGCGTCAGTTCGTGGGTAGCATCACCAAATGTCCTCCTCTATTTATGTTGCTTAAGTCCGCACTTTGATACATTTTAAAACAATTTTGAGTATAATTATGTTGTGTTTAAAAGGGTGTCATTTTATTTAGCCACCAAGCTTTTCTGCAGTTGACAGTTGCAAAGTGATTAGTGTATTACTATTCATTCACAACTGCTAGTGCCATTAATATCATATAAATCGTATAATAACTATAAAATAAATAAAATAGACTTTGTTTTATTATACTAATATTTAATATTGAAATTTGCAAAAAAAACCATGTGCAATCACCAAAACGAATAGTGTCTTCATATAAGGACACTTTTCAAGTGAGTGCAGCACCAGTCACACAAAGATTTTAATTTGGATAAGTTTGCATAAAACAGAACTACAAGCGTTTACGAATATACCCGGCATTCCTCGTCATGTAACGTTCAAATTTGTTCTTTTACAACCCGAAAACTTAAGTGTCCTTATTTTTAATCACCATCCATTAACAAGATTTTTATGAAAATTAATTCGTCCTATAAAGGGTTAAGGATGAAAGATAATTCAGGGGTTTTTAAAATTCTATGTGTTAAGGATTAAAATTGATCAAAGTATTAGTCCAATAATAATATAATGTGGATACATTTATAAGAAAATTTTTGAAAACAATTATTTTAATTTCCTCCTTAATAAAATTAAAAAATTGTTGCCTAAAAAGTTTATGTTTTTAACGAATTTGAATAAGGAGTCATTTTTACCTATTGCAACACTTAAGCTAAGGATCTTTTGGGATCTTGGTGTAATAAGTAATAAACAAACTTCCTTTAAACTTGTAAAAATTATTTATTGAACGATTAATATTAATTAATTAATGCTTAGGTTTAAACTACTAACAAATTAGAATTAGATCACTTCAATATTAAATTAATTACAAAACTTAATCTAGATACTATCACTTAACAATCAAAACAATGATTAACCTGTCCACAACCACTTGCTACCACCGGTACGCAACACACTATTAACGTAATTTAGAACCGTTTCTGTGACCACTAATTAGAAACGGTCCGACAAAACTAACGAAATTCACAATCAAATAATTTACTAATCAACTCACTACAAAGGCGATAATTGCTTTTATACCTGCGGTCTGGTAGTTCCTCAAACTATTGAGACCCTTCTAGCACTATATTTCCTTTACCAGAACATGGTAGAAGGATTAAAAATAAAAACAAACGTTTCTAATAGTTTTGATTTCCGAGAATTCCTATTAAAATATTTAATTCGTCACAATCGATTATCCCTGTTCAATGCTCTCCACTTCATTTAATACGCATTTTTTTACAATAAACAATTTTTCCCTTAACTATTTCTGAAATATCACTGTTATGATGTTACACTATATTTAAATGAACTAGTTCCTGCAAAGATATTAACTATTTAAAATTTACATCAACGCCATTTTAATATGGATTGACAAGACAGGTTCATTATTTTGTAAAAGTAAATCACAGAGTACTCTAACGCTGTACCAAAGTTCAACTCGGTGAGCTTAAAATAAAAAAGAAAAAGAAAAAAAGAAAAATAAACAAGAACAAAAATAAAAATTATTAACGTTAAACGCTTTCTTGAAACCACTTGTATGTATTTACACGTGTGTATTTTCAAAGTACAATACATCGTGAGATTTCAATTATTGTATTTTCAAATTAATTACACTACATTAAATTACAATTTAAACATACTGCGGTACGTTATTCAAGACAAGAATTAATGAGCGTATTAAATTTTTGTCTCATATTTTGTCGTATTTCTGTTACATCCATGACATTTATTCTGTAAGCCAGAAAAAAATCTCACCAAAACTTTGATGCAGCATTCGTGAGTTTTCTGGATTACTAACGGATTTTGGATTCTGGAACCTATTCCAGGAATAAAATTATTAATTCATCTTTGTGTTAGCGTTAAAACTGACAACAGTAAATCATAGTAAAATTAAACACGGCAGGTTTTGGAGTACCCATGTTCTTAAGCGAAAAAAACTGTCACAGAAATATTTAAAAACAACCATGAAAACTTGAAACTCAATACAATATAGTGTGATCTTTTATATAGTACGTTATTTTAATTAGAAATTATTTCTTTTATTTTCATTTAATTAAATTTTCCAGTCTATACAGCAGCTGAATAGAAGTAATTGCTATTTTTTTTTCTTTTAAGTAAATTGTTAGAAAATAATAATATTGTATAACATACTAATTATAAATAATTACGCGCTTGTAAAAAGCCTGGAAAATTTTTAATGAACCTATTATCAACTATTTAAAAGTAAATTTGTTTTTATTTATGTTAAAAAGCAACGGAAGTTGTCTTGACATTTACTACAATTACATAAAATGATAAATGATAAATAAAAACATTCATAAAAATTACTTTGTAATTATACGTACTGGTAATATGTTTTTGCTGTGAAATTAAAGTAATATTTTACCAATACACTACCGTGAATCAATTACTTCGTATTACTTAATCAGAATGATTTTAATTTCATTAAAATAAAATAATATGTACTGAAGTTTGAAATGTTTAAAGACAATATTGGGCTAAATTTAACATTTCAAAATCACACCCAAAATGTTTCCATTAAACTAAATAGGTTTAAGAATATTTGCGGGACGATACATAAAACGTTGAACCACAGATCATGGAAAGACACACGTTTAAAGCTGTATAAAACGATGGCGATACCTGTGGTACTATATGGAAGTGAGGTGTGGGCACTTTTCCAGCGAGAACGAAATAAGTTGCAGGGTTCGGAAATGAGGTTTCTAAGAGCGGTGAAGGACAGTACCTGGAAGGATAGACAAAGGAATGCGGATATACTTGAGAAGATGGACATTACTAGCTTAGCTGAGAGATTGAAAATTCAAAAGAGGTACTGATGCAGCCATTTGGAGCGGATGAGGGAGGACCGCTGGCTTACAATGCACACATTCAGGGAGAACCTGTTTAGCTTACGAGTACAAAACCCACTGGTAAGAGGAGTGTTGGCCGCCCAAGGAGGAGATGGTTTCCGGAATAAGCCGAGCTGCCATGAAGTGAAAAAAGAAGAATCATACCCATTTAGATCGTTCCAACTTCTTAATATTTATGTGACCAACTTCAGTCACAATGTATATCATTCGAAAACCACTATATCAGGCGCTACTACTCAACGGGATCAGATCCTGTTCGAATTTCTTGATGTTTCGATTTTCCGAAAAAATGTGCAAAATACGAAAAATGGTTAAAATGGTTTGGTCATTTGCAGAGGATGGAGGATGGTAGGAGGCCAAAGAGGGTATGGGATTGGACGCCAGCCGGTAGATGAAGGAGGGGTAGGCGGGAAGTGACAAGGTTGGATGGGGTCCAGAAGACTGTGTCTTTGCGGAGGCTCTCCTGGGGACTGGAGAGACAGAGAGAGGTGGTGCTTAGGAAGCGAGATACGGCTGGGGCTATAAATCCTCGCATGAATACATATAAAAATGTTATATAAATGTGCAAAATAATGGAGAAACATAAAAAAATAGCTAAATATGTATCACAAAACCGCTTATTTTGCATTCAAAAACATCAAACGCACTAGAAACAGCACTACCTCACGTAGAACAGCTCAACAACGCTATGACAGACGTCATGATTATTTGGCGCATTATACGAAATATTTTGTCATCCTCAAGGTATTCGGCATTACAGTAAACAATTAATTAGTGATTTTATGCAGCCAGGCAGTCATGAAATTGTATAATTAATTAATTGGTAATTAACTAGAAGACATGTTTTACCAGTAGCCATTTTTATTGTAAAGCACACACTTGTACAAGAACTTTGTTTTTTTAAATTTTATGTTTAGAAGACTATTCAAAGTATTTTTGAATTATAAAATTTTTTAGTTTCTATTTTAAAACACTTTTTATACGTAAAAAGCATGTTAAAAGCATTAGAAAATAAGTTTGGATTGTCCAAAATTTCGGAATACTGGAGTTGATGTGTATGTTATTCCACCTCTTACTTTTACTTGCTAACACAATTTTCTTACTCCTGTTGTATATGAGCCACCCGATTACAATAAAACAAAATTTTTAATTTCCGTAAATATAACTTACCGTACGGGGATAATCATGATTTACAACTTTTAAGTTCTTTGAAAATTAGAAGAACTTTTGACGAGTGGGTGGATATTTGAGAGAGAGCTATTTTATTTATAAAAATACAGGTAATACAAATAATTTGCTTCTATAAAAAAGTTTTGTTTCTATAAGTTAAAATTTTTTTAAGTTCAGTTACCTTAAAAAATAATTTTTATATCTAATTTACATCCAAGAAAATTAAAAATACTGGCTATTGTATTTTTTCTCGTTGATCAATTTACCCGACTTAAATTTACAGAACTTACGTAAAAGAGACGATAGAAGTAATTTGGATAAAATAATTTTCCTAATAAATTGAATTATTAGAATATATTATATGATAAATTCGAATTACCATTATTTTTGATAAATAGAAAACCTGTGCAATAGTTATTACCTCTAATTGTTACTTTAATTGCATATAGGTTAAAATAACAAGTATACATAGGCCTTTAGTTTTGAATTTTGTAATAAAACAAAACATATTTGTTGCTAATGGTAATAATAGACTAATCAGAGGTTCGGTAGTTACCAAAATTAATTGTTAGTTTATCCAGCAGTAATACACTCTGTTGTAATAACATTAACTATTGCATAATGGTTTAAATAGATTTTCGTAGTTAAAATCAATTACCATAAATTGCGATTGCTAATCGCACTAGATTTTAACATTTGTGATAATCGTGTAATATTTTTAATGTTATTAACAAAAAAATTTACATACATTTCTTTAAAATATATCATTGCTCTTGGGTCAACCCAGAAATTACGCTGGTAACAGTAGTGGAGTGTGGATCTACACAATAAGTAATCTCTCATAAAATAATACCTAATATAATCCGGGTCCCCATTCATTTTCATGCTAGTAATAAGAATATGTGTCATATCGGGTTTAATTACTTAATTTACATTTTACGATAACATCTTTCAATAATCAAAACATTTTCTCGCTCATTACAACGTAAATAATTCTGAAAAATAGTAATAGTTAATGAAGAAAGGGGTTCCACTTCAAATTCACGCTAGTCAAAAATTCTGTAAAAGAAGTAATCAAATCATTTGGTTATCAATGGTGCTCTGTTTTCGATAACAAATAAAACCAAAAAAGTACAGTATCTGTAGGACTTAATTTTGAAGTCAAACTCTGTCGGTTAACTTTGTAAATATTCTATGTAAGTAAATATTGTAAAAATAAGGAAGTAAATTAATTTTATTATTATTTATATTTTACCCACTGAAGTAACGAGCCATAATACCTGTTCGTTACATCTAAATGGGAAAGGTTATAAATACTACATAATTGTTGGAATTAAATAGATAAAGATTGATGTTAATGTTACAATAGTCAGAAAAATATTTAATGTAAGCGTGTTAAAACACGTACAGTGGTTTGTGGCTTGGTCTTTGATCTACGATTTCAGAGATGGCCTTCGGCATCGGTCATGCGAAAAGCCTATGCTATTATAACTTAACGGTTGAGTGCAGTGCTAGCTCTTCTCATGCGCCACATCGTCATTCGTACTGGAAAAAAATCACGTTCAGTTAGAGGTGGCCCGCTTCTGTAGATCAGATCATCCTACCTAACGCAATTCTACGTGAATTGTTGTAAAGTGTTGTGTGCCATTAAATTCTACAATCATGATGTTTAGTTATGATTATGGTACACATCAGGTTACATAGATCCCATTGAATATACGTCATTGACAGGTAGACAATTGCTATTAATTTTTTTTTTAGTAATATAGGTTGGGCGAGAAAATCTTGTGTGGTGACAGCTACAAACACACACATAAACTACATTAGGGGTTCCTCTTCAAATTCACGTTTACTCAAAGACAAAAATATTGTAAAAGAAGTAATCAAATTGTATGGTCATCAATGGTGTTCCGTTTTCGATAACAAATAAAACCTAAAAAGTACAGAATCTGTAGGATTTAATTTTGAAGTAAAATTATGTCACCTAACTTATTTTTATTCGTGGTATTGTGGGAGTTTTTGAAACCGAACCGAAACGAATTGTTATTTTGGAGGTACATTTGTTAAATTGGTTGCAAATTCGAATGTTCAGGATCCCAGATTGTTCCCGATTACGATCTGGAAATCCACCGAGTAGTTATCGCTAACACTAACAGCTGATGAAAATGTAAAATGTTTACTTAATGGCTCAGATGTTTTGTATTTAATATTGTATAGCTGAACGTACCAGATTCGATTTCTGTTGAGGGTGTTGAGAAATTCATAAAATATTTCGCATAGTTAGAAAACTCAAAATAATTGTCACTGACATAAAATGATGCAACAGAGTAAAACTACGACTAGTTATATATCTACTTCGTCAATAACAATATTATTGTTATTGACGAAGTAATGAATCATCCAACTGGCGTTATCTCTTCACTTTTTGAAGTTTTTACGGCCTGTAACATATACGAATAGGAAGTTCATTTGTTGATTGCAAAAAATGGTTAAAGTTTTAGAGTAAAATTTAAAAAAATTTTAGTAGCTATATGTAAAATTTTATTTTAGTAAAAAACATACAAGTCAGAGCTGAGCATAAAACTTTATACCACCGTTGTCTATAAGTATTGAATGACTTTAAAAATACTTTACATTGATAGAAAACAAAGGCGGATTTAGTTCTTGCTTTTGGAGTGAATAATTACAAGGATTTGGTAACAAGAGGTTTTAGTATGTAAGTTGATAAGAGAAGATAAGTAAATTGTGTGTGATCTCAGTAACAGTCTAAATGAGAATAGAAATAACATGACAATATTAATTGTAACCACCTATTTTATCATGAACAAATAAAACGTTAATATGAATCTTATTATTAAGGAAGCTATTGCCATCGTTTCTCTTACGATCCACCTGCAACAGAAACGAATTTATTCAACACTGTTGAGATGAAACATTAGTATTATTTGATATCCATTTTATTTAGAGAAACTGAAACTATCTTTGAAGTTTTTAATATTTTTTCTTGTTGTTGTTGTTGTTTAGGTCATCAGCCAAAAGGCTGGTTTGAACCTGTAGAGGTTTTACTAAGTAAAACGAGGAGTGAGGTGGTTTACTATTGCCTTCCTCACTGAGTGGAAAAGTACGCTTATCAGCATGCCGGGCCCTCTGAAAAGCACATATTTTCCACTCTGCAAATAACACTTTCACTTCATTCACCACAGGGTCTGGCTGTATAATGAAATTCATCACTTTCAGAGGAGATAACTCTGATTAGTGTCTTTTACACCTCTGCATCTTCTGTTCTTAAATGATTCAGTCATTTAATTGGCTGACCATGTGATAAGAAACAGAACTATTTATTTTAGCCCTGCAACTAACAGATTGAGCGTAAATAATTTGACACTCCACTTGTCTGTTATGGGCGTATTGTTTCTTATTATTAATATTTTAACTATAGTTATAAATTTATTAATAAGTTATTTATGTCGTAGAATAAGTTTGACATTACTGTTTAATAAACATGTTGAGTTACTATATCTGTAATTTAATATTCCTTCTCATATAGCTTGATTAACATTAATAACGTTTGGATATTAATCCTGCTTCTGTGATTGTACTGTGTTCAGTACATTACACCCTCGTAATCTAGTCTTGTTAAGGGTTGTAATATTAATTACTATCGTTCTAAATTGAATATACATTTTTGTAGTATTTTTCTTTTTATAACCAAATTTTACGTTATTAAAAATGTATTTTACCAGTTAATATGACTTTTGATATTTTTCTTTTTAAAACTAAATTCTAAATATTATTAAATTCACCTAAAAGAGGAATTTCACGGTTTTTTCTTTTGAGCTTCAACCATTTTGGTTTACTACTCATTTTATCCAATGTTGGCCAAACGTTAAACATCTTTACTGAACGAATTTTCTAAAAAAAACTCAATATCCTCTATTGTCTTCCCAATAATATTCCTTGAGGAAATAATGCAGTTTAGAGAAAACTTCTGTTTCCCTACATTTTCTTAATGCAACAATCGAATCTTCAATGTGTTAACTACACCATATTTGTCAAATTTTTCTTAGAAATAAACACAAAAAAATCTTTTGTTGTCTCTTTAAAGAGTAGTAGGTAGTCATCTTGTATTGTAAGAGAATTTTTGGGATGGGAAATTGAAAGGTTTTGTTACCACACAGAAGGTAAAAAAGACTGTGCAGGCATATGTTCGCTCTAAGTGCTCAAAAAACTGAGTGAAATCTTGATCACAATGTTTTAATTCTTTGAAACTGTAATTACGACGAAATATTCCCAACTGGTTTAAGTAGAATTTTGGGGAAATTTGAGATCCATTTTAAGATACATGCTACGGATGAGAAGGTTCCTTAGACTCTTCATAGGCACAGCTTAAAAATATGTTTGATTCATTTTCCACATAAATTTAAAGCATTATTTTTCGCTGTGAGTTGATCATAAGTAACATATTTTAAACATAATTATAGATAATAATCGAAACCAACTGAATAGAGACTTTTATATCGTCGACTTATGGTACCACTTCCCTCCTGTACTCCCCTACCACATCAGTTGTAGTTCCTGACTTCGCACTTCTCCTTTTAAGTAAATAAAGGCACAAGTATGAAAAGTAATACATATTCGCACGCGCGCAACCATGCGTTGATATATATTACTCGTACATCGTATCCTGCATATTGAGAAAAATGTTGTTTACAATATACAACAAAAATTGTTTAATGGCCGCCTCCGTGGTCCAGTGGTTAGCGTGCTACGCTGCAAAGCGGAGGTGCCGGGTTCGATTCCCGACCAGGGTCTGGAAAATTATTACAAATTTAAACCCATCGATCTCAACCCAATGTAGTCGCTAAGAAAGATGTTGATGTGACTAATATAAAACTAAAAAATGAAATTGTTTAATGATTTATTATTTCTCAAAACCTCAAAAAGTCATCCATCAGGGATTAGGCTGTAATTGAGGCTGTTCCGGCGTACATCTCTTCCTCGGTCTTCCACTCCTCTTGTAACCCTTGGTTCATAAAGCCATACACTTAAAGGTAGTCGATCCTGTGACATTCTAAATAAATGACCTGTCCAGTGTCCTTTATATTTCGTGATGAGCTCATTTAGTGATGGAGTTTCACATTCCTTACTCCTCATCTTATCTCCTCATTCCTGATGTGGTCTTGTTTCTTACATCCATTACCATTTTTAAGGAACCTCATTTCTACTTATTGGATCACTGACTTATGTTTCTTGTTAAGCATCTAAGCTTCACTTCCATAGATCAGTGTTGGTGTGGCCATCACCTTGTAAAACTTAACCCTTTCAGTAACAACGTCCGGAAAACAGGACGTCGATATATTTAACGTAGTGGTAACATCCGGTTTACCGGACTTCCATAAGTTATGCATAAAGTACCAACGTCCGGATAACCGAACATATACAAAAAAATCTTTAAACCAAAATTAATGGAATAATGTATTTTGAAACCGCTTCCATGGCGTGGTGACTAGTGGGCTAGCCTGCAAAGCGAAAGGTCCTGGGTTCGATTCCCGGCTAGGGTCTGGAAATTTTAACTCGTAAAACCACCGTTAAGGTACCAAAACCCATAGTAGTTGCTAATGACCAAGCTGTCGATGGGACTTTAAATAAACTAAAAAAAAACTATTTTGAATATTTTTATTGTTAGAAACTCTTATTTTTTTATCAACATAATGAAAATTAATTTTTTTTTTTAGCTTTTATTTGTTATCAGGAACTGTACATTATTGACAACTGCCCAATTTGATCGTTGCTTTTGGCTGTATTATTTGACGTGGATTAGGCGTGAGTTTGAACAGGGACTCCTAGTAGAGTTTGTTCACGGATGGCTGTCAGCTGGTCACCATA
Source organism: Catonia carolina (assembly GCA_035578175.1). Taxonomy (NCBI): domain Eukaryota; kingdom Metazoa; phylum Arthropoda; class Insecta; order Hemiptera; family Achilidae; genus Catonia; species Catonia carolina. Next base: position 115,806,236 of record JAQMRL010000002.1, on the reverse strand, counting down.
CGAAGTTGCTTGCCTAATCGGTGTTACTTAAAAAATAATAGCGACTTTCTACCAGCTGACTGGCTGAGCTGGTGCAAAGGCCAATAAATTTTTAACAGGAAATTAAATTTTTTGTAACGTTGAAATTTTGGTTGGCAATGGCAGGCTTACGCCTGCAAGTTTTTGAAATAAGAGCTGGCACTTTTTGTACACCCTTACTTAAATTAAATTAAATGACTTTGGATCAAACTTTTAAATATTGTTTCGGCACTGAAAAGGTTAATCTGTGTATCCTTTCTTGCTTTGTACTTCAGGCTTTAGCATACAGCCCCACATATCTTATCAAATCTGGATACCTTTTGTTGCATACCTTGATCATAATTATAGGTTATGTCACTTCCCAAATACTTCAAATTTCCAACCGTTCCAATTATTACTTATTTTCATTATTTGTTTGAAACATAATATACAATTGTCTTTTCAGAATGTAAAAATCATGTGTCTTAAAAATTTGTGTCTGTGTGTGTGTGTGTGCGTGTGTGTGTGTTCCAGCGGTGGGAATCAATTCAGATACGGCTAGTGGAAATTGTGGATGTACGTTTTCATACTAAAAATCTCTATAGACTTGGTTCTTATTATAACTATAATGATACGTGGACTTTAATAAATAGAAACATATGATTTTATTTATCTAATCATTAAATCCGCAGCGAGAGTAACAATCAGGGAAATCGAAGAAAAAGGAAAACAATAATTTTCTCATAACAGAGCTGACAGCTATCAGTTTTGTTAACAAATAGCCTAGACCTATAAATTTAAAAGTATCAGTCGGAATAAATTAAGCCTATAATTTTATTATGAGTTCTGTCTTTTCTTGCATTAATGTATTTTATTGATAAAATAATAAATTAAAAAAACGTAGCGTAAAATTAGACACTCGATCAAATTAAAATAAATACTTTATAGCAATTTTCGGTAAGAGCTTGTTAATTGGTTGATAACGTACTGTTAAACCATAAAGTTTTTTTCTATTAAACATTGTCGTTATCGAAGCTTATTTTATAGCGCTGTTATTAATTACAATTCAATACGAGTATCTGTTGTGTGCAGTTTAATAACTTTATTTAGACCTGCGATATTTTTTGTTTACATTTTTTTTAAGACTTATGATAAATATTTTTATTATTCAAAATTATTATTATCAAACTGATTAGTTTAACTCAATTATTGGTAAAAAAAAATAATTACGCACTTATTACTTTGTTTACATACAAATTTATGTAATACATTGTTTTAGTACAGTGCATATCTTATGAGTACGTAGTCTATTTTTATAACCAGCCACATCCACTTTTTAAAACTGTTGAGAAGCGCAAGAAAACCTATAACTCGTTAATTAAATCAGATTTATTTTTTTGTTTTCTGATAAACAATAATTAAGAAAATATGCTTGCTTATGTTTATAATTCCGGAAGCCTAAAATAATCGTAAATGAGGCGATTTAAAAACAAACGTAGGAGTTGTTTTTGAGAAAATCGCAAAAAGTAAAAAGTTACACCAATAAACTACTACTTCCAGATGACCAATTTTGATAAAAATATTCGTTTTGGACCCCCTTGTGGTACCTGACTTAAGTTCTACGTTTTAATTTTGAACAATATTCCGTTCTTTAGATACCAATTTTTTTCACACACAGAACAACCACTAAAAACATGAGTTTTGGGTTCAAAGGCACTGAAAACTTGTGAAAAATCGATTTCAAAAATTCGACATGAAAACAATACTTTCCTTCCTTATAATTATTCATACAGGGCAAGAAACAGTAAAATTGGGTGAGTTTTGAAAGTAGACTACACAAATATCATGGATGAAGTTCCCCGCTTATATTTTTTACAATTTTTAATTTAGAGGTTCCTCAAAAAAAAACCTTGTACTTAAGGTTCTTATTCTTTTTCTCCTCTTTCTCCATGTTACTTAATTTTTTACATTTTTGAACCATAAAATTAATGCTTTACTACATTCTAAACTTTTGGCCACTATCTTTTTTCTACCACGTTTTTGATTTTGATTTTGTTATTGTTCATTTGCAATCTGTTAAACAATAAAAATAAGTAAAATTATGAAAAATTATGTACATCCACGTGAGCTTGCTTGAGTGAGTAATCAGTTGTAGCACCGTAGCTCCCTCATTGATTGGCACAGAGATGATCTCTTGGCCAATGGCGTTTCAGCCCTTTTGCGAAATTACCCAGGATAAATCGTGAACGCATATTGTGTACAAGAGGTTTGATTTGTGCGTCAAATTTTTAATACACTTTTTGTTTGATTGTTGTGCACCTATAAATTAATTATTGTGAATGTTTAAGTCATTGTAATGCGTGTCGTTAATTATTGCGCGGTTCCAAGCTCCGTATAGTTACGTGTCAAAGGGTACGGGTGAGGTATAATGAATGAGTGACGCATGCTGGGCGAACGATTGTTGTATTACTCTGATACAAAACATTCGTTTTCAAACTTTCCGTATTTAACATATTTGTTTGTATTTATTACATTTATTTATTTACATATTTTGATATAAATTGGTAATTATTGCGCCAGATGATAAGAATATTTTTTTAGTCTAGTTAGTACACGTTACCACTACAAATGCATCAGCTGTGAAACACTACTAACTCATTCATTCTCCCACTACTATAACAACGCACTGCATTCCTTCCAACTACAGGGAGGTGGGACTTGAGCAATATGTAGAAAGGGTATTGTGAAATTCATCATATACTATTACATATATTAAAACCTTTAAATATAGAAATTGCTAAAATCTCTGCCAGAGTAGAAGTCTGAAATAAAAAAATTAGTCGGTCTGCACAGATAACTAATTGATGTTTGACATTTTCGTTGTTGGTAGGGTAATTACTATTACTTTGAACTACAACTTTAATCTTTAATTATCATTGGTGTCATGTAATAACATCACTTATCAATAAATTACTTATATTAATTTATTATCCAAAAAAATATCATACAACCAATTTTGGTTTGCCTACACTTTTCGTTTTTTATAAAATCTCTTATTTCAGTTTTTGTTGTAATGAATCATTCGATTGGTTATAAATATAATTCTTCATTGCCACTTGTACTGGAAATTTTTAATCCCTTTTTCAAATCGACGTTAATGTTCCTCTGTACTTTTTCTAAATATTATGTTCTCTTTGCTTACCCCTTCCTTGAACTCTTTCAATCTTTCAACCTCTTTTTCTCCACTAATCCTTTGAGTCTCAGTAAATGAATTTCTACGCTATCTTAGTTTTACTAAATTTTCTTAAAATGTTATATATTAATGATATTAATGATTCTCAATCTGTTCGTTGCAGGGCTGAAATAAATAGTTCTGTTTCATATCACATGGTCAGCCAATTAAATGACTGAATCATTTAAGAACAGAAGAGGTAGAAGTAGGTGTAAAAGACACTGATCAGAGTTGTCTCCTCTGAAAGTAATGAATTTTATTATAGAGCCAGACCCTGTGGTGAATGAAGTGAAGGGGTCATTTACAGAGTGGAAAATAAGTGCTTTTCAGAGGGCCCGGCATGCTAATAAGCGTGCTTTTCCACTCAGTGAGGAAGGCAATAGTAAACCATCTCACTCCTCGTTTTACTTCTTAGTAAATTGAAAAAATCAGCATGTGTAAATTTTAGAACCTCTACAGGTTCAAACCAGCCTTTCGGCTGATGACCTAAACAACACACCACATTAGCGCTTACAAAAATGTTAAAATATCGACACAATTTAAAATACAAAATATAGTATTTGGATGTCAGAAAAATGTGTTGGACAGGATTGAATAATAAAATTTGTATTCAATCTTGAAAGAAGAAGTATGCGGAAACTTCTTACCGGAAGAAGGGATAGACTAGTGGGACATATCTTGAGACATCCAGGTATTGCTCTATCAATAATGGAGAGTAATATTGAGGGAGTGAATTGCAGGGGTAGGGAAAGGTTAGAGTATTTAAAAAAAATTACAAAAGATGTAGGGGTGTTGCAGGTATCTAGATATGAAACGGCTTGCGATAGATAGAACAGCTTGGAGAACTGCATCAAACCAGTCGAGAGACTGTTGATAAAAAAAATTCAATTTTGTACAACCTAACTAAAATTATTTCATCATCTGTTTCAGGTCTATTGACAGCAGTAAATTGTCTAAGTGTACGATGGTCAATGAGGGTACAAGATGTTTTTACGTGGGGCAAACTGATTGCTCTAATTGGAATTGTAATATCTGGAATTTATCATATTGCTTTAGGTAAGTACGCTCAGACGGCAACATTTATTAATAAACTGATGCTTGTAATTTTATTTCCTGTCAAACAGTAGTGCTGTAGTAACGTGCATTAGTTTACTACTTATTATAGTGTGAAGGCTATTACATAATAAAAAAATTAGTTAGGCGTATATCTTCCTAAATTATATGTTAATGTCTTACAATAATCTTTATTGTACTAATAGCTACTGCAAATGCGCCTCCTTGATAAGAATACGTTACATGATTTATTGGTATATACGAGTATTATCGATGGTCTGTTTATATTCCTCTTAAAGGAATAGGAATTAAGTAACTGAATTCATTTTAAAAGTTGGTAGAAGTATTAAATGATATATCTTCAGGTACTTTTTTTTATAGTAGTCGATACATCTGCAGATATTGTCTACTTTCTGATATTTTTAAGTAAAATTGATCAAAGTCATTCATGTTCTACTCAGTAGAACGGATCGTTGATGAAATTAAAATTCAAAATTTTCTACTACGTTCGTTAAAAATTGTTGACTATGTTTGGATGTTTTGTTATACATAAAAAGTTATATATAATTTGTTATATATAAAAAGTATACATTACATTAACTGCCGTTTTCATTACACAGTTTATCTTACCGTCTTACGGCAATGCGTTGGTCTACATTATTCCTTAGCTAACACCATCTAAAAAGAATATTTTATTACCTGTATTATTTTGATATTGTTTAATACTTTGTTGAAGAGAAAGGTTTTGTTTCAATTTCGGTCTGTGAATATACCTAACAACATTTAAAAGATCCGTAGAAGCATACTTCTGTTATCTCACTATGTTTTAATATGTTTTAACCTGTATGTCATCAAGATTACTAAGTGTCCAAATAAAGTTATTTTCTTCCCACCATGTTATTTCTAAATACTGTAATGAATTAGACTTTTGTGGTTCCACCCGAACCTCTATGAAGTGAGGCCTCCTCATGGTAAATAGTGACAAAACGATGGAGATTCGTTGTGTTCTTAAACAGCAACTCCTCCTTCGTTCAAACAGTCTTGAATATTTATCTGTCTTACAATGTGTAAAAAAATGTATGGTTTAATTTTATGTCTATCAGAATATTTCAAAAAATGTTACGTATATAGAACAAAATCGGGAACAAACCTATAGATATCACATTACAGTAAGGCACCTTGTCACAAATTTTACTCGTCTACCGTAAAGAAAGACTGTTGTTTAGGCCATCAGCCGAAAGGCTGGTTTGAACCTTTACAGGCTTTACTAAGTATCAGAGGTGGTTTACCGTTGCCTTCCTCACTGAGTGGAAAAGTATGCTTATCAGCATGCCAGGCCCTCTGAAAAGCATCTACTTTCCACTCCGCAAATGACACCTTCACTTCAATCACCACAGGGTCTGGCCGTATAATGTTGAAATTCATTACTCTCAGAGGAGATAACTCTGACTAGAGGCTTTTACACCTCTACCTCTTCTGTTCTTAAATGTTTCAGTCATATAATTGGCTGACCATGTGATAAGAAGCAGAACTATTTTTTTTGTAGCCCTGGAACTACCAGATCGAGTACAAATAACTTAACACTCCACCTACCTGTTACCGGAAAAAAGAAAGACTAGGCCTATATCGACGCATATGAGTCACAATAGAAAGAAAGTATAGGCTATGTTTTAATTTCAACATCCTAAATGTGATTTTATTTTTTAAACTTATGAAGAAAACACCCTTCTGTAGAGAAAACAAGTGATATGACACGACCGACGATGATATAATGAGGTTTTGGGCTAATAGGTTGCGACTAGAAGGGAGCGTCCCAATATCTTCTCACGGGTTAACGGCATCCTGACTGAACAGACTTGCGCACTAATCAATTTATACAAACAAATAAAATATAAGATATAATATTTAAAATCATTTCACTGGATAACGCCAATTTAATTTAAGTTGAGAACGAAAACTTCGTAAATTATATCTTCTTGGTGCAGAAAGACCATTGGTTCATACTTGGGAGTATTTTAGTCCAACAGGTATTATTGAATCATTATTTGAGAATAGCGTTCAGTAACTTCAATTATCAATTTTCACAATAATTGGTGTCATTGTAGAGGAATTGATAAAGCAGATAATCGTAGTGAATGGTTAGGTCTTCAGTTACGCTATCCATTATTATAATAGCACGTTTTCAGATATAGTAACAAACAAGTTAAAACCCGTATTGCACTACAAAGGTTTGCTGATAGTGACAACTTAGTTGACTGTAAACTGACTGTCAGTAATAATATTCAATATACGTAGACTTAATAGTAACAAATTACCGTCCAACAATTTCTACTATTTAAGTTCCATCAATTTTTCAATAAACCTCATAGAAATAATAGTTCAATTCGATTCGTGGTTACAAATTTCTTATTTCATTCGTCTGATTTTTTTAAAAATACACATTAACAAAAACCAGTTAAAATTTTAATACCATGAATAAAGAATGTATTTAGCTTTTTTTGTAATTGTAAGAACAAATGAATTTTTAACATTAATCGAATATAAATACTTTAGTGGGGTTTATGTTTGATTTTTAGTAAGTTTTAATTTAGTTTCATAGCTTGATGGCTTTTTTAGATAAATAAAATAAGACGAGACATATTACATTTACTGTGAGGAAAGACACTTTACATGTCTACCGATACGAATGAATGAAAGACCAATTCTTCAGTTAGATGATCTGAAATACTTAGGAATGCACTTAGATGCCAAAACACTTAGGAATGCCTTACCTAGTCAAAACATATTTGGAATACACGCAGAAGACTGTGGAGTTATGGGTTACCGCTTTGAGGATCAGCTGCGAAATCAGCGATTCCAGTCAAAAGTTTTACGGATTATAACAAACGCTCTATGGTATGTCATGCTTTGTACTTAGGTGTCTACACCGTGAAAGAAGAAATTACGCAGCTAAGTTCTAAATATCAAGAAAAATTAGCAGATCTCCCAAATTCTTTCGCGCTTAATTTACTTGATAATAGGGAAGAAGTAACACGACTAAAACGAATAAAATTTCTTGACCTTCCGTTTAGATTTACTGGATCAGGTGACTCATTTCAATTATCTAGGACATGATGTCAGCTATGACTAAAATGATGTATAGAGAAAGTAAACACGTTTCAAGCCGCATGCGGAACAATAAATAGAAAACTAAATAGCAAAATTAAGAAGGAAACAAAGTTAAAATCTACAAAACAATAGCTACTCCAATAATTCTTCTCTATAAAAGTGAATCATGGATAATGACTACAAGAATCACGGATAATGACAAAAAAAACAGCAGCGTAGGTTGCAAGCTGCAGATATGAGATACTTTAGACGAGTGAAGGGATGTACCAAGTGGTACTTGCTTCTCAATAAAAAGATAGCCTACGGGAAGAGTTAAGCATATAACATGAATTAATGTGTGACTGAATACCTTCGAAAATGGAATGGTCATGTTCGTAGAATTCCAAATGATCGTATACTTCTGAGAGTAATGAAATACGTGCCATTTGGAAGATGTGATGTAGGACGGCCACGGAAACGATGGTAAGCTATTTGAAATCGGAACAGGCAAAAGTTTAATCCATCCTGGAAGAGGAAGCTTGGTGTGGACAAAACGTTTGTTTTTATTCATTGTAATTTAAAATGATCAGTTTTTTGATAATCAGGAAATTGGTATTTATTTATTTTCGGTAACAAACATTTCTTGGGTAATACCTCAGATAGTAGTACTTCAGGCAAAAGCATTATATTTTATTTACTGAATTTGAGAGAGGTTTTTTTGGCTCTTAAATTTTAAATTTTTTGAACAAATCGTTCTTTGGACGCAAGCAGTGATATTGGTAAAGCACTGTTGTGTCACCAGCTCCATGTATCTCTTGGAATGCATGTAGATCACTACCAGACACGCGGAGATAACAGTGAAGTCCACATTTAAAAAAAATATAAATAATATTTACCACTCACTTATTGATTCATTGACCAAAAACTATGTCTCAGGAACAACAAGGTATAAGAAACTGAATTTTTTATGATTCTTCTTTCTACACTGTAGAGGTGCACTGAGCAAGATTTTCAAAAATATTAAAAATCATTTTTTCTAAAACGTGAAATTTTTGAAAAAAAATCAGTGCATCAGCATGAGATTAGAAATTGGTAGTACAAGCGCACAAATTTATTAATAGCGCTAGCAGGTGTATTGTTAGGCTTCTTTTCCAATAGATATATTACTCTGACATAACCCTCAAGAAATTGCTCTCGGTTTTGTTAGTCATCCTTTATTAAAAAACAAATAAAAATATACAACACCGATGTTTTTTAAAACTAAATATTGAAAAACTAAATGTGTTTGAGCTTTGGTTGCACAGAGGCGCGTGCTAAAAATACCCTGGACGGAAAAATTAACCAACGAGACGGTCTTGCGGAGAATGAAAACAAAAAAGTAACTTCTTTACACCATATAAAAAAGGAAAATAGAATATCTGGGTCACATAATGCGTGGAACAAGATATGAAATGCTTCGCTTAATGATACAAGGCAAAATTCAAGGAAAGAGAGATGTGGGAAGGAGAAAAATTTCTTGATTGAAGAACCACCTTTGCGATTGGTTTCGTTGTACCTCACCGGAGCTGTTCAGAGCTGTGGTGTCCAAAATCCGAATAGCCGTTATGATTGCCAACCTCTAGTCGGATAAAGCACGATAAGAAGGAAAATAAATAACTATCTTTAAATTTACTAATACGTAAAAAATTATGAAAAATAAATTAAATGTCAATTTTCTTAGTGACTAAATTGTTGAAAATATTCTAAAATTCTGTTTGTTTCGATAAGTTTAACTGTATGGGCTTATCTGAAATTTAAACAATTCTTAATTAAACAAAATTTACTTGTATTTTTAAAAAATCTGGTGTGAAACACTCACACAACTTTCTTTTGCCACTGCAAATAATGACCAATATAACCTAAAAATAGTAATAAAACATTAGAAATAAACTAACCTCAAAAATATAACCTTATTTTAATCGTGACTGGAAGATGCAAAATGAAAATCAACCGCAGTTTAGCTTAAAATACGGAAAATCAGGCTTTCACGCTAAACTAGGCTCTGTAGAGAAAAATGCTTTAATTAAATGTTGTAGATCTTTTAATTTCCTATAAATTTCATTATAAACGCTTTTGTCATAAAATGCTAAGGCCGAAATCTTAAAACACTCGATTTTTTACACGATTTCGTGAGAAAAAAAAACAGAAAATTGCTAATTACCGCTAAACTAAGCGTTATAAAAAAATCTTTTAAATACAAGTTGTGGGATTTTAAATTCTCTACAACTTTCATTATATACATTTTTGTGTTAAAATGCATATTAAAGCCGCAATCTTAAAAAAAACAATTTTATACGTGAAAACAGCCTCACAAAGAATTTCAGCAAATATGGCGCCTACCCTTTCTTGTAGAGCATAAAAAATTTAGCAAACCAGGCGATTTTTAAAAAAGAATCGTAGGACCCGTTTTTTTAAAAATTGCAAAAAAGTGAAAAATTACACGAATAAACTACTACTTCCGGTTGACCGATTTTGATGAAAATGTTCGTGTTAGCTCCTCTATCTAACTTAAGTGTCAAGTTTCAAGTTCGTACAATGTTCCATTCTTGAGATATTCTGTTCACACACACACACACACACACACACACACACAGACCAATCGCTAAAAACATTTTTTTGGGTTCAGGGGGTCCGAAAACGTGTAGATCCGGTGAAAACTCTATTTCGAAAAATCCACATGAAAACAATACTTTCCTTCCTATATATTCATATAGGCAAGAGAAAGTAAAAATCCACTACATGTATTAACCTAAATAGTCTACATACAATAAAATGTAAAACAATACTTGCGCAATTGTTTTATGTTCTGCAATTTTTGTATGGGTTCTTAATTCTGTTATACGTCAATACAATACTCTCCACGGCAAGCGAATTTCTTTCATTCGTACTTTCAGCAGTAAAAATGGTTATTTTTTTCTAAGGCTTAATCATATTGTTGTCGACTTATTATGTTGTTTGTTTTCCTTATGTTATTATAAAAGCTTAAATTATGAAAATATTTAAAAAATTTCAAACAAATTCTGTAGTTTAGTTAAAGTTTGTAATAAGTCGATTTATATACGATAAAAATAGCAAAGCTATCCATATATTTATAGTTTATTATTTATCAATCACACATAAATTTTGAATCGAATATTTTTTTTGAAACAGTAATACTTCAGGAATTTAAAAGCTATTGTAAATTCAAATACGGTTTATAATCTTAATAAATGTATAGATTAATTTTTATCCGGTCATTAATTTAACAAAAACACTTTTTAGAAATTTTCATTGTTTAATGAATGCTAGAACGACTTTCTTCTTGTATTAAACTTCAAAAATGCTTTTCAATTGCACAATACGAGTACGGTATGTATATTCTTTGTATATCCTATGGAAAATATAAATTCGAGTTAACAAAGAAGTTGTACGGATGGCTTTTAGAAACTAATGACAGATGGTAGAAATAAACGTATTTTTTTTTTAGCTTTTATTTGTTATCGGGAACTGTAAATTGATGACAACTACCCAATTTGATCGCTGCATTTTGCTGACTTTTTTTTTGACGTAGATTAGACATGAGTTTTGAACAGGGACCCCCAGTAGAGTTTGTTCATGGATGGCTGTCATCTGGTCACCATACAAAGTCGCTTGCCCAACCGGTGTTACTTAACAAATAATAGCGACTTTCTACCAGCTGACTGACTGGGCTGGCCCGAAGGCCGTATTAATTTAAATTTAAATTTGTTGACTCACTTGTATTTCTTTCAGATGAAGTGGTATTCTGCTTTCAAAAAATTCTATTTTTGAACATTTTTTAGTTACGTTTTCAGGGAAAATTATTCTAAAGAAAATGGTATATATTTATTTTATTAATTACATTTTTTCTGTAAATAAATAAAAACAAAAATGTCTCAGCAAAATCAATTAATTTTTTATAAAAATTTAAACTTAAAAAAACCCATCTCGTGCATATTGTAATTTTTCAGACATCTTAACTTTTAAATTACTCAACCGGAATTCAAGATTTTTGAAATAATTACTTACGATTGTTTCTCTAGAACCATTAGTACGCTAAAGGTAACACGACTGTAATTTAGACTTTTTTAATGATTGTATTTCCTTTTTTTGATAAAATCTTTTGATTTTGTTAGAGATATTTAGAAAAATTGAATTTAACAAGAATTTTGCAATCGTACATACGGTGTCCTAGAATGAAATAGATCCTTCAATTTAAAACCAAATTTTATTCAAATTGGTCAAAGTACAACCGATTTATGATCTTTGAAGTACTTTTATACTACCACCATGATTTTATGGGATGAGGGTAAAATTTTGAACGAATCTTAATTTAGGATTTAAGAAAATAGCGAAATTTCAGGCTCAAAAAAACTTGTCACTAATTTTCAACTGGAAAATGTATTTTTTAATGTATATTCCACTTTAGACCGTACGCTTTCCGGAACTAATTAGTTTCTTGTCTTGCATCGAAATAATGAAAAAATGGAAGTCAGTTGCCAAATTTAAAATCAGTGAGGTTATTTTGAATCTCTTTGTGTAATGGAGATCACTAATAGTAACAATTTTATGAAACTTAATTTTTTAGAAAAAGAATTACTCTTCAGTTTCTAACTGTTCGTGAATGACTTTTTATTGAAGTATGCACCTAACTGTAACTCCTCCTTATCCTACCTCAAAAATATTGATTTCTATCCTACAATATTTTTATTTTTATACCCGACAATGGCTATTAATAATTAATAATTACACCGAAAAAATCTGTTTTATTCATGTAACTGTCGTTTTTAAGTAAAATAATATTTCAACTAGTATAACGATCTTTTTTTTAAGTGATGACGCCTGGAATTCTTAGGACTGTACTGTACGTAGGTAATGATATGAGGTGATTTACAAAGTGAAAAAATGCCAGACCTGACCGGGAGTATTCATAAATAATTTTGATTAACAGAAAAAAATCTGTAAATAATAGGCTAATTAACAACTCGTAAGTAATATTCTGGGAGCGGATTTGACATCCCGCGAATCCTTCCTTATGTTTTTAAGTTTAAAAGGTAAGAATTATGTTTTTTTTAAGAACCCTTGTTAGTCTTTCAATTCTCCTTATTGCTGCTTTAGTATAATTTACCGCGATTAGTAAAGTTATTCTATTTTATACACGTTTTTAATCAAATTTTTTTTCGTTTCAGTCAACTAAGGATTGCAATAATGATACATGTGTTACTTTAATTTTCTTGCTCAAGTTTGTAGCTTTAGTATCCTTTCTTCAACAAAAGGTTTTTTAATAATTCCGAAAATTCTTAATTATTTTCTTCGCTGCACTTCGGTATGTTGTTTTCCTCTCGAAAACTCTATGTTCTTCAGTTGCTTTTCTAAATTCATTTTTATATTTTATTACATCGTTGTGTAATATATGTTTAGTGTCATTAGATCTTTGAACCATTATGTTTTTTTATTCTATAAGCTTTTTAAATACCTGTTTTATTTTGTGAGGCTTTCTTGCATCATCCTTATCAGATGTCCGATTATTTTATTTTTACGATTTGATTTTATATTTTTAGATTTCTGTATCTACTCTTAATATTACTATACAAACAATTTCCATTCACCATTGATTCCATTCCATTGTCACATAAACTAACTTGTTTCATAATTTTCAATCAATTGTGATGTAATATTATGTTATAAATAGTATTGTACGACTTTTGGACAATCCTGAGGAAATTTTATTGTGTTTTAGCTAGACCAGTAAACTTCACGCAAAGCCAACAGGTTACAAATACAATACAAACGTGATAGGGTGGATGTATTTAAATAAAGGAACGGTAACAATATAAATATCTACTTTCGTTATCATAAATCAAATAAGACTTTTGTGTAACTGTTTTGATACTTTTGAGATTATAACTTCAATGGTGTTTGATATTTATCAAGTTAATCTCTCTCGTTAGAAACCTACATTATAGAACAAACAATCTATCTAATGAATTGAACTGTCTGGCTAAATTAAGAATTTAAATATTTTTTTATCTGAAGCCTAAATATATTCTGATTATTTGTTGTTAAACAGAAGTATCATACAATAATAACAATAATTCATTTAACCTATATTATACTAAACACACCCACTTTTACTTTCACATAATACTATGTGTAATATTTATGTACATTTATTACTACACACTTATTTTAATCTGGAACATACTTTTATAAACTGATTAAAAAGTTTTTTACACCTTTTAATTAAATATTATTCGTGTAGACAGCCTAAACGATTGACACTACATGAAAATATGACTACATAAATATTTAAAATTGTCATTTTATAAAACACCAATTTAATTTATTTTCATGTCAGAATAAGCGGGCTCCTGCTAGTCTAGTTAATCAGTTAATGAAAAATTAGTACGCAAAGTTAGGTTACACTAATCGGCTCAGAGTCTTTTCGTGGTGACCAGCTATCATGAACACAATCACGAGAACTCATAAATTAGTGTCCTGCCTCTAAAGAATTCCGTTGTGTTTGAAGAGTTCTATTTCAAAAACGACCGAACAGAAATTTTTTAACGTAACAGGAAATTAAAGCCTGTTCTTTCCTGCGTTTATTCGTTTAACTTTAATTTTTTTATTAAAAAATATGTCTGAGATACAACAATTTACGCATAAAAAGTACCCAGTTCTTAGCCGGTTTTCTTATTAGTGTGTTTTTTAAAGTCTGTTACTTCATTCAGTACAAAATTGGGGTTTAATTATGTTAAAGGCCACAGTTTTTCTTCAAGTGAATATTTAAAAAGTAAAATCCAATTTTTTGTGGCGGAAATTTAAAAATAGTGCTATTTGGAAATTAAAAATAGTGCTATTTTCGGTTTACGTGAAGATTGGGAAATGATTTTTCTACTGAACTATACATTTTTACAACAGTATTGTGCCAAGTATAGTAGATTCATGCATTCATAATTACAAATAAAACAGAAATGGAATGTGGTGTAAATAGAAAATTCTATTGAATTGGTTGAGTTTCTATTAATTGGCAACTGGTCTTCACAGCGGACTTCTTTCGTGGCGTGCACTATAACTTAGTTAAAATCCAAGACACCTGATGCCAGCAAAATTAGTAAGCACATCCGTTTGCTCGGTAATAATGTGCAATTTCTGATAATAAATTAGTTTTTTTATTTTAAATTTGGAACTGTTTAATTACGTACAACTAACAAACAATTTAGTCAAAAGTTGAATCTGGAAAAAGATTAAATATGACATGATTAATGAATAAAGAAAGTTGTTCCCAGCGGATTAAATTTCTGAAATAACTATCCATGATTTTTAACTAGTAGCTAGATCCTGCATTAACGATTGTACAACCGTGTGTAGTGTAATTTAGTAAATGTAATTAATGAATGGAATAAAGTTATCGTGTAATGTCTGATTTCTGACGTAATATGGTGCACAAGTAGCAAGTTAAAAAATTTTTATTGAAATGTCTGAAGGGTTTTAATTTTGCTTTTCTTGGCATAACAAAATGTTTGTAGGTTGTACGCCCAGATAAGCAAAATAACTTGTACAACGGCGTAGTTTCTGTTTTATTGAAACTCATAACACAAATAGTATATTTTAAGTAAATAAATGAGTTGAAATATAATAAATAAATAAAAGCTAAAAAAAAAATATTAGCAATAGTCTGCTTGCACTTCTGGCAGATTTATTGACCACATCAGTAACTTGGCTAATAAAGATTCAATAGTAGCAAAACCACTTCGACCAGAATAATCAATGTACGTAGATTTGCAGAATTTTATGGTTAAAATTTGGGTCCTCTTACATTTATCGGACTTTTTTTTAACTAATAATAAACGTAAGAAACCTGTTTTTCAACTTGCGCAGGTGAAATTCTCTAAAAAATTAAGAATATAATTTAAATAAACGTTGCAACGAAATTTAATGACATATTTTTTATGTTAAAATAATGTTTTGGAGATAAATTTTGTCTGTGCAAAATCACTTCTGTTAAGTCCTTTAGGGAATCGAGAAGTTAATAAGATTAGCATGAGTAGTATAGGCCTACGTTGCGTATGAATTGTCTTTAGAGATATCAAGATAAATGACTAAATTTAGCACTCTTTCGCAATCACATTATTTTAAGCGAGCTGAAATATTAATTATCGAAACAATCTATAAAGTAAATTAGCCTATTATATTGATATTATAAATATTTAAGATAAGTACAATTTCCGGAGTTAACTGGAAAAAATTTGATGAATTATTTTATACGAAAGCACTTAAAATAAAAATTTCCTGATATTATTTAAATAATTAGATTTTTAAGTGTTCATAGAAAAAGTGTAACTCGTTAATTTATTCAATCACTTGAGGTTACGTGTCTACTTATTAATTTATTCCTGTTAGGACAATCAACCATTTTGATGAGATGATTAGACAGGGCGCATGTTGAGATTACTGTCAAGTAGATTATAAAATTTTAATTTTGTTAACCTTTAAAAAAACTAAATTATAACGGATTATTTTTTTAAATTGCAGGTGATATTTCAGGTAAAGCGTATGTGGTAAATAAGTAATGTCAAATTATAGATTTTTGAATTGAATACCTCTTAATTTTCTGGCTAAACAGGTAGTAATCTCAGCTCCCAACACATGGATTACATACGTACAATGCACACAAACTTACAAACGGAATCCTTCTGTAAACAAGTTTTTTGGGAAAGGGCATTTCGGGGATCATTAAACGTAAGATTACTTGAAACTCTTGTATTAAAAATTTGGTCCCAATTGCAATACTTCCGCGCTCTGTACGACAAAAAGTGTGAAAATAAAAATGTAGGCCTACTATTTAACAGCATCACGTGTGAAACGAAGCGAACGAGGTTGGCTTGTATTTTTCTAAAATACTATTGCATTTAAATACATTCTAGATGACGTACAGAGCCACATAAACGATACTTAAATTATAAAACTTAAAAGTTATTGTAAAACGGAAGCATCCAATTCCTTAAAGCTTTCATTGAGGATCGTACGGAAGTGTGGATTTTCGAGGGTCCATGAAAACGTCATTAAAGAGGATGTAAATATTTTTATTATACATAAAAATTATATGAGATTTCTATTCTAAATTCTTTATTTCTATTTCTATATTATGCCGATTAGAAAGTACAGAATTGAAGGCCGGCCCGTGGTGTAGTGGTCAGCGCAACTGGTTTCTACGCCAGGGGTCCCTCGTTCGACCTCCGGTTTCTCACCATTCATTTTTATCTAGCACTTTTCATTGACTACATTAGCTTTAGTGCAAACAAACGGACCAAAAAAAAAGTAAAGCATAGTAAGAATAAATTTGTACGTTCTTTCATAACGGCGATGATAATATTCATTTTTTCAAATCCAGTCTATCAATTAACTTAAAATTAGGTAAATAATGAGATGTGAAATTTTCGGCACGATTAAATTGGGTTTTTAGATCATTAGGCTAGAAGTTAGTTCAAACGAAACGTAAGATTACTTGAAACTCTTGTATTAAAAATTTGGTCCCAATTGCAATACTTCCGCGCTCTGTACGACAAAAAGTGTGAAAATAAAAATGTAGGCCTACTATTTAACAGCATCACGTGTGAAACGAAGCGAACGAGGTTAGCTTGTATTTTTCTAAAATACATGTTATATATACATGTTGATAGTTACATGTTATCTGAAATAATCAGAAAAAATAATTGGGTTACATTTTTTGGTTTGTAACCGTATCACTTAGTAGAAAAGTATTTTCATGAGCATAGGAGGCCTTTTAAAAATCTTTCAGTTTGCATCTTGCAAATGCGCTTTTAATATTCACTGCAAGGTCTAACTGTATAATAATCTACTGTCGTTGGAAGAAGCTCATAACAGTTTTTCTTTCACCAGTACCTCTTCTGTACTTAATATAATTTAGTTTAAATTCAACTTCTCTAGTGAAGAAAACAGAACTATAAATGCAGCCGTAGAAGTAGCAAATGAAATTTAAAAAAATATTTAAAGTTTAACTGCCTGTTATAGGCAATACTAAATTTTCGCATCATAAAATAAAATTATGAAACAAACTACGAATCAACGCGAAGAAATGTTGAAAAATATCGCCCAAAAATTGTTCATATCGTTAACTGTTTTTAACGTGACGGTTTGTCGTCAAAACGGCACAATTTGTATGTTGCTCTAACAAGGTATAGATCAATTATGTTCTAAAATTAATTTTGACAATGCCGGCGATTCTACTGACGATTTTTGACAAAAAAAACGGCATTGACGTCCTTATTAGAATTAACCTTAATATACAGTGACAAAATCACAATGTGTTACGTTCGTACGGTAGTGTTTGCGTGGTAGCCGGCAAAATAATTTGTTAAGTTTGAGCAAGCTTGTATGTGACAACCCAATCTATTTTCTTGTTCCTTCACATGGCTTTTTATATTTCATACTGTAAAAAGCAGCTGTAAATATATTGCTGTTACATAAAATAATACCATAATCATTGCGAACCCGGAAGTTCTCTAACAATTTTAAAATGTTTTTGGTAGGTGTTTTAATTCTGGAACGTATAGCATTTCAGTAGACGTTATTCTGTAATATTCGGCTGTATCGTTAACTGGGCGGTGACAATGGGCGGATCTTATTTAAAAATGTAAGTCGACGTCACGCGCAGGAACAGTTCCGGACCAATCAGGAAGTCCATACTGACAAACGACGTAATACTGAATGAAACGATTTCATTGGTTCATATCGGATGACGTAGTGAATTACAATAAGCTCTCTGATTGGACAATAATAACCAATCAAATTAACGCATAAGAAGACATCTGATTGGCTAGACTTGGAGATTTTTCATTGGTTGAGAATACTAGACTCTGATTGGTCCGATTATATCTGCCTTTGACGTCACACGCGCGTCACCGTCAACGTAGGCCGCCTTACTCGCAAGACCTAAATAATTTGTCAACTGTACATCAGTTCTATTAGATTTTATTAATATATTTTCGCATATGTAAAGACACAAACAGTGCAAAAGAAAAAAATTCGTTAAGTAACGATATCAGTAATCTTTATTTTTTCGTTGATTTAGAATCCGATAGTTAACTCATAATGTATAATTAAAATATACACGTTCCGCGCCAACAGTGTACAATTCCAATCATCAATTCATGCCTTACAAAACATTAGAAAATTAGTTTTGCCATAGCTCTCTGATCATTATTGCTATAGTCAAAATTCAAGCACAAAAAATGTAAAATTCTGAGAAATAAGACTGTACATATTAATAGATTACGCCTACGTTATTTAAGGAAGATGTTGGTTTAAACATTAAATTCAATAAACTATTATCAGGTTATATTTTTTGAACAATTAGTAAGAATAAATTTGTTCGTTCTTTCATAACGACGATGATAATATTCATTTATTCAAATCCAGTCTATCAATTAACTTAAAATTAGGTAAATAATGAGATGTGAAACTTTCGGCACAATTAAATTTGGTTTTAAGATCATTAGGCTAGAAGTTAGTTCAAACATTTACATGTTATCTGAAATAATCAGAAAAAATAATTGGGTTACATTTTTTGGTTTATAACCGTATCACTAAGTAGAAAAGTATTTTCATGAGCATAGGAGGCCTTTTAAAAATCTTTCTGTTTGCATCTTGCAAACGCGCATTTAATATTCACTGCAAGGTCTAACTGTATAATAATCTACTGTCGTTGGATGAAGCTCATAACAGTTTTTCTTTCACCAGTACCTCTTCTGTACTTAATATGATATAGTTTAAATAAAACTTCTCTAGTGAAAAAAAACATAACTATAAATGTAGCCGTAGTAGTAGCAAATTAAATTTTTAAAAATATTTTAAGTTTAACTGCCTGTTATAGGCAATACAAAATTTTCGCATCATAAAATAAAATTATGAAACAAACTACGAATCAACGCGGAGATATATTGAAAAATATCGCCCAAAAATTGTTCATATCGTTAACCGTTTTTAACGTGACGGTTTGTCGTCAAAACGGCACAATTTGTATGTTGCTCTAACAAGGTATAGATCAATTATGTTCTAAAATTCATTTTGACAATGCCGGCGATTCTACTGACGATTTTTGACAAAAAAAAACGGCATTGACGTCCTTATTAGAATTAACCTTAATATACAGTGACAAAATCACAATGTGTTACAGTCGTATAGTAGTGTTTGCATGGTAGCCGACAAAATAATTTGTTAAGTTTGAGCAAGCTTGTATGTGACAACCCAATCTATTTTCTTCCTTCCGTCACATGGCTTTTTTTATTTCATACTGTAAAAAGCACCTGTAAATATATTGCTGTTACATAAAATAATACCATAATCATTGCGAACCCGGAAGTTCTCTAACAATTTTAAAATGTTTTTGGTAGGTGTTTTAATTCTGGAACGTATAGCATTTCAGTAGACGTTATTCTGTAATATTCGGCTGTATCGTTAACTGGGCGGTGACAATGGGCGGATCTTATTTAAAAATGTAAGTCGACGTCACGCGCAGGAACAGTTCCGGACCAATCAGGAGGTCCATACTGACAAAATGTCGTAATACTGAATGAAACGATTTCATTGGTTCATATCGGATGACGTAGTGAATTACAATAAGCTCTCTGATTGGACAATAATAACCAATCAAATTAACGCATAAGAAGACATCTGATTGGCTAGACTTGGAGATTTTTCATTGGTTGAGAATACTAGACTCTGATTGGTCCGATATTATATCTGCCTTTGACGTCACACGCGCGTCACCGTCAACGTAGGCCGCCTTACACGCAAGATCTAAATAATTTGTTAACTGTACATCAGTTCTGTTAGATTTTATTAATATATTTTCGCATATGTATAGACACAAACAGTGCAGAAGAACAAAAATTCGTTAAGTAACGATATCTGTAATGTTTATTTTTTCGTTGATTTAGAATCCGATAGTTAACTCATAATGTATAATTAAAATATACACGTTCCGCGCCAACAGTGTACAATTCCAATCATCAATTCATGCCTTACAAAACATTAGAAAATTAGTTTTGCCATAGCTCTCTGATCATTATTGCTATAGTCAAAATTCAAGCACAAAAAATGTAAAATTCTGAGAAATAAGACTGTACATATTAATAGATTACGCCTACGTTATTTAAGGAAGATGTTGGTTTAAACATTAAATTCAATAAACTATTATCAGGTTATATTTTTTGAACAATTAGTAAGAATAAATTTGTTCGTTCTTTCATAACGACGATGATAATATTCATTTATTCTAATCCAGTCTATCAATTAACTTAAAATTAGGTAAATAATGAGATGTGAAACTTTCGGCACAATTAAATTTGGTTTTAAGATCATTAGGCTAGAAGTTAGTTCAAACATTTACATGTTATCTGAAATAATCAGAAAAAATAATTGGGTTACATTTTTTGGTTTATAACCGTATCACTAAGTAGAAAAGTATTTTCATGAGCATAGGAGGCCTTTTAAAAATCTTTCTGTTTGCATCTTGCAAACGCGCATTAAATATTCACTGCAAGGTCTAACTGTATAATAATCTACTGTCGTTGGATGAAGCTCATAACAGTTTTTCTTTCACCAGTACCTCTTCTGTACTTAATATGATATAGTTTAAATATAACTTCTCTAGTGAAAAAAAACATAACTATAAATGTAGCCGTAGAAGTAGCAAATTAAATTTTTAAAAATATTTAAAGTTTAACTGCCTGTTATAGGCAATACAAAATTTTCGCATCATAAAATAAAATTATGAAACAAACTACGAATCAACGCGGAGATATATTGAAAAATATCGCCCAAAAATTGTTCATATCGTTAACCGTTTTTAACGTGACGGTTTGTCGTCAAAACGGCACAATTTGTATGTTGCTCTAACAAGGTATAGATCAATTATGTTCTAAAATTCATTTTGACAATGCCGGCGATTCTACTGACGATTTTTGACAAAAAAAAAACGGCATTGACGTCCTTATTAGAATTAACCTTAATATACAGTGACAAAATCACAATGTGTTACAGTCGTATGTATAGTAGTGTTTGCATGGTAGCCGACAAAATAATTTGTTAAGTTTGAGCAAGCTTGTATGTGACAACCCAATCTATTTTCTTCCTTCCGTCACATGGCTTTTTTTATTTCATACTGTAAAAAGCACCTGTAAATATATTGCTGTTACATAAAATAATACCATAATCATTGCGAACCCGGAAGTTCTCTAACAATTTTAAAATGTTTTTGGTAGGTGTTTTAATTCTGGAACGTATAGCATTTCAGTAGACGTTATTCTGTAATATTCGGCTGTATCGTTAACTGGGCGGTGACAATGGGCGGATCTTATTTAAAAATGTAAGTCGACGTCACGCGCAGGAACAGTTCCGGACCAATCAGGAGGTCCATACTGACAAAATGTCGTAATACTGAATGAAACGATTTCATTGGTTCATATCGGATGACGTAGTGAATTACAATAAGCTCTCTGATTGGACAATAATAACCAATCAAATTAACGCATAAGAAGACATCTGATTGGCTAGACTTGGAGATTTTTCATTGGTTGAGAATACTAGACTCTGATTGGTCCGATATTATATCTGCCTTTGACGTCACACGCGCGTCACCGTCAACGTAGGCCGCCTTACACGCAAGATCTAAATAATTTGTTAACTGTACATCAGTTCTGTTAGATTTTATTAATATATTTTCGCATATGTATAGACACAAACAGTGCAGAAGAACAAAAATTCGTTAAGTAACGATATCTGTAATGTTTATTTTTTCGTTGATTTAGAATCCGATAGTTAACTCATAATGTATAATTAAAATATACACGTTCCGCGCCAACAGTGTACAATTCCAATCATCAATTCATGCCTTACAAAACATTAGAAAATTAGTTTTGCCATAGCTCTCTGATCATTATTGCTATAGTCAAAATTCAAGCACAAAAAATGTAAAATTCTGAGAAATAAGACTGTACATATTAATAGATTACGCCTACGTTATTTAAGGAAGATGTTGGTTTAAACATTAAATTCAATAAACTATTATCAGGTTATATTTTTTGAACAATTAGTAAGAATAAATTTGTTCGTTCTTTCATAACGACGATGATAATATTCATTTATTCAAATCCAGTCTATCAATTAACTTAAAATTAGGTAAATAATGAGATGTGAAACTTTCGGCACAATTAAATTTGGTTTTAAGATCATTAGGCTAGAAGTTAGTTCAAACATTTACATGTTATCTGAAATAATCAGAAAAAATAATTGGGTTACATTTTTTGGTTTATAACCGTATCACTAAGTAGAAAAGTATTTTCATGAGCATAGGAGGCCTTTTAAAAATCTTTCTGTTTGCATCTTGCAAACGCGCATTTAATATTCACTGCAAGGTCTAACTGTATAATAATCTACTGTCGTTGGATGAAGCTCATAACAGTTTTTCTTTCACCAGTACCTCTTCTGTACTTAATATGATATAGTTTAAATATAACTTCTCTAGTGAAAAAAAACATAACTATAAATGTAGCCGTAGTAGTAGCAAATTAAATTTTTAAAAATATTTAAAGTTTAACTGCCTGTTATAGGCAATACAAAATTTTCGCATCATAAAATAAAATTATGAAACAAACTACGAATCAACGCGGAGATATATTGAAAAATATCGCCCAAAAATTGTTCATATCGTTAACCGTTTTTAACGTGACGGTTTGTCGTCAAAACGGCACAATTTGTATGTTGCTCTAACAAGGTATAGATCAATTATGTTCTAAAATTTATTTTGACAATGCCGGCGATTCTACTGACGATTTTTGACAAAAAAAAACGGCATTGACGTCCTTATTAGAATTAACCTTAATATACAGTGACAAAATCACAATGTGTTACAGTCGTATGTATAGTAGTGTTTGCATGGTAGCCGACAAAATAATTTGTTAAGTTTGAGCAAGCTTGTATGTGACAACCCAATCTATTTTCTTCCTTCCGTCACATGGCTTTTTTTATTTCATACTGTAAAAAGCACCTGTAAATATATTGCTGTTACATAAAATAATACCATAATCATTGCGAACCCGGAAGTTCTCTAACAATTTTAAAATGTTTTTGGTAGGTGTTTTAATTCTGGAACGTATAGCATTTCAGTAGACGTTATTCTGTAATATTCGGCTGTATCGTTAACTGGGCGGTGACAATGGGCGGATCTTATTTAAAAATGTAAGTCGACGTCACGCGCAGGAACAGTTCCGGACCAATCAGGAGGTCCATACTGACAAAATGTCGTAATACTGAATGAAACGATTTCATTGGTTCATATCGGATGACGTAGTGAATTACAATAAGCTCTCTGATTGGACAATAATAACCAATCAAATTAACGCATAAGAAGACATCTGATTGGCTAGACTTGGAGATTTTTCATTGGTTGAGAATACTAGACTCTGATTGGTCCGATATTATATCTGCCTTTGACGTCACACGCGCGTCACCGTCAACGTAGGCCGCCTTACACGCAAGATCTAAATAATTTGTTAACTGTACATCAGTTCTGTTAGATTTTATTAATATATTTTCGCATATGTATAGACACAAACAGTGCAGAAGAACAAAAATTCGTTAAGTAACGATATCTGTAATGTTTATTTTTTCGTTGATTTAGAATCCGATAGTTAACTCATAATGTATAATTAAAATATACACGTTCCGCGCCAACAGTGTACAATTCCAATCATCAATTCATGCCTTACAAAACATTAGAAAATTAGTTTTGCCATAGCTCTCTGATCATTATTGCTATAGTCAAAATTCAAGCACAAAAAATGTAAAATTCTGAGAAATAAGACTGTACATATTAATAGATTACGCCTACGTTATTTAAGGAAGATGTTGGTTTAAACATTAAATTCAATAAACTATTATCAGGTTATATTTTTTGAACAATTAGTAAGAATAAATTTGTTCGTTCTTTCATAACGACGATGATAATATTCATTTATTCAAATCCAGTCTATCAATTAACTTAAAATTAGGTAAATAATGAGATGTGAAACTTTCGGCACAATTAAATTTGGTTTTAAGATCATTAGGCTAGAAGTTAGTTCAAACATTTACATGTTATCTGAAATAATCAGAAAAAATAATTGGGTTACATTTTTTGGTTTATAACCGTATCACTAAGTAGAAAAGTATTTTCATGAGCATAGGAGGCCTTTTAAAAATCTTTCTGTTTGCATCTTGCAAACGCGCATTTAATATTCACTGCAAGGTCTAACTGTATAATAATCTACTGTCGTTGGATGAAGCTCATAACAGTTTTTCTTTCACCAGTACCTCTTCTGTACTTAATATGATATAGTTTAAATATAACTTCTCTAGTGAAAAAAAACATAACTATAAATGTAGCCGTAGTAGTAGCAAATTAAATTTTTAAAAATATTTAAAGTTTAACTGCCTGTTATAGGCAATACAAAATTTTCGCATCATAAAATAAAATTATGAAACAAACTACGAATCAACGCGGAGATATATTGAAAAATATCGCCCAAAAATTGTTCATATCGTTAACCGTTTTTAACGTGACGGTTTGTCGTCAAAACGGCACAATTTGTATGTTGCTCTAACAAGGTATAGATCAATTATGTTCTAAAATTCATTTTGACAATGCCGGCGATTCTACTGACGATTTTTGACAAAAAAAAAACGGCATTGACGTCCTTATTAGAATTAACCTTAATATACAGTGACAAAATCACAATGTGTTACAGTCGTATGTATAGTAGTGTTTGCATGGTAGCCGACAAAATAATTTGTTAAGTTTGAGCAAGCTTGTATGTGACAACCCAATCTATTTTCTTCCTTCCGTCACATGGCTTTTTTTATTTCATACTGTAAAAAGCACCTGTAAATATATTGCTGTTACATAAAATAATACCATAATCATTGCGAACCCGGAAGTTCTCTAACAATTTTAAAATGTTTTTGGTAGGTGTTTTAATTCTGGAACGTATAGCATTTCAGTAGACGTTATTCTGTAATATTCGGCTGTATCGTTAACTGGGCGGTGACAATGGGCGGATCTTATTTAAAAATGTAAGTCGACGTCACGCGCAGGAACAGTTCCGGACCAATCAGGAGGTCCATACTGACAAAATGTCGTAATACTGAATGAAACGATTTCATTGGTTCATATCGGATGACGTAGTGAATTACAATAAGCTCTCTGATTGGACAATAATAACCAATCAAATTAACGCATAAGAAGACATCTGATTGGCTAGACTTGGAGATTTTTCATTGGTTGAGAATACTAGACTCTGATTGGTCCGATATTATATCTGCCTTTGACGTCACACGCGCGTCACCGTCAACGTAGGCCGCCTTACACGCAAGATCTAAATAATTTGTTAACTGTACATCAGTTCTGTTAGATTTTATTAATATATTTTCGCATATGTATAGACACAAACAGTGCAGAAGAACAAAAATTCGTTAAGTAACGATATCTGTAATGTTTATTTTTTCGTTGATTTAGAATCCGATAGTTAACTCATAATGTATAATTAAAATATACACGTTCCGCGCCAACAGTGTACAATTCCAATCATCAATTCATGCCTTACAAAACATTAGAAAATTAGTTTTGCCATAGCTCTCTGATCATTATTGCTATAGTCAAAATTCAAGCACAAAAAATGTAAAATTCTGAGAAATAAGACTGTACATATTAATAGATTACGCCTACGTTATTTAAGGAAGATGTTGGTTTAAACATTAAATTCAATAAACTATTATCAGGTTATATTTTTTGAACAATTAGTAAGAATAAATTTGTTCGTTCTTTCATAACGACGATGATAATATTCATTTATTCAAATCCAGTCTATCAATTAACTTAAAATTAGGTAAATAATGAGATGTGAAACTTTCGGCACAATTAAATTTGGTTTTAAGATCATTAGGCTAGAAGTTAGTTCAAACATTTACATGTTATCTGAAATAATCAGAAAAAATAATTGGGTTACATTTTTTGGTTTATAACCGTATCACTAAGTAGAAAAGTATTTTCATGAGCATAGGAGGCCTTTTAAAAATCTTTCTGTTTGCATCTTGCAAACGCGCATTTAATATTCACTGCAAGGTCTAACTGTATAATAATCTACTGTCGTTGGATGAAGCTCATAACAGTTTTTCTTTCACCAGTACCTCTTCTGTACTTAATATGATATAGTTTAAATATAACTTCTCTAGTGAAAAAAAACATAACTATAAATGTAGCCGTAGTAGTAGCAAATTAAATTTTTAAAAATATTTAAAGTTTAACTGCCTGTTATAGGCAATACAAAATTTTCGCATCATAAAATAAAATTATGAAACAAACTACGAATCAACGCGGAGATATATTGAAAAATATCGCCCAAAAATTGTTCATATCGTTAACCGTTTTTAACGTGACGGTTTGTCGTCAAAACGGCACAATTTGTATGTTGCTCTAACAAGGTATAGATCAATTATGTTCTAAAATTCATTTTGACAATGCCGGCGATTCTACTGACGATTTTTGACAAAAAAAAAACGGCATTGACGTCCTTATTAGAATTAACCTTAATATACAGTGACAAAATCACAATGTGTTACAGTCGTATGTATAGTAGTGTTTGCATGGTAGCCGACAAAATAATTTGTTAAGTTTGAGCAAGCTTGTATGTGACAACCCAATCTATTTTCTTCCTTCCGTCACATGGCTTTTTTTATTTCATACTGTAAAAAGCACCTGTAAATATATTGCTGTTACATAAAATAATACCATAATCATTGCGAACCCGGAAGTTCTCTAACAATTTTAAAATGTTTTTGGTAGGTGTTTTAATTCTGGAACGTATAGCATTTCAGTAGACGTTATTCTGTAATATTCGGCTGTATCGTTAACTGGGCGGTGACAATGGGCGGATCTTATTTAAAAATGTAAGTCGACGTCACGCGCAGGAACAGTTCCGGACCAATCAGGAGGTCCATACTGACAAAATGTCGTAATACTGAATGAAACGATTTCATTGGTTCATATCGGATGACGTAGTGAATTACAATAAGCTCTCTGATTGGACAATAATAACCAATCAAATTAACGCATAAGAAGACATCTGATTGGCTAGACTTGGAGATTTTTCATTGGTTGAGAATACTAGACTCTGATTGGTCCGATATTATATCTGCCTTTGACGTCACACGCGCGTCACCGTCAACGTAGGCCGCCTTACACGCAAGATCTAAATAATTTGTTAACTGTACATCAGTTCTGTTAGATTTTATTAATATATTTTCGCATATGTATAGACACAAACAGTGCAGAAGAACAAAAATTCGTTAAGTAACGATATCTGTAATGTTTATTTTTTCGTTGATTTAGAATCCGATAGTTAACTCATAATGTATAATTAAAATATACACGTTCCGCGCCAACAGTGTACAATTCCAATCATCAATTCATGCCTTACAAAACATTAGAAAATTAGTTTTGCCATAGCTCTCTGATCATTATTGCTATAGTCAAAATTCAAGCACAAAAAATGTAAAATTCTGAGAAATAAGACTGTACATATTAATAGATTACGCCTACGTTATTTAAGGAAGATGTTGGTTTAAACATTAAATTCAATAAACTATTATCAGGTTATATTTTTTGAACAATTAGTAAGAATAAATTTGTTCGTTCTTTCATAACGACGATGATAATATTCATTTATTCAAATCCAGTCTATCAATTAACTTAAAATTAGGTAAATAATGAGATGTGAAACTTTCGGCACAATTAAATTTGGTTTTAAGATCATTAGGCTAGAAGTTAGTTCAAACATTTACATGTTATCTGAAATAATCAGAAAAAATAATTGGGTTACATTTTTTGGTTTATAACCGTATCACTAAGTAGAAAAGTATTTTCATGAGCATAGGAGGCCTTTTAAAAATCTTTCTGTTTGCATCTTGCAAACGCGCATTTAATATTCACTGCAAGGTCTAACTGTATAATAATCTACTGTCGTTGGATGAAGCTCATAACAGTTTTTCTTTCACCAGTACCTCTTCTGTACTTAATATGATATAGTTTAAATATAACTTCTCTAGTGAAAAAAAACATAACTATAAATGTAGCCGTAGTAGTAGCAAATTAAATTTTTAAAAATATTTAAAGTTTAACTGCCTGTTATAGGCAATACAAAATTTTCGCATCATAAAATAAAATTATGAAACAAACTACGAATCAACGCGGAGATATATTGAAAAATATCGCCCAAAAATTGTTCATATCGTTAACCGTTTTTAACGTGACGGTTTGTCGTCAAAACGGCACAATTTGTATGTTGCTCTAACAAGGTATAGATCAATTATGTTCTAAAATTTATTTTGACAATGCCGGCGATTCTACTGACGATTTTTGACAAAAAAAACGGCATTGACGTCCTTATTAGAATTAACCTTAATATACAGTGACAAAATCACAATGTGTTACAGTCGTATAGTAGTGTTTGCATGGTAGCCGACAAAATAATTTGTTAAGTTTGAGCAAGCTTGTATGTGACAACCCAATCTATTTTCTTCCTTCCGTCACATGGCTTTTTTTATTTCATACTGTAAAAAGCACCTGTAAATATATTGCTGTTACATAAAATAATACCATAATCATTGCGAACCCGGAAGTTCTCTAACAATTTTAAAATGTTTTTGGTAGGTGTTTTAATTCTGGAACGTATAGCATTTCAGTAGACGTTATTCTGTAATATTCGGCTGTATCGTTAACTGGGCGGTGACAATGGGCGGATCTTATTTAAAAATGTAAGTCGACGTCACGCGCAGGAACAGTTCCGGACCAATCAGGAGGTCCATACTGACAAAATGTCGTAATACTGAATGAAACGATTTCATTGGTTCATATCGGATGACGTAGTGAATTACAATAAGCTCTCTGATTGGACAATAATAACTAATCAAATTAACGCATAAGAAGACATCTGATTGGCTAGACTTGGAGATTTTTCATTGGTTGAGAATACTAGACTCTGATTGGTCCGATATTATATCTGCCTTTGACGTCACACGCGCGTCACCGTCAATGTAGGCCGCCTTACACGCAAGATCTAAATAATTTGTTAACTGTACATCAGTTCTGTTAGATTTTATTAATATATTTTCGCATATGTATAGACACAAACAGTGCAGAAGAACAAAAATTCGTTAAGTAACGATATCTGTAATGTTTATTTTTTTGTTGATTTAGATTCCGATAGTTAACTCATAATGTATAATTAAAATATACACGTTCCGCGCCAACAGTGTAGAATTCCAATCATCAATTCATGCCTTACAAAACATTAGAAAATTAGTTTTGCCATAGCTCTCTGATTATTATTGCTATAGTCAAAATTCAAGCACAAAAAATATAATAATTCTGAGAAATAAGACCGTACATATTACTAGATTACGCCTACGTTATTTAAAGAAGATGTTGGTTTGAACATTAAATTAAATAAACTATTATCAGATTATATGTTTTGAACAAAACATCTAAAGTGGTTTAAACTCATTTGGTTTTTTACTATGCGTATTTTATTAATTACTAGCTACACCCTGCGCGCGCTGCTACGCCTACGAAAATCGAATCTAAAGAAAACTCGTTATAACATTTATTCTGAGTCAATTTTTTTTTTGAAGTGCTCTAGGATATACAATATTTTTTGTTATGTGCTTACATAGTATTAAATCGGAAAGTTTTCCGACGCGTACAGCCGTCCATGTGAGAAACATGGATTTTCCAAATTTAATCCGCAAAATTGTATCGATTGTTCGTGTGCTTTGTTGGTGGTCATATTATAATGATAACATTTAAAATACACATCTTTGTAAAAAAAAACACTGTTTCTATTTATCCTTTGTTTTAAACATTTTTATTTTAAAAATCGAACATCTGACTTTATCGAAAGCATAAAAAATACATTTAAGCCCCTAACTTTCTTTCTACGGATCAGATCGAGGTTTTCAAAAGTTTAATACCTGCTCCAGAAACTGAGTAACTATAGATAAATTTTTATTTAAATCAACAAACAATTTAAACATTTAAATGGTACAAACAAACAAACATTCATTTTTGTACTGTAGCCTATTTATAAATTTTTATTAATTATCAACCACTTCGTCATACACGACTATAATATATATAAATAAATTCATTATTATTAATCGTTAATGTATGATAATATACTAGAATTAATTAATTATATTATCCATTTCATTATATAATATTAATTATCTTTTATTAGAAGGTAAGTATTAAAAATTTTTACGATTTTTTTACGATACTACTTCTTTATAGTACTCCTTCTTTATACGTAGTATTTTTTTATAGTGTACTCCAATGTAATGGCATAGCCCTCTATCTTTTCTTAACTTTTTGACGTACCTATTACATATTATATGTATTATATTGTACAATTGGTTTTAGATATGATAAGAGTTAATATAGGCCGCCTCCGTAGCGTAGTGGTAGCGTGACAGCCTACCACGCGGCCGGGGTTCGATTCCCGGCCAGGGTCTGGAAATTTTCGCAAGTTAAAACACCGATACATATTCCACTGTAGTGGCGCTAATGACCGAGCTGTTGATGTGACTGAATAAAAAAATAAAGAGTTATCGTAGGAATCTGATTTTAGCAAATTCTCAGGTACTGGCAGTCAAATCCGTAAAACTTAGTACTGCCAACATTTTAGAAAAATATAGCAAAAACTATTTTTTTTAAATACGTGTCAGTCACATAAATATGTACCAAATATTAGTTGATAACTATTTAAATAATTTTCGTTTTTTATGTTTAAGACCTGTCAAATAAATCATAATTCAAGGTAGCTTGTAGCGAAAGTAGTTCTGCTAGCGTGCTAGTTATAATATTTTTAACAAAGATTTTTAAATATGAAATAGTTGTAGCCTACTTAGAACGCAGAATGTATGACCCTGGTTTTTCCATTTAGTTTTAACTGTTAAATGTACATTGTAATAAGAAAGTATTATTAACTACTTTAACAATCATGTTAGCCTAAATAAACTTTTGTTAATAAATTTATCCCGATGATTATTCATTTTAAAAACGTTAGTACATTCGTAAGTATTATATTGTTTATTTTCTTTTTAGTCTCATTTGTAAAATGGATGGGCATTTAAAAATAAGTAACCTTATTGTTTTATTTTTCAGGTAACGTATCCCATTTTGAAAATGCATTTGAAGGAAAGTACGATTTGGGGTCTATTGCTCTAGCATTTTATTCCGGTTTATTTGCGTTCGGTGGATGGAATTACCTAAATTTTGTAACCGAAGAACTTCAAGATCCTTACAAGTAAGTAATTTCATAGCATTATACTTACAGAATATTATATAATGTTAGTTATCTATTATTTAATGTATTTTGTGTTACTCTTTAATAGTATTTTTGTTTGTTACTGTTTTCAGTTGTTCATTTATTTCTATAGTTTATTCTTTTGATTAGCAATTTTTTAATTATTTTGTAATTTTTTTAATAATTGTTAATTAATAGTCAATGAATATTTAAGGTATCTTGTGAAAATAAAGATTTCGTGCAAAACATTTTTGTTATTAATCAGTGTAATAGGCTGTATTGGTCGAAGTTTTTCTTAGTTTCCCTTGACCATTCCAAGTGAATGGCTGGTCAGCCTACATTTATTCCTAACGCAGAAAAGCAAATGGGAATGTACGTATGTACAGCCAAAGTCTCAATGGAAGTGGGTATAACTAAACACAAAGTAAATAGTCAAACTAACAAACGTAGTTTTCCTCTTTTGCGTTGAAGCTGATGAAAAAGCAAAACGTTCTAAAATGAAAAGTGATTTTCACGCTAAAGTAACTTTCACGATGTAGTTTCTTTTAGCATTAACCAATATCCCGGACATTTACTTTTCCCTAACCTAGACAATTTTAAATCCAGGGCAATACTCCAAAAAGTCTGAAAAACTATGACTGGCCTTTTTACGTTCAGCTATTTTTCAATTGCTAATGCAGACGATGAGGTGAGTAACAGATGAAAATGAGTGATGAAAAAATGACAAACTTGACCAGGAGTCGAACCCTGGACCCCTGACGTATAAACCAGTTACGCTGACCGCATTACGGGCCGGCCAGTGGTGCTGACCACTCGCCACGGGCTGTTCAATACGACTGACAACACCACGGGCTCGGACTGTCCTAGGAAAACACACTTATACATGCCAATTTTTGGGAGCTTCTGGGTTTTTGGTGTATGCAAACCCCATCATGTTCTTTGAATATGAAGAAGATAATTTGGAATGACATCTTAACGCGCAAAATATGTACTCTAATTTAAAAAATAAATATGTCGTAACTTAATATTCCGTAATTGTTGACTTATAATTGAATTTAGATTTACTTGATAAAAAATACATGTAAAATATATTTTTTTTACTCATAACCTAATTTTGTATAACTAAAAAAAGTATAAAATAATAAAGTAAGAAAGAATAATACGACTGTCTGCCAGATTGTTTTGTCGCTTTTACCGGTAACTGATAACCTTATCAATCAGTTCTTTTCTATATATTTAAAAAATTACTTAAAATTACTGTTCTTAACGTAGGTAGTTTAAAAGCGTAATCGTTTTTCACGTTACAACTTTTACGTTTCACGCCAATTAATATAGAACAAGATAATAAATGTCGTATTAAATAATGTAATTTGTAATTCAACAGTGAACAGCAAAAATCAAGAATATGTATGCAATCTATCTTACGTACTTATTTTAAGCATAATCTGTTTTGGAAAACCTCTTATAATTTTTATTATAGTTATAAGAAATAATAAAATTAAAAAAAAATTTTTTAAGTTTTCATTTTATCTTCAAGTTTTATAACCGTCTGAAAAAATAGGTTTCAGATTAATTCTATCAGCCTATGAAATAGGGATTAGTGACAGTCTATACCAATTGATTTTACATAATTTTTATTAGTTTATTTAAAGTCGCATTAATAGTTTTGAAATTTTAAGACCCTAGCCGGGAAATGAACTCGGAATCTCTTTCTTGATGCTGGCGTGCTAAATAGGCGTGCCGTTTCCTATTTACTTATAATAATTTCCAAACCCTAGGCGGAAATCGACCCCAGAACTTTCCGCTTTGTAGGCTAGCGGGCTAACCACTAGACTTCAAGGTGGTCAAAATTTATTTTTTTTATTCGCATCAATAGCTAGGTCATTAGCGATTACACTGGATTAAAGAACGTAGGTTAGAACATGTAATAATTTTTCAAACTCTAGCCGGAAATCAAACTCCAAAACGTCCGTTTTGCAGCGTAGCACAATAATCACTGCACCACGGATGCTGTCAAATATTATTTTTATTACACACATTTTCATGTAAACCTTTTGGTGAAATAATTTCACAAATCCATATTATAAATTCATTCGTATATTTTTAAGATTTATTGAACGATAAATCAATGGTTTATTTATGTAGTTTAGAATTAACTTACTGGACAAAGTAGAGTTAATTATTTCCAGTTAAATTTGTTTCACGAGAATAGATAAATGGTAGCAGAATCTATCAGTACTGTTACATTTACAGCTAGAGACTTTTTTGTAATCTCCATCGAGGAGACTCCAAAAAGAGAGTGGGCGTATAGGGCATGTGTAAAGATAAAAACTGATAGCCGTAAGTCTTTATACAAATACTACGTTAAATGTATTATTTACCAAATATTTTGTTTATTTTTTTATTACTTCTTACTTAACCTATCTAAGTATTTACTTCAATAAAAGTGTCATTTAATAATTTTTACCCAATGAGTCACAATTTATCATAGCGTTTTTTAAAATTTATTTTAAGAACAAAAAATTAAAAAGGAATTATTTTGTTTTGTAAAATATTTAATCAATCAAATTTGTTTTAGCTTTCTTTTTAAGAAATACAGATTATCAAAACTTTTTTTAAGCTTGTGGTAATTTATTTGTGCATTTTCTACGCACATTTGTTTCGTTTTTGTTCTAACAATTCAGTGGCGTGATTAGTAACGTAGTTAGTTATTGATATCCGTCCTTAAATTGAAGGGGTTAGTGGATGAGGTGTTAACTGACTTTTTCACAAAAATTGAGTTTTCATCGGTAATGAAGTTTTTATGTGCATATTTTTCAATGACACTAACACAGAAATCTCTATCTGCTTCCATTAAGAAGATACCAGAGGATGAAGGTGTTATCTACAAGTCAAATAAGTAATACTAACAATAAATTTCCGTTTATAGTACATTATTATTCATTAGTTTCTTTAAAATTTAAAAACGCAATTAAGTCAGGCTTGCTATTAAAATAAATTAGTTTTATTCTAACATTTTTTTTAAACTAACTTAGTTGTTACTTAACACCTTCATTCATTTTAAAATAGACATTTTATAAAAAAAATGTTTTAGTGACAGAAGGTGTTATCTACGCAAAAATTAGTTAAATTCAATTTAAAAATTAAATTATACAAGGTTTAGAATACTTAAATAAATTCCCTATGTCTATTTAATAAACTGACACCAAAAATGTAACTTTCTGAAATCAGTAAATAAAGTTACAGCTTTTGAACTTTAACACTCAATAGCTGAGAACTGTATTTATGTCACATAACACCTTCATCCACTGAACCCTTCAATTTATAAAATAATACAGTATTTCTTACAAAATTCGCTGTTTTATATAAATTTTCCTGCCCATAACAGACAGGTGTAGTGTCAGATTATTTACACCCAATCTGTTCGTTGCAGGGCTAAAATAAATAGTTCTGTTTATTATCACATGGTCAGCCAATTAAATGAATGAATCATTTAAGAACAGAAGAGGTATAGGTGTAAATAACACTAATCAGAGTTATCTCCTCTGAAAGTTATGAATTTCATTGTACAGTCAGACCCTGTGGTGAATGAAGTGAAGGTGTCATTTACAGAGTGAAAAATATGTGATTTTTAGAAGGTTCGGCATGCTGATAAGCGTACTTTTCCATTTAGTGAGGAAGGTAATGGTAAACCACCTCACTCCTCGTTTTACGTAGTAAAACCTCCACAGGTTCAAACCAGTCTTTCGGCTGATGACCTAAACAACAATATATAGATTTTACAGTGAAATCGTCGCTATTGTCAAAGTATGATGCTGTTGTAATTTTTGTAGTTTTTTCTATCACGTATGGTGACTTTAGACGTTTCTGGAAGCTCTTTTTGCAGCCCACATTCTTAGCATTCGCGTACTGTAGACGTTTATCCTTTCTTCTGTCCATCCGGTGTTCTGTTTATCCTCTTCATGGAAGCCCTTAAAGTCCATAATAAGTTGTCTAAATTCTGTTAGGTACTTTTAAGTTTATCGGTTTATTCCGGTTTGCTCAATATCCTTTCAGATTTCTTTAAACCATTTATCCGACACCTTAGGTCTATTGTTTAGTGTCTTAAAAATTTGTTTTGTCAACCGGTTGTCATCCATTGTACAAGGTGTGGCTATTAAATAACGAGACTGACGTAAAAATTCTATTTTTGTTTTATACATAATTACTTATTGTCAAGTTCAATGTACATTATACATAATTACTTGTTGTCACGTTCAATGTACACTCCTTCTCTATCCCTACAATGCTCCATGCAAATTTTCAATTGTTGGAAACAGTGCTGGAAGTCATCTTCTTTCAGCTCCTTCAGGACACGTGCCGCTCAAAAATATTTGAAATGAAGCTTGCAAAAATGTTTGTACTGACACTTTGTACGCGATTGAAAATGACCCAAATTTTTTGGAAATGATAACATGTGATGAAATGTGGTATTTACTTATGATCCGGAAACGAAGCGCCAATCCATGCACTGGAAGAGCCGAACTTCACCGAGAGCCAAAAAAGATCGAATGAGCAAGTCAAAATTTAAAGCAATGATGATTGTTTTTTATATCCATGGGATTGTGTACCTTCACTGGGTTCCTGAAGGTCAAACAATTAATCAATATTATTACCTTGAGGTACTTTCTAAACTACGTCAAAGCGACAGGAAAAAACGTCCCGAAATGTGGAAGGACAAATCATGGGTTCTCTACCAAGACAATGCGCCAGCTCATTTCGCGTTATCTGTCAAAAGGTTCCTAGCCAAGTACAGCATCTCAGTGTTAGAACATCCACCTTATTCACCAGATCTTGCACCATGTGACTTTAACCTGTTCTCTAAAGTGAAATCTGCATTAAAAGGGTCAAGATTTGAGTCTGTGGAAGCTATAAAAAAGAAAGCGGCACGTGTCCTAAAGGAGCTGTCAGAAGATGACTTCCAGCACTGTTTCCAACAATGGAAAATTCGCATGGAGCGTTGTAGGGATAGAGAAGGAGTGTATATTGAAGGTGACAATAAGTGATTATGTATAAAATTAAAATACATTTTTTTACAACGTCAGTCTCGTTATTTATCAGCCACACCTCGTATGCAAGTGTCCGTAAAATTTTATTTTTTTTTTCTAATCGTTTCCATTAATCGTTCATTTTTCTTGTACAGTTCCTCTTGACCTCGTAACCTGTATTGTTCGTCTACTATATTCGGGCCCATTATCTTGCGGAGGATCTTTCTCTTAAATTTCTCTTTTTCTCTACGACCAGCCTTTACTCACGTAGACTACAGACACGCAAGTTTTTTTCACAGTATTATAGTGTTTAATCTTGACTTGTCTTGAGAGTGCTTTCTTCTTATACAAGTTTTAAATTCCTCGGAATGTAATTTTTGTAGTTATATAGATAATAAATCTTTTATTTTATTTTTTAAAGTTTTTATTTTAAGTGCATCAACATCTTGGTTATTAGCGACTACTTTGGGGGTATGAAATAATGAGTATTGACACGTAATAAATTCCAGGCCCTCGCTGAGAATTGAATCCAGGACCTTCAGCTTGGTACGCTAGCGCGCTAACCACTACGCCACGGAGACGGCCAGTAACAAATCTTGTTACCTAATTTTGTTTCAAAATTTATTCTTTTTAGAAATGGAAGATGTACTTGATGAATTTCATCCTCCTTTCCATTTTTAACAAAAGAAATTTCCGCCATAAATGTTAAGTAAGAAGGAAATAATTATACTTTTCTCCATTGAATCTACAACACGTATATTTTGAATCAATGGCAATCATTTAATTAAACAATTACAGAACACTTCCTCGCTCGTGATTAAGACTTGTCATTTAATTCGCTTAATAAATGGATCTTTTAATTTATACATGTCATCGTTATTTCGCTAATTGTTAGAGCAATTTCAACGTCACAGCTGCTATTAAAAAATTAGATTCAGTCTTTTGCAACATTGTTTAAATGATCTATGTTTCTTATTCATTGATGTAAAGGAATTTTTCATTTAAATATTATTAGCTCTTCGGAAAGTAAATTTGATCTAAACTGTTTCTTTTGAAATATTTATTTTTATTTCTACTGTGTTCGACAACACAGAGTTCAAATTTCTGTAAATCTAAATATAACAATATAATGACGTTATAATATTATCGTAGGATTGTAGTGATACATTTTCAGGCGTAGCCAAGATTAGGCTCGGTGGCTCAGTTGGATAAGCGCTCATCTGCTAATCTGAAGGTACTGTAATCTATTACCGGTACAAAC
Organism: Catonia carolina; assembly: GCA_035578175.1. NCBI lineage: Eukaryota > Metazoa > Arthropoda > Insecta > Hemiptera > Achilidae > Catonia > Catonia carolina. The sequence continues at coordinate 115,768,121 of JAQMRL010000002.1, read as the reverse complement.
TTTTTAATTTTCATACCGTATCGCTCAATCTGAGGAGCTGTGTTTTACAAATCTACTTGAATTGTTATGTACACTACCGTCAATTGTACAGTTTTAATTTATTTAAAGTCGTATCAACTGCTTTGGTTATTAGCGAATACAATGAGTTACGTTACAGATTGATGAGTTTTAATGTGTAATGATTCCCAGATCCTAAACTTGAATAGAACGGGACCTTCCACCTTGCAGTGTGCAGTGCAGTCTAGCACCCTAACCAGTTGATAATTACGTAGATTATTATTACCGGTACTATGAAATAAAAGATAACATGAAATGCGACGAATGGATTAAAATATTACAAGGAAAAATAAATAATAAATAAACTAACATTTATTCTGAAAACATTATGTATTCCATATTTTAATGCGGAGCAACTACTTTCAGCCTCCCTGACCACGCTAATTCTTATAAGTTGCTTCTCTAAAAAATTTATCTTTAATAATTCGCTCAATATTTTAAAATAAGTATGAAAAATATTTTTACGTGGTTTCTTTTAATCGGGAATTACCAAAAGTAATACAATCAACGACTTTAGAAATGTCTATACATGGGCGATTTTGGCGTCAAAGCGGAAACGAGTGCTTTGTTTTCTTTTTGTGTACAAAAAGTGGTTTTAAGGTTCTCAGACCTCCGTACGTACACTCTTATCAAAAACGTATAAAAAGAATTTAAGTTTTATAACACAAACTCGCTGGTTCTTACAATTCTACCACATTTCGGCGATTTTGTCACTAACGCTATCTTAAAAAATATTATTCTAATATGGTCCACCGGTTACAAAGTGTTAGGTTTCTTGTGCGATAAAAATTAGTTTCGAGTTTTTCAACTCTGCAATCACCTTTTCTTAAAAAAATTTAAGACATAAATTAACACGTTCGATGCTGACGACGCATATGTTGGTCCTAATGGTTTTACCTCCCGTGCTCACGACGCACGAGTTGCGTCTCGGTATTCTACCTGTTATTTTATTTTTTGGTGGGGGTGAGCACTATTGAAACTGTTGTGTTTTATACTAGAGCACTTAGAAAGGTCTAGAGAATAGCGTGGATACCGTAGCCAGTGATTTTGAGTTGTGGATCGGTCCTATGTTACACTTTAATACGTTTGTGCACTGACGAAATATTTCGACCATCTTAAATGATGCTAATAAATAGTCATTATTTGTTTCAAAAATATAATCCCAATAAACCCAAATTAGATATCCATGATTATCAGCGTGTCATTTGCAAGCACTTCTTGCCAGAGACTATCAGTCGCGTGATACCTGTAAGTGGTAAAATGCATTTAACAGAGATCATAACGTTGGGTCCAGCTGATAAAAAACTAAGGCGATAATGCCGATATTGCTCTGCACAAAACAAAAAAAGGACAAGACAGCAATTTTATTATTGCGTAAATTGTCCAGAAAATTCAGGAATATGTTTGACTCCATGTTTTAGAGTTTTTCACAAATACTAAATTACTTTTACATTACTTAGTGACATATAAATAATTTAGCATTTCCAGTTAATTGTTTTTCTATACAGTAGATCTATGTATTGATATTTCTTTTATCTACTCATTTATGTTTTTCAAAAATGTACATTAGTATATATTTTTTGTATTTTTATTAGTAGTGTATGTAACGTATTACTTTTTGTGTTGTTGTTTATTAGTATTTTATGTATTTTATTGTGTTATAATTAGGTTCAATAAAAATAGGCATTATGATAAAATATTAGCGTGTTGTTATTCTCTACACGAATACCGAACTAAGAGAAAATAGAGGGCGACGCAACGTATGCGTCTTCAGTCAAGTGGCATATTTTGCACTCCGACATTACCGAGTGCTCACGACGCAACAGTTGCGTCGTATAGAAAAACCACTTTTCCGAGCCGTAAACATGATTTCAAAGAAAAAAATATATACCATACCTATTTTTTATTAGTGACTAACGTAATTGTTAAAAAAAGTTAATCAGCACGGAAGGTCATTTAACGAAAAATAGTCAGCCGCGAATGTGTTAAAGTTTATAACACGAAAACCTTAAATTATTTCATTCTCTGTTGTTATTTTTGAGAAGTTGAGATTTCCATTATCTACTACAATACATTGTTAAAAAAATAAAAATAATATTTTAGGAAAATTGAGAAGTAGATTTTTTTTGCTAAGGAAAGAGATAAAAACTCTCATTTAGAATTTATCAGTAAATAAAGACTATTGTTTTGTTGAGATATCTACTACAGAGAGAACTGTGCACTATTTACCTTATACGATCTATTATTCACATCGTTAGTGAAGCTAACATTTATAAAAGAAATCATTGTCTACAATCCGCCCTACGGAGACCTGTTCATTTTTTCTTTATATTGTACATCAGTACAACTAACAAGAAAATATTTCAGTGAGTTAATGCAATCACCTCATTATTATCTAATCATTTTTAATTGTTTAAAAAAATTATATCTTAATACGATTTGTATTTCACCTTTTTGGTGCTATAGAGATATATAAGATTCTGAAATATATTCTGAATGAAAATAAATTATTGGTTAATATCTTATGAAATAAAAACAGTTATCTCGAGATTGTATCGGTTTCTATTTAAAATTATTTAACAAAATTTTTCTTGTTTTATATTATAAATATCACTTAATTCTTGTCTTTGACAATTCTTTTTAAAGTATTAAGTGGTTGTAAACCGTAATTGTCGTTAAAAAATTAAAGTCATCTGAATGCCTTGCATTCCCAACTTGAAGTGTCTTTTTTATTTTTCTTATCAATTGAACAGTTCATAACGATATGAAATTAAAGTTTATAGTTAAGTAATAAGTTAAGTAAGTTAGTTTAAAGTTAATAAACAAAGAAACATTTAAATACAGTCGTGGACAAAATTAACGCATCACTTTAAAAGATTTTTAATGGTTTCACAGAATCTTGATGAAATAGGTATTAACTGTATGATCCAGCTAGCCAACACCCCAGACTTAAATCCTATTGAGCACATTTTAGTTATGCTTAAAAAGAGAATTTGTCATCGTAGTGCAGTGAATCTTCAATAGCTGACTCATGTGGTGAAAGAAGAATGGGAGACAATCGACCAGGAAGAAATCCAAAACTTGATTCAAGGAATGCCGAGATGAATGCTAGCTGTAATTAATGCAAGAGGAGGCTGTACTTGTTACTGAATTACTAATTAATTGTTGTTGTTTAGGTCATCAGCCGAAAGGCTGGTTAGAACCTGTAGAGGTTTCACTAATTAAAATGAGAAGTGAGGTGGTTTACCATTGATTTCCTTACTGAATGGAAAAGTACGTTTATCAGTGTGCCGGGCCCTCTGAAAAGTACATATTTTCCACCCTGCAAATGACACCTTCACTTCATTCACCACAGGGTCTGGCTGTGTAATGAAATTCATTACTTTCGGAGGAGATAACTCTGATTAGTGTCTTTTACACCTCTAACTCTTCTGTTCTTAAATGATTCAGTCATTTAATTGGCTGACCATGTTATAAGAAACAAAACTATTTATTTAGCCCTGCAAATAACAGATTGAGTGTAAATAATTTGACACTCCACCTGTCTGTTATGGGCCAACTAATTCATTATAAATCACATAATAGTTAGTTACTTTTAATATTTTCCATTACGTATGAACTAATTATGGAAAACATTCATTTCAATACTATAAGTAACCCTTCTGTTTTTTGTTAAATAAAACTTTTTGTTTTTAAAAGCTAATTTATCTTATTTTTTCATTAAATTACTATAAATCAGATTTACAACTCTAATTCTTTGTTAAAAATTATTAAATTTTGCTTAAAATTATGATACAAAGAATAACAGTAACAGAAATGAACCTGGCATATTGAAGAAAATGATTTCTTTTGCACTTAGCCCAAAATCTTAATTGATGCGTTAATTTTGTTCGGGACTTTATATTATATAAAATGTCTTTAAATATTTTCTAAACTATCGCAAACAATTATTAAAGTCCACTCAAAATTAAAATGAAATGAAATTAATAAACAATAAAATAAATTACTTTTATTAATCAATATAAAAATTACCGTCAGCTGTACTATTACAAATGTTTAACTTTATGTTAATACTGCTAGTTTTTTGCACATTATTTATTTACAGCTTTTAAAACTTCTAATGATGTAAAGAACTTGATCAATGTCTCCATTGATGCTATACACTGTTCAATAAACCAGTTTTAATTGTTTTCCTAATTTACTTATAACAAATATAGATAGTATCTTAATACTAAATTGATTTGCTTTAGTACTAAATGTCATGATTTCAACTGTACATGTAGCTCTTTATAAAGTTTGTCTTGAATAAGATGGAGGGTAACAGAGAAGGGTGAATTGAATCGGATAAATTGCAGAGGGTTGAAGAGGCAAGACAGGAGAATCCTTTCAAAGCATTCGGAAAGCTAATTTAGCACGAACTATAAAATGGAGACGAAACGCCTTTCTTACTATTTTCTTATCAAGTTTGTCGTTAAAAATCTTCTAACATTTTTACTACCACTTCCTGTGGTTTTATTTTTAATTTTCAGTAAAGTTTTATCAATTACTGACATTTTATTTTATTGTATGTAAAAATTTACTCAAAATTCTTAACAATTTTATATTTGGTTACTCCAATAATACTTTTTAATCTGGCTCTTCTGCATTAGATTAAATTTTATAAATATTTTTATAGTAAATCATGTATAATTAACTAATTAACTTGAGGCAAGCGAAGATCAAACATTATAATACAGAGATAAAACCTGTGAGTCTATATGCAAATGAATGCCTTAAAATGACCGAGAAGGCTGGTCAAAGAGAAGCAGAGAATTTTGTGAGAAAGGTTTCTCTGCAAGGTAACGGGTGTAAAGATAGTAGACGAATGTACTTTCATCCACGTTTTACATTTTAAGTGCAAGTAATCTGAATACAAATATCTCAGTTTTTCTGTTCGACCTGTAAAGATGCTGAATTACATCTCTGTATGGGCTCAGGAAATTAGGGAGTTTATAATAAGTGAATAAATCAATCAGTACTTTCATGTATTTATAATAACACAGTAGTTGAATTACCCGTATAGAATTCTATATGGGTGTCCATAAAAATCAAATCAAACGGTTGTTAAAACAAATTTTTAAGACACTAAGCGATACATAACGTGTTGGATAAATAGTCAAAGAAGTCAGAGAGGATATTGAGAAAACTGAAATAAATGAACTGAACCAAATTCAGACAACTAATTACAAACATTAAGGGCTTTAATGAAGAGCAAGAACAGAGCATCGAGTGGACAAAAAATAGGAGAAAAGCATACTGTGAACGAATGCTGAGAATGTGGGCTGCAAAAAGAACTTCCAGAACCATCTAGTTACCTCACGCAATCTAAAATTGGCCCTATACGAAAAAAAAAACAGTCGTGGACAGTATAATATGTTATGAGGAAGAGAAAAACTGTTCAAGAAAAACAAACAATTAATGAAAACAATCAGGAAACAAAAACTAACATTCTACAGACACCTGTAAAGAATGGATAAAAACGGCTGGCGAAACAAATTTTCAAGAGAATTAAGAATAGATGTAAGGTGTTGGATAAGCAGTTTAAAGAATTTAGAAAAGATACTAAGAAAGATGAATTATGCTGTGAAAATATAATATACCAAAGCAGATTCAAACAACAGATACATTAGACAATACTTATTTTGTCCACCTCCATAGCAAAGTGGTAGCGCGCTAGCCTACAACGTGGAGGTCCCTAGTTCAATTCGCAGCTAGGGTCTGGAAATTTTCACTAGTTAAAACCCATTGTTTCATTTTCCAATGTAGTCGCTAATAACCGAGCTGTTGATGCAACTTTAACTCAACTAAAAAAAAAACTTATTTAACAAAATATAATCTATAGACTTTATAATGTACACAAACTTATTTAAGAAGGAAGTTTTGTGTTAATACAACTGAATTATTAAATCGTGATATCATCAAACTGACATTACTGTTTCTCCGATAACCGCACATGAAAATTACAATTTGAATTGCAACCTTTATTTCAGAAATCAATATAATTAATCATCACACCCATTATCCAACTTGCTCGTACAGTAAAGATCTTCTATTACCATTCATTGAATTGAAAGGTAGATCAAGACAAAAGAGCAAAGGGTTTAAAAAGTAGGTGAAGTAGTGGGGGGACTTATATTAATCAGTTGAAAGTGGTAGCTTTTTAATAAAACATTGTATTACTAAGTAGGAAAAGAACAGAACATCTCTTATCACTACACTTTATAGACGTAAACTATTATTTACTTTGGTTTTTATCTCTCTTATAATTTTTTGAAATGTAAATAGATATTTTCTTAGCCATTTTTTTGAATGCTTTTTTCATTGAGTTTATCTATTGAAGTAATTTGTTTTGTTAATTACTATTCATCCAGAAAACTCCTGAAAAATGTATAGGACATGTCAAGACCTAGGAACTTAAATATATATATTTGTTTGGTTTTACGCCTGACTGTTTTGCAATTCCTGCTAATGCAGACGGTGGAGAATGATGATAATATGAAAATGAGTGATGAAAAAATGCCAGACCTGACCAGGAATCGAACCCGGGTCCTCGGCGTAGAAGCTGGGGTCCTGGTTTCAATTCCCTTAATGCATATTACCTAAATATACATTACTTTAATATTTCATTAAGCAACACTGATTACTTACTATAATAAGTGTGTTATCTTTAAATATTTACCCAATAATACGCAGTTTTCTTTAGGATTTGCTTAGATGTGCAATGTTTATTTATTTTGATCTATTTCTTTTTTTCTAATAAAATATTATACAGAAAGGAATTCTTGAACTCTAAAATGTCTTTTGGTCAAGAAAGATTTCAGATTCAAGATTTTTTCAAAAATGGATATAAATTTGCACAACTTTTAAAAAATTGTGTTAATTTATTGATGTATTTTCTACCTGGATAAGTAGGTTTTTATTCAAACAATTTTGTGTTTAAAGCAAACAGTCCTAAGGACAAACACTTCCAGCCACTAACTCATTTTTATAAAAAAAAACCTGTTATGCTCAATTCATTAAAGTTATTAATTTCAATATTGGCCAGCACGTGGTGTAGAGATCAGCAGAACTTGACTAAATCATTAGATAGTATTCAAAATAACAGAGTTTAAATTTTATGTTGTATTTTGAAAAGAAACTCATTTTTGTTCTATTAAAACATTTACTGATATTAACCTGACAATTTATAAACAAAATATTAACTTATTTATTATTTATAGATTATTTGTAGGTATAATTACAAAATTTCATGATTTTTTTGTTATAGTTATTAGTAATGGTATAGTTATTAGTTATTAGTGATAGTTCACACCTACAACACAAGTAATTAACAATGATTAATTGACTGTGAAAAATAGTTTTTATTAAACCGTCTATCTTTATCTACACATGAAAGGGATGTAATTTTTGGAGATACATCATCTTACTTATTCATTGAAATTCTCATACAATTTCATTTTATTGAAGCAAGCATAAAATTACATTCTGAAAGTAACAATTCAAATATCAAAATAACGTTAAAGGTTCTCCCTTGGTACCAGTTATATGTATATTAAGTTACAACCTTAACTTATAAAATATTAAGCACTTTTAACAATTTAATTTTCTAATTATGTAATATAAAATATCAACTTTCAACTGCTTACATAGGTACATTATTATAAACATGATGTCATTTCTTTATTTAAGGAATCTACCAAGAGCTATATGGATTGCTATGCCAATTGTAACATTAATTTATGTAGCAGCCAATTTAGCATATTTTGCTGTTGTAACAACTGATGAAATGCTATCATCACCAGCTGTTGCTGTTGTAAGTATTATGCATTTTAATTTGTAAAATAAGAAATTTTCTAATGTTAATAAAACAGTTCATTAAGAAACATCAGTAAATTGCAAGGTATATTTTTGTGTCATTATATAAACAACAAATTAGAAATAAAAAATAATTATTGATTCTATTTTTGATTTGGCTGATTGTTATGAATTTCTAAATTCCTGTTCCTCAGTTCTTTTTGTGACTTTTTACAGCTACTATTCATTTCCTCCATTACTCTCGTGGACCTCTTTTTTCCTTTCTCCCTTGGGATCCAGTTCCACACTCTGTTGGGCCAACTGTGTTCATTCATCCGACACAGGTGTCCATACCACAACAGTAACAATTTCATATAATACCATATGTGGTTTTCATACCTTTTCCCAGTTTTCTTCATTCATCATATGGTTTAACCTTGAAACTTGACAAGTTCTTTTACACAATTCAGTTTGCATGACTGCAATCACCCTCTTACTCCTTTCTGCACCATTCACCAGAATGCTTTGCTGTATTGATCTTCCAGTACTCTCCTTTCTTCTGACCTGAATTTTTTTTGACCACAAAACAGGATTTCTCAGTTTCCCAAGTTGGATTTTTCCAGTTAAAGACTTTGAGTTTTAAATCTTAATATTCACACTGATAAATAAATATTGCGATTCTATAGCCATACACAAAAATAATATTTTTGGATGCCCATAACGGGCGGGTGAAGTGTTAAATTTTGCGCTCAATCTGTTTGTTCCAGGGCTACAAAAAATAGTTCTGTTTCTAATCACATAGTCAGCCAATTATATGACTGAACTATTTAAGAACAGAAGAGGTAGAGGTGTAAAAGACACCAGTAGAGTTATCTCCTCTGAGAGTAATGAATTTCACTATACAGCCAGACCCTGTGGTGAATGAAGCGAAGGTGTCATTTGCAGGGTGAAAAGTGGATGCTTTTCGGAGGGCCTGGCATGCTGATAAGCAACATCTTTCAACTCAGTGAGGAGGCAATAGTAAAACACCTCACTCCTTGTTTTTACTTAGTAAAACCTCTAGAGGTTCAAACCAGCCTTTCAGCTGTTGACCTAAACAACAAACAACACAATATTTTTGGAAGGTGCTGTTGTGTAGAGGTGCACTAAATCTCTTGTAGCAGTGGAAATTAAAAATGCCCATTATAAACAGTACAGAATTAGTATGCTCATCTCATTTAATACATTTTAGTTTGACTAAGATTTGTTTTCTGACAAGTTTGCTACCACTTGCCAATTCTGTTGTGAGAATATTTACACAAGTCAATGAGAAATAAAACAATTTTTAGATCTTAGGTTTCCTTTGTATTTATGGGCATGAGTAATAAATGCTTTCACAGAAAGACAAGAAACTGTGTATAGTAAGTGAAAATGTATTTTATTTTTAATCACCTAAGGATTTTACTTGGTAAACTCAAGATTTTGTAATCACTAGAGTGGGGCTGTATGTAAATGGAATTTAGAGCTAAGTAGCAATTAAAAAGAGGAATGACGATGAAGATTTTTTACATTCAATTGTTTTACACAATATTACTCTTGCTAATGCAGATGATGAAGGGTGATAGATGAAAATGAGCGACTAAAAAATCCCAGACGTTACCAGGAATTTAACATGGGACCTTTGGTATAAAAGCCAGTTGTGCTAATGAGGATAAAGGTGGTAAAAAGTTTGGTAGTACCAAACTTTTTACCATCGTATAGCCTTATAGTTACCATCATATAGAACAAGTATATGCTTAATTCCTTGAATTGCAAAGGATATGCGTGTTCTTTTTCACAAAATTGTTTGCTTATTCTTTTTTCTTGATTATTTATTTTTACAGACTTTTGGTAACAAGATGTTTGGCTCATTCAGTTGGACGGTTCCAATATTTGTAGCCCTCTCAACGTTTGGAGGAGTTAATGGAATACTGTTTACATCATCAAGACTGTTTCTAACAGGAGCACAACAAGGTCATCTGCCACAAGTATTTTCTTACATTCATATGCGTCGATGTACACCTATACCTTCATTAATAGTTACAGTAAGTACTGGTACAGTATGGTTGACTACATTCTTTATTATATTTTGCTTAAATTAATCCAATCAATATACTACATTAAAACAATCTATAAAACAATGGATTATAATTTCATGGTAGTGGATTTCAAGTTATGTCAAATGCCAAAAATTTCATGGTAGTGAACAACTATGTAAAAATTCTTGGGATTAAAAAATGTGTTTTATAATGTAATTTTATTTAATTTATGGTTCAATCTGTTATTTTAAAGGGATTAAATCGTATAACTTTTCGGGCATGACAGACAGGTTTATTCTGTGAGTATTCATTTCAAAACAAATCTGTATAAGAAATAAAATGCGTGATTTTGTACAATAAATTAATGCTAGTCTCTTATTTTTATAAAAATTTCAAACAAATTTTTTTAAGCGATGACCTGAAATAGGTTGATTTATAATTTTATTATAGCCTGCATGTAAAATATATATCTTCATAGGCAGGATATCCTGAATATTATGATAAATAATAATGAAACTTAATAACTATCTTACTATACTGATCAAGAAACACTGTTAGTATTATCTAAGTTTTAAATCAGTTATGAATTAATTTAATTTAAAGCTTTTAAAGTACAGTACTTAGCTATCATTTGGATTTAATTACTTTAATGTAGTTACATTGTTAATTGTTTGATTTAATGTTGTCTTTTTATTTCATTTATTCTTTCATTAATTGATTGTTTGATAACAATTAAGTTCTTTCTCTAGAAATAAGTAGTGAATGTGGTTCTAATAATAATGTAATGAGGTCCTCAATTTTAACTGTATGTATACTATCTAACAATTTTCTTTTATAAATATAATTCAGTGAACCTTTAGACTGCTTCCCTTACAATAACTACGTATGTTAATAATATTGAATAATTATATGATTATTAATTGCCAGTTACAAGTATTCATTTTTTATTATCATCATTAAAAATATAGGTTAAACCAAAAGCTTGTTAGACTGAGACAAAGCGGACAATACCATATCTAAAAAAATTCAATGGTCAAAAAACCTATGTTATAAAATCAGTAATGACAATGAACAACAATAGACAATAAACTATAACATGAAATTATCATTATACAGAAATCATCAATGGTCCATCTATACACTTTTCTTGAAGACACTCAATGTGAGTGTACTGACAACGCTATTGGGAGGCCTGTTCCAAAGAGTGATCACATGCAGTAAGAAGAAATTATGTTCCGCAATTGAGTTAATGCGATTCTTCAGTAAAGCAGTTGTTTGGTCCCAAGTTTTACTGTCAAGATCCCTGATTAATTCTGAAACTGGAGTTGAGTAGAAATCATTTAATATTTTGATTTTTTCAATCAGATCCCCCGATGACAACTGTTGACCAGAGTATAAAACTAAAATTTCAGTGATTTTGAAAACAAAATGATAAATTAAATAATTGTACATCTACAACATTTTTTGAAAAATAACTTATTGTATTTTCAGCAAACTATTAAAAGAAATTTCAAAAGAGGATTTGAATAATTACTAAACTCTTTATTCAAATAGCCTGTAAATTTTATGTAGTATAGTATTAAATTGAAAGAAAAAAATATTATAACTTTCCTTACATTTTTTCCAAATCACTTTGTGGATTTCTTTCCTTCCTGAGGATTTTCCCCGATTATTTAATGTTTGTTCTCTGGTTACTTACAACCCATCTCCATTTGTATTTGAAATTCCACATTGATTTTTTATGATCTACTTTTCCTGTCATGTTAATCACTTACTACACAGTTGTAGTCTGATCACATAATACTACAAACACTTACCTCTTTAATCCTACAATAGTTTTTGCAATAGAATCATAAAAATACTATTTTTCTATTAAACATTTTTCTGTGTATTGTTTAGAATTATACAATACAAAAAAACCACCAAATGCACAATAAATGACTCTAACCTGATTAAAATAGGCAATAGGTCCTTTCATGTTCCAACATCAGTTGCAATATTAAAATGTCATTGTATGCACACTTTCATCAGGTTTTTAAGTCAAACTGACAAAAGTGTGATAATATTGCAATTGAAGTTTACTATGACGAACTGATGGTAGAGTGCTTGCATAGACGTTTTAATATTTTAATCACATAATATTATGAATTAATTTGTTTCAGTGTCTAGTGTCATTATTTATGGTGACAAACAGCAATGTGTTCACATTAATTAACTACTTTAGTCTTGTGTTATGGCTATCAATTGCCGTTTGTATTGCTGGACTTCTCTACCTACGTCATTCTAAACCAAATTTGCAACGACCAATTAAAGTTCATACTATACTTCCAGTCACTTTCTTGGCTTGTTGTGTATTCCTTATTGGCGTCTCTTCAGTCACTGAACCAGTGAATTCAGGTATAATAATCGATTAAACCATTTTTATTTTTTTATAACAAAATTTTTTCCTCCTACTTGTTTTTACATTAGACAGAAACTTATTTTTTCAAGGATTGTGATCAAATGTAACATATTTTTTTTATATTACAGCCATTGATATATCATTTAAGTTGATGTGAGCAAATTGAATAAGTAGTTGCATAAAACGGTAACAAAATCAATATTGCTAACACAACTATTAGCACAATGGTACCATTAGTACATGTTAGCACATCAGTTGTACTGTTCTTTGTAATAGATTTCACATTATTGCTGTACTATAATCATCCCTGACTTTATTAACCCTTCACGGAGTATTGACAGATATATCTGCCTAAAAATTTTTCCTACAGGCCATTTTGTAAATCTTTCTACAGGTCATTTTGTGGAAATATCTTATCCACTTGCGGTTTTAAATGGTTATGATCGTTTAGTGGATACATCAGCATATTTACAAATTAAATAAAAATCAATTTCGACTAAAATTTGTCTCAACAATTATCAAAAAATCTATAAATATTCCAGGAAATTAGCACCTACAGAAGCTGGGTTGACAACACTGTCCACCAGTGTTTCCTGGCTGCCACTAGGTCAGTGTTCCATATCAGTCATGCTTCCTCTGTTTGTTACTACTTGTGTTACCTTTGTTCTAATGAATCACAATATTTCTTTAAACAATCGTTGTTCATGTAGATTAGTTTTCTCCTTTTGTTCTACAATGCAATGCACAAATAATTATTTTTAGTCAGTTCTATTTACAGATACATTCGCAAAAGTTACATTACTTAAACGAAAGATGTACGAGGTGTGGCTATTAAATAACGAGACTGACGTAAAAAATTTTATTTCAATTTCATACATAATCACTTATTGTCACCTTCAATATACACTCATTCTCTATCCCTACAACGCTCCATGTGAATTTTCCATTGTTGAAAAACAGTGCTGGAAGTCATCTTCTGTCAGCTCCTTCAGAACACTTGCCGCTTTCTCTTTTACAGCTTCTACAGACTCAAATCTTGTCCCTTTTAATGCAGATTTTTTGCTTATGATCCGGAAACGAAGCACCAATCCATGCACTGGAAGAGCCAAACTTCACCGAGAGCCAAAAAAGCTCGAATGAGCAAGTCAAAATTTAAAGCAATGATGATTGTTTTTTTTTTGATATCCATGGGATTGTGTACATTCACTGGGTTCCTGAAGGTCAAACAATTAATCAATATTACTACCTTGAGGTACTTACTAAACTACGTCAAAGAGTAAGGAAAAAACGCCCCGAAATGTGGAAGGACAAATCATGGGTTCTCCACCAAGACAATGAGCCAGCTCATTCCGCGTTATCTGTCAAGAGGTTCCTAGCCAAGTACAGCATCTCAGTGTTAGAACATCCACCTTATTCACCAGATCTTGCACCATGTGACTTCTAACTGTTTCCTAAGGTGAAATCTGCATTTAAAGGGACAAGATTTGAGCCTGTGGAAGCTGTAAAAGAGAAAGCAGCACGTGTCTTGAAGGAACTGACAGAAGATGACAGCACTGTTTCCAAAAATGGAAAATTCGCTTGGAGCATTGTAGGGCTAGAGAAGGAGTGTATATTAATGGTGATAATAAGTGATTATGTATAAAATTAAAATTAAATTTTTTACAACATCAGTCTCGTTATTCAATAGCCACACCTCGTATGTATCCACATCCATTACCTATTGAGTAAAAGCAAAGTGAGAAATATTTGATGAAATATGTGTGAATTCTGTGCCTTTAAAAACAGCTTCTGTCAAGGAAAACACATTTTTCTGGGAATAAAACGTTTTTATCCCAACCCATAATCAAATGTGTCTTTGAGATGAAACTAATTCCAGCCACAAAGGGTTAATTGATGGCTTCAGAAAAAAATAAATAATTTTTTGTTAGTTCCTGAAGTGACTACCGTTTGTGCCAGTCACATTTTTTAATGTAATTAATTAGATCAGAATTTACATAAAACCATTTAAAAAAAAGAAGTTTTACACTTTAATGCATGTGCCAATAGATACTTGTGTGCACACCGTAATAATTTATAATCGGTATACCTACTTTATTATTCTACCTTGAAATATACAAATGCCGTCTTTAATTATAAATTTTTGTTCAAGTATATTTAATTAATAATTTAAAAACAAAATAAGTTTTGTTACTAGAGCACCTTAATGCAATCTAATTGATGTTTTGTCAATATTTTTCTTCTTAAGAATCACTTTTCAGGTTATGCAATTTGCAGTACAAAAGTGTACTGTTGATTGCATAACCTAGGAGTTAGTTCTGTTATAATTCATTCCAGCAAAAAATATTTTTATTCAGAAATAATTTTTAATTGAAAAAACATATTTTCTCCAATATTTAAAATTACACTTTCTAAACAGTTTCAAAACTAACTCCTATTACTTCCATTTAAATGTACACGAGCTTATTATACTGTTCATATTATATCACTAATACTTAGGTTTTATTATTGTATTTTTTAAAATACGTTTTCGTATATTTTATACAGCCATTGGATTTGGAATGATTGTTATTGGAATACCTGTTTACTACTTATGTGTGAACACTGGCAGAAAAGGTGGAAGTTTGCAAGAGATGGATGGTATGTAAAGTTGTTTTTTCTTTAATAGTACTTCAGAAAGATTCTGTAGACTGACAAGTTAGGTTGTATTCTTTTCAAGCATATTGTTTATATTTTTTGTGCAAAAATATTATCTCAACACATATAGGTTTTGGAAAACAAAAATATGTTTTCCATATAGTTAATAAAAAGGTTTCTCCGTGTGACCATTAAACATCCATGGTAAACAAAAAGTACTGGTCAGATTTACTTTTGGATATTAATTCTTGTCAAAATTCGTTCATTGATTTTTGACACAATCATAAAACTTACAAAAATGTTTAATATTCTGGCTCAACATTATTGTAGTTGTTGCTTAGGTCATCAGCCGGAATGTTGGTTTGAACCTCCAGAGGCTTTAATAAGTAAAATGAGTAAGGTGGTTTACCAATACCTTCCTCACTGAGTGGAAAAATACGCTTATCAGCATTCCAGGCCCTCCCCAAACCATCTACTTTCCACCCTGCAAATGACACCTTCACTTCCATTCATCACAGGGGCTGTATATAGTAAAATTCATTACTCTCAGAGGAGATAACTCTGACTAGTGTCTTTTACACCTCAGTCTCTTCTGTTCTTAAATACTTCAGTCATATAACGGCTGATCATGTGATAAGAAACAGAACTAGTTTTTGTAGCCCTGGAACTAGCAGATCCAGTGAAAATAATTTAACACCCCACCTGCCTATTATGGACAATTGGATCAATTAACAAAACAAAACACTAATGTACCTCTGATTGCACTATCATTGCGAGTCTACTATTTTTACTGTTCATATCTCATATAAAAGGATCTAAGAGCTCTTGAAAAGAATTGAATATGCAGTAGACTGAGACATTTTAAATTGTGTTAATACCTGTGTAGCCTGTTGTCTGTAAGTGTATAGTATTCTAATCTTAAGCCATTCATAATCATCATAAAATTAATTTATAGAAACAATTAAATCATTAATTTTCCATTGTTGTCTAATGTGGAGACATTATTCTTCAGTTTTTTATGAGTCAGTTAAAATGAAATTGAAAAGCTTATTATTGTTTGATAAGAATTAAATTTACTGAGCGGTAGACACATAAGTGGATCTATATCCACTTCTAGTAATAAAACATGATGTTTATTTAAAAAAGGAAAATTATACAGAACATTTTTTTAGAAGAGGGCTGTTTTTATTTAATTTTCTATAATACTAAAGAATAAGAAAGTACTGCAGTTGTAAAAAAAAGATGGATGGATTTTGGCTAAGATTTCAGGTCTCATGACTCGAGGAAACTAAAAAATTATTTTTGGTCAAATAAATAGTACATCAATTAAATATTTTATGCACTCCTAAAAATATGTTTTTAAATAGATCAGCTTCATATTAACTAAACAATTCAAAAATATATTTTTAAATAGTTTAGTTTCAATTTTATATAGACTGATTATGGTGGATCTGCCAAAACATGTTGCTTGAACGTAGGATTATTTTTATAAAAACAGGTACAGAAACAAGCTGGGCCTTCAGGCCAGCCCAGTCAGTCAGCTGGTAGAAAGTCGCTATTATTTGTTAAGTAACACTAGTTGGGCAAGCAACTTTGTATGATGACCAGCTGACAGCCACTCCTGAACAAACTCTACTGAGGTCCCTGTTCAAAAATTCATGCTGAAGCACGTCAAAAAATGCAGTGAAAAAGCAGTGATCAAATTGGGTGGTTGTCAACAAAGTACAGTTCCTGATAGCAAATAAAAGTTAAAAAAACTAGTGATATAGCAGGTGTAAAAGCCAGTGAAAAATTAAATATTTTTACAATAGAATTAAATAATAAATACTACATACTAATGTATAATGTTTATTTTTCTTTTTTCAGAAAAAATAACTCTAATGCTTCAAAGGTTACTCAACATTGTTAGTTTAGATACTAATGCAGATGTGTAAAAACTGTAAGATAAAACTTTCACAAACTGTTTATTAATCCTCATTTTCCTTTACAATGTAAATGGAAAATTCCTTTTTATTCCTATTTGAAACGCTTTGTTAATTATTAATTTTAAGTTTTGGGAGCAAATAAGCATTTAAGCAATTATTTATGTACTCTATATTTCTAGTTAATAAGTGATTTTGATATTAATTTATTATTCTTATTAATTATTGTTATTATAAAGTTATTTAAATCATATGATGTAATGTAAATATATTTTTTTATTTATAATGTTTTAATTTTATTTCATTTGTTTGTTTTAATACCAAATAAACATCACTAAGATTAAAATAACGCAGAAATACAGTATTTTAAAAGAGTTTCAAAGTTTTTTGGTTGATTTACCTTCTATATTATTTTAATATAGAAGGTAAATCAACCAAGAACTTTAAAGGTAATATGTGGTTAAGAAATGTTTTTTTCAGTAAATTATATATTGCTTCTCTGAATTTATTTTATTACCAGCAGACAGTACAAAGAGCTGAACCAATACACAAAACTGAAGTACCTTACTGCATGACCTAATTCTAGTTACCTATTGGGAGAATAATAATCCTACATCTACATTTTGTCATGATAATTATTATAGGCCTATCATCAGTTAATTTATCTGTAGTTGGAGCACATCTTTCATAAAATCTTAAACATTATTGACAATTTCACATTGTTGATGGCAAATTTTTTTTATTTTTAACTATGGACTTAAATAATTCTGCCATAACAAAACATACAAAAGAAGAATGTCAACAATGGAATACAAAATATTTAATTTAGAAATACAGTACAGCATGAACCACAAATTAATTTAAAATAACTACAAAGAAAATAGTAATTTCAATAATTATAAGACATGTAAACACAGTAGAAAACTATTATGGAACATAATAAAAAAGAACTAAGCTCATGTATTTATAATAAAAAATCTGGTGTGAAACACTCACACAACTTTCTCTTGCCAATGCAAATGATTAATAATAAACCTAACATTATTAATAAAATATTAGAAATAAACAAAAACTAACCTCAAAAACATAACCTTATTTTAATCATGAGTGAATGACGCAAAATGACAATCGAACTCAGTTTGGCTTAAAAATACGGAAAATCACGCTTTCACGCTAAACTAGGCTCTGTAGAGAAAAATGCTCTAAACAAAAGTTGTAGATCTTTTAATTTTCTATAACTTTTATTATATACACTTTTGTCGTAAAATGCATACTAAGACCGAAATGTTAAAAAAATCGATTTTTCTCACGTTTTCGTGAGAAAAAAAACAGAAAATCGCAAATTACCGCTAAACTAAGCGTTATACAAAAAAATGTTTGAAACAGAAGTTGTAGGTTTTTAAATTCTCTACAACTTTTATTATATAAGTTTTTGCGCTAAAATTTATATTAAAGCCGTAATCTTAAAAAAACAACGTTTTTACGTGAAAACAGCCTCACCGAGAATTTCAGCAAACATAGCGCCTACCCTATCTTGTAGAGAATAAAAAATTGAGTAAAATAGGCGATTTTAAAAAAAATCGTAGGACCAGTTTTTGAGAAAATCGCAAAAAACTGAAAAATTATACGAATAAACTACTACTTCCGGTTGACCGATTTTGATGAAAATGTTCGTGTCGCGTCCGGTAGTGGTATGTAACTTAAGTTTCAAGTTTCAAGTTCGTACGATGTTCCGTTCTTGAGATATTCTGTTCACACACAGACACACACACACACACACACACACACACACAGACGCACACACACACACACAGACCAATCGCTAAAAACATGTTTTTTGGGTTCAGGGGGTCTGAAAACGTATAGATCCGGTGAAAACTCGATTTCGAAAAATCGACATGAAAACAATACTTTCCTTCCTATATATTCATATAGGCAAGAGAAAGTAAAAAGGGAAGACCTAACACAAATAATATATGTTATTAAATAAATTAACTGCATCTATAGATAAACACAATATAGTTACTAGTTTAAGAATTATCATCGTCACCAACACTAAAGAAAAGCTGTAATTACCACAAAACTCTAGGTCATTGAAAAAGTACTATGTTATGAGAAAGAATAGTACAATGTGCATGATAGTACAGTCCAGCCGAGCTGTATATTCATCATTTGGTGTGTAAGCAATAATCGATCTACAGTTTAACCTAATCAGAAATAAATTTTTGAGATGGCTGGGGAACTACACAGCAAACAAGAGTGTTTAAAAAGATAATTTATTACTACATTTTTCGTCAAATATTCAGTAGAATTACAAAACTCTTCCTAATCTATAATTAAAAATAAAACCATCGATAGTATGCGCTAAGTGAATTGTATTTCAATAAAGTGCAGTTAGCTGCATCTTGGCCATACACAACCTAACCTCATACAACTTTTATTGATGACGCAATTGCTTAGTTCCCATACACTGGGAATTTTTTTAAATTATAAAATGTTTAAGATTACGTCGGTGGACAAAATAAGTCATTTAGAGGTTCTTAGATGAGTCTATGAAAGAAGAAGTATATGGAAACATCTTACCAGAAGAAGGGATAAGCTAGTGAGGCATATCTTAAGACATGCAGGTATTGCTCTATCAATAAAGGAGGGTAATATTGAGGGAGTAAATTGTAGGGGGAGGCAAAGGTTAGAATATTCAAAGCAAATTAAAAAAGATGTGTGTGTTACAGGTATGTAGATATGAAACGATTTGCACAAGATAGACAGGTGGAGAACTGCATCAAACCAGTTGAGACTGACAAAAAAATTGTTTGAACAAAAACCTACTAATCAATGGAGACAATATATGAACAAATTACCACAAAAATTTGTGATAACCTTGTATTCGCTTCAAGAAGAGATAAAAAAAAATACTTCATTATTGATAAAACATTATTATACTATGTAAGTTTCATTCTAGATAATTTTTTGTGAAAAAAAAATCTGGTGTGAAACACTCACATGACTTTCTTTTGCCAATGCAAATAATGAACAATACCTAATGACATTACTAATAACATTAGTAATAAAACATTAAAATTAAACAAAATAACTAACCTCAAAAAACTTTTCTTAATTTTAATCATGAGTGAAAGGTGCGAAATGAAAATCAACCTTAGTTTGGCTTAATAACATTGAAAACCATTCTGTCACGCTAAAGTAGGCTCTATAGAGAAAAATGCCTAAAATAAAAGTTGTAGATCTTTTAATTTCCTATAAATTGATTATTTACACTATTGTCGTAAAATGTACACTAAGGCTGAAATCTTAAAAAACCAATTTCTTACACATTTTCATGAAAAAAAAACAGAAAACTACTAATTACTGCTGAACTAAGCATTATACACAAAAATCTTTGAAATAAAAGTTGTAGGTTTTTAAATTTTCTATAACTTTAATTAGATACATACATTTTTACGCTAAAATGCACATTAAGACTGTAATCTTAAAAAACAATTTTTTTCTACAAGAGCACAGCCTCCCCAAGAATTTCAGCTGACATGGCGCCTACCCTACCTTGTAGAACATAAAACATGTAGTAAATGAGGCGATTTTCAAAAAAATTGTAGGAGCAGTTTTTGAGAAAATCACAAATAAATGAAAAATGACATGAATAAACTACTACTTCCAGTTGACTGATTTTGATGAAAATGTTTGTGTCCTTTTTCTAGTAGTACCTAACTTAAGTTTCAAGTTTGAACTTCGTACGATGGTTTGTTCTTGAGATATTTTGTTTACACACACACAGACCAATTGCTAAAAACATGGTTTTTGGGTTCAGGGGGTCTGAAAACATGTAGATCCGGTAAAAACTCGATTTGGAAAAATCGACATAAAACAATAATTTCTTTTTATATATTCATATAGGCAAGAAAAGTAATAAATAAATATCTAAGCAGAGAAAGGTAAATTAGTAAATATATGAAACAATTTGTAAGTTTTCATCTTGACTTTTCCTAAACTAATTTTTGGAGTTTCCTGGATACAGCTAATATAACAAACAATCACTGAAATCCATGTTACCTTTAGAAAGTTGTTTTTTGCACAAAAATTGAGTGCTGTAAGCATTAAACAAAAGAAAATGCATGAATGATAATCAACATTATATGACCCCATATAAAATACAAACCACTTAGTAGATTTCCATTTTCAGCTGTTTCAAGATATGTTCCAACTCTCTTGTTCTTTCTGCTACCATAATAAAAGTGCAATGAGTCTTATACCAATGTAATGATCCTTACACTTTAGTGGTGTCCCTTAAATGGTAGGCAACAAGAACTACCATCATAAAAACATTAGCTCAGTGAATCAAAGCTCTTCGTCGGTGATTCAAGATACCCTTTAGATTACAGAATATACTCAACGATAAAAGCCCTATTTTGAACATGACCCTTGTTGGATTCCTTTGATCCATCAGTTTATATAAAAGTGTGGACAGTCTTAAGTATGGTGATAAGATTTAATCTAGGTATGATATTAGCTCTAGTATATATTTACATTTTTGTGGCCCTTTACAGCCTTTTTTTTCTTTATGTCTTTAAGTAACTTCTTGTTTTATGTAAAATTTATTTTCTTGCCTGTGAAACTAGTTTGTCAGATTTTAGTGTTATAAGAAAAATTCGCACTGCAGTTGGGCCCTCTACACTTTTGGGTGAAAAAACAGGTGATGATAACCACCCTGGTCAGCAATGAATAAATGTAGGGACTAGCCTAATTTTTTTTTCTGTAGATTAATTGGTAGCAATTTTTAAAATTGTCATTATCGTTTTCCTTTGTCCATCCGTCACACCCAGATGTCAGAAACTATGAGAGATAGCAACAATTTTGGGTTCGTACTCTACACAAAAAGTTAGTGGGCCTACATTGGGTTTGAAGTTCCAGTTTCGACTGGAAGTGGCCCAAAACTGGAAGTCAAGAAATCAAAGTCAGAAACTACAAGAGATATCAACAACTGTTTTCGGATTTGTAATCTACACAAAATCTTTGGTAGTGGGTTGGGTTTGAAGTTCCGGTTTTGACCGGAAGTCAAGAAATCAAAGTCGGAGTTTGGAAACAAAAATAGTGTCTTTTGGTTCTTTTTAAAGAGTAGATACTGAAATCACTAATGGTTTTTGCCCTAAGTCAAAGGTAAGCTTTTTTAAAAATTGACACCAGCCATGAGATGTGTTATCTCATGGAAAGGAATTTTGATAGTCATTTAGTTATTATATGATCATCTACACCCACCCTCTAAATCCAACTAATCTAAATAAAGACTTAATTCCAAATGTACCCATAAATTTGATTAGCTTTTATATTTCAACAAAATTGAGCGCTTTAATCATTAATTAATTGCCATAAATTTGAAACAGCTCTCAATTTTTTGTTGTTGAAATTATTAATTAGTATTAACGCAGACTGTGTGCATGAGACAGATGAAAAACAACGTATGCAGGAGAGTACAATACTTAACTCACACTAACTCAGTCTATACTACCACTTCAAAGATAGAGACATCATTACAAAAATTACATTGTTTAGTTCAAGTGTACTAAGAAGCATCCGTAATTTAAAAATAAAAATTAATACAAAAAACAAAATTCATTTTACTTAATAAACATCAATTTTATTCAAAGTTTTTAATTTTAATAAGTAAGCCCAAAAGAATACTCTATTTAAAGTTCAAAATAAAAAAATAATAAGAAATAACAATCACAAACCTTTATTTAAGACCAATTAAAAGATATACAAATTGAAACAATACAACAATTTAATTATAAATTTAAATAACAAAATAAATTACATTACAGAAAGTTTGTATAACATTTACAGAAAAAGAACATGAGTAAAAACTGTAAAATCTGAACAAGTTCATTTTATTAAAAACCCCTTTAAAAATATGTACACAATTTTAAAAAATTAGACATATTTGTAAATTTCAATGGCAGTATAATTTTACATATAACTTAACTAAAAAGAATTGCCCTGGAGCTGAGTGTATGAGTGCAAAATGCAGTGGGATTAGCAAGAAAGCACAAAAATTCACACACAATAATAATGTGAGAAAAATTAATCACGTGGCAATTCTATTTAAGCCAAGTTATATTGACAATGAAATTGTAATATTCATTTTAGGTAAAAACGGCATACATACACCATCAGTAATAATTTAAGGTAACATAATATTTAATGAGGCTTCAGAAAATTAAATAGAAAAAATTATAAACTGTTAGAAATTGATTACTTAGAGAGTTGTATTCTAAGTAACATACACTTTTGAACTAATTAACATAATATTTTCTAATGAAAATATATAGATACCAACTTAATTAAAGAAAATATAAAATTAAAAAGAGTTATTTGTAACAAAAACATAAAATATAACATGTTCACAGGTTAAAACTTTCTATATGATATTTTTTTAAGTTTTTGTTATACAATTTTTAAATTCTTAAATTTTTAAGATTTTTTAAAATTCTAGAGCTTTGGTATAATACATCAGCTGTTTTCAAATGCCTGGTTTTTATAAATTAACATTATATTTTCTTTACTTAGGTACTGAATTGTACATAACCATAAAAGAGGATTTAAATAATTTTTTTATCCCTAATGTGTGTACTATTTTTTGGTTTTACGTCTGACTGTTTTGCAATTTCTGCTAATGCAGATGGTGGAGCATGATGATATATGAAAATGAGTGATGAAAAAATGCCAGACCTGACCGGGAATCGAACCCGGCGTAGAAGCCAGTTGAGCTAACCACTATGTATAATGTGTAAACATTGGGATTTGTTAAATTAAGAACAGTAAGCAATCCCATGACATAATAAGATGAGGATGATATGTATGACATGTAAATGAGGTGTAATTCTGTACAGACTCAGACCAACCATTCCTGAGAGAGTATGGTTAATTGAACAGTGACCACTGTTTTATACTTAAATTCATATAAAAGTAACTACATTTACTAGGATTTGAACCACAGAACCTTTATCTCTGAAAATCAGCTCTACAGCTGACTCACGGTGATGACTTTACCCCTATACTAACCTGAAAGATTAAACAAAATAGTGTATGAGATAAACAAAATATTCATACATTTTACTCTAAATAAATTCAACCTTTTGGTTATCTCTATGGTGCCTTGATCAGTGTACTAGGTTGCTAAATGAAAGGGCCTGGGTTTGATTCCCAGCTAGTGTTTGGAAATTTATTGCACACTACAACCCACCAATTTTGTAACACAACTAACAGTATTTGCTAATGACCAAGCTGTTGATGGGACTTTTAAAAATAATTTAACTTCTTAATTTTAAAATAATTGTGATTTAAAAAGTAAGGTAACTTTGACTTTAAAAAATACAAAACACTAATCAATTAGTGTTAATGTTAGACTATATACGGACAATTTTGTAAAATATTACAACTAGGACTGTTCATAATTAAGTAACACAAAAAGTGTCTTGTTGAAGATAGATTGAGGAAATTACCTAATGTCAAATCCTTAATGAATTATCATTAAAGTGTTATGGTAAAAGGACTCAACAATTCTGGTAAACTAAAATTCAGTTTAGTAATGAATTACTAGCTCAGTAATTATTAAATTAAGTTGGAGAAAGTTCCTTTTCTATACACATAATTGTTAACAGATATATTTTAACTCAGTTAAAACACAATTACATTTTTCTCAGTCTCACTAGTTCACAAAAATAAGTATTATTTTATAATTAATTAAGGTCAAGTTTTTTTATAAAATAGAATACTACAAAAAATCCATTATTGCTTTACTACTATACAGACCTTAATAAATTCTGTTACAAAGCTTAATTTATTCAGACAAAAAAAAATTAACAAATAAGCTATTACATGTATAAACAAAATTAAACTACAGAAACATTGTTAAGTTTAAGCAAAACATGACAATAAAGAAATAAGTGTCTAACAAAATATAAATCGGAAAGACAGATCCTAGTGACAAGTTCAAGCATACTCAAATGAAACATATCTACAGGGTGATTCATGAAGTTCTCCCCCCACTTCTACAGCACATTGTACTAGTAAAAATAATGAAAAAATGTTATATAAACATAGGTCCGAAAACGCTTCGTTAGCGAGTTACAGCTAGCGAAAGTTTCGCCTGGATTTCAGTTCACCAGGTGAAATGAGGTCTTCCTGGAATTGTGGTAAGGTAGATTAAGGGGCGAATTCAATCATTTCTTATGGTTTTTGATCTGATAAATTGAATAAAACAGGTCCCAGAACTGTAAGTTAAATAGTTTTTGAGAAAACCAGTGTCAAATGCAAAAAATGGAGTGAAAATCACATTTTTTCATCTTTGGGCAAGAATAACTTTGTTATTTCACCAAGAAACAGTTAAAAATTTTCAATAAAAAATGTAGAAAATTTTATTCTGAACAAACCGGTGTAAATAAAGTACACAGAAAGCGAATAGTTTTTGAGAAAACCAGTGTCAAATGCAAAAAAATGGAGTGAAAAAAACACATTTTTTCATTTTAGTTTTTCCGGTTAATTTTACTTTGTACTCTTATGAATAAAAACTCATTTAATCAAACATCTATTCGCTTTCTGTGTACTTAATTTACACCGGTTTGTTCAGAATAAAATTTTCTACATGTTTTATTGAAAAATTTTAACTGTTTCTTGGTGAAATAACACAGTTATCCTTGCCCAAAGATGAAAAAATAAGTTTTTCACTCCATTTTTTGCATTTGACACTGGTTTTCTTAAAAACTATTTAACTTACAGATCTGGGACCTGTTTTATTCAATTTATCAGATCAAAAACCATAAGAAATGATTGAATTTGCCCCTTAATCTACCTTACCACAATTCCAGGAAGACCTCATTTCACCTGGTGAACTGAAATCCAGGCGAAACTTTCGCTAGCTGTAACTCGCTAACGAAGCGTTTTCGGACCTATGTTTATATAACATTTTTTCATTATTTTTACTAGTACAATGTGCTGTAGAAGTGGGGGGAGAACTTCATGAATCACCCTGTATACTACAATGTCTAAATTATAAGCCTCTTGGCAAATCTGAAAACTGAAAGATTGGCAAAAACAAAGTTATGTCAATTGAGCTTCAATTTTTTTAAGTAAAACTGACAATAGATTTGACCCAATTTGATAAGATTTTAATAGCGGTTATTTACAAATGTTTAAAGAATGTCTAGACAAACTACCAGACCAGCCTAGTCAGTCAGCCAATGAAAGTTAATTTCATAAGGTAACTTGATAAGGAGACTATCTGGCCAACTTAAGTCATGGATAACCAATTCCAGTCTGAAGCTGGCACACACACACCAAAAACAAGTAAAGATGAGTGAACAAATAACAGAAAATACTAGAACAAGCTAGTACTTTACAATTTCAGATTCACCAAGACTAACAGTTAAAGGTAACAAAAATGTTATTAGATTTTATAAAAGAAAATAGGTGAAACTAAATGACATTTGAAAACAAACTGTGATTAGAAAAATGGTTAACAAATACTGGAGGCTTCTCAATAACAATTTAAGAGTTAAAATGTAAAAATTCTTTAAAAAGATAAAGTAATAATAGCCATTACATTACATTAAGATCCTACCTACC
This sequence comes from Catonia carolina, assembly GCA_035578175.1. Classification (NCBI taxonomy): domain Eukaryota; kingdom Metazoa; phylum Arthropoda; class Insecta; order Hemiptera; family Achilidae; genus Catonia; species Catonia carolina. The sequence goes on along the minus strand of JAQMRL010000002.1, from coordinate 115,741,584 downwards.
CAATGCTAACAAATAACTTTAGGAAGGCATTATCTTCATCCATTGGACATCATTACACATTAACTGGGAGACCAAAAATTATTGAAAAGTAGTATAATCCATTAATTAACCTCGCGGTTCTCAAACATTTTATTACTAGCCCTCCCCCTAAATGGTTTAACTGTACGCCCCCCTTATATGTACATAAGTGTGCATTTTTTGTATAACACTTTTACAGGTAATTTTTATTTAAGTTACATGTTTAACCTTTGCTTGCTAACCTGGAAGCCAGAAATCACGCATCCGTCATCACCTTTCTTTAAACTCAATTTCCTCCCAACTATTCATTATTTTCCAACGGGTTTAGTTTAATTGGATAGATAATTTTCTCCTCTTCCATTTGATGTATCTTGCATATTTGTACGATGAAAATTGATGACGTGATGTTACGCGAAAGAAAGAATTTTTTTGACAAGCCAGTACTAAGCATTTGAGCATTTTTGTCCATACTTTTCAACAAAAAAAGGTATTTGTTTGAAAATGACATCATCAGTTCGCTTTAAATGTTACGGCCGAAATCAATAAATTAGAAGTGCTGGCGGCAAATTTTATGACTCTTAAAACCGAACAAAGAAGGTTTACACTACCTGTCTTGCCTATCCCTGGGTTAAACCTTACAATTAGCCTCAAAATAAACGATAACATATTTAGATTTATGCCATCATGTTTAGAAAAGGATAATACACAAAACAATGTGCAGAAAATAGGTAGAAACTTTCATAGAAGAGGAGTACATAAAAATTGAAAAGAGATGACATTATTTTGAGGCAATTTTTTTCATCCAGCACGTTACTTTGTTGAACAAAAAGTGTGATATCTGTTAAACGCGTGTATCAATTTGTAGTATCTAAACATTATTATTCACATATTATTATTATTATTGCGTCTCCTTCGATGTTATGAGTTCTCTGTACTGTTCTACGTTCTCTGTACGTTCTACTGTTCTCTGTACTGTTCTATAGCGTGGAAGCTTGGACGCTCACTGAGGCCTCAGCCAGGAGGCTTGAAGCCTTTGAAATGTGGCTTTATCGAAGAATGTTACGCGTATCATGGAGGGACAAAGTCACCAATGTAGAAATTCTTCGAAGGATGAATAAAGATAAAGAGGTTCTTGACATCATGAAAGTGCGAAAGCTCCAATACCTGGGACACATTATGCGCAATGAGAACCGTTACGTGTTGCTCCAAAAGATTCTGCAAGGAAAGGTGTATGGTGCGAGAGGTACCGGTAGAAGAAGGATTTCATGGTTGAAAAATCTAAGAATGTGGTTCAACCAGTCGACGACCCAACTTTTCAAAGCAGCTGTTTCCAAAGTCAGAATAGCCATCATGATAGCCAACATCCGAACCGGATAGGTACCATAAGAAGAAGAAACATTACTATTTTTACAATGAATTGCTTTATTTATGTGTATAGCTAAACATATTTTTTTGTAATTTTTAGTGATTTAGTGACACTTTTTCGTACGTAAATTGATATTTCTAAAAGAAAATATATTTTTTCAATTTTTATTCTGGTCGTACATGAAAACGGAAAAATTTTGTTCAAAAGTGGTTCTAATAACAAATTCTTTATAAATGGTAATTTTTTGAAATTTTTAGGAATGAAACTGAATGAAATAAAAGAGTTTTTATTAGGCATAAAATGACAGTCTCCGTGATCGTTAAAATCGTAGTTCTCGTCGGGGTAAAGCCAATTCCTATTGGGACAATATAGGTTCAATGTTGAAATAATTTTAAAAAATCAGGACATGTATTTTTAATAAGTAAATATTGCTAAATATAGCTCAAAACAAAATTAAGATTACTAATGCAATCTTATAACTTCATTTATAGCGACCAAGTCCAAATTTAAAACTTGTTCCAATGTTATAAAAATAAAGAATATTTTCACTTCATTTATTTGGCCTGCACAAAACTTCATTTACTTTTTTAAACTAAGTTTTGCATCCCCAAAACCCTTCATCGCACCCCCCACTTGGAGAACCAATGAATTACCCATTCAACTAAATGACCAAAAATAATATTCCAGTATTAAGTTTAATTTTAAAATTTACTTTACTATTCTTACTTGTAAGTAGGCTCTGTAGAGAAAAATGCTCTAAATAAAAGTTTTAGATCTTTTAATTTCTTACAAACTTGATTATACACTTTTGTCGTAAAATGCATTAAGGCTGAAATATTTAAAAAATCAATTTTTTACATTTTTGTGAGAAAAAACCAGAAAATTGCTAATTACCGCTAAACTACGCATTATACAAAAAAATGTTTGCAATAAAAGTTGTAGAATTTTAAATTCTCTACAACTTTGATTATATACATTTTTTCGCTAAAATGCATATTAAAGTCGCAATCTTAAAAAAACAATTATTTTATGAGAAAACAGCCTTTCCAAGAATTTTAGCACACATGGCGCCTACCCTATCTTGTAGAGCATAAAAAATTTACTAAATGAGGTAATTTTAAAAAAATTGTAGGAGCCGTTTTTGAGAAAATCGCAAAATAGTGAAAAATGACACGAATTAAGTACTTCTTCCGGTTGACCGATTTTGATGAAAATGTTTGTGTCGGGCCCTCTAGTGGTATCTAACTTAAGTGTCAAGGTTCAAGTTCGTACGATGTTCCGTTCTTGTGATATTCTGTTCACACACACACACACACACAGACGAATCGCTAAAAGCAACGTTTTTTTGGGTTCAGGGGGTCAGAAAACGTGTAATCCAGTGAAAACTCGATTTCGAAAAATCGACATGAAAACAAATTTTTTCCTTTCTATATATTCATATAGGCAAGAGAAAATAAAAACTACTAGTGAAAAACAGTGCCTATTTTACTTTCTACGAACTAAAAATTGATTACGATAATGAAAGTACATATTTCTTTTAAAAAAAACATGATAAAAGTAACAAACAAAAATGTTAAGTTAAACCTACTGTTTGACAATAATTGTTTGGATGATGATACTAAACCAACACTGAAATTTTTACTATAGTATTGTATTTTTAGCCTCCAGTAAATGCGTTAACCAGAAAAACATTACAACCTAATGATAATAACAACCTACACAAAACATTTAAAGTAACTAATCATAAATTCAATAACAATTATCATTAACTACTAAAAAATCTCAATCTTTTATACACTTACTTTTTTATAAAATTAACAAAATTATTATTTACACACTTATTCTTTCATTAAAATAAAGTATACCAAGTATAGTTTAAAATTATAAGAGGTAATCAAGACACATGCTAGATTCAACGTCACAGTTTTGCATGAAGGGAAAAATTCTTTAAATAGAAAATCAATTTGCTTCAAAGGTGAAAAATATTTAAAAATACAGGGATACTTATCAGGAAACATAACCATGTTGAAGGTGTATTATTAACTCTTTTGTATCTTAACTTTGTTTGTGTTCATACGAATGAAAAATCTAATAAACAATGTTTCAAAAATACGAATTTTGATATTTAATGAAGAATACAACAAAAAGTGATTCAAACTGCATAGCTTAGCAAAATTTCAACACGTGATTGACATCACACATTATTTTGTTCTTCATTATACTGATAATACAACAAATATAAATAAATATATAAGAAGAATTAAAGGTGACTGCCTCCTTGATGCAGTGGTTAGAGTTCTGAATATCAAAAGCGAAGCAGAAAGCCCTGATTTTGTTTCCTAACTACAATCTAAAAATGATTACACATTAAAACCCAGTAATTCCATACCATACCCCATTGTGGCTAATAACAGTAAATGTAATATTACATAAAACTACAAAAGTTTAGCACGCAAAATATTTTTTTTTACAAAAATAAATGAATATAGATTCATATAACATTATTCTTCCACCAAGCAAGATAAAATAGCAGGAAAAACAGCTGGTGTGAAAACATAAGTTTATGATTCATTACATTTAATAATTACACAAAATACTTGATTTTCTTATCAAAGTTTTTTTAAGAAACATTTTTTATTTTTCATTAATTAATATCTTATTAACTTAACCCTCTTGCACCGCTCTGCATTTCACGCTAATGATAAACTGTAAATGTCAAAACACGCTCCCAAATAAATACATTTAGCTAAGTTCATTACTAATAAAAAATTACAGCTGCTTCTTAAAATGGTGTGAATATAATTATATGAAAATCGGTTACGCTTTACAGTCCCTATGAAATATTTTAAAAGTTACGTTATCTGAAAAATTGGTAAAGGCTAATAAAGGTTAGGTTGGGTAACTGTAATTGAATAAAGGCATGACCTTATTTCAGGGAATATTTTACTATACAAATACAAAAATTACACCAGTAAAAGGATGTAGTGGGGAAAGAGAGGGAGAAAAGAGGGGGTTCATGTGTCACAGCAAACAAAGAAAGAACAAATTTACGCTCTTATAAACATCCGCATTAACTTAGCACAGCAACAGCATAAACGTTCGATCCCTCTTCAGACAATAACACACATCCAATAAAACAGACCTACAGTTTTACCAACCCTAAAGAAGAAATATTCCTAAAGTTACACTATCTGAAAGATTAGTAAAGCCAAATGTTAGGTTGGCAAACTTCACAAGCACTATCATAAGTAAATAGATAGTGTTCTATACCAAATTTGACTACATTTCAGGGCACATAATTTGAGATATCATAAGCCCTGATACCTTTACAAATACAGCCGCTCAAAGCTCACACCTGCCCAAACCTTGAACATGCAGTTTCCGGCGCTCAAGGGTTAAACTACACAAACTACATGTTATATGTAACTTGTTCATAAATTATTAACTGAAAAAAGAAAACAATAATTAAATAATTTTTACATCAAATAAACATTTTGAATTCAATGACTTGCGTTAGTGCCTACAATAATTGATTCTAATTTTGTACTTATGTTAATTGTAAAACAATTTCTTTGAGCTAATTACATAACGGACGGAAAATTGTTAAGTTTACTATTATCAACAACATTAATATTTAATTATTTTTGGTTATTTTAGAATATTATTAAAAAAACAAAACTTTTGGAATATTATTTAAAAACCCAGAATTGAATATAATTTCCATAAACTTATAAGCAAATCCAATCACAGAAAGTGAATTACTCCATTTATTAAAAATTTAATTCTAAAAATCTTTACAAATGATCAGTTTTATAAAATGAAATCATATTGCATAAATATGCAAAAAAATATAATTATAATGTAAACAATTAATTTTTAAACTATTATTTGAACAAAATAAAATAAGTTTCAGTTACCAGGCTGGATTTCTAAATATTCTAAGTAGGCTGCAGTCAAATGTAACATATTTTTATATAATTTCTAGAAGCGGCCAATTTTTAAACAAATAATTTCCATTGTACAGATTGATTCTTAAGAATAGAAAAATTATTAGCCTACTTTTTTATTATACTGTTTTAGTGTTTTTTTTCTTTAAGCAGTAATAAGATTTTTGAGGATAAGTCAAATCCTCAATCTCTTGCTAAAGATTGAGCCAAACATTGTAAAAGCCTTTCATACAAAAACATCATAAATATTTTTCTGTTAGAAAATCTTTCAGGAAAATTTTTTACAAAAAATTTATCAATAAGATATTGTAAAACAAGTTCAATATTGCCCGCCTCTGTGGCATAGTGGTAGTGCACTAGCCTACAATGTGGAGGTCCTGGGTTCGATTCCTGGAGGGTCTGGAAATTTTCACAAGTTTATTACACCCATGGTTACATTACCCACCATAGTCGCTAATAACCAAGCTGTTGATGCGACTTTAAATGAAACTAAAAAGAAAAAAGTTCAATATTTTTCATACTATATTGTACATGTAATATTTTATTACATTATAAATATTGTATTATTTAATAATACGTAAAACTAATTACACGTAGTCAATGGAATGTGCAGCCAGAGGGAAACAAATGACCCTAGCTTACAGGTAGCAAAACTCTGAACCCAGCCCTGGTAACTACAACATAAGATTCAATAAACATAGGTACAGCAACATTCCTAATAAGACTTCTAACTCCAGACTTTGTAAATCACTTTTATTAAAACTTACTGACAATTTAACACCAAATTTTAAAATTAATTGCATTTGTTTGAGCAATTAGAAAAGAATCATTTATTTATCTACAATTATTTTAATTTGTTCAATCAATTAAACAAACAGGAAAAGTTATCAAACACCTAAAAATTCATGAAGTATACTCAGAAAACATGTAACACACCAAAATAAATGTTTTAAATAAACTAAAGAATAAAATAAAAAAATTATTACAATAAGGTAAGAATTGAAGTACAATTTGATAACTATACATACAGATAATAATATAGTTTAAAAAAACACCTCATACAGTAAAATATCCATTAACTGTCTTTCCATTTTATAGATCATGGCACAACTATTTTGCAAGAACGTGAATGATTACAAAAATATTTATGAAATAGAAATTTGCTGTAATGGTTGGGAGGTGAATGAAATAGTTGAATCATATATTATTGTGACATTTGCCAGCTGGATGGTTGTTTTGATTTGGCGGTGCTTTTTTGTGAGCGACCTTTAGAGTTTTGACTAATTATTGCTTTCTGGGTGCCGCCTTGCTAGTTGTTTTTCCGGTATCGAATAGAATGTTCAACAGTTATTTAGTATACAAAGAGTGAACTCTTTTCTTAGTTGGTTAGTGTTGCTTTAACAATGTGAAGTGAGTTTGTTAAAAACGGTTGGTACATCGTGTTTTTTTTTAAAGGCGAAAAACCAATTTGGTTATAATCACCTGTAAAATCTGTTATTAAAGCAGTTTCTCTATGACAGGCGGATAGCATATAATTGTTATCAAGTTGCAAATAATCAATTAATTGTGTGAGTGTAAATGGAAATTTTTTTTTTAGTTAAGTTCTGTTAAGTCATGGTTAAGTTCCAGAAAATTTTGAATTAAATTTAGTCTGTTATTAAGTTAAGTAGGTGATTGTAATTTTTCAGTTTATAAATTATAAATACAAGTAAATAATACAAGATTAATTAAGTAATTTCCAATAATTAATTACAAAATTAACAATGATCTAAAATTCAGGTATGTGATAAATACAAATTAATAACTTTTTTTTTCAAGGATAATTTTAACCTTGGGTACAAAAAATACAACTATCAATTTTATGTGTAAAACTGATTCACTTTCAAATTTGTACGTCTTTTTAAAATTATTGTAGTGTTTGTAAATAAAGATAAATTTAAAAAACTCGCATTGGAAATGTAACTATTTTTTTGCAAATTTCTGCTTCATTCATCTTTTCTGGACATTTGAGATCCAGCCTGCCGATTTATGATGGTTAATTAAGGTTTTACTGTATGACGCATAGATTACAACTTAATAAAATATAAAATTTAAAGTATAGTTTACATTTCTTTTATCTAATTTTATAAAATAAATTTTCAATCATTTGAAACAAATTAGCAAACATACTCTTCTAAAATACCATTTAAAGACCAATCTAATCATCAAACAATAGGTAAAAATATGCAAATAGTTTATAACACCGGTTTGAAGAATGACTTAAAAAATAAAACTATTTACAAAAAATCACCAGAATGTTTAATTCTAATAATATTTAGTAATATTTAATCGCAAAACGACTTCAGCAAAACTTGAGTAGTATTATAAGTTGTTTTAGAAAACAATATAAAAATTAAAAAAACTTGAGTAGTATTCTAAGTTGTTTTAGAAAACAATATAAAAATTAAAAAAAAAGATCATTACACCTTAACAATAAATCCATTTCCTTATAATCTCTCATAAACTAATTACATAAAAACAAAAAAAATATATAATAAATTATTACTAACATTTTGATTAAAAATCATTATATATATTAACTCTTTCTATATATTACATAAATTTATACATTTATAATATTTGATATTATTTAAAAAATATAAAACAAACAGATTTACAAAAATATATTACACATAAATTACTTTTATCATAAAATCTGTACCTATTTTTATTACCTCACACTAGGTATGTATAATTACTTATTTAAATTACCTAACAAGATTTACAAAAATATATTTTGTCATTTTTTTGTATGAAACATTTTGTTTCTTAAAAGATTATCCAAATAAATTTTATACATAGTGTAATTAAGAAAAAACTTATATATGAATTAAACTATATACAATTAAATTAAGCACCTACAAAAGTATGTACAATTTGATATGAGCTTGAAATTAACACGTTCAGTGTGGTGGACGCATTTATACGGTTTATCGAACACTACCAGGTGACTGGCAAACGCAAAAATGTAACCAGTCAATATGTTTTATTATCTCTTCTTCCTATGTTCAGTCAGAATGACTAGTATTCTATTTTTGTGTAGTCCTAGAAGAAGGTTCATTTTATGCCACAATGCGATCAGTTTTTGAACAGACGCTACAGGTTTTTTTGAGACCATTTTAAAAACCGATATATTTACAACTCAGTTTCAAGTTTTCCATGCAATTTTATTTGTTACTTATAAAATATTAGTTTTAAATGAAATATTTTCATATATTATTTCACCACATTCTTATTATCATGTAAAAAAACTTAAGCATTTACACAATTTTTCTGTTTTCTAGTTATAGTAATATTATAAAAATTTATTTTATGACATTATTTGGGTTACAATTACTCAATTACGCAAAATTAATTGTAGTAAATATTAAATATGGCAAAAATAATACGTAAATAATTAAATATTAGTATACAAATATAATGGCATCGAACCAGTTTACCATTGAAGTACTGCTCAATCACGGCAAATGACCTTGCATCTACTGGGCCGCATTGAACATGTTAATAAGTGCTTCAGTTAAAATGTCATTCCATTTTGTCTCTGACAAGTGGGAAACGAACGATTCTTAACTGACGCCCATAATCACAAGCTATACTATTTCTTAATGGTACAATGTGCTGAACAAAAATGCAACTATCTGATAGCCCCAACTTCACAATACGCACAGGTTCTCCTGTTCTGACATCCCATACTACAAGGGATCCCTAAAAAAAAAATAAAAATTTCATTATAATTTAATTTACATACAGGAATGAAAATGAAAATAATAATCAAATCAAAGATTAATACTGTTGTTTAACTTATTTATGTCCAGGGTTTCTATACCAGGAGCTTAATTTCCAGTCAAGTCCAGTACTTTCATAACTCATTTTTATCTATCGCCCTTCACCATCTGCATTAGTCTTAATATGCATAAAAAGAATTTTTAAGTATATACAATTTAAAAACCCTACTATTTTGTGAGTTGTAAAACTACATGAAAATAAAGTAATCAGTTCACTGTAGAATAATTTATGCATAAGAATTTAACCAAATACTAATTTTTACTTTGAAGATGATAGGCCTATTTTATGCCCATAACAGGCCAGTGGAGTGTTAAATTATTTGCACTCGATCTGCTATTTCCAGGGCTACAAAAAATAGTTCTGTTTCTAATGACTGTTCTGTTTTTATATGACTTAAGCGCATAAGAATAAAAGAGGTAAAGGTATAAGAGACACTAGTCAGACGAGATAACCTCTGAGAGTAATGAATATCATTATACAACCAGACCCTATGATGAATGAAGTGAAGGTGTCATTTGCAGGGTAGAAGGTAAGATGCTTTTCAGGGGGGACCTAGCATACCGATAAGTATACTTTTCTATTCAGTGAGGAAGGCAATTGTAAACCACAACACTACTTGTATTACTTAGTAAAGCCTCTAGAGGTTCAAACCAGCCTTTCGGCTGATGACCTAAACACAAACAACAGGCCTATTTAGTAATGAGACTAGTAAAAAAATGGTACAAAACGCTACTTGAAAGTAAAAAAAACCAAAGATAATTTCAGTACCTGCAGACACCCACAATTATTATTTGTGGTTAAAAGATAGTTTTTATGATTCACAAACTTTAATGAACTTCTTTCAATCTGTGATTCTTGCTGTCCATACAGTATATTGTCAAAACAAATAGATTGGTTACAACTAAGTTTAAATTAAATATTAAAATTCAAAATACCAAATGTTTATTTACCTGTTTGGAGGTGATAAGAAGATTGTGTGTCAACATCACCATACTAGTGCAGTAAGTGTGATTCTGAAAAAATACAATCATGTTAAAAAAAAACTTTAAAACATACTTACTCTACACAACACTTATTTAATACAAGTTTCTTAATTACTAATTGAAGTAACAGACAAATTTTCCATGGCCTTCTTTAACCCTTACAACCTCTATGTTGACTGCCAGCCGACATTTGGTTTTTGCCGTTCCTATCGCATGTTGACTAGCTTATTTTTACAAATTATACTATAGATATTGTGATATATCGAGATATTGGACTGTTTTGAATCAGTATTTTTCTGTGGAACAACTAAATAAAGCCACATTTTGTAACAATATTAGGTAGGCAGTTGTGATAATGTAGTTGTTTCTCATGTGCGGGTGTAATTATTGTTTTGAATTAGCAGAATGATGTTGTATTGTTTGTGTACTTACCTTTTATTGATTAATTAGTCTATGTATTTAGTTAAGTGAAAACAAAATCTATATAATGCTTTTCACGGTTGATGAGCTCTGCAGTTCCACGTGTTTAGACCAATCAGAACGTTTGCCAGCGTTGTCAGATTGTACGAATGTTTCAGCCTGACTAACATTACGCGCACATGCATATAAAAGCCGTAGTAGTTCACTGGTGTCTTGCATCTCATACTGAACACATCGATTAAACAGCATGTTAACATGCAATACTTTATAATACGATCAGCTGGTTGTATGTTCAAAGGTTATAATTATTATTGAAAGACCAACAAAATGGCTGCCAAAATATATAACAGAGCTATGAGGGCAAGTGTTGGCAACGTTGCTGGCAAGTCATTGGCTAGCTATGAAGTGGGTAGGGGACAATGCGTACGTTCAGAGCCCATCAGCCCTAAAAAATAGTATAATAATAATAATAATACTAATAATATAGTTGTTGACAGAAATATTGAGCATTATTTAGAATGTAGTTCCGACAATGCAGTTATTTTTACTATCTCTTGCCGACATGAATAATATAGGAAGGAAAGTATTGTTTTCATGTCAATTTTTCGAAATTGAGTTTTCACCCATTTACAAGTTTTCAGACCCCCTGAACCCAAATAACGTGTTTTTAGCAAAATTTGTCTGTGTGTAAACCAAATATCTCAAGAACAGGACATCGTACGAAGTTGAAACTTAAGTTAGGTACCACTAGAGGAGCCGACACGAACATTTTCATCAAAATCAGTCAACTGGAAGTAGTAGTTTATTCGTGTCATTTTTCTCAAAAACGGAGCCTATAATTTTTTTTTAAATCGCCTCATTAACTACACTAATTATGCTCTACAAGATAGGGTAGGCATCATGTCTGCTGAAATTGTTGGTGAGGCTGTTTTTGCGTAAAAAATTGTTTTTCTTAAGATAACGACTTTAATATGCATTTTATCGCAAAAATGTATGTAATAAAAAAATTTAGAGAATTTAAAATCCCACAACTTTTATTTCAAACATTTTTTTGTATAGAGCTTAGTTTATCTGTAATTAGCAATTTTCTGTTTATTTTCTCATGAAAACACGTAAAAAATCGTTTTTTTTTAGATTTCAGCCTTAGTATGAATTTTACAACAAAAGTATATAATCAAATTAATAGGAAATAAAAGATCTACAACTTTTATTCACAGCATTTTTCTCTACAGAGCCTAGTTTAGTGTGAAAGAGTGATTTTCCGTATTTTTAAGCCAAACTGAGGTTGATTTTCATTTTGCGTCTTTTACTCATGATTAAAATAAGGTTGTGTTTTTCGTTTATTTCTAATATTTTATTACTAATGTTAGGTTTTATTGTTAATTATTTGCATTGGCAAGAGAAAGTTAAGTGTTTCACACCAGATTTTTTATTTTAGTTTACGTGATAAAATCATAATCTTATTACTACAAATAAGAATTTAAATGTTGTAAATCATATTCATCCAATTAAAAAAATATTTTTAAACTTACAACTTGTATAGTATTGAGAAGATGTCCCTGGAAACGTTCCCAGACACAGAGGCGTTCATCAGCACCTAAACTAATAATATAACTAGCAGAATAACTAAGTGCCATAATGCAACTATCATGAGCTTGAAGACTATACATACATGCACCTGCAAGAAAAAAATACAAAGGCAAGTTAACTATTATTCCAGAATAGAACACAAACTTAAATATGAATTTTACACAAAATAATTATCATAAAACTTAATAACTTAATGGGGCTGCCCATAACAGACTGGTGGAGTGTTAAATTATTAACACTCAATCTGCTGTTTGTTGCACGGCTAAAATAAATAGTTCTGTTTCTTATCACATGGTCATTCAGTTATATGATTCAAGCATTTAAGATCAGAAGCGGTAAAGGTGTAAGAGACACTAGTCAGAGGAGAAAAAGTCTAAAGTAATGAATTTCATTACATAGCCAGACCCCGTGGTGAATGAAGTGAATTTGTCATTTGCAGAGTGGAAAATATGTGCTTTTCAGAGGGCCCGGCATGTTGATATGCGTACTTTTCCACTCAGTGAGGAAGGCGTTGGTAAATCACTTCACTCCTAGTTTTACTTAATAAAACCTCTACAGCCTTTGGCTGATTATCTAAAGAACACAAGACTCATGGAAAACTGACTTAAGATTAATTTGTTTTATAATTTTAAAATCCAGTTTTCCAGCAGTCTCCAGCAGGTAGGGGTTTTTTATCACCCGAAGTACCATTACCTGTATGCAAACTTTCAGTACTTGTGTTTACAAAACCATCCATTACTCAGTAGAATTCATTAACACATTTGAGCTCTACATCTTGCTAAAATCCATTCAATAGGCCACTGAAACCTCAATGCTATTATTCTTCTTCTTCTTCTTCCTTTCACGGGTTAGGCGTTGCTGCCTGTTCCGAACCTCCACCATCTGCCCATCTCTTCCTTGGTCGTCCTCGATCCCTTTTACCCCTTGGCTTGTACCATAGTGCCTGCTTGGGTACTCTTTCATCCTTCATTCTACCTAAGTGATCTATCCACTTCTTCCTGCCCTCCATTACTTTATCATTTATGGAGAAGATATTAAGATGTTGTCGTATCTCCGTGTTTCTGTAACGGTCCTCTCTACTACAGCCATAAGTTTGCCGGAGAAATCTCATTTCTGCTGCTTGTAATCAGCTCTCTTCCCGTCTTGACAGAACCCGCGTTTCACTTCCGTAAAGTACTGTTGGAGCAGCTATCGTTTTATAAAATCTCATTCTAGTGTCTTTACTTGTGATGTTTTTCAAGTTCCTGTGGATAGTACCACATATGTGTTGAAATCGGTGGATCCTATCATACACCTCCTTACCCTGTTGATAAGTTACATCGCAACCTAGATAGTTAAAATGGGATATCTATTCTATAATCTTATTATATAGGACAATTTTACTTCTGACAGGATCCTTCCCCCTGAATGCCATTACCCTTGTCTTTTTGGTTGAAATTGTCAAATTATATTCCTGGCATATTCTACTCATCTCATACACTGCTCTCTGCAGGTCATCGTCCTTCTCCTGTAATATTATCAGGTCGTCAGCAAATAAAAGGCAGTTTAACTTCAAATTTCATTCATGTAGATACCTGAATGTACTATTGGAATGTACTATTGGTACTATTGGAGTTGGAAACCATTATGGTTTCCAACTCTTGATCACGTCATTTATAAAAATATTAAATAGCGTGGGAGATAATCCACATCCTTGTCTTAGTCCTTTATTAATTATTATTTCATCAGAGTAGGAATTCCCCGTATCTACTTTGATTTTTGTATCTTTATATAAGCTTTTAGCTGCCCTTATGAGATGGGGCGGATATCCTGTCTTCTGCAACACATCCCATAGTTTTTCCCTGTCTACTGTATCAAAAGCTTTTTGAAAATCGATAAAAGCCAAATGCGTCTCGAGATTATATTCCCTTCTTTTTTCCACAATTTGCTTGATTGTAAATACGTTGTCAATGCATGATCTCCCTTTCCTGAAACCACACTGTTCTTCGAGCAGTAGACTCTCCGAAATAGTTTGAATTCTATTTTTTAATATCATGCTATATATTTTATACGCCGTATTCAACAAACTGATTCCCCTGTAGTTATCACAGGAACTTCTATCTCCACTTTTAAACAAGGATTTAACTGAGGCAATTTTCCAATCTTGCGGTATCTTTAGCTGTTTCCAGCACATATTTATTAAATGCAAGAAACGGAGCCTGAGAAACAGTCCCCCGCATTTCAATAGTTCCATGTTGAAACCGTCTAGTCCAGTTGCTTTCCGACCTTTTGCTTTGTTGAGGGCTTCTTCCAGCTCCTGCAAAGTTATGCTATTATTATGATTGTATTTATTCTACTACAGCAATCTATATATTTTAAAAGGTAAGAGTATTTTTGGTTGAGTTAAGTCTCAGCTACCACTGGGCTGATTTCGGCCAAACTTTTTTTTAGATGTAGTTCTCCACACGCAGATTTGCAATCACTCGCCGGTATTTTTTTTTTAAATTACCCATTAATGTAGAAAATTAAAAATTAAGGTTCTTTTATAACCCAGTTCTTTGAAGATTCACAGAACAGATTTTAATCATTAAGCTTCTATAACAACTAATTGATGCAATTTTAAAGGAAGTTAAAAAAAGATGCAGTTTGATGGAAGTTTTAAAGGAAGTTAAAGGAAAGCAGTTTTTCTTAGTTTCTGATAAACTTATATTGTTCTGGAAATCATCAGTTCTTGTTCTTAGTTAACCTGTTTGGAGATAAAGAGTCTTTATAGATTTTTAGCTGTAGAAAATATAAATGTCTCCCTCAAACCTGCGTTTTGAATAATTACAATGAAACATACGACCAAACAATGTGAATTTGACGTATTAATTCAGGAGTACCTGTATCGGTTTGAGAACTCATTTATGGAATCTATGTATGTATGTATCTATGATTAATTAATTGATCAGAGTAAAATTAACTATTTTGTAGTATATCTAATTTGTTTATTAAAAGTTGTGTTTGGAACTATTATTTTTCTGTGACTTTCCTTCCTATATATTGTTAATGGCTTTTAATGTCTAAATTTTATTTGTTTTCTAAAATGTGTCAACTTGCCTTTAGGGTTACCCGAAAAACATTCTTTTACAAGTAAAATAGTACTGGTTATTTTTTTGAAAATTAGCGTTTCTGTTGTCATACTCATACATTTTTTTAATAACTACAATGGTCTAATCAACACCTTCCCCATTTGCAACTCCTCTGATAAGCAATTATATAATTATAATTTCATTACTTTCTTTTGGAGAAATTGAATTTCACTGTCTAGATATTTCATACTGTATTCTAATTTATTAGCTTGTGGCATAATTTATTTAAATAAGGGCTTGATGGTATCGCAAATGCTTAACTGAAATTAATTTTCTCTCAACACTGGATCTATTAGCTGATCATAAATTTCTAATCTGTCAGTCCTAATTCTGTTACATTTCTTGCAATGTATTCAGGATTTACAAAAGAAGTGTACAATTAGGGAAATCAATATCATTATCATTCTTCAAAATCTTATAATTGATAATTTTATATAATCTTTATACAAATTTTCAATGTCTAAAATCATCTGCAATTTGTCATTCTCAGATTTTTTTGTGACATCATCACAACACTGCTTGAGTTGAACTCCCAATTGCTCACAATTCTCAATTATCTTTTCTCTGTCCTATAAATAACACTGTATTTCTCAGTTAACACTTTTAAACCATCTTTCATGTTGCTGGTTGATGTAGGATGAAGTCTTTACTACTCATCTTCAGAATTCATGTTTGTTAATTATTAAAATAATATTAATCAATCTTAAAATAACAGTGAAGCAAGAGAAATAAAAACAAAACTTTTACATTTACATAAAATAAACAAGGTTCCATGCTAACTCAACGAATGACATATACGAACAGTATAAAGCAAGTGAAATTGCTAGTAATAAAAGTAAATATTTAATCAACTTGCATATTTTTTGTACAAAATATACTTGGATTGTAGTAAAAACATAAACTATAAGCTTATTGAAATGTCATCAGAACCAGTTAATATTTAATTGAACATACCAGTTAAAAGATCCCACAAACAAAGCATTCCATCTTGACTGCCTGATCCTGCAGTGGTAGGTGTAACTCTATCAATAAATAGTGCTGTGATTGGTCCACAATGACCATGCAATGTGTAAACAACAACTTGATCCACTAGCCCAAAAACCTGTAACAAAATATCAATTGCTTAAAAAAAATGTATTATTATTTTGTTGAACTTATGACTTTTAACAATGTTAAAATGTTGAACTGCTACAAATCGCACATAAGTAGGCTGGCATTTTTCGGTAGGAACTCACAATATTCTCCTGACACTATAAGAGTTATTAATAGCTTTTCAAAATAATCAGTATGAAAAATAAAATAAATAGAAAGAAACTGAATACTTGCAAACCATAGTTTGCAAGCATTCACATAATGATTATCATAAAACCATTAAAATCATGCATAACTTGACCTGTTTATCAATTACAGTAAGAAAACAAATAAAACAAAACGCAAAAATTTATAATTAAATGCTATGAAATGAATGAGAGAAATAATATCGATGAGGTACTATTTTTATTCTTTCTCTCCCAAATTCTAATTGACATTGAACTAAGGAGCTGTAGAAAAAATTGCTTGGAATAAAAGTTATTGATTTTTTTAATGTTTTATAACTTTAGTTATGTACACACTTTTGTCGTAAAACAAATACTAAGACTACAATTTTAAAAATCCCCATTTCTACTGATTTCAAACAGAAGAACACATTTAGAGCAATTAGTAAACACTGCCACCATCCATAAGGCAACAACAGCTGCTACATGCAAGCTCGCAAATCTGTGAATCTCGCTATAGGGTTCTTTTCTCTTAAAATTTATTATGTGGTCTTGTTATCTAAAATAAATGTAAGACAAACAACTGTACAAAAATATGTAACTTACTTTCAGTGTATGATCTTGACTACCAGTAAGCACTCGCCCTCCTTCAACATCAAGTACAGTGATTGGCTGCTGATGTGCTTTGTTTGAACAAACTCTTACACAACTTAATCTCTCATCTCCTGATTCACTAGTAGTCCAATCAAGAGGAGATCCAGCACTTCCTGTCCTTATGTGTGCTATACAAAAAAAGGAAAAATGTTATTTGAGATATACACTAACACTATAAATCATATCATCTTGTAGAGTTTTTGAAGAGATAATATATGTATAGCAAAATAGCTTTTCACAGGATTTATACGTTCAAAATCACAACACAAATGTAAAAAAACTGGTGTTAAAAACTCACACAACTTACTCTGGCCAATGTAAGCAACGAAAAATATAACCTATATCAAATCATGAGAAAATGATGCTGAATGAAAATCAACCTCTGTTGAACTATGAAATTTTGATGAGAAAAATACAGAAAATTACTAATTGACATTGAACTAAGGAGCTGTAGAAAAAATTGCTTGGAATAAAAGTTATTGATTTGTTAATGTTTTATAATTTTAGTTATGTACACACTTTTGTCGTAATACAAATACTAAGACTACAATTTTAAAAATCCCCATTTCTACTGATTTCAAACAGAAGAACAGAAATCGCTAATTGATGACACAAGAAAATGCTTGAAATAAAATTGTAAATTTTTTATTTTCTTCAACTACGATTGTACACAATTTTGCCCTAAAATGTATATTATGACTGCAATCTTACAACAGAAAAAACTTTTTTTTAGAAGAGTACAGCCCTGATGAACTTCAGCAGACGTGCCGCTTACCGTATTTTGTAGTGTACACAAAATGTAGTAAATCGGCCAATTGTAAAAAAACATCATTGTAACCTATTATGAGAAAATCTCAATAAGTAAACAATTGCTTGAATAAACTATTACTTCTGGTTAACCGATTTTGATGAAATATTTTTCAGGTACCCTCATGGTAACTTACTTAAGCTCCACGTTTTAACTTCGTACAGTATTCCATTTTTGAGATATTTAGTTCACACAAACACACACAAGCACAGACCAATCAGTAAAAACATGTTTTTTGGGTTCAGGGAACCTGAAAACAAGTAAGTCTGGTAAAAACTCAATTTCAAAAAAATCAATATGAAAACAATACTATCCTTCCTTATAAATCATAAAGAGCAAGAAATAGTAAAAATAAGAGCGCATTTTATCGCTGGACAAAGTAAAATACCTATATAATCTAAATGACAACAACAGTCTCTTAAAAACAAGAAGAAAGTTTTATCTAAATCTTACTCACAGAGACTCTTTGGTTTAATAGTAAAGAGCACTCTACTTTCTGCTAATAAGCATAGTATCGTTCGTCTTTCTGTTTTCTCAACAAATTCATTCAATATAATTTTACGTATAAAGAGAATCAAACCAAATTTGTCAGCCATAGGAAGACAAAATGTTAGTACCTAATGTCATTTTTATTTACATGCCCTTGAGGTGGTAACATGAAAAAATTCTAAATGTATAACTAGTTTAATGATACATTGTTTTAACAAAAAACAAATTTTCCTGTTCATTTCTGCATTCTTTGGCAACTTTCAGTTAACCAATAATGATGCGCAACCTTTTTTTTTATTTCATTTACACTACCTGAATGATGCATATATTTTAATTACAAAATGTACAATGAAAAAAACCGTGAAGTTTTGTACAGATAACTATCAATGAGACTACCAAACAGCTTCAATCATCAACAAAATTTTCATTAAACTCCTTGCAAAAAAATGCTAATTTTTTTTAAATAGATAGACGTACGTTAATAGAACATGCAGCAGTCAAACAAATGGTTCCAGTACAAAGCATTATAACTTAATTCTATTGAAAATTATTTTAAGTACTTACTTCGCCTGTACAAAGTTTGACTACCATGCCAACTTAACACATATATATCTAAAGCACCATTAAGTCGTGCAGCAACTACATGTGTACCAACAAGTCGAACACATGTCAATCCAGCACCTCCAACTTCATCAGTCACATACTGCACAAAAATGAAAACAAAACCATTAATAAAATCACATATCATCTGATATAATCAGAAAAGAAGATAATCTGAATATTAACTTCGAGCCATTGTCTTTATAATACACCTTCTTGTAACTGGAAATGTGTTCATACAGCAGGAGATGTGCCCCAAGAAGCCCACTAGCAATTTAACAGTAATTTTTCAACTGGGAGAAAGTCATTGGTACAAATTTACTTGAATGTCCTGGTTTACAGAAACTCTTTTGCACAAAAATGTAATTATTTCTAGATGTACGTAATATTCAAGCAAAAACATTATTTTGTAAATACTTATTACATCCCTCAAAAAACCAGCACAGTATTAAAATTTTAAGTTAACACATCAACCACTTCTCATTTTATTTTATCAGTTAAAGTCCAGCCTTCCTTAGTTTGCTCCTATTGTCAACAAATAATGACATCACCGAGCATGCGCATTACTTTAAAATGTGTACACGCTGATTAAAAAGTAACTACAAAATACTTTTAAAAGTATTTTAATATTTTTATAAATAAAACTGTTCAATCATATCAACTGTTAATCATAATATGATTAAGCATATTATCCTTTCAAGGAGGTTGGGATGACTGTACAGGGTGAGTGGAGGCCATCAAAATAAAACAAAAATCACTGCTACAGGCATTTTCTAATAGATTAATCTAATAGATTAAAAAGAATAATGCAATTTCATTGATATGGGGGAATCTTTAACCTGATCAGAACTGCGATTTTAACGATCACGCGGACTGCCATTTTATGCCTAATAATAACTTTTATTTCATTCAGTTTCATTCCTAAAAATTTCAAAAAATTACCATTTATTTATAAAGAATTTGTTATTAGAACCACGTTTGAACCAAATTTTTCCGTTTTCATTTATGACCAGAATAAAAATTTAAAATTAAAAAAATATTTTCTTTAAAAATATCAATTTACGTACGGAAAAGTGCCACTAAATCACTAAAAAATATGTTTAGTAAAAAAATACATAAATAAAGCAATTCATTGTGAAAATAAAGAATTTGTTATTAGAACCATGTTTGAACCAAATTTTTCCGTTTTCATTTACAACCAGAATAAAAATTGAAAATTAAAAAAATATTTTCTTTAGAAATATCAATTTACGTACGGAAAAGTGTCACTAAAAAATACAAAAAAATATGTTTAGCTATACACATAAATAAAACAATTCATTGTAAAAAAAACAACCTTTAGATATTGCAAATTGATAGACGCATTCAAAAGATATCATACTTTTTGTTCAACAAAGTAACGTGCTGGATGAAAACAATTGCAAAATAATGTCTTCTCATTTCAATTTTTACTTCCTCCTCTTCTATGAAAGTTTCTATCTCTTTTCTGCACGTTGTTTTGTGTATTATTTTTTTCTAAACATGATAGCATAAATCAAAATATGTTATCGTTTACTTTGATGCTAATTGTAAGGTTTAACCAAGGGATAGGCGAGACAGGTAGTGTTAACCTTCTTTGTTCGGTTTTTAGAGTCATAAACATTGTCACCAGCACTTCTAATTTATTGATTTCGATCGTAACATTTAAAGCTAACTGATGATGTCATTTTCAAACAAATACCTTTTTTTGTTGAAAAGTTATGGACCAACACTCAAATTTTAGTACTGGCTCGTCAAAAAAAATCTCTTTCTTTCGTGTAACACCACGTCATCAATTTTCATCGTACAAATATGCAAGATACATCAAATGAAAGAGGAGAAAATTCTCTATCCAATAAAACTAAACCAGTTGGAAAATAATGAGTAGTTGTGCAGGAAATTGAGTTTAAGGAAGGGAGATAACGTAAGCGTGATTTCTGGTTTCCAGGTTAGCAAGGGTTAAAAACATTTAATAATTAACATCGGAGTCAAATAGTCACCCAGAGGATATTAATATAAGTTATTCCACAGCACTACTTTTAAAAGTAGTTTATTTATTTGTAATAAGTAAAAGAAACTTAAATAAGTATGACAAAAAGATTAGGCTTACCTTTAGTTTACCAGTGGAAGCATTCCAAAACTCCATTCGACCATTTGCACAACCTATAACAATAAGACTGTCCTGACAGTCAAGGCACCAAATCGGTGACACAGTCCAATCCGAATCAATCACGGAAGAGTCTGCTGCACTGTCATGATCACAATCCCCACTATATTCCCCACCATCTTCACTTAAGGACGTCCTTTTCCGTCTTTCACACAAAACACTATTACAACACTTACACTCACAATCACCATTCTCAAGATTGTTGAGTCTTTCTTGTTTGAATTCCTCAAAAAGGTTTCTAATTTTAGGTCCATAATCAAAACCATTGCTAAAATCATGAGAATTAGAGTTATGGTTTCGTAAATTTTGAGCGGTAAAATTAGTAACGATGCTAGAACTCAGATCTGGTACTTCCAAATACTGATTTTTATCTGGTGGTTTATACCGGCTTCTTAAATTGTCATTTGGAATATGTGCATCATATGATATCGACAGTTCTTTGTACTGTTCTTCATCACATGGAATCTTTGGTACCCTGGAAAAGGAAAAAATCTCATCACTACACACATTGTTTACACCACCTTTAGCATTATACGAAAAATTTCTGCATAAGAACTGAATCTAAACTGTAACTCCAATTCAGTACACCAATTAAGACATGTTTTCACAAAAAATGTATCATTTCCTACCTATAAAAAAATTTAACTACAGCTAGAATTTTCACTTTTGATGTAATAGGAATTTACAAATAGATGTAAATTTGATTCACTGTAGTACTTGAAGTAAACGAGAAGATTTTCCTGACAAAACAAAATGTTTAGCAGGAACAACAATTCTACAAAATCTGACTCGTAACAAGTTTTCATAGTTTCTGCAAGAGTAAGTAATTAATGAATTATATTGAATGTTATTAACACCTAGTTTCAAATACAAAACTTGGGGCATCTCTTTTTATGCACTATTCTTAATAGTTTAGCCTTCATGTTCAAAAGTCAACTAAGAAATTGTCCATTAAACAGTTCACATTTTAATAAACAAAACCTTAAATAAATGAAAATAATATACTAGACAACAACACAAAGTACTTATCCATAAAAAACCCATTAGGAAAATTTCAAATAATCTGATAAAACAATATACATTCAAGATACACAAATATAAAAAAACCATGGTGTGAAACACTCACAAGACTTGCAAACGTAAATAATGGAAAATATAACCTATACTTAATCATGAGTAAATGACCCTAAATGCAAATCAACCTTTGCTGGACTTAACACATGAAAAATCACTAATAATAGATGCTAAAGTAAGCTTTGTAGAAATAAACGTTTGACATAAAAGTTGAAGGTTTTTAAGTTTCTACAATATTGATTATATACACTTTTGTCAAAAATGCACATAAAGGCTGCAATCTAACAAAAAGTTCCTCTTTTTACCTATTTTGATGAGCAAATGACAAAAAATCTAATTAAAACTGAACTACGGATTCTAAAAAAAAAATTGTTTGACATAACAGCTGCATATTAAGCATAAAGCATATTAAGGCCACAAAGGTACCAAAAAAAAACAGTTTTTACCATGACAGCATAGCCGCAAGAATTTCAGCAGACACGCTTCTTACTCTATCTTGCATAGAATTAAAAATGTTTTAAATGAGGCGATTTTAAAAAAACATCGAAGGAACCATTTTTCAGAAAAAATTGCACGAATAAACTATTACTTACGGTAGAATGATTTTGATGTAAATTTTAGTGTACAGTCCGCTTGTGCTATCTAAGTTCAACGTTTCAACTTGGCGTATCATTCCGTTCTTGAGATATTTTGTTCAAACATACAGACACAGACCAATAACTAAAAACATGTTTTTTGGGTTCAGGAAGCCTGAAAACATGTATTTCCAGCGAAAACTCAATTTCAAAAATTTGAAAAGAATACTTTCTTTCCCTATATATTTACAATAGGGCAAGATAAAGAAAAAGTACAAATATAATGTATTTTATTTGCCAATGTATTCTACATACTGTAATAACAAGAAAACACTTAATTCCTTTCATTATCTTGTAACGAACCATAGTCGAAAGAAATGCTTGCATTATAACCCTAAAAGCATAATATCAAAACAAAAATATACCCTTTTTATTTAAAATAAAAATAAAAATAATACACACCTCGTATCTGGAACATATTTTAAATCACCTTCTTGACAATCATCAGAATTTGGAGAATTAGAATGTAAATGAAGATTGCAATAGTTATGCCTAAAATTAAAAATTCTAAGTTAATTAACAGAATTTCTTGTTCCACTAATATTGCATTTATACATTTTTACAAACAGTTTACATACTATATTATATATTATAACAGTCATCCCAAAAAGTAAAAATGTTTTTTTGTACACTTTATTAGTAGAGATATTGAAACAAAATTTTATTGTAACAACTGAAATGAGTACTAACTACTTTGCTACATTTTTATGTAAGTACCATTCAAATTCAAACACTTATTACAGTGTTGAACACATTTTAGTATCCTTGTTTGATACTCAGTTTGCGCCAAGTTTTTGAACCAGTTAATAACAGCCACTTACAAATCTTCATCATTTTCAAAGCATTATCCACCTAAATAAAAACCCTTTTAGTTTTATAAAAAGGTGGCCATCACTAGGCCAATGCTAAGTCTGAGCTATATGATGGACACTCAAAAATTTCCTAATTGAATTATTGAAGCAAGTCTTACATTAATGTGGTTGAGTGTGGAAGTGTGCCATCATGAATAAGAATGACACCAGTAGACAGTAAGACAAAGTCCCGATAAATAATATAATAAAGAACTGTTCTTGATAACTCAGGAAAGGATCAATGCAACTCAATCAAGGATGATACGTTTATCTTCTTGAATTATTTCTTCAGTCTTTGATTTGCATTCGTCAGTCACAACTGAAAGTTGGCCTGAGCATTCTTTGTTATGAATAATAGTTTGCCCACCATTAAACTTGATGCACCTTTTGGAACAGAACCTTTGTACATTAACCCTTACGAAACAGACTGTTTCTCATTAAACAGAAGAATTGCAAAAATCAAAACACGCTCTCAAAACACCTGTTTTATCTAACATTGTTACTGATGACAAATTCTGAAAATATTATAGTTGATTCATATAATATGTACGCACCTTTTGAATAGAATTACAAGAAAATCGCTTCATAATTCTTTGAGTTTAGCTGAGTGAAATTTTCAACCGTGAAAATTTTTGCATTTACTTTAGATTTTTTACTATAACGGGCTTAAATTTTAGTTTAGCAAAAAATTTATAAAACATGCCTTGTAGACAAGAGTTCACTGAATAAATGTATATTTTTCATTTAGGTTTCCATGAATATTTAACGGAGTTATAAAATTTTCAAAATTAGTCTAATTTTCCTATCTTATATAAACTATCGGTGAACCAAGTGACGTAAAAAAAATTTTTATACAAGCTATTTTCCGACAAAAATACTAAATAATAAATAAAAGTTAGTACAGTGAAGAAACATACTTAACTGCTACTTGATTCAAAGAAAACTGGGTCAAATGAAGCAAAAAATGTAGATAGCATACAGGTGACAGAAAGCAAGGAGTAATATTTACATTCTTTTACCATGACGTCACAGAGCCACTATCATACAGGGTAAAGCTATAAGTAACCGTATTTAGGAATTTTTTTTTGTCTGCAACCACTTGGTTTGAACAATTCTGTATGTTGTATTAGAGGGAAGCTGTTACATTTTCCTTGCAACACTACAGAGAGCTGTATTTTTGACCTGAGTGAGGTAAACACCCTCCCGAACAGTAAAATGAACTCGTTAACCCACACCTAGGGCAAATTTCATCATAGAATATACACAGCTTCAACACAAACTAAAGATATTGAATGTACGTTGATTTATACACGAGCTGCACGGACTTCCATCACAACATACTGATTCCCTAACCATCAATGCCAGCACTAAAGAGAGAATAAAAAATTTCCTTTTTATGATATTCTATTTCTGCAAACACTATTAGATATGTTAAAGAATTCCCTACGAGAAAAGTGCAATATTTACCGGTTTCAGATTTATACTGACCTTGTAGAAGCACTTTTTATCGCCCCACCCACAATCTATTCAGCATCACTTAAAATTAGATCAACAGTGTGAACCGGGTAAAATTGCCATAAACCTCGGTGATTCACCTGGACGAAATTATTTTTATTCAAAAAGTAAATCACATTGTTATGCATCTCACATCTGGAGTCAAGTTTCCCGCACACTTCAAAGCCGCACAACTAAACAACAAATGTCCTTAGAAGATCGCGGCCAGCATCAGACTGAAGTAGGAAAGTGCCAGTCATTAACAATGCAGCGGCAATGGTGGGGGGATCGTAACACAAGTCATATGAAAATGTTCTTTAACAACGCTCATATTACTATTATCCACACATTAACTAATAAACCAATAGCTTTTCCTTGTATAACTTAGAAATATAATACAACGATTTCAATAACTTACATTTCCCTTTTTATTACAATATTAAGTTCTCCAGTTGAAGCATCCCAGCACCTTACTTCTCCTGCCAGGCATGATGATACAACAATATTGCCATCACTGGCTAGGCATTCAACTTCCTGAGGATGACTCTCAAGAACTAATGGGACAGCTTCCAAGATTACCTTAAAAAAAAAATAGTACTTTATAAAAATATTATTCTTTATAAAAGAAAAAGATAAACGTTGATAATAGAAGGAGGCTTGGAATATAATCTAGAATGTATTCAACTGAAGTGCAGTTGATTACCTGAAGTGAATAAAAATCAAAAAAAATTGAAGGATTAGGTGAGTTGTAAGTCTGAACCACATTATCCTTGGTTAACATCTTCAAATTATATAACAAAAAATAATCTAATACTTACAAAGTATAATTACAGTACACACTCCTTTACTTCGAACATGAAATATTCTCAT
This sequence comes from Catonia carolina, assembly GCA_035578175.1. Lineage (NCBI taxonomy): Eukaryota > Metazoa > Arthropoda > Insecta > Hemiptera > Achilidae > Catonia > Catonia carolina. Next base: position 115,715,409 of record JAQMRL010000002.1, on the reverse strand, counting down.
TCAGTATCCCCCACCCTAATAGAAATTCATCCAATTCACTGAAGATCAGGGCCGTTAGATATCATTCTGTACGCACAATCACTTTTGTTCGATTAAATTCAGTAACTCACACAAAATACCAACTAAAGTAAAATATAATACTGCAACAGCTAAAGAATGATGTTTATGATGTTATTTTAACAATAGCTAATAGGTGTGAACTATTACTTAAGAGTACAATCCATTAGGCTATTCACAACTTCTTCCTTATTGTTATTCAGTTTTAATTCTACATTACAAATTTTGTTATATCCTTGGATTACTTGTTTCTAGATTGGATGAGAATTCTTTTATTTCTTGTTCTGGTGTAATCAGTATTTATATTATTTGATTCTAGATTTCTTCAGCATTCTTTTATTTATTTTACTAAAACAATCTATCCCCTTAAATATAAAAACAACAACTCTTTAACCAGTCAGTTAATGTTTGTAAATTGTGAGGTAAACATGATTAGGTGCATTAGTTTGTAAAACCAGTTTAGTATTGAATGTTTTATGGGTGTAGCAGTTAAGATACAATCATTGGTTCTGCAAGCAAGGTTAATGAATCATTCTGATTATAAACCGCCACCTCTTTTTTTAGTTAAGTTCAGTTTCAGTCTTAAGTTTTTAATAATATTAGTAATAAATAAGTCTACTATTAAATTAAGTAATTTAATTGTAATTTATTAATAAATAGTTGTTATCAGTTTAAAAGAAAGTTTGTTTATCATTTATTAATAATAACCAGATCTCAAAGGAACCTGAAATAAATACAATACATAATTGCAGCGGTTAGACCATTTATCCCAGTTAACACACAAACTGAGTTCCAAAACACAATGATATGGTAAATAAACAAGAGAAAATATCCGCTGCTAGAATGTCTAATAAAAATACCAGAGATACGAGATACTTTAACTAGTATTATTACCTGAGCTGAGTTGTCTCCTGAATCTTTTTCTGAAACCCAACTTGCTCGCCATTCAGCATAATTTCTAGAGCAAATACAACGGTACAAAACTAGCACTGTATAAGCTACTACAATAATACTGACAACACACAGTAATGCCGACAAAAATAATTCCATAGGTGAAGATGGAACGAACGGACTTTCACTTGAAATTTTTGTAGATGGAAGAATTTGCTTGATCCCTAAATCTGCATCTACAATAACACAATAAAATAATTTTTAATTATTTAACTGCCACAGTGAAGGAGTATAGCTATTAACACATAGATTGTTTTCTGTAGCTCTATTTAAATTATGACAGAAAGGACATGTCACAAAATGTTTTACCAACATTTAGACTGATTATAAAAAGTGCTACAATGAAAACTAGCTGGTGCTGGGAGTTTTTAAACAATTTTGTGAGTATCCATTCAGCAACCAGAATGTAAATATAGATCATAAAATAATAGAATTTTCAGATTCAATGATTCTAAATAAACTAAAACCTATAAAACCACATCTTTAACTGGTAAATCACTGAATAAATATGAAAGATCATTTATGTACGCAGTTTACATCAACTGCCATCACCCTAGATTTTCAATTACAATACCATGGTGGTGCAACCATAATTCTTGGCTCTGTACTCAACAAGTTAAATCTGTAATAGGCCTACATGACTTTGAATTTGATTACAACTGAAATAGATGGTAAATTTTCATTAAATTAAAACAAACCATATTTTTATCCCACCAATTATGGATAATCATCCATAACGACTAACAATGTTTTGAAAAAATAAAACATACAAAAACTGGCTGGACATCAAAAGTAAAGTATAGTAGGTATGCATTAATTTAAGTGCAACACATTTTTGTGAAAATCAAAACAATTAGTAGACAACATTAGAATGGATTAAATAACTCAATTTTAATGTAAAGATATTTTGTGATCACTAATAGTAAGGTATTTGTAAAATCTAGTGTGAAACACTCACACGACTTTCTCTCACCAATGCAAATAACAAACATAACCTAATTTTTAATCATGAGTGAATGACACAACATAAAAATCACCCTCTGTTCGACATAAAACATACTAGAAATCACTAATTGATGCTAAACTAGGCTCTGTAAAGAAAATGCTTGAAATAAGTTGTAGATTTTTAAATTTTTTATAACTTTAATTATATACGCTATTGTCGTAAAATGCATACTAAAAAATGCAATCTTAAAAAATCCTTTTTTTACCGATAGTAATGAAAAATAAAAACAGAACTACTAGAAATAATTTTCTCACCATTCTTGAGATATTTTGTTCACATGCGCGCATGTGCGCACATGCACACACAGATCAATCGTTAAAAACATCATTTTTGGGTTTTGGGGACCTGAAAACATGTGTAGCAGTGAAAACTCAAATTTGGAAACCGACATGAATAAACACCGATTTACAGTAATTAATGAGTTATCTTGTGACATGTTTTGTAGCAAAGAAATAAAAATTGCTGTTTCTAAAAGATCATAAATTTATAGATTATAAAAGGTTGTAATTTTTTTAATTGTAAAATTAAATAATAATTAATAACAAAAGTAAAATACAAACAACAAACCTGAAAGATCAAGAGGATCCAGAGCCAAAGCTAGAGAATGCCATTGAAACTTAGGCATTTGTTTTTCAAATGGATTCCTCAGTGCAACTGCTCTGTCAGGAGAAACAGGTGAAGCTATATGTATGGCTGGTAACAGGGTAACATATCCACCAGTTAATGGAGTGTTGTTGTGGAGTGATAATATAGTAGACCAATGATGAGGTGACAATCTTCTCCAAGGTTCATAATCGCTTGGTCTTAAACGAAACAAATCAGTATCATCTTGAACCTAAGAGCAAGAAAAATCAAATGTTAACCCTTACGGCATGGACTGCTACTTGTAGAACAAAAGGTTGCAAAAATCAAAACGCGCTCTCAAAACAATTGTTTCATCTAACGTCATTACTGATGAAAAATTCTGAAAAAAATACTGCTGATTCATGTAATACGTACGCTATATTTTGAATATAATAACATGAAAATCGCGTCATAATTCTTTTCATTAGGGGCGTGAAATTTTTATCCGCGAAAATTTTTGTGTTTACTTTAGATTTTTTACTATAATGAGCTTACATTTCAGTTTAGCAAAGAAATTTATAAAACATGTTTTGTAGAAAAGAGTTTACAGAATAAAAATGTATACTTTTCATTTAAATTTCCGTAAATATTTGATGAACTCGCAAAATGTTCAAAATGAGTTCATTTTAAAAGGTTCATTCTGTATTAACTCATCTACTCTTAAAGAAGAATCGAATGACACTATTTTTGTTTGCAGATTCTGACTTTGATTTCTTGACTTCCGGTTTTTGGCCACTTTCAGTCGAAACCAAAACTTCAAACCCAATTTACGCCCAATAACTATATGTGTAGATGACAAATTCGAAAACCATTTGTTGCTCTTACAACTTTTTCAATGCTCTCTGACAACTCTAAGAAAATGAATTACATTAATCACTGACAGATATTTAAGACGTGAACACGCCTTTGAATTTTGAATCTTAAGATATGTTGTGCTTGAAACAGAAAACACAAAATAAATCCCACTGAATTATACGAATCCTTAAATTTAATATTACTAAATATTAACAAACACAACTTTAATAACCAGACCCAAAAACTCTTTTCCATTTCTTTACTGTTGAACCATAACTTTTCTATCGCTCTTTTAGCATCACACTTATTTCCCAGTTCGTTCTTAAGTGAACCCATCTATAACGTAACCCCATATTCAAAGAGTTAGGCGCCTTAGCTGAGAACACCTCCCCAAGTAATGGATAGGGGAAGACGATTAATTGGTTTGTTGCGAGTAAATGGTAACCTGAATAAGCAGTAATGGAGAGCTAGCAGCAAAGTCTGAATTGTGGTGTATTACTTTCTAGTTAGATTTAATGTGCACTGACAAAATACTATAATGCCAAAAATGACATAGTGAGTACTGGTCGCAAGTAAATAAGCCAATAAGTCCATACATAGTGTTGGAAGAGGACAATAATCCCAATAGTAGGGGGCAGAAAGTAAAAAATGTCTTTTGAGAGTAATAACCCCATTGTATCTTAGCCTAAAAAGGAAGTTTGGGAAAAAACACACTTTAATCCAATAGTAAATATGAGATTCTTTTGAGATACAGTTAACAAACAGCAATGTAAAGACACATATTCAGGGCACATAGTTTTTGCAATATGCATATAATATTCTTATTCATTCCACAACTGTATTTCATGAATACAAAAATCAATAATAATAAAATATAAATACTAGGCCTAAGACTAAAATCTACAAACCTGTTTCATGGTATGTCTGTGAGATGCAAGTAATTTCTCTTCCATATCTAACATAGCTGCACGTCTACCTTCCTCTCCAGTTAGAGGTGAACGATATTGGCTCAGCAATGGGTCTTTGGTTGACATTGTAAGTGTGGACATATCATTCTGTAGTAACAAATGAATGCAAATGATAATATTAGCTTTAAAATAATTATGTTCATATTAATGTGTGGTATAGTTACTTGAGTCACGAGTTTGCCTTTGTTTGCAACGAGGGGTAAAGTGGGAAAAGCATCAGTGCGCATGCGCGACTGCTTTAATTTCAGTATAACAAACATAACAACTTATACTATACGCAGAGCATACACAGTTTATCGCGGAACCTTTTGTAGGTTAACTGTACGAATATAACTGTTTGTTACCGTAAACACAAATTTTAGTTTCTGGAAAACGTAGGCAGACTATTCACAGTGCTGAACGAAATCTAATATACAGTGTAATAAAATGCTGTGAAGTTAAAGCTAAACAAAAATACCTTTCCCCTGCCTCTTAACAAAAGCCATGAGCGAAAGGCTAACTACTGTGATGTTTCTCTTTCCACAATTTGAAAAATAAAGAAGGAAATTAAAGACGTGAAGAAGCTATTCTTCAACAGTTTTTTTGACACCTGGTAAAAAAAGAAAACGGTTAGGTGATTCCAGTGAGACTGATAGTGAAAACGCTGGTGACAGCACTAGTAAAGAAGGTGATTCATTTGTAGAAAATTTTTATCCAATGAAATAATTTAGTTGGTAATTACAGTAAATCAAATATTACTAGTCATGTAATTAAGCTACGCAATATTACAGGACACATTCATTTCTTATAAGTTTTATGAAGAAAACTTTTCTCAGAATAAACCACAGCTTACAAAATGTATGTAGAAACTGCACGGTAGTGGAATGTATGAGTAGTGTCTGACTGTTAAGGTTGGCAATACTGTTGTATTTTCACTTCCCTTCCTTACAGCCAATCCACACCCAAAAGGCAATCTTGTGACTTCAGTATCTATAAAAATCCTTCCATTATATAATAATAATAATAATAATGTTTTGAATAAAATTTCAAATTATTTTTTTCTGTATCTTAACATCGCATCCACTACAGTGATCATTAGCGACGACGTTGGGTTGTAACTGTGAAGGACAAAATGATTTTTTGTACATATGAAAATATGCCTTGCCTGAGTGGGATTCGAACCGAAGACCGCATGATGAGAGGTGAGCACGTTACCAACTACGCTAATGTGGCCGGTGATTCAAATTATTGTTTCTGACAAAATACAGGATTAACACAACCCTAACCTTTAACTAAAATTGTACACATTTACAATACTCTTGTCATGTTTCATTTAATTTTATTGTATTAATAAATATTGAAATTGCACAATATACAGCACTAATACTTATACAGGGATATGATTTCAAAAACAACCAAATTGTTCAACTTAATTTTTTTTATAGAACTTATTCACAGAAAATACTGGGTGTTTAATTAATAAACCTCTGTGCATGGCAACAGTAAAAACACTGCTGCAATTTCATATAATATGAGCTAAAAATGTTGTAGCAAAATTTAAATACAATTGGCCAAACCATTCAAGAGATTAAAACTAATGACACTTTATTCACATTATAAAATTGAAAATCAGTTATTTTTAAACTCTACTAATTGTCCATACTTAATTTCACAGTAAACTTTTTAATTTCTGTGCCTTAAAAAAAGGATGTTAACTCAATTTTTGGCTAAATTAACTTAATTGCTGCCTTTGAAATCAGCAAGAAATGCTCTATTTAATGGTATACAGTATTAAACCTTATCTGTCAAACTTACACTTATAGAGTTTGTAATGACCATCTTAACTTCAAATTTTTTTAGATGCAAATAATTTTAATTCTGTATGATACTGTTTACCTTTAAATAGAATTAACACAAAATTATTATTTCACACTTAACTTGGTTTACCATTTTGTATTAAAAATTAGTAAAATAATTTAAATCTGTGACCACCTCAGTGGGGTAGTAGTCATCTTGCTGGACTACAAATTAGAAGGTCTCGAGTTTTATTCCTTGTGTGGAACTTATAATACATTCAAACCAACAGTTCCACATTCTGCAGTAGTCGCTAATGACCAAGATGTTAATGGGACTTCAAAAAAATTCTGTTGGTCAGAAGCAGTACTGGGTGTAAATTTCAAGTTTCAATACCTACAGAAATTTGATTGTAACAATGAAAAGAATATATTTTACATTTTTGGCTCTCCTAAAAATCACAAAAATGGCGTTAACGTTCTTTACTTCTTGCATGCAGATTTAAATTAATAGTAAAAGAAAGACTTAAAACAAATACATTTGTACTTAAAAGTACCCTACCATATTTTAATTTTATAATTAGCAGTTACCTCGGCTACTGAAACAAATCTCTCTAGTACACCAGCACTGTAGACTATTCCTCCTATCCATACAACCATTCCCACCATGAAAGCACGTTGAACAATTCTTGTAGTGGCCCAAAAATTTACAAGCATAACTCTCTTTGGGATTTTTGGTGGTCCACCAGTGTTACTTAAACGAGGATGAGAATGTGATCTTGACAAACTTGCATTAGCATTCCTTGTAGGGTTATAGCGCAGATGTAAAAATGACTGAGCAGGTTCTGATACAGTATCTGTCTGTCTAATATCCAAGCCTAATATTGTTGTGAAGAAAAACATTTGAAGAAAGAAATCAGACAAAACTCCCACGATAGCGAATATACAGAACTCCTGTATGAATCAAACAAAAAACTGACAATTACTAACAACTCCCAACAATGTTTCAAAAAAAAAAAAACAAGACAAAGCAGAAAATCAAAATAAGTTTTTTATCAGTGGTACAATTTATAAAGAAAAATGTTGCATTGATCAAGCACTTTAAGCTTGGTTTCATTAGCTTTTATTTCTTTTATACAATACAGTCTTAAGCTAAAAATTGTAGAGAAACCCATCATTAGTGCAGTAGAGCACCAAGGATGTTTCGACAAGCTGATTGAGCCAAATCATATAACACAATAGCACCACACAAAATTTAAGATACCACAGAGAATAGCTACCAAACAGATTGAAAATTGCTACATAACCTTAAATAACCACATACACTCAACACCTAATTCCAAACGGAATTCAAAAAGAATCAAGTACATCATTATTTAACAAATTCTGAAAAAATGTCATTTGTATAGCAATATTTTACCTGAATAGCTGGTACTAATGTAATCAACCCAATAGTCAATATGGTGACTTCAGTCAGAAGATTTTTGGTGATGGACCATCCTTCTCTACTTAATCCTTGTGCAATACGAATCTTTATATCTAAATGTGGTGCAGTAGACACAACAGATTTAGTTAACACAAGTACATTTTCTAAACCTACGACTACCACGAGATATGGAAACACCTGAAAAATTTCACAATAATATAAATTAAAAACTAATTGAGAAACTTCAATTTAAATCCATACAAATATATTAAATTTCAGCCAAGTCCTAAAAAAAAGTTATCCAGTCTATAACATTTAACAAACATGCTGCCTAATGGTGGGAGGCGTAAATCTTTGACACACATTTTGTCTTTCCGCTCATACCCACAAAATTTTATACAGAACAGTAACATTCAAGGAGAAAAATCAGTACAATACAAAATCATTTTCATCCTATTGAAATCCAGTGTAAAAAAATTCAGTGTTTAATCCTATTGCAAATCCAGTGTAGTAGTGAGTACATACATGCACTAGACTGTTTTACCTTAGGGTTATGCTAGTTTACTACTTGCAAATATAAAATTAATATACATGTAAGTTATGCAAATATATTTGTAACTGCATTTATTTTCAACAACTGAAGTACAAAATGAATTCAGTTATTATTAACTTGTAAAAATGAAAATTGGTTGAGATATAAAAATTATGAAACCTAAATTTATCAAGATTATCTTTAAGTAAATTTTTAATGAAAATCTGATTCAATGCCTCCCTCGGCAAACCCTCTCTTTATCACAAATCTAGTAAAATTCTTTTTAAAATCCCTAATGTGTATACATTGCAATCTGTTCAATTCAATACAATGAACAACCCCAATGGGGTAAGCAACCCCATGATCCAATGAGATGAGGACGACATGTATGACATGAAAATGAGTGTAGTCTTGTACACCTTCAAACCAACCATTCCTGAAGTGTCTGGTTAATTGAACCCCAACCATCAAAGTACACTGAGAACCACTGTTTATTACTCAAATCCAGATAAAAGTACGGTATTCAGATGAAATAAAGTCCCGTAGCCGAGGGAGTGAGAGAATGCATAACACTCTCACTCATACAAGCCATACGTGCCATTCCAAAAACATTGTATAATTTTACTCATTGTCCTGGGTAAGCGTTTATGCACGTAGTAAACTAACAAGCAGTCTTATTCTATTATTTGCTTACCTTCCTTTATTCAGCTATCATAATGTGTTTATTGTTCATAACACACGCGCGTGCGCGCGCACACACACACACATACACACTAGCAAGGGCAAAGATAGGGCTATAGTATGTTTTCAGATGTGGATTACAACATTAAAGACCTTTGGGCGCATGCGCAAATATGCCACATATCTCCTTCTCATTCGCTCGGCTATGGGCCATCAATTCATCTAATATCTGTAACTACCTTTACTAAAATTTGAACCACCGAATTTTCATCCTCAAAAATCAGCTGACTTAGGCGACGACACTACCGCTAGAACATGGTGAATGTACATTTTTTCAATAAGTTTTTCAGATATTTATATGTTACATAATATTTCATAAGATATGCAAATGTACACAACAGACCAGTATAGTTGTTTAGAGAAAAAATGAACCTAAATAAGCAGGTCAGTAACTATGTGTGAATACCCCTCCAGTTCTTATCCCATACAGCACCCAAGTAGTAATGAAAATTAGAAAAATTTATATGAATAGCGCATCAAATTAACAAATTTATAATGCTTCTAAAATTGATATTACCTCTCTACCTCGACCTCTACCAGCTAATTCCAATCCGAAAAAGAAGCACAGTCCGACTGACATTGCCAAAGAACACAGTACAGTAAAGACGGCACTTGTAGCTATTCCTACCTGTAATAAATCATAAAAGTAACATAAGCACAATTGATTCTTAATCACTTAAATATACTGCTCATATATAGATTACAGAAACAAAGAAACATTAACATCTGAAGTACAGCTGTTAAAACGTAGTAGCGTTATTCATAGACACTACCAGTCTTACCATCTGTTTTCTCAGCTTTTCTCTTTGCTATATATACATTGTTTTGAATTAAACACAATGTTTAATTAACAAAAATGCAGTAAGGGTACTAGTTATTACTCCATGGTTAATTAGAAATTACATTCTGAAATGCTAGTGAAATATTACTTTATCAGTCTAACCAATAAGAAACACAGTATAATACAGATTATCCGTGGTGATTGGGGGGATAACTATACCGGATAACCGGAAAACACGGATAATACAACTCAATCCGGTCGAGACCACTTACGTCATAAACAAAACCACCAGTTACGCGTATGTTTTATTCTACTGATTAATACATGTTAATACTATCGGATATCGGAAATAAATAAACAAATTGTATTGAAATAAAAATATTTACTACATAAATTTATATAAATCTTACCTTAAACTGTACGTAACAAAAAAAAAATCACAAAAAATCTGTTATTTTACTTTGTTTCATTTTATGCCGCAATATTTTTTCTTTTATTTTTCTTATTTAACCACGAATATGTAAAATGTCCACATAATCTGTGTCATCCTGATTTTCCATGAAAGCTAGTAATGTTTCGGCACCGGATAAAGCTTCTTTGCAACTGATTTTAGGAGCTGGTAACGTGCTCGCCTCTCATCACGCAATCTTGGGTTCAAATCCCACTCGGGCATGGCATTTTTTCATACGTTACAAAAAAATTATTTCATCCTTCACCGTCTGCATTAGCAGCAATTTGCAAAACAGTCGGACGTTAAACCAAAAAAAAAAAAATTTCTAGTGATCGCACAGTTAATCCAAACCCCGGTTAAACGATCCACGGAAAATCGGTACTCTACTGTACTTAAATTAAAAATAATAAAAATTAATATATTACCTTAGATCTAACTAATTCTATTTTCCGCACGGAGAAATAAACATACAAAAATAATAAGATATATGTAACAGCCAGGGGTACCAACTCATGGTAATCAAATTCACCGGGATAATAAATATGAAGGATTGCATCTGCGTTGGGAGTTTTATTGGTGTCATCATTTGTTAAGACAGGTGATTGATGTAAAGGATAAAGGTGAGCCAAGTGTTCATGGAGTCCATTTAAAAATCTGAAAATAAAACAAAAAACCCCTGTTAAAACACAAGTAACCAATGTAAAATTAAAAACATAACTTAATTTTAATAAAGAACGAATGACACAAAATGAAAATTAACTTCTATAGGACTTACAAAAACGGAAAATCACTAATTGATACTAAACTAGGCTCAGTATAAAAAATCTCAAAACAGTAGTGGGTTTTTCAATTTTCTATACATCTGATTTTGCATGTACACTTTATCGTAAAATGCATAAAGGCTGCAATCTTAAAAAGTTCAACTTTAATAGAATACACTTTCACCCTAAAATGCATCAAAGCCATCTAAATAAAACCATTTTTTACCATGAGAGCACAGCCCCCTCCAAGAATTTCAACAGACATGGCACTTACCCTAACTTTTAAAGAATAAAAAATGAGAGTAAACAAGGTGATTTAAAAAAAAATCATACAAGCCATTTTCAAGAAAATCACAAAAAAGTGAAAAGTTGCACAAATAAATTACTACTTCCGATTAACTGATTTTAATAATAATGTTCGTGTCGGGTCCACTTATTATACCTATAACTCCACAGCCTCCATACTAGCTTATCTTTAAAGATGTTAATGATGTAAAAAGTATTCATAATATATCATAAACTTAACATATTTCACACTCTTATAATCACTTATTTTTTGAAATTACAAAATTGCTATGCATCTGAAAAAGAAATAACTACGTGTATCTGTACTCCAAAATATCAAGATGCCTGTTCAAAGGACAAGTATTTTAGCTAATTAATCAATATTTGTATTCAAGCACTTACTGTTTGTCATGATTACGCAAAACCACAGTGACAGCAAACTGTATAATTCTTTGGCGTTTTCTTAATGGATATCGCTTTATTCCAGTATCCTTCAGATTTAATCCAAATAGTATTTCAGTCAAACTTACTTTACCTTTTTGTAAATTCTGGAAAAAAAAACAAAGATCATTTCATCAATAAAACTGGTTTATTTTACATAATTTTCTAAATGTATATAAGGTGGAAGAAAATTATTATAGTGTTGGTGGCAAGATTACAAGAACAGTGATAGAAAAGCAGCATATAGTACTTGATAACTTGTGTTCATCTTGAAAATGAAACCTGATAGGTAATTTATTCATTTATCTATTTGGTTTGAAATCATGGAAACCACCTGAAAATCTATCTACGTTCACTGATACATGAGCAAAAGACTTTCTTACTGAATTAAAATCAAAATGGAAGAGCCGTAACGCAATTTCTAAACACAAATTGTGGGAATGTGGAATAACACTGTGGTCATCTACCTAGCGATAAATTTTACATTTCAACAAAGCCTATATAGGTTGTTAATGTCTGGTATATCAAGAACTACACAGATAAAATATGTTTTGTAGAACTTCAATGCTGTACGTTCATATCCTTTAAAACAATACTAGCCTAATATTATTATTAAACCTGTAATTATAGTTTTCATAAATTTTACAGGTGGTCAAGCATTATGGTTAACTGCTAAGAGCTTCTATTCGACGCACTATTCCACCAATTATAAGTTCTTCGGAATACTTAAGTTTCCATCGTCCTTAAGATAATGGTAGCCACAAATTAAATGTCACTTGCTAGTTGTTCTTTCACAGATTTATGAAGCAGTTTGGCACTGATCACCCACATATTGATTTAACATAGAACATAGTACAAAAACGCTCCTTTTACAATAATTAATTAAATCACAACACATACCTACACACATTTGATTAACAACAAAGATCCACTGTCATTGAACATACTTCAAATTTATTTAGGACATATTTTTTTTTTAATTCCTAATGTGTGTAACGTTACAATCTGTTCAATTATGAAAAATAATCAACTCTATGACCCAATGTGATGAAGATGGTATGAAGAGTTAATGAGTAATGACAGACTTAAACCGTTTTTTTGTAAGTGTTAATGAGTTAATGTCTTGTAGACTCAGGCCAAGAACTCCTGAGAAAGTATGGTTATTGAGCCCCAACCATCAAAGTACACCAGTAATCACAGCCCATTATTCAGATCTGTATAAAAGTAACTAACTTTTACTAGGATTTGAACCACAGAACCTTCGTCCCTGAAAATCAGCTGTTCAACAGCTGACTTTGGCAATGACTATTCCAGGCTACACCAACCCAGTGGGTTTAGGACAGATTTAATTTCTAAAATAATAGCAATTGTAATAATTACCTGGTAACTATATATTGTTGAAATAAGGTTAATATCACTATGATAACGATGCACATTCTGTTGCCAGAGGTTAGCAGGAGATAATACAAGGCAACTGTATTCAGGTAAAAGATCTTTTTGAGTTTTTACCTTCACATTTTCTACATGCAAACATAAATCGGCTAAGGTAAGAGAGCTGAAAACAAAACATATAAAATTTAGATTAGTTAAAGTAAAAACATTAACAACAGAAAATAATATTGACAATCTATCGCATGGGTTCCCAAACTTATTGTCCCTGAGTACCATGTAACTTTTTCAGATAGCTGGGTGTACCACTACTTGATCTTCAGATATTACAGGTTCCTCTGAATTTACTTTTCTTACAAAATCTGTCTATTTAACCCTTGAGCTACCGGAACCACATATTCGAGGTCCAGGTAGTTGCGAGCTTTGATTGGCCATATTTATAAAGCTATCAGAGCGTGTGATATCTCAAATTGCACGCGCTAAAATGTAGTTAAATTTAAAATAAAACACTTTTTACTTATGATAATGTTGGTGAAATAGCTGGTGAAATTTCCCAATGTAATGTTTGGCTTTACCAATTTTTCAGATAGTATAACTTTGGGAATTTTTCATCAATAGGGTTGGTAAAACTGTAAGTCTATTTTAGAGGCTATGTGTTATTATCTGAAGAGAGATCAAATGTTTATGCCATCGCTGAGCTAATTTATGCGGATGTTCATGAGAACATAAATTTGTTCTTTCTTTCCTGTGACACATGAACCCCCTCTTTCCCCACAACTGGTGTAATTTTTGTATTTGTATAGTAAACTATTCCCAGAAGCAAGGTCATGCCTTTATTCAATAACAGAGCGTTACAGGTGGTGGGGGAGTTGCCAACCTAACTGAATTCTTTCATTAACCTTTACTAATTTTTCAGATAACGTAACTTTTGAAATATTTCATTGCAACTGTATTAGCATAACCGATTTTCATGTTTTTATATTCATAAAAACCATAGGTATTATAAGAAGCAGCTATAATTTTTCATAAGTTTTTATCAGTAAAGAACTTAGCTAAATGGATTTATTCGGGAGCATGTTTCGATATTTACAATTTATCAATACCGCGAAATGCGGAGCAGCGCAAGAGGGTTAACAAACAAACCAATCTTTTTTTCAAATACACATTTATTGTATTTAATTGAGTCATAAAAATGTTATTTAAAAACTCATTTTACTGAAAAGTTAACTTCATTCGTAATTTTTTTTGTACTTGTTCGTAAACATCTGAACTTCCTAGCATACCACTGTCTCCTGATTTATAGAAATAATACAGTAATTGTATAGACAATACCTGTTTTCATGCTGGTAATTTTGTATAACTTCTAAAAGACTAAAAACTTCTGCTAAAGGTGCTCTAAATGCATCTGTCAGCATGAGATTTTCGGACCATGGAGATACTGCTGTCTTCATAACAACCTGAAATCAAAAATAAATTTTTATTAAAATAATTTCAGACACTCAACATAAATATTTTAGAGTGTCAAATATTAATAACAATTAAACAAAGCAACTGTGAATCCATTGATATAGTTGCAGATTTCATGTATGCACAGAAAATTAAACTAAATTAACACTAACACTAAATTAACACTATTAACAGATTCAGATTAGCACTCAATACTTTACAGATCAAGCTGGTAGTTTTCATTTTAAAAAAGGAAACTCAAGGACGCCTTGTATTTCAGTAACAATGCACTACCTCTGTGGGCAACCAGAATTAAATTTTTATACTACATATAGTCAATCAGCTGTTAGAAAGGCGCTATTAATTGTTAAGTAATACCGGCTGGGCAAGCAACTTTTTATGGTGACCAGCTAACAGCTACTTATGAACAAACTATACTGGGAATCCCTGTTCAAATTCATGCCTAATCACACCAAAAATACAGCACAAAAGCAGCAAGCAAATTGGGCGGTTGTCAATAATGTTTCCGATAACAAAAGCTAAAAAATAAAAAAGTATTATATCTAAACTCCTGAATCATGTCCAAACTTTTACAAATTCGCAGTTTATATTTCCAATACTGATAATTCAATTTCACCAAAATAACTTAATATAAAAATTAAAACGAAAAAATGTACACACCTGCTGAATGTAACAAAAAGGACTAGACGACTGAAGCCAACGTGGAGTGTCAGCAGCCACTGTATCATTTCCATTGTCACTAAAGTGCTGAGGAACATTTCCTGGAAGTGGTAAACTCAACAGAGGATAGCTAGAATAAACATTAAACCAAATAAGTTTTGAGTCTTAACTACATCATAATACTTTAAAATTAACAATACACAAACTTTATCAAATTATCAAATTATTATTATTATTATTATTATTATTATTATGGCTCTTTAGTAAATGGTGAGCCAACATGCTATCAAGAATCATAAGCCAATCACAGAACTAGGATTATTTTTATGCACAAGAAGTAAAGATAATATTGAATTAAAATCTCCAAAATGGTGAAAAATGTAATAATAATAAGATGTCATACTTTATGTCATTCAGCAACAAGTAATCAATATTAAGTCTTATCAAGACAACAAATGTCAAATGCCTAGTGATTTTGTTCACGATGATTATTCAACGAATTAATTGTAAGAGGAGAACCAACTAAAAACCCAAGCAATTAACTTTTTAAATATTTGTCAACACAAATGTAGACAGAATATTAATAACAATAAGTCAACTTTAAAGAGCCAAGAAATTTCTATTCAAGAAATTCCAAGGTCTGAGACAAAAAGAATTAATAATAGATAGTAATTAAATATTATCAAGATTAAAAACTGACTGGGGCAGTTCTAAGCACTTTCTAAATGTTCGAAATTATAATAAAACATTATTAGCTTACCAACACACAAGAATTATGGTGATTGCAAAAAATATGATTATGAATGGATGTGTAGCACAAAATAGGCCATGAGTATAATAGAGCTGAGCAACTCGCTCTGGTAAGCTTCTGGGCACTGAGCTCTCTGTCCATCGCGGGTTGGCCATTCCTTTGACGGCTAACTCATCATGGCAACTGCAATATAACAGAAAAATATGAGAAATGTTAAGAGAAAAAAATTAAACATTTATGAAAGCAAATCAAGTTATAATTTTACATTAATTTGCTGGAAAAAGTAAAAACATTAAGTACAAACTTCTATAACCCACATAATATCTTTTCATAAATATCCATTAAAATCTTACAAACAAAACTTGAGTTAAAAATATATATAAATTAATTTTTACTTTCTCTTGCCCCATACGAATACATATGGAAGGAAAATATTGTTTACATGTCGATTTTTCACCGGTTATACTTCTTTTCACACCCCCTGAGCCATGTTTTTAGCAATTGGACTGTGTAGATGTGGACAAAATATCTCATGAACAGAATGTAGTACGAAGCTGAAAGTCGATCAAGATCGGTCAACCGGAACTAGTAGTTTATTCATGCAATTTTCTCAAAAATTGCTCCCTATGATACTTTTTAAAAACACCTCTTTCACTACATTTTTAATGCTCTAGAAGATAAGATAAGCGCTTAATCAGCTGAAATTCCTGGGAGGCCTGTGCTCTCTTAAAAGAAATGTTTTTTAAAGATTGTGGTGTTAATGTGCATTCTAGGGCAAAAGTGTATCTAAATAATCAAAGTGGTAGAAAATTAAAAAAACATACATCTTTCATTTAAAACACTGTTTTGTACAATGCTTAGTTTTGCATCAGTGAGTTTCTATACTTTTTTTTTCATCAAAACCTTAAAAAATGGTATTTTTTAATATTGCAGCCTTAGTATATGCATTTTACAACAAAAGTGTACATAATTTCAGTTATAGGAAATTAAAATACCTACAACTTTTATTCGAAGCATTTTCTTCTACAGAGCCTATTTAAGCATCAATGAGAGATTTTCCATATTTTAAGTTTAACACTTTGAACCCGGAGCCCGAGCATAGCCCGACCGGAGAAATCTGCCACACAACCGAAGCACGAGCATAGCCCGACCGCGCTATTAAATTGCGTGTTTTAGTACCGTCGGGCTATTTTCGTTGTGTGTGCTTATAGACTCGTTCAGTAGTTCATTTTGAACGATTATATAAAGTTACTAGTGCTCTCTATTGGCGATTTTAGTAAACATCGTAAAAATAACAACATGCCGTCAGAACGACCATTTTGAGGTTACCTGTAGTGTTTACGTCTGTGTTGTCATTCGGTTTTACAGTGAATTTGTGTAGTATATTATTGTGTTTTTTTATTTTTATTATAAAAATGAATAATTTGTATGACGAACGAACAATTAAACTTGTAAATGAAGTGTTATGTGAATCAGATTCGGAAATATCCGATAGTGAACTATCAGTTTTTGAGTCAGTTAGTGTGAAGGATATACGACCTGAAATTATTACTGAAATGTATTTAGATTCAGGATCTGAAGGCGAATTAGACGATGAAGATAAAGACCCAGATTATGAAGTTAACTCGAACAACAGTTCAACCGATTGCACTAGTGATGATGAAGAGGTTAGTGTACACCATGATATTGTGAATGACAATTGTCAACCTGGTCCATCTTCACGACCTGATACATTCAGTATCATTTCGCAGTCTGGTAAAGGTAAGAGTAAGAGAAATAGAAAATCTGGTTCTAATGTAGTAACTGATGAATTAGGTTTAGGCCTACCAATTGTAAGTAAAAGAAAAAGATCTGATAGTAGGCCTACAAATGAAATAACTGATGAATCATTAGGCTGGTCATTCGAAGATAATTTACCAGATGATATACCTCTATTTGAACAATTCTCTGGTCCTTTGGCAACAATAGATTCAACATCTACTGCGATGGATGTTTTTTCTATATTTTTTCCAGAAAGTGTGGTAAAGCAATTTAAAACTGAAACTAATAGGTATGCGAAAACTGTCATAGACCAATTGCGTCGTAAAGATAAACTAAAAGATCAAAGTATCTGGAGCAAGTGGTGTGCTGTGAAACTAAATGAAGTGTATTTGTTTTTTGCTATAATCATCCACATGTGCTTAGTAAAGAAACCTACTATTTCTGATTACTGGTCAAAAAATAAATTACTTCTTACACCGTTTCCAGGTTCTGTAATGTCCCGAGATAGATTTCTAGCTATATTATCTAACTTTCATATTACTGACAACAGCACATACATAGTTCGAAATCAACCCGGCCACGATCCAATCCACAAACTTAGATTTTATTATGATCATCTTCGTGTTGCTTTCTCTGAATCATTTCATCCGTATCAAAATCTGACTGTAGACGAAGGCATTTGTGGATTCAGAGGAAGAATTTATTTCCGTGTGTACATGAAAAACAAGCCCGAAAAATATGGCATGAAATTATTTATAGTTTGTGACTCAAAGACAGCATATGTTTTAAATATGGAAGTATACACTGGAAAAGGTAATGATTATTCCATTATTCCACTCTTTACTAGGCTATTAGAGAAATATTTACGTAAAGGCCACACTGTATTCATGGACAGATTTTACACATCTCCATCTCTTTTTGATTTCTTGTGGGCACAAAAAACACAGGCAGTAGGTACTTGCATGGCCAATAGAAAAGAGTTACCTAAACAAAACGTTGTTCAAAAAAAACTGAACAAAAATGAATCAGTTTTTATGAGGCGAAAGCATTTGCTGTGTGTGAAGTGGAAGGACAGCAGAGATGTCTTAGCATTATCTACTAAACACAAAATGACTTCAACTGAAGTTTCTGTGCGATCAAAAGCAGAAGGGGTAATAATGAAATCAAAGCCAGATGCTATTCTGGATTATAACAGCAATAAAGCTGGTGTTGATACTCATGACCAACTAGTATCTTATTACCCCTTCAAAAGAAAACAGATGAAGTGGTGGAAAAAGCTGTTCTTCCACTTTTTTGTGATGTCTTTATCCAATGCTTTTATAATATATCGAGAAACACGACCACCAGCGCTAAGAAAGAGGTGCCATCTGAAAAAATTTATGTTACAAATAGGCACAGCACTGGTAGAGAAAGGTGGAGCCCTTCGCCAATTAGAGACTCCTACTGCTATTGCCTCAAACCGACTAACAGGGCGGCATTTTCCTGACAAAATCCCTGCTACGGAAAATAAAGCACGACCAACCAGAATGTGTAAAGTGTGTTCTGATAAAGGCAAAACAAATACAGGTAAAGCTGCAAGAAAAGAGACCACTTGGTGGTGCCCTGATTGTTCAACTGCGTTGTGTGTACCAGTTTGCTTCAAATTGTACCATACTAGAGCCAATTATTGTGTATAAAAAAAATTAACTATAAATATAGTAAAAATATTAGTGTAAATATAAGAATAAGTGTACAGTTCATCTCTATCGCCAGTGTAAAAGAATATTTAGGTATAGTGAAAAATAACTTCAGTAAAATATGTAATTTAGATCAGAACAAAGTTCTTTGTTCGCAATGAATATTCAAATAACTGTAAATTTGTGCTATTACATCAGAAATTAATCATTGTTTTTTTGTTAGAAAGACTGAAATGTGCTCTTTTTAGTAGTATATAACTTTACTAGTGTTAGTGATTTAAAAATTTTATAAAATTAATTATAGTGACTAGTGCGCGCCGTAGCTATTTTTAATTTCAAGAAATTAGAAGAGATAATTGAGATCCTGTCACAAATTTTGTAAGTACACTAAATAATAACTACTTATATTACAAAAAACTACATTTTATTTTCTTTTGATTGATATATAATTTGTCATGCTGTGTGTTTATGTACCGGTTCTCTGATTTTTTGGAAATACCTCTAAAATGCCCAGTATGCTGGGCCCGTTCAGTGTAAAATCATCCAGGGTTCAAAGTGTTAACAGAGGTTAATTTTCATTTTACGCCATTCACTCATGATTAAAATTATGTTATGTTTTCCATTTTATATTATTTACTAATGATTCAACATAAGTTAAATGTTTTTTTATTCAGCAAGAGACAGTCGTGTGAGTATTTCACACCAGATTTTTCATTTTAGATTCTAAATATAAGAAAATTAATCCACACATGGACATACGTCGGAGAGCTGGTGAACACATTAATTTAGGAAATTGCTTCTTTATTTTGATTTTTTTTGTCTTTTATGACCACAATGGATCACTTTAGTCAAAATTAGAAAGCTTCCTCCTTTTCATATTTTTTGGCTTGATGTTTTTTTGCCCGTATGCCTTCATTCAGGGGCTGATCTTGCTTGCCGAACTTCCTCTGAAACGATCGGTTTCTTCCTGCTTGGTTCTTCAGTCTGATTTTGTTTCAAATCTACTTTCCTTATTTCTTAAAATTTTTAATTTTTCTGTTTTGTTTTCTAAATTATCGAAAGTTATTCGAGTTCGATCATGTCTTCTTTGACATTTCGCATCCATGCTCCTGATGTTATCATTGGAAAGAGATTTTGATATTTACAATTGTTTGCTATCAATTATTATCTTTTTACAGTTAATGCTTGCTTAACTATAGATACTATTAGCTTAATTTCTTTACTACTTTAATTGCCATTAGTTATAAAATTTTCTAAATCGATTTATACAATAAATAATGTTATTATTAAGTAGTTTATTAAAATAAATCCACCTTAAGATTATTAATTTTTTATTTTATGGAAAAAATAAAGATAAATATAGTAAAGGGTTTAGAATTTATTAGAAACAAATTCTAGAGTTTGACAGTAAGAAAAAAGCTTTATTACGCAAATTCACACAGGCCGCCTATCTTTTCTTATTCTGTCTCATTTCACATTTTAAGAACAAAAAACAATAAAATTTTACTTATAAATATAAAATTACATACTATCGCAGTGGACTTGGTTGTCATTAAAGCAAATTAATGAGATTTTACTGTATGTTGGATTATAATGTAAAATATTATCGTATAATTAGGGTTCATAGAACTAAAAAACTCAAAGATCAAACAATATAATGAAACTTAACAATCCCTACGTTCGTAGTCCTAACAACTCAAACAGTTGACACCAAAGAATATAAAAGGAGAAAATTCTATTGTTCATTATCAAATGAAGTGACTAATATCATAGCTTTTAAATGATGTATAATTAAGACATCTTCATTGCTATCAATAGAAATAGTTTAAGTTAAAAAAAAATTAACAACATTAAACGACAAACAGATACTTTACAATTGTTTTACTATACTAGTAGATAGTAACGTTGACCTATAGAAATGACATCAATTTAAAAAAAAAACAAGTGATAATGTACAAAGAATCAGTAATTAATTCATTAATTAGATATATTTCCTTTCTATTAAAAAAAAAAAATAAATAAAACATCAGATATTATTAATTGATTAATGATTATGAATTTAAAAATAGTCTGGTTTCATATAGCAGTGCAGGCTTAATTTATTTTATCACATCTAACAGTATTTGCATTTTATCAAGTCAATTAAAACCATGTGTAAATTAAAACTAACACCAACAATGCATTAAGAAAAGAATACACAAATATTTTTTTTGTCTTAAATGCTATTGAAAATTGATACTAATAATAGACTATTTAAATCTTTATCAAAATTTAATTTTTACACTCTTTTAAAATGATGTAATTAAATAGGATAAATTTAATGGTTTCATAATAACTCAATAAAGTACAACAGGATAAAATATGCATAATTATATTGTCAGACAGACTCATCTTTTATATAATTCTGGTAAATACACAATGAGTAGTCAAAACAGAAATACATTATCATTAAACAGAATAAGCACACGGTCCACTTTTACAACACAATTTATTATTTCTGAAGACTTTCTCAGACTCAAAAATCTGGTTTGAAACTCTCATATGAATTTTCTCTTACTAATACAAAAAACAATAAACAAAATCTAAATTTAATCATGAGTAGATGGCGCTAAATAAAAATCAATCATCGTTATACTTCCCGATTTTGATGAGCAAAATCTCTTTTTCACCCTTAGGCAAAAGGGATCGGAATATAAATGCAATAGTTTATTCTCTTTAACATCTAAGAATAAATGTGGCAAATTTTAGTTCTCTAGGCAATCAGGAAGTTACAGAATTACTGATGGTAAAAGTATGTGAATGTATCATTCAATGAAGACTTTGACATTTAAATACAGAGTTTAATTTATAAAAAGTGTTATAGAATATCCCACAGAACCATGCAGCAGATATAAACACACTACGGGTTGAAAGTCAGTAAAAAGGATGCGTAATCATGTTTCACTCCATCAAGGCCTTCAGTCAAAACAACCAGCGATGGACTGGATGTTTTATATTAGGCCTACTGTATGATTTTTTTCTACTGGTACTGTCGTATTTTGTACTTAATAAACGTTTCAAATAATATACAGCAAGTTTCATTTGATAAGCATAAAATATTTTTTGTAACTCAAATATCACACTAAGTTCTATCACAATTTTAATACATTTATGTTTTGACAAGCTGCAAGGTTCCATGGGATAGAGTATAGTAATGAAAATCTCAACCTTACTGAAATCAGAGGATTTATAAGGACTTAAAAAGCCATATTAAGTACTCAGGTACCAAAAATTACTCATTTTTTAAGAACTAAAAGGAAAGTGCAAGGACCACAAAAATTAAGTTTTGAACAAATGAAAAACTTCTTGCTTTTTCAAATTTAATATTTTTGTATTAAATTATCAAAATAATAATATTTCAACCAGAATAAAAATGATGAAAGAAACAATATTCCTATCACAAGTACTACAAATTCTTAATAAAAAATAAAAACAAAATTAAACATTAAATCTTATTCGTCATTTATGATGACAGCCAAAAAATTATTAGCCTTCATATTTTATAAAAACTACTTCTATCAAATATTTTCTGATAATAATTAAAAAGTCTATTGAATAATTTTTCAAGTTCATTATCATCTATTACGGATTGCGTTCACCACCAAATAAAAAACAGCACTTTTTAGAATTTTGATTATTTAAATCAACTAAATACAATACACTGCATGATACCATATATAAAAAGAGGCCACTAGGATTCCTCTTCAAATAAACATTTTACAATTTTAATACAAAGTTTCTAAGAGATTTAGAAACTGACAAGTTGATATAATAGCAGCACTCTATTTTGACATTTAATTGTATTTAAAAAGATAATACTGAATCAGTAGTATGAATGAATTAACTGTCGATAAACAATGAACTACCCATCCGGTTGGTCTAGAGGTAAAGTTGTTGCCGCGAGTCAACTGTTTAATTGCCGATTTTCAGAGACGAAGGTTCCTGGTTCAAATCCAAGTATGAAGGTAGTTACTTCTACATGGATTTGAATAATAGACAGTGGTTACTGGTGTACTTTGATGGTTAGGGTTCAATTAACCATACTCTCTCAGGAACGATCAGAATGGGTCTGCTCAAGACTACACCTCCTTTACAAGTCATCCTCATCTCATAGGGTCATGGGATTACTTATTGTTCTGAATTGAACAGATTGCAATATATACATATTAGGGATAAAAAACAACAATGAACTCCATTACTCTGTGGTTAGGGTTAGAGTGCTAGACTAAGCTGAACATTGTACAGTGGAAGGTCTGAGGTTCAAATCCCGGTAAGGGTCTGGAATTATTGCACATAAAACCCACCGATTCTTTACCATAACACATAATAGTCCCTTTTAACCAAAACAGTTGATGTGACTTGAAATAACTAAAATTTAAAAAAAATTAAGCCAGACTTCTTTAACAATTAAGTTATATCAAGCATCCAATTTATCACTTTTTTAGAGTAAGTTAGTTTATACATTAACAGGGATATTTCTCTTAACTGTAAAAATTCATCCGTAAACAAAAATTACCCTAAATTTTGAATTAAAATCACATAGATCTAATAATTATACCAGAAGAAATATGAAGCTTAATTTATAAACAGAAATAACTTTCTATAAACTTCAAAGTGAATAAAGAAGCTCATTGTATTAAATTAAAACTTCAAATGTAATGGTATTCGCCAACAAACAATAATAACAATAATAATGGATGTTTATTAATCTTAAAGACCAACAATGAAAAAAATTATTATTTTTCAAACAAATAAAATTTCATATCAGTTAATATAATTATTACAATACTTAAGACAATTTCACTGGAAAACATTAAAAAATGCTTTCATATAGGAACATTAAAATGCAAAACCTAATAATTAAATTAACAAGACTATTTCTAAGATTTTATTAGAAACTTTCTTACTTACATATTTTACGATGATAAGGACTTTATAATATATCTCCAAAAAGAAATATTATGTTCCAACAGGAATATTCATGAGGTAGTTTCAGTTGATCTGACCAGCACTATACAGTGCTGGTCTTTTTGTTAATTTTTAAAGTTTGATAACTGTTTTATAAAAATCTGATTTCCGGTATGATTTTGTCTCTGTTATCAGTAAAGTCACCTCCAGCAACGTTTTTCTAACCTACAAAACAAATACAAATACATTACAAAAATTTCAAATTGAACAATGAATTTAAATAATCTATCTTCTGGTTTTTAAACATATTAACAACGCAATTAGGCCAATTTCATTTTATAATGAAAAATAAAATAAGCATGTAACACCAAGACACTGTACATACTTGGTATGTACTACTCGAAAAACATCTTTCTCAAAGGCTTCTTTAAAATTAAATAATAGGAAGTTATCTGGAAAAATCCTAAGTAGAACGGATCAAACAATAAAATACAATACCTAAATATTATGGGATTTCTACAAGACATACAGGTGAAGCACATAAACAATTTATTTTAGTAGTAAGTAGTTTTTTAGTAGTAAGACAAGCCAAGTATCAAACTTTCTAATCTGACTTATAGTCAGCTATTAGAAGAATCTTTTATTGTCGTAAATCAGTCTAAATTCAAAATCAAAGGTAGAAAATCCACACGATGATACACTTAATTAAATGATTATTATTCAATACACATGATAAAGCGCTGCTGAAATTCTGGGAGGCCTGTGTTCTCACGGTAATTTTTTTTTAAGATTTTGACCTTAATATGCATTCTAGGGGCAAAAGTGTATATAATCAAAATTGTAGAAAAACCCTACAACTTTTATTTAACTTTTTTTCTGCAACACTAAGTTTATCGTCAATTAATAATTTTATGTATTTTGCTCATCAAAATCAGTAAAAAATGATTTTTTTTTATTTTGTAGCCTTAGTATGCATTTTACAACGAAAGTGCATACAATCAAAGTCATAGAAAATTAAATCTATAAACTTTTACTTCAAATATTTTCTTCGACAGGGCGTATTTTGGTATCAAATAGTGATTTTCCGTATTTTATTAAGTTGAACAGAGAATGATTTTCATTTACCCATTCACTCACAATTAAAATCCGGTTGTTTTTCTCATTTTACATTACTTATGATTAAACATACATTATATTTTCATTATTTACCAACGCAAGAGAAAATCATGTGAGTATTTTATACCAGATTTTCAAATAAATATTGTTAAACAATATTGTTTTCAGAAATTTAAATTGCAGAATTATAACGGTATGTCTAAATTTGTAAGTTAAATGCCTATAATTTGGCTTAAGTTATTTCTAACTGCAGTAGAACAAAATAATTTATCACGAAAACATATATAGATAAAACATAAAAGTAATTACTCATTCAAATAATTTGTGGTCATATTGTTCATTTTTATCAGACAATAAAAAAAATTACAGGAAAGTAACTTCATTAGTACAGTTGTATCAACTAAATTCTTATACACAGTAAGATCTAATACTAACAATGTTTTTATCAGTGTAGGTCAAAATAGGCCTGAATATAAATAAAATACCGTAAGTGAAAACAGGACAATTAATATGACCCTCTAGATAAAAGGAATTAATAAAGCTGATCTTTATCATTACAAGGCGGGCTACAACATTGAACAGTCTTATTTGCTATCTTACCAATAGTCCTACAATAATTTTTCAGGCCTACTGCAATTATAAACTAGTTCTATATTAATTTATTAACACAAACAACCTTTCTTCTTTCTGTTTTTTTACTTTCTCTTGCCTATACGAATATATACGAAGGAAAGTATTGTTTTCATGTAGATTTTTCAAAATCGAGTTTTCACCGGATCTACACATTTTCAGACCCTTTGAACCCAAAAAACATGTTTCTAGTGATTGGTCTGTATGTGTGTGTGAACAGAATATCTCAAGAACGGAACATCGTACGAACTTGAAACTTAAGTTATATACCACTATCGGATCCGACACAAACATTTTCATCAAAATTGGTCAACCGGAAGTAGTAGTTTATTCGTGTAATTTTTCACTTTTTTGCGATTTTCTCAAAAACTGGTCCTACCATTTTTTTTAAAATCGCCTGGTTTACTAAATTTTTTATGCTCTATAAGATAGAAGGGGGCCATGTTTGCTGAAATTCTTGGTGAGGCTGTTTTCACGTAAAAACAATTGTTTTATTAAGATTGCGTCTTTAATATGCATTTTAGCGCAAAAATTTATATAATAAAAAATGTGGAAAATTTAAAATCCTACAACTTTTTTAGTATAATGCTTAGTTTAGCGGTAATTAGCAATTTTCTGTTTTTTTCTCACGAAAACGTCTGAAAATTAATTTTTTAAGATTTCGGCCTTAGTATAAATTTTACGACAAAAGTGTATATAATCAAATTTATAGGAAATTAAAAGATCTACGACTTTTATTTAGAGCATTTTTTTCTAAAGAGGCTAGTTTAGCGTGAAGAGTGATTTCCAGTATTTTTAAGCCAAATTGAGGTTGATTTTCATTTTGTGTCTTTCACTCATGATTAAAACTTGGTTATGTTTTTAGAGGTTAATTTTTTTTGTTTATTTTGAATTTTTTATTACTGATGTTAGGTTTATTGTTAATTATTTGCATTGGCAAGAGAAAGTAGTGTGAGTGTTTCACACCAGATTTTTTTTTCTTAAATATATAATGTCTCATACTCTTAAACTACTTATAAAGGACAAATAAAAACTCCTCATTAGATTCTCCAAATGTAGATGTACTGATATTCAAAATAAAATACGTATGTCACTTCTATTCAATTTAGTTCACAATCTCTAATGTGTTTTAACACTATAAATTGGTTAACGACCTTTTTATAGCAGGAACTAAATTAAGCTTCTAAAGAAAAAGTTAATCAATTTTTTTTATTTTTTATCTGGGGATTTATTTTATCAGTCCAATACAATAAAATATAGTGTAATATTTAAAAAATTTTTATAGAAACACTTGCACGACTTTCTCTTGACAATGTAGATAATCAACAATACAATCTATGTTAAATTAGTAAAAAATGCAAAATTAAAAACTTAACCTGATTTTAATCGTGAGTAATGACGCAAAATAAAAATCTCTGTACAACTTACAAATATGGAAAATCAGTAAACTAGGCTCTGTAGAGAAAAATGCTTAAAACAAAATTGTTGGTTTTTAATGTCCTAAAATTGTGATAATATACACTTTTGTCATAAAATGCATACTAAGGCTGAAATATTAAAAAAATTCATTTTTTACAGATTTTCATGAAAAAAAAACAGAAAATCACCAATTACTGCTAAACTAAGTGTTGAATAAAAAGATGTTTGAAATAAAAGTTGTAGGTTTTTAAATGTTCTAGAATCTTGATAATATACACTTAATTGCCGTAAAAGGCATATGAAGGTGGCAATCTTAAAAAGAAATTTCTACAAGAGCAAAGTCACCCCAAGAATTTCAGCAGACATGGCACTTACTCTATCTTGTACAGCATAAAACGTATAATAAATGAGGTGATTTTAGAAAACTTCATAGAAACGTTTTGAGAAAATTGCAAAAGAGCGAAAAATCACATGAATAAACTTCCGATTGTCCAATTTTGATCAAAATGTTCGTGTCAGGTCTGGTAGTGGTTGGTATCTAACTTAAATTTCAAGTTTCACCTTCGTACAATATTTCTATCTTGAGATATTTTGTTCAAACACAGACCAAATTGCTAAAAACATATTTTTTTGGGTTCAGGGGCCGCCTGAAAATGTGTATATCCTGTGAAAACTAAATTTGGAAAAATAAACATGAAAACAATACTTTCCTTCCCTACATATGCATACAGGACAAGAGAGTACAAGTAAAAATTACGGTAGGATGGAATCTCTCTTTAAATGATATTAACCATATGTAAGGAGTTCGCAATCACAGCTAAGGGACGTGATTTGTTTTTACCAGACATGTTATAAACATGAATGTTTATAATAAACTTTCAAACCCAGGTGCATCATAAAATTTTACTCAATACAAAAATTTTTGGAACATGTTACGATCAGCAAAAATTTTAAATAGATGGTAAGTAATAACATTTTTGTAAAATATTTTTTAATATTCATTTGTCAAATCCTACAAAAATTTAAGTTAATAAGCCCTAAAAATTGCATTAAGATATCTCCACTAGTCCGAGAGAAAATGATCACTGTGTACAAAAATGGATAATTACGAGGAATGAACA
Organism: Catonia carolina; assembly: GCA_035578175.1. NCBI lineage: Eukaryota > Metazoa > Arthropoda > Insecta > Hemiptera > Achilidae > Catonia > Catonia carolina. The sequence goes on along the minus strand of JAQMRL010000002.1, from coordinate 115,686,881 downwards.
AAAACAAAGAATTACAGTATTTCATGCTACCCACTCATACTTACAACCTAATTATTTCAAAAAGTTTTTCCCTACAATACTTAGTTTAACAACAATTAATGATTTTCTGTATTTTTCAACAAAACCATGAAAAAATGGTACGTTTTAATATTGTGGTCTTAGATTTTATGACGAATCCCATAGCTTATAATTAAAGTTAAAAAAATTGACAAATTTTATTTCAAACATTTTTTCTGCAGAGCCTAGTGTAGCGCCAGTTAGTGGTTTCCCATACTTTTAAGTCGAACAGAGGTTGATTTTCATTTTGCATCATTCACTCATGATTCAAATTAGGTTGTTTACTAATTTTATTAAAAACAGATTTTCATTTACATTGGCCAGACAAATTAATGTGAGTGTTTCACACCAGATTTTTTTGATATGGTTACATAATTTTAACAACATTTTCAACCTTCTTCAATCAATTTTTTTGTTTTACGTCCGATTACTTTGCAATTACAGCTAATGCAGACGATGAGAAGGAAAACAGATAAAGATGAACATGATGAAAAAATGCCAGACCTGACTAGGATTCAAAACTGGGACCCAAGCATAGAAGCCAGTTGTACTGACCCCTACACCACAAGCCAGCCATGACAGATAAAACATATAGCGATAGCATTACATATCTTTCATACTGAATCTGATGAAAAGACAGGAAAAGCTTCATGGACAACTTCATTTATTCTTTTATCAATTTACATCATAAAAATAGTAGGTATCCAAATCAGAAACAATCACTCTTATTGAGAAAAATTACCATGATTCAAAAACATATAAGGTACACAAACATAATCAATTAAAAAATACAAATACAAAGCACCATACAAAATTCCTGCCCATCATCTTGCATTTTATAAATAATATGATGGGCATGCTTTGTGTTAAATCGTTTAAAATTGTACAAGGATGTTAACAATTGAATACATTTTTCTACTAAATATCTGACTAATTTTAAAACATTTGAGCTTTAAACTGTTAATTAATTTCACAAGCATAGGGCCTACTTACATTTTCAGATAATCGACAAAAAAATAAATCAATTTACTTTTTAACAAAATTACAACTTGTGTGTCAATCAACCAATCAGAAAATTTAAGTTCAATTAAAGATAGTAAACTAAACTTTCAAAATTTGTTTAAGCAATTTCATTAGTTTAGCAGTTTTTTTTCTCTACTCTGAGTTTTTAACATAAGCTTACACCATTTTCTACAAACGATTGTGCTTTATTTCTTTAGAAATAAGATCCCATTAAATGTTAATAAACAATTATTATTTCAAATTAATAACATGTAAATTTTGTCATTTTTCTTGCTTGATTCAACATGAAAAACCCAAGTAATACCAATGTGTCATTTAAGAAATAAAACTGAGTACAAGACTGTAGACAATAGTATAGTAACGTTGTACTTTTTTTATTTTAGTTACTAACTTTTGGCTCACTAAACGTTTGATATCTAAATGCACTTCTTAAATACAAAATAGAAGATTTGAACTTTTGGTCTCTGGTAGAACTGAGTATGAAGATATTAAGTTAAACTGGTCAGAAAAACAAGTAACTTAGGTACAGAGGCCAACTGAAATCCATCAATGAATATGACACCGTTGGATGTCGAAGTTCAAATCCAACAAAAATTAGAAGCAAAAAAAATGTTTGCAACAATTTACATTCTGGTCCTAATATTGTAAGTGATAAAAGCTTACAAACATAGTGATTTAAGTTACGGAGGTATATTAAACAGATCTAACTTTTGTGCAATATTTTATTTAAATGTGTTTAAAATAACGTAGAATTCTGTATGTAAAAAATCATGAATATAAAAAATGTTCTAAATTATAACTCCAGAGATCAAAATTACTGACTTACAGTTTAATTCTACATGGTGAACTTACTTAGCTTACTAAACATCTAATAATAATAATTTAGTATGAGTTACAGTTTAAAAGAATATTATAAATAACCTACTCAGGCCTATATTAATTTTTAATTCTTGGGAATGTGTTATCATAAAGAGATTAGTAAAGAATTTCTTTACAGTGAAGAGTTTCAAGTGATCTGATAAATACTAAAACATAGTTTAGAAATCTTGAACACATTTCTTCCTCATATGATTAAGTAAAGACTATTATGGCATAAGAAAAAGTGAAAACTTTTACACATGACCTTAAAACATTTGAAACATAACCTATGAGTAAGAAACAAACGTGAAATAATTAAAATTGTTCAAGTGCCCTTCAATTCTCAAAATAGATGTTTCTGTATTAAGGTATTGCTTATTAAAACACTAATTTGCAAACTACAATTTACTTAACAACTGATGTCTTATCTGTTAAAAATAAATAACAACCATTTAACAGAAAACACCAATTTATTACGTCAGTAAGCAGTATTTTATGAATGAAATACCTACTCACACCTTCCATAACCTAAACTTGTTCTACCTTGTGACTTTCACACATGTCTATCACACAAGCACAACTATAAAACGCTTCACTTACATCAGAAAGTAACATTAATAGTTAAACAAATAGTTAAAAACACTGTTAACAAATAATTCACATTTGTTATTTTCACAAACGGTTAAAAGGCAACACCAATAAAATATACGAACTACAACAACGTAAATGCGTTTCAAGCATTTAATAAAATTGTAACAACCCAACGGAACAAATTTCCCTTTAGCATAACAATATTCTCGTTACCTATTTACCGTGATACCAACATAAATATTTTCTTCCTGAGATATTCATATTGCGTCATGCTAATGTATTCAAATAGTATAACTTACTTTAATTGCGTTTTTACATAGATATAAATTCAAAGAAATACAATTTCAAATTTTTTGAAGTATTTGTTTAACTTCAATCAATTTCGTGGTACTCTGTCAACCAGTGTTAGAATTTCTGAATTTCTAATTTTGTAGTAATTCTCTTGATCCTAGATGGCATTCTGAGCTAACCCGGAATTTTCAATTTAGCCAACTAACTCCTTTAACTTCGTTAAAAGCTGACTAGCCTAGCCTATTGCTTTTCATTTTAGCTAGAAATACTTACAAATAAATTTCATGAATAGATTTTTTTGTTTTACGTCCGAGTGTTTCGGAACAGTTCGTCGTCTAAAAATGCAGAAGACGAAGGGAGATGAAAATTAATAAAGGAAAATTGACAACTTTATTGGAAATTGAACCCGACCCCCTGACAACTACACCAAAGCGCTGACCATGTACAGAATGAATAACAGAGCTATACCCAGTGAAAATGATTTTGCCTTGTCTGTGTGACATAAAAGAATGACATGATTTTCTTCAAAATGTATAATTTTCAAGTAGGTCTACCGTCCAGATAATACCAGGTGAGCATAAAGTCTTACCCTGATTATAAAATTTTATTACAGAATAATCGTTTGACGTAATAATTTAAATCTGGCGCTGTTACATAGGTTATTGTTAGTAGATTTTGTGACCAATAGATGGCGCTAGTGCTCCTCAACAATGACATTTTTTTTTTATTATTATTCCTAATTTGTGTACGTTGCAATCTGTTCAATTCAGAACAATAAGCAACCCCATGACCCAATGAGATGAGGATGATGTGTATGACGTGTAAATAAGGTGTAGTCTTGTACAGACTCAGGCCGACCATTCCTGAAGGAGTATGATTAATTGAACAACAATGACATGGTCTGTTAGTTCACGTTAGTTGCTGGCGAAATGGCGTTGAAGCAGGAGAAAGCACAATGTGTGCTTTGGTTTCACGAAACGAAATCGCCCATCAGTGTTCAGCGTAATTTTCGGGCTTTTTATGGACGCAGCCCTCCTGATGTTAAATCAATAAAGCGATGGTATGAAAGGTTTAAAGAAACAGGCAGCGTTGAAGATCTTCCTAGAAGTGGCAGGCCTAGTGTGAGTGAAGCAACTGTTGATCTTGTTCGGGAATCGTTTCAACGGAGTCCGTCTAAATCAACTCGTCAAGCATCACGTGAACTTCAACTACCGCAAGCAAGTGTGGTGAAAATTCTTCATAAAAGGCTTAGGTTGCATGCTTATAAAGTGCAAATCGTGCAGGGCTTGCAACCGAATGATTTGCTGAGACGTGCAGAATTCGCAACTGAGATTCTCAACAGGATTGACGGCGCTAACGATTACTTAAATCGCATATGCTTTACCGATGAATCCACCTTTCATGTCAGTGGAATGGTAAATAGGCATAATGTCCGTATATGGGGATCAGAGAATCCACATGCTACTGTACAGTTACAGCGAGACAGCAAAAATGTGAATGTTTGGTGCGGCCTCATGCATAATAAGGTTTTCGGGCCGTTTTTCTTCACGGAAAACACCATTAACGCTAACATTTACTTAGATGTTTTGCAACAGTTCATTGCACCACAGTTAGAAGAATATCAACTATGGATAATTTTCCAGCAAGATGGGGCACCGCCCCACTGGGCTTTGATAGTGCGTAATTTCCTGGATGAAACATTTCCGGATCGGTGGATTGGAAGGGATGGTCCAACACCCTGGCCACCCCGCTCTCCAGACATTACTCCCCTTGACTTTTTTTTCTGGGGCTATATCAAGGATAGAGTCTTCGCCACACCAGTTGCTGACGTTGACGAACTGAAGGCTAGGATACAAGCTGCTGTGGGTACTGTGACAGAACACATATTACAAAACACCTGGCGGTAACTGGAATACCGCTTCGACATTCTCCGAGCTACCAAGGGGGCACACGTTGAAGTTTACTAATGTAAGTAATCTTAAAAAAAACTATTAACACTAACCTATGTAACAGCATCAAATTTAAATTATTATGTCAAACAGTTATTCTGCAATAAATTTTTATAATCAGGGCAAGACTTTATGCTCACCCGGTATTTTGTGTCAAATCTGTTTCATTAGCTTCATTTCAGACTTAAGTCCATCAGCAGGGTGATACTTTCAAATGATTGTAAAATGTTGAGGCCAATTAATTTTTTTCAAAAATTTGTTTTTGAAGAACTTTTACCTTTTTTTAATTTATATCACATCAACCGCTTGGGCATTAGTGGCATGCAGTGGGTTACAAAACAACTTATGCAATGGCTGCCTCTATGGTGCAGTTGTCAGCCTGTTATACAAAGCTGTAAATCAGAAAGTCCTGGTTCAATTCCCATTAAGGGTCTGACAATTTAACATGTTAATATCCACCCTTCCATGATCCATGAAAGTCACTAATAACTGAACTGTTGATGCAACTTAAAAAGTGTTTTACAGTGTTAAAATTTTACACAATCTAATATGTAATAAGTCTTAGGCACAGCCTTGTCAATGCGTGCCAGGTGTCCCTGGCCTGCTCGTTGGTACAAAGATCAGGACAACTAGCTTCTATGCAATTAATCCCTGGTTCGATTCTTGGTCAGGTCTAGTATCAATCATTTAAATATCAAAATTCACCATCTGCATAAATAAATTGGGTGTTCCTATTCAATAATATCCCTAATCCCAACATATTTAAGTAGGTATAGCTAGAAAAAAGTTAATGATTTTTTTATTATACTTTTGTGGATTTTTTTTAAGCCACAAGGGGGTATGATTGTGACTTAACTTAAGTAGGTTATATAAAACAGTATTTAATTGGTGTTTTGTTGGTAAAAAAGACTCTGTTAGTGAACTGCTAACAGAGAAAATAACCATTCATACGAATATAATTCTCAGTATTTCTGGCAAAATAAAAAGGATTTACCTCAAAACTAGAGGAACAGGAAGTAATAAAATATATCCTGTGTCATGTTCATGACAAATATTTATTTTTCAGAATCTATGTAACAAGAATAATTACTTTTTAATTATCACTACACCAGTTCAAAAACTGTTTCAAAAACAGAAAAAGCTAACAAGTTAAGAAATGGTTATGGTAGCCCTAATTTCTATTATATAACTTACAGAATTTTTTGTTCTGACACAATTCAGTGACAAACATTCTTGGTTAAGTACGGGAAGATTTTAAAATGGAATAAGTAGATCGATATGTATAAAAATAAATTTTTCTTTGTTTGTTCCGTATGGGTTTCTATACTATTCATCTGATTGCAATGAAACTTTGGTGAGTTGTGTGCACACCCATCAAGGTTTCTAAATGAGTACAACCACTGTACAATAGGGGTGTGTGAGTAAGTTCAAGAAATGAGTTTCATAATACTTCAGCTGATTTAAATCTTTGTACATTCCATTACAAAGCTAATTATGATAAGTCTTCATCCAAGAGTGGTTATTGAATGTGGATAAATTACAGTGCCATCAAATTTAAGAATGAAACACCAGGATGTGCTACACTAATGGAAAAGTGAAATCGATATAACTACATTCATTGCCCGAACCAGTGTCAACATACATGCTTCTCACATGGACAGCTGTGGCCTGCTCATGTATCAGAAAACCTTCCGATTTATTCATGTACTGTTAGAAATAATTTTTACTGTATTATCTAATAATATAAAATTCCAAAAATTCAATGTTTTATGTTGGTAGTATGTGGGGTTGTTGTGTGAGTAATGGAGGGAAAAGAAGAGTGCATCTCGAGTTTGTGAAATGTATGTATGTGTGTATGCGTAGCTCAAATTCATTAAGTATTTGTGTTAGAGTTAATGAATTCAGTTCATATATATTATATACCAGTGTTTTATTGCTTTTGATCTCTGTCATCCTTGAGAAGTAATTAATTGTAGGTGTTGGTGTATGTATTGTGGTGTGTATTTTAAAAAAACACCCCTACAGTACACAGCAGATAGAAAAACAAAAATATTGTGTTCCCAAAAGCACTCCAATAAACAGAATTAGAACACAATCTCTTTCTTTCATTGAGTGCCATGGCAACCCATGCTGAAAATTCTTTATATTTACCTGTATATAACATGGGAACATTATTAACCTCTAACTTATCACTAATTTTGTGAATTTAAGTTGCATTACTTAAAAGATTCTGATGCAGGACCATAAAAAAAAGAATAATTCAATTTTTCACAAAATCATTGAAAAATTAAATACTTTATATTGTATATTTCTTCTGTTATGTATTTTTGTAGACAAATCATATTTTCTTTACAGTCAAGTTTTAAAAACACCCCTACAGTACACAGCAGATAGAAAAACAAAAATTATGTGTTCCCAAAAGCACTCCAATAAACAGAAATAGAACACAAACTCTTTCTTTCATTTAGTGGCATTGCAACCCATGCTTTAGAGTACCTATTTGACTATTGTCAATGGTAATAATGCACGCAAAAAATCACGGCTTGAACATCATCATTGTGTAAACAGATCTGAAATTAGGTCGTCTCCATGACCCTGTGGTTAGCGAGCTTTCCTGCAAAGCAGAGATCCCAGGTTTAATTCCCGGCTAGGATCTCAAAAATAATTACATTTCAAACCCACCTTTCCTTAACCCAGAGTAGTCACTAGCGGCCAAGATACTAACGTATAATAAACTAAACGTGTAATAAACTAGACGTGTAATAAATAAACTAAAAAAAGAATTGAAACTTTTGAAATATTATAACTTCTTCAAAATGACTAAGGCTATAAAAATTTTATACAGCATAAATTGTGATGGTCCACTGAAAACACGAAAGCCATTGGAGTAGCCTTTTAAGAGAACACTTGATTTTTTGATTTCTCTTCATGAAAGACTTGAAAATTCAACTTCTAGTTAATGCATCAGAAATCTGGATGATGACTGCAAAAATAAAAATACTTCGAAAGTTTCTGAAATATAGAGAAGAAAGTTGGCAAATTCCAAGCCGTGTGGTGCGGCAATATTAGCAGAACCCTAGACAGGAAAACACGAAAAGAAACTCAGATAAAATTTTACAAGGTGATGGCTCCCCCAGTCTACTCAACGGAAGTGAGTGTGTATTAGTACCAGACCACAAGAGACTAGAGTATAAGTGGCAGAGATGCGATTTCTGTGGAGAGCAAAGGGTTACAATCATAGGAACCAACTAGGAAATGAGGACATAAGAACGGAATTGGATGTTTACATCCTGAACAGGAAGATTGCAGAATATTAAAATCAATGGACAATGTAGAGAGAGTGCCTGAGGGAAGAATCCCCTTCAATGTTTTGCAATACAGACCAGAGAGATGTTAGGAGGCTACACTAGAGAAGGCAATAATTCAATAGTTTTGTTGCTATTATGAGTCGGAACAAAGATAAGGAAGGAAGTATGGAATAGGTTAAAAAAGTTACTCAACAATCCTTTCCTGAGTTTTATGAGTTTACATTATACTTTTTTATTTTATGGCTTATTTTTGAAAGAATAAACAAATTTTACACATTTTAGGAGATTATAAGCAAAAAATGTATTAAGATAACACAGACTGCCTTTACATCAAACCTAGAAACCTTATTTTAATAAACCTACATTGTATCTTGATTAGAATCTATAATGTGCTCCTTTTTTAAGAAGTAAATAAACATAGAGAATAAATTAATTTAGGTTAGTTTATGCATATACCTATTTTGATTAATACATAACAATTTTTTCTGAAATATTCTTATTACATAATAAGACAATTTCTTTTAAAGGTAATATTATTTGTACCTACTAAAATTCATTCTTTTTATGTTCTTTTTAAATGGATTGTACTGCCTAAATCAAGCCAAATTAAGATTATGCAGTTTCAAAAATGTGTGTAACAAACAAACTACAGTGATTATAAAATAATTATTTTAAAGAAAAGTTTTACAAAGTTGAACTGTAAGTAAAATCATAGATTGTTAAACAATTAGTGTGAATAAAAAAATAAACTAATTATCATGTCACCTTTGTTAATCACAAAGTCAAATAAATAAAATTACTTTATTTATCATTAAATTAAATGACTAATTCCTTATGCAAGAATTATTAGGTACTATCTAATTTCTGCTCTAAACTGTACAATACTCTAATCTTCTTAGAATAGTCTGGAATATATTTTTTAAAATTCAGTCTTGAGTTAAGTAGTGTCTTGCAAATATCAAATTGCTTTAAAAAAGTAGATAAGATTTTCTTCATTTGAAACTCATCTTTCACTTATCTTGCAGAAAACATTACCAATATCACAAAAGCTGAAACAAAAAATAAAGATATTGCCATAAAATATTTCATTTTAAGTAGGTTAAAATTTTTTAATTAATAAATGAAATGTAATTTAAATCTTTGGAAACTTAAATTGAATCACCACAGCTTTATTAATATAGAAGTTAATAATGGAAAAATCCAAACTCATAAAGAATCCATATATCTATTATTTAAAAAAAAACCACAGACATAAGAGACCCAGAAATATTATTACAAAATATGTTTTAGTACTTCCCACAGAATCATTCCCAGTTTACTGCAGTAGACTGGTTGTAGATATACATAGTGGTATTTCCAATTCTATAACCTTCATCACTTGTAAATTGTTATACAATAATAATAATTTTAATGTTCAAGACGTTGTTTAAGAACGGTGGAGGAGGATCTATATGGAAGGCAGCAGGTAGCATATAAGGTAATGAAACACCTGAATAAGACAGAAAGAGACACAGCCCAGCTGAATGTAGTGTCGAAGGACGAATGGGTGCAACATTATAAGAATCTCTGGTATGAGCAGAACAGACAGAGGTCTCCTTCGGAGGGAAATGGATGGGATCATTTGGATAACAGTATAGGGGTGGATGAAATAACTTTGCAGGAGCTGGAAGAAGCCCTCAACAAAGCAAAAAGTCGGAAAGCAACTGGACTAGACGGTTTGAACATGGAACTATTGAAATGCGGGGGACTGTTTCTCAGGCTCCGTTTCTTGCATTTAATAAATATGTGCTGGAAACAGCTAAAGATACCGCAAGATTGGAAAATTGCCTCAGTTAAATCCTTGTTTAAAAGTGGAGATAGAAGTTCCTGCGATAACTACAGGGGAATCAGTTTGTTGAATACGGTGTATAAAATATATAGCATGATATTAAAAAATAGAATTCAAACTATTTCGGAGAGTCTACTGCTCGAAGAACAGTGTGGTTTCAGGAAAGGGAGATCATGCATGGACAACGTATTTACAATCAAGCAAATTGTGGAAAAAAGAAGCGAATATAATCTCGAGACGCATTTGGCTTTTATCGATTTTCAAAAAGCTTTTGATACAGTAGACAGGGAAAAACTATGGGATGTGTTGCAGAAGACAGGATATCCGCCCCATCTCATATGGGCAGCTAAAAGCTTATATAAAGATACGAAAATCAAAGTAGATACGGGGAATTCCTACTCTGATGAAATAATAATTAATAAAGGACTAAGACAAGGATGTGGACTATCTCCCACGCTATTTAATATTTTTATAAATGACGTGATCAAGAGTTGGAAACCATTAGTACATTCAGGTATCTACATGAATGAAAGTTTGAAGTTAAACTGCCTTTTATTTGCTGACGACCTGATAATATTACAGGAGAAGGAGGATGACCTGCAGAGAGCAGTGTATGAGATGAGTAGAATATGCCAGGAATATAATTTGACAATTTCAACCAAAAAGACAAGGGTAATGGCATTCAGGGGGAAGGATCCTGTCAGAAGTAAAATTGTCATATATAATAAGATTATAGAACAGATATCCCATTTTAACTATCTAGGTTGCGATGTAACTTATCAACAGAGTAAGGAGGTGTATGATAGGATCCACCGATTTCAACACATATGTGGTACTATCCACAGGAACTTGAAAAACATCACAAGTAAAGACACTAGAATGAGATTTTATAAAACGATAGCTGCTCCAACAGTACTTTACGGAAGTGAAACGTGGGTTCTGTCAAGACGGGAAGAGAGCCGATTACAAGCAGCAGAAATGAGATTTCTCCGGCAAACTTATGGCTGTAGTAGAGAGGACCGTTACAGAAACACGGAGATACGACAACATCTTAATATCTTCCCCATAAATGATAAAGTAATGGAGGGCAGGAAGAAGTGGATAGATCACTTAGGTAGAATGAAGGATGAAAGAGTACCCAAGCAGGCACTATGGTACAAGCCAAGGGGTAAAAGGGATCGAGGACGTCCAAGGAAGAGATGGGCGGATGGTGGAGGTTCGGAACAGGCAGCAACGCCTAACCCGTGAAAGGAAGAAGAAGAAGAAGATGTTCAAGACTTTGTTTTTAAATCAGATAATTATTTACTTGAAAAATTCAATTTACAACTATTAAATTTACATACTTATGACATTAAAACTTCTTCGGGGCTTACGGAGCTCGCAAATTGGAAATCACAATTCAATCATACTTTATATTTAATTAATTGCAATTTTATTAGTGATGGGAAATAACACTATTTTTTGATAACGTGTTATTGAAAAAAAACAGCCTGCTCGATAACAGGATTCTATAACCTGTTATTAAAATAACATTGTTATCATTCAGCCTACAATAAAATGTAGTAATAGGTAATAGGAAACTGCACATGCGGAAAAAAGTGAATTAACAGGTAGATATTTTTGTACAAAGGTTTACTGGTACAAAAAATGGTAGCCAAAACAAACTGTCTGGCGGCGACATCATGACTTGCTGGACGGTTTGTTTTAAGTATTGACTTGATTTAATTCTTCCGACGCCTTTATGAATGCATTGCTGCTGACTTCTCGGCCCAGTGTACAATGTATAGTAACTATAGTGCCTTGCTGTGTGTCCAAGAAAGATTCAGCGCAACTGGTCACCCTTGTGTTCACAAATAATTGCGTTTGGTTTGTCGTGGTTGTATTCAGTTACAGGAAATAGTACTGTTTGTCATAACTTTGTGCCCGTGAGAGATTCAGTGAGATTTGCCACCTTGTATTTATATTACTAACAGTATTATAACATAGTTAAACTTAAAAGTGGTGTTATTAGCCGAAAAGGTTATGGATAACTTCATTTAGTTTTAACAGTCTTATGCTGTTATAACAGTCAGGCAAGCGTCATTCATATATCAGTTTATTAAACGGCTTTGAATCATGGTGATATACAGCAACAGATAACAGGGTGTTTATAGTAACCTGTTACCATGATAATTGCCTCCATCCAGTAACAATGTCATTAATCCTATTATGTTATGTAAGCCCCATTACCAATTTTTATACATGTTGAGTAAAGTCATACATATTTAAAATTCTGTTTTCTAACAGGACGTGTAAAAACTAATGTTACTAATGACTAATAACTTGTAAAAGAGAAAAATATAGCCCATCCATTCCACAGTTAAGTATGAATAAACTGTCATAATTTTTTTAAACCGTCTGCTTCACTTGATTCTTTACTGTGTTAAAAGTATATCAACGGAATTTAAAAAAATAATTTCATTGATAATAATGTCATCTAGATAGTGCATAAGTTCATATCAAATTACCAATCCTTCACATGCTGATTTTCTTTGAACATCTGTAGACTACTCAACTGAGTCGGTGTCAGTAAACATCCACCTCGAATGGCCATTAATTCTGGTGCACTAGAATGTGCTGATTGTGTATTTTCTGGAACTGAATAAAAACAGAATTTATAAAATAAGGATGTGCTGTGCTGACATTTAAAAAATAAACTGATAAAATAGTTGTGGCTGTGCATCAGTTTAAAGTAGCTGATGTAAAGTAACAGTTTCTGATAATGAGCTGTTTCTTGTTTCAAAAGATCTTAAGATATTAAAAGTTTTTGTCAAGCTACTCATATACAGCTGTTCATGTCATTTTGAGTTTCAATAAACTGATATATATTCCATGTTCCAAGAACACGTAACAGGTTCCTGTTAATGGCCGGACAGTAGAATAGAATTATATTAATACAGAGAATCTTACACATAACAGAATAAACATAATAACCACTAGAAAACTGTTTCTTTGTCTTTGTAAACACGTTATGAAGAGTCATGATAATGCTACCAACTGTTAAAACAGACTAATCTGAGAATAAATATTATGGAGCATCATGTACATTGGTGAAAATGGATTCAGAAATCTGATACATTCAATTAATACGGTTAAATACGTTCAGCCATAAAATTGGTGTTAAACTCATATAGTTGGGGTTTCAAGTACGGAATAAGTGAACTGTAAATATAACATATTTTAGCAAGATCTGTCACTAAAATAAATGAATAGAAATAGAACTTATTTATATTAATCAAATAAATAATACATCTTGTAAAACTACTTTGTCTTTATGACCTACCACTGTGGCGAGTTTTTTTTACAATACTTCAACTACAGTTAAGTTTTATGACCACGCATTATAATGTACAGTCACATCAATAGATTTGTCATCAGCAAATAGTTCGCTAAAATAACATGACTATTGTTGGCCATGTGTGAGGAAAATGGAAGATATGAAAGAGTGAAGAACAAGATCAAAGAAAATACTGTGAACTTATTGTTTCCTGATGATCTGGTTATGCAAGAAAAAAAGAGGAGGTGGTGAAAGGTTGTTGTAGAACAAGAGATTGTTATATAGTTTCGAATTCATTGAGGAAAAGCAAAATTGCTGGTATAAAAAGATGTGAGGAGGGACGATGGGGTATATATTAAGGCTTAGTGCTGAAGGAAGTTAAAGAATTCATATATTTGAGGACTATTTTCTCATCAGCGGGAAAAATTGGAAAAGGAATTAACTAAACAATTCAGAAATCAAGCAGTTTTTTCCAATGTGTGAAAAAGCTTACTTTAGTATCAAGAAGATTACATATGATTAATATTTGGTGGGAATACTGACTTATACAGCAGAAACATGAACAGATGAGAGGAAGGCAGAGAGAAGAATGCATGCAGCAAAATGAAATTCAAAAGTAGTATGCTAGGAAAACAAAAAAGATACATTAAAAAATGATGTAATAAAGGAACAACTGGAATAAGCAGCTTTTTAAGGAGAGTTGGACTTAATTACAGTTATTATTGGCAAATTTAACTCTCAATTCAGCAAAGTTTGGGCTTGGTATTATTGAAATACAGCCTTAGATCATTAAAATTGATTTTACAGTTTTTGTATACGTCTTCATCATCAACATCATCTTTACCTTCTTCCGAGTTTCCTTGGGTCAGGACTCAACTAACTCCTCTCTCTATCACTGAACCATTTCTCTTCCATTCCTTTTTGTATGCAGAAACTTAAAACTTATTAAAAATATAAAAGAATTAAAAATTGTTTTAATTCTTGTAACAAAAAAATAGTTTTTAAATTAATCCATAAAAATTTGTTGTGGAAAATATGTAAATGATTTCTATTTAAACAAGGAGGTATCTCAAAGGTTACTTTAATTTGTATAATATAAAAGAGTACACACATTTTCATGGGAATAAACATCATTGAAAATGTAGCCAATAGGTTTACAAATACAGGTGGTCTTCTATGTATATTAAATCTCAAAAATAAAAAAACATGTGATATTTTTTAAATTTATGGCACATAGATACTAAAAATTTATTAAAAAACAATTATTGCACATAAAAGTTTACCAGCTAAATTGAAATTTATCTAAGTATAGTAAATATAGACTATTTTGTAAATTGTAGAACTATTGTTCCACAAGCATAATAAACAGTAATTTACCATTTTTGGGTAAAAAGTAAACAAGTGTGTTAAAAAAAAGTAAATATGCATAATACATCTAGAAGGGAAATGTTAAAGTGCTAAATAAAAGCCTTTTTGTTTAGAATAACTCATTCATTTCATTTCATTTTATGTAAGATTAAATAGCAGGATTTATTTTCCTGTTTTCCTAGAAAACTATCGGCATAACTCAGATAACTGATAACACACTGTATTGTTATACATTTATAAAGTTACATCAACTGCTTAGTCATCCCTTACGAATCTTAAAGAGTATGTCTATTGAAATAGATTTAGATTTTTGTTATAAAAATATCACATAATTATATTTAAGTCATTGTACTGAATTCCCATACAGTACTAGGGTTTTTTTTATGAAGCATATTCGTAAAGAAAGGGCTGTTTTTTTCATAAAAACTGAAATATTTGTTAACATATTTTTATTTATGGTATTAATTCCTTACGAACCTACTTTACCTCTCCACATAGTCACCGTTCACTTTTTAGCACCCTTACGTATTTTCTAATGCTGCACAAGCTTCTTTAATCTCTCTGATAAGAGTTTTGGATCCTGGCTATTGAACCAGTTGACAATGATAGTATTGAATTCCTCGTCATCTTCAAACCGTTGTTCACCAAACCACTGTTTCAAGTGCAATCAGAGGAAACAGTCGCTACGTGTAAGGATGGGACTGTAGGGTGGGTGATCAGAAAATTTCCAACCAGAGTCTTAAATTTTCTCTGTGGTTCAAGCAACTGTAGAGGGTCGCATGCTGTCATGGAGGAAGACAATTAAGAACGACAGTTTCCGTCAATTTTGTATTGCATGTCTCAGTTAGGTGGCTGTTTCGCTAGTAGATGTAATTGTTGTCTGATGTTTCATGAAATCAACCAAAAGAACTACCTTTGCTTCTCAGAAAACGATAGCCACCATTTTCCAACTCGAATAAGGAGATTGCTAGAATCTTTTGCTTTTGGTGAAGTAGAATGTCACCATTACATTAACTGTTACTTTGTTTCAGCATTGGTGCAGGATATCCATGTATCTTTGCTTGTAACAATGTGGGAAAACACATCGGAGAAACTTGAGACTGCCATTAACAGCTGGTTCAATTCCCAGGTGGCAAATGTTTTTTGTAGAGGGATTAAAGAAGCTGATGCAGCTTTATAAAAAGTGCTTAGAATTGAATGGTGACTATATAGAAAAGCGAAGTAGAGTTATAGGAAACTAAAATGTCAATAAAAAATGTTTCTAACAATTTTTTTATGACAAACTTAGTAATAATAACTAAGCCTTTAGAGATAAAGATGCCAAGGGTCCTTACTTTATGAATATGCTTTGTAACATGTTAGAATTATAGTTTTATTATGATTATGACAATTTTTAAAACTGCAATACTCTAAGTTAACTAAAAAATTATTATAAGAAGTTTGTTCATTAAAAATTAATACATACCACTAATCTGTTTAATACTAGGTGATTCATCAACCCAGTCAAATGCTGAAAGTAAAACAAAATCAAAAATAAATTACAAATTAAAATTAAGTAACTAATTTTTAATATTCTTTTTCGTTTTATCTCTGATCATCCATTAGTTAAAAGTATTTTCTTAAAATATCCTGTGCCAATTACATATTTATTACTGATTAATGTATGTACTATGTCTCCATTAAGTAAAAATGTACACTATTAAAAATTACTGATGGTAGACCAAACTTCATTATATAAAAAGCAGTTTATTGTTCTGAAAGAAAACATTAGGGTACAATTATTCAGTACAATTTGGTGTGCCAATCTTGATAATAATATAGTAATGTTTCAAAATAAACCTGTGTACAAAAAAATTACAAATATTTCTTAGAATAGCCAGTATGTATACAGTACTTATTGTATCATTTTTATGTATTTGCTTGAATTCTTTTATCAGATTTTACTTTGAAATACAGTAGCTAAGAATGATAGTAATAAAAGTTTATAATAAATAGTTCTGTGACATGTTTAACTTCTTCTCTGTTTGATGTAGTACTTCTTTCATGTTGTTTTTCTAAAATTTGGCTCATAAAATCTGTCTTTCATTTATTCATAAGTTTTATAAACCCAGGAAAAAGTAGGTATGAAAAAATTTGCAAAATTTCTTAAAACCTATTCATTCTCACGAGTTATTGGCAATGTTAATATCAGTTAGTCTGCAAATTTTCTAATGGATGTCAATCCTCAGACCTAGAGGCTGTTGTCTTTTATCTGAAAAATCTTAAAACCAAATTTGTCAAGTGCATCGTAATAAACTGGAAATATCAAGAACTTTAGCTCAGTTTGTTACATAGTGTACCCCAATTTATAACCTTCTCTTTTATAGTGTGAATGTAAATATACTGCAGGTATTGCAGATCCTCCTATTTTTGCCAATTTTTAGATGCAGTATTCCATTTTAAAAAAATGTGATTTATGAAAAGGCATTAATACCAAACATTTTTTAAAAATTTTTCTTCAAACCTGTTACAACAGTATAGTAATACTGTATTACATTTAATTCATTTTATCTTGTACAATGTAACAGTAAAAGTATTGTTCGTATAAATTTCTGATTATTGACTACATAGATTATAGATAGCAAACATGATGTTTATGCACATTGCTCCCCTGTATTTGATATTTTACTCTTGTCATAACACAGTTAAAACCCACTGTTGCAGTAATAAAACCCACAGGAGTCGCTAATGACCAAGTTACCGATGCAACTTTAACTTGAAATGAACTAAAAAAAAATCGCCGCCTCTCATATACAAAAGAAAAATCAGGTCAGCAGCTAAAAGGATAGTTCAAACTCCTAGAAGTTTTACTAAGTGAAATAAGAAGTTAAATATTTTGTGATACCTTTCTCACTTTGTTGAAAATTGGTTCTTTATCAATAGCTACGCCACGGCACATGAAAAATGTAAGATTTTTCATTTTTCTAATGACATAAGAAATTATTACTATCAGAACTGGTAACTTAGTTTAAAATCACTTAGATATCTTTTATTCAGTCATTCATTTGAATAAATACAAGAAAAATAACAGTAATTCTAAAAAAGAAAAATAGTTACCAATTGGTGGATCTACAGGAAGCATGCATGTTTGTACACATCCATTGAAACAACAGATTAATGTTACATTTTCATTACTGCTGGAACAATTTACATTATTTGTACAAATTGTTTTGTTACATAATTCTTCAGTTTTTGATTCTGATGGTGGAGGTGGTGGGCATATACTTTGGTCTGATACTGATATTTCTGATTCATCATCCTCTTCTAACCAAGCAGGAAGTTCATCAATATCTACCTGCGAACAACAAACAAACCAGACATTAGTTTTTAATCAAATTTGGGTTAGTAAGTTGGTTAAATTTTTAAGGGACTGAATAAGGAACACTCAAAAGGAAGAAAGATTATTCAAAATCTTGAGATCAGATTTTGTATCAAATATTTTTACAAGGTTAATAATGAGGTGTATTCTTTATAGTACTATAAATAATATACTTCATTAATACTAATGGTGGTAAGGAACCACAGTTTTTATAGAAGTAGGCTGTCTCAAAACTAGAGATTCAGTACTACACATATTAAAAATCAAACAGTATTTATTGGGAATAAGGGGATACGTATCCAAAAAAGTTTTTTTGAACGCAACACAAATCTACAGGCTTGTAAATTATTTTATTCAACAGACTTTCAAGCACCACTGAATTCAATTGAAGTCTTCTTTTTTGTCTTAAGTACAGCGATAAATTAATAAAAATATATGCAAATGATTTCATAACTTTGAAAAAAAATAATATAAATAATCATTTTTAAAGTAATAATTTGTTAGGCCTAAATATATTATGTTATATTTTATAAAATTTAACTGCATCAGTGTTGGAAAATATATTATTTAGGGTTTTTATAATAAAACAAATTTGTACAATAAGATTTCTATATAATATGTACTTATTTTTATTTTTTTTATTATCCTTTTCTCGTTTTATAACCGACTGTAGCATGTATTCCATGGTATAGTATCAACAGTCTTCAAATTTTCAGGTAGGTTAGTCCCTGCTAAACTTTAGCTAGGCATCAGGGGTAACACCCTCCTCTTTATAAAGGATATAATATTAATTTGTTTAAATCTTTTCACTTAACGAAAGGAATGTGCAACAGTGAAGTTCACTACCAAAAGAATACCATTTGAATTAACTTGGAAGTATGAGGACACATTATGGCTGCAATGAAAGTTTATTATGATATTAGCCAGATACTCCGGACATTGACAGCTTATTATGAAACCTTAAAAGAAGACTGAAAGCAGTTAAGATCTGGAACGAAACAGTTTGTGTATGCATTTATCTACTTTTATTAATACTTAAAAATACTACAGAACTGCATTATTGAACTTAAGACACAGCCTACTTCCGGTAGTACAAGAATTCTACCACACATGCTTGTGCACTTGACTTCAATAACTTTAGAAACTGGTCAATTTTTTTAACAAAGAAATACAATAAATGAAAATTTATAGGCTACTAATTTCTAATACTTATTCAAATGTTAAAAAACAAAATCTTAGATTATAATATTTTTTTTTATTAAAGTCGCTTTATTAACATCGTGGTAATTAGTAAACAAATTGAAATTAGAACTATAGGTATTTTTTACAGACTCCGAAATCAATCCCAGGAATATTGGATCAGAAGACGAACACGGATCTAATTCATCTCCGAAACTGTTAGGCTACAAAACCAAACAGAATTTTAACGTAAACCTCGGTAGGTTTGCGTTAAAATTCTGTTTACAAACATTAAAGGTAATATTATTAGAATACATACGCTGAAATTTAGAACTGCATCTTTTTAGAAAGCATAAAAATAATATTTACTTTTGTAGGCAGTTACCCTTTTTACCCCTTACATACAAGTGATCGCAATTAAAATACACTTCATTTTTCCTAAGTGTACTTACAGAATATTATGTATCGCGATTTTCAGAGCTGTAGCTCTTCAGGAAGATAAATAAATAATATGTATTACTTTAAGATTGTCACTCTTATTTTTCCTCCGTAGGTGATTGAAATTCAAATGCTTTAGTTTTCCCAAGGAACGGATGCTGAAATTCAGCTCTTTAGGTGATCGGAAAATTAGAAAATTAGTGATGAGTGAGTAAGCCACTGAAAACTTTCGCAATTATATAACGAATATATTAAGGGCTACACAATTATAATAATGTTCAGGTAGCGCTAGAACTTTAGCCGAGAATCGAACGTGGATACATGGACTAACAGTTGAGTAGGCTAACAGTTGATAAATGACCGACGAAGGACGAATGTTGCGGTTATTTGTACGTTAAATAGTCGTAGAATTTTTTTTACTGAAGTGAAATACGATAAAAATATATTTACAATTTCAAAAAAGGAATAGACAAATTACTGGTTCTTACTTATTGCAAAGATCCGTGTCAAGTGAGAATAAATTAAAATAAAAAATTAGAGATTAATTAATATTTTTTCATAATTAAAACTTTATTTTAAAAAGTTTGTAACGACTGAATCCTCATAAGAGGTTTTATAAAACAATAATACTAACATTTTGTTATTTATTGTAGGTCTCATTAAAAAATATGTATATGTGTACGAAAGGCTGATGGTTATGTTCTCGTCTGAATACGAAATGAATAGAGTTCCTTGACGCTCGTATATTATCGTTGTCAATTTTCAGAAGAAAAATCTGCGAGTATATCAGTTTTGATTATGATAAAGGAGAACAGATGTTAGAAAAGGAAACATAATAGCAAAGCTGGTTCATCAGAGTAAACTGCCTGTTAAAAGAGAATATTGACCTCTACGCCGGTAGTTTAATTTCGTTAGGCAACTCAACACTTTTTGTGGACCAGTTTATTTACACGTCATTATCAATTGTATTAAGAAAAACAACGTATTAACAGAGAATGCAAAGATATCATTATCTACTAAAAGATTTAAAATACAATTGAAAATGCATGAATGTCAAGATAAATACAAAAATGTAACATTTATCATAACCTCACTCAATGAATCAACCTATTAAACTCGGTAATTAATATTTTTAGATTAGGGAAATAAACATAAGAATTAATATTAACCCAGAATTTGTTTAGTTTAAATAATGTCGCATCAGTCCGAAATTGATTTCGGAAATCTTTAGAATTTTAGCGCAAATTACATCTTCTGAGAAATCGGGAAATCTAAAGATTTCGTGGCTCCAAGAAGAATTTTTTCATCATAAAATAGGGTGTAAACGGGACCTCTCAGGTTTTAGCGTTAAAGTTTTTGAGTGAGCTGAATCGAAATCACCCTTCCCAAAGTCATATAGTAATATGTTCCCTCATCTTTCACATCGCCTCTCTAAATCACATCTAGAGTTGTAACTCGGAAATTTATCCCAAACAGGGCCTCTGAAACTCCCTCGACAAGTTCAGAAAAGATGGAGAGGCAAAAAAAAACTCCCTTAGTCAATAGGCTGAAAAGTTTGCCATCGGATTTGGAAGGCATCGGATTGGGAAAGATAAGGACGAATAGTAGCATCGGAGTACACAGAGAACAAGCAGAAGACGAAAATTTTCATTCCACGATACACGAAAATCGTGTATTCCAACGAAGAACACCATAAGAGATCAGAAAGATTGAAGGAATACTGGAAAAGAATCAAGGAAAGAAACGTCAGGAAAAGTACTCCAACACAAGAAAAATCGAAATAAGATTTTTCTTCCTTTATGAACTTATGTAGTCCTATAAGCCTTTAAAGAAAGTCGCGTCAACAGCTTGGTTATTAGCGACTACGGTGGGTTATACAATGTGGAACAGTGGGTTTCGACCCTAGCCTAGTGAACATTTCCAGACCCTAGCCGGGAATCGAAACCGGGACCTCCGCGCTAACCACTACGCTACGGAGGGAGCCAATTTCAAATGTTTAAATAGTTAAATCAGTAGAAATTCACCGAATTATTAAATAACATAATCACGAAATGTGAGAGAGTTATTGAACAGTGCTTTTAATTTGGTTAGAAGCTTACAGTTGAAATAGGTTCCTCTGTAACTTTTTAAGATACAAAAGAAATAAACTCATCTCTACAAATCACAAAGTATTATATTTTTTAGTTAAGCGCTCACACAGTACTACTCTAATAAATAAGCTCTGCATTCTCAAAGCTTACGGAAAAATATTTAGGGCACTTCTAGATAAAATACTAGGCAAAAATTAAATGAATTGAAATTGTTTTGGTAGCTCTCCTGGCAGTACTCGACAGAGCAGCCGGTTTGATTTGGTACCGGTTAGTATTCTTAAAGTACCCTCAACGTAATTAGGCTACAAATTTTTAAATTTACCATTTCAAAAAAATATTCGCTGACAACGTTACTGCGACTGATAAAGCAAATTTGAAATAAAGTTAGCGTTAACTTTACCAATAAAATTGAAGAACTTAGTGAAAGAAGGTGTTATGTAACAAAAATATAGTTTTGAAAAAAATTAAATAAAAATTCTAAAGCTCCCATATTTTTATGAATTGCCTAATTTCTTTCATTTTGGTAACGACGTATTACCTACCTCTTTATTGAATTAAAATTTGTTTGAACATTACTTTTCAGTACCACTTTTCTCTTAACTTTTTTTTCATTTGACACCTTCGTTCTCTAAACATCTGTATCGTACATTATATTCTCTGAGGATGGATAAACGGTATTTCAAAAATAGAAGACAAAATGTTTCATAACAAAATTTTGTTAAGAAATACCAAATAACAGCTTTAACTGGTGAAGATATATAAAAACAATACCACAGTTAACTGGTATTCTTCCAAAAAGGTGTCTCTAAGACTGCAGTTCATTCTGGTGGAAGGCGTCAAGGTAATCTTGACACTTTAATGCACTACAGAACATAAAATTAAGCAGTAGGATACAATCGTGTATCACTACCACTTATCCACTAGTATTTCCTTAAACTGTAGAGACAGAATTTAAATCTTCATCAATCACAAAAACTAAATTTTTGAAGATTGTGAAAAAGATGTTATATAACACCACTAAGCTCTTCAATTATTAGTCAATATATTAATTTACATACAAACAATTCAAATTAAGTAATGATGTATAATTAATGCATAATTGTAACAATAATAAAAAATCTGTATTTTAACTATCTTTAACTGAAGAACTCAACCCAGCACACCTTAAACGACAATAAAAAGTTAACACCATACGGAGAAGAGATCTTAGACAAAGGTGCGTTTTTAATAATGATAACAGATTGATTCATGTTTGAAGCTTGCCTCAAGTCTTTTGATGAAATATTGTTTTTTCTTTTTATAAGTTTATTTGAAGTTGCATCAGCAGCATTGTTTTCAGCGGCTAAGTTGAGTGATGGAACGGTGAGTTTTTGCAACAATTTTCAGATCTTATACAGTAAACGAACCCGAGACCTTCCGCTTGTAGGCTAGTGCGTTAACCACTACGCCACGGAGAGGTGCCTATATTTAGGGCGTTTGTAAGAACTGGATAAATTAACAAATTTATTTAAGAAGTTCAATGACAAAAATATTACATACAAATCCTTTAAAGATTAAAATAGAATATCTATTTCTACATAACAATATTTCCTAATGGAGCAACAGAGCAGGGAGTTGACTATCGAGAGTTTATTAATTAGCCCAATAGCTTTCTTTAATGGATTCAAGCAGGGAGTACTTGACACTAATAATTGATCAGTGTGAAGATTGATAAATGACTCGATATATATGAGAATGTATCGTCAAATATTATTATGTGTATCCCAATCATCGCTTATTAAGATAAATACATACTACAATAGAGTAGACATCATTATATAGCCTAATTAATAAAAAATAAAAAAATAAATTATCACGAAAGCACAGCCAAACCAATATTTCAGCGTACATGCCGCTTACCCTATCTTGTAGAGCTCAAATAATGTAATTAATAATACGATTTTAAAGAAAATCGTAGGAGCCGTTATTGAGAAAAGCGAAAAAATTGAATATTGCACGAATGAACTAGGTAACGTCTTCCGGTTGATCGATTATTATGAAAATGTTCGTGTCCAGTCCTCTCCTGGTACCTAATTTGTGTTCTAAGTTTCAACTTTGTACGCTAATCCGTTCTTAATATATTTTTTTCACACACACGCGCGTGCACACGGACACACAGTCCAATCGGTAAAATATGTTTTTGGGTTCAGGGGACCTGAAAACTTGTAAATACCCGGTCATAATTCGATTTCGAAAAATTTTCATGAGTAATACTTTCCTTCCCTATGTATTCATGTAAGGAAAGAGAAAAGTAAAAAATACAGCCGCCTTCATAGTATAATGGTTGACAAGTTTACTATCAAAGTGGAAGGTTCCAGGTTCCCTTCCCCGTTACAGAATGGAAATTATTACACGTTAAAAACAACACTCCCAGTTCATAACCCACAGTGGTCACTAATGATCCTTTATGCGACTTTAAATTTTAAAAAAAACTTAAAATAGCTCTTTATTAACATACGAGCATGCCCGCTGAAATCTTAGTGTGGCTGTTCTTCCGTGGTAAAAATTGGTTTTTTTTTTAATTTTTTTTTTCGAATAGCTCTTTAACGAGAGCACGCTAAATCAATATTTGGGGTGTTTCTTCATGTCCTACGCTGCTCCATTCTCTTCCTCACCCACACCTCCCTCATCCTTCTCGATCTGTCCATCCTCAGCTGGTCCATATTGTGAGGTTCACACCTCCTCCTCTCACTTTCCTCCCTAAAGGTCACTCTCTCAACTTTACCCCGAAAAACCTCTCTATTGCATATATCTTCTGTGGTAATCCCTGCCGTTAAGCAATCTGACAGCGTTTCGGTGAACCATGCTGGCTTAATCTTAAGTTTCATTATCCTCTCATAGACCTGTTTTGCCAGCCGATTATTGTCCATTCTCGCTATATGACCAAAAAACATAAGTCTTCTTTTCCTCATTGTGTGAATAATGTTTTCAACTCTGCTATATATTTCCTTATTTGTTCGGGGTCTATTGTACTCTGCATCTAGTTTCCTAGGCCCCAATATACTTCTCATTATTTTCCTTTCTGCGCCCATCACTTTATTTATACCTCCTTTTAGCTTAATTTTAAGCGTTTCCGCACCATACAACGCTTCTGGCCTTATCACTGTTTCGTAATGTCTGATTTTTGCACCCCATGATAAAACTTTTTTATTGTAAATTCTTCTGGTATTTTTAAAGGCATTACACATTCTATCTGTTCTTTTCTCAAGACTTATCCTCTCATTGCCATTGATGTTAACCACTCTCCTTTTTAATTTATTATAACATACTAGCATTTTCTGCTTACAGATCTAACTGATTTATGAGAACTAGAAACATAGAATAAACCATCATCCATCAAAACAAAACATTTTCCAAGCAAGAATGCGACACCTATAAAAGCGTTAAATGGTAACTAGCAAGACCCGAAAAGTTTTAAACATAATTTAAAGAAAACATCAAATACTATAATGGTCTTGGATCTCTCATTTCTTCAACATTTTAAACCTCAAAATCCGCGGCCGCCTCCTGACCCATTGGTTAGTATGCAACACAGTGAAGCGGAGGTCCCGGGTTCGATTTCTGGATAAGGTCTCGAAAATTATTACACCTTCAAACTCTTCCTAACTTAAAGTAGTTGATAACGTCAAAAATGTTGATACGACTTTAAATAAATTAAGAAAGAAATTGTATAAATAACAGAACAGCCTCCGTTTTAATAGCAACAGAGATAACAATTCGTTTTTGTTGGAAAAGTTTATAAATCTTCCAGTTGAGATAGAAAAAATTCTTAGGAAAAAACAAAATTACCAACGGCTGGTAAATTATTTCAAGTTCAAACCCACTGTTCCTCAACCCAAAATAATCGCTGATAACCAAGATGTTGGTTCGACTTAAAATAAACTATACTAAGAGAAAAAACTCAAGTTTTCATGGTTTGTTGGTGTTTAGGTCATCATCCGAAAGGCTGGTTTAAACCTCTAGAAGCTTTACCAAGTAAAATGAGGAGTGAGTTGTTTACAAATGCCTTTCTCACTGAGTGGAAAAAGTATGCTTATTAGCATGCGCAACCGGATTTTACGCCGGGGTCCCGGGTCGATTTCCGATCAGGTCTGGCATGTTTACATTACTCATTTTCAAATAAAATCATCATTCTCCAACGTCTGCATTAGCAGAGATTGCAAAAAAAATGAAAAGCATTTACTTTCCCAACCTGCAAAATGACATCTTCACTTCATTCATAACGGGGTCTGGCTGTATAATGAAACTGATTACTTTCAGAGGAGACAACTCTGATTAGTATATTTTACACCTCTTCCTCTTCTATTCTTAAATGCTTCAGTCATATAATTGGCTGACCATGTGATAAGAAACAGAACTATTTTTGTAGCTCTGGAACTAGCAGATCGCGTGCAAAAAATTTAACACTTCACCTGCCTGTTATGGGTAAATTTCACGGTTTATAGACTTCTAAACAATTTCAAGTTAAGTAAGGCGTACATATATTTTTATGAAACGGGGATTTTCATGAAAGCTACGTCTTTTGTTTTCTTAATACGCGTAATATTTACTTCAGAAAAAAATTAAAAGACGAATACATTACAAATTTATTAAATGATAAAATTTACGTAGTAATTAAAAATTGTATTAAATAAAGTAGCCTATATAGAATAATAAGTACAGTGCATCCACTTGAGTAACTGAAAACGTATTATTTATCGCGTCTAATTTAGCTTTTGTAACTTGAATGAGAAGAAAAATTCTACAAATTCTAAATAGCTTACAGCAACTTTAAGACATAAACAAGAAACAAATTGACCTAAGGAAGTTGAAATTAAAGAAATGCTTTTGTAGCAAGAAAAGGAGATATTTCTGTTCCGAGAAGTGAATGTGCTTATTAGCTTTTTAACCGTTTATTTCTATTTTGCTCTTTATAGATTAAATATAATTATTGTCAGTAATAATATCATTATAGATTATTATCATAATTGCTATAATGTTACTAGACATGTTGCTAGAAAAATTACAGTTAAAATAATTATTAAAACTGTTAAAATGAACATAATATGCAACATATGTATCTTTATGGTAATAATGTGATATAAACTAGCGTATGTATTAATTGAAGCAGATTCTTTTGCCATCCCTCATCGTTAATGTTCTTTGGCACTTTCACCATAACACTGAACATAAGTTCTTTAGTATCATAAATAAGCGACGTCGTTGCTTTTATTGCACACTATTTACGTCTTGAGCATTAAACTGGAAAAGAATAAAACTCACGTTGTCATGTCTTTGACCGCGAATATTGTTCGCTGAACTTTTCTCAATAAAATTCCCCAAGAGTTCAAAGATTTCTTACTGATTATAAAACATCTAAACACTATTAAAGAAAAGAACAAATTTCATTACGTCTTGATTTACCATTGAAATTAACTTTGAAAAACTTGGTGAATATTAATAATTATTTTAATTGTTAATAAAATACGAAAGCATTCAAGATCTTACGTTTTCTTACAGGGAATAAACTGAATTTTTTTTGTTTATGTCATCAGTGGAAAGACTGGTTTGGACCTGTAGAGGCTTTACCAAGTAAATGAAGAGTAAAGTGGTTTACCAATGCCTTCCTCACTAAGTGGAAAAGTTAGACCTTCTGAAAAGCATCTACTTTCCACCCTGATAATGACACCTTCACTTCATTCACCACTGGGTCTGGTTGTATAATGAAATTCATTACTCTTAGAGGAGATAACTTAGACTAGTGTCTTTTACACCTCTACCTTTTTATGTTTTTAAATACTTCAGTCATATAATTGGCTGACCATGTGAGAACTATTTTTTGTAGCCCTGGAACAGATTGAGTGCAAATAATTTAACACTCCACCTGCCTGTTATGGGCAAAAACGTAAATATTCAGGAGTATTATATGAAGTGTAGATAAAATCCGTATAAACGTAAAATGCAAAAAAATATGAGTCTGCCTCCGTAGTGTAGTGGTAGCGTGCTACTATACAATGCATAGATTCTGGGTTCGATTCCTGGCTAGGGTCAGGAAATTATAATAAGTCTCGACCTACCGTTCCAGTTACATAACCCACCGTGGTTGCTAATCACCAAGCTGTTGATGCGACTTTAAATAAACTAAAAACTTAAAATTTTTCTGATTTTGAAGATATGATTCATCAATTGAAGTACAGTAGTGATAAGTGCTATTGTCTAAGCTGTTGAAGCGACTTTTGATTTTCGCTTTTTGAACTACGTTCAGTTTTCGATTTATTAGCCTACCTATTTTCCAAAATTCTGGTTACTTCTAAGGTACCAAGCTTACAGGATTATCAACTAATTCTCTGGTAGAACTTCTGCGTGAATCCTGCGCGCACAGCTATTTGTAATTTATTTATTCGTTGTTTCAACTTTTTCCTTATTTATTATCAGAAACTGTACACTCCTGATAATCACTGATTGATATTTTACTGTATTCTTGACTTGGAGTATACATAAATTTGAACAGGACCCTTCAGTGAAGTTTGTTCATGCAAGGCTGTCAGCTGATTATCATCTAAAGTTTATTTGCCCAACCGGTATTACTTAAAAAATGGTAACACCTTAGACCTACTACCAACTAACTGCCCTGGCCCTAAGTCCTGCTACAGTTTAAATTGCAGACAGCAACCACGCTAATACGAACAAATTGGGACCGGGACCTGTTCGGACTTTATAATGTTTGGATTATCCAAACAAGTGGACATAATAATAAAAAATAATTCAAAAACTAATAATTCAAGTAACATGGAGCAGGTTATTTCACATTCAGAAGGAGAAAAAGTAACGGAAATTACACCTGTGGTACGTAGAGCAGTACAAAAACGCTACATTTACGGACGTAATTTTTATGAGGCGTTGGCGAAATATTGCATTATCATCAAGATTTCCAGCATTATGACAGCAAACAATTAGTGATATTATGCAGTCGGGCAGTAGTGAAAATGTATAATGTATAGGCCCAATGTAAAAATGTATAAATTTCTTGTAACTGCCAATAAACTAGAAGAAATGTTTCACCAGTAAGCTTTGTTTTGTAAAGTACATCTTGTTTTAAAAACTTGGTTTTGTTTGTTTTCTATTTTCAATTAAATCATACTGTTTACTATTTAAATTTCATTTCTTGAAGCATATATTTATCCCTAATGTGTGTACATTGAAATCTTTCAATTCAGAACAATAAGCAACCCCATGACCCAATGAGATGAAGATGATGTGTATGATGTGTAAATGAGGTATAGTCTTGTACAGACCCCGGCCGACCATTTCTGAGGAAGTATGGTTAATTAAACCCCAACCATCAAATTACCACTGGTAATCACTGTCTAGTATTCAAATCCGTATAAAAATACCTACCTTAACTAGGATTTAAACCAGGAACCTTCGTCTCCAAAATCTGCTATTAAACAGCTGACTCGCGGCGACGACCTTACCTCTAGACCAACCCGGTGGTTGGTGGATTAAAGTATATTAAAAACAATTTTTTTTTTAATAAAATTGGTCTAATAAGTTTTTATTCTAAAACTCAATTTATAGGTACAAAAGATCTAAAAATAAATAGAAATCAGTACGGATAATCCAAAATTTCGATTATGGAGGAATTATCAGTGTTGTTGTGTATTATGTATTTTTTTATGTTTTAAGTAATTTATATACGTATGAAATTTGACGACATCGTTCTCACCAATAAAATATTTCTGGTAAAAATATGTTGTATAGGTATTTTAATTAATAAAATTATCTGTGCTAACAAGAGATTTGCTAAACAGAAAAAAATGATTATTTAAAAGAATGTAATACAAGTAAGATAAGAGCTGAACACATTAACATGTAAAACACAGATCTTTACATTGCACAATAACGATTAGTCCGGGTATAAAAAAAATTGCAATTCATTAAACTTTTTGCAGCAAACCCAAATAACAAAGATAACATCTACAACGAGTGCTACTCACTTGGTGGTCTGAAAAACTGGATTGGATGAAGCCTATTTGTTTGATATTCTTGAAGTGCATATCGTGTAAAATTTGAGTTTGACAATCTTTAAAAAAGAAGTGGACGTATGAAATTAACATAAGAAAAAAGTAGTCTACGAGGCCAGATTACTAAGATAATTAGATTATTGTAACCATATAAAATTTCGTCACTTGATATTCGGTAGGCTTATTAAGTTACAAAATACTACCAAGTTAAGTTACATTCCACGGATATCTTTGATATTTTCGTGTATATAGGCCTACTCTGAAAAAGTAGGCCTAATTGTTAAAAAAATGTTTCTACTGTGGCCTACTTTAATCCAAACCAGAAAAATAATAATGGCTTTACTTAACGTTTCATTAGCTTACTACGAATCAGTCATTTCAGAAAGCCCATAAGTCAAAAAATTAACTTTCGGAAAAATTAAAAAAAAACTGGTAACTTAATTATATTACGTTTCAATAAAAAACAATATTACAAAATCTGGTGTGAAACACTCACACGACCCTCTCTTCTCATGTAAATAATAATATAATCTAATATTAGTAATAAAACATTAGAAATAAACAAAAAACCAACCTCAAAAACATAACCTTATTTTAACCATGAGTGAATGATGCAAAATGAAAACCAACCTCAGTTTTGGCTTAAAAATATGAAAAAATCTCTCTTTCACGCTAAATTGGGGTTTGTAGAGAAAAATCCTGTGAATAAAAGTTGAAGATCTTTAAAATCCTATAAATTTTATTATACACATTTGTCGTAAAATGCATTTTAAGGCTGAAATCGTAAAAAAATCGATATTTTAGACGTTTCGCGAGAAAAAACAGAAAATCGCTAATTTTACCGCTAAAACTACTACTTTCAGTTGACCGATTTTGTTGAAAATGTTCGTGTCGGGTCCTCTAGTGGTATCTAACTTAAGTTTCAAGTTTTAAGTTCGTACGATGTTTCGTTCTTGAGATATTTTGTTTACACGCACACACACAAATGAATCGCTAAAAACATGTTTTGTGGGCCAGGGGGTCTGAATACGGGTAGATCCGGTGAAAATGCGGTTTCGGAAAATCGACACGAAAACAATACTTTCCTCCCTATGTATTCATATAGGCAAGAGAAATTAAAAAATAAATGTAATTTGCTCAGAGGGATGTTCCCTTAAATAAAATTTATACTTCTGCCATTTTAAAGATCAGTCACTGACTTAAAAAAATTGAAAATTGTGACTTAAGGTGTTCCTGAAATGGAGTTACGTTATTGAATGATTATGTTATGAATTACGTTCTTTTCTGTAAAATAAGTTATTAGACCAGAAAGAAATACAATAATATTCATTTATTTACTTCAGCTGTTAACATTAGTGATTTGAAATACCTTTTTGTGGTAATAAAAATTGAAATTCTTAATTTTAATATCAAGAAACATGTTGGCTTTTAGGACCATTCATGTTCTTTGTTGTCGACATACACAGTTATCTCCCTTAAACAAATTTTTACATTGAAACTTTGTATAGCCTTGTCCACTACAAAATAGAGTTTAAGCTTAAAAATATCGTCCACTTTCATTTTTTAATTAGAAGAAAGCACTTTATATCTTTAAGGATAAGCTTCTTTTGTAGTACCTGTTTTGTAACTAAGGAAAGCCAGACTTATGTAATTTTTGTAGGGATAGTGTGTTACATTCACTTAGTTCTAAAGTGCACTAAAGAAAAAAAAATACAATTTTGACTTACGGTCTTTCTCAAATTACTGATTCATTTGTTTTACATTATATATTATTTTCTTTTATAACAGCTGCAATGGGTATCGAACAGTGATTGTGAATTTGAAATATATAACAATTTTTCGAAATCTAGTTAGTAATAGAACTTTGTTTTTTTTATAACTGCATCCAGGAAACTCCAGAAGGTATATATAGGTCATGTCAAGATTGATCCAAGGCGTATCTGTTTGTTCGGGCATTAAGTGACGACAATATTTGTATCTATTGCGGGGAAACAAATACGGTGGAGCATAAGATCTTTGAGTGTGTTCGATGGAATTGGGCGAGAACGGAATGCGATCGGGAATATGATCGCGAGTTAGAATTACTGGACGCGGTCGAAAGGGTGATGTGTCCTGTGGCAGACAGAAGACGGTAGAAGAGTTGGGTTGGAGGATCAACTCATGTAACGTGGTTTTGATCCCTGCGAGTCACCAGGAACTCCCCGACACAATAGTGGTTGTCCCCTCTGTTCCGTCTCGCCCGCAGTATGTGGCGGCACTCAGAAGCCGTGCCCTATGGGGAAGAGACTTTATGTCTTTCCTGAGCATTATTGTGGTGGAAGGACGGTCGTGTTCTGTGGGTCTCTGAGAGCTTGCTCTTGGGGATATGCATGGGCGGCTGTTAAAAGGTGGGTTCACTAACGAAAAACTACAGCTCAGGGAAAATGAGATCGGGATACAGCATGGTTTAGGCGGATCCAGTGCCCATGACCGGTGTCGGGGAGAGTTTTTAGTTGAGTTAGAGTCCCACACTGCTCAACGTATAGGCAGCCGTAGCCATGTTGGTTTCCTCTCCTCCAAAGTATAAAAGGGGTTGGTTCTATTTAGGAGACATCCTATCACGCATGCTAAAGTTACTTTAAAGTAATGACGGAACAGATAACGCCATCTTATTTTAGAACTATGGTTGTGAGCCTTGGGCTCTCCTGTTCAGTTCAGTAGAGCAGATGCTCGGACTATCCACAAGCACCACGTCGAGGGCTCACCTCAAAATCTGTACCTTACCGTCCGTTTTTGGAAGAAGCTTTGGCCAGATCTGATCACTTCCAACTCTTATCACTGACGAAGATGAGACCCATTTCTATATTATATTCAAGAGAAAAAATTTTCACTATCAGAATACGGACCTACCTCATTTTGGCCATTTTTGACTAATGCTGTTTTTCCCTAGCAACCTAGAATTATTTGACTGAAATTAATTTTAGTCCAGATTGAAAGCCAATGCCACTGAGTTAGCCTACTTCCCTATATTCTCCACAAAATTTACAACAAAGAAAAATCTTTATAATTATTTCTTTTTTACTTTGTTATAATAATGATAATAATAGTCCAGACTAGGTAAGTTTCTACATAGAAACTATGTATGTTGAACTATGTGTGCTCTCAGATTTATGGTAGTTTGTAGCACTTTGCATGGAAATAGTTTTAAGCATTCTGACGTGCAATGAAATTTATTCCTCTATTGTTTATAGGATAGTTAAAAGCAACTTGGAAAGGCTTTTCATTGAAACAGTACAATCAAATTAGATTCAGAATAGAGTACCATATAAATTATCTTGGTATATTTCCTTCATTTTGCAAAATAATTCAGCAAAAGTACTGAATAAACGTGTTAAGCAATACAATTGCCAAGCGCAAATTTATTGAACTGTAAATTTATTTTAATCATACAAAAAACAAGACAAACAAAAAGGGAGATACACTGCTGTCCAATTGAAGACGGACATACAACATTGAATTTTTATTAAAAACAAATAAAATAACTAACATTAAAATGTATGATGATAAACAAGAAATATCGGTAGACTTTCAAGTCACGTGGGATTATTCAAAATGGAGAAGCGTTTGTTAAGACAAGATGATTGCTTACGCACCCATTGTACACAAACCTCCGCCCAAACCAAAACACGTGCGTTGGCACTTAAATCATTAAAAATATAAATTATGCATGGTATCTGTTTTCGGTAACTAAAAGCATTAGAAAGATGAATGGGTCAAAAATATACAAGATAAGATTATTTTTCTCATTCTTAAAATAACTTTTTTCAATTATAAAAACATTCTTGTTAAACGTTTTTGAATGAAATTCAATTGTACGAGTTAATCCTGGTTTTGGCAATAACGTAATTTAAAATACTAAGCGCGTGGAACCTATCCTATCCAATAGATAATTTACATACAAATGAATCCTTAAACGAATTGTTAAAGGGAACATTTTGGATTGAGGATGACAAGCTCATTGTAAATAATTCATGCGCTATGTTCATATGATGACCAGATGATGGATCTGTAGTATTTGGTCGGTTGCGTCAATTGATGTAAGACTTTATTTTAGATAGAAATTTAATTAATTTTCTACGTATCTTCTACGTAGAAATACAGTATTTGGCGTTAAAATTTGAGATTTACTTTTAAATTACGTAGAAGAATGAAGGTTAACTGCTGTGCCCATCAACCCCTAGACGGAATTACTTGGTAATTTTGAAAAGATGTAAAAAGTTTATCAAATTTTATAGGATTTTTCTTCAATAAAAATAAAACGTGTTGTTTACTTTGATAAGAGACATTTGAATCTTCACACTGACGGGATATTAAAATAAGTTGATTTGAATTCTGAACGAACATGCATTTTTACCTTCATATTTTTTGAAAGTTCAGAGCAGCGTCGTATTGCTAAAGTTATTATGTAAATTCATTTTGCTCAAAACATTTTCTGAACATGGGTTGTTGTTAAGGTCATCAACCGAAAGGTTGGTTTGAAACTCTGTAGGCTTTACTAAATAAAACGAGAAGTGAGGTGGTTTACCTTCCTCACTGAAAGTATGTTTATCAGCATACCGGGCCCTCCGAGAAGCATCTACTTTCCATCCCGCAAATGACACTTTCACTTCATTCATCGCAGGGCCTGGCTGTAAAATGAAATTCATTATTCTCAGAGGAGATAACTCTGCCTAGAAATAACTCTGAACATGACTTAGTGATACGCAGACCACCGAGGCAAAAACTACGAATCTTCAGTCGTGTCGAGTACATTGCGACTAAACCCTTGAAGTGAATTTCTTAGCAAATTTCAGTATTTTTCAAGAAAGAAATACAGTAAAACCTCTCTAATTCGTCACTCTCTAATTCATCACCTTCTATAATTCGTCAGCCCTCCCCAGTTCAACCATTGTGTGTGTGTGTGTGTGTCTGCGATACGTGTTTGCGCGGTAGTCACGTATCAACGCTGCTGATGACTAATAGCCTCCTGTTTACACTGTTAATCTTTAGTAATATACAAGGAAAACATCCTGTGCAAGTTGTATTGTACTAACGAACTTGGGTATGAGATTTTAAGTGACATAGAAATTGTGGCCTACGTTCAAAACAAAGATTCACCTGTTGAGGAAGATAGCAACGAAGAATATGTTTGAAGCCCTGAAAATATTGGTACGTATCGAGAAATAGAAGGAATGCTGACGAAGTGCATCGAATGGTATGAAAGACAGAAAGAAGCAGAGTTATCAAAATTAATTGTAATACGACAAATTCGCCAGTTGGCTGTGGAAAAAGAAAAGAACTCGTTGGTACAAAAGAAGATAACCCACTTTTTCAAGAAATAAATTTGGCATTTTACATACATATTAGTATAATTAAGTAACGTTTTCTAAATTTTAATGTGATTTTTTTTGTAGTGTTAAGTGATACATAGTTAAAGATTCGTTTCATCAATTTTGCAAATTTATACTTTTTCGATTGTAATTTTATATTCGGTAACGTGTACTGTTATGCGTTCTACAAATTAGAAAATGTAAGTACAACCGTATACAGAATTTCTGAAGTAGTATAAAACTAGATACGTAGACTAATACAAATTTACTGTAGTTATAGGACTTAGAATTACTTATTGTGTTTATCGTTAATGGAAGTTTCATTTATGTAATTAGACTTTTATGGAACTAATATACGTACGAGTATGTTATTTATTAACCGTTCATAGCAAATTCCATAATTCGTCACTTTCTGTATTTCGTCACTCCTTCGGTCCCGAACGAGACGAATTAGAGAGGTTCCACTGTACTCGTATTTAAAAAAAATATACATAGACTAATTTTTAAATATTTTAAGGAGTTTCTGATTACTTAAAACTTACAATTTAAAATAATTTATCTTAGAAATTACCAATATTTTTACATTTTCTGTATTCTGAGGATTGTTTTAGCAATTGTATAAGTAATTTTATCTTATGGTCAGCCAATTATATGATTGCCGTACCCCTGAACCGAAATAAGAAGTCCCTAGAACAGACGAGGTAGAGGTGTAAAATATACTATTCAGAGTTATCTTCTTTAAGAGTAATGAATTTCATTATACAGCCAGACCCTGTGGTGAATGAAGTGAAGGTGTCATTTGAAGGGTGGAAAGTAGAAGCTTTACGGAGGGCCTCGCATGCTGATAAGTATAGGCTACTTTTCCACTAAGTGAAGAAGGTAATGGTAAACCACCTACCTCCTCATTTTACTTAGTAAAGCTTCTAGAGATTCATACCAGTGTTTTGGCTGATGACCTAAACGACAACAAGGAATTTTAATATTTATTCTTTTGTTTTCAACTCTTTCGTATGAAAATTAATGTATGTTAAAATTTATATCTTATTAAAATAAAGCCATAAATTATTAATTAAAAATAATTCAATTATGTAAAATGTACTTAATGGTTCCACATTAAAAAATTTAACTGCCTTTCATCTCCTATTTAAAATTACACTCGTTCACTGACAAGTTTAGTACACCAGTTGGAATGCAGACTGAAATTGCTCGGAAACAGTTTATCTAACAACAGGCAGTTAGTAATACGTGATACAACGTTTAAAAGAGGCAGAAGCAATCTTCATGCCACAGTTTATTCTAATTACAAGTTGTAGAAGCTCATATTACATCTGAGGTCAGTGATGATGAATTGAGTTAATGATACTCAACACCTTTCTGCTAAAAAAGATACCGATGCTAATAACTCAAGTTCATTTCGTGCGGTAGTAGAATTTGCGAACATATTTATGCAAAAAATCTTTTGAATATATTATTTTACTCAGTCGTTATAAACTTTTTGAATTTTATTGTAAAATAAGACCTTTATTCAACTTTTAAATAAGGTCGCTTACATTTATTTAATAACCTTTCTAAGCTCAGCAATATTAGCTAATTTACTGCCGTTATTTAGTACCTTACAAATGGATAATTTGTTAAGATAATCTTAATAATATTTATGATATAAAGGCGGTAATTCATCAAAAGTTTCACCGACTGAACTATAATGTCAACTACAGAATTATTATTCACTTTTCTAAAATGTTTATGACCTATTCCCATATAAGAAATCGATAGAAATCGTTTGTTCATTATTTAGTGTCAATTGTATCAAGTAACTGTGACTTACATTTTTTTAGAGAAGATGAAGCAAACAGGTTTTTTGATCAAAATAATTATCTTTAATTATTAATCCATCGGATGTTACTTCACAAAAAAATTCGCCTTTAATAAAATGAATTGTTCAGTTTAATGAAACTATAAAAGAGTGGTAATTATACCATATTTATAAAATAATAAAAATTTCAAGTTAATTAAAATTAATGTGGAATAATCGTTTCAAGAACTTGATTTTCATGGAAGTACAAATTCAGACAGCGTAGGATAGATTTTTTTTTGAATCAATTTAAATTCTAAAATGGAGAGATAATTAATTAACATCAAATCAGAATGAATTTTATGGAAAAAAATAAATTTCTTTCATTAAAACAGTTATATGTCCATAACAGGGAGGTGGAGTGTTAAATTGTTTGCACTCGATCTGTTAGTTCCAGGGCTACAAAAAATAGTTCTGTTTCTTATCACATGGTCAGCCTATTAAACGACTGAAGCATTTAACAACAGAAGAGATAGAGGTGCATAATGCACTAGTCAGAGTTATCTCCTCTAAAGCAACGAATTTCATTATACAGCCAGATCCTAAGGTGAATGAAGTGAAGGTGTCAGTTGCGGGGTGGAAAGTAGATGCTTTTCAGAAGGCGTGGCATGCTGAAAAGCATACTTTCCCGCTCACTGAGAAGGCAATAGTGAACCACCTCACTCCTCGTTTTACTTAGTAAAGCCTCTAGAGATTCAAACCAACCTTTCGGACAAACAACAAAACAACCAAAAAATAAAAATAAACCTTTTTGAAATGACGTTCAGAAATCACTCTGGTCATGAAAAAAACTGATATTTAGCCATTATACAACTTCAAAATTATCTGTTGAAATCCAAAATGTTTAAAAATTGTAAGTAGTCTATTATTTCATTAAAGCTATGTGAAATTTTATTTTATAAACTTATTACCTCATTAAAACTTTGACGGTAATAATATTTATTATTTACAGCACAATATAATTTTATATTTCTGCAGTAACAGTATTAAAACATACTAGATACTAGAAACATACTAGTAGATATTGAGGAAACGGCAGTGTAGTAGGGACAACTGTGTTTCGGCAGTTGTGGTTTTTTGTCGTGTGGGCGCTGTTAAGGAGCTAATCGTTTGTTCTTCTAGAAAACGGTAGAGTTATATTGCAACACACTAGATTATTATGTTCTTTCTATTGTTATTTATTTTTCGGAATTTTCTAGTATTCTGGTGTGTTGTCTAGAATAATCTATTTCATTATACTGTATATAAAAATACCGAACTCTGCATTCAGTCTGTCAGTAGCGAATCGGTCATGAGCCAGTGTTATTAGAGCTTGTTGACTTAAGTGTTGAAACCAGTTTTGTACACAAACGTGCGTATTGAGTAGTTCATGCGTAACGAGAAAACAGTGTGCTATTGTTGGGATTGTGTACAATAATGTTGGTTTGTAAGTACAATTTTTGTAAGTATTATAATATTATTCGATTGCAAATCAATATATTTCTTTGTAGTTAAGTTTAGTTTAAGCCTTAAGTTTTTAATAACATTTTATAATCAATTTAGCCTACAATTAAGTAAGAAGTTTATTGCAATTTGCT
Organism: Catonia carolina; assembly: GCA_035578175.1. Taxonomy (NCBI): domain Eukaryota; kingdom Metazoa; phylum Arthropoda; class Insecta; order Hemiptera; family Achilidae; genus Catonia; species Catonia carolina. The sequence goes on along the minus strand of JAQMRL010000002.1, from coordinate 115,648,408 downwards.
AGTAGTAACAACAGAAATAATTTAATCTAAGTGATCAATTTGTAATAAATATTTTTTATCAAATTATAGAAGGAAGTTTTTTTATTTATAAACGACCAGATTCCGAAATCTGGAAAAAGCATTCCAGTATTATTACTTCATATGTAACATAATCAGAACATCTGTAAAGTTTCTCGTAGTTTGTCCCTTTGATAGTATTTTTTCGTTCACATCAGTACAGATCGAAAATTTTGTTGCAAAACGTTACAATAGAACATTGAAATTATCAAAATTAGATAATTGCGTAATTTCAAAACTTTAGAACGCGCTTAATAACCAGAATAAGTTCACATTTTAGAATAGTTAATTCCTAATACTCATTAAAGAATTTGTGATAATCCTATTTTTTTTTATAAACAACTCTAAAAACAAAAATCACAGGAAGAAAAATTCCCCACTTAGATCTTGAAATTTTTTTTACCGTGGATGGCCTTATAAGGAAACAATACTAGGAAATTAATTAAAACGTCTGAAGACTTACTTTAAAACCCATTAGTTGTATTAAGGATTTAAATAAAAGTTAAATTGATTAATTATATTTTAGAAGTTTTAATGCTTACTGCGTGATAAAATCAACAAATCACTTAATGTAAATTCAATTCATTCAATTCATAGGTATTTGAAAATCCATTTAGATAAATGTCGTGTGGGAATTAGTTGGTTATTGTCCTTATAGTATCAATAGTTGCCCACAACAAGCAGGTGAATGGTTAAATTATTTACACTCGATCTGCTAAGATCAGCATTTAATAAAGCCAAGAAAATTATACTAATTAACCATAACTGCTTTTTTATTGCATTCACTGACAACGCTCCTGAAGATATACAGCATTATATTCTGAATTTATTTACAATTTTTGTATCTAGTATATTATTTCCTTTCGCGACTATGCTAAAGAGATTACTTGAAAATATTTACTATTATAAAATAAATATTATAAATAATATCCTTTCAGTAAATGCAAAGATCATTATCTTTGCATTATAGCACAGTGGTAAAATCAGTCATCTTGTAGCCTACGCCTTGGAAACTGCGAGTTTAACTGGAATGGAAAATTTATTCAAGATAGAGAGAAGAATTTTAAGAAGAATTTATGGTCTGAGAAGAACACAGGAGGGATACAGACTGAGAGCAAATGAAGAAATATACAATAGAATCATAACCATGGAACTAACAATAAGAAAACGATGATTGAATTTCTTTGGACATAATGATCCAAATGAATCAATCAAGATTTAAAAAAATGTTTAATAAGCTCTAGAACTACAAGGGTCAGGGTGGCTTTGTTGAACAGATTAAGGGAGAAATCAAGAACTTCATTACTAAAGAAAAAGACTACCTAGATCGAGAAGAATACGGAAACAATTTTTTTTTTTTTTGACTGAAGGTTCTTGTGGATGAAGGGAGGAATCTCAACAGGGGAGAATGGACTGATGGAGGTGAGCCGAACAGTCGGAGAGGTTGAAGAACTTCTGGAGGAGGAAGAAAGAGGCTGCATGATGTCATATTTGTGTGGTTCTCGAAGGCCTGTCCACGAGGGGGAAAAATAGGTGATGGCAAAGTTCGTTAAACAGTCAGACACGAACGAAAGTTATTTTTCGACTTGTTTTCAAATTCTGGCTGACTAATGCAATAGAGGTAACTGAAAATAGTTGTTAGATAGTCATTATGACTAATGCAGATACGGTACATTTATGTAAAAAGCCTACTGCAAAATGAAATTGTATAAACAAGCTAACTAAAATTGATTTTCTCCTAAGTAAACGTAAATATTTTAGAAGTATATTTAAATACCATTCTCTAACATATACAGAAAATAACAGAATAAAGATTCACTAAATTTTGTAATTTCCGGGATGTTAACTTATTTTCTGAACAATTATATTTAAGTAAATTTTTGTTATTGAATCATCGTTAATACAAAATATCCAAAACTGTCATAGAACCAAATATAGAATTAATTGCTTCTGTAATTATTTTTATCGGACATTGATTCATAAAATTCAATCATGAGCTAAAAGTGGAGAAGGAAAATTATCGTTAGCCCAGAGGAGCGGAGCTATAAATATTGTCTACAATTACTATGTCTATGTTTGTTGCAGGAAATTATTTAAAAGAAATTATATTAACAGACAGCAAAATCATTAAACCCTTTACAAAAAGTAACAGTTTATTATAAAAGTAATTAGGATTTAAATTTGTTGGGGTAACAATGATAAATTAAGACGGATTATCGTCAATTTATAATTTTCAGCTTCGGTGGCCCAGCGGTCACCGTGTTACGCTTAAAAGTGGAAGGTCCTGAAATCGATTCCCGGCTAGGTTTTGAAAATTATTAAATGTTCAAATTTACAGTTCCCCTACCCAAAGTAGCCGCTAATCACCAAGCTGTTGATGGTATTTAAAAAAAATAAACTAAAAATTGTACATTAAAAAAATTGGTTGAAAAAATAACTGTTTTAAAGAAAGCAGCTCATTACAACGTTATTTAAGCACCACTTAGAAAGTCAACAAGAATGTAAATGTTACTATTATTCAATTGAAACATATAATTCATTACAGCACCAAAACAAAAAAATCAATATTATTCCTTGATGTAAGAATTACTGTATTATAGACTGTAAATAAAATTAATATTTTAACCGGCATTCGGACTTAAACAGCCGTCTCAATGATACAAATAAATAATCGTTTTCTTTATGATATTAAAATAATGCTATTTAAATGAAAAGACCAGACGTATTGTAAACATAATCGGGCCAAGCATTAATTCTGGATGACAGCCAAACACCTTGTAACAATCATCTAAACAAACTATACACTTGAAAAGACATCAAATTCAATGCCAGCTGAATTTAAAAGGGAGATCTTTTAACGCAATGTGATGAACGTCATATGAATTATTACACCTTCTTCATAAAAACACTTATATTTCTATGTTTCCATCATTAAAGTACTTTATTACCCAAGCCTGGGTTCGTTCGCGATCTGAGTTTAACCAATATAGTCTATACTAATCACTATATAGGCCTGCCAATAGCCTACTATAAAGACAAAGCGTGTTTTTTTGTGCAGGCTAATTTCCAAAACTGATGAACGAATTTTTATGAAATTTTGACAGTAGTATATTCGTGTTTATATTCACAGCAATATTTTATTTTTAAATTTTCAGAAATGATAACCCTAAGGGCCATAATGAAGATTTTCATAAATGTGTGTGTGTGTGTGTGTGTATGTGTGTGTGTGTGTGTGTGTGTGTGTACATGAGAGTACGTGTTGCTGTTGAAGTAGATGAAGGGGTTTGATGTAGGCGAGAGACTTACGCGAGGGAAATTATCAAAACGTCGTTTTGTGTGGTGTGTGTGTGCGCGCGCGCGCGCGTACGTCCCTTGGAGTAAACAGTCGATCTAGCAGCTACACAATTTCTGTTACATTTATTAAAAAAAAAAAATTGATTAGCACATGTTTCGCGTGCGAAGCCGCGCGGGGCATGCTAGTAACTTATGACAATCATTTTATTTCCATAATTAATGATTAATCTTAGCCTACTAAGATTAACTGAGATTCTTTGAGCGAAGTTCAGGTAGAAAAACCTGTAAATTTGGAACGTGATTTAAGTAGTGACAATAAGGATGATTGTGTCGTCTGTTGAAGTTTTATCGGGTGTAGAAAAATTACAATAAGATAACCTGTTACAGTGCTTTGTTTACAATTAACAACCTTAAACCTAGTTACAAATAAATGTTTATAATAATAATAATAATAATATAATAATTATAGTAATAAAAATGTAAATTAATTATTACAAAATTAACAATTGTAAATTTCCTGTATAACGAACGTAACTTTTTTGGATGGATCGCGCTACGTAATATTTTTCTTTCAAACTGTTTTGACCAGGCCTCAGCTTAGTGACATAAAGTATAGTGTCTTTTACACCTCTACCTCTTCAGTTCTCATGAAGCTCTTTTTGCAGCCCATATTCACAAAATTCGTTTACTCTACGTTTTTCTCCTAACGTCTGTCCACCCGGTGTTCTGTTTTTGTTTTTCATGGAAACCCTTCAAATCCGTAATTAGTTGTCTGAAATTGATTTGGTTCATTAAGTTTTCGGTTTATTCCGGTTTTCTAAATATCCTTCCTGACTTTTTTGAACCATTTATCTGTCACCTTATGTAAAATATTGTTTAGTGTATTTTAAGACAAATTTTTTATTTGGTTTGTCAACCGTTTGTCATACATTCCATACAGGTTAAATTTCTTTCTTCTTTTTCTAATCGTTTCCATTAATCGATATTACCATGAATAAATAAACGATTATTACAAATCCAAAACACAGAAAGTTATTACTAAAACAAAAGATTCTCAAATGCCATAAACCATTGCATAAATGCATACAAGGATTACAGACACGCTTGTACATATTTAGTTGGAATTGACAGATATCATATAAGCAGAGATTTGTAACTCTAACCGCTTATGTTCTGAGGTGTATTACAACTGTCTAAGTTAACATTTTTTAAACGATTTATAATTATAACTTGGTTTATTCAATAACGTTTTTGAAACCACGTGCGTGAAAGTATCACTTGCGATCATTATTTATAGTGTTTGTTGCATCATTATCGGTTTTAATGTTGTACATTCATATTCATGAACTGCATGCAGTATTAAAAGTAATGCACTTTTAACTTAACCTTTTCTTGAAAAATGATTCATATCTGATTTGTATCAATTGTCATGGTAATTTCTTGAATGATGATCTCATTACAATGTACAATTAAAAAGAATAATTATAATAAATATGGAACAGATGAAAAATAATTTCAACCACTTGTTCAATATTCATTAAAAATCAACATGTCTTACAAAACTTATGAGCTCAGCTAGAATCTTTATTTTTAAAAATGTTATTGTTTAAAAACTTAGGATGAGTTATTAACACAGTACAATTTCCTTTTCCAAGAAACGTACAGTAACTTTGACAACGTTATTTTCTGCTTCCTCCATAAATGTTACTATTTTTACTTCTCTTACTTCAAATACACGGAATTCAAAAGAAATCATTCAATATTATTTCAATACAACATTTTTTAACTCAATCAATTTTATAGGTTTTTGAGTGCATACGAAATTGTATATTACGTGAAAATATCGGTTTACTTAAAAAATTAACAAAATAGATAAAACCTAATCATGTTATTGCAGGTGGAGTGTTAAATTAATTGCACTCAATCTGTTGGTTCCAGGGCTACAAAAAATAGTTCTGTTTCTTATCACATAATCAGCCAATTTTATGACTAAAGTATTTAAGAACAGAAGAGGTAGAGGTGTAAAAGACACTAGTCAGAGTTATCTCCTCTGATGGTAATGAATTTCACTATACAGCCAGACCATGTGGTGAATGAAGTGAAGGTGTCACTTGCAGGGTAAAAAGTGGGGGCTTTTTGGAGGGCCTGGCATGCTGATAAACATACTTTTCCACTCAGTGAGGAAGGCAATAGTAAACCACCTCACTCCTCGTTTTTACTCAGTAAAACCTCTAGAGGTTCAAACCAGCCATTCGGCTGTTGACCTAAACAACGATTATAAAAATCCTTTTCATGAGATGACGCGTCTCATAGCTGGTAGCTTTTTCAAAAAATGCTTATCTTTGACTTAAGGCAGAAGCCATTAGTGATTTCAGTATTAACCTAAGAGGAATCGAATGACGCTATTTTTGTTTTCTAAATTCAAACTTTGATTTCTTGACTTCCAGTCGAAACTAGAACTACAAACCAAATGATTTCTATATCTACTCTTTAAGAGGAATCGAATGGGGCTCTATTATTGTTTCTATTCCAAATTTGATTTCGTGACTTTCAATTTTGGGCCACTTCCAATCGAAACCCGAAATTCAAACCCAATCTAGGCCCACTAACTTTTTGTGTAGATTACGAGTCTGGAAACCGTTTGTTGCTATCTTTTGTACTTTCTGGCTTTGATTTTTTGACTTCCGGTTTGGGTCCACTTCCAGTCAAACCGGAACTTTAAACCCAATTTAGGCCCACTAACTTTTTGTAAAGAATAACGAATCTGAAAATGTTCTGTTTATATCTCTTGTAATTTCTGATATCTGTGTGTGACGGATGGATGGTCAAAACAAAATAATAGATAATAATTTAAAAAATTCCCACCAATTATTATCTGTAAGATACATCTAGATCTTAGCGATCCCATATTTGATATTCTGATAAAAGCTATTTCAGGTTAAAAAAAATAATATCAAAAAAGTCTAAATATTTTTAATTTTTACTTAAAGTCACATCAAGAACTTTGGTTAATTAACGACTACTGTAGGTAACGATATATTTTCGATGAGTTTTATGGTGTAATAATTTTAGTTCCTAGCCTGGAATTGATCTTGGAACGTTCTCTTTGCAATGTGTAACGCAGTCTAAAGCTCTAACCACTGGACTACGGTGACGGCTTCTAAATAAATTAATTAAAAATTTTTGTTCGTATTTCACTGCATTCGTACTTGATGTTCTTCAATCGTTAATGAGTTTCCCAGCGTAAAAAATGTGATAAAACTTTTGTTTAAAATGTGATTTGTTTTGCGCAAGAATGGTTGATGTGTTAGCATATAAGTAATGCGTAATCATGTTCCATGTGGATATGATCTTTAGATAACTGTTTCTTGTTAAGAATTTAGTTGGTGGGTGTTTTAGTCAGATCATATACTAGTATTCTATATTTTTTCACTGAAGTATCTTTCAAAATATTTTGTGCAGTATTATTTTATTATTCTACATTTCACTGCAAAACATCCTAATTTTAGATGTTGATATAAGTGAAAAAGCTGACAAGTAATATGTAAAATTAATAGTCGATATTAACTAGATTAATGTCTTAAATGTTGTGAAACATTTAGAACACCCACTAATATCCCCCACGCCAAAATATGTAATGAGTCGGACTTCTTTAGTTTTACTTTCTTTTGTGTTCAGTTAGTTGGTTTCTTCTCTAGCGTCTTTTCAGACGATGTGGTAGGTTGTCATGCAGGTGTAAGACGAAATTATCCGTATCAATGGATTGTCATGCTCTTGAATATTATAGAGGAAGTTTTGAGTGGTTCTTTAATTGAATCGTAATGGTATGTGCATTAAAATCTTTATGCATAATTCTGCTGCTAGCTCAAGAACGTATTCTTGTTACAGACGTACGTTTCTTATTAAAAGCCCTCAATCTTCCGCAAATAATTTAGTTTAAATCAATATGCTATAAAGTAAAAAAGTGTAATAATTTTAGAATTTTGTAGTTTGTGTAGGATGGCATCAATATTTTGGTCATTACCTTAATAATTATGGAACTAGACCAGAGGATTTACGTGTAATTATTTCCTAACCCTAGCGGAATTTGAACCCGAAACTTCTGCTTGTAGGCCTGCGCGCTTACCACTGTGTCAAAGACCAAGATAACTTTAATTAAGAAAAGTTTAAATTTAATAATTATTTTATTCATAAATTTTGTAGAATTTGATGAAATTTCGTATGTTTCTATTTCGATAAATTAAGGTTTATTTAAGTTCTACAGAGATTGATTTTCATTTTGGGTCATTCACTCATGATTAACATTACAAATTTCATTATCCATTTTCAAGAGAAAGTCGTGTGAGTGTTTCACACCAGAATTTTTCTTTAGTTTACATTAAGTTGCATCAATATCTTGGTCATTAGCAACGACTTTGGGTTAAGGAGCGGTGCGTTTGAACATGTAATAACAGAACTTAGCCGGGAATCGTATCTTCCGGATTGCAACGTAATGCGCAAACCACTGGGCAACGGAGGTGGTCACTTTTATATTTTATTCTGAAGTATTCTGGAAACAGATGAAAGAACTGTTATCTGATATTTTTACTTTCTATTGCCCTATATGAATAGATAGTGAAGGAAAGTATCGTTTTCATGTCGGTTTATTTTATAAGTTGTTAAATTCATTTTAAAATAAAAAGATTTTATTTTGATTTATCAAGAGGTTATCTGGCTAAGTTCTTAAAAAGATTTATTCATACTTTTAGGACAGTTGACCTATAAAATCGTAATTGAATGTTATTGCTAAAGACAATTATTTTAGTTTGTTTTATCGTAAAGCAATCATTGAAATTCTTGACAGATTTAGTTTGCACTCTTCAGTCTTTATTGTGTTTGTCCTTGCACTGTTATTCCAATCATTAAACTGCGAATGTATCTGATTGACACTAATACTTCATTATCTGCTCTATTACGCTGCCATTATAATTTTTTTTGTATAATTATTAATTTATTCACAGATAATAATTTATGTACGTATTTATATTTATTTATATTTCTTCCAAGAATATAAAAACATTATTTTCCACAAGAATGTGAAGTACCAAGTTCTTTAATTAGTTTTACATGTATTATTAATTACTAGTAATTGAGCCTGCACTTTACACGGGCTTGGTGCGAGCTTCAGAGGGGTGGACTAAATAAAATGGGGTTTCCTCAGTTTTATTTCACACTTTTTTTCATGCGTTACTTTAATGATTCTAATGCTTAATTTCAGAATTACAAATCTTTAACAGCGTTCAGAATATATTTTTATCTTTTGGTAAACTTCAAATAAGAAATAAATGTGCTGAATTTCAACTGCTTGGGGGATCTGAAAATTAGAAAATTAGTGATGAGCGAGTCAGTCAGCGAGAGCTTTCCCTTTTATACATTAAGATGACATAGGTAATTATACAATCGAATTCAAAATTTACAGAAGTGGCATTATGGGTGAAAATTACTTCGAAGTCAAAATTACTATTTTTCGCGGCTGGAAAGTTTGCAATACTACAAAATTCTCCCTAAAAGATTTTCGGTTTGATTACTGGCTTGCGAAAAAATGTAACTAACACCTAACAGTTTCATGCAGTACGACTGTTTAAAGTATCCTAATAATTTTCGGGTTGCCCATAACAGACAAGTTTAGTGTTAAATTATTTACACTCAATCTGTTAGTTCTATGCCTACAATATTCTTTTTCTTATAATGTGTTCAGGCAATTAAATGACTGAATCATTTAAGAACAGATGAGGTAGAGGTGTAAAATACACTAATCAGAGTTATCTCCTCTGAAAGTAATGAATTTACAGCCAGACCCTGTGGTAAATGAAGTGAAGGTGTCATTCTCAGGGTGGAAAATAAATGCTTTTCAGTGCACCCGGCATGCTGACAAGCATATTTTCCAACTCAGTGAGTAAAGCAATGGTAAACCACTTCACTCCTCTTTCTACTTAGAACCCCTCTGCACGTTCAAACCAGCCTTTAGGCTGATAACCTAAACAACAACAATAATTCGGGCAAGGTTATACTTTAAACTGAAGCACCATTTTAAAAATATTTCAAAAATTATGTTAGAACGCTAAAAATTGATTTCAGATAACCAATTATTCACTAAGTGGAAGCTTGGGTAATAGTTGTTCTCATATTTTTTTCATTGTTCTCAAAATGATAAAGAAAACTAATTTACTACATTTTACTTCACAAAAGAACCATTGTGATAAAATTTATTTTGATTGAATTAAAATGACATTACATTTTGTTTCGTCATGTAGCAATTTAAACATTTTTAACTTAACATTGCATGGAAACCAAAACAAAAAGTTGTACCAACAATTTAAGATGGATTTTGATATTCCGTAAATCCAGCCCACTGGTTTAAACATTCGTTCGTGTCGGGTCCGATAGTAGTATCTAGACCTAACTTAAGTTTCAAGTTCGTACGAAGTTTCGTTCTTGAAATATTTTGTCCACACACATCAAACACACACACACACACACACCAATCGCTAAAACGATGTGTTTTTTGGGTTCAGGGGGTCTGAAAACGTGTAAATCCGGTGAAAAATCGATTTCGAAAAATCAACATGAAACATTACTTTCCTTCCTATAGGTTTTATTCATATAGGCAAGAGAAAGTAAAAATTTACTTGTACAAAAAGTTAAACTGTGTAAAACAGTTGTTTTCCACAAGGTTTTTAAAAAGTTTTAGTTGATCTGTTGAATCAAAGCTACTCTTCACTATATGATAAACTACTGATCACTAATTAAGTTTTTGAAATTGTGAACCAATTTCTACATTTTGTTGAAACTAACAATAAATTATTAAAAATATCGCGAATTATGCAATGAAATCATTTGAAATTCATAAAACACACAAACTAGAAGATGATAGTTTACCTTGAGTAAATATTTTGAGTTTTTTATTTAATTTATTCTCTTTAATTTTTATTAGAACTTTGTTAAGAATTTGCTCGATTGGGTATTAACATTCTTACTTTGACATTTCAATGGCATTGAAGCGAAAACTCTGGTAATAAAACCGTTAAAGATGAATCTTTCTAGATTAGTTTAAGCTCAATAAAACCATTGCCTACTACCTACAAAAAGAAAATGGCAAAAAGAAGCAGATTAAGATTATTACCATTAATGCGTCATTTCCATGCCAAACGGCTCAATTTGTATGTTAACATCTACATAGTCAATTCAGTTCTTTTAATTCAAACGCAAGGTTATTATGATATTAACATTTTATGCCTATAAATTTGCACAATAGTTGTCTTTATGAATCAATAATTTGAATAATCTTATTTTATAAATAATATAGAAAGAAATTGTTTTTCAACATATCACCAACTGGCTGTTTCTAGTGCAACTGGCTTCTACGCCGGAGTCCCGGGTTCGATTCCGGGTCAGGTCTGGAATTTTTTCATCACTTATCTTCATCTATTATCCTTCTCACCGTCTGCATTAACAGCAATTGCATAAAAGTCAGACGTAAAACCAATAAAAAAAGTATCACCAAGATTTTTATTTTTCCGTACAATAATTAATGCATAAATCTCACTAAAATAATTTTGTGAAAAAGTTGGTCGGTTAATAATATGATAGACTACTTATTTAAAAGAAAAAAATTTGATTTTAACCTTTTACATAAGGTCAAAAAATCCGCCTCCTTGGCCCAGTGGTTAGAGGGCTAGACTGCGCTAAAAACTGCAAAGCAGAAGATCCGTGTTCGATTACCGACTATAGCGTACAAACTATTGTAATTTAAAACCCACCGACTCCGAACCGTTACTCATATTATTCGTTAATAACAAAGCAGTTGATGCAATTTTCATTAAACTAAAAAAAATCAATTTTTAATCAATCAAAAATTATCATTACTTTGATAAAGGAATGTTTCCGTATTTACCTGGATGAGTTAAAAAAAAATTAAATAAAGTACATAAATTGTGAATATTTAGTGGTTTAGTTAAAATAGAGGGCGGGGGTTTGGCTTTGACCTGGAGGAAATTTGGTTCCAGCAAATGGGAGTGATGATTCGTAGCAATGTTTACCATCCACATCATATAGGTATTGTTAGAAATTATTTAAAAGATTTCTGTTAACTTATCGCATTCTAACTCCAGCATTAAAACTGTAAGAGATGGCTTTTATGAACCGAACAACCCATTGAAAGTTTGGGTAATCAACTTCAACAGGACACTTTTGGTGAACATATTTGTGCTAGGGGACTGAGAAATCGTTCTTCAGGTTTTTCCCTTTCACAATGGGTGGGCAGTGATCTTATTGTTTTCAGACGTAAAACAAAAATAAAAGATCTTATGGTTTTGTACCACCTTGAATACCTTAAAAAATAAGAAACAAACTACCTTGGTACTGTTAAAGAAAATATCAGTAAACCTCAAATCCAGTTGGTTTAGCTAGCTGTAAGAAGACAGCCCCTCCCAAAGATTGCTTCATCGCAGCGCCGATAACCGACATGAAGTGAAACTTTTGAAGCATCCAGTAAAATAAAAGAAAAGTAGGATAGGAAAATTGAAAAAATTTAATTTTTGGAACAAGAAATATAACTTCATTGACAGGAAAAGTAGAGACAGTGAAGAAGGGTTGGTATTGGAGAGATCTGAAGACGTTTGGAATGGGAAGAGGGAATTTGGAAGTTTCAGAGATTGCCCGACGCTGCAAGGAGAAGGAATAAATAAAGAGATTAAAAATGGAAAAATTGCTGGGAACTTAACTAAAAATTCAAGATTCTTTTGACAGAAAACAGATGAAATCTGTCAAAATGTTTATTAGTTAGTGAAATTTTTCGATTTTTGAGATATTTGTAAAGTATTGAGTCATCTTCTCAATATTGAAACTCAATAAAGGTGTTTATTATGAAGACTGAAAAAGAAGTGAAACGTAATTTATACTTTCTTAAATGATTCATCTGTGATAATTATAGTGCAATCATGGATCAGACTTATTTATAATGATAACTAAATGACTATTTTTACTGGTTAAGTTTAAAGTAATAAAGTTAATAAAAGAACAAAACATTCATCAGTATGTAAGTAATGAAAAATCAGTATACCAGTACAAGATTAACTTATAAGGTATTTGATTAAGTTCAGTAGTAAGTAGATTATCTAAATAAGGAATAGTATTAAGTTGAAAACATTAATAATAGGTTTAATGTGAATTTACTGTAATATATTTATAGTTTTGTAACATACAGTATATTATTTCCATTTTAGTTGTGTAGGAAAGTGGTTAAACAAATAAATAAAACTACATTTTAAATAAAGGTAAATTAATTAGCGTGACTAGGTTAATTTGAATTAATGCCAAGTTTATTTTATTTCTATCTCGTTTATTTAAATATTTAGTGCCACTATTTACACAACTACAACACAGATAACCTATTAGCATTTCCCAATCCTAAAAATTCTAATCAACATCTATTTTATGTGTGACTTGTTTTTACAGCCAACAAAGGACAAAGGAATACATCACTGGTTTATTGGTTTAATACTAAAAGTTACATGCTAATTTATGTAGCAAGTTACATATAAATTATGGAAATCAAAATAGTAGGAATTAAATAAGAAAACCAAAACGTGTTCGTATGGGATTTATCTTTCAATTAATTTTCATTACCTACGCATTAAATTTTTGAATTTTACTGTATGAGATGAAGTTATCTACACAAACAAATTTACGATTTTACCTAAACGAGTAATTTTCTATTTTTACCTGTGTTTTTTGTTGCATTTTCCAGTAATTCAGAAAAATATAAATAAGTTTTATTGAGCCACAAAATTATCTGTAACAGTAAAAGATCTGGTTTTATTTTGTTTTATTTGATAAGCCATGAAACTAGTACGAATAAACGATTTAACAAAGCATGTAGGATTTTATCATTGAGCCCAATTAAATATTTAATTTATTTTATTATTATTACTATTATTATTATTATTATTATTTACCTGTTTCCACGTTTGCATGTTTGTGTGAATATATATTTTATGTTCTACGTTATTATATGAACATATTTTTGTTTATTTATGTTCAAGAGTTTATGATGATAACAAAATTGTTATAGAAATTATTGAGAGAGAAACTCTATTTGAAATAATACAATCATGTACAGCGTACAAAGGCTGTTTGTCGTTCTGTTAACGTCTACATGCCTTGCACCAGTCATAGAAGTGGGAGGAGACCGACGGTTGTAGGGGAGTAAAAGGAGATCGTAAGAAAAAAAATTATTATATTGTTATGATGCATAAGCTTTAGCTTGTGCATATATAATAATGAAGTTTTAAACTAATGTACAAGAAAAAATTTCAGCCCTAATCGGGAATTGAAACCGACACCTCTGGCGTAGAAGCTAGTTGCGCTGACCACTACACTAACTAGACAGCCAAAAATTACGTCCCATTGTTGAATTCTTAAAGAAAAACAGACAGTCTTTTGAAAGAGCATTTAAATCGTTTAAAGTAAAATTATTTAAAATATGAAAAACACAATATCTGTTTTCTTTCATAGTGTTGCAAAATAATAAGAGAATGTTCTGTGCCTAACGCCATTAATGTAAACGAGAAAGCCCGTCAAATTTTCTTAAACTTTTTATTACAATTAATCTTCATAATGCATCCTGCACCCCACAATTAAATTTAAAGTTGTATCCAAATGACTGACGATACAACATGTTATAATTTACTAATAAAATTAGTTTCAATTCTTTTTCATTTGTATTTAAATACTCTGATGATTAAGGATCCATCAAAATGTGTTAAATAAAATATAACACCATAGAAGAAACAAATAATATAGCAGCTGAATGAGGTAAGTAAACAAATTTATTTTTACAGAAGTTTTTTTTATTCATTTATATAAGGCCGCCATAGACTGCTAGTTCATTAACGACAAAGTGATTATGAAGTAACAACAGATAGATGAATGAATAAAAACAGATACAACAGAAAATGAAAACGTCGCATAACATTTTTTATTTTTTTAAATTTATTTATTCAACGTCGCATCAACTACAACGGTCATTAGCGACGACGTTGGGGTGTAAATATTGTACAAAGGAGAATGAAATGATTTTTTGTAACGTATGAAAATATGCCGTGGCTGAGTGGGATTCGAACCCAGGACCGCATGATGAGAGGCGAGCACGTTACAAACTGCGCCAATGCGGTCGGCATTTTTTATTTTATTCAATAAAAATATAAGCAACAACAGAAACGAAATAGTTAAAACGTTGATACAATGAAAACATAGAAAAATACATTAAAGTATAAAATAAAACTGTAAGTGTTAACGGAGTTCTTTAAGTATAATAATCTGGTGTAAAATATTCACACTATTTTATCTTGCCAATGTAAATAATGCTCCATAATGTTTAACTACATTTCTATCAGTTTTTCGGTTCTGCGGATACCAGGAGAACATAAATTTACAGAGGTTCCACTTTCAAATAAGTAAACAATGTAAAATGAAAAATTATCTCATTTTAATCATGAGTGAATGACGCAAAATGAAAATCAACCTCTGTTCGACTTAAATATACGGAAAATCAGTAATTACCTCTAAACTAGGCTCTGTACATAAAAATGCTTAAAATTGATTACTTTGATTACCTTCACACTTTTGTCGTAATATGCATACTAAGACCGCAATCTTAAAACTCCCATTTTACCCATTGTACATAACTTAAGTTCCAATTTTCAACTTCGTACGTTATTCCGTTCTTGAGATATTTTGTTTACACACACACAAATCGCTAAAAACATGGTTTTGGGGTTCATGGAGCCTGAAAACGTATATATCCGGTAAAAACTCGATTTCGAAAAATCGACACGAAACAATATTTCCTTCCCTACATATTCATACAGGGCAAGAGAAAGTAAAAATCTGAAATTTTGTCAGATTCAAAAATTGTATGGTGTTTATTAACTACTTCGTTCTCAACAAAAATTTTCGCTAGATCTTCCCTAAGATTAAACTAAACGTTTCCAAATCACAAGGTAACTTTCACCCTTCGGCTTGTCGATTGCCCAAATTTACGCATCGATGATACTTGGCTTACAGTTGTAGACAAAATTAGGTACATTGGTTTAATACTTGACAGCCGTCTCACATGGAAACCACGCATTGCACACGTCAGAGCAATCTCAGACTCACGGTTTCGTATGTTGTATGGCGTCTTAGGCCGCAAGTCCTCGCTACCTCTACACTTAATAGTCATCCTTTATAAATCACTAGTACGGCCAATTTATCTGTATGGTGGACCAATATTTGGAGCCTGTCACTGAATACAACACTGAATATTTTTCAACGACACCAATCAAAAGCACTTAGAGCAATATCAAACACACCATTTTACGTAATTAATCATACCCTTCACTAAGACCTGAAAATACCAACGGTTCGAGACATTGTAAACGCAACATACAACTCATTACACACAAAGACAATTGACCACATAAATCCAAATGTTTAATCTCTTTCAACTAACGATCTCCCTGTTATCAGACGACTGAAACGAATGTGGAATAGGGATCTTCTCCGACCACCATAACAATAACAAAGAAAAAACATTTCAATTTAACTTGTTTCATTTCATAAAAAAAATCATCTCATAAAAATATCATTCATCATAGTTTATAAATCATTATCATTAAAAATTGGCCCCACATTCCTTGAAAAATTTCACGCCGAAATCGGTCACTGGATCGATTCACATTCACGTCACCCGCCATTCCTCATTCATTCCATCTCATCTACTACTTGTGCTTTAAAAATTGTACAGTTGTAAATAAAAATAAAGTTGAAGCCAAAAAAAGATTTTCCCTAGATTTTAAGTAATAACGTGGTGCGTATTTTTACAATTATTGTTGATGTCTCTTCTTTGTTTGAATAATTTTCTGAGGTAACGCAAGAAAGTTTGTCTATATTCGCACATTTTTTAAGGTAAACTCGTTCACAACTTAGGTCAAATCAGTTGAGGCGACTGGACAATTGTTGAGTACAAAAAATAGTTTTACTTGCTAAACTTGGGTTCAATAATATAATACATAATTTTATACTGTGTGACTCTAACAGTCACTTTATCATAAAATAGTAATAGTGTACACCATACAATTTTATTGCGTTAATAATCGCATTAGTTGCACTTATGAAAAGTTATTACACAAATGCGTTAATAATTATGTTCGTGTTCGGTTTTCATAAGTAACAGAACGTGCAGATATGGTTATAATATTAATTATAGCTATAATATATTTATTTAAATCTTTTAAGTCACTCTTATTTGTAATTTGGTACGAATGTTGAGTATTGCTAACTGATTAGTATCGCCTTGGTGGCTCAGCTGGTAACATTTTAATCATTTTTAGATCAGATTCTGGAGATCGATTCCCAGTTCTAGATCTAAGCGGAAGGTACACACAATATTAAAAAACGTGCCCAGTCATATTTTCGCTAATCATATTTTCTGTCAAGGACAGTTAAGAGTAAATTATCCAAATGATTACTTTTCTTTAAGGCAAAGATAAATAAAAATCCGGTTTAAAATACTCAGATGACGTTCTTTTGCCAATGTAATGTAAGAACAATATACGAGTACCTTATGCTTTTTATTTACTTATTTTTTATCCCTAATGCGTATTGTTACCCATAACGGGCAGGTGGAATGTTAAATTAATTGCACTCGATCTGTTGGTTCCAGGGCTACAAAAAATAGTTCTGTGTTTTATCATAGTCAGACAGTTATGACTGAATCATTTAAGAACAGAAGATGTAGAGGTGTTAAAGACATTAGCCACAGTTATCTCCTCTGAGAATAATGAATTGCGCTATACAGCCAGACCCTGTGGTGAATAAAGTGAAGATGTCATTTACAGGGTGGAAAGTGGGTACTTTTCGGAGTGCATGGCATACTGATAATCATACTCTTTCAACTCGGTGAGAAAGGCAATAGTAACCCACCTCACTCCTCGTTTTTTACTTCGAAAACCTCTACAGGTTCAAACCAGCCTTTCGGCTGTAGACCTAAAACAACAACACAATGTGTATACGTTGTATGTTCAATTTAAGAACAATAAACAACCTCATAACACAGTGAGATGAGGGTTATATGTATGGTGTGTAAATGAGTTGTAGTCTTGCACAGACTCAGGCCGACCATTCATGAAAGAGATCAGTTAATTAAACCCCGACCAACAAAGTACACCGGTAACCACTAGTCTAGTCACCCCTAACTATTTTTCAAAGCTGATGAGCTGTGAACGTACGCATTGCCCCTTACCCACTTCATAGCTAGCCAATTAATAGCCAGCAACGTCGTCAATTCTTGCCCTCGTAGCTCTGTTGTATATTTCGTCAGCCATTTTTCTGGTCTTTCAATTATAATTATAACCTATAAACATACAACCAGCTGATTGTATTATAAAGTATTGCATTTTAACACGCTCTATAATCGATGTGTTCAGTACGAGATGCAAGGCACAAGTGAACTACTGTGACTCTTATACTGGCTCTTATACGCATGCGCACGTAATGTTCATCAGACACAATCTGACAACCCTGGCAAACGTTCTGATTGATCTAAACGCGTGGAACAGCAGAGCTCATCTACCGTGAAAAGCATTATAGTCTAGTAACCATAACGTATTATATCAGTAATAAGACCCTCCACAACGGTTTCAAATCTCTTAATAGATTATGTAACGACCCAAAGAAACCATTCAATCGTACGACGTTTCAAAAGGAAATGGAAGAGCGATCTAATTTGCAAATTACATGTATAGTTACTACTGGAAAGAGTACCGCACAGTATCTATTTTCCTTTCAATAATACTTCCCATAACTTGTTAAATTACATTTAATATCATAGAAGGAAATTGTACCACTCAATTAAACACTAAATCAAAAATAACGAAAATTTGCACTGCACAAGGATTTATGTCCCACTTTTTAAAAATAATACAATAACTTACATCAGGATTTGGTGAGGAAATTTTTTTAATCAGAACAATATATTTTATAAGTTTCAGTTAATTTTCTCAAACCTCAAATAACTACTATTAAATTGATAGAAGGAGATAACATAAATTGTCTTTGTAATTAATTTTTTATTTCATTATTAGAAATTTTTAAATATAGAAATAGTAGTATTTTTTCTTGTAGCACTTGTACTTGCAGCTTTTTCTGAGCTTTATAAATCAGGGGTTTTTTCCATCAATTATTAATTTGAACCAAATAATATCCTGGTAATACAAGCGTCTTATGAAAAACTGTTTTATAAGGTTTACTGATTCTTTCACGTATATACTTTTTCTAAAACAAAATAAGATACGTTTCAGTTTATTCTTCTTGAGTTAACCTCTTACGCTGTTTTGCATGTTTTATTACTGTTTCCATTGTTTATTATGATTCCTTTTAATCAAAAATTAAGTGATATATGACAGGTACGTGAGTCTGAATTTAAAAAAATTTTAAAATATTAAGTTTTGATTCGGTATTTATTTTCTATAGAAAAATCGTTCTTTACGTTTTTATCTACAGTTTATGAAACAAATACCACGACAGTATGTTTTATAATTATCACACACGAGAAATACGCATAGAAGTGACCTAGAAGAATATTGTGTAACCGCTAAAGGAATTTTTCAATATTGTGCATTTATAATGAACACCACTTGAAGACAAAAGCGCTAATGAATTTAACAAAGAAATCACAAATATTTCTCTTCACTGCTTCTATAAAATAATATTTATTAAAAAACTCATTTTTGCTATTTATCATACGTTTTAACAAATAATTAATTAATTTAACAACGTTTTTATCTACATTGTAAGTAAATTTACTCGATATTTTTTTATTTATTTGAATTGTTTGCAACAGGCCAACTACGGCCCAATTACAGAAACAATATTTCATTATTGCTAGAGTAAAGAAAATATACAAAAGGAAAAATAAAAGAAAAGAAGAATACAAACAAAAACAGTCAATAATGCAAACAAAATTAAACTTACTTAAACTAAAGTTTATTTATTAAACATATTTACCTAAAATTTTAGCACAGGAATTCATTCTAATATTTAATAGAGAAGTATTATTTAAAAGGTGATTTAAATGAACGGAAAAAATTAAATTATTCATTCCTGTGAATAAAAAATTACTATGTAAACTACTCTGACTAAAGTAGTAAGTTATTTTTACTACCCACCAGTGCGTGTTATTTCTTTTAGTAATTTATTTATACTATACAAAACACCTAACAGAGCTGTAAATAATTTATTGAATTACAAAATTTACACGTAACAGTTATTGAAAAACAATAACTAATAATATTCAATTTAAAACAAACTGTCAAATTTGTATTTAAAGCTGGTTAAACGTAGGTAAACGGGAGAAATTAACTTCGTTTTAGCATAGCCTTAACTGCCTGTAAGATTAAGGTATGTTCTTGACTGGTGAGAAAATATATATTACATTAAGATGCAAATTGCTTGTAGATTGGTCATTAGTTTCTCGATTGATATATTGCATATTCACAAGTTTAAGACGTTATATTAACCTTTGTCATATTCATTATATACGATATTTATTTTCTAATTTTGTACCTATGATTTTTATCGTTAAAAATTAAATCAAATTACCAAACTCTTATGCTGGAAAGATGAATTATTGCATTAATTAATAAAGTTTTTAATAATAACTTTAAAAAATAATGATCAATTCACGATGGAATTTAAAAAAAAATATTAAAGGCATTTTAATATTATTATTTAATCTTAAGAATTTGATCGTATTTTATCTATTTAAATATTTGACTCGGTCTATGAATAATAATAACCTTTTAGTCAACTGTTTTATAAAAATATCTAAGTTTTCTGTACCGCCAAGAATGTTTACCTAAAATTTTTTCTTTCCTGTTTATAAATTTATAATCCTTTTTAAAAACAAATATTTTTATTTATCGCCTCTAAATTAAAATAATATATTTACCAGTATTATGAATTAATTACATTAAATTTTAAAACGAATTAGTAGAAAAAATAAATTTTGGTACCTAAATAAGTAAATTATTAAAAAATGTTTATACCAGTTTTTGTTTTAAAAAAAAACATTTCTTACGAAAAGTATTCATTTATATAAAATTCACTACCAAGTTTTAAAAGCGTTAATAGAACTGATATTTCTTAATTAAGCTTTGACTTTCTTGGGCTCTTTCTACAGCATAATTTGTTTTTTGTTTTTGTGCAACTGTTTTGCACGTTAATGTTAATGCAGAATATGAAGGATGATAAATGTGCCAGACCTGACCGGGTACCGAGATCCCTGGGTTAAAAGCCAGTCGCGCTGAAAACTACACCACAGACCGGCTGTACAACATAGAATGAGAAAGTATTGCGACTAGGTAAACTTTTCAATACCCGGATTCAACTGATCTTTACATTTCATGAAATCCTAAATTTAAAATGTTTACTTTTTTTTAAATCACCTCATTTACTACATTTTTTATGCTCTACAAGATAAGGTAGGCGCCATGTCTGCTGAAATTCTTCAAGCCTTTCCTTCTTCTATTGAACATTCTTTCTTTCCATACCTCCTAAATCATCCTCATTTATTCCATTCTGCTAATGTGCCACAACCATCTCAATCTTTAGGTTTTTATAAAATGGCCGATATATCAGCCTTTGATGAGAATATTCACTTTCTATGTATTCTCCAGTCATATTTTTCTCTTACCAGTTCAGAAAACCTTGGAAAAATTATTCTTCCAAACTTTCTCAACATGTTACAATATGTTTTTGACAAGGTCTTTGTTTCATAGGTGTATGTGACAACTGGGCCGACCAAACATAAGTATATTTTTATTTCTGAGCTCTTATTTATTAATTTATTTTAAAACAATTTTGCAAAGGCAAATTTACCGCTTCGCGAATGGAATTTGTTCTCGTATGGAGTCACTCATTTTATTTTTGTGGGTTAAGGTATTTTAAAAATAAACAAATTTCTTAACTTCAAATCTTTTCTCTGCCCTCGTTCAAAAACGAGGTTTTTAAAATACAGCCTTACGGTGACCTTTATGGCAAACATTCGTAAAATAAAAATTTACGAGAATTAAAAACTAAAAATTTTTGATGCAATATTTATTTTTTTCAAAAGTTTTGCCAGCGGTAATTGTTAGCAATTTTATGTATAAATAAACGGGTTAAGATTGATCCATTTTATGCAGAATCGGCCCGTATTGTCTACCGCATACAATTACAGCTGTTGAGGATATAGCAACAAAATCGTCTAAAAAATTGGCAAAATATAGCCGTTCTTGAAAGTTTACAAGAAATTTAGAGAGATTTGCCTTACCACCCAAGAGAGTACATTAATCTACCTGAAAGTGTATGCGCATGGCAAGTTTAAATGGTACAGTTATTGTCACCTTTATTCCGCACCTCATTATTTTACTCAACGTAGAGAGAGAAAAATCTGTCTTGTCCCCAGGCAATCAGCTCAGAATCTCAGCGGCACTGAGTTGACTTGATAATGGAAATCCAGTAGGCTGAATGTAACTGTTTAAAATACAATAGAATCTGACCGCACCTTCTCACTTAGCTTATTTCAGAAGTCACTGCATTTTAATTTTGTAACGTGCAGTAGATTTCATAGTTTTATGTAATTGCATTTGATTTTTTAGTTATCATGTTCTTATTACCTTTGCACCATTGTTGTTGTCTATTATGACAAAAAAGTTTACGTTGTGTTTTTGGATAATTTAGATATTGTTAAATATTGTATTTCTATACTGATAAGTTTATAACATCTTAATAAAACCAACTTTTATTGAGATTGTAATATTGGCCCTACGGTTAATCACGTAAAAAGAGTTAAAAAGGTTAAAATAAAAAGAATTGGTTTCTACGCCGTAGTATTCAAGGTAATTTGAAGACTGGAGAAAATGTTTTACTAATATTAAATTCAATTAAGGGGGAAAGCCTAACCAAAATAACAACAGACCAAAGAGGTAAAGAATCTAGTAAAATCTGCATTGACCGTAAAAATATACACTCTTTAAAAACATTTTTATTAATTTTCAATTTTTTTCACGAGTTTTCTTTGCTTTTTCAACCTTTTAACTCCATGAAAATCTTTCAGCTGAGGGTCATTATATATTGATGCAATTGTTACTTGATCAAAATATACTGAATCAGGGGAAACAAACTATTAGTTTATATTAATCATAATTTATGATCTTTTGTCTCTCAATCATAATCAAGTTGCGATTATTTTATTATTTATAAAACTCCGAATTTTCGGAAATAAGTAATTAAAGAACAGCAGAAGGTTCCGGATGTGAAATCAGGAATGCAAGCCTGATTAAATTGTTAGTACGACTACAATCTGAATTAAATTAGCAATACTAATAAAGAATAAGATGAGCGTTTGATTGAAAAAAAAAACTTCATAATATCTCACCTCCAAAAGAATATATTACAATTCGAATGCAGCAGATTTTCGAAAAGAAAAGCATGATAGCTCTTTAATTATTAATTTAAAAAAAATCAAAATGGAATAGGAACAAAGTTATTATACCATTTCATTCAAAAAAATTGTTATACATTTTCAGCCGGAAAACTAAATTTTCTAAAAAAGGTTTTATGTTTTTCAACGGAGACTCTCCCCGTGAGATCATTTTTCTGTCTCGTTTGAAAAAATTCAAAAAAATTGTGATTCAGCTGTTCATCGTACGAAGTCGTTCACTCAACCGGTGTTACCTAACAATTGAAAGCATTAGGCTACCAGCAGACTGACCCAAAAGTCTTAAACTTTTTTTTAAGCTTTTACTCGTATTTGTTATCGGGAACTGTACACTATTAACCACTACCCAATTTGATCGCTGCTTTTCGCTGTATTTTTGAAATGGATTAGGCATGAGTTTGAACACGGACCCCCAGTAGAGTTTGTTCATGGATGACTGTCAGCTGGTCACCACACAAAGTCGCTTGCCCAACCGGTGTTACTTAAAAAATAATAGCGGCTTTCTACCAGCTGACTGACTGGGCTGGCCCGGAGGCCTATAGGTCTTAAATTATTTTAAAAATAAATTAAACATTAATAATAACATCTGACCGCCTCCGTGGCCCAGCTGTTAGCGTGCTACGCTATAAAGGCTATAGAGGTCCCGGGTTCGATTCCGGGCCAGGGTCTGGAATGTTATTACAAGTTCAAACGCACTTTTCTTCAACTCAATGTAGTCGCTAATAACCAAGATGTTGATACGGCTTAAAATAACTAAAAAACGAATAACATCTGCTAATAACAGCTCTCCAAATAGTAACTTTAAAATTCCTCTAAGTTATAATACAAAATCGAATATTTAATGGGATTTAGCTTTATTATGTGCAATCATAAAAATATGACATATGATTTAAGACGGCAACCTTTCAAACATATTTTACTTACAGATAGCAATCGGTTATGCGTGTGTGGGCATTAATAAAAAATGTAACTGATTGGTCAAACAGAATTAATATTTTTTGTTACATAAATAACGTTATTAGAATGTCCATGTAATAATTATCTTAATTTTCTTGTGTATATAATTATTTTACATCATAAACAAAATAATTATTTTTACCTTTCTAGCTCTAGAACTAAAAACCTATTAGATCTGTAAACCATTTATTAAATTGTTACAAACAGATGGCTAAAAAGAGATTTTAAAAAACATTAAAACGTGTATGTAATTTAACACGGATAATTTAATTTTGTGTAAGTGCCAATGAATTTGGCGAAGTTGACAACTTAACTACAGTTAATTAATGAGTTCTTCAATTGAATTCAGTTCAATAATAATAAATAATGCTTATTTTAATTTATTTGATGACAATTTCTAAACGACATTCCATCCATGGGTTTTCTATATTAGACTATAACAATTAATAGCAATCTCCCGCTCGCTGCACTTCACGGCAAACGAAACTTAAAGGTTTTAACTTCTCACGCAACCTTACATATTGAAAGCAAAATCATGGACATTAAAATAAAACCAATTAGTGCTGGAAACAGGAATTTAGTTGACATTAGTATGAATCAATAGTGGGAGAAATAACTGAATATTTGTTATTAGTAAAAGTAGGTAAAAAACTAAGCTATTTTGTTTTAAACCACAGGGTTGGTCTAGCTGTAAAGTCATCTCCAAAATCAGCAGTTTACCAGTTGATTTCGGGTAAGAAGGTTCCCTGGTTCAAATCCTATCAAAAGCTATGTCACCGGATGGCGATATTAAGTGGCGAACCTTATGAATTTGGTGGCCCTGAAAAGGGCCGTTTAAGCGGTAGTCGTCTGTCGTAGTCGTCGTGGCGGTCGAGGAGCTGGGCGACACGGCGTGTCGTCGTCCAGCGGAGACATCTTCTTCTTCATCTTCTTCCCTCGCAGTAGTGCGTCGATGGCTGCTTCGTCGGGTCCGGTGGGCGTAAGGCTCAGTCGAGGGACCGCTGTGGGCATCGCTCGCGTCAGCGGTCGATGACGGTCCGGTCGACGGCCTACGGTAACGGGACGGCAAGCGGAAGCATCATCTTCTCTCTTGCGGGGTCGTCGATTAGTTCTCGCTGGAGTCCGGCAGCCGTGTGCCGTGGTGGACGTCTTGTCGTTGTCTGGATCGGTAGTGAATCCCACGATGTCTTGATCGGAATTGATCCCCTGCTCAGTGCAGCGCTCTTTAAATATTCGCCGAGAGCGCTGTGGTAGAGAACGGCTACTGGTTTGGCCTTGATGACAAAGGCCTTTGCGGTGCGCAGCCGAAAGCTTTGTCGCTATGCCGTCAAAAGCCGGGAGAACTTTTGAAGCCGGCAACACAGTAAATGATTAATTAG
Organism: Catonia carolina; assembly: GCA_035578175.1. Taxonomy (NCBI): domain Eukaryota; kingdom Metazoa; phylum Arthropoda; class Insecta; order Hemiptera; family Achilidae; genus Catonia; species Catonia carolina. The sequence goes on along the minus strand of JAQMRL010000002.1, from coordinate 115,623,160 downwards.
AAGGGGTGGCGGTGACATCTAGTTACTTTTATACAGATTCGATACTAGACAGTGGTTACAGATATACTTTTAGGTCGGGTTTCAATTAACCACACCTCTCAGGAATGTTCGGCCTGAGTCTGTACATGATTACACCTCATTTACACGTCATAGATATCATCCTCATAACGTTTGGGTCATATGGTTGCTTATTATTCATAATTGAACAGATTGCAACATAGGCCTACGTCAGGGATTAAAAAATATTTATTTAATTTAATGGTACGTTCTCTTTGATTGTTGGAAGGTTTATTTAACGTTTCGTGAAGAAATCGAAAGTCACTATTTTTTGGGTATCTGTCGCTATAAATAATTTTTTAGAATTTTGAAAAAAGGAAAGAATGATCATGTCTTATTTATTGTAGGGCGGTACTGTACCGTACCTGATAAATTGACTATTAGACCTATACCCGACTGCATAATACAGTAGTCTACATTGTACATAATAGGAGGTAGAGTAGAATTGATGTTCAAAATATAAGGAAGAACTACTTCTCAAAAGAATACAATAATTGATAGCTTTATTTTTCCAATCACAATTTTTTTAAATTTAAAATTACGTTTACTTTGTCACTCAAAAACCCCTAAGATTTCCAGCAGTGAAATAATTTTTTTCAAATTGGCTGGGTAACTGAGATTACCTCGTACAAACAAGCGTTATTCTTCTTCTTCTTCTCACAATCAAGGATTAGGCTGCCGCCTGTTCCAAATCACAACAGCAACAAAACTATTAAATTATTGCCATCTCTTGCGTGGCCTCCCAACAACTCTCCTCCCTTCCGGTCTGTATTGCAAAATATTAAGAAGGATCCTTCCCTCAGGCATTCTCTCTACGTGCTCCTTCCATCAATTTCGATATTCTGCAATCTTCCCCTTTAGGTTGTAAACATCCAATACCGTTCTAATGTCCTCATTTCTTAATTGGTCCCTACGACTGAAACTCTTTGTTTTTTGCAGGAATCGCATCTGTGCCGCCTGCACTCTACTCTCTTGTGGTCCGCTACTAATCCACAACTCACTTCCATAGAGTAGGACTGGAGCAGCCATCACCTTGTAAAATTTTATTTGAGTCTTTTCTTGTTTTCCTGCCGAGGGTTCTGCCAATTATTGCCGCACACTGCGCGAAATTTGCCAGCTTTCTTCCCTATATCAAAATCTTGATCAATGCCGTTGGTTACAACCTAAATAATTGCATGGTGGTACTTAATCGAGCACCACATCACCTTCCACAATTTTAGACCTGATAGGATATTTGCCATTTAATGCCAGTGAAACAAACGTTACTTCTTTATAATATTAGTTACAGATAAAAATGTACTTCATCTATCTTCTTCTTCTTCAAGTGCCGTCTCCGCGTCGGAGGTTGGCGATCATCATTGCTATTCTAACTTTCGAAACAGCTGCTCGGAACAGTGACGTGGAGTTGAGACCAAACCAATCTCTCAAATTCTTCAGCCAGGACGCTTTCCTTCTACCCGGCCGGCGCTTTCCTGCTATCTTTCCTTCCATTATCAGCTGAAGAAGTCTGTATTTCCCGTTTCGAAGAACATGGCCGAAGTACTTCATCTATAAGAGTTTTTAATTATTCCAAAGTCCTTCCATTTTACTACTTCCCCAGCATAATCGCCTCGGTCAAATAAAATACGACGTCTTTTACCACGACCATCATATTAAGAATTTCTGAATTTTTCAAATACATCGTACGTAGCACCCTTTTTATACATATTTATGAACTCAGTGTAAAGTATTTATTTTTAATACAGTCCACAAAACTTAATGAAGGAAACATAATTTTGTATTAATGTGCATTAACAAAACAAATACAATGACGTAAAAAATAATGTTTGTTTAAGTTAATACAAACATAATCTTATTTTAAGAACAACACATTTTTCTATTAATACATTAACATTGAAACCGCCCGCTTCTTTGTATATTTACTTTTAACAAAACTATTCCATAAACTTCAACAAGAGGATATTGTTTAGATATTAAATCCTTCTTCTATGGACCAGAGTAATAGCCGTACGTTTCACAGGCGGCATTCTCTCGTAGAACAAAAATATCCCCAGCGAAGCTAATTTTGATAAATTATATATATTTTTTATTTATATCCTCAGTGCGTTGTTTACACTAATGACTATTAGTGAATTTGATAAATTTTATAAAAATAAAAATAGACCTTCTGTTTGACATGGAATAAACAAATTTATTATTCAGAAATAAACCGTTAATCGTAGAATAAAAAAAGTTTTAGAGGCTTCGAATTAATTTTACTTTTCACACATAACGTTTCGGGAATTTGGTCGTTACTTAATCAAATTCACACAAAAATAGTAAAATACTTGAAGCCGCTACCGTCCTTACTACATGGTTTCTAAAACAGTAGTTGGTTTAAAATTATCTTACTTAAATTTTTAACTGTTTGTTAGAATATCGGGAGGAAAATAATAAAACATTATTGGAAGTTATTTATTAAAAAAGAACAACTGTTTCATTTTCATATGCTTGTAAGATGTTATGTATACTTGTTTAAGTTACCCGCTTAAATTTAGCTCTCACATTAACTGAACGGCTTAATGGATGAAGGTGTTATGTAATGAAAATGTAAGTTTTTTGAAAAATACGATCAAAATAATTTTAAGGATCCCATCATTTTGCTATGCTAAACACTAAGCCAACTATGCATGTATCATATGTTGCCTTCAAGTGAGACTTTATTGTTAAGAGAAAGGATTTAGGTAATGGAATAGTAACGATTCTTCTACAGAAAACTGAATACTTTAATGAATTATTGGTTGATTGATTGATCTTTTGGGTATTCATGTTACAGAAAATAAAATCCAGATCTTTTGATGTTGTAAAACACGCAAACACGAAGTAATGCAATAAAATGTGAGTTATTATACGTAACAAAATGATAATATAGAAGAGATAAAAGTGAGATCATAGAAGTGAATTGTACACAAAGCGATAAAATTGAAGAAAACTAATAAAAAGAAAAGTCATGAATGTATAGTACTAACAAAAGAGATAAAACACGAATTTATTTGTTCATAAAGTAGAGAGCAATGCCGTTTTTAACATATACATGCTGGACATAACTTCTATTCTTTTTATATTAAACAAATTGTTCGTAACTGGAAATGTAATTTCATTGCCTTTACAAAGTATTATAGGCCTACGTATGAGTGTTCTAAGTTACAAAGGTTCTTATAATATTATCCGACAAGAATATTTACAGTACTTTAATAATGATTGTAACATCATAAAATCATTTTTAGTGTTAAATAACAAAGTGGAAACAATAAAAATAACATATTTGTTTATAATTCTTTACATAATTCTTCAGATGTTTTTTCTTTAATTTACGCATTAATTTTTACGATACCTACCTGTTATTTATGATAAAGTTTAATAAAATTCAATCAAATACTTATATAAATTTGCAAAAACATTTAATTTTAAATATAACGTGCTTTGAAAAATACTTCACTTGTTTTTCCAAATTTGGTAAAAATCATTGTTTTGAAGGTTGGACACATTCATGTGTTTGTAACATCTAAAAAGTTAGGTTTATAATTATACAATATCTTGGAATAAAAGTTTCTAGATCAAATAATGCGTCCAATCAAAAATTTCATCAATATGAAGGTTTCTATTTAGCCCTACGCGTTGATCAACTATGTTTCAAAAATTATCGCTACGTTCAAAAAATGACACCCAGAACAAAATAAATTTCAATTTATTTTTAAATACATTTTTATATTAGTGAAGTAGGGCTTATGTTCTATTTTTTTCATATATGTTATAACAGTGGCGTAGATGGGGGGGGGGGTCCAGGGTGTCCAGACACCCCGTAATGTAAAAAAAGAAAAATTATTGTTAAGATTAGTAAATTTTACTAATAGCGAGAAACCTAATAAGTTAAATTAAATAACTAATAACTAAAATAATTTAAATTAGCGTCGCTTAACGAACTTCTTTAATGTTAGTTATTTATTCAGATCAATGTAAAATCACCCCTTGTCATAAGATTGTTGGAGTTCGGCTGCGCTCGGCTCTTTAGGTCATGTATAAAAACACACGCCACTTCTATATATATTAGGTGGAATGAGCTCGCTCTCCTGCACCGAAAAGAGTTTCAAGCAATCAAATCCGGCAAATCCTTCTGCCAGGGATGATCGGCAACATCCGATAGGAAATGAATTACAACCGGTTCACAAAAAATCATTTTAAGACACTAAACCGTAGATCTAAGATGTTGGATAAATGGTTTAAGAAGTCAGAAAGGATATTGAGAAAAACTATAAAACCAGAATAAACCGTGAAAACTGAATTAAACGAACCAAATTTTGATAATTAATTACTAACATTAAGGGCTTCCACGAACAGCAAAAACAAAACACTGGGTAGACAAAAGAAAGGAGAAAATCCTACAGTGAGCGTATTCGCTCATTGAATGAATGAATGAATTAGAATGGGGCTGCAAAAAGAGCTTCCAGAAACGTCTAAAATTATCTCTCATGGTCCAAAATTGGCCCTAAACGAGAGAAAAAATATCTATGAGCGTGCGTGTGTGCGTGCGTGCGCCTTAGGATACAATATTTTAATTTGTCCCCGAAAAAAAGTTCTGAATACGTGCCTGGAAAAAATGGATACGGGTATTCAATTATGGAAGGATAGAACTTCACGATGAAAACAGAAGTGGACGGCAGTCCTTTGTGACTTATGACATGATGGAGAAAATTGAAGAAAATATTCTCTGAGATCGCCGTTCAACAACGTTCAAGAGAACACCGTTGTTCTGGCGAGAAAACGTAATGAACCGAACCAAATTTAGACAACTAATTACGAACTTTAAGAGCTTCCATGAAGAGTAAAAACGGAACTCCGAGTGGACAGAAGAAAGAAGAAAAGGCAGTGAGCGAATGCTGAGAATATGAGCTCCAAAAAGCTTCTAGAAACATCTAGTCACCTCATGTGGTCTAAAATTGGCCCTTAGGGGGATAAATACTGGGTGGAAATTATAAGTTAAAATTTCCTTTGAAAAAACGAAGGCTTTCAATTTTTAATAAATTTTAGGAAATAGAAGTATTAGTAGGCCTACATATCGTCAAAACCAACATCCCCGAACAAATTTCTTATCTACGCCAGTGAGTTATAACCGCATTCACATCTACTTAAATGTTCATGTTGTTGTTTGTATTGTGTCAATTATTTAGAACCTTCTAGAAGTTAATAGGTGTCCATTAAATAATTTTGAACGAGTCTTTTTCGAGAACTTGAGCTGTAAAGATTTTTTTGTCGTTCAGAGTACGATATCTTGTTATTTTGTAATAGCGAATCGTACTGATGTGACGTTAATAAATCGGTTATTTGTAAAAAAATTATTGAAAGTAAGGAATTTACATAAATTTACATCTTAACACGTATAATGTGAATAAGTTCAAGATATTTTGGAGTTGCCAATACTGTGTATTTATAATGTCTCAAAAAGTAGGTATTGTTCCAACTTACAGTTATTCACACGTCTTTAAGTTAAAGCGATGTCAACACTGGCCAAGTTAAAATAAACTCATTGTATTTGTAAAACATTATTAATAACACTACGCAGTTTATGTCTCGGTGAAATTGCAAGTTATTCACACTCATACTGTACGACTTTGTTTATGAAAACCTTCAAACCGATCATTGACTGAGAGAAAGATTAAGCTTACAATAAGAAATAGAATACACTTCTTTGAAATAAAAATTCTATTCTATTCTCAACAGTTTCTTAAATAAAAGCAAAAAAATTTGCTATTGTAAAGATAGTTTCACAAATAAGTATATGGACTAACGATTTCAAAATTTGTAAAGATCAAATCCTCAATTTTAAACTTCGAAGAAAAAGTATTTAAAACTAAGAACAAAAAGTCATTGGTTTTTTTTATTTATTTGTCGCGTACTATTACGAAATCGGGGATTTTAACTAGCAAAAGTTTCCAGATCTAGCCGGGAATCTCAGCCGGGGCGTCCACTTTGCATTACATAACACAGTCTAGCACTCTAACCATTTAGCAAAAGAGACCGACTCATTTTTCTTAATAGTAAAGGTTAGAAAAAGCATAAAAATAATAAACATGAGAAACATAGGTTAAACGGTTTCCTTGGTAATAAATTTTAACCCCCAAAAGCTACATGGAGTGAAGTAAATCAAAAATCAAAATAGCTCTATAATGAAAGCTTATCGGCAGGAAAAGAAAAGAATCATCAAAAGCAAAGTAATCTTTCACGGTCCTCAGTAAAATTTAGAGATTTAAGAGGGTTTCTGCTGTACATGCTGGGAATTTGGGAAGTTAAAGTTTTAAAATAATAATAATAATAATAATAATAATAATTACAGTTTGAAAATAATTATTCCTACTTTGACTGAATTATTTTTAAAATGCCTAAACTATTAAAAGAAACCATTCAAAAATATCAGTGGCTCAGTCGGTAGCCTGAGCCAAACTACAAAATAAATTCCTTAGCGGATTTTCTTGCTTATAACCTGGAAGTAGGCTACTTCAATTACATTCCTAAAATGCTTAAAACACAATGCAGTCGCTAATGATTAATTATTTCTATACCTACAATATTTTATGGATTGACAAGGAAGGTTAAGTGTTATAAATACATTATTTGTCAATATCAAATTATTTTAATGTACAAAGAAACAAAGTGCATATATCCGCTTTGTTTCTATGTAAACAACCAACGAAAATTCAGTCATAAAATCAGAAGAGTAAAAATTCATCGTGGCCGCCTCCGCAGCGTAGTGGTTAGCGCTTTAGCATACAACGCGGAGGTCCCGTGTTCGAACTGGAAATAATTTAAACCAAACTCCACCGTTACAGTTACGAAACACAATAACCAAGCTACGACTTTAAATAAACTAATAAAAATAATAAATAAATAATTTATTTATATATATATATATATATATATATAATAATGATAAATAAATTTAAATATTAAAAAACAAATATAATAATGAAACAAAAAAATTAATCGAAAAAACATAAAATACAGGTTTTTGATAACATACGGTTTTCACTTTCTAATTAGCTTTTTTCATAGGTTTCAATGACTGATTTTATTGTTAATTATACCAAACTTCGAAAAATTTTAAATAAAAAATATGTTTTATCGAAGTAAAATAAAGTTAAACCATAACAAACTACAAAAACTAATCTAAAAGTAAAACAAATCATCCAAAATTTACTATACCTTCTCTTCTAGTCGTTAATAAAACCAAATGATTGACTTGCTTGATGATTATTAAAAAAAATTATATATTTACAAAAAATCCTTGAAATGTTAAGTGCATTTGGCAATTAATGTTCCATTTTATGAATATACTATTATCTTAATATTCTATAATAAAAATTTGACAATATTTATACGAGTTTTTATTAATTATAAAAAATATATAAAATGTCTAATCAAATAGAAATAAAACTGAATCCAATAAGTGTTAGTTTAATATTAGTTGTTTTTTTATGAAATTTTAATGTAATTATGAATAGATTAAATATAATTGATGAAAATTAAAATTTCAAATTTAAGAACTAAAACCTTTTAACTTAAAAACGTAAAAATTATGAATCTAGATAAATTTAATAATTTTTCTTATATAATTTATTTAAGGATGTATTATGTACAACAGAATATAATATGATGATTTTTAAATGTAAAATAGTTAAAAATTAATAAAACTTGAAGTTAGATGTTTAAGTTTAAGTTAAAGATTCTTTATAAACCTTTCGTTTTCAAGATACTTGTAGTGGTAATCTTGCAATAAAATTTATTTATAAGTTTATTAAACAATTATAATAAAAACCATTAATTGTAATAAGCATAAGGTGATAACTTAATTAACTTTATTTCTAACTGAAATCCGTAAAATTACAGCTGTAATAACAGAGTATGTTAACTACACAGAATTAACTGAATGTTAGTTATCCAACCCGTCAATTATCCGAACCACTATTGATAGAAAAATACATAATTTACTACCAAAATATGGCCATACAATTAATTGAAAAATTTATACTACAGTAGTTTCCATGTTCAACTTGGCATCAGTGAAGACAGTTTAAAGCAAAACTCAAGATTTAAAAAAATATATACGTACAGTAATGTACATTTTTGACCATCTGACAGTCAATTCAAAACTCTTTTCAGATTGAACACCAAATCTGCAACTGAGTCTCCACAAAATTGATAGACGAATATTAAGAAAAATTCTTAACTTTCAACATTAGTCCTACGGGAAATGGTGGCTGGTGCTCAACAATACACTATACCAAAACAACGAACAGATAACAAACACAATGAGAAAAAGACGATTGCCATTCTTCAGCCACTTAATCAAGATTTCAGAAACAAGGCTTGTCAAGAAACTTCTCAAACAGCTCATGAAATACAATCACAGAAGAGCCAGCTACAGGAGATAAACAACGATCTTATCACCCTGGGGATAATATACAACATGATTCTAAGACGAGAAGATGGACCAAAACTCAAGGACACAAAAATTCAACTCTCACTAATAACTAGAAAAGTTCGACAATATAACATAACTGACGAGCAGAGGGAGGGCCAGATCTGAGAATTTGAAAACGATGTGGGATAGAAGAAAAACAAGTCAAACGATCCGCTAAAGACTGAAATTTGACTATAGTACTCCAATTAATTGGGGCTTAAAAAATATTTACAAGTGCGTTAAAAATATATCAAAAAAAATTTTACCCGTACTTTATTTCGTTAATTAATTCAGTTTTGAAATTCTGAATTTTTCCGTTTGTTTTTATAATCTTTAGTATATTCTGCATTAGCAATAAATGTAAAAAAATTGGGTTTTTTAAACTAAAATTTATGTTAACCTTTAATAACCTATTAAACATTTATATTTTATTATATTTCTCCAGTACAGTGTATTAAATTACAGCATTTAATGTATTTGATTATCCGAATTACGTATTTGATTATCAGAACCGCTTTGGTCCCAATTAGTTCGGATAACTGACGCACTACTGTATAAGAAAATTATTTTTTTTATCATTGTAAAAAAATTTAAATTACTCATTTCAACTTACATTAGTTGTTGATAATTCAAGCGGTTGTAGTTCCTCGTTATCATAATCCACTTCGAGTGTAGAAGTTACGGAGGTTAGGAGATACAACAAGAGAGGGTAATACAACATCATCATCGAACTGTAGCAGCTGCCACACTGATACCGCGAAGTCTACAGATGCGGAGTCACTCACTCAGTTATTGAAGTACAGGTCGCACTTACTCACTCTCTTCCCTTTCCGCTTTACATTTTACTGACAATTATCACGTACAATTAACTTTTTTATCTCTCAACCACAAAAATTAAAAATAAAATCTGGTGTGAAAAACTCACACAACTTTCTCTTGCCAATGCCAATAATTAACAAAATAACCTAATATTGGTAATAAACCATTAGAAATTAAAAAAAAACAAGACTAACCTCAATAAACATAACTTAATTTTAATCATGAGTGAAAGACGCAAAATGAAAATCTACCTGTTTGACTTAAAAATACGGAAAATCACTCTTTCACGCTAAACTAAGGGCTCTGTAGAGACAAATCCTCTTTATAAAAGTTGTAGATCTCTTAATTTTCTATAAATTTGATTATTACACTTTTGTCGTAAAATGTATGCTAAGGCTGAAATCTTAAAAAATCGATTTTTTACACGTTTTCGTGAGAAAAAATAGAAAATTGCTTATTATTGTTAAACTAAGCGTTATACAAAAAAGTGTTTATATAAAAGTTGTAATATTTTAAATTCTCTACAACTTTTATTATGTACATTTTTGCGCTTAAATGCATAATAAAGCTGCAATCTTAAAGAAACAATTTTTTTTACGAGAAAACAGCCTTCTCAAGAATTTCAGCAGACATGGAGCCTACCTTATCTTGTAGAGCATAAAAAATGTAGTAAATGAGGCGATTTTTAAAAAAATCGTAGGAGCCGTTTTTGAGAGCATCTCAAAAAATTAACAATGACCCGAATAAACTACTACTTCCGGTTGACCAATTTTGAGGAAAATGTTTGTGTCGGGCCCTCTAGTGGTATCTAACTTAAGTTTCAAGTTTCAAATTCGTACAATGTTCCGTTCTTGAGATATTATGTTCACACAACACACACACACACACACACACACACACACACACACACACACACACACACACACAGGTCAATCGCTAAAACCATGTTTTTTGGGTTCAGGGGATCTGAAAACGTGTAGATCCAGTAAAAACTCGATTTCGAAAAATCGACATGAAAACAATACTTTCCTTCCTATATATTCATATAGGCAAGAGAAAGTAAAAAAACAAAACAATTTTTCAACAAAAAATTAATATTTATTTTGTTTTCTAAAATGGAATGTAAAAAACAAATTATCAACATGTCAGCTACTAACTATATAAGAGACGTTTAGGATTATGGAAATGTAGAAGAAATATAGACTGAATTACTTGAACTATAAAATTATCACCATAAAATTATAGCTTACAATAATAAAATGGTAATTGTGTTGCAACATAATCTGAAAGACAGCCGTTCTCTTTTACGATGAATAAAATATAGTAAGTTTTTTATTATCATATCCCCTATCTAAAAAAAAATTATTAGCGTATACCTGATTTTTTTGGTTTTTTACGTCTGACTGTTTTGCAGTTACTGCTAATACAGACGTTGAGAATTGTGAAAAATAAAAATAAATGATGAACTTAGTTACAACAAAGTTCGTACAGCGAAAAGTTTGTGTAGCGAGTGATTATAGCGGGGTACGACTGTGTTTTGTTAATGTGCATTTTTTTTTTTTATTATTAAATTTAGTTTGTTACATTCATTTGTACAAAATACTATATTAAACAGGTACGTGTGCAGCAAGCATAAACATCCAAACCCACACGGACAAACTCTGGGTATAAACATCAAAGGTACAATCATCATTATAAATGATTAAAAACGCAAAATCTAGTCCAATACGTTAAATGGAGATTGTGTTGGTCCTAAAATGCAGAGTTTTGCCAAACGAATTTAAAAAGTTGGTTGTAACGATGACACTTTCGGAATTTAAAAAAAACCCATAAATGAAAATTGGTAAAAACCGTGACGAGATATCGTAAATAACAAAACCACCGGCCCGTGGTGTAGTGGTCAGCGCAACTGGCTACTATGCCGGGGTCCCAGGTTCGATTCCCGGTCAGGTCTGGCATTTTTTTCATCTGTAAATCACCACATATCATTACCTACGCATAAGCCCAAGGCTTATGTTGGCATCATCACTCAATAAAAAAAATAATAAATAAAAAAGAATAAAATGTTTCCGATGGTAGGCTACTACTATTTTTGCGGCAGCGTTACAAAATTCAGTTATTTATTTTTAAGTGGTCGTTATGGTAACGAGAATTTGTTTGTTTATTTAGATGCTCAGAGTAATTTATAAATATCACTGATACAAATTATCACGAAATAAGACTATATGTGTTAATGTAATTGTGAAATTAGTTGAGAAAAATAGATTTGTAATATTGTGCGAATTAATTCGCTGGATTCAGCTAATAACTGTATATTTAAATTTTCTTCCAAGTCAATCTGGTATAGTTTACCACCCTTTGATTGCAAACGAAATGGCCAAAAATGCTACAACAGGACTACTTTTCAGTAACTAAGAACGAAGCGAAGCGAGTGGTTAATAATAATTAACAAATTTAAAAATGAAAATCCCTTTTATAACATAAGGCGTCTCATGGCTGGTGGCAATTTTAAAAAAGGCTTACCTTTGGACTTATTGCAAAAACTATTAGTGATTTCTTTATATACTGTATCGAATGACATTATTTTTATTACCAAATTCCGATTTTGATTTATTGACTTCCGGTTTTGGGCCACTTCTGGTCAAAACCGGAGCTTCAAATTCAATCCAGGCTCACTAACTTTTGTGTAGATTACATAATCCGAAAACCGTTTGTTGCTATCTCTTGTAGTTTCTGACTTTCATTTGTTGACTTCCGGTTTTGGGCCATGTACGGTCAAAACCGGAACTTCAAACTCAACTAAGGCTCTCAAACTTTTTATGTAGATTACGAATCCGAAAACCGTTTGTTGCTATCTCTTGTAGTTTCTGACTTCGATTTATTGACTTCCGGTTTTGGTTCACTTCCAGTCAAAACTAGAATTTTAAACCCAATTTAGGCTCACTTACCTTTTGTGTAGACTACGAATCCGAAAAACGTTTGTTGCTGTCTCTTGCAGCTTTTTACGTCTACGTGTGACGGACGGACGGACAATGGAAAATTATAGATGACAATTTGACGGACGGACAAAGGAAAATTATAGATGACAATTTTTTTAAAAATTGCCACCAGTACCATCCATGCGCAATAAATTTACAACCAATTTTAGTTAAAACTTAATAATAGTTAAACGTTAAAAAAAGTTTCGATTAAATCAGAAAAACTAATTGTAAGAACTTGAACTAGGTCTATTAATTAGATCCGACAACTTCTAAGCTAAAAACTATTCTGATCACAAGCAATGCGGGTACCGTTTTAAAGAATTTAAAATGAATGTTTTAACAGAATATTCACCAACACATTATTTAACTATTATTTTTTTACAAGTTTTTACATGTTGAATGGCTTTTTTATACATATATAATATTTTTAACCATATCAAAACCATACCACTTAGGGCTCTTCTCAAAAACGATATTTTGACATTGTAATAAATTATATAATTTTATTACTTTTTTAATATCGTTTATGGCTGTTATAGACCGTGTCAAGTAACTCCACACATTTCTGAGATCTTTTCTGCAGCCCACATCTTTACAAACTGATTATTTTTTAAATCTTCATTATTTTCAATGTTTCATTCATTTCACCTCAATTCAGCCATTGCTTCTCGTAAAACTATAAATATTTTAATCTTTAATTTGTACTTAATTTGGTCACGGAAGTTTTCTTATTTTATTCCAAATTTTTCATGATCACTTCTGGTTTCCTTAAACGTTTTAAGATTTATTATCAATCGTCCTCAAAAATAGTTATCATAAATAAATAAATAAATATAGATTAAAAAACATTGTTTGAAATCACCATTACTTTAATTGTAACCAAAATTCTGTTGTAAGACTATTGTTTTTATTACAAATCAAGTTTTTTGGTATTTATATGTTCATAAACCAATAATTTTGGCACTGAATATTCCGCCATAAATAATACGAGTATATTTTTACTGGCCACGCTAGTAGACATATATTTTCTCTGAATTGTGTGCACATCACGCGTGTGAAAGGAAACGTATGAGTCTGAACAAAAAATCTGTTGATTTGCTATTCATGAATGGTTAACATACTGTACATAAAACACCGATCATGTTCTGCTACTCTTAACTTATAACATTCCCAGTTACAGTTGAGGAGACAAACCTAATATTCAGATTTTACTTTTTATTTTACAGAAAACAAAATAATTCATCCAAATCGGTATCTTCTACAAATATACATTTTAAGAAAAAACCAATTTACTTAGGCCTATACGATAAAAATATTGATAATTGTCGTGAAATTTTAATCCACAGGATATGATATACATTGATTAATGAAACAATTCCTTCAGTTATCGTAGTCTTTGTTAAGGCCAAAAAGTTGGTTTGAAGCTACCCAAAACAATACATAAAAAAATCTATCCGGTGTTACTAATAGAGCATAAATACGAGTTAAAAAATAAAATAAAGACAAATGTTTCAATATTCTATCGTATATTTTTTACAAAACCCAATTTTTATTTTTTTAGGCTACTAGGGTATATATTATATGACAAGCATTTAATAACAGAAGAGGTAGAGGTGTAAAAGACACTAATCAGAGTTATCTCCTCTGAGAGAACTGAATTTCATTATACAGCCAGATCCTGAGGTGAATGAAGTGAAGGTGTCATTTATAGGGTGGAAAGTACTGTAGATGCTTTTCAGAGGGCTTGGTATGCTGATAAGCATATTTTGCTACCCAGTGAGGAAGGTATTGGTAAACCACCTCGCTCCTCGTTTTACTTAGTGGTTCAAACCAGTCTTTTGGCTGATGACCTAAAAAATAACAGGATATATATTTTGATCAATGGAGCGTCCAGCTTTTTTTAATAATCGATCGTATGATTTCTAGAATAAGGAATCAATGAGAATAAAAGAACGAAATTGTAATTTCGTCACTTTGGTAGAACAATCTAAAAAATAATAGAAATAACATAAATAAAATAAAATACTAAAGAATCAAAGAGAGAAAAAATAGAGAATATAATAATTGGCACAACATAATAATTACATAATATAATAGTTAGGTAAATAACCAATTAACCACCTATTCCGAGAATCACCTGTTAAAAAAGTGTTTTCTTTAGCATCCCATTGTCATTGTTACAATATTTCAAATATTCTAAAAATAAATATTATAAATATTCTAAATATTATAAATATTCATTCTTTACGAAATGAAAATGTAATTTCCTTGGATGTAAGTGATACGATTTATTTACTTATTAATTTCAAAGGCAGTAATTAACATCATTATCCAACTATGGTTAACTAAACGTAAAGAGATAAAATATTTTTAGTAAGCTCACAGTTAATTTTATGTTTTACTTGGCGACACTTTCATGACCAGGATTCACCTGAATCCTGGTTTAGAAGGCTAAGAAGCCCTGCGTTGGCAAAATCGTGTTACGAAACACCTGGTCGCTCGGTGAACAAATTTACGGAATAAATACAACTTCGGGGATTTCAGGGGAATTTTATTAGTTTTAGTTAATTAATTGGATTCGGGTTCATGGGGGAATGGGAAGTCATTAAAGTGGAGAGAATTTAAAATTTATAGGGCTGTGGCAATTTATCAATATTGTGAGACAGGTAAAATGAGGGGATGGCGGCTCTTTTGCTTAATTTATATTATTTTATTTAGTGGCCTTTTTTTATAAATGATAATTTGTGGTGGCTCTTTTGTTTATTTTTCTTATTTGTTTTTTTCTTTTTTGTGTGGTTTTTGGGTGTGGGAAGGGGCAGCTTGCGTACTTGGGGAAAACTTGGAATTATTTGAGGGAATATTTTTTAAAAATTGTATGGGGCTGTGACAAGTCCCTATAATGTCCCTTCCGACAATAATTACCCACTTCTGCAAATCGTTATTAAATTTAATTCATTCTGTTCAGTAATATTTTTAGGTAGCATAGGTATATAAAATGTATTAAAATTATTTGGTTACTTTTCATATTAGCAAAATAAAAGCTACTTAGAGCTAATGATCATGCTAGTTGTCGTCGGATAAACAATTTAAAAAAAAATTACGCCTTACTAATCCCGACGTGTAACTCTTAACTAGAGTTTTATAATTTTTCTACCTACCCATTGAAGGTTTTTAATACTGGTAGCCGTGTAATAAAATTTACTTTCAAAGTCAGATTATTACAAGTACCTAGAACGGAATATATTAATTTATTATTGTGTAAACCAATAAAAAATAACATTTATATTTATAACCTAGGAATCAAGGTCATAATTCCTCGATAAACTGATACGAATAATGCATTATAAGAGACTGCAATTGGCACCATTTGTTCTTCCTCTTGCAATTAATCTGTCGCATATTACACGGAGTCTATTACCACACGTAATCTTATTTTTATTACTTTAGTTTTTTTTATTTATTGACACTAGTTTTTGATTTACCCGTGTTCAAATAACCACATTTTTAAATTCACTATCATCGATAGTACTTTTAAGATTATTATGGATGACGACCCCACCTTGCTTTTCCGGTCCCTCATTATCTTTGTTATCATCCAACCCTTTTTAAACACTTATTCAAAAATGTACAACGTAGTCATACGTAAATACGGGCTCCTACTGCTGCTTAATAAAAATCTTGTAATTTACTGCGTATCGATTATACTGCACCTTCGATTCTAATGTGCACAAAAATCGATTATCATTAAAAAAACTGCGATTATGTACCAGATAACCCACCGAGTTGATACAGTGGTAGAGTCGTCGCCGCGAGTCAACTGTTTAACAGCTGATTTTCGGCGACGAAGACGAAGTTTCGGTGTGTCAAATCCTAGTAAAGGTAGGTAACGGAAACAGTTTGAATTAGACAATGGTTACCGGTGTACTTTGATGGTTGGGGTTCAATTAACTACTCTCTCAGGAATGGTCACGCTGTATATGGACAAAGCTACGCCTCACTTATACATCATACATATCCTCATCTCATTGGGTCATGGGGTTGCTTAATGTTATAAATTAACCAGATTGAAACGTACACACGTTAGGAAAATAAGAACATATTCCAGGCTTTTCGGTAATTTTGTTGAGAGTGAATACAGCAGATCGTAGTAATTTTGCTGTCAAAAATCCGGAGTGTTGGTCGTAATCTACATGCTAGGCCTACACAAAATTTTAATCAAAGTAGCAAAAACATAAAGTAAGTAATCACAGACAACCGCTCTAACTTTACAAAGCTAACCTTCTAGTATTAGGGACGTACCGATTTTAATGCTAGAATAACCGATTATAATACTGTATCCACAACATATGTAGTCAACAATATAGGAGACTCAACATGTAATGACCTCTTTCGAGAGAAAAATATAAATTTCCACTGACTTAACGTTGAACAAAAATAATTAATACATACATATCTAGTAGAATATTTAATTATCTTTAATTTTTAGTTTAATGCATTTTTTACCGCATACAACATTTTAAGTATGTGGCTTAGAAGAAATTAACTTTAATGCGGTTTTCACATAAATGACAAAGCGGTTAAACTAAGCATCGAGAAAAATATCAATTAAGAAATTTGTAGTATTTTTAATTAACTTACCTATAATTTTTGGTTTATGAATTTGTTTCCATAGAATGCACTATGACGCGGTAATTTTGAAAAAAAAAACAATTTTGATATTAACGTTGTATGGCTACACTAGTCGCTGCTAACGTAGCGTAAAACATAAACAGTTAAAGAATTTTTAATTACCTTCATTTTTTGACATAAGTACTTTTTTATATTTTCTTTTTAGTTTATTAAAAAAGTCACATCAACAGTACTAGCTGCGAATTGAATCCGTTACCTTTTACTTTCTACATACATCCCACAGAACCATGCAGCAGATATAAACAGACTACGGGTTGAAAGTCAGTAAAAAGGATGCGTAATTATGTTTTACTCTACCAACGCCTTCAGTCAAAACAACCGGCGATAAACCGGATGTTTTGTAATAGGCTTACAGTATGAATTCTTTCTACTGGTACTGTCGTATTTTGTACTTAATATATATTTTAATTAGTATATAGCAAGTTTCATCTGATAAGAAAAGAACAATTTTTGTAACTCAAATGGATCGTGCTAAGTTCAATCACAATTTTAGTACATACATTTATATTTTGACGTGCTACCATATAGGTATAGGCACTACGCCACTTGTAGCCTATATTCTATTTGGCAATTGGAACAATTTAAAAGAATAATACGTACAACTACCAATATCATTGGCTGCTAAAGAACAAGTAAGCTACAGTAACGTAATATAGACAAAAACAATTTTTTGTGTTACGTTTGACAGTTTTGCAAATTATGCAGGCGATAATTCAGAAGTAGAGGCGATGGCAGAGGTAATGTGAAAAATGAGTTTAAGCATTTGAGAAAGCTATTCTACGTTAAACCCAAAAAGTGTTATTTCTTCAGCTATTTTTGTGTTTTATGTCAGATATTGTTAAAACTATGGGAGATACATTTCTGGGACTTATTTTATTCATATTTTCAGGTTAAAACCATAAGAAACCACTAAGTTTTCCTTTTGATTTTCCTTTTGAAAATTTAACTATGGTGTCATTTTATCTGGATAACTGAATTCCAGGCGAAATCTTTTGCTAAACGTAACGCTAACGAAGAGTTTCCAGACCTATTTTTACATTCTTTTTGGAAATTTTATAATTTATTAAATGTAATTTCTTGACAGATAACATGAAAGATCCTTAATTTTTTCTTATTTTTAGCTATAGAAGCAGCCCCTGTGAGACTGCCGTTAAATTTTAACCCTTTCAGTGCCGAAACAATATTTAAAAGTTTCATCTAAAGCCATTAATTTTAAAAAGCCTTAATTTTACCTTAATTTAAAAAATGGTGTACAATAAGTACCAGGCTTATTTTGAAAACTTGCACGCGTAAGCCTCCCATTGCCAACCAAAATTTCAAAGTAAAATTTCAAATAAAATTTTCTGTTCAAAATAATTTTTATGTTCATAAAAAAAGAAATCGTTCTTACACTAAAACTATTCAAAATAGTTTTTTTAGTTTATTTAGTCAAATCAACAGCTTGGTCAATAGCAGCTATTTTGAGTTTTGCGTGTTAAAATTTCCAAACCCTAGCCGGTAATCGGAATCGAACCCGGGGGACCTTTCGCTTTGCAGGCTAGCGCGCTAGTCATTACGCCATGGAGGCGGTTTCAAAATACATTATTCCATTAATTTTTGTTTAAAAGTTCGGTTATCCGGACTTTGACACTTTATGCATAACTTACGGACGTCCGATAAACCGGATTTGTCACTACGTAAAATATATCGACGTCCTGTTTTCCGGACGTTGGTACTGAAAGGGTTAAATCACCCAATGTATTTTTTTATATTATTTATTGGAAATAATACAACTAGTGTAATGAAAATAAAACATCTAGATACAAATTTCTACAATAAAGGTTAAACAGTTATTTTTAGTAAACCTTTTGTTCTCATCAAATTTTTTACGATAACTAAAATAGTATTTATAGAAAAACAGTAAACGTATAAAAAAGTATACTAATTTATATTTAATTTGGCTTTTAACCAGATAAAAAGAAGCAAAAATATTAAAACAAAATGAAAATTATAAATATAGATAAATGAACCATTAATTACACGAACTGCTTTATAAATATGACAACAAAAAACTTTCTTTTTTTAATTTATGCGTGGTGCACTCCATTTAAACAAATTAGTTCCTTTTAATGTTATACACAGGAAAAATTTTACATTATACGATGTTATAATCAGTTTAATAGTGTCTCATTATTAACAAAACTATTTCAAGTCTAACTTCTATAATTTTAACTGAATAAATAAGAAACGAACTGCTCCTTGTAGTTACCCAATCCAAAAATGATAGTTCATTAAACTCTTCGTTCTTGATATTTCATATTGGCTACAGTGATACTATTTAAATGAATAGGACCATTAGTTTAAAATTCATTCACAAGGACTCTTTTGAAGTAAATATGGATATTTAACAAATTTCCATTCATTAGTTTTTTGTTTGGATTTGAATACTAGAATGGGGTTACTGGTGTATTTTGATGGTTGACGTTCAATTAACCATATTCTCTCAGGAATGGTCGGTCTGAGTCTGTACAAAACTACACATTAGTGACACCATAATTATACATATCATCCTCATCTCATTGGGTCATCGGGTTGTTTATGTTCCTAAATTTAACAGATTGCAATGTACACACATTAGGGATTAAAAAAAATTGTTTTTTGTAACTCATTATTAATAGAAAATTGTATGTATCTCTTTTAGGTTATCTTAAGTTGTATCAACATTTTTGGTCATTAACTACTACAGTGGAACGTCAGTTATCCGAACTAATTGGGACCAGAGTGGTTCTGATAATCAAATAGTTCGGATAATCAAACATGCTAAATACTGTAATTCGATACACTGTACCATGACAATGTAATATAACCTAAATGTTTATTAGGTTAATAAAGGCTAACATAAACTTAAGTGTAAAAAATTATTATTTTATTGTATTTATTGCAAATGTAGAGTACTAAAATTATAAAAACGAAAAAATGCAGAATTTCAAAACAAAATAAACTACGGTAAAATCCATTATGAAATACTTTTTAACCCACTTGTACATGCTATGCAGTATTTTTAAAAAATCTTGAATTTTCTTTAGAACTAAGACTGAATTTCTTTTTGTAGCAGCAACATCTCTCATTCTTTTTAGTAACAATGCTTCAGAAGAACTAAATTCAGGCTGTTGTTTGCACCATAGCATTGCAGTTTTTAGTGCAGAAAACACCTCTGCGTGAGTAAATAATTATGTATTTTTTCCATCGATGGTGATTCAGATAATTGATGGTTCGGATGACTGACGTTCAGATAATTGACGCTCCTATATACTTGTAAGTAAGTGGAACAAAGTGGTTTGAATATGCAATAATTTCCAGACCCTAGCTAAAAATTCAACCCTGAACTTTAAAGTCTAGCATTAACATGCTAGACTGCAACAGAAGAAAATTTCTTATAATCAAATATTTTAAAAACAACCACATAATGCCAAAACTTATGAGATTTTAATATGTGTCAGTCAAAAACATTCATGAATACTTTCTGAATAATTTGTGTCTTTATGCTTGCACTAATCAAATAAATCATCTAAATGAAGTAGGTAAATTTTTCTAACAAGAAAATAAAAATTTTTAGATTATGATAACTGATTTTACTTTTATCACTTATCTGTTTATTAGAAGATTTTCACTATATTTCCATAAATTATTTAACTCTGCAACATCCACAATTTGTTAATAACACTTTTTTACATCAGGCAGATTTAAGAACCATTTTTGTTTATCAATGATTTTTTTAATCCCTGATAAATGTACATACGATCAATTTAAGAAAAATATGCAATCCCATGACCCAATGAGATGAGGATGATATGTGTATCATGTCAATGAGGTATAGACTTGAACAGACTCAGGCTGACCACTCTTGAGAGAGTATGGTTAATTGAACCCCAACCATCAAAGTACACCTGTAATCACTGCCAAGTATTCAAATCCACATTTATTTATTTAAAATTTTAATCCATACAAAACTCAAAAATAGTATAGGAATGTCAGTATCAAAACATTTCATCTCTTAAAAAGCATTAAAAAGAAACATCTCGTAAAACAAATTATCAATATCAGTCACATACATACAAAATAAAACAAACATTAGACTCCATCGTTTATAAATTTCTGGATAGTATAATATGACTTTTCACTCAGGTAAGACTGAAAAAACTCGTTCTTAAATCTTTTTGCACATTCAATCACAAACAAACTTTGTGGTAGATGGCATCAGTTTTGATCCCGTGCATGATGGTTTTTGTAAATGATGATACAAAAATAACAACCCTTACAAGGATTTGATATCAATAATTAACACAGAACTATTTCATTTTTGTAATACAAATTTTTCATTATAATAGCTTATTTTAGATTTAGCCGGTCAACCAAAAGTTGTAAAAAATTACGATAATAAATAAATGTCTCAAAGCATGGTTGAATGGAAAAGTTTTCAGCAAAGTGGTTGCTTTGTAGAAGGTATTTTAAAATATATTGCATTGAATCTAAAATATGTCATATTTGATTTAATATTATTACCATAAAAGTAATAATGAAAATATTTTTTTTATAATCATAATCTATAAAAATGTATATTTGTTTCAGAATAAAGGTAATTCGATCCCACAACACTTACATAAGTTAAATAATGTTATTTATTAATCGTTAGCATAAAATAATAAATATTACAACACTAAACCCACACAATCTTTTAATTTATTATTAGACAGGAGAAAAAAACTGTATAAACAACATATATACAAACAATATTTTATCTAAATTGTATATGCTAATTAATTTATGTCATGAAATAAAAAATAACTGTAAATTGATGAAAGATTTTTTGTAAATTAAATAACATCTTCGCATTTCTACAAATAAATTGAAAAAGAAATTAAAAAGAACACCTACATTACTCTGCAAGGAGTCTTTAAGCTGTAAAATTATTCAGCTATTCCTGAAGTAATAAATTATATTTCAAAAGCATTATGTTTACATAAGATTGTGTTCAATGCTCCATAAATTAACTATTTACTCTAGAATTATAATTTACTTAGATATTGGTTGGTGTAGTGGTTAGCACAACTGGCTCCTACCCCAGGGTCCCGGGTTTGATTCCTGATTAGGTCTGGAATTTTTTCATCGCTCATTTTCATTATCATTATCTACCATCTGCATTAGAATAAATTGCAGAACAGTCAGACATAAAAACAAAAACAAAACATTCCTAAAATTTAAATTTAAGGTATTATAAGTTAATTATTTTACACATAATTAAATTTCTAGTTTATATAAAATAAATTTACTATCCTTCTCATCTTCATCTTTATAAAACAGTTTTATATAAAAAGGAAGATGCAATATCTTTTGTAGGTTTTTAAATAAACAAAAATCTAAAGTTTCAAAAACGGCTTCAACTAAACTTCCATTTGAAACAACTCTACAGGTTTTTTTATCCTAAATCACCCATAAGACTCAAACAGAAATTATCACTCTATAATTCCCTCTTCAAACCTATTTGGATGTACAGTATTCAAATTTTTGGTTGCCCAAAACAGAGTAATTTAAAAACTATTTAAGCATTCCAGTCTAAATTTTGGTGTATAATTACTGGTTCACCCTACTATATCTCAAATTACATACTGATTTAAAAAGCCATTCATTTGTGACCTGATCAAAAAATAGTAATTCTAAATTCTATTCAAAACTACATACTCACAAAAATCCACTTATCAATGATATGGCAAATCCACCAGGCTTTATAAGAAGTTAAAAAAAAAGATGGAGCAGAGACCTTCTTTAATTCTTGCTGCATGTTATGTTGAAAAGGATAAATTAACTTATTATATGTAATTTTTGTTTTTTTTCTAAAATATGCTTTATTGCTATTGTTCTTTGAAAATATGAATTTTTTATTGTTTCACTTTTCATACTTTAGTATATTTTTCGTTCATTGTGATTCCAAATTTAACATTGCTGAATGTTGTATTTTATATTCGTGCCTGTTCTTGTTAATTTGAATATACTATCAATGTTATCTCAACTTTTAGTTGTTCTCAATAGTTCAGTTGAAGATTCAAAAAAAGAAGTTTCACATATTTTGTGTATTCTGATTGTGGTGGATCCACCAAAGCACGTGTAAGTAGATAGTAAGGATCAAGATGGCTGAGAAGGTTAATTAAATTTATGTTATATAAAATAGAAAATTGATTTCAAGCAGCAAGATGCATTATAAGGATTTATAATAAAAATTGTCATTATGTAATCTTAAAACATTCACAGCTATAGACATACTGTGCTGCTCAAAGTTCACTTACCAAGATTTGTAAGGCGGATTGTTTTTATCAAAAAGCTTCGACTGAGTTATGGTCATCTTCAAGTTTAGTCCTAAATTTGGTATGAAAATTAGATTTTTATCTTAAAAATTAAGAAAGTTATGGCAGCTTGAATATTTTCAGTACATTATGTTAAAAGAAAAAGCTTTTTAAACGTTCATAATACAACCCTTTTTTGATTATGTATACCTATTTACAATTAAAACTTTTACTTAAAATAATTTTAATGTATATATTCAGATGGTAATTTTTTATTCTGACATTTTAGACTGATGAACATTATTACTAACAAAACATTTGTATTTCTTCTTCTGTAGTTCTACAACTGAATTGATGGGTCAGATCTGGTCAGTTGTTTTGGTCACAGCAAAAATGACTAGTTTCAACCTTTAGAAGTTTCAATGAATAAAATGAATACGTTTTCCTTCCTCAGAGGGTTTACAAGTATGAATACATAAATCATTTGGCCAGGCCTCTGAAAAGCATTCATATTTCAATTATACAAATTACAGCTTCACTCCATCAATTGGATTCGGAGTCTTACTGTTTCTTTTATCTTTTATTCATGCTGATAAAAGTATTACGTAATTTATTAACTTAAAATTAGTTTTAAAAAGGTACACAAGTTGCGAAAATGTTAAGACTATTTTTTCTCATAAAGACTTTTTCTTCAAATTGCATAAATGATTTTTATGATATTGAAAAAAGTCAAATTGGTTTAGCTGTCCTCCAGTTTATTTAACATACATAAATACATGAACTAGCATGAAAAAATCCATTAGTAATTTTAGCGAGGTTTGAACACCTCTTAACATTTGATTAGTTACAGAGTTAAGACAAAATTAAAAATTATTTTTAAATTAAATCCAGTGGGATGTTAGTTTCATAACAGTTATCAACATTTAAGTTAATTGTTTTGTATCATACAATCATTAATAGAAATAAAGACACGACTTAACAATTAACTTATAGTTCATAAATGCCATAAAAGTTTTTTCCATTTACAGTTAATATATATGTGGGCGAATAACTTCACAAGTAGGAATGTGGGTAGTATTCAGTACACTCATGTCAAAAATACTAACACCACAAATAGTTGAAATACAAACACAACTATTTGTGTTCATAAAACAAAGGAAATAAAATTAGGCAATTTAAATTTTAATTATAATAACAATGTGTACTTGTTAAGGAAGGTGTTTGGATATTCAAACAATACTATTTAAATATTTTTAAACAATACAGTATTGTTCATAAAATCAGTATGTGTACAATTTGATATATTTACTTTAATAATGATTCCTTAGGCCCATAACTGACAGGTGAAGTGTTAAATTATTTGCACTCAATCTGTTAGTTCCAGGGCTAAAAAAAATAGTTCTGTTTCTTATCACATGGTCAGCCAATTAAATGACTCGATCATTTAAGAATAGAAGAGGTAGAGGTGTAAAAGACACTAATAAGAGTTATTTCCTCTGGAAGTAATATATTTGATTACACAGCTAGATCCTGTGGTGAAAAATGTGGTGTCATTTACAGGGTGGAAAGTAGATGCTTTTCAGAGGGCCTGGCATGCTGATAAGCATACTTTTTCACTCAGTGAGGAAGGCAATTGTAAACCACCTCACTCCTCGTTTTACTTAGTAAAACCTCTACAGGTTCGAACCAGCCTTTTGGCTGATGACCGAAACAACAATGATTCCTTACACATGCCATTAAACACTACTTTTTTATGAATAACCCGAATGTGGCAATCTTACAAAAACGTAAATGACATATTACTGGTTATTACTATAAGTCAATGATTACACTATAAGTCAATGAATAGGAAAGAAAGAATGGATGAATAATGAAATCCTTCATCTAATGGATAAAAAAAGAGAATGTAAGGGGAAAAATGAGCAACAATATAAAGAAATACATAAAATACTCCGCTCAAAAATCAGGAAAGCAAAGGAAGAATACTACAAACAAAAATGTGAAGAGATTGAAGAATTGCAAGTAAAGCATGATAATTTCAATGTACACAAAAAAGTCAAAGAACTCGTTGGTACAAATAGACAAAAGCAGTTCAATATATTGTATGATAACATTGGAAAAATAGTGACAGATATGGAACACAAAATGGAGTTATGGAAGAATTACATTACTCAACTCTTTGAGGACACGAGGCAGCAGGCTAATTTTGAAAATATGGAAGGTGAGTTAGGTCCAGACATAATTAAAGATGAAGTGATGTATGCATTAAATACTCTAAAGAACAAAAAAGCTACAGGTCCAGATCAACTGCCTGCAGAAATTCTCAAATTGGTTGAGGAAGATCAAATACATGTTCTGGTTGAGTTAATTAACACAATATATACAAAAGGAACAATACCAAATGAATGGTTGCTATCAACGTTTATAACCCTCCCTAAAAAGAAAAATGCAAAGTACTGTTCTGACTACCGTACAATAAGCTTGATGGGACATGCATTGAAAATCCTGTTGAAGGTAATTCATAATAGAATATTCAGAAAGTTAGACGTAGATATCAGTGACACACAATTTGGGTTTCGTAATGGCCTAGGAACAAGAGAGGCACTGTTTGCTCTCAATGTACTATCTCAACGGTGTCTGGACATGAACCAAGAACTACATGTGTGCTTCATAGACTATAACAAAGCCTTTGATAAAGTTAGGCATGATCAACTCATTGAAACATTAATAAAGAGAAGGATAGATCTCCGAGACATAAGAATAATATCGAACCTATACTATGGCCAAAAAGATGCAATACGGATAGAAGATGTGACATCCGAGGAAATAGAAATACAGAGAGGTGTTAGACAGGGGTGCATACTTTCACCTATCCTATTTAATGTATACTCGGAAGATATAGTAAATAAGGCACTTACTGAGTTGGACACAGGCATTAAAATCAATGGCATGACGATAAATAATTTGAGATATGCTGATGATACAGTTCTTATAGCTGGAACACATGAAGACCTTCAGATGCTAATAAACAGAGTGGCCACAGTTAGTGAAGAGTACGGTCTTTCACTTAACATTAATAAAACAAAGTATATGTTAATAGCTAAAGCATATCAGAACGTTGGTAGGATATATGTAGGGAACCAATGCATTGAAAGAGTCCATGCTTACAAGTACCTAGGCACAACTGTTAATGAAAACAATGACAGCTCTCAGGAAATTCGCATCAGAATAGAACAGGCCAGAAAAACATTTATAAAGATGAAGAAACTGTTCTGCTGCCGAGATTTAAGCCTTGAATTAAAAACACGTCTCCTAAGATGATATGTCCTATCCGTACTGTACTATGGGATGGAGGCTTGGACAATGAAGAAGATTGATGAAAGGAGACTGGATGCATTTGAAATGTGGCTGTACCGGCGAATTCTGAGGATTTCATGGGTGGAAAAGATGACGAATGTGGAGGTGTTGAGACGTATGCATAAAGAAAGAGAAGTACTATTAACAGTGAAGAAAATAAAATTATTGTATATGGGACATGTCATGAGGGGAGAAAAATATAAAATTTTACAAGTGATTGTCCAGGGGAAAATCCAAGGAAAGAGATCCTTGGGAAGAAGGCGAAAATCCTGGCTGAAAAACCTAAGAGATTGGTATGGTTGCAGCAACAACGAATTGTTTAGGGCTGTGACATCAAAGATAAAAATCGCTCTGATGATTGCCAACCTTCGAAGCGGAGATGGCACCTGAAGAAGAAGAAGAATGATTACACAATCCTCATAACATAAATTATTTTCCCTAAATTGGATTAAAACAGCTAAAAAACTGTTGGTAAGTGAACATGAGACTTTGAGGAATACACTGTGTAATTAAATGTCAATACCCTGATCATTTGTGTGGGCATTAAACAGTGTTATATTTTTCTACTTCCTGCCATATCTTCAGGGAAGTTTATTCTCTATTGTAATGAAAACTAAATTGTAATCAGTAGGTACTCTCAAGGGGTATTTTCTGATTGCTCTTCACAAAAATTAATTTATACAATTTTCCCAAGTACTGTAAAAACTGTGCTGTAGTGTAAAAACATATTGGTAGATGTGTTATGTGGTGTAGTCACCCAGACTTACCTTTATAAAAATTATTTTTAACATCATTAAAAATAAGCACAGCCTGTGTAGGATTCTTAAATAGCACCTTGTACATAACCTTATATAGTACCTTGTGTGGCTTGTGGACAACTACCACACCAAACTTAGAAAAATCACATCTGAAAAGATAATGGTTGTCGGACGAGTAATAACATGTTAATCATTAAAACAAAATTTTTTTGGGAGAGCCAATCAACAACCAGACTATTTGACTTCGAGGGTCTTTTCCGTTTTCTGTATGCCACTATCAAATCTGAATTCCCTGAAGGGTTGCACACTTGTTTATTTCTCCCACTCCCTGCCTTACTAAATACTCATACTGACACTCAAAAGACACACTCACGCAAGCGTACACACATTATATAAAAATTGAACTATATATAAAATTGGAAGCCCAGTTCCATTATATAGTACTATGATACATGTTCTGTTGTTTTATTTTCCTATTACTACATTACTATAACGTTATATTTTTCAATTATTTACATCGGGAAGAGAAAGTCATGTGAGTGTTTCACACATTCTTTTTTAGTTGTCACATCTTCCAGGGATTATGTAATAACCCCTTTTCCTGAACGAACTCTGCAGCATCTTCCTCTGTCTGAATATTATTAAGTAACTCTACAAAATTCATAGCAGACTGTGTAGTAACTAACTGTGAAATCAGAGTAGCGTTGACACTACACAGGAATATTGCTAGTCAGATTGGCGCGCTAGATGCCGGAATGGGAGAATTGCCTAACCCTTCCGGGAATTGGGATTTGATAAAGGCATGCAGAAAATGGAAAAGACCCTAATTCAGGCATCATTAATCTATGCACATTCTAAAGACAACAGACTTTAACAATGTTAACAACAAAGTTAGAACAATGTGAACTACCTAACCATAAAACTATTACATTACTGTTATTATTGTTTTTTAATGTTATATTTCACAAAATATTAAGAGTAGCATGATCTGAAGGTACCACAATATTATTCACTGTGATATGTTGAACCATACATGCAATTGCACATAATTTTATGGTAAACTACCATTATAACTGAGAATTTAAGAATACAAAGTTGAGTGAATTTCTGTCAGTAATACAAGTAAAAAGGAAGTAAATTATTGCAACTTATGAAAAATCTAGTGTTATGTAAACTTGACATTAACATTTTTTATATTAACTATACATTTTTACAACTCATTTATAATGTGTGCAGTATTCTGAAAAGTGTTGGCTTAAATATACAGGAATGCTCTTGATTTGTCTACATACAATACAAATTTCTTATCTATATAGCGCGTAACTTCTCTTTAATCAGCAGTCTGGTAAAGGATGTAAAGTGAAAACTTTAGCTCAAATGAATAAAAGCGTAGCCTAATTACAGAAAATATTGTCTTTAAAGTAGTTTTAGTTTTCAACAAAACTAATTATTGAACACCAAGTGAATAAATAATTACTATTATTACTTGTTTTTTAATAAAATACTGATAATGCTATGTTTCACCATGTTCATTAAACAAGTATAATATGATAGTCTATTACTTTTAGTTTATTTTTCACTAAATTTTATCTCACATGGTCTGCTGTAAAATTAAAACTTTTAACACATGCAAGTTTAGTAGTGATAGCTAACCCCAATTATCTCCTCAATCAGAAAAAAATGAGTTTAAAACTATCAATACAAAGACAATTTTTTTTGTAAATGTTTAGAAAAAAGTTTATCGTAATGAGTTCAATTAGTCACACAAAAATCCGATTCAATACCAACCTGAAACCAAGGAACGACAAGATATCTCCAAGCGTTCTTGCATTGTTAAAATTATTGTGATAATTTCTTTCAATAATCCCAGACAAAACTATTATAGAAAATCTAAATCATTTTTAAACATCATCTAGACAATCATGGAAACCTAATTAATTTTTTTAGTTGGTTTTATCAATTTTATAATAATAGTTAAAAGGTGAATGATCAATCTTTAGAGGTCAGTTCAAGTTACAATATTATTGGTTAATAAATGGTTCAACTCCATTTTTTGATTTAACTTCAACATTTTAATAGTAGTTATTAGTAAGCAGGTACAAAAGACCCCAGTTAATACCACGAATTCAGATATAACACAGTTGGATTATGTCCCCAACTGTTTCTTTAGTAATAAGTAGAATCTAGATATCAAATCCCTTTTAGTAAATCTGCAATCCAGCGTAACAAAAACGTGGCTAATAATGGGTGTTTTATTAAGGACGCAACCCTGATTATAAGAAGACAGAAGTAATAGATCGGTAAATTTTCTGTCCCCCAATCGGTATGTTGGCAACAGTGTACTCAAGGCCAACTACCCAAGACAGTTAAAATGTTGCAGTCACGCATTAGTGTGGTGACAGCAGTCGTTTCGTTATATTGCGTCAGTATTTTTTCCAAGGAAAAGATTGTGGCTTTTAACATAGGGTCGCGTTCTTAATAAAACACCCATTTTAATAATAATTTAGATTAATTGATAATTTGTTAAGTATGGAAAATAAAAATATGTTGTAGATTGTGGCTTTTAACACAGGGTTGCATTCTTCATAAAAGGTCTTAATAAAACACCGGGTGTTTTATTAAGAACGCAACCCTATGTTAAAAGCCACAATCTTTTCCTTGGAAAAAACCATTGCTGACACAATATAATGAAACAACTGCTGTCACCACACTAATGCTTGACTGGAACATTTTAACTGTCTTAGGTAGTTGGTCTTGAGTACATTGTTGCCAACATACCGATTGGGGGACAGAAAGTTACCGATGTATTACTTCTATCTTCTTAATCAGGGTTGGGTTCTTAATAAAACACCCGTTAGTTACGTGTACATTTTAATGAATTCCTTTTACTCACAAAATGTATCACAGTGTCTAAAAAAAAACTACCAAAATGTCCTTTTACTCATAAAATGTATCACAGTGTCTTTAAGAAAATTATAAAAACAATCACTCAGTATATTTAGCTTATCGTTATTGTATGTACATTTGCTAAATACAGTACAGTACATACATAATTATCAAAAACTATCATCCTTGGCTATACCGCGGGTCTCGCAATGTCCCCTTAGACCACAACTGGGTAGCACTGTAATTTTAGATAACACAGTACAACCTAACCTAATCAACGATATATTCCACAAAATTAAAGTAATTATTTATTTATAATGTATTTACACTTTACAATAAATATACATACAAAAAAAAACAGACAAAATGTTAAGAGGAAAGTTGTGAACTTAGTAGTAAATTGAATGCATTATAATGCATTTCTAGATGAAAAAAATTACAAAAGTTTTCATCTAGCGTCATGGTAAATTTACAAGTATTTGTTAGCCAAGAAATGAAACTAAAGTTATTATACCTTATTTTATCCACAGGTTCTTAAAAAAATTTAAAAAAACATGAATTTAAATAATTCAAATTTATTATAAAATTCAGTAATAAGTTATCAATTTTAAAATGCATTATTTACATACTTACATCAAAGTAATCACGAGTACACTTAATTGTGATAACTGATTTAATTAAGTTACATGTACATTATTTAAAGTAATTTCAATTAACTTGTTGACTGTCCCTCTGCTTTCTCAAGCTCTGTCCTATCTTTTTGATCATTGTTAATATTTACAGTGTCACAATCATCACTATCACTGGAGCTTAAATCATCAGCATCAATCCACAGTTTTTTCTTCTTCTTTTTTACAGTAGCACTGGTAACTGTATGCGTTCTTTTCAATTGATTACTAGTTCCACTTGTACCTGCCTTTCTAAAACCCTCTTCAACTGAACTACTTACTTTATCGGTAAGTTCAGAACGTTCTTTTTCATAAATTTCATCTTTGAAATCATGTTTAGGCTCTTTACATAATCTTTCTATTTTTTTCTTTTTGCGCTCAGCTGCCTCCCGTTCACGTTCTGCTTGTTGTGCAATCCAGTTTTTTAAACGTTGCTCTTCATTAATGTCTCTTAGACGTCTTCCGCTCAGATCTCGACAAGCTTCTCTGTTGGTAGTTTTTTCGATCTGAGCACCTATAGCTCTCAGCATAGACCCAAATCCACCTTTCCCTCCAACTAACCTAGGAACCAAATGCAACAGCCCATCGACAATTTCATCTTGACCCACTTTTTTACCATCTTTAATAACATAATAATTTTCGAATAAAACTCCATAAGATTGTCTAACTTCTTCACATAAGTCCCTCAAACACAATCGTTCAAAACAATTTACAGCTCCGTTTTTAAGGTTAACACTACATAACCTCATTTCCCCATTCATTTTGACTAAATCTGTTTACCTCTTTTTTTGTACGCACTTTTCAATCAAAACTTCATGCAAAATTACACATAAACCATAACTAATTACACTGTAAAAAATTTATTTAATATTTTACGCACAACGAACAAGTTCGTATAATGTCATACGATGTGAGTAGTATCAGCACACTTAATGCCAACATACATGTTTTGCACATCGCGGAAGTTAAAAAATAATATTTAAAAATTAAACCACTTGAAAAATATATAATTATTGCAATAAAAAAATAATAATTTCTCCAGTAGATTTATTTAAAAATTATAATGCACAATAACTATTATATAAAATGATTAGTAACAAGACTATCGAATTCAAAAAATTGAATATCAACGAACAATATCTCAAAACCATATTTTTCTGTTATTTCTGACCTCTTTAACAGAGAGCGATAAAAAAGAAGTTAAACTAAGATTTCTAAACAAATTAAGTCAACAAATCACAGTAGGGAAATTTCGTTGTGCTTTGTATCTTATGCACATTGCGGTAAATAAATAGTTTGAATGTTCATCACTAGATAGCAGCAAGTACTACGTAAAGCTGTAGCGTGGCTATAATTACAACCTTCTACATGAAGATGGCGTTGTGATTCTGTGCAACTATAGAATTTACATTGGGCTAGCGGACACATCGCTTAGCACGATTTTGGTTTCTAAACAATTTACGGAATATAATTTGTAAACTTTGGAATTTTGGGACTGAATACTCGTACTATAGGAATTTTTAAAGATCACTTGTATCAAGGATGTTTTAAAAAGCATTTAAAACGCTTTTCTTCAGTTTGTAGCATTTATATATTTTTTTTTTACTTTATTTAAAGTCGAACGTACCATCGTCTTCGTCGTTTGCGACTACTGAAGGATTAACCAACGGTCGGGTTGAACGTGTAATTTTTTTCAGACCCTTGTCTGCAATTGAAACCGAGGCTTCCGCTTTGCAGCGTAGCACGCTAACAACTGGATCGCAGAGGCAGCTAGTTATAATATATTCTTGTTTAGGTCAACAGCCGAAAGGTTGGTTTGAACCTCAAGAGGTTTTACTGAGTAAAAACGAGGATTCAGGTGGGTTACTTGCCTTCCTCACTGAGTTGAAAGAGTACCCTTATCAGCATGCCAGGCCCTCCGAAAAGCACCCACTTTCCACTCTGTAAATGACAACTTCACTTCATTCACCATATGGCCCGGCTGTATAGTGAAATTCATTACTCTTAGAAGCGATAACTCTGACTAGTGTCTTTTACACCTCTACCTCTTCTGTTTCTTAAATTGTTCAGTCATATAATTGGCTGACTGTGTGATAAGAAACAGAACTATTTTTTTTAGCCCTGAAATTAGCAGATCGAGTGCAATTAGTTTAACACTCCAGCTGCCCATTATGGGAAAATAATATATTATAGTACATTTAGGCCTAGTATTCCAAACTAATAAAACTTATTGGTTTAAATTTAATTTAATTTTGACAAACATTATTTAATAATATTTGTCGGTAACTTTTGTCTCAATAATTACCTACGTGTAAGCACGTAAAGATGGTTGAAGTGCTCAGGAGGACTGGAATAAATGCAAAAGATCTTAGAATTATTATAAACCTATATTGGAACCAGATCTCTTCAGTCAGAGTGGAAGATGAGAGTACAAAGAGCGTGAAGATTTTGAGAGGCGTTCGTGAGGGGTGCATACTGTCGCCGGTAATTTTCAACGTTTACTCAGAATACATATTCCGAGAGGCAGTGCAGGGCATTGAAGAGGGAATTACGCTAAACGGGGAGAAGATCAATAATATTCGATACGCCGATGACACTGCTATTTTCTCGGATAGTATAACCAGTTTGCAAAGGTTAATGAATAGGGTAACAGAACTTAGCAGAAAGTATGGTTTAGACATTAACATAAGAAAAACGAAGTTTATGATTATTAGCAAGCATACGAATATAAGAGGGAATATTAAAATAGACGGTGTACCCCTGGAAAGAGTTAAGCAGTATACTTACCTAGGCAGCAATGTAAACGAGGATTGGGATCACTCGCAAGAAATTAAGATACGCATAGAAAAAGCCAGAGTGGCCTTCAACAATATGCGAAAAATTTTAAAAACTCACGACCTTACACTTGCTATCAAAATGCGTCTCCTTCGATGTTATGTGTTCTCTGTACTGTTCTACGGCGTGGAAGCTTGGACGCTCACTAAGGCCTCAGCCAGGAGGCTTGAAGCCTTTGAAATGTGGCTTTATCGAAGAATGTTACGCGTATCATGGAGGGACAAAGTCACCAATGTAGAAATTCTTCGAAGGATGAATAAAGATAAAGAGGTTCTTGACATCGTGAAAGTGCGAAAGCTCCAATACCTGGGACACATTATGCGCAATGAGAACCGTTACGTGTTGCTCCAAAAGATTCTGCAAGGAAAGGTGTATGGTGCGAGAGGTCCCGGTAGAAGAAGGATTTCTTGGTTGAACAATCTAAGAACGTGGTTCAACCAGTCGACGACCCAACTTTTCAAAGCAACTGTTTCCAAAGTCAAAATAGCCATCATGATAGCCAACATCCGAACCGGATAGGCACCATAAGAAGAAGAAGAGAAGCACGTAAATTTCAAAATGAGAGGTAGGCCTAGTAGCCTACTCTATTTAATAAATAATTATATTTTTTACCACCAAAATAATCTCGGAAAATGTAGGCCTCACCAAACTGAAATGTTAATCTAGAAGTAACAAGACCAATTACCAATCTTCATCAGAATCGTTAAATGGCTTTTTAGAGAAATTCTTTTTTTAAACACCGTTTCACGAAAACCGTGCAATTAGTTTTCAGTTTATAAATTGCACTAAAACTACCAGCGATGGTTTTTACCTATTTTGTGCCAATATTAAAAATATTATAACGAAAATTTCGTTTACGTCCCAGAATGAGAAGTTGAATGTATTTTTATTCCAAGTTATACCTATTTGTTCAATTTCTGCCACAAAGTAATACAATAAAATCAGCGTAGGCCTGAACGTAAAAAACATTATTTATTTTTCATAAAAGTTCAAATTATAGGTTTTAACGTATGCGACAATTACTTAGCTCAAGCTTATGTGCTAACAAACCATCTATATTTTTCCTTGATGTAAATAGGTAAGTTGTGTACGGAATTTTTAATTTCTCAAATTTAGCCTATATAAACAGATTTTGATTTATTTAATTGTATTTTTCATTTTTTCCGTGTTTGCACTTGTTTTACACCATCTTGAAGCTTTGAAGTTTTGATTCTTCCTCAGTTGTACCGACAGCTAAAACACACGTATCATCCGCAAAAGTTGCTTCTGTTCTGTCATTAAATGTAGGGATACCAATAGTGTACAAAAGGTACAAAAGTGATCCAATAACACTACTTTGTGGCATGCCACCTTTTTACGGGTTTAGCCCTGAAAAATTTAGTAAATGAGGCAATTTCTTAAAAAAATTGTAGGATCCGTTCTTGAGAAAATTCCAAAAAAGTGAAAATAGCTCGAATAAACTACGACTTCCGTCACACAGATTTTGATAAAAATGTTTGTGTTTGGTCCCCTAATGATACCTTACTTAAGTTTTAATTTTCAACTTCGTACGATATTCCATTCTTGAGACATTTGGTTCACACACACACACCAATCGCGGAAAATATGTTTTTTTGAGTTCAAGGGATCTGAAAACGTGCATTTTCGGTGAAAACTCGATTTCGAAAAATATACATGAAAACAATAATTTCCTTTCCTATACATTCATATAGGGTAAGAGAAAGTCTTAATATGCATACCGGTCGAACATAAAATCAAAAAACCGACGATAAATGCGTAATAATTAATGATTTTTATACTTACACAAGTTAAAATCAATAAGTTCAATTATTTTTACATTATCTTAATACTATGTACTTCCATGATGTACTGTCACTATTTTCCAACTTAGTAAAATAGTCCAACGGGTTGGTCTAGAGGTGAAATCGTTGCCGTGAGTCAGCTGTTTGACAACTGATTTTCGGAGACGAAAGTTCTGGTTTAATTCCTTGAAAAGGTATTAGTTTTCACGGATTTGAATACTAGATAGTGGTTACCGGTGTACTTTGGTGGTTGGGGTTCAATTAACCATATTCTCTCAGGAATGGTCGGCCTGGATCTGTACAAGATTATACCTCATTCACATATCATTCTCATCTCATTGAGTCAATGGGTTGCTTTTTGTTCTGAATTGAACAGATTTCAATGTACACACATTAGGTATAAAAACGAGAAAAAAGTAAAATAGTGGATCTATTAGGGGGTAAGCGGCGAATTTTTTAACAACAACACGGTCGCAGTCACAAAAAATGTTTTGAAATCCTGAGTTATGTTTTATTTTTACACGTGTTATTAATACGGAGTTAAAATAGTAAAGGAATGAAATCTTTGCGTACTCTTGTTTTAAATTACTATCCAAACGTTATTTAAAATGTAGACTGTTCTAGTTAATCCTTTCATATTTTATTTCATATTTCTAATACATTTTGGAATATAAATTGCTATAGAGATAAAAGGACTATGGGCAGTAGCTGCTCTTTTCTGGGAAAATATACAATTCAGGTGTGTAATTTAGTACTTTAATTGTTTTCGAAGAAAATTAGGCCTACGTTTTTAGAGAATGTTTATTATTATTATTATTAAGTAATAGTGACTGCCTCTTAATCCTTTTTAAATAAATACAGTTCTAGATTTATAAATATTATTTGGTCATAATGTACCATAAGGAAGCAAAGCGACCTTTGAAACTTTTATTATTTCACTATTATATTGCATTAATAACCAGTTCATACAAGCCTCTTGGTTAACTGATTCAATATATTTAAAACTCAACTAAATAGACCTACCCTGTAATATTTATAATTCACTAAAATTTATGATGCAATAAAAATATTTTCTAATCTGCTGTTATTCTAGTTGTCTGTAATTTAACTAGGCTTACAATAATTTCTGGGCTCAAATTCCGGACATTTTTTTGAAAGGTGCTGTTGTTTTAGTAAATAAAATACAACATTTTTTTTGTTTATTTAATAGACTAATAATTTTTTCCACTGAAATATTTTGGTTTACAATAAAATTATTTTCTGAATTATTATTTTTAGAATAATGCGAACTATTTTTTTTTTGAACTAAAAATAAAACATCCTAACCTTTAGTTAGAACTGGGTCCTGTGACTTATCTGTACCATCGGGTTCTTCATCTTGCCGTGAAGTTGGATGGGTGGGATACGTCTGAGATGATAGTATTGGTAGTTTTCCAAAAAACACCTTATCAGTTTTAATTTTTTCGTAAAAGTCCACGCGAAACATTTTTGAATTAATTTTTAACGGCCTAGCATCGCTGCATACGATGTTATCAACCCCTAATCAAAAAATCAAAACAGAGCGAAATTTCCCGGCCGTCGGCGCCGCGTCTTTACACAAATATCTGAAAATACCGGACACATTCCTAAATCCCGGACTGTCCGGGCTAATCCAGGACGTATGGTAAACCTACATATAGCTCGAACTTTTTATCACATATCTCAAAACCTTTAAAAGATAGAAACTTAGTTATGTTTCGTAGATCTTTATTTTTACTTTCTCTTGTCCTATATGAATATAAAGGGAACAGAAATATTGTTTTCATGTCTATTTTTCTAAATCGTGTGTTCACCCAAATTACTCGTTTTTTAGACTCTTGAGCCCAAAAACATGCTCTTAAAGACTGGTATAACTGTGAACAAAATACTATCTCAACAAAGGAGTACCGCACGAAGTTGAAACTTGAAACTTACGTTAGGTACTAAAAGGAAATCCGACACAAACATTTCTTATCAAAATCGGTTATCCGGAAGTGGTAGTTTATTTACTACAATCTACAATTTTTTACTTTTTTGAGATTTTCTTAAAAACGGCTCCTACGATTGTTTTTACAATCGCCTGATTTACTAAATTGTTTATGCTTTACAAGATAGTGTAAGCATCATGTCTACTGAAATTCTCAGGGGCTATGCTTCGTGGTAAATAACATATTTTTAAAGATTGTGATCTTAATATGCAATTTACAACATGAGTAAAAAATTGGATTTTTTTTAGGATTGTGGTCCTAGTATGCATTTTACTACAAAAGTGTACATAACAAAGAATAGCAAATTAAAAAAACTACAACTTTTATTTCAAGCTTATTTTTCTAAAAAATCTAGTTTAGCGTCAATTAATAATTTTCCATATTTAAGTCCTACAGTAGTTGACTTTCATTTTATGTAATTCACTCATGATTAAAATTATGTCATATTTTCCATTTTACATTATTAACTTATGGTCAAAGATAGGTTATATTTTTCATGATTTAAATTGGCAAGAAAACGTCGTCTGAGCGTTTCATTCCAGATATTTTTAGTTCCTTATATGTATGTTTATTGGTTGGAGTGAAACCAGGTTTAAAAAAAATTCCGTGTCCAAAATCGGTCAGAAAAAAGCCACAAATTTTTTTCAAAAAACGTGTTTTTCGATATTTAGAAAAATATTTTTAGTCGTGATAGAAACGTGGTTGGTAACATAGGAAAATCGAAGTTCAAAGTCAGACCCTCGTTACCTGTGTGTGATTCTTTGGATTCAATGTAGACCTAATATTAAATCGGTACCTAACTAATCTTCGCAGCACAAATACAACAATACAGGTGAAAGTAAGGTTATTATAACACCTTTAAAACTGTTTTGTTAAGTTGCCAGTGTTTACAGATTAGAAGTAACGCGGTTGTGGATTTACAGCGCTCGAAATAATTTTGTAATAACTTTTACTGCATTTAAAGTAGCCTACTCATTTTCGTTTTTTGCATAAGCTTACAATTATTTTATTGAAGGCTTACCAACATTTTTTAAATCGTCATTTGTAATAGGCCTCTTCCGTTGTAAAATCAATTCTTTCCAATTAAGCTATTGAAGCTATTTGAATAAAGAATTGGGAGAATTGAGAAAGGTTCTTTCCAAGATTTCTAGCTGTATAATATTAGACGTTTAATTAAGTAAGGTTACTATCTTGTTACATTGACCCACTGGTTTGGTCTAGAGGTAAAGTCGTCGCCGCGAGTCAACTGTTTAACTGATTTTCGGAGACGAAGGTTTCCGGGTTCAAATCCCAGTAAAGGTAGTTACTTTTATACGGATTTGAATACTAGAAAGTGGTTACCAGTGTACTTTGATGGTTGTGGTACAATTATTTGTACTCTCTCAGAAATAGTCGGTCTGGGTCTGTACAAGACCTCATTTACACACATCATCCTTATCGCATTGGGTCATGGAGATTGCTTATCATTCTTTATTGAATAGATTGCAACGTACAAACATAAGGAATAAAAAAATCTTGTCATATTAAAACATGCAGCCAAAGCTTTCACGCAACAATCAATAACATTAAACGCGAAGTTCCTGCCAAAGAGTTGTGTTCTCAAAATTGTTAAAGTTATGATAAATTGTTAAATTATTTACTGGTTGAGCAGAGCTGCAAATTTATAAATTTAAATAATAAAAGTGAACAAAATATCACAGCTTAGGCTATACATAACAATTTGAAATAATATAATTCGATTCGTTCTGAAGTAAATCGTTGCAATTACAGTAAAGTTAGTTTGTACCTAGTACTCACACGTCTTTCACTTGCCAATGTAAATAATGAACCATATAACCCAAACAAAAAAACTAACCACAAAAACATAACCTTATATAAATCATGAGGCTTTGAAATACAGAAAATCACTCTTTCACGGTAAACTCTTAATACCTAACACGCTAAAGGATCTGCAGAGAAAATACTCAAAGTAAAAGTTGTAGACTAGATCTTTTAATTTCCTAAAAGTTTGATTATAGACACTTTTGTCATAAAATACATACTAAGGCTGAAATCTTAAAAAATTCCATTTTTTACAGATTTTCATGAAAAAAAAGCAGAAAATCACTAATTACAGCTAGACTAAACGTTATACAAAAAAATGTTTGAAATAAAAGTTGAAGGGTTTTAAATTCTCTACAACTTTTAGTTCATACTCTTTTGCCCTAAAATGCATATAAAAGCCGCAATCTTAAAAATAAACTGTTTTTTTCTTCGAGAGCACGGCCTCCCCAAGCATTTCAGCAGACATGGAAACTACCCTATATTGTAGGGTATAAGAAACGTAGTAAATGAGGCAAGTTTTAATAAAATCGTTGGGCCGTTTTTGAGAAAATTACAAAAATATGAAAAATACTACGTCCGGTTGACCGATTTTGATGAAAATGTTCGTGTCGGATCCTCTAGAGGTAATTAAAACTTAAGTTTTAATTTTTAATTTTGTACGATTTTCCTTTCTTAAGATATTTTGTTCACACACGCAGGCACATAGACACACTCAGACCAATTGCTAAAAACATGTTTTTGGGTTCAGGGGGTCTAAAAACTTGTAACTATATCCGGTGAAAACTGGATTTCAAAAAATCGACATGAAAACAATACTTTCCTTCCTATATACTCATATAGACAAGAGAAAGTAAAATTACACGGAGTAAGATAAAAAAAAACCTAATTAGCGTTTCAAAATAACGTTTTACAAGACAAGCAAACAAGATTACTGTAATACTGAAAATGCTTAAATCACCTTTGCGCTATATACACCAGGTGATTCAAATAAAAATTTCGTTTATATAGAGTTATAAAAAATATTGATGAAGAAAATTTACGACTGTATTGGTTCCTCCCTTTCAGACTAAACATAAACAAATTTTACGATCACGTCAATTTAAAACTTTATTCAGTTACCCTGTTAGGTAAGCAGAATTTTTTTATGCTTCTCATAATGAATAAGCGCTTCTTTCTTTTTGTCACGATTTTTATCAACGAGAGTTCGTGTTTCTCTTTTCATTCACTTCTTACTAATAAAAATCTGTTTATTTTTACTTTTTATTGACTGGAAGTGAAATTCAAGGTCCGTATTTTATTTGTTGCTTATTTATATTGGACTAGACTGTAAATTTTAATGACTGAAATTATATTCGTATTAAGTACAGTATATTTTATTACATTCTTCGGTCTGAAGCTTAGTAGACCAGTACAATTCTATTTTGTACGCCATAAGTTTCGACAGATTTTATATCTACATGTATCTATAAAAAGTTATAAGTAACTTATACAAGACAATCGCATAATAACTGGACACCATTAAATTATAATAAATAGATCATGCTGTTCTCAAGGAAGAAAGATATATTTTAAGACATTTGAAAATGTAGGCTACTTTAAGATAAAAGGAAGTTTGTAATTACCTAGGTCTATCTGTGTATTATAATTTATAATTATAGTTAGGCCAATTGTTTTGTTTATTTTCAGCTTTTTAACCAAGAAATTTGTACATCAATTAGGCCTTTACATTATTACAATACCACAAGGAATTTTTATCTCCACATTGATTTTTCCAGAAAGTATCGGTTTCATAAAAGAGCATTTTATCGAGTTATCCTATACGATGTGTTTTACTTGATAGCCAAAATAAATCTGAACTATTTTGAAAATTTCTACAAAACAAATCCCCTAGAAAGAAAACCAAAAAAATTAACGTTTCTCTTAACACAGATTTTCTCAGTCAGCCAGTGGTGCAGTGGTCAGTGAAACTGGCTTTTACGCCAGGGGTCCTCGGTTTGATTCCCGATGAGATCTGTTATTTTGTATAAATTTTTATCATCCTTTATTGTCTGCATTAGTTCATGCATAAAAGAAGTCGGACGTAAAACAAAAAAAAAAACCCGGTTTTTCTCATTGCAAGATTAAAGGATGCACTTATAAACTTTTTATTATAATCAGACAAGTATAAACAGCAAATATAAACAGTTGGGAGAAAGGGCCAAGAGTTTCTTAATTTAAAATTTGATTCTGAAATTCTCACATAAATTTAAAAAAATGAAATGTATAAATTTTAAGTAAGCTTCTAATAATAAATTTCTTAAATTCCCGTAGCTTCATAGTAGATTACAACTTGTGCAATATACTAATTAATTATCAACCGCTTGTACAGATCATAGACAAAAGCTGTGATACGTAGCCTAGGCCTATACTTTTTATCCGTCTCAAGCCCTAATTCCGTTATGACAGTGACTACAACAACGAAATTTAAAAAAATAATACTTAATAATTAATTACTAGTCTATTAGTACTATTACTATTATTAATTACTAGTATTACTGTTAGTAATTAATAATTACAAGAAACAGGGCTACCAAAAAAACGGTATACGATAAAAACCGTCGTCAAATTAAAGTTTTGAGCGTACAGCGGTATTCGTTTTTATTTTCTTTGTAGAACAGGCTTATCCATTTGGGCTCCACAATCAGTACAGGAGTAAAAGGTGTTTAGTGGTAAAAATTTCAGTGGTATTCAGAGAATAAACTCCTTTTCAACATGTTTAGAATATAGCAACAATTAGGACATGACTGTAAAGAAATTGCATCACATTGTACTACAAAAATCCTATTGTTAGTATATGTGTTCTCGACATTACAATTTTTATAAGTTAGAATACAATTCACAATTTTATGCAATTAAGAATAATTTAAAAAAATTTTTTTTAAAGGAATGAGTAAAACTAATATAGGTTTGTAGTTTAGGCATGTTTATCAATTCTACTAAGCTGAACAAACTACAAACTAAAGAGTATTCGTTTCTTTCTTCCTTTCACCTGTCATTTTGCCAAGGTCATGAAACAAAAGAACGAACAATCGGGGATGAGATTCACTCAACATAACAAGGGGTAGTTTCTGACCTGCACTGTTACGTGCTCATGTTTCGCTTTATGTTTAAGAACAAAATTTCCCCGCGTTCTATATTTATCATTAAAACATTTTTTGCGTTACATACTGTTTATTATATTATTTATTATACTTTATAATGATTGTGAAATACAACACCAAGGGAGTTAGTTATTAATAAAGTAACTTGCGAGACAAATGTAACTAGATATAATTCCATTAATTCACTTGCCGTCGGCTATCTTGCTGAAATCAGCATTCTTACAGCAAACTTCATAAATGGGTTACAAAATTTATTTAAATTATTTAACCCTGTACTACTAATAGGATTTATTAGTTTTCGTGAGCGTTGAAGGTGATTAAATCGTTAAAAATGTCATTTTCTTAAAACTATCCTATTCATTGGAAAAGGTCTCCATCCCTCAAAAAATGTTTTTAATAACAAAAAATCTGGTGTTTAACACTCACACCGACTTTTTTACCAATGTAAACAATGAACAATATAAAATTAAATAAATAACCTCATCTTAATGACGCAAAATGAAAATCAACTTCTGTAGAACTTAAAAATACGGGAAATCACTAATTGACGCTAAACTAGGCTCTGTAGAAGAAAATACTACAATTAAAAGTTGTAGATTTTTTAATTCTCTATAACTTTAATTATATACAATTTTGTCGTAAAATTCATACTAAGGCCGCAATATAAAAAAATCAGTAATTGCTGCTAAAAAAACTCACTAACTTCGCACAGAAACTTGCTTAAAA
Organism: Catonia carolina; assembly: GCA_035578175.1. Taxonomy (NCBI): domain Eukaryota; kingdom Metazoa; phylum Arthropoda; class Insecta; order Hemiptera; family Achilidae; genus Catonia; species Catonia carolina. The sequence goes on along the minus strand of JAQMRL010000002.1, from coordinate 115,579,801 downwards.
TAAAAGTTGTAGGTTTTTAATTTTCTATAATTTTGTGTATAACATGTTTGTCGTAAAATGGATACTAGGACCGCAATATTAAAAAAAATTCTCCGGGAGTACAGCCTCCCAAAGAATTACAGCATACATGGTGCTTATCCTATCTTGTAGAGCATAAAAAATTTAGTAGCCTAAATGAGGTGATTTTTAAAAAAAATCGTAGAAGCTGTTTTTGAGAAAATGGCAAAAAAGTGAAAAACCGCACGAATAAAATTCGTTTAACCAACTGAAAAAAAATTAAATTGGTTAAAAATTTAAAAATTAAATTTAAATTGGTTAACTCCGGTTAACCAATTTCGATGAAAATGTTTGTGTCGGGTCCCCTAGTGGTACTTAAGTTCTATGTTTCAACTTAGTGCACTATTCCGTTCTTGAGATGTTTTGTTCACACACACACACACACACACACACACACACACACACACACACACACACACACACACACACACACACACACACACCAACCGCTAAAAATATATATTTTTTTTGGATTCATGGGGCCTGAAAACTTGTATATTCGGTGAAAACTGGATTTCGGGAAATCGACATTAAACCCTACCTACTATCCTTCCCTATGTGTTCATAAAGGGCAAGAGAAAATAAAAAAACCTCATCTAGCAGGCTTTACCGTCACCGACTTCGATCTTAAAATCTGAATAAAATGCTACTGCTGTAATAAGATTTTATAGTCAATTTTACATGAAATCTCCAAATTCTATCATTTTCTATCAATAGATAACTATAACGTGTTTCAAGAGTACTTACTATGTTGGTCATTGGGTAGGTACTCCGAAAACTAGGATTGTATCAACCCATTCAAAAATAATGTTACAAAATAATGGTACAAAAATAATGTTAGGTATCTTGTAATAGTAATGTTTGATAATCAAAGATTTGTTTAAACCAACAAGGCCGAGTAACTTTATAGGACTACTATAATATTTCAATTCAGTAGCTCCTCGATTTACCATGCTAAGTCTAACCGTACACCGATGTTAAATCTGAACCTTCAAAACAGGTTGGGAAATTTGTGTATTTGCATTTATGTACTGTACAGTGATCCTATGTACTTCATTAGGATTTACAATAGGACATTAATCATAGTATAGGCATTACTGAATAAAGACGGAAATATCAATAACCGATTGTCCAATGTCAATGAATTTATTCATGTTTTATTGTGAAATTACCAGGCTCTTTTGTTAATTCTCAAACAAAAGAAGGGGTTGGGGCGAAATTTTTCTTGAAATGAGTGAAGTTAAATTCAAATCACGGTAAATATGAGACCGGTAAATAGGACTTACTGTATTAATTATATAATTTTTATGGTTTCCAATTTCTGATGATACCGATTCATTAGTGAAATTATCATAGTTCGATCTAAAATAATTAGAATTCGATCTTTGGCTTTAACGAGTATAAACCAAGTACATCAAACAACAACATTTTTGAGCTAATTTATTACAATAGGCCAGCTAGTTTCCTTAGACATTTTTGAGGTGCTACGATTTAACCGTCCGGTAATGATAGTCACAACAGAGTGGGTTAGGTCTAATGAGTAAAACCTCACTTAGTTATTCTAAGAACTGCAAAACTTCAGGAGAATAAGGTGACATGGTAGTCGTAGGTACGTGACATTTGGCAGCCCTGGAAATCAATTCAAATTTCTTGATATGTTAACTTTTGTCACTTTTGCACCACATGAGGCATAATACAGTCGAAATTCCATATAGTGAATTATCACGGGACTTCCGAAAAAATTCGTTAAATAGAAACTTCGTTATGTGAAATAATCCACGTAGGCTACTGACAGCGTAATTACATTTTTTGCTTATGTATTATTAGTAGACAATAAAACCGCTAATAATAGATATACAGAGTGTTTCTAAAACGGCGTTGCTATACTTTTTCTGATTCTACTAGCAAAAATTAAAAAAAAATCTATCAGTAGGAAAAATGACCCACCGGGTTGGTCTAGGGTAAAGTCGTCGCCAAAATCAGCTGTTTAACAGCTGATTTTTGGAGACAAAGGTTCCTGGTTCAAATCCTAGTAAAGGTAGTTACTTTTATACGGATTTGAATACTAGACAGTGGTTACCGGTGTTCTTTGATGGCTGGGGTTCAATTAACCATACTCACTCAGGGATGGTCGACCTGAGTGTGTACAAGGCTACACCTCATTTAGACTACATACACATCATCCTCATCTCATTGGGTCATGAGGTTGCTTATTGTTCTGAATTGAACAGATTGCAACGTACACACATTAGGGATTGCAAAAAAATATAGGAAAAATGGCGATTATCCTGCCTTCACTTTGTTATATTACTATAAAAATGTATATCTCAAGATCGGATAGCGTGATCACTTAAATATTTGGGAAGAGTCTTGGTAAAAATGTTCGAAAATCCGTGAAAAATCATAATAGATATTAACTTTTTTTATCATATGACGTGGATGTGCTGGATAAATTGTCTATAAACAAAAAGTTTTTTTTACGTATTTTGCCTACTCATTTTCATATCAAGTTGAACAAGCCATTTTCCCACGTCTTTAATGTCATCCACGCCTTTTTATTGAAATCGTAAATTCATTCAAGAGATTTAACATTTTTAAACCCCGTGGACGTTGTCTTATCCCGATCACGAAGAGTTTTTAAGTTTTTCGGTACCTTCTTATTACCTTATTAGCAGCTAACATTACTGTAACGCGTTCTTTACTAAGCTTGCCTCCGAAGCACTTGTCTTTTCTTTTAATCTCATCAGCGTTAAAAATGTCGTTTTTGGTGTACTCTGCTTACAATTTCGGTAACACATTTTGTCTCCAAGAAACACAATATTCCATGTTTACAGCAGCACTTTTCAGATTGCGCACACGTAACAGTGTAAATAAGGTACCGGGGTATATAAACAAAGGTTTAATCGGAAGTGATACTGTAACCAAATGTGTTATAGAGTAGGAATCGTGATTGACGTATTCGATTTTCTCGAATTGTTAGGATTGATGCGATTGCTAGAAATAGTGATTAGTTTGGCCTATCACTAGTTTACGATTCTCTTAAAACTGTTTAGGTGTTAGTCATCACTCTTATTCCTTTCTCTTGCCTATATGAATATATAGGAAGGAAAGTATTGTTTTCATGTCGATTTTTGGAAATCGAGTTTTCACCGGATCTACACGTTTTCAGACCCCCTGAACACAAAAACATGTTTTTAGCTATTGGTCTGTGTGTGTGAACAGAATATCTCGAAACATCGAGAACGAACATAAGAACGAAACATCGTACGAATTTGAAACTCGAAACTTAAGTTAGGTACTACTATCGGACCCGACACGAACATTTTCATCAAAATCGGCCAACCGGAAGTAGTAGTTTATTCGTGTCATTTTTCACTTTTTTCTGATTTTCTCAAAAACTACTCCTACGATTTTTTTTAAAAATTGCTTCATTTACTAAATTTTTATGCTCTACAAGATAGGGTAAGCACAATGTCTGCTGAAATTCTTGGGAAGGCTGTTTTCTCGTAAAAAAAATTGTTTTTCTAAGATTGCGCCTTTAATATGCATTTTAGCGCAAAAATGTATATAATAAAAGTTGTAGAGAATCTAAAATCCTACAACTTTTATTTCAAATATTTTTTGTTTAACGCTTATTTTAGCGGCAATTAGAAATTTTCTGTTTGTTTCTCACGAAAACGTTTGAAAAATCGATTTTTTTAAAGATCTCGACCTTAGTTATTTTACGACGAAAGTGTTTATAATCAAATTTATAGGAAATTAAACGATCTACAACTTTTATTTGGAATATTTTTCTCTACAGAGCCTAGTTTAGCGTGAAAGAGTGATTTTCCGTATTTTTAAGCCGAACTGAGGTTGATTTTCATTTTGCATCATTTACTCATGATTAAAATAAGGTTATGTTTTTTAAGTTAGTTTTTTTGTTTATTTCTAATGTTTTATTACTAATTTTAGGTTATACTGTTAATTATTTGCATTTACAAGAGAAAGTTGTGTGAGTGTTTCACACCAGAATTTTTTCAATGTCCTTGGACGTGTAAGTAATACATGTAAGGAGTTCGTAATATAGAAATATTTCTTCGCTATATAGAAAAAAAATAGAAGTAAATAACGCTATGAAAGTAGTACCAATGTCTAGGGGAAGGCACCGAACTTCGTTAAATGGAGAAATTCGTTAAATAGAATCTCGTTAAATGGAAGTTGGACTGTATATGAATGCGTACCAAATCTCATAGGATTACTAAACATCATTTAGAAAGCCTGGACTGATTATTATCCAGCTCATTACAATCAAGAACGTGAAGGGACAATAATATGAGTGAATAAATAAATACCTTATTTCTTTGCGCTTATGTAGCCAACATTAAAAACCGTTTTTTACGTCCATACATTAAAATAAGGACAATAAAACTTCAATGCTTTAATTTTTCGTTTTAGCCTACATGTACTGCGCTGTAACAGGTCTCTTTTAATAAACTACAGAAATTTAACAAAGAATTGCCTTAATGAATGTAAGATATGAAGCGGGGGCTAAAATTTAATGTATGCTGGCCTAAGATTAGCATATTTTCAAGGGGTCATTTTCCTCTTTACCTACAAATAATTTGCATGTTTTTCTTCTTTTTTATACTTAGCATATTAATTTAAAATGGTCATCATATTCCAGACGGTAACGATTTTAACCTTTTTTTTCTCAGATTATATTAAGTTTATAATAATAATTTTGTTCAATTATATGTTTTTCGTTAACTCAGAACAATTTAAACTGAAATAGGGAAACTAGATTAGCGACTCAAAATCAGTAATAATACAATTTATTGATTAAAGTTTTACATTGATAACAGAAATTAAAGGTGTGTTCATTTTATTGTGGTTTTTGATAAAATAAAATTACTTAAAGGCTGTGTATAGCCCAATGGTACTGATAAATTGGAAAACTACTTCTTCCTAAGGAATTCAAAACATTATTTTATTATGATAAATTTTCGGTGAAAAGAGTAGCAAGTTTTGTTAAAATTGACCTTTAAACTTGCTGCAAACGTAACAAGCATATTATTATCCAAAAACCTTCAGTTAGGCTTACAGTGTGGATTTTTTAAATAATAAAGGCCTACACAAATATTTTTGAAGTTTTGTAGGTCTGCTATGTGTATAATAAGATTCACAACAAGCTTGAAAACAAAAGTAAAATATTTTTACCCAAAGTTTGATTTTCTTATAACTTATTCTAATTAATTTAGAAACAAGCTGTGTAGTGCTCTGTTACAACTTACTAATTTTTCAAATATTAAACTGCTTTACAACCCATTCATGACCATAATTGCAGAGCTAATGAATTTATTAAAACAATTTAAAAAATAACGTTATTTTCATAAAGTACCGTTGTCATTTCTTTCAACTAATTTCTTTAAGAGACCAGAATCACACCAACCGTAAAATTCTATTTTAATAATTCAAGCCATCAATAATGTTTTAAGCTCGTTCAATCGGTTAAAATGCTTGACTGATATGCTGAAAGTCCCTGGTTAAATTCTCGGTTTGGAACTTAAAATACATAATGTATTATGATCTTTGTAGAGTAAACTGCATTTTTTAAGAACGAAATTAAAGTAAAGTAACCACTTTTCTTATTGAATAGTAACAAATCAAAATTATTATAATATTCCAAAGTAACTAATACAGTTTTTTCGTTACTGTGCAATATTCTATCAGCAGGCTTAATTTTAAAACATAAATTTTAATTAGGTATAACTATGAAACATGTTTCATCGAACACCTTCCATAAATTTAATATTAATTGAACAAATTATAAAAACCCAAGTCTTATAAATTTAAAAAATCAAATCTGTATTATCAGAAAATTTTCTTAATAATGGACATGTGTTTATTGTATTATTATTTCTGTTTTCTTTTTTTTAGAAATTATTAGGCTATTACTATTGTATTTTGTTAATTCGATATCCAATTAATAGGATCAAATTTTGTAAATCTTACTCTTTACTGTAAAAGAGGAAAAGAAAATTGGACATTTTAAAATTGTATGTGCATGTTTTGCACGTGTGCTTTTACAGCGTTCTTAGATTTTCAGAGGGGTGAATGAGCATGTGATAGAGAACATAGTAAGAGCAGAGGGATGTATAAAGAGGAGGGGCGGAAATCTCAAACAGTGGTGCTGGTCTGGTGGGGGTTCTCTGGAGGGGAGAAGAGATGAACGCAGAGGCGGCCAGTGTCCAGTCAGCCGCTGAACGTGAAAGTATTCGGTTGTGTTGAGTGAGTATACTTTATGAAATTTCCCGCGCCCGTATCACATGTAGCAGTCGTGATTGTTGGTGTTTGTTTTATTTGTTCCGTTGTAGTCGGTTAGTGTTGATAGGCCGGCGAACCGAGTAAAAATGATTTTTATCGTACTGTTAAGATAACAATGGCTGATCCTCCGCCTTACCACTGCAAGGACTGCGGTCTGGTGTTCGACAGCAGTAAGTCGCTGGACGTGCACCTGCACTACCACAAAGAAAATCTACTAAGCAAGTGGGCCCAGCAGCCGAACAGCGACGAATCGAATAACAATCATGTCAAGAAGAACAATCGAACGACAACCGTCCCAGCGGACTCCAGTGATTCTCCCAACATGATGTCAGCGGACAGGTATTATCATCATATACCTTCTACTACAGCCACTTATGTATCGCCCTCGCAAGAGGAGCCCAATTATGTTCTAGGATCTGGTTCTGGGTTTCCTCAGTTAGCTAGAACACCTACTCCTAATTCATGTTCCTCACCGTCATCTCATCATTCGACGGTGCCTTCATCTAATAACTATCGTTATCACCCGTATCAGCAGTACTCAGTTGCTGCTTCGCCTGACCATCATAGAAATGGCCATGTTACATCATCATCGCCTCAACAATGTGAAAAGTGCGGGTTTGTTTGCGAATCTGGAACGGTGCTTATGGAGCATCTTTCTGTTGCGCATCCACCGACTCCTAGTCCAGAACTGTTTGATCATCGAGAGCTTAATATTAAAATTGAGTCTGCTTCATCGCAGGCTGAGATATTAGATCTTGACTCTCATAAAGTGCACGTATATCAGCCTCCACCACCGCCCCCACCACCTCAAGAACATTCAGTTTCTGCCTTAATGTCATGGGTCAACAATGTTCCTGAGAAAGATAGGTTCCATCCGCATAATGGAAGTGGGTTATCATCTCCAGACTGTTACAGTAATGTTTCGACCACTACTGTAACTCCACCTGACCATTCGGAAATGATGCATCATCAGCAGCAAACAACATATCAATTTGACCATATCTCTCAACTGACCAACAATCAACAGCAAATATCAAGCACTCAAATACCTATGGTTGTGAATCAGCAGACACAAAACAAAATGTTGAAGCCTGGCAATAGTACTTGGAAAGCAAACGATGCACGGCGGCCGAAGACTTACAATTGTTCAGCGTGTAATAAGTGGTTTACTAGTTCTGGTCATCTGAAGCGACATTACAATACAACACTTCACAAGAATGCAGTGAAGCAGAGCGGCGCACCTGATCCTGCCACCATGCCCATCAGCTCGCACCATCATCCACACAAGGATCCTAACTACATGTCGCCACAAAGTCCAGCGGAACCACAGGATGAACCTCCTCCGCCGCCTCCTCCTCCTCCTACTCAAACTCAGCAACCTCATGTTCTTAACCATCATTTTTTACCGAGTCCCCCAAACTTGATGGCAGGCCCCTCGGAGGTCACGGGGGGCCTGCTGTTACACACTACCCCGTATCAGGAGGCCACATCCCCTACACCCCACACAACTTTTCTACCTTTCCATCATACCCCTACCTACCCACCCATGCAACACCCAAACTTCCAGCCCCCCCACGTTTCTACCGACCCACAGGTTACCACCAGCAACATTTCTGGTAATCTGAATCTATTGGATATTCAGAACCACTTTTTGGAATCGGGGAAAACGAGATTTAGGCCTACTGCAGGAGCATCTACCATTGCCTAGCTTCGCACAGTTTCAGCAGAGTAGCTTCATGCCGATTTTCTCGACATTCCATCCAGTTGTCAGTTCCAGTGATTCAAACGTGGGGGGGCTTAGTCCGGATCAGATTTCGTCCAATTTTGATGCTATGTATCAGTCATCTCAAAGTCCATTGGATGACTCTTACAGTCTAGATAACATCCAGTCATCGATTGACACGAAACCACTCGTCCATCCACCGATCGAAACAAAACCAGACATCCAGTCGTCAATCGACAAGAAAATACTTACTCAGACACCAGCTATTAAGAAACAATTTATCCAGTCATTGATAAACTCGAAACTTTTTAGTGAATCTTCAGATGTAACAAAAACATTTAGTTTAAATATTAACAGTAGTAGTAATAGTGACACATCTATTAGTAATAATAATAATATGATCAAGAATAAAAGAGTTATGTTGACTTCAACTTCAGATTTTTCATCTCCACCCGAAAAGAAATTGAAAACCGGGAAAATTTTAATTAAAAATATTAAAGTTGAAGATAATTGTGTTTCTAGTACAATAGAACATAGTCCACCTCCACCTGCTAAAATTTCACCTCCAGTTACTATTCATAAATGTGTTGACTGTGACAAGGTGTTCAATAAAGCGTGCTATTTAACCCAGCACAACAAGAGTTTTCATTCTGGTGTTAAGCCTTACAAATGTGAACGATGCGGTAAAAGATTCACTGCAGAATATCTTTATCAAGAACATCTAAGCAAACATGCCGGAGAAAAACCTTACAAGTGTGAAATTTGTCCAAAGCAATTTAATCACAAGACGGATCTCAGAAGACACATGTGCTTGCATACAGGAGACAAGCCGTATTCATGTGATTACTGCGGTAAAGGATTTATAAGAAAAGATCACATGTTAAAACACTGTGAAACACATAAAAGGAAAACAACAGTTCAGCGATTTCAAAAGCAAAATTCTTCATTGATCATCTCTGTAAAGCAACAACAGCAGCTACTACAAGAACAATCACCACAGGCCAATATTCCATCTCTACCAAGAATGTTAGCAGCACCTCCTACCCATAATCGAGCAACACATGCACTTCAGTTGGTAATGTAAGTACTAATTTTAATTATCCAGCCAACTTTGATTATTTTTAACAATGAATCTTTAACATTTATGTAAACAACAGATTAATCCATGCAAATATAATTAAAAAACTAAGGTAGTTATGGCTAAATTAATTCTTTTTAAAATTAATCCGCTATTATGTACTACATAATCCATGAAGTATTAATGCAGGAACTATATCCTGAATTAATGACATAATATTTTTCAGTTAAGTTGTAAAGTTATGAGAATAAACAGTTTTATCTAGTAAAATGTTAACTTACAAATTGTTTTATGTTCAATTCTACTGATATAATGTTTTATAATTTATGCTTATTGTTTCAAATTATGAAAGTTGGCTGTTTACTATTCAGTATTAAAAATAAACTGGTTGTTACGTTTTAAGCTATGGTATCTGCTGTAGCAAATTTAGTGCTATATTAATTAGCTTTAGTTGATGTACACATACTTATATAGTGTACACTACCAATTAAAGTTCCTATGTTATCTTAAGTTACAGGTTGTGTTATTAATTTGTAATCTCAGGTTAGTAATTTATTTGGTTGACTGCTATTTTATTCTTTGATTAAAATATTTTAAATTTAGTGAGCACAAATGTTTCAGTGTTGCGGTTAATCAAGTTTTAGTTAAAATTAGTCGATTGTCTTGTATTGCACGGAAATTTGGGCTCAGTGATTACCAAAACTATAATTTTTAATGTCCTTAGTTTTTTGTCCTTTGATGTTAAATTTCATTTTATTTTGTTTTTATAAAAAAAAACAATCGTATCATTTCACATATAAAAAGGAGAGAAATTTCTGTTATTATTTTACAAGTCTGTTTTAAGAATCGGATGCAGTAAGTTAATACTGGGATGGGTAATAGATTAAGATAAATCAAACATGAAGTAGCAGTTTACTGAATAAATTATTAAATAAAATTGAAATATTAATTATTACAGATTGGGTTATTAGGAGGTGTCTCATTCTAAATACATTTATAATTTATAAATAACTTATTACAAAATGCAATAATAGTGTTAATGTTTGCTCAAAATGAATGTATATTTTTTCTGAAACTGAATTTTCCACAATATTTTCTAGTCTGTACTTCAAAACAGACGAATGATAATGGTTGTATTGTTTTGTTTTTATCAGGGATCATTAATAGTATTCCATATTTTAGATTGTAAATTACCTATATTTATACTTAACGTAGTAGTTTAAAATGTTAGTTTGTATTTTGCTTAGCCTATGTAATTTTGTTTTTGTTATAAAATTGTGTATTTTAGTGTGACAAATTATTTCAGAACATTCCGTTGTAATAATTTTAAATGAAGGAAACCTAAAAATAATTTTTTTTATTGTTGAATAGCAAACTTTCAGTTGAAAAGTTTTCTCAGTTTAAAGTTTTTTCTATTAACTTGACATCTATTGTATTTACATAAAGGTTTTATTTCATTTTCTAAAACTTGTTATAATGATTACCATACAAGACAGTATTTTTTTGAGCATTTGTTATTGTTTATATATATATAATTATTAATATTGCTATTTTGTTTACCATAGTATAAATTAATACTAGTGAGATTCTGAAGAAGGTATTTCTGCTTGACATAATCAAATAACTAAACACAGGTGTTAACGTCTAGTTTATAGAAGTATGGAAATTATTGACAGGTACAATTAACTTGTTTTTGTTATATATATAAATATTTATATCTTGTACTATATTTTCAGTAAAATAACTTTTGATGTACACAAATTATACCATACATATGACATATATTAAATAAAAACTATATAAATAAATATTATATATAAATACACTATTTACCTAAAGAAGTAGAGTTTAAGTCCTACAAAGTATATATAAATATTTAATATAACTTGTATAAATCAAATGCAGCTTTTATTCAAGTATTTATGTGTCAGATAAATCAAAAAACATAATGTAAAAATGGTAGGTACATAATAGGTACATTGTAAATTTTTAATTTGATTCTGGTTATTTGATTTATCTAACACATTGTATTACTGTTATATGTTTTATACAACCGAATTTGTTGATTATTTCAGTTATGATAACAATACATTTCAACATTTTGTAATCATATTAAATTTATAAATACTTAGTAAGATAAAAGGTGAAAAATTGAAGCATTCATTACAATTCACAAAATATTTATTTGTTTTTTGTTGTCTTACAAAATAATTAATTGTTTTCTGATACATTTTTGGCTACGTTATAATATTGTATTAGAAAATACCTGTTCTCTTTTTTGTATACGTGTCAAGGAATTTAAAAAAAATAAGTCACATCAACTGTTTCTGTTATAGAAATTACTTTGGGTTATGGTATAGAATCAATGTGTTATATTAACATGTAATAATTTCGAGCCCTAGTTAAGAATTAAGCTTGGGACTTTCCGCAGTTGGCAACACCGTCTTGTATTTTACCAAATAGGCCACAGAGGCTACCAAGAAAAATTTAAGATTTTTGTAACCGTTTAATTTATTATGTTTCTTAGTTTTTTCTATCTTTTTCATCCCTTTTGACCCTATTAAGCCTCACCTTAACTGTCTAAAAGCAGTCTGCTATAACAAAACATAATTCAAAGTACATAACTATTATAGTTCAGTCATAACATAATTTTAATTTTACAGAATCAAAATTATATTATTGGCGGATAATAATGTCTATATATCATTAGTTTTATTGTGTGTATTTCTATTTTCGTGTAGCCCAATTTTTATGTTCTGTTTAAGGTTGGGTAACTACTGCTATTTAAATAACTATCCCATTAATAAAAACTTACCATTATAAAGTATATAACTCAAAGAAATATTTACATTTTGTGCCATGGAATTCTTGATTACTTGTTGTTAATACCAAAATGTAATTTTTGTATAAATAATAACTATTTATTCAATAGTTCTTTATTTTAAAGCTCCTTAACATTTTATACCTTTACTGGAAACGTTTAAACTTGTTCAGCCCGATTGTTTATTTTTCAATAACTGATTTTTGTTTTTACAATTAATGAACTCTTGTATACAAAAAGTTGTAAAAAAATGTATTGTGTCTACGTAGAGGTTACATTCTTCACTTAATAATAATTAAATATTTGTGGGGTAATTAAACTTAATTATATTTTTTTATTCATGTTTTATCATGATAAAATCCTTAGGTTATGAAAATTTTATAGTTCCAATTAAAAAATTAATTAAAAACATACAAAGCAAATTACTAAGTTACAACTCTCTTCTAGTTTGTCTATAGTTTATTTTTTATATTCGTGTATTGTAGATTTTTGTCCTTGCATAATTAGAAATAATCAACATTTTCCATCCATTTGCTGATAGTACAAAAACAATTATAGAGACCTGCAAATTGTTATAATGTATATCATTAATATTAAATACTTATTAGATGATAATGTTATTTTGTGCAAATTCAGCAGGAGTTCATTTACCAAATTTGAAATTTTTTAATAGTTGTGTATTTTTTAATAGACTATTGTATTTATCTAAAAAAATAAGGAAACTATTATTAAATTTGAGTAAAAAGTATTAATTTTCATTTGTAAAATTTAAATACATTCAAAAACTTAATATGTCTTAACAGTTCTTTGATAGCTGTCTGTAATGAAATTAAGAGAGCACTTGGATATATCAATTTTTTATTTGTAAAACAAAATGATTACTGCAGTCAGGGCTGTTTTATGATATTTATAGCTATTTAAAACAAATTCCTGGCATTATTTGATCGATGACTTAATTTTAATAACTGTACTCAGTATTCATGTATTGTCACCAAAAATCGTTTTTTTAATCTCAGTTTAGGTAAAACATTTTGACAAAGTAGCATGTCAAAAATTGAAAAATAGGATTAATTTTGTTTTCATGTGTGCATTTATGTAATAAGCCTTGCGAATTAATTGTCAAAATTATGATTGAATACTTGTATCATTTGTGTATTATTAAAATTTGGCAACAATTTGTCCTGTATAAAATTAAAAATTAATAACATTAAAATTGAATTGAAGATCTGTTTTTTTTACTTGAAAGTATTTTAAACAATCTTCTATTTTAATATCGGCCTAACTGCATAGATTGTTTATAATAGCAATTGAAGCTTAACTCTAAAATAAATTTACATCAAAGCCATTTAGGTCGATAATTTTTTTTTAAATGGGTAATTGTTTAATTATCTTAATTATTGTTAAGATTTTTCATGAACTTCTGCTGATTTTAATCATCGGTTTCATTCAATATTAATTTCATTTGTTATTACATACTGTGATAAACATGAATATCCTCATTTTTGTGTAGAATAGTAAGTTACTACCTCAAATTGAAATAATTTTTACGGAAGATTTTTCCACTATTTTGTTTTAACTTGTATAATGAAAATTGTGCAGCTACTTAATGAATTAGTATGTATATATTTTAATAATTACACACCTTATTAAATCACATATAATTATTGATATTGTGCCCAACTGTGGTTTTTAATGATTATTTAAGTGGTTATAGTTCCAACAAAGTTTTTGTTAGACTTTTGTTTCTATTTCTAACTAAATTTATAACTTATCTAAAAGACTGGTTTTAATAGAAATGAAATTGTTCCTATTGTTAATAAAAATGTAGTGGGATACTTCAATTTATTTGAAAGTTTATGTTCACATGAGACTTATTAAAAGTCATAATTATTTGATTTATATTAAATTTTGTTAATGTTTATATTGACTGATTATTTAGAATTATTTTTGTTTATGTAACAAAATGATGTGTTGTAGTGTAAATTATATGAACCTAAGCCACTGAAATTTTGGCTTCCAATCAAATAATGTAAATATCAAACAATTCTTATGAGTTTTTATCAATTTGTCGAAACCAGATATAAAAAATTAAAGTTTTTTTTAAGTTACTGTACTGAGTTTTTTTTAATTAATGCTACTACAAATATTGTTCACCAACAAAATTTATCATTTTTTTAGTAGTAGTAGTACTGGTTTTGCGCTATAAGTTGACGATTGCTCCTATTGTAGAGGACAGTATACTATTCATCTGACCAACATTAGTCAACATGAACAAAAGTACTAGTAGCATAAGCCGTATGAAGCATGTAACTCAATATGTAACTGATGGACTAACTAGGCTATTACTACAATTTTGTCAATGTCCACTAATTTTAGTTTCTCCTTATAACTAATAAAGAACACTAAATATAGCTTATAGTCCAGCCTCTCTTAGTTTGCTCCTAATGTAAACAAATAATGATGTCACTGAGCTTGCGCATTATATCAAAATGTGTACACGCTGATTAAAAAGTAACAACTAAATACTTTCAAAAGTATTTAAATACAAAATACTTTTAAAAGTATTTTTCTAAATGAAATTGTTAGGCCTACATCAAAAGTATTTTTCTAAATGAAATTGTTAGGCCTACATCATATCATGACTGATGTTTCTAGTACTATAAGTACTTATAACTTAAAAAATAGTTAACTTAATAGGAATATGACATCCGTAAAGTCGCAGACTCTAGCGTGCACCCTGTAGTAGGTGGCTTTTGTTTGTTGACAGTAGGAGCAAACTAACAACGGCTCAACTGTAGGTAGTATGGCTTATTTATAATAAAAGTTTATCAGAGATCCATAAAATAATCCAAAGGGATACTTATAAAATGATGTAGTTGTAAACATACACAAATCAATGTAAGAGTAAATAACTACAACATGATGTTATGGTTAGAGCTATTGCTATGATGTATTTAAAAAAGCACACATAGTAGCAATTCCACCCCACTCCCGAATAGTCCATTCTTACACTCGCTGACCATCAACTTATAGCGCTTTACCAGTAGTAGTAGTTTTTATGTATGTAGTTGCAGTATTAGTTCTGTTCGTATTTAGTGGTAAATGCAACAGGAGGCGCACCCCTCCCTGAGGAATGATTGACTAAATTAAAATTATTTTCTTAAACCGACTATCAACAATTCAATGTAGAAGTATTTGAAAATCCTTAAATTAAGAATTATAAAATTAATTTTCAAAATTTAAGGGTAACAGTTTTTCCTTTCAGTTACTTGTTCACCCTATCAGGAAAATTCTAAATCTGCCACTGTGGTTATTGTAGGAGCAAGTAAAAGAATTAAATTACAGAAATAACAGTGTTGCTGCATTTATTTATTGTTAATTTTTTTTAAAGAGAAATTGCCAAAAAATTTTAGATTCATTTGTGACTTTCGGACCAACCCAGTCAAACCAGCTGGTAGAAAGTCGCTATCAATTTGTTAACCAACACTGGCAAGGGACTTTGTATGATGACCAGCTGACAGCTATTCCTGAAAAAACTCCGTTTAGGGGTCCCTATTCATAAAAAATTCATGCTAAATCATGTCAAAGTTGTCAATAAAGTAGTTCCCAATAATGAAGAAAGGGTTAAATTAAAAAACATTCATTTACAGAAATGAAAGAACATAATGTGGTGTGAAATAAAAAAAATTTTGTTTTACAAAAATGTATACTAGATTTTGTTATTTTGAAATTTAGATATAATATAATTTTATCAGTGCCGTAACTTATTTTATCCCAATAATTATGTAAGTTTCCCTGAAATAGATAAAAACTAAGTAATCAAAACTGTATTCCAGAATTATCAGTTAAATAAAGTTTTTTTAAATTGTTATTATTTAACAGAAAATCATGTGTTATTGTTGGATATTGTTATTGGGTTTTATATTTGATTGTTTAATGTTGGGCAGCTTTTATCACATGCAATAAAAATACCTGAAGACTGATTCCTTTCTGAATTATTTTTTAATAGGTGATCAAATTTAATTGTATTGTGTTATAAAATTATTATTTTAAGTTATATTTATAATTTACCTGAGTTTATTGTTTATATTTTAAAATTTTAGCTGCCAATTTTGTTATAATTTATAGTTGTATAAAATTAATTATTTTCAATTGATAATATTTTATTGACAGAGTAATGCTGCAGATGCGTTAAGTGGTTTTTTTGCCTTAAGTTAATTATATATTTTCAGTTCGATTATTAATGAAGCCTTAATTGTCCTTCAAGTTATTTTGTATTTTTTTTAAATTATTTTTGTGGTTTTTTTTAATTTTGTTGTTATTCCATTCTATAATTTGGTCTAAAAAGCTAGTTAACTTGATTGATTAGTTAATCATTTGTTTTCAATTGTCTCCATTAGGCTTACAATGATAAAGTACAATGACAATTTTTTTTTAGTAACCTTATAGTATTTATCAAATATTTACAGCATTACTCATGAATACGACAGTATTTCTAAATATTGGTGTATTTAATCATGTGCCAAATGTTATATTTATATTTTTTTAATATGTATAGTTAATTTGTGGCATATTTTAATTTTTTACCTTAACCGATGGTTTTTGTTCCTCTTTTGTTATTTTTTTATTATAGTTTAGTTATGTAAGTTAGCGATTTGTTTATAATTTAGTATGAATATTATTATTATTAAAAACAAATACCTAAACAGCTGAAATAAGTGTGTAAATATTAATATTGTAATGATTATTATATAATTATATATTCTATATATGCAGGTGGTTACAATACATTAGCATGTATTGTCCAGACTAAATTTTAGGTTATATTTTATATAAACTAATATAAATATATGTTATATAATTTACTGTGACATGACATCACATTTTGTTACAAAAGATTTTCAATAAAGAAAATTGTGCAAGTTTTATATATGAACGTGTTATTTCTTATTAATCATTAATTATCCAAAAACTACCAGAAAAGTTATATTTTTTTATTATTAGACCTATGTAGCTAACGATTTCATGTTAGCTACACAACGTAATTATTTAGTGTTTTTTCTTTAATGTGCGATACTAATTTTCATCTTCATTATTATACAGTAAAATTCTGATTTTATCCAGAATATTTGTACCAAACCCATTTCAGATAGGTAATTGATTTTTTGGATGATCCAAATTTAAAAATCTGGTGTGAATCACTCACACGGCTTTCTCTTGCCAATGCTAATAATTAACAATATAACCTAACATAAGTAATAAAACATTAGAAATTAAACTTAACCTAATTTTAATATAGTGAAAGACGCCAAATGAAAATCAACCTCAGTTTGGCTTAAAAATACGGGAAATCATTCTTTCAGGCTAAACTAGGCTCTGTAGGAAAAATGCTCTAAATAAAAATTGTAGATCTTTCAATTTCCTATAAATTTGATTATATACACCTTTGTCCTAAAACGCATGCTAAGGCTGAAATCGTACAAAAATTGATTTTTTTTACTTGTTTCCGTGAGAAAAAACAAAAAATTGCTAATTACCGCTAAACTAAGCGTTATAAAAAAACATTTTGATATAAAAGTTGTAGGATTTTTAATTCTCTACAACTTTTATTATATAGGCTACATTTTTGCGCTTAAATGCCTATTAAAGCTGCAATGTTAAAAAAAAATTACGTGAAAACAGCCTCTCCTAGAATTTCAGCAGACTTGGCGCCTACCCTACCTTGCAGAGCATCAAAAATTTAGTAAATGGGGCATTTTAAAAAAATCTTAGGACCAGTTTTTGAGAAAATCACAAAAAGTTAAAAATGACACGAATAAACTACTACTTATGGTTGACTGATTTTGATGAAAATGTTTGTGTCGGGTCCTCTAGTGGTACCTAACTTAAGTTTCAAATTCATGAAAACAATACTTCCTTCCTGTATGTTCATATAGGCAAGAGAAAGTAAAAAGTAAGTGAAAGTTTAACTTATTAAGAACATTGTGTTTTAAACTAATTAAAACAGTCTATTTAACAAAAATTTAATATATTTATCTAAGAAACAATATTTTACAAAATAAAAATTAAGTTTTTTTTGTATTCAGATGTTTCTTTGTTTACAGTTTGAAGTCTTAATTCTGTGCTGTTCTGGTTGTCTTTATATATTGTTATATTTTATAAGGGTGAAACACTAACCCCAAGATCTGCGGCAACAGTGCACAAAAATTCAGTCGTTTCTAAGGTCTTAAGATTTTTCATCAGTGGTCAAATCATGTTTATGTTTACATAGAATTCTGCTGAGGAAAAATAAAAAGACTTTTCAGTCTAGAAACTGTGGAATATAAAACAAGCTACCAGCAAAGATCCAAGTGTACTGCAACATAATTATGGGTGCAGTTTATTTTAATTTTGTTCATGTAAATTACATACAGATATACAAATTAAATTAAATAGGAAAGAATTAACATTACTTAAGAATTTTTAAGCCTATGCTCCTTACATCATGAATCTTCCACTGGTGGGAAATAGGAGGTTCATGATTTTAAGATATGTTTGTTTGTTAACTTTTTACCATTAGCTACAAAAGATGAGGAAAAGTCAATTGGTATAAATACCCAAATTAAACTGATTTTACATCAACAGTAGTGGCTATAAATTAAATGTTTTTTGAAATAGTTTGACTGACAGGTTTTCCTTGGGTTAGCATGTGTATTAGCCACATACACAAGGTTCTTCGAGAAATATCTTGAATGGTAGTATTTTTAGGAATTAAAATATTTTATTTACAAAAAATTTAAAATCTGTATCGTAGCTGAGTTCATATTGTACATTTTATTTAAACGTTTATACAATTTGGTACTTATCGCTTTAAAGAAACTTGGAATTAAAGAAGTGAACAAACATTCTTAAATATTTATACCTTAATTGTTTCTGTTCTGAAGGAACAACACACTAATATCTAAAGCCTAAGTGAATAGAATCTAATTCAGCCTTATTATTGGCAGTGCTCCTGTGATTGATGAGATAAAAATCACAATTATGTGATCTTCAGTAGAATTGGAGGTTTGTAGGCTAATATTTCTGACAGCTGAAAAATAATTTTAATTATATTTAAAAATTTCAGTAGATAAACACATTGTTTAGCTTTGAGCAGCGGTTTTATTACACATTTCTGACTTATTTCTTTACACATAGTTTTGTGTAAACTCACAGATGTTTTGTCCTCAAAACAATTATTTTGTATTTGCTAGATCTAGTTTCTGCTCTTATAAAAATAAAATTTGTATCCTTACCTGCTGCACAACTATTGCCTGTGCAAAAATAATCATTTACTTTGTCTGTTTGTAATTACTTGAGTTGGTTCTCTTCTTATCATTGTTTTTCTCATTGCATCTGTGGGTAAGTCTTTATTTATATCACAGTAATAAAATATGATCATTCTGTGGAATGAACAATAATATCAATTTAGTGTTGGTAAAAGGAGAAAAAAAATTCAGTAGTTTTGAAAAAGTATTTCTGGTAAGTGGTTGGTGATTTTATCTCACAAGAATGAATCAAACTCTACGTTGTTTAGAAGAAATAAATGTAACCAGGTAAGAATTATGTGGTGAATTAATATACTATATTAGCATAAATACTGTGGAAACTTGAACATTGTAATTATAACAGTTTCTGAAGTATGTACACCAATCAGATATGATTATGTCGTTAATGTACACAAACAAATTAATTCTATTGAGTAATTATGCCTACATAAGCATTGGCTTGTGTGTAGGTAATGATAGGATTGCAGATGAAAACTGCATTACCCAACTGGGAATTGAACCCGGGACTCCGGCATAGAAGCCAGTTGCACTGTCCACTACACCATGGTCTGCCCTGTGGAATATTCTCATGAAATTGTATGTTACGTGAATTTTTAAAATGAAAATTATAACCAAATAAATTCCTCAAATCAAATTTACATGAAGCTCTCAGCTCTTTCTAAGGTTGATTAAATTGTAACTGATATTTTTTAGAACTTCCCATTGAGTATGTAAATTTATAACATATTATAAAAAAATATCAGCTGTTAAAGTTGCCTTTACCACAATAACTTGAACATTAAAAGCTTAAATGTGGTAAACTTAGTAATTTTTGAATACTTGAATGGTTTATGAACAAGAGTTAGTCAAACACAAAGGTTTAGAGTTAAAAATATATTAAAACCATAAATTAATTTACTATTCAGAAATATTCTCAGCAAATTTTTTTTATGATTCCCTTTGTGTTTTAGTAGGAATAAACAAAGCTAGAGGTACTTACACAATATTTAAACCACTTATTCTGTATTGTAAATAGATTTTTAAGGTTCAACCAATAATCACGGATGATCAGAAAAACCACAGGTTTAGGGCTACCTACGTAACATTATATTCTGTGGGTCAAAGTTGTTTGAAATGACCACCAATTATTTCTGTCATGTGTTGAAGTCATTCAAGCGTTACTCTATGAAAAGTATATGCAGTATTGCATAAACATTGTACTTATCTTACTATCTAGTTTAAACAAATGTATATTGTTTGAGCTTCTACTATGAAAACAAGACAGTAACATTCAAATATGTTACTGATTAAGAATGTTTTTTAATTTAATTGAATTATCTTATTTGAACATAATTAATTATTTACTGTCATTTTTATTGCCTAGTTTGATTTTTTCTGGAAAACAGACTGATTTGTTAGATTCAAAAGCAGTTTTACCTGATCTACTTTGCGGTAAATAAATGAACCTGCATAGGTACCAGTTTTATTAGACAATAACTTTACCAATCCCTTTGAAAAGCTTTTGTTGCTAAGATTTAAGTTAGATTTTTGTGTGATAAGTTAATCTTTTCTGCAAAAGTTGGAGTACACTTTTATTTTATATATGTTATTGAAAATTCTCCTGTCCACAAGTTCAGTAGTAGATGTTAAAGATAAGAGAATGTTTTGTGAAAAGAATAGCTTCTCTGCCCTTTGTTAATATATTTCAATGATAAATTAGTGAAGACTTGTTATTAGTAGTAAAATTACTTGTCCTCCGGCTAATATATCACCTGAATCTAGGTACTTTGGGATCTGGGTATCATAAATAATAAACAGACTTTGGTTAAACTTATAACAATTATTTATTGACACAATTAATTGGTACTTTTGGGATCTGGGTATCATAAATAATAAACAGACTTTGGTTAAACTTATAACAATTATTTATTGACACGATTAATTATCAAACTTAGATTACTATCATATACTATTAAATTAATAAATAAACTTAATCATGTTAACTTGATAAGTGAGTCACTTAACATTCAAAACAATGGTTTAGTTGCTTTCTTTAACTACTAGCTACCAGCCTTATTCACACTATTCCCAATTCTATTCTGAATAGTGTGAATAAAGCTGTAATAGCCTTATTCACACTATTAACTAAATCAGAACCGGTCCTGTAATGACACTTTTCGAAATGGGCTGACAACACTTTCCATTTACAATTCAAGTATTGACTAACTACAAAGGCACCAACTGTTTTTATACATGCAGTCAGATAGTTTCTCTAAACGATCGAATCCTATTCAGGCACGTCATATTTTCATACGTTACAAAAAATCATTTCATCCTTCACCATCTGAATTAGCAGTAATTGCAGAACAGTCGGTCGTTAAACCAAAAAAAATGATCAAAATATTGTAGTAGGAATCAAAATAAAAGTTTCTACTAGTTTCGATCACTGAGAATTCCTATTCATAACATTCCAATTATCGCTATTCATTGTCCTTGTTCAATACTCAACTCATAGAATACACAATTTTTTCAATGAAAAAATTGAATCCTTTGACCATTTTAAGAATATCATTGTACAATGTTATAATGTTGTTTTCAATATAAAGGAGATTGATATCACAGTCAATTTTCAAGAAAATATTTTAGACCTTACTTGTAAGTACAGTAGAAAGGTGGATTTTTAAAAATTTTGTATTAGTTGGTGAAGTATAAAGTTTTAGGAGTTTCTGTTGCACTAGTAGAGAGTGAGATGCTAATAAGCTACGTGACATTGTGTGTCTTGAGATTGAGTGTCTTCTGCAGACCATTTTACAGAACCTTAAGATGCATTTGAGATTTACTGTTTTGTTTAATGGTACACTAATTAAGTTCTGGGCACTGATTATCAGCATAGGTATAGCTTTTCTATGAATTAAAACTATAGACCTAATTCACTTTAAAAGTTATCAGAAATTAATATAAAAATATATTCTGGATATATTAAATAGTTAAAGCAACTACATGTACCTGGTTTTATTTACCTTATTGTCCCAGAGGGCATAGTATGAACATAACTATTTAACACACCTGGTATTTGAACATATTTTAGTTCTTTTTTAGGCCATATAAATCTTACATTGTACTTAATTACAACACTCTTATACCAGGTTCAACCGATGGATAATTTCAGTATTCAAATATCAGAAGAAAATGTTTAAAAATATGATAAGGTAGAATATTAATAATGTACTGATGTTCATTCTGCTACAGTTGAAAATTGTGAGTATTCCTGAATTATAAATTATGTTGGGTATATCCAAATAGGTCTGATACCACCAGAAAGTGGTCAGTTTTAATGGGTTTACCTTAAAAATAAACATGGCTCCACTACAATATTCATATTCATCCATTAATTTTAATAAACATTAAGAAATCAACAAATAAATTATACAATTAAAATAAAATGAATTAAACATTTTTTTCTGGAAGAAAACTTTTGTGGTTTCAGGTTTATACCTCAGCCCCATTGCCTTCATTCTGTTACTCGTATGTATATTTTACCAATAGTACTATTAAATCTTTAAAAGACCATCATTCCGTACAAAAGATTAACTTGTATGGTTTCTGTAAAGTTGAGAAAAGAATGTACTACATTATGTTTTCATCTGATGTAACCCGATTGAAACAAAAGTGAACCCTGGCTGGAATAACCCTACCGACGGATGTGGAATTCCAAAAATCTTTTAATAAACACTAATCAGTGAAATTTACGCAAGATGTTATTATGAATTAAGCAAGATGGTATGAAGTAATAAAAAATTTAATTTTTTTTAATAATGTTCCATTGGTTAAAAAAGATTTGTTTCACATTACTACTGCACAATTGAATATGAGCAAAAAATACAACGCTGCCGAATTACTAGTTTATAAGATGGAAAAATAGTCATGATGCATATTGGAGAAATAAAATATGCATCATGATTTCACAAAAAAAGAATTGACCTTTCAAGGTCAGGGTCAGTGACTGCAATAGTATTGACCTTGGTTCTATCCCCTGCTTGCATTTTTCTTTCTTTGTTGTAGAATATTTTGTGTACACCCATAATTCTCTCTCCCTTCGCAAAACGTTTGATGTAAGTTATTATAAAAAAAATTACCTTTTCAAATTTCTCCTATTAAAATCGTTGAAGCAGGTGCTAAATGACTCAATCTGTACTCTTAGCACCGAGGTTTATATCCGTTGTCACTAAATTGTTCTATCAAAAAACTCTTATTAGGTTATTACGAAGAATTCTAAATTGAATTTTCCGGAGATTTTTTGTCTTCATGGAGTGGTCTTCAGTGGTTTAGAGCGCTAAGTTACGCTGAACTGGTGAGCGAAAGATCACAAATTCGATTCTCGACCAATGTTTAGAAAATTTTGGCACGATAAATAAAACCTATCAGTAGTGTTCTATTATATTCTATAATGATTAATAGTTGATTCAAGTGATGTTAATTTTTTAAAAAGTTAGAGGTAAAGAATCAGCGTTAGAACACGTTAAGTTCTTGAACTTTAAAAAACTTATCAGTTACAGTAGACCCTAATATAAAAAATACTGGTATACTATTTTTAATTTTCTTGTAATAATTTCACGTTTGTTTGCCATAACAATTTTACAAATTAATACGGTTTTTCTAGATGTACCTAACGTGGCCGCTATTGTCATTGATAAGGCCTTAAATGAAACGCATGACAAAAAAATTAATGGAAACTTGAATATATTTTTACTTTCTCTTGCCTATATGAATATATAGGAAGGAAAGTATTGTTTTCATGTCGATTTTTCGAAATCGAGTTTTCACCGGATCTACACGTTTTCAGACCCCCTGAACCCAAAAAGCATGTTTTAGCGATTGGTTTGTGTGTGTGTGTGTGAACAGAATATCTCAAGAACAGAACATCGTACGAACTTGAAACTTGAAACTTAAGTTACATACCACTACCGGACCCGACACGAACATTTTCATCAAAATCGGTCAACCGGAAGTAGTAGTTTATTCGTAAAATTTTTCACTTTTTTGCGATTTTCTCAAAAACTGGTCCTACGATTTTTTTAAAAATCGCCTCATTTACTCAATTTTTTATTCTCTAAAAGATAGGGTAGGCGCCATGTTTGCTGAAATTATTGGTGAGGGTGTTTTTACGTAAAAAAAGTGTTTTTTTAAGATTACAGCTTTAATATTAATTTTAGAGCAAAAATGTATATAATAAAAGTTGTAGAGAATTTGAAAACCTACAACTTTTATTTCAAGCATTTTTTTGTACAACGCTTAGTTCAGTGGTAATTAGCAATTTACTGTTTTTTTCTCACGAAAACGTGTGAAAAATCAATTTTTTTAAGATTTCAGCCTTAGTATGCACTTTACGACAAAAGTGTATATAATAAAATTTATAGAAAATTAAGAGATCTACAACTTTTATTTAGAGAATTTTTCTCTACAGAGCCTAGTTTTGCGTGAAAGTGTGATTTTCCGTTTTTTTTAAGCCAAATTGAGTTCAATTTTCATTTTGCGTCATTCACTCATGATTAAAATAAGATTATGTTTTTGAGGTTAGTTTTTGTTTATTTCTAATATTTTATTAATAATGTTAGGTTTATTATTAATTATTTTCATTGGCAAGAGAAAGTTGTGTGAGTGTTTCACACCAGATTTTTTATATTTTAGGTTGACATCGATCCTCGCTCAGAGCTTGGATAATTTGTTTTTTGATAAAAAGTATTTTACGACTACTTGGTCAACATTTGGCTAAACCGTTTTGATTTCTGCTTAGCGTTCTGAAAAGTTTTTAAAATTGTTGAAAATCGTTTTAGATCGCTCTGTATTTTATTAAGTTTGTTCAGCTCATGAAGATCCCAAGAACTGTAGTATTAAGATTAGTAACGGAGTTACACATAACCGAAGAGACTTAACATTTTCACGTAATATTAGCAACAAAACTTTGTTTTGTGTTTGGAGCGAGTCAAAATTATGTGGTTAAAATTAGTTAAAATTTGGTAACTTTGAAAGAAATATCACAAGGGTAATCCTGTATAATTCTTTGTATATATGCTCTTATTCAAGGGGATGTTAAATTTTGAAATATTATGTGTTTCTTGGTTTCAACCGGGTGCTGTTACAACTAATCTGTGGAACGAACGGCAAGCCCCATAGCTTCACCAACAATCCCGCACAGCAACAGGTGGTATTCCTCGCCCCACAAATCACTGCCGACTAAGCCACCCCTGTGCTGTGTTCCTGTTTGTTTTTTGCGCTGGTGGAAATCGTCCATTGTCTACTTAACGAGTTTTCTTTTGAATTCTTTTAGAAACGTACAACAGGTAGAAACTGTTCGATGTTAACGCTAAATTCAATTTTTAATAGTTCTTTTATAAACATGGAATTAATTTCCTTCACTTTATAGAAAAGGATGTCCAAATTTATTTTAATTAATTTTTATTGTTAAGTTTAGAGCATTTTCTAACCAAACCACTCATTACAAATTTCTTTTGCTAAATCCTATATTCAGTAAAATCAAAGTTTCCTAACCAGCAAATCGTATTACTTCATTTTAGTTTATGATGACATTGCCTGGAAAAATAAGTTAATTAATTAATTTATGTATGTATTATGTAATAAGTACTTAATAAATAACTGTACTTACTTATCGAAAATCATTTCTGAAATTTCTGTTAATTCTCCAGCATTAAGATGAAAGAAAAACATTTTTGAAGAGGCCATTATTGTACCGTCATCTATCTTCTTCTTCTTCAGGTGCCATCTCCGCTTCGAAGGTTGGCAATCATCAGAGCGATTTTTATCTTTGATGTCACAGCCCTAAACAATTCGTTGTTGCTGCAACCATACCAATCTCTTAGGTTTTTCAGCCAGGATTTTCGCCTTCTTCCCAAGGATCTCTTTCCTTGGATTTTCCCCTGGACAATCACTTGTAAAATTTTATATTTTTCTCCCCTCATGACATGTCCCATATACAATAATTTTATTTTCTTCACTGTTAATAGTACTTCTCTTTCTTTATGCATACGTCTCAACACCTCCACATTCGTCATCTTTTCCACCCATGAAATCCTCAGAATTCGCCGGTACAGCCACATTTCAAATGCATCCAGTCTCCTTTCATCAATCTTCTTCATTGTCCATCATCTATCAAATCTGTTCATTTATTAATTAATCATGGCCAGTCATAATTGAAAGTTAGGTAGTTACTCTAAATCGCTATAATTGATAATTTTCTTAGCTCGATAGTTTTCTTACTTCTGTTAGTTTCTTATTTCGTTTTTTCTAATAATTAAGAGTTAAAAAACTTAAATGAAAAATTGAAAATAATTAAAAGAAAAATATCTATTGTGTCAACTGTACTACGTAAATGTACTCTTTTTTGGCATAATCATTTAAATGTCCACTATTATTCTTTACACACACTCCATACGAGTTAAAACTGATTTAGAAGTATTCGACAATAACTGTTTGTTTTTATTAACGAAGATAAATATATTTTCCAACCATATTTTCAGTATTTAGGTTTTGCGGTTTTGAACCGCACAGAGTTAAATATGGCGAGTGTGGGGGTCCAATTGATTTTTCCACAGCAAAAAGTTTGAATCGGCTTCGTAACGGATAGCGTTGCTCATAACTGGCAGGTGGAGTTTTAAATTATTTGGACTCTTATCTGCTAGTTCCAGGGCTACAAAAATAGTTCTGTTTCTTATCACTTGGTCATCCAATTGTATGACTGAAGCATTTTAAAACAGAAGAGGTAGAGGTGTAAAAGACTCTAGACAGAGTTATTTCCTCTGAGAATAATTTCATTTACAGCCAGACCCTGTGGTGAATGAAGTGAAGGTGTTATTTGTAGGGTGTAAAGAAGATTATTTTTAGAGGGCCTAACATGCTGATAAGCATACTTTTCCACTCAGTGCATTACGATATTAAGATTATAGAAAGCGTTACGATTGCACTTAGACGCATTCATAACGATCCTATTATTTCAAATTTTTATTTAAATTTCGCAATGCTGCTAAGTTGGTAATGGCACACCTGCAAACTTAGCACTAAATTCATTATGAACTTTAGCGGTATTTTTATGATACTTCCCCACAGCTGCATTTTGTAAACGCGTTGTTCCTTAATAAACATCTAAAGATAATGCAAAGCTTTACTACACGGAGATAACCAACATACAAACAAGTACTGCTATAATAAACAAATTAATGCAAAAAATGCCTTTCAATGCATGCCAAAATCTGCCACTACAAAACAGTTGTTCTCCCAGAGGCGCTTTATGCCAGTGAAACTATTTTACAAATTAAGAATGAAGAATGAATGACTGACCAACTTCTTAAAACACAACGTAAAATTATCAGAACCTGCCTTAACAAGAATTATCACAAAAATGGGGTATAACGAATTTCTTCTAATGAAACTTTATAAGGAAATTTATCAGATTATTAGCGTTATGAAGAAAAGGAGGATTCCCTACTTTTTTACATTTTAAGAATGCCGAATGATAGAAAATTGAAACAACTGATCCTCAGGAACTTAAACAGGAATATTACGGGAAGATACATCGAAGAGGGGATCTCAGTGAAATTGGACTGGAAATTGAAGACGCATTTGACAGGGAAATATATACTACTATCAAATCACGCAGATTTTATTGGGGAAAAGCAGAAAGACACACGGTCAAGGTTACAGATGAGATACGGAAACAAAGATCGGACTGTCTCAAAAACTACTGACAAAACTGAAAGGCTAGAGCAATACGTTATCCGAAAACACTAGAAATTGACTTAGAAATTTGCTTAGTGATCCAATGTGACCTGAAAAAAAATAATAAAAAAATAAATGAATGTTATACGTGCCGTGCCGTTGCCAACTAACCAAAAAAATATCCTATTGCATGCGGAAAATTACTTATGCGCCCCTCGATATACTGTAGCTGTATTTGCTTAAAATTATCGAGTTGTGTTTATAACCGAATTATTGGATATCATTTTTACCCCACTTCTCCCATTACTTTGTATTATCCCGGTTTAAATTCAACTAGGTATATATCTTGATAAATGCATTAAGAAGGCTTGGCTTTCAATCTGCAGGCTATTAAATGCTCTATGTTCTGTTTTTGGGTGCATTAAAATTTATTAGCATAAGCTTTATCAGAACGTTCTTCTTCAATCATGACATGAACAATTTTTGAAATAATGTACAATGATTCTGCCAAATTATAAATAATAGAATTATGAACAACTGGTAAAGTTTTATAAGAACCTCTTTTAAAAGAAAAGGTTCTATTCTCGTCCACCCTATAATATTTATGCGAAGCTTGTATAGGAAAGGCGGCTCAAAAATAAGAGGGGTTTGTGCGTTGCTCTTGTGATAATCCACGGCACCCTTTCTCTCTCATGCTTCTTGCATTCATCCCCCATTCTGCCATAAACTGCAATTTTCGTTCTGCAGCACGAACTCTTCATATTATATTAGAATCACTTAGGGTTTTTTTTATTATTTTATTAGTTTATGTATTGGTATTCTAAAACAATTTTTTTTAAACTTACAGATGTCTTATAAAATAGTGTATGCGGTACGATTGTAAATATATCACATCCGTTGTAAACAATACAACAAACCATGAACATCCTATATTTACTTCCTTGGTTAAATATTATGTTGGTACAAGCAACTGTTCAAGGTTTAGGAGTTTCAATATCTGCTCAGTCTTTACGAATACTGAGATCTATAATACAGTTATTGCTTGAGGGTCAATTCTTGAGCATGTATTACAAAATTCTATGTCTTTCGCACAAACAAACATTTCTGAATTTTTCGTTCTTATATTAAGAATTGCTTATAATTATACAAAAATAATTTTATTTATAACGATTATTGAAAATCAAAGACTCAAACAGGCGAGACTATTAGATCTTCCATTCCGGTTCACCAGATCAAACATGCTTAACCATCCTTTAAAGATTAAAAACACAAAATTATATTACGAATAGTCAACTCTTATTTCTCAATGAACTTAATCTTATCAGTTAAACAGACCATCAGTATCACGTCTTCATTCTCTCATTTTCACACCTTCATTCATTAATTTTAAAACGACAACAACTTCTTTCTCCGTATAATGAAAAGTTATACATTGCCAGGATCCAAGAAGAAACCCTTCATCACCTATAACCAAACGATCACACGGAAATAACACTGCTGAGTGCTGTCTTCTTCAAGTTATATTCGAAAATTGTTAAAACATTTACTGAAAGTTTTTGTTAAACTGTTTGTAAATAATTCTTAACTGTTATAAAAAATATATTTAACGATTAAAGCATTATTTTTATTTGAAATTACCAAGTACAGATGATAATCATATCAAACTAACAATTGAATGTGCGTTTTTTGACAGACTCGCCCGGGTTATGTTACAATTGGCTCTACAAACATCCTGGGTGAAAATAATTATTATTAGTGTTAAAATATACATGATGAATTTTAGAATTGTACCTTTTCAGAAAGTTTATAGAGGCAGTTTCTTAAAATAAGAACAAATAAATAAACTTTTATGGTCAAGTAAAATAATATACGTTACTATATATTATTCTCGTATGATTTGTAAATTTTGGGGAGTTTATACTATTGCACGGAACGCAAAAGCGGGCTAACCCGGTGTTTGCTTGGAGTGATAAAGGGAAAAATGCAATCTTTGACCAGACTAATATTTAGGCTATTACAAATTTAACACAAAAAATACCTGATTCGTTTTTTAGCAATGATTTTCATCACAAAGAGTTCATTTCACAAGTTATCTTAACTGTTTCTTGTCGATTAATTAACAACTTAAAAATATCAAATTTGAAGAACATACGTGGCTCCTTCTGTAGTGTAGTTGTTAGCGCGCTAGTCTACCAAGCGGAAGGTTCCAGATTCAATTGCCAGCTAGGGTCTGGAAATTAATACGTGTCAAAACCCATTGTCGCCAATCCAGTCGCTAATAACTAAAATGTTGATGCGACTTAAAATAATACTTACTAATAATATTAACCAATAAAACTATAAAATAAAAAATGGAATACACAAAACAGGTCTATAAAGAAAAAAGTATTAATATTTCACGTCAGTGATTATGACAGTTAAAGTTTAAAAAAGTAAATTTAGATGTAAAATTTATTTGTAATGTTATATAGGTATTATTTTAAATTACTTTATATAACCATTTTGATATTTTTCAAAGAATTGTAATTGAAAAAAAATATTTTTGTTAAATTTTAAAATTTGTAAATAAGGACCTAGTAATTTTACTGAATTAAAATCAAATGTGTCAAAAATAAGGAGATAAGATTGGTGGTTATCGAAACGTTTGTTTTAATAATTTGATTATAAAAATGTTATTACGTATCATAATATGTAGTTATAAAGAAATAATACAAACAAAAAAGCAATGGAGTGTCCACGCGTCCACCCACTCGTTTACAGTCCTGCACAATAACTTAAGAAGAACGCGTGTCAAGCAATTTAGGAGGGCTCAGGAGAGCAAAGGTGGCTGTGAACAAAATACTTCACGGGCACGTGTCTCTACGCTTTCATTCATCTTTGATTGCTGGACAATGGGGGGACAGGTTGTGGAGGAAGTAAAACCGGACCTTCATAAAAAGTGGTCACTCAGTATTCAATATTGGGGATGCCTTCCGCAGTATCCTTCTATCGCATACTCTGACTAAAAAATTATCAAATATATTTAACAATTTGTGAAAAAATATAAATAATTTTTAAAAAAAATTTTTTTGTCTTCATTTCCGTTTTCTTAAAAGAAATCGTCGTTATAAATAACAAAACGAATAGATATTTGATGTAGAATATTATCTTGTAAATGACTAAGAGCAGGAAGAAAAAGGGATGTTTGCAGTGGTTTCTCCCCTGCCGAAGGGAAGATGACACAAAAGAAGCTGTACAAGAGAGTTCAATCAATCCTTTAGGGTGCCGTATTTCCCACGGTTCAGTATAAAGAAAGAGGGAGATGAAATGTGTATGTAAGACTATTTGTGCAGGTGCTCCTTGCACCTATCTTTTCCACACCTGTAATTATGGTTCAAAGAGTAGTGAAGTTTGAAGTTTAACCGATTTTTATAACGCAAAACAAAGGTCTTGTTTTCTGGTAAAAACAATTGGAAGTATTCTTATCATGTTTGTTTTCTGATTCATTATCTGTTATTAACAAACGTTCACTCCATATGTCTTCTCTGGATTCGTTAAAAACAGGAAGTGACAACTGATTGACCCGACGACAAACAAACGGAACAAATCTAGGTCATATTCCAGATTATATCATAGAAAAATTATTAACAAGTAAATTAACGGCATACCCGAAGGGGTATCGTGAACAAAACTCTTATTCTTTAATTTAACTCTTCTAAGTTATAAAATCAATGACCATTAAAACTAAGTGACTAAAAAATATGGATGTGGGATTTTTTTAAACGTTCTCCTGTAAAATAGCAGAGAAATTGACAAAAATCAAAGCTATAGATAGTAATTTATACAGATTGATCAAAAAATTAAGAGAATTCTATACTATTTTGTTCACTAAATCATAAACTTAATAAATATTAAATTAATCTCCTTTTACCTAGAGAACTATTAACTTGTAAAAATCTATAGATTACTTTTAAACCAAATCTCCTCCAAATAGAGCTATTTCCAAGTCATTCATTAATAATTTTCTGCTAGATAATACTAAAAGTGTTGACTACTGTAAAAAAGGTACAAAATTGTAATTGTAAGTAAGTATAAAATGATTTAGTGAAGAATTTCATCGTTTCACTAAAATATTTAATGTTTTAACTCCAATCCAAAAGTTAACTAAAAACTTTAAAGGAAGGTGTCTAGGAACATTGTTGATACTCTGTGTATTCTAGCAACAATGACACCCACGGTGATTCTCAAGTGATTCAGGAGCTGAAAATGTGCAGAAGTCTCTAGAAAAATGAACATCGTCTTCTCGACCACGTCAACATTGAAGTACTACAACTGTTAAATACTGGTATGACAGTCAAAGAAACTGAACAGGATTGAACCTGTAGATTTAGTGAGTTAATACAAACAGTCTAAAATGTATTTTTGATCGTTAATGTGTGTACGTTGAAATCCGTTTAATATAAGAACAATAAGCAACCCCATGACCCAATGAGATGATGATGATGATGATGATGATATGTATGAAGTGTAAATGATGTGCAGTCTTGTGCAGACTCAGGGTGATAGTTCCTGAGAGAGTATGGTTGATTCAACCCCAATTATCAAAGTACACCGATAACCACGATCTAGTATTAAAATCCGTATAAAAGTAACTACCTTCACTAGGATTTGAACTAAGAACTTTCGTCTCCGAAAATCAGCTGTTAAACAGCTGATTCGCGGCAACAACTTTACCACTATAATTCTAGAGCATCCGATATTCTAGAGCAATCCAATAGGTAGGTAAATAAAATTGTTAGATTTAAATTATAAATTTGTTACTAAAATATTCTATAAGTCTGATTGTAAAATAAGTGATTGACTGCATGTAGATGGGGGAATAATATCGCTAAAGAAAAAAACTGTTCGTTATGTTTTAAACAAAACTAGTTTCAGTAAATTTGACATAAAACATAAAGCCAAAAGTATTGTAAAACTTCAGAAAATTGAATAAGAGAAATTAAATTAGATTTTCCCATAGCTGTAAAATCTGCTGGCCGAAATTTTTCAATATTTAATCACTATTTCTTTCAGATATTGCACTTTGTAGAAACGTTAGAAAGAAAATATTCAATTGATGCAAATAAATCATTCCTCAGTTGAAGATAAAATAATGTACCTTTATTTAGAATTTTAGGGATATTAAAATAACTTCGTTAATAAATACTTCACAATGAAAACATAATGGTTAAATTTAATAAAGCGTGGAATTTAGTAAAGTAACTGAAATCAAACTGAACATTTGGAAAATAGCTGTTGTTAAAATGAATGTGAAAGATATAGCTGGAACATCTCGTTTTGTGTAAAAAGGTATGGAGAACCATTAAAATAGCTCGGTGTACAGTAATGGCCAAAACATCTGCACCCACGAAAACCATTCTTTGAATAAAGCAATTGATGGAAAGGGGAATCTGTTCTGTTCCCAGTACGCTGTAAAATCTGCAGCAGATGTGTACGTAAGTACACGTTTGTGGTGTGACCATGCATATGTGCGTGTATAAATGTCACAAATTTCGTCATATTTATTTATTTTCTCTTTCATTTAAAGTTATGTGAAAAATATTCTCAAATAAAATACTAGCGCTTATATTTTTGCTGCCCGATTTTATTTATTTAACCTGAATCATTACACAATTCCTATTGTTATAAAGTTCTAATTTATGCTTTTTAATAATGTTGTGCAATTAATATTCTTTGTCCATTAAGAGTAGTACCCGGAATGAAAGAAATTGAAAATTTTCACATTTCCGGTTTTTTGCAAATTATTAAAATTCAGAGTTTTCTGCATCCAACGTATAGGTATAATTTGTTGGGGTTTTGCAGTTTTGTTTTTAATTAAAAATATGTTGAATCCTTACGTTATTTCTTAAAAGTTATCTATTTGTCTCTATTCTTCATTTTTTATATTTATCTCATCTCTATTTTTTCAATGACAAAAGATAATTTCTTTATTTTGTGCGATATTTTTTTATTTTAAAACTTTAAGTTAGCACCAGACCACTTGAATGAATGGATTTTAATGAAATTTTTACACAGCCTTTCATACCATAAATTCAATGTACTGAGTTAATATTACAGTAAAATAATGTGTTTAAATATTTATTTTCTACTTCAATAGACAAAAAGTTGTGATTTTCAAAAGTTGTAATTTCAAAAAAAAAGTTATATTCCTAACAATCTATCAAAATTCTACTAATTCAGTGGGTGTAGAATAGCCTGAAAAGTAACCACAAGAAAATTGGACGGGATAACTCTAATAGTTTTTGAGAAAATGTTCTTTACATTAACATTACGGATATAGGCATTCCGGGTCCCCTTAATTAACTAAAATATATTTTAGCTTGTGAATATTTTTCTTTAAATATTTTTTTGATAACCTTTAGCACAAGTAGACTTTATGAATGATAATTTTCTGGTAAAAATTATTTCAGTTATAAATTTTAAGTTGTCGGGTTTACATGAATATGAAAATCAATCAAGAAAATTACAGTTGAAACACCCCCATGATTTCCCGCTGGATTGGCAATTTTTTTGCTTTGGAACCGGGAGAGAATTAATTATATATTTTCTTAAAAAATAAATAACTAATTACAATTCTGTATTATACAAAGATTTAGTTTCTTTTAGCATTACTGCTCTATTATTTGTGTATACAGTAAAGCGCTCTCTATAATCAAAGTTCAAAGGGCCGCAACAATATTATTTGTTAAAAAAAATCGTTACCGGAAGTGTAGTGAAATTATATACAATTTTTACTTTTATTTATGCCGCTAAACATTAGTGCAAGAAATTGTTACGTGATACTTAATTGTTTGTTTTTAGTAATAATCTTCAATTTTATTTTATATTTTATTATATGTAGAGTAGGCCTATATACGGTAGAATTTTATTAAAATTGACCTATGATCTAAAATAAAAGGTTTTAAATTGTCTGAATTACAGTGATATACAGGTGTTTTATACTGAAATTCACTGAAATCTCGTTCATTTTGTAATATTTCGGTGACTGTTTTGTGTAGCCTATAAGTACTTGAAAAATTTCTAAATCAATTTTAACCAAAAAGAAAAATGATACGAAATTTTTTCGATATTAAGAAAATTGAAATTTTTTTGTTTCGATAAAGAAATACTATAATACATAGGTCTTTATAGAAATGTACCGACACCTGCTCTACTTTTGTTGTAGAAAAATTTATGCTGTATGGCAATTTTATTGTATCAATGTCTTCATTATGTATAAAGCCCTCGCTTGCTTAATCACTCACACGCCATTAATTCTCTAACTTCATGATTTAAAGAACTACAATTCGGTAAACTTATTTCTTAGAGGTGAAGCAGAAAAAATGGAGGAATTAAGTTTCGATCATTTGCGTCAAAGGGTAAAATTAGGGTTTCTACTATAGGGCAAAACGAACTATTTGTATTATTAATTATCTTTTCCAAAGAACTACAATAACAAAAATTATATTTATACGGTACTAAAGTCTTCTGTAAGAAAAGTAAAGCATTTGAATTTCAACCACTTGACACAGGTATAAAAATAACTACTCTGAATAAATTAATCTTATTTCTTTACCTTTCCAAAACAAAGAGTCGTAATTCTGAAAATCGGCATTAACATTCTTAAACGGATACATAAAAAGAGTAAAGTGTGGAGTGAAACAGGAAAAACCAAGGTTTTGATAAATTACACTTGAATACACTTACTTAATTACTTAATTACACTAAACCAACTTTTTACGTACAGTGGGTATACTATTATGAGTATAGAAGAGCCAATTTAACTTTATCCCAAAACCCATTCGATTTCGAAATTAAAATAATAAGTTGTATTGTAATCCGGTCTTGATAAAGCTGTGATCAACTTGCGAATGATGTCGAAGGCAGGAATTAAAAATACACCAAAATAAGCTACGTTATTCCATGCATTTTTTTGTCATCAGTCTCTCAACTGGTTTGATGCAGTTCTCCAAGCTTTCTACCTTGCGCAAGTCGTTTCATATCTACATACCTGTAACACCCTACATCTATTGTATTTTATTTATTATTATTATTAGCGAGTTTGTTTTACAGCTGTCGCCGTCTCTTGCATACTAATAACCTCCACATTTGTCTCTCCAAGCAGTCACTGTCTGTCAGTCCTCTCGCCTGCATCGCCACCTTCATGCCATACTGCCAGGAGTGCTTCGGCCTACCTCTTTTCCGGCTTGACTCAGGGACCCAGTCCAATAATATCTTTGGCCATCTCTCAGGAGGCATTCTCTTCACATGCCCATACCACTTCAAACTCTTTGCCTCTATCCAATCGGCAATATTCTCAGTCAGACCCATCTTCCTTCGAATATCATCATTTCTCACATCTTTTCTTACATCTATTGTAATTTGCTTTAAATATTCTAACCTTTGCCTCCCCCTACAATTCACTCCCTCAACATTACCGTCCATTATTGATGGACCAATATCTGGATGTCTTAAGATATGCCCCATTAGCCTATCCCTTCTTCTGGTAAGATGTTTCCATATATATCCTTTTTTATTCATCCGCTCGCCTAAGAACCTCTAAATTACTTATTTTGTCCACCCACCTAATCTTTAACATTTTCCTATAACACCACATTTCAAAAGCTTCTGTCCTCTTCTTTTCTACAGTCCCTATCACCCACGTTTCACTCCCGTGTAATCCATGCATTACACGATTTAATTCTTTTTATAGTGCCGACTCCATTAGTAAAGATGTGCTATAATACTGGTAAATCACTCTCCCTGGCGATCTAACATCAAAAAACTTTGTATACTCGTATTTTTCTGGCCTAAAAAATTCTTTAACCATGGTCAGCTCCCTATGAGGTCTGCGCCTTCCCCCAAAAATAAATCTAAGAATATCATATCGTACGTAACCTTCAAGTACATAGCAATTGAATTTTTCCCATGTATAAAACGTGATGTTGTATAGAACTAAAAAACGATTGCTAAAGTTGATCGTTTTGATTCAAGTGGATGTCCTACATAATATTTTAATACCGTACCCTAGTTACAATTGTAGCTAACTAAAGGAAATTTTGTCCTTCAGGTTTACTTCGAGGGATAGTCCTGCAAACCAATATTGTTGACCCGACCGATTCTATATCAAATTTTCTATGTTGTAATTTCTGGTAGTTGTATATTTGTCCATGTATTGAGACACCGTCGTCTCCTAACGCAGTAAAGGGCTACCGCTTGTTCCGGTGCCATGGAAATTCATTGCCATCTTTTTCTTGGCCTTCCATACATCGTCTTCTTGTCGGTCTACACCCCATAGCTGCGCGTGTATGTCCATCATGATACAATCTTCCAACATGTTGTTTCCAGTTCTTTTTAAAATGTCATATTCGTTTCATAATGGCTTTCACGTTTAATTCTTGTCTAATATCGTAATTCCGAATTTTATCTTCTTTCTGCAGCCTTTCACATAACAGTGAACCTCATTTCCGCAGCCTGTATTCTACTACTGTCCCTTGCCTATGAAACCATGTTTCGGATCCATATATTTGATACTGGCCTCACATTGTAAAATTTAAATTTTGTTTTCGGTCGTGTTTCCTTTGCAAGAATATTTTTATATTGTTCCGCAAGTAGCCTGAAATTTATTCAATTTTGTGCCGATATCATTTTATTGGAAATGTTACGTCATAGCCTAGGTATTTAAAGTATTTTACTTGTTCTATGAATTCGTTATCCTGGTCTACAATGCGACATATATTTATGCAATTATCATATGGCAAACAAGTTTTTGTGAAGAACAAAATAATAAAAATTTGTCTTCAATTTTTTTTTAATATTCCTCCACCTTTGTATGTGATTTAAATCCTGGTAAATTGCTACACTTTTCATTTACTCAATAACTTTTTATAAACTAAAAGCTTTCCCAGTTAGCAATAGTAGAATATCGCTTTGAACTGTTAAGTTACAATGGTTGAGCGAGTGACTTAATATGATAGTCATACATGAACAAAAACGAGTTCGCGGCACTAAATGAATCAGTACAAATTTGGGACTGTGTAGCTGTTAAAATAAAAAAACGGTTCCGGACAATAAAGTTAAACAAAAATAGGATTTGTTGATCGGAGAGAGGAGTATTTAAAATTAAAAAATAAATCGGTTTAAGACACAATTTTTTTCAAATTGTGGTTTCACAAATTTACTCGACGTGAAAAATTATTAGAAAAAAATTGTTATTTATAAACGAAATTCATTTTTATAGAACATTTGATGAAGTTAAAAATTTTAAGGTGTCATGGTCATGAGACCAGACTGTACCTGTTGACTGAACTACCCTCACCTGGTTAATGCTACGTTGTATCGACAGTTGGAGATCACAAACAACCCCATACCATCTCTCAACACAATCCGTTCCTGCTGCTGCTGCCTTTTACATCCGTTGCCACGTACAAAACCTATTTTATGTAACTCACTCCGATTTAAATAGCTTTTATTTAAAATAATTTAAAATTTATCGTTTTAAAATAGATTTTCAAACAAAATATTCGTTTATTGTTTTTTATTTGAGTTTGGGAATTTTATATTGTTCAATAATAATGAACATTTTTCAAATCTTGCGTATTTTCCGTGAATAATTAAATAAACGGCATTTGCTGCAGCAGATAACCATGTTTCAATATGTAGTCGGTTCCTAACATTTTTCGTACCTGTGCAACACATTTTAATACATTAAAAAGTATATATATAAAATATTTTTTAAACGCTAGAAATCAATATCCGTGATCGGACTTGATAAAGACGAATAGAAAGGAGATAACTGATAATGTTTAAACAAATGAATTTACAAAAATATATGATACTAGCAACCCCCGCTCGCTTCACTTCACAGCAGCTAATGAAGGCCTCATTAAATTAATTTAAAACCTCTCTACATACAATATTTGTGGTTTTGTTGCCCTGTGACAGCAAAATAAATTGTTTTTCTGCACTTCCAGCTCTAGAAAGTCCGACATACAGTTATCCATGAGTGAAGGAAGCACTCATGTCTCAAATCGATGCCCACCGTTTTAAATGTTTGTCCTTGCGATTTAGCAGAATTGAATAGAATGCATAGATGAATACCGATGGAAAAGAAGGAGACAGTTGATATAAATGGCTGAGATAAGAGATACGTGGGTGCTGTACGCAGAGAAATTGGAAATATG
This sequence comes from Catonia carolina, assembly GCA_035578175.1. Classification (NCBI taxonomy): domain Eukaryota; kingdom Metazoa; phylum Arthropoda; class Insecta; order Hemiptera; family Achilidae; genus Catonia; species Catonia carolina. The sequence goes on along the minus strand of JAQMRL010000002.1, from coordinate 115,540,599 downwards.
ACTCATCGCTACCTGTCGAATGAAAACAAATATATAAAATACTGTACAAAAATTAAAATTTTGAATATTTTCGAATTTTTAATGTTTTTGGAATCGAATGTTATTCTTCACGTTTTTCTATGAAATATAAAAGTTGAATCGTGCTTCTAACCCAAAAAATGCACCATCCAGAGGACTTAGAAAAAATAAAAGTGCTATGCACCCGATAACGTAAAACATGCGATATCGTCACAGTTTAAGTTGCTTAACTCACTTAATTAAAGTTACGTAAAGTTGCAAAATAGCCTATATTGATCAGGAAGCTCTAAGCTATGCAACAATGAAAGATTTTTTTAAATCAGTTCAGTAGTTTCTGAGATTACCTCATACCAACCAACAAACAAACAAACAGACGTTTCTTCTTTATTATAATTATTAGTAGTCTATCGATTAATGGGTTTCATTCCCTTTGCTTGCTGTGATGCAAACTTTAGATAACAATTATTCTTGATTTTATTTGTAACCGTCCATGTTTATCCATAATTTCTGATTGTTTTTTATACGCTTTTATGACAGCCTGTTCCTCCAGAAGTAACACAAGTTGGATGCCGATGTTTTATATCATAAAATGCAATGAGCGCTACGTATTGCAATCATCTGTATTTTTTTAAAGTTCTGAACATTTTTTTAAGATGATTTCTTACGATAATAATTGAATTTAAAAAATAAGATAACCCATCAGGCTGTTCCTTAAGAACAGAAGAGGTTGAGGTGTAAAATACACTAGTCAGAGTTATCTCTTCTGACAGTAATTAATTTCACTATTCAGCCAGACCGTGTGATGAATGAAGTGAAAAGTATCATTTGGAGAGTGAAAAGTAGATGCTTTTCAGAGGGCCTGGCATGCTGATAAGCATACTGCGGAAGACAATGGTAAACCACCTCACTCCTCGTTTTACGTAGTAAACCTCTAGAGGTTCAAATTAGCGTTTTGGCTGATGGCCTAAACCCAACACTTTTATTTGTGATATGTAGTGTTTTAAATTTTTCAAAAAACGTTTTGAATCTTGTTTCTCTTGAAAGTATTCTGCCCCATCCACGAGAGTAAATATTTTTATTAAAAATGTAAGGTATAATTACTGAACATTCAACAGAATTGTAATCTGTTTTATTCCCATTTAGTGCCCGTTTATAACCTGAATAATCATCACATAAGCAATACAAATTAGGCCGTCTGGCCTGTTCTAATTTAAAACTTGGTAATCTGATATTTCTTACGAAAGTTAGCGAGTCCATCTCTTCTGAGGTCGTCCAGTACCACGTTGTCCGGTTGACTAGTAAGTAAACACCTGTTTTGGACGTTCAATCATCTGGCATCCGCAAAAATTTACTTTTGCCTGAATTTTCGAAAAGTCAATGTCACCCCTGGTACATTAAGTTCATGCCTTATTTTCATTTATTTTATGGTCAAGCAATCGATATACTTGCTAAAGGTCTTTAAAATTCAATCTTAGGAGCTTCTATTCTTAAAATCTCTTGAACATTGAAAAGTCCAACACAATGAACTATACATTACAACTGAACAACCAGGGTGTGATAAAACTTTAAAACTATCTCGTTGTGCACTTTACTGACCAGCAGTTTCCTCTAAATAATTTATCTTTTAAATTATGGTTATAAATCTGGTGCCTTCAATTTTTAGTAAGCAGTCATCCCAATCGATACTGAATTCTATTGGAACTTTCTAGAAACTACAGACTAATTTGTATTATTAACGTTTTCAAATTCATTTTGAAAGGAATAGTCAAATTTTATAATGTTTACGTAAAAATACAAGGGCAAGAATGTAATTTTAAAGAGTTAAATTATACTGTTTGTCCAAGTGTGTTAAAAAGGTAACCAGATCGTGAACAATGAACCACTGGGTTTCTGTATTCAGTTTCAAGTAAACACACGCCAAAAACCACCAAACAGCAGGAAACAAACTGGGTGTTAAAACGTTTCCAAAAAAAAATATTGGATAGAAATAGTATTACATTATTAATCAATTCTTTAGTGGATTGAAATTGTGAACAGAAAGTCATTTATAGCTGACCTATAATTTACATTATTAAATCTGAATTGTTACATAAGAAACAAAATAATATTTCTATACCATATTCTTATTTTACACCCTTTTTGATACCAGCTGCGCCAATTTATACCACCTTATTATTAAGGAGTGACCAAAGAATTTTTGACATTACAGTCGAGTGTGAATGGCAAACTTGAAAAGGGGTGGACTCGACGGGAGACTTCAAGATTGATTGCCGTGTGCGTTGTGGTTCCTAAGTTAGGATCACGCAGAGCAGTTTCCTCCCTATTGTAGTCTTTTATGAAGGACGTGTGCTTTCAATCTCACTTTGTTATATAGATGGTGTAACAATACATAAACTTACATCATTTGAATAAGGACGTTCTCTCCAAAAATGTCATTTTTTAACAGTGTTTAGTAATACGAAAAAAGAAAGAATAGTATTTTAACATGTAAACAAATAGTTTTAGCATCTATAAAAAATATTTTCGGATGTTTTCATTCATAGAAAGAGATTTTTAGTGACTCGTATATTCAGTTGTAAAATCTTAAAATGCAGAACTTTAAGGTTTAGAGTGGTACTTGTTATTCTGAACTGCACAAAATTAACGCCCATACAATAATTATACCCTAAGGGGCTACACTATTCCTATTTCTATTAGTGTATTTAGAAAAAAAATTATTTCACAAAAAAATACATTTATTTCGAAAACGTTATTAAATATTTTATGTTATCGAAGATTCAAAATTTTTGACCGCTGATTAAACTTAGTATGAATTAATAAGAACTTTATGAGGAATATTTTTCTGTTTCACTTTACAAATTAAAGTAATTTATTAAAAATTTTATTATTATTTGTAATGCATTTAAAGTAATTGAGTTATTACTTGTAAAAAAACACAATACAGAATTCTTTTCTTTGTTTACTTTTCTGAAATTTTCATTAATGATAGGCGTACATTTACTTGCTGTATTTACGTAGCCTTATTTTGTCATCGGGAACTGTTTTTATTTGCGAACAACCATCCAATAAGATCATTGCTTTTTACTGGATTTTTCTGATTGACTTGAATTTTAAAATGACATCTAGTAGCTTTCTACTAGCTGAATGACTTGAAAGCCTCTCGGTATTCAACCTAAATATCATCTGATAAATTGTTGTTTTTTTACATTTTTGATGTTTACTAAAGTATTACTAAAATAAAAATACTTAAATATGAACAGTGTTTTATAATAGGCCTAAAATTTACATTCTAATGAACTAAGCATTAATTTAAACGATTCCAGAAACTTAAGATAGTTTTGTAAATAAAATCATTGTTCCATCCCGAGGGTTTTTGAATCGCGTATAGTTAAATCCCGCCCATAACAGGCAGGCGGAGTGCTAAATTAATAGCAATCGATCTATTAGTATTAGGGCTACAAAAATAGTTCTGTTTTTTATCACATAATCAGCCTATGATTGAACTATACAAGAACAGAAGAAGTAGAGGTGTAAAAGTCACTAGTCAGAGTTATCTTTTCTGAGAGTAATGAACTTCACTATACAGCCAGACCCTGCGGTTAATGAAGCAAAGGTGTCATTTGCAGGGTGGAAAGTGGATGCTTTTCGAAGGGCCTGGCATGCTGATAAGCATACTCTTTCAACTCAGTGAGAAAGGCAATAGTAAACCACCTAACTCCTCATTTTTAGTTAGTAAAACCTCTAGAGGTTCAAACCAGCCTATCGGCTGTTGACCTTTACAACACATAGTTAAACCAATTTACAATTTAGAACTAAAAGGAATATCTTAGTAGTTCATAATAGTGTTTGTTTTTTATCATCGTATGTAGCCTATTACTAAAACTTTTTACAATAGTATGCAATTGTTTTCTTTTATTTCGTTTTAACATTTCATATGTGAAATCGTTAATTTTCGGTTTAGGAAACAATATCATTAGAAAATCATCTAAAGATGAATGTAACGTATTTTAAGTAGGTACATAAAATTTATACTGAACGTTGGTGATCAAAGTAATTTAAATTACAGAAAAATCAAATTACTTATAAATACCATAATTATTACAAAACATAATAATTTCATGGTCGATTGGTTATACAAGAAACATAATTTATAATTTAATGGCTTTCGTGTGTTTATCGGACGTAAATAAACACAAGAAAATCCCCAAAAGATTAGAAAATATTGTACAGGTCTCTACTTATATATTTTTTCTTTTCATTAAACTCGCTTACCTTTCCTGAACGAATGATTTCTTTTATTGATATAATAAAAAATTCAAGACCATATACAGTTTAAGTGCACACTTTATATTACGGAAAATAAAAAACGTAAAGAGGACGTCTGTTATGTAAATAGGGGTTGTGGGAAAAACAAAAAGTAAAGTAAGTGTCAGCTGAGGTGGTGGATAGAGAACGCTGGGGGTGGAAAGGCAGCTGCTCCTGTGTTCGTCTTCATCTCTGTGTGGGAAATGGGTCAAAGGATGTTCCGCAAGAAGTACTCTGCAGGTGATATCGTTTACCTGGATTACACTTCAACTATTTCTAATTTTATTATATATTACATTTTGATTATATTACACTAACTTTAATTAAAATCTGTTTAAGATTTTTAAAATAATTTCAATATGATTTTTTACTTTACGACTGACTTCATAATTTAATTTCCCAGAAATACATGAATGTAATAACAGATTTTATTGAAGAATATAAATCATTTATTATATTTATATAATACTTCAATTAATTTTTTGTTTTTTTTTTTTGCTATGTTAGGACCAACAATGGATCATATGTAATCACTCAGTCTCTTTTCTTCTTTTTCAGTTTCTTCATTTGATGGTATTTTAACATTTTCTCGGATTTCCGTTTTCTCAAGTCTTCTGCCAGTGTTTGTGGGGCGTGTTTCCTCTTGATGGAAATAATCTGCAGTCTTCTTTGTTAATTATTTGTTGTTCCTCTCTATTCATGATTTGTTGTTCCGTGATACCTAGCTCTTGGAGATCTTGTTTGATTTCCTTTAGTCAGTTGTTAGGGTTTTTGAATTTTTCCTCCAATTTTATGATTCGTTTGGATAGTCGTCAATTAATTTATGTTATAAATTCTGATTAACTTGTAACCTTTTTCTTCTTAGAGTGGCTACTCCATCAATGACGATTGGATGCAACTTGATAATTCGCACTCCATCATGAGCCACCCTGAAAAAAGTATGGATAGTTAATATCCAGGTCTGTGCCTACCTTCAACTTTCCCTCAAAAATAACAGTGAGAAGTTCATACACCCTCGTATAAGTAACTAAGCAGTCTCTCTTCTTTTGATTGTGTACATTAACTCACAGTCCACAGCCTATAAGTCTTAAACCATTACAGTTGGTAAACTGACCGGTTTACGAAATCCTACATTCTTCTTAATATGGGGTATTAAGAAGAATGTAGGATTTCGTAAACCGGTCAGTTTACCAACTGTAATGTTTTAAGACTTATAGGCTGTGGACTGTGAGTTAATGTATTTAATTTAGTTAATTTCGAAAGCTTTTAAACGATTCATGGACTGCATAATCAAAGTTTACGTTTTCACACTATAAAACTGGACTTTTAATTTTTTAACTTGTACTAAAAGAAATAAATAAATTCAGATAAACTGTTGAAGAACATAAGGGTTTTTCAGAAATAGTTAAGAAAACAAAAAAGTGGAGCGGCGAAAGAAAGAATAATTAGGAATCAATGAAGAAAAATGCTCCAAAATAAGAACCCTATAAAAATATTAGTAAACTTGGATGATTATTGTAGTCCTAAAACTGTCACGAAACAATATATATATATATATATATATTTTTTTTTTTAATTTTTTCTCAGATTTTAATAATCAACGTATCGTATAAGTTTAGTTTTTTATATAGAACAACTTTTTTAAGTTTTTTTAAGTTTTTAAGTTTTTTTTAAGTTTTTTTATATAGAACGGTTTTATAGAAGAGTTTAAATATTATAAGCGTTCGTTTTTCCTACAATTTTTAAAATTAAATGTAATTCCTTTCAAGTGACTCTGATAAAACCCCTCACGACCTATGACATGGGGTATCCCTTCTATAAAATAATTTTAAGTAAAAGGAAAATTTATATATGACCTCTTCATTAACAAATTACTTATTCTATTACACATGTAATTTTTAGCAACATTTTTGTTTAAAACTATTTATATGTACGAAAGGTGTGAAGTACTTTCGGCTTCGAGCAATCGTCATTAAGTAATGTTTCGTAGCTAAGGGTCTCTTAAATCAACTTTTAATTATAATAATTGCTTTTCTGGGCTTATTTCTTTACGGATTACATTGTAATTCAACTCAGAATCTTTGAAGACCGGTCATTTTTTGACGGCTGACATTCTCATCAGAACACCGATTTGACTTTAAAAATATTGAACAACGATATGAATCCATTTTGATTTAACACTTGTGGTTGAATAAGGATCTTCAATTCAACGTTTCTCAAAGTAGGAAATCGAAGAATATAGGGCCACTATTAATATTTTCAACTTTTGATATGTTGTTGTTTAGGCCGAAAGTCCTTAAAATTATCAGCCGAAAGGCTGGTTTGCACATGTAGAGGTTTTACTAAGTAAACGAGGAGTGAGGTGGTTTACAGTTTCCTTCCTCACTGAGTTGAAAAGTATGCTTATCAGCATGTCGGATTCTCTGAAAAACATTTACTTCCCACCCTACAAATGACACCTCCACTTCATTCACCACATGATCTGACTGTATAATATAATTCATTATTCTCGGAGGAGAAATCTTTGACAAGGGCTTTTTACATCTTTACCTCTTTTGTTCTTAAATTATTGTCATATAGCGGCTGACTATGTGATTAGAAACATAACTATTTTTTGTAGCCTTGGAACTAACAGATCAAGTGCTAATAATTTAACACTCCATCTGCCTGTTATGAGCAATTAATCACTGTTGATTCCTTCTTAAATCATGATTTGACATAACTTGTAAGAAAGTTATTAACAAATTACACAATATTGTAGACAAACATTTGGTAAGGACTTGTTCTGATTGTCAGCATTTTGTAATTTTATAGAAAGGAATACAAAAAAAAGAAAATAGTAAATAGGTCTAACTTGTGCTCAAGTAGTATTAAGTACAGTTACCCAGCCGTCACTAGGACTTGGCTTATGGCGGGGGGGATGGATATGATTGAAGAGCACACCACATCGAACATCGAAAATTAAGAAATTTTTGTTCTCTAAAATCAGATTTTAGTGTTTTAAAACAAAATTTTACTCAAGCTACAACAAACCTTTTAATAAAGTTTTTCTAGAAAACTATAATAATCGAAAGTATCGTGACTGTTTTAGAATAAAAAACGATGTAGTAAATGCTGCCTTCAAATAAAAATGTAGCAATATTTACAAAATAATTGTAATGTTCCTATTTTATACATTTAGAAATCTACTCGAATTAGTTTTACAAACGTAGGACACCAGTACCTTAACAAGAGTAAGATGAATAAATGACTAAGAATAAAAGAAACCTGTTAGAATTCGTCAATCATGCAAATAAATTACTAATTTTAATAAATTAGATAGGCCTAATTAAAACTAAAACATTTAATTGTTGTATTTCGAATAAGTTGGATTGCTTTTGACGTATATTTTTTATTTGTAGTGTTCTGGGAGGGGGTTCTGTCCCACTCATCATCCCCATAGTTGCGAGACTGCAGTTAGCTACATTTCAGATAGTTCTGAACATATTGTTTTTTTATAGTACAATAATAATAATGTTTTACAAGTGTTTCCTTTGAAAGGTACCATTTAATCGTTTAACAAAACATCTACCTAATTCATATGTAAAATATGTGACAATCAGATTCTTTTTGTTGAAAGGATGTAGACTGTAACAGGTTTTTTTCAAACACAATGAGTGGTATAATTAAACGGGTATTTCAGTTTAACTTAATAGTGACCAGTGGTCAAGGGTTTTGGCATTATCCAGTCCAGCAGCTATCTGAACTGAACCGGGTCCAAAGGGTTGCGGGTGATTATAACACCCCCAGCTGCTCCTTCCTACCTTTCGCGTGCCACTGACCGGTGGTCAGCACGCGTCATCATCCCTATCGCCTAAAGGGGAAATTATAAAACAACTTTTCTCTTGTAGTTAATAATATATTCCTTTATTTTATAACCAATTGTAATATGAAATAATTTTAGACATTTTCAATTCATCAAAATTGGTTACCCATTACGTTAAATTGTTTTATGCACTGTATTTTCTTACAGAAATGATCTTTTTCACAAATTTTCATTGAAATAAGTACATGATCATGCCAGGACTTGACTCTTCATCAATTTTAAATAACTTCATTTTTGAGTTAGGTACCAAAAATAGTAGTTGTCATAAAGTTAAGTTGTTAAAATGGCCAATCCGTCCTGGTTTTTATTTTTTTTATTCAGTTTATTTAAAGTCGCTTTAACATCTTCGTTACAAGCGACTACTCTGGGTTTTGACTTGTGATAATTTTCATTTGCCGGGAATCGAATCTGGACCTTCCGCTTTGTACGCTTGGCGTACTAACCTTTACGTCAATGAAGCGGTCACTTTTTATTTTAATAAAATGTACAGGTGCTCGTAACAGGCAGATAGACTGTTAAATTATTTGGACTCGATCTGCCTCCAGGGCTACAAAAAATAGCTCTGCTTCTTATCACCTGGTTAGCCAATTATATGACTGAAGCATTTAAGAACAGAACAGCTAGAGGTGAAAAAGACACTAGTCAGAGTTATTTCCTCTGAGAGTAATGAATTTCATTATGCAGCGAGACCCGGTAGTGAATGAAGTAAAGAAGTCATCAATTGCAGGGTGGAGAGTAGATGGTTTTCAGAGGGCCTGGCATGCTGATAAGCATACTTTTCCACTAAGTGAGGAAGGTATGGTAAACCACCTCTTTCCTTGTTTTACTGAGTAAAGCCTCTTGAGGTTCAAACCAGTCTTTAACAAGCCGTATAAAAGAATTAAGAGCCCTTTTCTGACAGAATTTCGCAATTGAGAGATAAAATTACAAGTGTTTAAGGTAATAGCAATTTATTAAGTTCAATTTTTTAAACAATTAAAAATTTTGTGGAAGATAATTTTTCTAGTTTTATATTAAAATAATTAAAATTTTTATAAGTCAAAGTAATAAATCTTTCCCTTGGATGTAAATGCTAATTAATTTTTAAGTAGGACAAATATTTTCATTGTATGGAGGAAAAATTTAAAAAAAAATTGTAATTTTCTTAACAGACTAGGTTATTTTATACAACAACAGCCAAAAAGATGCCTCGAATGTTCTTCCGTAAACCCGCATTCTTCCGGAATATTATACCTAATGTTCAAATTTTAAACTTCAGTAAATAAAGTAATTATTATAAAAAGCTTAGCTATTAGTTAAACATTTTTTCATTTTATTACCAAAATAATTACCCTTATTTATTTAGTAAGAAAAATTAATTTAAATATTTCTTATTTGTTTGCAAGAAATGGTAGAGACGGTAGACCATTAGGTAATAAGACACCAACAGCCATCTCACCCTATTTTTCCTTTTCTTCGAAAAGTAATAAAATCTTTATTGTTCTTATCGTTAACGAATCTTGGTAGAACTAAAATGTAATTTTAACTTCCTCTAGAATAATGGGTAGAATTTGAGAAGTTCGTTGTTAAAAATATACAGTATAATGTACATATTGTACATGCGTTCAAAGGTTAAGCGTGCATGTGCGTTTGGAAACTCATAAGAAGACGTCCTTGGAACAGGTAGGACACGACAGACTTCTGCAGGACTAGCTCAATATGGCTATAGATGATGATACTTCTTTGTAGTGATGTTACCAAAGAATCTTCTTTGGTACATTGTAACGCATCGGTCTTACTAACCTAGTAGCTATTGTTTTTTTAGGTACTTTCAAACTTTAGTTGCTTATCACTCATTTGTTTAAATGACAGTTTACTACTGTTGAATAAATTTTGTAATATTACCTGTGTTATGTTTTGTTTTCCTGACGCTTCAAACAGATTTTATAACTGAAAGTTTCAAAATGATTCCTTACAAATGAGTACTTAACACATGATTAATATTATAATACTTCACTTTCTTAATTCCTTAAATAATTTATTTTATCGTTTTATAAACGTTCCCAACAATATATTTTTACTTTCTCTTGTCTATATGAATATATAAGAAGGAAAGTATTGTTTTCATGTCGATTTTTCACTGGATATACACGTTTTAAGACCCCCTAAACTCAAAAAAACATGTTTATAGCGATTGGTCTATGTGTGAACAGAATATCTCAAGAACGGAACATCGTACGAACTTGAAACTTGAAACTTAAGTTAGATACCACTAAAGGACCCGACACAAACATTTTCATCGAAGTCGGTCAACCCGAAGTAGTAGTAGTTTATTCGTGTCATTTTTCACTTTTTCGCGATTTTCTCAAAAACGGCTTCTGCGATTTTTTTAAAAATTGCCTCATGTACTATGTTTATTATGGTCTACAAGATAGGGTCGGCGCCATGTCTGCTAAAATTCTTAGGAAGGCTGTTCTCTCGTAGAAAAAAATGGTTTTTTTTTAGATTGCGGCCTTAAAATGCATTTTAGCGCAAAGTGTATATAATCAAAGGTACGGACAATTCAAAGATCTACAAATTTTATTTCAAACATTTTTTGTATGACGCTTAGTTTAGCAGTAATTAGTAATTTTCTGTTTTTTTCATGAAAATCTGCAAAAAAATTTCTTATAAGATTTCGGCTTTAGTATGTATTTTACGGCAAAAGTGTATATAATAAAATTTGTAGGAAATTTAAAGAACTACAATTTTAATTTTAACAATTTTTCTCTATAGAGTCTTGTTTAGCGTCGAAGAGTGATTTTCCGTATTAGGCCCTATTAAGCCAAACTAAGGTTTGGTTTTAATTTTACATCATTCACTCATGATTAAAATTAGGTTATGTTTTTTGTTTATTTCTAACGATTTATTACTAATGTTAGGTTATATTGTTCATTATTTGCATTGGAAAGAGAAAGTCGTGAGTTTCACACCAGATTTTTTTATTTTAAGTATGTAATATGATTAATGTTCCTTACGTCAACGACACATTTCTAAAATTGTACCGTAGGTTCAGAGACAAACTTCAAAATCATAACTTCATAATCATAATCATAATCTTAATGTAACCTAAATTCTGCAGACGTACCAGGAATCGCACAAAGACGACTGAAACGCCAATGGAGTAGAGATTTGATACATTAATGGAACTTTAACATTTATTACGTGTACAAAAAATGTACCTAATTAAAATTGAACACAATAATTATAGTTATTTGGAGAGCTTTCGCTGAATCGTGTCCTCCTCAAAGCATTAACGCGGTTATTTTTTTAAAAATTTTGTTGTAAACATTTTTGCTGGTTGTTTTATACAGTTGTAAAATAAAATGTGTGAATACAATGTGATTAACTAGCGACTACAGTGTGTTATGAAGTAGTACCAATAAGTATGAGTTGTTAAAATTGCCAGACATATCAAGGAATGGAACCCAAGGAATTTATCTTGCTTCGCAGTCTAGAAAGTGACCACTACGCCACAGAGGCAGCCAAATCAATTTTTTTATATTTAAAATGTCATATTTTTATAACCGACATGGTGGCCGTTGGTGTGGTTGTAAATGAAACTGGCTTCTAGGTCACGGTTCCCGAGTTCGATTCCTGGTTAGATCTTATTTTTTTATCACTTATTTTCATCTATCACCCTTCACCAATTTGTATTAGCCTTAATGGAAGTAACACTTGGACGTCAAACAAAAAAGACAATTGTCACTTTCGAAGTAAAGAATGGGAAGTATGATGTCAGTTAATAAAGAAAGATTCTAATATTTGTTTGGAGAAACCAAGGAAAACCGAGCTGAGAAAAGTAATTAGGCATAAAATGATAAAATAACATTATGTTACTTTTAAAATAAATTTAAATTTTGCGGTAGCCTACATGTAAAAAGGTAAAAAGAAAAGTTTTTTTCTACTTCTTCCCAACAAATATGGCATTTTTTAACTGTTAAGACGATACTGAATATTAAGTTTGGGAGTGTGACATTTGAAATTCTTTAAAAATTATCATTGACATACATTATCTTGACCTGAAAAATGTATTACTAATTTAATGCGTGAAAGCTAATCGGTGAGGAGCTTTTATGTATCCTAGGCAAAACATTTAACTGTAAAACACGTTGTCTGGAAAGATTCATGTTTAACTAAATAGTCAACTTGAATTCCAGGTAATTGTTAATTGTAGACTACATAATTGTATAATTCGTAATCATTATTAACAAAATACCGAGTTAAGCGAATAAACGGTAGTACGATAGGATGTTTACAAACGTAGGGAAATAGTTTTAGATGAATATGAAATGAAATATTTCAGATATTCCGATGAAACGGAATGAGGAACGATTCCTAGAATTTATTAGCTAACTTATCATCAGGCAATATCTGATAGTATTTCATAAAAACTTGAACATCAATTTTTGTAAAATTTTATCCGTAACTATTTTTATTTCTGAAGTGCGGTAGTCGAAACCAAATGACCGAAACCTTGGCTATGATTTCAGATTGAAATAAAAAAGAAAACACGTTATTTTATTTGATGGACACATCACAACTTTCTATCTTTACCAGTGATGAAAATATATATTTCTTTTGAAGGGAAAAATTCAATTTATTTCAAACTACAAACTAGATTATATAGCAGAAAGAATACACTTTTTTCAATTTACTTTTGCATTTGAATATATTATTATGTACTGTAATATTATCTGTATTTTCACCTTATGTAATAAAGAAATCAAACTCATACCTAATAATTTTGTTAAACGGTCTTAACAACAAAATTATTGTAAAGTAGATATCCTATTGTTAAGGTATTTTCAGTAAAAAACTTAATTATATTTTATTAACTCATCTTCAATCCATATATGAGATAAAACACAAAAGTTTGATGTGGTCGGGAGGGGAGAGACAAAACAACAAGCGTATGTTCCCACTTCTTTAGATAAAATTTGTCTGTTTAGGAAAATATTGAGCTATCAGTGTGATTTAGGTTAACAAAATTTTATTGCTGTGTTGCGATATGCCATTATTTTACGATTAATATAAAATCTCTTTCATGAGACGACGCGTCTCATGGCTGGTGCAATTTTTAAAAAGGTTTATCTTTGACTGGCAAAAACCATTAATGATTTCTGTACCTACTCTAAGAGGAATTGAATGACACTATTTTTGTTTACAAATTCTCATGAAAGGGATTTTTATTTATTATATTTCATTACCTCTATGTACATAAATAATTGTCGATACAGGTATTGACTCCGTCAGAAATACATTGAAACGTTAATCTAAAGGAACCAGGTTCTAATTCCTGTATAGTTCTTGAAATTTCACACCATATAGAACCGTCTACCAAATTTTAAGTTTCTAGACCTCATGGTTCAGGAGATTTCGAGATGACTAAGTGAATAGTTCAGTCAATGAATTTCACTTTCTTGTATTTTTGTAGATACATCATAGAATCCTGTACCTGCAGTAAAAATTAATACTTCTCATACTCAACTAGTACAAATACTCAATTAGTACCCAATTAGTATTATACTCAATTAGTATTAGTATTAGGTACTCAATTAGTAGTAGTATATTTCCCAAATAGAACAAATTATTATATTAACAGATATAAAACTTGTTTTTGCTGGTGTAAAGAAGGAAATTATTAATTTCAATAAATTTAGTCTAAAGAATTAATAAGTAATATTTCTTATACCAGTAATAGCAGTAATATTCTATTTTATACAGCAGAATTAACAGTATTAATATTTTTAAACGTGATATGTGTATTATAAATTGTAAATGATTTTTAATTTTTTAAAGATTTGGTAACATTTTATATCTCCTTGGATTTTATAAATGGAATATTCAAACAATGATAAACTTGAATTGATCAAGGAATTAGTATGGCGATTTCATTGCCCTTGAAGTTCCAGAAAGGCCACCTGGTCAATGCCTCTTCTTAAGATGTACAATTTAAATAATGTTTAATGAACGTGTAATAATCTTAGATTATTCCCACACGTAATGTTACTAGGAAATTTAGTCATAAATTTTCTGAAAACATGAACAAAAATACATTTCAGTAGAAAACTAATTGAATAATATTATTACATACGTATATATTTCTAATCTTTTTCTCCGTCAGGTTTACTGCAGTACAAAAGTCTAAAAGATAAAATAACACTTCATTATTTTTTTTATTATTATTCTTTATTACATTTTATTATCCCTAGTACTTATAGAACAAAGCGCTGTTTATATAACTGGCAAATCGGTGATATCTTTGTCAGTAACGCACTCAAAAGCTAATCTGAAGGAACCGGGTTCTATTCCTACCTAGGTTCTGGAAATTTCTCACCACATCTCACACTTTATACGTTTCTTATTCCTGAATAACCAAAATTATTAACCAGCTGTAATTAATCAGTCTTCACAAAAATTAATAAATACATACCCAAGTGTTCTTCGTTCTAATACCTTCACAAAAACAATATTTTCCTGTTTAATAGGATCCTGCTCGTTTGGACTTACGCATTACCCAGGCTGATCTTTAGATCATTACCCAGGATCCTGCTCGTTTAAACTTACGCATTATCCAGGCTGATCTTTAGAATATTAACCCGGATCCTGCTCGTCTGGACTTACGCATTACCCAGGCTGATTTTTAGATCATTAGCCAGGATCCTTTTCGTTTGGACTTACGCATTATTCAGGCTGATCTTTAGATTATTACCCAGGTCTGCTCATATGACAGTTATTTAGCTGATTTATGTACAGAAAGCGTGATTTAACCGATATAGAGGATATATCCTTCTTCTTTAGGTGAAATTTCTTCTAAGAAGGTTGTCCTTCATCTTGACAATCATACTCTGGATGCTGCAGTTTTCAACAAATCAGTGGAGCTCCACCTGAACCACATTTTTAATTTGTTTAGCCAGATATACGTCTTCTACCCCGACCTCTTTTGCCCATAATTTTACCCTAAATGAAGTTCACTGAATACTAGTAGTAAGCTGTACCTCTCCTCTCTCATCAGACTACCCAAGTATTGCAATTTGATATTCTTTGGTTTTTAAAAACTTTTCTTCTTTATAATATTTGCAACACTCTTGTTTAATGTAAAGTACTCTAACGTGTTTTATTATACTTTACTACACTAACGTTGCAATTACTTAATTCTGTTTGTACATACGGTAAGTTCATTTATGCAAAATAGAATAGACTGGTATTATTATTTATTCAAATTTGTTTATTTTTTATAAATATATTAATTATGTACGTAAAACAGTCTTAGTATATAGTTACTTCTTACTTTTAAAGTTTTTCATTGTTAGATTTTTAGTTTCGAATAATAGGTTCTAACTTTTTTCTTTAAATCTGGTTTTCTCGTTCATCCGGTTTTTTGGTTATTTGGAGCTGGCCCGGTACCATCCTGTCCGGTTGAACGGGAAATTACTGTATTTAAAATGAACCTTTTACAATGAAAAGACCGTTTTACAGTTACGTAATCTTGTCCGGAAATCAAATGAAATCAATTATGCTCTTTAACGAGTCTCATTTTCGGTTTCTTGTGCAGTAAATCCTTTCCGTAACCTATCATAAAATTTTGAAACCCCACAAACAATGTATGTTATTTATTGCGATAATAAAATTCATTAATTTATTCATACTTTTATCGACTAACAGAAATGAATGTATTACAAATCTTCATAGCTCATTGAGTGGTTACGCTAACGTGTTGAATTTTTAATGGAATAGACCTACGGATAAATGTAAAACCAAAAATAACTTATCAAAACAAAATTTTATCAATCCAATTTATTAATAAGATATTTTCTTTAATAATAAAATATTAAAATTCAAAAATTATTAATTATTGTTTGTGCACTGAAATGAAATAGAATAAACTTACACATAATGTGAATAATCCAGTATAAAACTGTATAACACTACAGTGTAATTCTGTATAATACTACTAACCTTAACACTAAGAAAACTATCAAAGTTATCAATCATAAAATTTTCCATTTTCCTCATTTGGGGCACTACCAACAAATTGGTGCAATCATCTTACAGGGAAAAACTATTCCCATTCCGAATGAAATTTTCACAATGCAGTTGTATAGTAAAAACCAAAATCCCGGTCATTTACTTTTCTCGAATTCGGACACTTCAAAACCCAGGACAATTTTCTAGAAAAGGGTGAAAATCATAGGACTGGTGATAACACTGACGCATAGTGACCCAATTTTTGATTGAATAAGTATTTTAATTAGACTTGCACGAATGCGAAACTGTCAGATGAACTATTTTGATATTTATACATTTTCTGTTTGGAAAACATAAAAATCTCAATTTTTATTATTTCTGAATTCTTTTTTATCGAGATTTCAATCAAAAAAATTAGTCAAAGAAATTTAAAAATTTATTCAAATATTTATTTAGATGTTCACTTGAGAATCTAGTTTTCACTATTTCTCTTGGCTTTTATTTTAACCCAGTAGGGAATTCATTCAGTTTTAGTGATATCATTGTATTTCTTTTGCGTAGTATATCTATGTCATTATTCTTTATTTTAAATTTTGTGGCAAAGTTTAAATCAAAAATCATTTTCTAAACTCAGTTTTATCGTAAACATGTTTTTTCTTCAAATTCACGTTCTTCCATCTCTAGTTTTTGTAAATGGTTAAAATTTGTTTATTTTATTGTCAAAAAATTCAAATATCTGTTTGTTTAGTATATTTTCGTTTATTCTTTTGATAATGCTGGAATCTTCTTTTGATTTGATTTTAAGCGCCTTTTGACTTTTTTAGTGATAAGCGGCCAATTATTTTCTTTAAGACATTTTTTGCGATTAAAATATTCTCATTCCAGTTTTACAAATTTTGTTGTTTCTATACCATAAAGTAATTTAGGTGTGAGAGTAACGTAGTAAAGTCTAATTTTTTCAATTAATTGATAGATTCTTTTTGCTGTAGATGTTTTTGGGGCATAAAATGTATATATATTTTTTAAATTCTTTCTACTGTCCAGAATTTGTTGTTGTTCAGCCAAGAAATATTCCTCCAAGGTATTTACATTTTTCTACAAATTTTATTTTGCACAATTTCATTTTTAAGTATTTCAAGATTCTTATCAAATAACTGTTGACTAGACGTATTCTCCAAGTAGAGAAACTTTCCTCCTTTAGTAGATAAAGAGATATCTTTCAGTGTTAACCTATTGTTGAGAACAAAATTCTCTACCTAAGTGTATAATTCCTTCTTGAAATTTCAATAACCAATTCGTAGAATTATTCTGTTAAAAATTATGATTATTATCCCTTGTTATTATGAAACAATATAAATATTTTCTTTGTAAACAGTAAAAAAATAAAACAACTGTATTATATAATTGAAAATTAGAACCAAGTTATTATTACAGATGTACTGTAATTTGAGTAAATTAATTTTTCCTGTTCATTTATTGATGTAGCCCAGTAAAAATATGGCTTATAAAATTGTGGTCCGTTTATGAACGAATTTGTTACAAAAATAATAAAGATGTTAGGATGTTAGGATGTTAAATAATAAAGATGTTATATATAGTTATTTTAAGTGTAGGTTACTTTTTCTTGTTTTTTAACTGACAATATTCTGCTACATTTTACTGGAATTTTGAATTACAGACATTTTTAAAAATTTAATTTTTAACCCTAAGAAATAGCGTAGGCAACAGTACACAATTAAATACTTTAGAAGAAACAAGACAGATTTTTACATTTTATTATGTTTTAAAATAAAACAGAAAATCTTATATTTTATGGAAATTGGAATGTACCCAGAATTAATCCATGGCCAAAAACATTTTTCATAATTTTTTTTTTAAATAAAAAATACCACACTTCTTTCAACAAACACACTTACATACCTCACACATAACACATACACCATGCTATCTTACACATTCATTGCGCTGGCGAATCACAAACAAAAGGTGGAGTGTTAAATTAATTACACTCGATCTGCTAGTTCCTGGGCAACAGAAAATAGTTCTGTTTCTTATTACATGTTCAGCCAGTTATATGACTGAACTATTTTCATTTAACTGCACTATTTCTATTTTCAAACAACCACCCAATATGATCACTGCTTTTTACTAGATTTTTCTAATTGACTTGAATTTTAAAATGACTTCAAGTGACTTTCTACTAGCTGACTGACTTGAAAGCCTCTCGGTATTCAACTTAAAAACCATCTGATAGATTGTTGTTTTTTTTTAAGTTTTGATGTTTACTAAAGTATTACTAAAATTAAAATAATTAAATGTGAACAGTGTTTTATAATAGGCCTAAAATTTACAATCTAATGAAGTAAGCATTAATTTAAACGATTCCAGAAACTTAAGATAGTTTTTTTACATAAAATCATTGTTCCATCCCGAGGTTTTTTGAATCGCATATAGTTAAACCCAGTCCACAACGGGCAGGTGGAGTGTTAAATTAACTGCACATAGTCAGCCTATGACTGAAAGATCAGAAGAAGTAGAGGTGTAAAAGACACTAGTCAGAGTTATCTTCTGTGAGAGTAATTAATTTCATTATACAGTAACTAATCAATTAAGAGACCCTCTGATGAATGAAGTGACGGTATCATTTGCAGGTGGAAAGTTGGTGCTTTTCGGAGGGCCCGCCAAGCTGATAACCATACTCTTTTAACTCACTGAGTAAGGCAAATGTAAACAACCTCACTCTTCGTTTTATATCTTTAAACCTCTAGAGGTTCAAACCACCCTTCCGGGTGTTGACGTAAACAAACAAAATTAAATTTTATCGAAATATTTATTAATTTTTACTTTTTCTTACCCATATGAATATGTAAGAAGGAAAGTATTTTTTTCATGTCGATTTTTCTAATACTCGTGTTTTTACCGGATCTACACGTTTTTAGACCACCTGAACCCCAAAAAAACATGTTTTTAGCGATTGGTCTGTGTGTGTGTGTGTGTGTGTGTGTGTGTGCGCGCGCGCGCGCGCGTGTGTGTGTGTGAACGGAACATCGTACGAACTTGTTTTATTACTAATGTTAGGTTATATTGTTAATTATTTGCATTGGCAAGAGGTAGTTGCGGTCTTTTCTGTTATCCCCCCCCAGCATAATTTTTCACATTTTGTGAGCATTTCGTATGCAACCTTACAGTATTTTTAACGATAAAAAACGGGAAAAATATTTAAAAAATTCTACACCAATATTCTTCAAGTTAAGGTTAAACATAGGTTGGGTAAATACATTACTTTTTCTCAATATTGTTACTGTATGTAATAATGAAATATAAATTTTTTGAGTACATGTCATTATTAAATAAATTAACCATTAAATTAATTATTATTAAATAATTGTCAATAAATAGTTTAGGTTAACTTGAAAAAGGAAAAAACATTTAACGTTAACTTGAAAAATATTGATACTTAGATGATTTTTAAAATATTTTTCCCGTTAAGAATACTTTAAAAATACCAACATACGAAATATCCACAAAATTAAAAAAAATTATGCTGGGGGGAGGAAATAACAGAAAAGACCCGAAAGTTGTGTGAGTGTTTCACACCAGATTTTTTTGTTTCTTAAATTATTTAGTTAGCTTAAGATCAATTAAATGGTAAACACAAATTAGTATTCGGGGTCACAGATAATGTATTGTGTTCGGACCGTATACTGTGACCTAAACAAAAAGAATATGAATAGCGAATTGGATTTAGTTTTATACTATTACTATCATCTCAGTTCTCTCGAGGTCATTTGCAAATTCGTTATTGCCTGAAGCGACAGTACCGGTTAAACAAATTAAGAAGAGATAATCTTGATTTCCTTGCCGAGTATGAGATTGGAATGTCGGTTGAGTCACATCCGTTGCAAGTAGCTATTTGAATAGTTGAAAGTGAACTGGTCAGCGAACCAATAAATTTGTATTTCGTCTAAAACACAGAAGACGCCCACCCCCGCACTACCATCACTTGTAAGTTCTGGGAATCATGTCAGCGGAGTTGATTAGTGCTTTGTTTGGAAAAGCCGCGTCCTCGTAAACGAAGCTTTATGAATGCTTGGCGCCGTTTGACCGATTGAAACGTACGGTGGTTTCCTTGTGAATCTTGTGTCAGTTAATAAGGAGTTTACTTCACAGTAAATAGCGTGTAATGCCGCCCTATCGAGGTTTGACAATAGTAATTAGGTGGCGCCAATTTTTTTAACGATCAATTACTAATTTTCAAAGCGTTTGATTTACTTCATTTCTTTATTGTTCTTTACTTAAAACAAAAGGAAATTACGTCAAAACATACGCTGCTACAAATCTTTTTAAATTAATAACTATGTTCAGCACTAAAATTTTGTTTCTAAAAAATATAAAGAAACTAAGGTGGTCAGTGTACATACGAATATAACTTACGCAATTATTATTTATAATATTATAGGCCTATCTATTATTTTAGAACTATCAGTATTTGTTACGTATCAATGCTACATTAGTATTAATTTATTTCTTATCTAATTTGTTTTTGTCATCAGTCTCTCGACTGGCTTGATGCAGTTCTCCAAGCTGTTCTATTTTGCGCAAGTCGTTTCATATCTACATACCTTTAACAACCTAGATCTTTTGTAATTTGCCTTATATATTCTACCTGGATGTCTTAGGATATGCCCCACTAGCCTATCCCTTCTTTTGGTAAGATGCTTCCGTATACTTTTTTTCATTCACTCGCCTAAGAACCTCTAAATTACTTATTTTGTCCACCCACCCAATTTTTATCATTTTCTTTTAACACCACATTTCAAAAGCTTCCCACTCTTCCTTTCTACAGTCTATATCACCCACGTTTCACTCCCGTATAGTTCTACACTACTTCTTATCTAATTAAAATACAAAAATTGTTGAAACAATTTCGGTATCGCATTTTTAAAAAGTTTTCCATTTTTTCATAAAGTTAAAGATTTCGGTAGCCCTATAACTTAAAAAGGAGCAATAAAATTTAAAAAAATTGCTAGGCTTAAAAAAATTACTAATTCCTTACAAAATTTCAAGGCTAGAATCTCGATAACCAATTTAGTATCTTTTAATGTATTAATAAATCCTTTTTGATCATTTAAGAATATTGGTTCATAGGAACTCTGTAGAATATTGTAAGATACAATACGTTTTTTAAATTTTTTAAATGGACAAACAAGTAAAGGTCTACTTGTATACGGATTTGAAAACTGCACGGTGGTTACTGATGTATTTTGATAGTTGGGTTCAATTAATTACAAATCTCAGGAATGGTCGTCCTGAGTCTGTATTTCACCTCACTTACACGTCATGTATATCATCCACATCTCTTTGGGTTGTGGGGTACCTTATTGTTCTTAAACTGAATAGATTGCAACGTACATACATAAGAGATTAAAAAGATACATTCCTAATAGCTGATAGGAAGAAGGCCTTATAAATTTTGTTCCCCGCTCAGACACCAATGTCCAGTTTTCATCAATCACAATTTCCAACCCAGAAAAATAATAGACTAATAATTTTAGCTGTTATTTTTTGAGGAATTAAAAGTCACCGTATTTTCTCTAATGGTAGTTAGTCATTGCTTTTTTTCTTTTTTTTGTAAAGTGCAAACAGTATAAAAGAATCAGTTCCATTTTATAACCGTAGCCTTCAATCGAAACAAAATTGCTTTAATTTTACAACGTACCAAAAAAATATTTCTTTATATCACCGGAACGAAGCGTACCAGTTTCATCAATATGCTTAATTCGATATTAAATTTTTGACCGGAAATTTGAGTTCTCTATAAAATAGTAAAGATCGTACTGAATAAATCTATTCTACATTGAGTTGGTACAATTATAAAGGGGTATAGCTATCGATTTCTACGAACGAAAATTCCTTTAAATTTGAATAAATTACTGTGTCAAATTTTGTATTTTAAAACAGAAAATCTTTACAAAAAGGTAATGCATTTAAAATAAGAAATTCCCTGTAATTTTTCTTGCATTAAAATATAAAAATCCTTATTTGTCACAAAGTAAAATAGCTTTTATATAGGACAATCAATAATAGAATTGTGAATTTCGAAGTATTTACAAGGACGTTACAAAGGGTAAAAGAAAAAAAGTTGCTTTGGAATTTACCTGGAGGAACCAAGGAAACTTTGAATATAAAATTCCTATATCTGTCTTTAACATTTAACATTTCTTTTCAAAGAGGGAAGTAAAATACCTAAATGTAAATTAATTTTAAAAGCATTTGGAATTACTTTTAATTCAGTCAACCACCTTTAATCCAAATGTCCGAAAGTCAGCTTTGCCTGATCTAATTAAAAAATATTAAAAACTTAATTCTTTATACATAATTTTGTACAATACGAATAAACTGCAAGGTTTCGTGTTCGATGTAACTATGATTTTATCAAGTAATTATGCCCATTTACTAACACTGAAGTTGGATTGACGTACAGGAATTTGAATTAGTGGAATAGTTTATGATTGTTTTGAACATAAAGCGGCAACTTCAGACAGTGATGCAGCTGTGAGTCTTAAGATACGGCGCCAAGATGCTGGCAACCCTGACCTGCTCAACCCTCTGAAACCGTTATCTTGGCAGAGGGGGAGGACAAGCTGGCCAATCAGAATAGCCCAGCACTAGGCTTGCTATATTACAAAAACTAACACCTGCTTTAGCTTCGCAAGACAACTGCATCGCAAGCCCTCTTATAACCCCAAGATTTAATAACTCGAATATAAAATCAAAAATGTTTATTATAAGTTTAATAAGTACTGAAGAACTACTCATAGTTTCATTGACAATTAGTGTTGTCATTCAGATTAACCTAAAAATTTTAGGATGATCCGAACGGATTCAGGATGGAGCGACACCAATTACATCATGGGATTCAGAAGAAAGTCTATATTGGGAAAAATAATTGGATTTACCTAACTAGTATTTGTTTATACTTTTGAACGAATAGTCATAAGTATTTGTCAATCAGTGATAGGCGAAGAAAACTTGCTCTTAGAAGAAACCAAACAAAAATCAACTACCAAACATATGCCGCCTGGAACAGAATTACATGTCGATCAGACCAAAGGGTAGTTCTTTAGATGTGTAGAACTTACTATTTCTCACAAGGTTTATTAGGTTTATTAGGCCTTCATCATTGGACGTGTTAGAGGAAAGTTGTGCCGATAAAATACTCTGTAATTATAAATGAGTAAGGAATTAAAAAAAATCTGTGTGAAACACTCATACGACTTTCTCTTACGAAAATAAATACCTAATGAGAAACATAACAACAAAACAATATAACATTAAAACACAAAATAATTTTTTTCCGGAGTAAATGACCTTATATAGAAATAAAACCCTGTTGGACTTAAAAATACGGACTAACTAATTAACGGATTAACTAATGACGCTAAACTAAGCTCTGTAAAAAATGTTTGTAATAAAAGTTGTGGGTTATACATTTTTTATTACTATAATAATATTTTATACTACGCGTTTTCCCTAAAATTCACATTAAAGCTACAATCTTAAAAACAAAATTTTACACGACAGCACATCCTCCTCAAAAAATTTCAGCAGATATCCCGCTTACTCTATGTTGTAGACCACAAATATGTACCGGTAGTAAATGAGGCGATTTTGAATAAAATCGCAGAACCAGTTTTTGAGAAAATCGCAAAACCTTGAAAAATAACTACCTAACCCTTTGTAGGTCTTTGGTAAGAATACTTACCGTGGTCGATTTTATTAAGAATAAGCTACGCAGTTGAAACTTACTGGCATTTTATGGAAGTATAGATGTTCTCTAGTAAGTAGGCTATCCCCATTTTGAAATTAGTGCGCAGCGACCATTTGCTTCGTGAGTTGCAAGAATGTGGTAAGGTTTCATACCAGCGTACGCTAGCATTGTTTTGTTGTTACTTTTATACAGTGTATACAAAATTTGAGATTCTTATGGGAAATCAAGCATTCACGCTAATAAAAAGTTAAGATAAGTTATTCTACACATTTTTTTGTTACCTATGTGGTACTACAAGTTCTTTTAATAAGCATCTTACCACTGAACATCATGTGATTCCCATTTCAATAAACGTTTCTTAGTAAGTATTCTTACCAAGACTCAACATAAAAGAAAAACTTACAGTTCTAGCACTAAAAATACATTTTTCAAGTCCCTGTCAAGCAAAATTTAAAATTTTATAGCATGTATTTATTTTCCCCGTAGTACTGCCTTATAAGGAGTAAGCTATGGCTTGTGCGTAGGTTATGATATTGACGAAGAAAAAAATCCAGACCTGACCCAGAATTGAATCCGGGACCCCTAGATTGCTAGGACCCTTAGGTTAGAAACCAGTTGCGCTGACTATTACACTAACGGTTCGGCCAAAAAAATAATCCTAAACTGAAAAAAAATTCACTAATGTTTAGTGAAACCATAATTTACTACATCACCGCATTCTGCTGTCAATCTTCGTTCAATCATTAATGTTATAAGTTTGCTCAGCAATTTTACTTTCTCTTGCCTATATGAATATAGGAAGAAAAGTATTTTTTTAATGTCGATTTTTCGAAATCTAGTTTTCATCGGATATACACGTTTTCAAACCCCCTGAACCCAAAAAACATGTTTTTAGCGATTGGTCTGTGTGTGTGAACATAATACGTATCTCAAGAACGAAACATTGTACGTAGTTGAAACTTGAAACTTAAGTTAGATAACACTAGAGGACCCGACACGAACATTTTCATCAAAATCGGTCAACCGGAAGTAGTAGTTTATTCGTGTCGTTTTTCACTTTTTGCGATTTTCTCTAAAACTGCTCCTACGATTTTTTTAAAAATCGCCTCATATACTACATTTTTTATGCTCTGCAAGATAAGGTTAGGCGCCATGTCAGCCGAAATTCTTGGGAAGGCTGTTCTCTCGTAGAAAAAATGTTTTTTTTAAGATTGCAGCCTTAATATTCATTTTAGCGCAAAAGTATAAATAAATGTTGTAGGCAATTTAACAATCTACAACTGTTATTTCAAACATTTTTTTGAAATCTGAATGATCAGCCAATTTTGACCATTCTTTAAGAACAGAAGAGGTAGAGATGTAAAATACTCCAGTCAGAGTTATCTCCTCTTAGAGTAATGAATTTCACTATACAGCCTGACCCTGTAGTGAATGAAGTAAAGGTGTCATTTGTATAGTGGAAAATGGGTGCTTTTCGGAGGGTCTGGCATGCTGATGAGTAATTTCTTTCAACTCGGTGAGGAAATAGTAAACCACCTCATCCTGGTTTTTACTTAGTAAAACCTCTACAGGTTCAAACCAGCCTTCCGGCTGAACACCTAAACAACATATTTACTGGGTTGTGTAAAGCTGTACAGTAGTAGATAAAATAAAATAAACTGAACAAAATAAAGGTGTAATTTAACATGAAAATTTAAAAGTAAACCAAATTTTTCCACGCTTGGATAACACTTGTAATATAAAATTAACTACTTTTTAATGAAATTGTCGGGGATTTAACACTTACTATTTTATAAATGTAAGCATTACTTAAATAATTCCTTTCAGTTAAATAGATTCATGACAGGTGACAGATGATGATTTGTTACAAACAATATTCTTAGTTATGAAAAACGACAGACGTGTAGAATAGCAGAGGATTGGCTACTTTCAAACCTTCGAAAAAGAAGCCGAAGAAACTACGTTGTACCGTTAGCATGTTAGATAGACATGGACACAACCAACGTACAGTATCCTCCATTGTATCGAACTGTAAAGGATGCATTGTTTAAAAGCCGCTTTTCATCTGCTCGCTCCACCATTCCAATTGCAGATATCTACGCTATGGGTGACC
The DNA here is from genome assembly GCA_035578175.1 of Catonia carolina. Lineage (NCBI taxonomy): Eukaryota > Metazoa > Arthropoda > Insecta > Hemiptera > Achilidae > Catonia > Catonia carolina. The sequence goes on along the minus strand of JAQMRL010000002.1, from coordinate 115,514,538 downwards.
ACTTAAGCATAAAGTCATCCATATTTGGGACAGACTCCCCACCGGGAATTGTTATTATTACTTACGCCACACCATCCACCTACTCCTTCCATCAATTAAACAACTGTAAATCCTTTTTTCAATTGAATTTTCAACGTTTGTCATTTGTAATACCCAATTATATTTTTAACCGCTGCATTACCATTGATTGATATGATTTATACTTCACTACTGTTATTTTTAAAATTGACATCGGCTTTTATATGTATACGTATAAGAATCTGAACATCCAATCAAAATTTTAAAAAATAAAAACAACCTGTCTTTAATTTTGAACAAACAAACCTGCTTTATTGTGTCAAAAATCGTTTTATTATAACGTTAATACACAATTGAGTTATTAGTTTAATTTTATTATAAAAACCTCATGTATTTATTGGAAGTTTTTGGAGCAATAAGTAATAACAATTTTACATAAACAAATTTTGTGTCAAGGTATTTATATATTATATTAAAAATCTAGTGTGAACACTCACACGACTTTTCCCTGCCAATGCAAATAATGAACGCTGTAACCTAACATTAGTAATAATACATTATAAATAAACAAACAAAACTAACCTCAAAAAACATAACCTTAATCATGAGTGAATAATGCAAAATGAAAACCAACCTTTGTTTGGTTAATAATACGGAAAATCGCTCTTTGACGATAAACTAGGTTCTGTAGAGAAAAATGCTTAAATAAACGTTGTAGATCTTTTACTTTCCTATGAATTTGATTATATGCATTTTTGTCGTAAGGGTTGATAAGATCTGTGTGCAGTGAATGATTGAAAACGTATAAAGGAAACCCTAATTGGAAATGTACAAATTACGCCAAAAATAAAACAATCGATTCAAAAAACCGATAATGAAATTAAAACTATTAAATTATTTTTAAACTATACCAATATAGACAGTGTAAGAAAATCGTTATAATTTTGGTACTTTAAACAGCAGAAACCTTTGGAGTAGTTGTATCTGTAGCCAACGTAATTACACAACTATGGCACCGAGAACGCTTTGTCTATTTTATCCTACTTATCTATCTCCAATAAATCATTTATTTCTACTTATTCGGAAATATGTTAATCGTAAATATTAATTTTAATAACAACTACTGTTCAGTTTATGAGAAACTATATTGGGTTTTTAATATTTTGAGAATTGATAATAGGTGCATCCAAATGAATTCAAACCTAGAATCGAACTTAGGTTCTTAGCAGAGCAGATCAAACCGATTAACCGACTGAGTTCATAAAATTAAATATTTTTTACTACTAATAGAATAAAATATTGGAATCTGAGTAAACGACGCCTTCACTACGATGCGAAGTAACACGCAGATTCTGTTTGTAAGCAAGAAAGCACCAAAGAAGTATTTCTCTACCACTGGATTGTTTTTTAAATGCGTGAAGAACTACCCCGTGCAATTTGCCCTTGCAAAGAACTTAGTAGTTTCACCCCGCAGTTTGGCAACACTGTGTTGATGCACACACAAAGAATCTTCAGATGATTATGTCCTTGAAATATAGAAGCGCCACTACACCCAACCCCTCAATTAAATTCCTCCATCTTTAACCACAATTTACTAGCCATTTTTAGAAATTAATAAATAAACTATAAATTTATATAATTTTTGGGGTAATTGAGTGGTCCTCTATCAGAAACAAGCAATTTTAACGAAACTTTAAATAGAATATCTGTAACAGCAAGTTATACAATATTTTAAAAAGGCTTTTTGGCAATTTTAAACATATTTTAAATTAATTACGTGAACAAGTAAACTTTTTTCTACCCTTTCAAAAAGATACTGAAGTAAACGCATGCCTCGTACTAAGGAAAAGTTCATACCTATAAAGTTTTTTTTTATATGAACATGTGCAAGTCATTTTTGTGGTTTGGTACAGTTAAATTCTTTGATACTTGGGAAATATAAATTCAGAACTCTCCTATGTTTTACATTTGAGTGGTGTTAATTAAAGATTTTTGGCGTTAGGTACTTAGTGGAAATTAACTATATGAAACCCACGCATAATCTGAATTTAAAGCACTAGTTAAATAAATATTTAAGAAATAACAGTGGATATAAATTTGATGGATGTGTTCTGGGTTAACATCAGAATTGGTACGCCATTAAACCTCCACACAGATATATTACAGAACTCTTGCATCACTTGTGTCATTCACAAATGGAGTTTTCCACCCTTTTGTTTCCGTGTAGAAGAGTCACTTGTTCGCCTGAACAAAAGAAAAACTACGGGGTAGCTTGTACGTCGCATTGGCTCTTGCAGTTACCAAAAACTCTCCCTAAAGGTGATGGACAAAATTTATGACACTTCAGAAGAATTTTTATGAAGAGATTTACGATGTTATATCTATTTGTAAAAAGATAAGATTTAGTTCAAGGTGGTTTCGTTGTAGTAAGATGCAAAAGATTTTTAACTTTTAAAAAATTAAAAATTATTTTATGGCCGCTTCAATATCAGTACGCTATAAATTGTTAAGCGGTTGATATCGGGTTCGACTCCCAGTCAGGTCATGTAAATGTTTAAACATTGTAACTTTTAACTAATATGATTGCTTATAGCTGAGGTACTGATACGACTAAAGAAATATTTCAACTAAAAAATTTTTATGCTAAATTATAATTTTGAAACCCATCGGGTTGGTCTAGTGATCAAGTCGTCGCCACGAGTTAGCTGTTTAACAGCTGATTTTCGGAGATGATAGTTCCTTGTTCAAACCCTGGTAAACGTTGTTATTTTTATACAGATTTGAATAGTAGACAGTGGTTACCGGTGTATTTTGAAGGTTAGAATTCAATTAACTATACTCTCTGCGAAATGGTCGGCCTGAGTGTGTAAAAGACCACCTCTCATTTACACGTCTCACACAATATCATCCTTACCTCATTGGGTCATTGAGTTGCTTATTATGATAAATTGAACAAATTGCAACGTGCCCTACAAACATTAGAAATTTAAAAAAGGATTTCGAAAAAGTTTCTTACTAATTAAAATTTATCGTTTTTATAGTTTTCGTTAGAATAGCGTGCAATTTAGTCTCGATTTTCTCCGTGTTTTAATCACATTCAAATATTATTCCTGGTATAAGTGTTGAATTCAAATTGTATAATCAAAATGGTTAAGCAAAATAGTAAAATATACATAAATGTCAGGTACGTACAAAGATTATATCAGATATTTAGTATTTTCTTGGAAAAATATTAAGTTTGTTTGTTTTATGTTGAGGCCACTGTAAACCAGAACAGAAAGCCGCAAAAATCCATCACATACAATAGCCTACTAAAAATAATAATAATAATAATAAAATGTAAATCATAACCGAAATGAATTATTGAAGACATAAAAAAATTAATTTATAAAAATTCCTTAACTCAATAAACAATGTAAAAAGTGCTTACGAACCTAAACTACATTTTACAATTTGTTTTTTTCTAATATACTACTTTTTTACAAACGATAAAACTGGAGTAACAGCTAATGCAATCGGATGCCTCTGTTCCAAGTTAAAATCAATCAGGCTATGAAAACAAAAATGTAGATGATTGTTTTAAAATAAAACCGTTACGCTTAAAGAGAAGTAAAGGATCCTACATGAAGTCTTAGATTAGCAGAAGTTTTAGTTGACCATTTTAGTTTTTTTAAACATCTCAATTAGATAGAGCGGTTTTGTAAGCGTTATCATATATCTTATGATCAGTTATAAAACCCATGAAAATTTTATGATTATATGAATACGTTTGTTTTAGATATTTGATTTTAGTATGTATGAAAGCAAATACAGGTATTCTAATTTCATTGGTATAAAAAAGTCTGTGTTTAATTACGAAAGTGATTATTGAATAAACTTAATTTCTATGTATAATTACTACACCTTAGAACTTGTATTTAAATTCATATTTATTTAACTTATAAAGTATTTCAAAAGTAAAAAAATAAATTAAAGAATTAAATTTTCGGTAAACCGTAAAGTCAGTATTTTCAAATATCAATGACGTAAATGTTTTCTATTTCATACGTTATTTATTACAGTTTTATTGTGTAACTACAGTTGTAACAAACAATAAATCTAGGAGGATGTAGTAAAAACTAATTTTGTTCGCCAGAAGTGTTTTTGAAAGTTATGAATACAATAATAATAAAACCAGTTATTTAAGTATACATTTTAGTAAATACCAAATGATGAACATATTTCGGGAAACAGACTCCACGTTCGTATTTTAATGCAAATGAACTCTTTCGGGGATTTCCTAATCTTAAGAACAATAAAATGTGAATTAGGTAAGAATATGTGTTTTCCGTGTAAACTGGTTAAAATAATATGAAATGACAAAAGACGTGGGAAACAATGACAGGTTTAAATTTATAAATATAATATTGATGTAAATAGTAAATTACAAAACTGATAAGAAACAAGATTTTGGGGATAAAATACATGAACAATAAAGAGTACATTGTCTTTTGTTGAAATTAACTGTAAATATTCAAAGCAAATAATGAAGCATGCATCTTATTAACTTAAAAATATTTTCGTGAAAGGTACACGTACGCTACAGCATTTATATTCTTATGAAGGCTCCTTGTAAAACTTGGAGAATAATTTAATACTCTTCACTTCTCAGTGTGAGTAAAAACCAGTTAAAGTTTTCATCGATAGGTTTCACGATAGCATCCAGCGACGGATTAACCACTAAGTTAGGTTTGTCAGATTGTTACAGGGTTAACATACACCTAGCGCTACCGGGGGGACATGATAATATAAAATATCCCCAAAGCAGAAAAGGTGCAGGGGTCCTCCCAACGGAAAATTTTCCCAAAATCGGAACTAAATTGGATGGGTTTCTAGGTCGTTTGGCCGAAAAGAAACGGTTAAAAATTACACCTTGCCTTAGCCCGAGTTTTCAAATTTTTTTTACTTTTAATAAGTGTTGTTTATGTTATCAACCGAAAGGCTGGTTTGAACCTCTTGAGGCTTTACTAAGTAAAAAAGAGGAGTGAGGTGGTTTACAAATGCCTTCCTCACTGAGTGGAAAAGTATGCTTATCAGTATGTTAGGCCCTCTGCAAAGCATCTACGTTCCACCCTGCAAATAAAATTTTAACTTCATTCACCAAAGGGTCTGGTTGTATAATGAAATTCATCACTCTCAGAGAAGATAACTTTGACACTTCTACCTCTTCTGTTCTTAAATGTCATATAAATTTGATTGACCATGTGATAAGAAAAGAACTATTTTTTGTAAACCTGAAACTAGCAGATCGAGTGCAGACAATTAAACACCCCACATGCCTGGTATGGGAAAACTTTTAATTTACTAAATAAATATTTAAAAATCCAATTAAAATTTAATTTTTTCATTAAACGCCGAATAGCTTGAATGTATTAAATTGAATTACCATACCTGTAAGAGTCCTACTTTTACTCTTACTATGAGATCGTCAATTTTAATTTAATTTCTTAAGTTAAACTTAATTATCAGTAGATCAATAACTTGTTGTAAATTACAACAACAGTTTGTTTCCAAAGTTAAAACTTATGACAATTTCGGTTTCAAAAATTTTCTACGCAAAAACGGGACATTCGGGCGTGCTGAATGTTCTAGACGACGCCGCGTAAAATATAATATACACAGGAGCGTTGATTAACCGAACCACTGTCGATGGAAAAAATACACATTTACTCAAGCAGAGACCTTTTTTCCTTAAAAACTGCGATGCTTTGATGCGAAAAACAGCCTGAATTTAGTGCTGCTTGAAGGATTGTCACTAAAATAAATGAGAGATGTAACTGCTACAAAAACAAGTTCAGTCTTAGTTCAAAAGATAATTCTAGTTTTTTTTTTGAATTACTCTATCGTATGCACTAGTGTGTTACGTTAACAAATATTTCCTGACGGATTTCACCGTTTTTTTTTTAAAGTCGGATTAACAGCTCAGTCATTATCGATTATTGTGGGAGATGTAACGGAGGATTTCAACTTGCGAAAATTTCCTGACCCTGGCCGGGAATCGAGCCGTAGTTTGTTTCGCTAACTTTTTCAGTTTTGAAAAATTCTGTATTTTTTCCGTTTGTTTTAATAATTTTTAGTACTCACACTATATAGGGCTATGTATTTAATGCAATAAATTAGTGTTTTTTTTTAAATTATGGTTTATGTTAGCCTTTATTAAACCATTAAACATTTAGATTATGTTACATTGTTACTGTACAGTGTATCAAATTACAGTATTTACCGTATTTGATTATCCGAACTATTTGATAATCAGAACCGCTCTGGTCCCAATTAGTTCGGATAACTAACGCTCCACTGTATTACCAGATTTTTACCGGACATCTGAAAATACAACACGCTAAGTGTAAACTAGGCCGTGGTCAAGGGTTACGAACCAGGGAGCTAAGCAGCATACCAACTATCTAAAAATATTAAATCTTCAATGACCAGGTCCATCATTAACAACAATAAGTAATTACAATGTGAGAGTACATTTTAACAGAACTTTAATGTAAAGAATACTAGTTGGTGTCTCAAAAAATGCCAACTGGTTTTGTTACTCTAGTAGGACATTGTAACAATATTAGTATAAATGATGGCACGATTAAAAATTACAGCTTTGTTTTTATGTATTTGCTAAAAAGGCGAGCGTACCGTATAGAAGATTTTGGCCTAGGAAATCAACAATCTTAAATCGGGCTCTGTAGCATTTTGAATTTCGTTATAAGAAAATGTTAAAGGGGAGACTGTACCTTGCATCCCGCCAATGTTAAATTTGTTATTTTTAAGTACATTTTTCATAGAATTGGTAAAAGGCAGGGAAATGAAATTTTACACACTTATAGTTGTCGGGTTTCTCTAGCTACTGACATTTTTTAAATTTAATTTGTTCGACCGTAAAATTAAAAACAAAATAACGAATAACACAAAATTTTTACAAATTATTTTCTATTTTTTTCCATATTACTAATTTTTTGAGCATCTGAGGTAGTCATGAAAATGTCGGTATATGTGCGCGTACAAGCCGAATAACTGGTAAGAATTTCAGCCAGATAGGTTTAATGACTTCCGAGAAAAATGTACCTAAATGTTAAAAATCTACATTTAAGGGAAACAGGCAGAAAAGAAAAAGACATAAATCAAAAATAAAATATACACAAACAAGTAAATTTCCCATCAGCAGTTTGTTAGAAAGCTGAACCAACAACTTAGAATGTTAAAAACAGTAAAACAGATATTTTTAAAAACTAAAATTCCCTTCGCTCTAAAACGATCAGTTTAAATTATGAAAAATATTCAATGTTGATGACGCAATCATTTTTCTGTGTAAACCTGCTAAAAACTTAATTTTTTCATTAAAATAATATTTTTGACATCATTATAAGGTTTTTCTGTAAGATGTCTGAACTATTGAAAAACATAAAAAACTGAAAATCAAAATTTTCAGTCAAAACCATCATACACTCTCAACTTTTAAGATATGGTCCAGTTAGTGCCTATTTCATAGATGAATTAACACAGTTTAGAGGACACTTGTTTAGGGGTGAAAGAAGCAGAATGTACATTATTAAAGATTTCAAACCAAGTTACTTTGTAAATTTTATGAGATTTAAGTTTGGTTTTCAGTTTCAATGCACATTTTAAGAACGAAAGGCTTTACTTTAGTTTAAAAATAAAAACAATCTAAAAAAATTACTACGAAGATAAACACCTGAGCAATTATATGGTGTATTTTGGGACCATAAATGACAATCTAACTCATAATAAATTGCTTTTATGTTTGGAATTTTTTTTAACTAGTATATCAACTGCAGGTAAAGAATTACTTTACACTGGGATGTTCTTCGAATGATGTCGGTGTGGCCAGCAGGTTACAGCCCCTGCCGCAGGGTTGAGCCATCCGGCAACGTGGCTTTCTTCTCAACCCCCTCCATCATCTATCAACAACAGCACCGACAAAATGTTTTCGGAAATTGCATCCCCTACTAGCTGCTAGCATTCGTATACTAACAATCTCGGCAATATAGACATAAGGAAAATAATCTTCATACTTTTAAGATCTTCCCGAACTTTGTAGGTCGCACAGTTTTTATGGCTGCAAAATTTAAAAAAATACAAAGATAGAATCCATGTTTAGTTTATTTTAAGTTTAATTTATTAATTTAAAATGTTTATTATCTATATATTATTTACTGTCCCCATATTTGGTTAAAATACTGTTGCATAAAATTAAATTTAAAGTAAAGAAGTATCTATACACAAATGAACGTAGTTAAAGAAATCAATACAGTAGGCTCCCGCTATAACGGACTACTGAAAGTTGTTGTGGAAGTCCGTTTTATCGAATTACCTATACTGTACTGTCCAAGTCTATTGTACCTCTATAAGCGCCTTTATGCCCATAACGGGCAGATGGAGTGTTAAATTAATTGCATTCGATCCATTCGAGTTATAAAATATTTTCTTTGCTTACCAGATGAAACTTGCTATATTTTAATTGAAACATATACTAAATACAAAATACGACAGTACCAGTAGAAAGAATTTACACAGTAGGTTCATTATAAAACATCCGGTCTGTCGCTGGTTGTTTTGACGGAAGGCGTTGGTAGAGTGAAACATGATCACGCATCCTTTTTATTGACTTTTAACCCGTAGTCTTTATATCAGCAGCACGATTCTGCGGGAAAAACTATAGTCAGAGTTATCTCCTCTGAGAGTAATGAATTTCACTATACAGCCAGACTGTGTAAATGTCATTTGCAGGGTAGAAAGTGGATGTGTTTTGGAGGGTCTGGCACGCTGATAAGCATACTATTTCAACTCAGTGAGGAAGGCATCAGTAAACTACCTCACTCTTCGTTTTTACTTAGTAAAACCTCTGGAGGTTCAAATCAGCCTTTCAGCTGTTGAACTAAACAAAAACATGCTCATAACAGGCAGGTAACGTGTTAAATTATTTGCACTCAATCTGTTAGTTCCAGGGCTTCAAAAAATAGTTCTGTTTCTTGTCACATGGTTAGCCAATTATATGACTGAGGCATTTAAGAACACAAGAGGTAGAGGTGTAAAATATACTAGAGTTATCTCCTCTGAGAGTCATGAATTTTATTATAAAGCCAGACACGTAATGGAATGAAGTAAATGTGTCATTTGCAGGGTGGAAAGTAGGTGCTTTTCGGAGGGCCTGTCATAATGATAATCATACTTTTCCACTCAGTGAGGAAGGCATGGTAAACCACTTTACTCCGTTTTACTTAGTAAAGCCTTTAGTGGATCCAACCAGCCTTTCGGCTGATGACCTAAACAACAACAAGCGCCCGTACTGTTTATAAAACAATTATACACGCTAGAACATTCTTGTAACACGTAATCAAGGCCCATTCAAAAAAAAAAACAGACGAAAAACGTAATTGATGTAACCGGAGAGAAAATTATTTATTTATAATGACTTACTTATATGATTTTATGTCTTTATCATTTCCTTAAAACTACTACACACCGTGATCTTCAGGTACATCAATTAATGAAACTACCGTATCAACTGCGCCACGAATTCAAAAATTTTATCTTGGTGTTTTGTTCTCGTCTTCTAAATACCTTAAGAAATTAATAAAGAAAATAAAGCCGTGAATTATTTGCGCGGGTCGAACAAAATTTAGTAGCGGGACGAGCAAACCTGTGTAGTCCTTCCGCCATGAACTATACGGCAAAGATAGCCTTTGTTCTGTGTAGTTAGTTATGTGAATTTAGATTAAATAGTGTTCATATTTTGTACAATTTTAGTTCTTCCCATTTTCCGGAATAGGGTATTTGAAAAAAACACTAAGAATTCATTTTATGAAATTAATGTAAAGAGATGTCCTCAAGTAGTGTATAGTTTTTAATTTGCTTGATAAAACAAAATAGGCCTATCAGTGAAAATATATAACAGAATATTACACCTCTCTTATCAAAAATAGGAAGCGTTTATTCAGAAGCAGTTCTTTCAAATTGTTAATTTCTAAACGCGTTAATTTTTCAATCGATTGTAGATGGTAAGTCATACAAATTAGAAACAATACTGCTGACTGGTTTATCTCGAATACTGCATTCGTATATATCTGAAAGAGCTTTTCGGGTGAAGTAGGAAAACAGGTATTCTGAGTCAAGCCGATCAATGCTTGCATTCCATAGATGAGTGCATTGGGTCTTATTTTGTATACGCTTAACACCAGTGATCTGCCCGTAAATGAAGGAGCTATTATTAGTACGGTTGCTGATGACACGGTCCGGTCGTACGAACGTCAGGCAATTCGGTGGAGGATTCAACCGAAAAACTACAGCGAGCTGTAACTGCAGTTAGTATGTAGACCAAGGCATGGAAGATCAGATTTTATAAACATAATTGTTCTTTGTATTTCGATTCACCCCTTCAGAAGACTTGTAAAATGGAATGAACGTAGAATATCATAGGTTACTTCTTATACGATATACTTTTCTGCTTCGCCCATTTTTAAATACTTAATCATTTGATTATGCTTATAACAGGCAGGTGGGTGTTAAAATATTTGCACTCGATCTGCTAGTTTCAGGGATACAATAAAATAGTTATGTTTCTTATCACATGGTCAGCCAATTAATTATATGACTGAAGAATTTAAGAACAGAAGAGGGAGAGGTGTAAAAGACACTAGTCAGAGTTATCTCCTCTTAGAGTAATAAATTTAATTATTCAGCCAAACCTTGTGGTGAATGAAGTGAAGGTGTCATTTGCAGAGTGAAAAATATGCTTTTCGGAGGGCCTGGCCAGCTGATACGCATATTTTTCTACTGATTGGAGAAGGCTAAACCACCTCACTCCTTGTTTTACTTGGTAAAGCCTCTAGAGATTTAAACCAGCCTTTCGGCAGATGACCTAAACATCAACAGTCATTTGATTGACTAATCCTGTGAGAAGAATTAGAACTATTTTTTAATAAACCTGAAACGAGGAGATTAGGCGCAGTTTATTATAACAGTCCTCTGCCTGTTACAACAGCTATCAAACCTTAATTTGAAAAAGCTGCCAAGTATTTAAGTATATTTAAAATCTGCAATATAATTAATATAATATTTACCCAGAAATTTTCTTTCAATACAAAAATTTAAAAAACTATAAGATAAATAATAAGACTTAAAAACATATTTTTGTGTTTTTAATAGTGTTCTTCAACTTCAGTTTAGTTGAAATTAGTACTTTTTTACTTAGAAGTAGTAATAGTGATTTAAAAGTATTTGTACATTACAAAACACATATTGATATAAATAATTAAACAAAAATTTTTAAGACCTTTCTGAAGATGTATTAGTCTAACCAATTTTTGATAAAATCTTGGTAAAACCTTTTTTTTTACTAAATACTGAATACCTCTAATATATATGTACGAATGTGCTTGTAGAATATGCTTCGAGTATTTTTCTGCTTAATTAAATCGTAATAAAATATTATTTGACAACAAAATAGCACAACACCCTAAAAATTTTATTACCCAATTACAAGGAACAGGTATGAAGGACAACTTACTATTAGTGAGCGAGTGCATGCCGTAGAAATCGTGCTTGCTTATGCCGCACCTAAAGCAAGTACTACTACGGTATTGTAGCAAGAGTGACTTTAGGACCGGTACCATAAAACCCTGATTTTATGACTCAGTTTATAGCTTGTGCACAAGGTCAGTTCGCTTTTTGAGACGCCGAAACCATTGTACACCCTCTTTCAAAATTCCAGTGTTATTTAACAAAAATACAAAATAATATCTTCATTTTCTTCTTCATATCACGAGCTGTATCATACTACTGAACACAATCATACTTCACATTTTTAGAGAAAGTATTTAACAATTAAGCCATGGAACATTACAGTTTCCAAAATCATTCCGTACAAAACATTAGTTTTTTTCATCTAATTACTGTGCTTAAAAAATACGTGATAAGGAAAATTCAAACCAGGGATAAAATATTTTAAAAATTATGTTAATTTATAACTTTTTTTTATTAACGTTTAGGTAAGCTGGTAATTATTTATACAATGCGTTGAATTGCTGTATTTATCTGTAGTACGAAAATTTTTTATCAGTAGAAAATAAATTTTAATGGAAGTTACGGCTACTGGTGTAACTCCATTTAAAAATCGGTTTCTTTTGTTCATCAGCTTAATTTTCAGTTCGATCGTTATAAGTTCAAAATTTTTGAAACCTTTGCTGGTTAAGCATATTTTTTAAAATTACAAAATAAACCTAAAATCTGTTCACTACGGAACGTCATTAACTAGGTTATAAGGTTGATATTTAATAATTTGTGTATTTGTCTCGAAAGGAAGGTTCACTCAGCATTGCACCTCCTCTGAAGATTGTATTACTTGATTTATTTGTGCATCTTCAAAAAAGCTTTTCATTATAATTTTCTGATTATTTATCTAGGAGATTTACTGTCAAAATGATTGGTGACTTAATAATTTCTGGTGATATATTGCAGAAAATTTTAATATATCGTTTTTTTTGTTGGTATGTTTAAATCTATGTGGATAATTTGTTAGAAATACCATGGTGATTGTGTTCTGAAAAGTAACTATCCTAAGTGTTCTTAGAATATTGGATTGGTATCTCTCAATAATTGGCCCAAGAAAATAGACCACGTAAGCTATGGTCGGCAATAGCCGCCACTGTTTATTTTTCGTTTTATTTGTACAGTCGGTGTAAGTCTAAAATGTTTAAAAGTTAAGGTATGTGATAATGATCTCTAAGAGTTATTCAGCTGGTTGATTGACAAAGAGTTTTGAGATGTTCAACTATGTTTTGGTATATTTTATGTTTCTGTCATTTTTCGTCAAGAAAAATGTTTGTTAAGTCGTGGTGAATTATGTTATTGCTTATGAATCAAGGAGAGTTGATAATAATTCGAAGGATCTTCGCTAGCAGACGCTGCAAGATGGAAATGTTAGGTGCTTTGCTGTTTCCAGTAATTGAATTCCGTAACTGTATACCGATTTTATTATCTTTTCATGAACAAGCAATTTGTTGGCCATGTAAAGATGCAATTTTCTTTCAACACAATTGGCTCAATTGATGCCTTAAACCTTACGTTTCGTCCAAATTTGTTTTTCCAAGTAATCAGTCGTCTGTATGAGTTAATACCAGTACTTGACGTCTTAGATTTTCGGTACTGTTGAATCTTCAATCTGGTATGATTAGGTCATTTACAATAACTTTCAATGTCTTGAACCGTCCGATTCTGTTGGGACAGTCCCGATCTTTAAAGACGCGTTACGCGTCGCAATATTACTGCCATCGGGGCGCTAATTGTCGCAATTTTTATGATCTATCATTGATGCATTCATTTGTTACATCTCGTACTAACACGAATGACCCGATGATGGGTACTGGGCAGATACAAAGTAGCAGTATTGTGTTTCTTTGATTTTTGTACCAATAAGGTCCAATTTTATATACATATTAACTCTTTCAGATGTTCAAAATACACTCCAAATTGTTATTAAGTATTATTTCTATACTTACACAATAGTTTTTAAAGGTTTCCGCGGGAGGACCTCGGACATCCCATGTATCTGGGGGGGGGGGGTAATCCATACCCCTAGACCCCCCTTCCGAAGCCGGCCCGCGGCTTGGGGTAGCGCTTAGTACGCGTCCATTCTCCGTATTGCTTTGGGTGTAGATGACGAACACTTCAGTGAATCATTTCATACCCCTTCCCGTAAAAAGCGCTGCGTTTCTTAATTTAAAAATACCAAAATCATGCTTTAATTTATTTCCAAGCGGTTTTTTAAATGAATAATAATGTTGACGTTGGAAGGGAACATAACAATGAACGATTAAAGAATATCAGACCTGACAGGGATCGAACTCGGTACACCAACAGACCGCCCACAGCATCAAGAAAACCGTTCGAAAAACGGATGCTTCAGCTAGTTTAATATTAAAATATTATTTTGTTGTTGCTGATTCAAAAATTAAAAATCTTCATGATTCCCATTTTTATCCAGAATTTTGTTCAATCCTTTTCAATATCATAATATGAAAACAATGAAAAATATAAACATTAATACGTAAAACTTTTAGAAGAGCAATATAAATCGAACTAAATAGAAAATAAAGTCATTATGGGGATTTGCTCATAAGGGGGAGAGTTAGTTGGTTTGGACCGGAAATCACCTGCTAGAACCGGAAGAGGGTGTATCTATACCTGACTGCTTTTTAACTCTGATTTGCGAAGTGTTTATTGTAATTGCCTCACAGCTGTTACAGTTACATCTGGTGGTGGTCTTCTTACACTTTTTTACTATTGATGCAATTGTATTATAATAGAAAATTGGTTAAAACGTTCCGCTCAATTATTTAAAAATGAAATTCGTTAACAACAACAGAAAGGGCCACGAGGGGTAGTAGTATGTTATGTATTACAAACAATAGCCACAGGAATTCTATACTGTGAAAATAAACATAAAGCTATTGAAATAAAAGTAATATTACAAATTACTAAGAAATTTTAGGCAACTCAGAAACATAAATTCGGTGAAACTTCTACTAACGGACACTTCCGAATTGCGGACATTTCCTAATAGCGGACAATTTTTAAAGTCCCGGCATTTTCCCGTAAGACACAATACTAAAATATTTCCTAATAACACACCCTCCACATAACGGATGCGGACAGTTAATTTGTATAGTTTTTAAAATTGAATTTCTAGAAAGCGGACAAAACTTGCCGTAATTGTTTTTACTATGTATGCAATACATTGCATTTCCAAAAAACTGATGGATTAATCATTGACAGCATAACATATGATTGGTTTTGTAGAACGCGTTCAAATTCATTAGCCTACCATTATCCGGTTCGATAATTCGTGAAAAAGTGTTAGAAGTAGCCAAATATAGGTATTGTGTAAATTGTGTAATCAACTTACGTACAATCCTGGAATACAAACATAAGGTATGTTGGATTATTTATAAGTACTGTACTTGCATGCATATTTTTTGTATTACATATTAGATAACACGTTTCTTTTTTGGTAATTTTATATACATGTACAATATACTATATATTTATGTATTAAATAATTTTATTTCATTGCATTATCTGTACATAGTGTGTATTTTATATATTCTTGTTAAATACCTACGTTACATTACGCAAATTCATATTGTAAATACAGAAAATTGTACAGTACACATATTTCTCATTAGCGGCACTTCTTAATAGCGGACAAATGTTTTGGTCCCGCGAGTGTCCGTTTTTTAGAAGTTTGACTGTATTAATAAAATTGTAGTTATCTATACGAATACTTATACTTTATATACTTATAAAATATTACACTATACTTATACTTTAAAACTGAAAATATTTACATTACATACGAAAACTTACTCTCATTATACAACTTATGTTCTTTGACATGAACACATTTATCCAAAAATACACTTACTTCCTCTGCCATTCACTTACCTCGCCATCCTAAGAAAGAATTATTCTGGAATAGAGTTTCTTGGAGTTAGGCCACAAAATAGAGTTTGCTGCTGTGGGGTTTTCTTCTCAAATCAATACAGGACACTCAGAAAACTTAAGTTCTGTAAAAATACTTCTAGTTATTTACCGTTAGTTGTTCATTAGTTTTTGACACAATAAAAATCTAGTTTGAATCACTCACACGACTTTCTCTTACCAATGTAAATAATTTAATATTATTTATAACTTATGTTTAATCACGATTGAATGACAGTAAACGGAAATCAACCTTTGTAGAACTTATGAATACTTAAAATCACTAACTGACGCTAACTAATCTGTGTTGAAATAAAAGTTGTAGATTTTTCAAATTTTCTATAACTTTGTTTATAGGGTTGTTCACTTTTGTCATTAAATGCATACTAAGACCGCAATCGTAAAAGTCACGAATTTTTACCGATTTTGATGATAAAAATACAGAAGATCACTAATGGCTGCTCACTAAGAATTGTACAAATTGTGTTTGAAATAAAAGTTCTAGGTTTTTTTAATTTTTACAACTTTGGTTCTATATTCTGTAGATGTAAAAACTGTAGATGTTGTGTGAAAACTGTAGATAATCAGGCGATTTTAAATTGTAGAGCAGTATTTGAAAAAATCACAAATAAGTGAAAATTTTTACAAATTTTACGAAAAACGACTACTTCCGCTGGACCAATTGATGAAAACATTCGAACTTCGTACGAAATTCCGTTCTTAAGATATTTTGTCACGCACACGCGCACACACGCGCACAAACACACACATCACACAAATCTCTAAAAAAACATTTTTCTTTGGTTCAGGCCCCCTGAACCAAAGTATTTCCGGTGAAAAATCGATTTCAAAAAAACCAAATGAAATTTTACTGTCTTTTTCTTTACATTCGTATAGAGTGGAACAATTAAAATATACAAATTAGGTTAAAAGACATGTTTAAATGATAAAAACAACAACGATAAAATTGTTTTCGTTTAATTTAATTTTCATAACATTAATATTTTACAAACAATTATTCACAATTATTCCTTAAGCTATTATAGCTACTGTAAATTTTTTTTATTATGTATTTTTATTAGTTGGTCGTCTGTTCTAGCATAAAGTTTGCATTGTTAGCGCTGATATACATTTACGATGAACAAATTGTACAGTTGTAGGAACTGAACCACCGCTCAGTGCAAACCAGATGTTGGAACTTAAAAGAAAACTTAAGTAAACAGGTACTTCATCCGTACTATTAATTTTAACAAATTAAAAAATTGATCAGGTTTTATTCTATCGATTCTTTTCTTGCCAAATTTATTTATATTTAATGTAAATTATTTACACTCGGTTCAATGTGATATGAATTAACAAATAATAAAAATCTTGTGTGAAACACTTGCACGACTTTCTCTTGCCAATGAAACATAATAAAATATAATATAACCTTTGTTTAATTAATATTAAACAATGTAAAGTGAAAAACATAATTACATTTTAATCATGATTGAATGGCGCAAAATAAAAATAAATCTCTTTGAAACATGAAGTATAGACCAGAGGGAAGTACGGATTTGAGTAGGCCTTAGAGGAGATGTCAGAGTCGGTTTTGTGATCAGTGTAGACGGCAACAGGTATGTTTGCTTATTCGTGGTGAAAGAAGAAGAGTATTGGTTGTCTTACTTAGGATGCTTTACTAATCAAAGTCTAACAGTCAGCGGTTTAAAATAAAAGTAGCGAATATTAATACGCCCTGCAATCTATCACAGAAATAGAAAATTTGGAATACCCATTTCGGTCCATCAATATAAAGAAGAAATGGTCTACCTAAAAACCCAAACACCCAAAAGAAACCCATAATCAGAAATAATTTACAATATATTTTAATTCGCTTATTGTTATTCAAATTTCTTTCATGTGATCGTAGCGTTTGGTCGGTTTCTTGAAAATGCGTATGAATTCCATGAATAACTGCTGCAAACATTCCTGTATTGACCACAAACAATAAAGTAGTCGTAATAATAATAATTTTTGAGGGTCTATGAATGTAATTGCAATCTATGTTTGGCTTTAATATCGATCCTTGTGGAAAAATTACATCTGCCAAATAATTCAAAATAGAAATAATCAATGGTGTACCCCAGGCATACAATGAAAACTTTAATACTTTTTTTACTTCTCGCTTTACGTTTGTGTTTCTAATATTAATCAAACGTTGTTTAAATACTGTCCAAATATCGAAACAAATCACATTCAACCAAAACATATTTGCCATCCTCAAGTACTGTCTACTATGCCACAAAAATTCACAAAACAATTTATGTTTTTTTAAAATTACTGGAAATATGTCTACTGGTTCTGTAAATTCTAAGGGTATTTCAAACATTTCTTTTGAGGTTATATCCAGAGCATGTTTAAGACGTACATTATAACTAAACCAAAATAAGGAATTAGTTGTTAAAATAATATTACTTACTAATAAGGTAACTGTTAAACAAAGAATACTCATAGAAAATATATTTTTCAAATCGTTAAAACAACTGTAAAATGTAACTGTAATTACAAGAAATGCTATTGATATAAAATGAAAAATTAATTTTTGTTTAAATAAAAATATATACAATTCTGTCAATTTTATTTCACGCAGTAAAGTAATTTTAACTGAATCAGTACACCGAAAATCTGTAACGTTACCGATGGTTTTATTGTATATCAAGAAACAAGTTGTATTGTAAATTCTTTTGTAATTATTAAATTCATTGCAAGGTGACATTAGATAATTTTTAATAACATAAGATATATGTTGTAAAACTGTCAAAAAATCTTCGTTAATGAAATATTTATCACATATATTATCTTCTGAATGAAGTGAATACTTTTTCAGTGAGGTATTTAGTCCATAGCTACTTAAATCGACGAATGATCCCGTAATCTCAGAATTGTTTTCAATTGAGTGATTATTCTGGAAGATTTTTAAAAAACATGAAGATTGAGTACTTGTGCAAATTCTCAACTCATTATTGTATTTATATAATGAATGATAATTATATGTTATATTATCATTCAATAAGAAACTTCCATTCGTGTATCTGGTTTGAATGGCATTTTTGTCTACGGTTTTCCAGCTCAAACACTCTAACGCTTCACAATTGTAATTTTGGATAATAGTTTTCAAGAATTGTTTAAACTTATGTTCAAATATAAATGACATTATAATGTAAATCATTAGTACCAGACTTATTTTTATTATCTTACCCACATTAAACATCCTTAATTTGTGCAAATACATATCACAAAATTTCTCACTTTTACTGTCAATAAATTAGAATCAATTTCACTCTTCAAAATTCACGTACATATGTGTGAAATTCCGAATTGTTTCATATTATTTTAAGCGATAAAATTTAGTCAACCGACATTTTGCTATCCAACCAGACTTTTGAAATATTAAATTTTTTCCTTGTTTTTAACAACTGTTATCAGTTCATTTTTTATTTTTATTTATCAATATTTTAAATATATATCTTTATTTCCTTTATCGTTGTACTAGTCTCAATTACCACATCCTGTAGTTTATTTTAATAAGGGATACAAAGTTAAAATGACAATTTTTTTATTTTGATGTCGCAGTAAATTCATTAAGTGGACATCCAATAACAAATATTATTTTAATCGTTTTATGGAGTACCTAATAAATGAATATCAAACTCAGTGAATAAAATAAAAATAGATAAATGTTAGACACCTTTCCCCCACCAATTGTTTGCTCAACGGTTGCTGCGTACTATATTTCGGGTTCGGCAGGTCAATTTTCTGGAGTATAAAAGCTGAATTAACTTTAAGTACCAAATCTATAGGTAAATTTATTATTCCCCAACGGCTGCTGCGAACTATATTTTGGGTGCAGGTTAATTTTCTGGTGTATAATAGCTGATTTAACTTCAAATACCAAATCTACAGGTTATGCAGATTGGATTTCAAAATTCACTTCTCAATATTATTCTAAATATGACGTAAATAATAGGCCTACTGATACCGATTTTCAGAATACAGCTCTTTGGTAAGAATACAAGAGTAATATTTTTTGTTTCAGGGCAGATACCCTAATTCTACCCTTAGGAGATCATGGTCAAAATTTAATACCTACTTTATCGTTTCTAGGTATCAGTTACAGAATGTTGGAACTGCAGCTTTTCAAGAAAATGCATAAATAATTTATTTTAATTTTATTTATTGTAAATAAAGTTTAAAAAACACTAGAATAAAAAAGCGATATAATTAGGTTGGCAAAACTGACTTGATAAATTTAAATTATAAAATTAATAGATAAATACCTGTAAATTGTCATGACATATAGAGGAGTTTTATAAGTTCGAAAAAATATATATTTGAGTAAGTTTTAAAATATGTTATAACGAGTTGATGCGGTAACGCCACGAAAGGGCTTCTCTATCAGAAAGTGTTATTACTTATTATTTGACCGTTCTGATAGTTTTATAAATAAAATTTAAAAAAATCTTTAAACGGTGTTTATATTCATCACTGTTTAATAGATTTAATACTTAAATGTGTTGCTATACCTATAAGAGAATTTTTTTAAGCGCGCAAGGCCTTCGGGGGCCACGAAAATATCACCTCATGTAGACTTCTTCTTTCTCCTCCAGGATTTCATCCACTCTTTTCAACATCAAGAACCTTCAGTCCAAAAATTTTGTTTCGATATTCTTCTAGCAGAAGATAGCATTTTTCTGTAATGTTGAATTTCTTGAGTTCTTTCTTATATATTTAACACAGCCACCCTGCCCATTGTAGTTACAGAATTTATTAAAATCTGTTTGTTTAACCTTAATTGATTCATTCGGACCATATTTCCAAAAAAAATACATATGAGTACATTTTTTTACTTTTATGACCACAATGGATAACTTTAGTCAAATTTAGAAAGCTTCTTCCTTTTCATATTCTTTAGCTTGATGGTCTGCCAGTATGCCTTCATTCGAGCTGATTTTGCTTGCCGAACTTCCTCTGAAACGACCGGTTTCTTCCTGCTTGGGTTTGTTCTTCCATTTTATTTTGTTTCAAATCTACTTTCCTTATTTCTTAAGATTTTTAATATTTCTGTTTTGTTTTCTGAATCATTGAAAAGCTAATCCGAGTTCGATCATGTCTTCTTTGACATTTCGGATCCATGCTCCTGATGTTACGATTGGAAACAGTTTTCTAATCATCTTTTTTAAAATTCTGTCTTTAGGTGTTCTGATAAGATGTCCAAGTAAATATATCCTTTTCTTCCTTATATACGAGTACATTTCAATTTTTGGCTTTGCTCTAAAATATATGTAGGCCTAATAACTAATAATATACGATGATGAACATACATACGGGTTTCATGTAGCCTATATAGAAATTTTAAAGTACCGTGAGAGAATTTTACTAACTTTAACAAGACATTATATTAAGAACACCCATAACAATAGACAATACAATCAGCAACGAAGCAAATCAGTGACATGTCCTAAAACATGGGTTTTCCATAATTAGATATGTTAATTTCCAATTAACTCGCACAAACTTATAGCTTGCTTAAGTAAGCAAGTAATTTGATCTTGTTCACTGTAGGTAAGACGTTTGACTTGCCTACATAGATTTTAAGTAATTTAAAAGAATTATGCATTATTCATTTACTAGTTTGGATTTATTTACTGATTTTGTTGTAAGTTAATGCATTTTGAGAATTTATTCTTCTCAAGATTAATAACAATTGAACAAATTTTATTAGAATTTAATAAGAAACTACATATATCTTACTACAAACTGATCCGAACATATAACAATTTCGGTTGGAATTCGCTACCCTTCCTGTAGCCGTTAGAAGATGATTTGTTGTAGGAATCTCCCCTAACAGATTAATTTCACCCCATCCTTTCCCTCCTTATCTAATTAGACAGAATATTCTACCCTTCCTAGTCTTACCCTTTGATTTGATCCCTTATATTATAAAGAAAATCCATGTATCGGTGGTGGTTGTTGCTTGAAATCTGTTATGGATGAAAAGTATACTGAAGTGCCCTTGTTTCGTTCTTAGATGTGCGTAAAGAAGATGATTTGAATAGAGAATAATTATTATAATTACCTTTACGCAGAGCGAAGCACAACAAAATAAGACAGGTTTGTTAATTACTTGTGAATTATGAGTTAGTACGTCCCAGAGGTGGGTTTCAGCAGTATTAATAATAACATGAAAAGATCTTTACACAATTTACTGTAGGATAACGAAACTCAATATTAATGGGATTGCTGCTCTATTTTTGCTATTATGTTTTCATTAACTAACTTCAACGGTTTTTACTTTATCGAAAGATGATATTTGTACTACATTGTTCCAAAAAATAAATTTATACGTTACTATAATTTGATACTGGTTGTTTAATAACCATTATATTTTACAACTAAAAAGGTTCAAACAGACTGACATTACAGTTTGAACGTTCATATCGTTTGGAGTATTAATTCCCAAACAGTAGCATATAATAATCCTTGCTGATATTTACTATGCAAAATTAAAACAAATTCATTGTATTTGTCTTTTGTTTGGAGGGATAAGTTTTCTTATTGTCAAATTGATTTTGAGGATAATCAAATTTGTTTTATTTATCCTTAATGCGTGCACGTTTTTTTATCCGAGGCGGCGAGAAAAACTCATGTTCACTCCTTCACGATGGGGAAAGTAGTGTTGGATTCAATTGAGGCGTCCTCGTCCAGCCCTAAGGAGGCCGCAACCGCCTTACCAACCAAAAACCCGCCGCCTGGCCACTTGATCCAACATCAGCAAATAACCCTCCACCTCCCTCGGAACTGTTTAATGCGTGTACTTTGTCATGCCTTAAATTTAAGAAAAAATAATCAACTCCATGATCCAATGAAATGAGGATGATATGTTTGACGGGTAAACGATACGTAGTCTTGTACAGACTCAGGCCGACCTGGTAGGTAGTGACGATTAGTATAGGCCATGAAAAAGAGAAAACTGTACTCCAAGAATGAACGAATAATGAAAACAATCAGAAAACGAAAACGAAATTCTATATAGACACTTGTAAAGAATAAATGACGAACGGTTGACAAAACAAAGTTTTAAGGTTCTAAACAATAGACGTACGGTGCCGGAAACGTGCTTTAAAAAGTAAGAAAGGTTACCGAGAAAATTAATAACCTGAAACAAATTCAAACTACTTTTTACTGACTTTAAGGGCTTCCATGAAGAATACAAGTGAGAGAAAAATTATACAACAATATTTTACTTCATTTGGAAAACTTTAACATGAGTTTATTTAAAGGTGTGTTATTGTTGTTTAGGTCAACATCCGAAAGGCTGGTTTGAACCTCTAAGTAAAACGAGGAAGGCTGGTTTGAACCTCTAAGTAAAACGAGGAAAGAGGTGGTTTACCATTGCCTTCCTCACTGAGTGGAAAAGTATGCTTATCAGCATGCCAGGCCCTCTGAGAAACCATCTACTTTCCACCCTGAAAATGACACCTTCACTTCATTCACCACAGGGTCTGACAGTAGTGTAATGAAATTCATTACTCTCAGAGGAGATAACTCTGACTAGTGCATTTTACATCTCTATTTCTTCTGTTCTTACATGCTTCAGTCTTATCATTGGCTAACCATGTGATAAGAAACAGAACTATTTTTTGTAACTTTTTTGTTTATATAAAAGAGGTATAGGCCCTATTCTTCAATATATTTCATAAAAAATTAAATAAAATAATTTATGATCTTTTTAAATTTCTACGAATTAAATTTATTTCTAAAATTCATAAACAATATATTTTGTGCAAGTTATTTTTCTGTTTTATGCGTACACCGTGATCCATATGCCTGTACTAGCCTAGAATAAATTAATACGGTTCAATGCAATAAATTTTAGGCATTATATTATTAAACAAGGAAACTAAACGCTCAATAAATCAGATTGTAATAGATATTGAATAGAATAGATCTTAAGGCCTTGAAAGTTAATGTTGACCAATGCAAGAAGTGCTAGAAGAGATTGGAAGAAGGGGAGGTGAGCAATAAAGCAGTATCTGACAGAAAGGGCGATATACACCCCCAATAAACATGCCAAAGGCCCGCTAAGATAGTATAAAGATAGCTTCGACTCTCTCTCCCACACGTTTATTTCTCTCTCTTCGCTTCGAAGCTCTGTTCATGACGACCACTCCCATTCGGCCTCTTTACTCCATACCAAAAAATAACATTTTGGGAATATAATGTCAAGAAACGAGTACAAGAAAATTTATGGTTTTATGGCCATAGCTGTCATATTATATCGCCATGAATAAGCTGAAAATGAAAAACAGGACAAGGTATATTTACAAGGAGAATAATTATCTAAAAACACTGTAAATCAACGGGAGTTGTTAATTAACTAAAAACGCGTCGCAAGGTTACAAGATGAGCAATACTTTTAACACAACATTACTAAATATTCGAAATACTATCTCACACTACCACAAAAATTCACTGAACATTTGATTCAACTTTATTCTGCAGAAACATAAGAATCTAATTGAATTCTTAATTTTCTCTTCAGTAACACATTTCTTCTAAACATAAAAGATTGCATAAAAACGTTGTATTACAATTTCATACAAATAAATTATTCTATGATAAAGAAACCTATTATTTTTAAAAGAACAGAGTTTATTGTCAGAATAAAATGTTCGTTGCATAAATCTTATAATATTATACGATAAATTTGCGTGTGTATGTTTGTATGTCCAACGTGTAGCATAACAGTCTATGCTTTATAATATCGTTGATTGACGGTCAAGTTTAATAATTCAATTGTTGAAGAATTTAAATAAATCATTAAAATAACCATCATAGTTAATCATCATAATTAATAATTTATAATTAATATCCAAATATTCTAAATCAAAATTAAAATATACTTAACTAAATTTTAAAAAGAAAATATAAGAAATATAAATAATTATTCCAGAAGTCAAAGATTCAAATTTATTAAAGATGAAGTCATAAAACAAAAGAAGGTATAATTCAATAAATAAATTTAAACTGATTAACAAATAATAAAAAGAAATTAGAAGGACATTAGGATCCATTTGAATTATAAAACCAAATTAAACAATTTAACGATTTTTAAAACAAGCCGATAAAAATATAACAGAATCTAATACATAGGTACTACTTTAAAACAGACGGCAACTAAGTCTCGATGCCCTATTTGATTCCCAATCGATGAATGGACAAGAACTCAATTGGAGACAGCTACATACGAGAAGAAATATCGTTAACTATACACTCTTACTAATTATTAAGGTCAATAAACATTCATAATTAATTAAAATATTTTTTATATCAATATATATTTCATATTGCAATAATTTGTGTTCAATTTAAAGTCATAAACATGAGTAGAATTATATAAATGTGTCATCAATACTATACTAAGAACAGATCAATTTAATTTGTAATTTCAATTTTGTTTTACTTTAATTTCAAAGTTTTCATTTAATAAAATTAATTTTTATTTTATTTTTAAATCTCTTTATTTCATTTTATCAATTAATTTTAAAATTTTAGTTTATGTTTTAGTTTGATCAGATGATACAAGCCCATCAGGTTTACCTTAGCAAAAGTATGTTCTAGGTATAATAATGTCACTAAGAAAACTTATTTGCACTCACTTTGCTAGGTCCAGGGCTACAAAAGATAGTTGTGTTTTTTATCAAATGGTCAGCCAATTATATGACTTGAGTATTTAAGAACAGAAGAGGTTAAGGTGTAAAAGACACTAGTCAGAGTTATCTCCTCTGGGAGTAACGACTTTTATTATACAGCCAGACCCTGTGGTTAATGAAGTGGATTTGTCATTTGCAGGGTGGAAAGTAGATGCTATTCAGAGGCCCTGGCATGCTGATAAGCATACTTTTCCACTCAGTGATAAAGGTATCGGTAAACCACCTCACTCCTTGTTTTACTTAGTTAAGCCTCTAGAGCAGTAATTCTCAAATTGGGGGTCGCGACCCCAATTTGTCGTGGTGATATTATAGGGGAGTTGCGAAACAATAATGAAATCATTTAATCATTTTATGAGAAAAAATCATTTGTTTTAAACTTACTAATAAAAATTTTACATGCAATAAGTACACTTACTTGTAAAGAGAAGAAACTAATCATTAATTAATTATTAACGTGATTGTTTCATTTGTTTTTCATTTAAAATTTTCTTCGTACGTGGATCTTCGTCAGAAACATATAAAAGAAAACTGATCTTGAGTGATAATATAATATTCCCATATTTAGTTTTTAGAGCAACCATAGAGGAAAACCCCTTTTCACAGAGATAAGACGTGGAAAAAACATTTTACGTTTATAATCACACCTTAACACAAGAATTTACAATGTGGTCTTATTCGGTAATTAGTGATTATTATTAGATTTTAAAGATTATGAAGTAATTCTGTTGTAATACGTATTAAGCGCATTCCTAACTTATCTGTGCATTTAACAAAAAGTACATCAATTTTAACAACATTAAAGAGCCCAAGCATATACAGTACAGTACTTTTTTTTTAAAAATAATTACTATAAAAAAGGTTTTTGGGTAACTTCCTTTGTTATTCAAGATAATTATCCAAAAATCATCTAATTTATTATTATTTTTTTACTGTCCATTTCTGTATTTTTAATAAAATAAACTAAAATTATACCATTTTAAACAATTTAATACAGGATTCTAATAAATAATTCAAGAACTTTTCTATAATTTTCTATATCCTCTGTTTAGAATATAAACCTAGCGATAAAAGAGTTAAAGAATTAAAAAGAAAAAGATTCGGTTAAAAAAACTTCCTCCCTAACCCAGCCATCACGGCCCTCTCATTCACCTTGCCCGTTATCAAGGAGAAAGTACCGTTTCCAACTCGGGATGGTGGATCGAATGGGGAGGAGAAAAACAGGTTTCTTATACAAGCAATAAGGGTTGGTTACATGTTCTACTATATTTTAGGAACCCATATTTTACACCCAGATACAACCGATTCATATTTTTGTATTGTGTTGCATTATTATAAGAATTTTATTTATTTATGTGTTATAAAATTTTATTACACAGCATGCAATAATGCAACGGTGTTCTTCAATTGAACATTAGATATACTTATAAACTTTTGATTTATTACACTTTACAGTATATTTTAAATCATAAAACAATTTCATTGAAATCGTTTCTCTCATTAATATTTTGACTGATTACATGCTACATTTACAGGAAATTATAAATTAAATATTTTAAAATCTTTTATCCTTGTAGCAGTAATTTCATGTAATCAATAATACTGCGTTTTGCATTAAAATGCATTTTATGTTGTGGTATTTGTAGAAAATTATGAATTTTACTAAACAAACTTAAGTCAGAAACAAGGTACATCTCATTAACACTAAAGAGCAATCTGTAAATAAGTTTTAATAAGAAAAATGAATAATTTCTTCACTTTATTCCTAATCCTCAACCATTTAACCATGAAAAAAATTTCAATAAATTTTAATCTACTCAATTAACAAAATAATATTTTGAAAGCATTCTTGAAACATTTCTTTAAATCATTCACTTAAAGAACATTTCTGGTTAGTCACAACAGCGCAGTGCCATCCCTTATTTTTTATAAAAAATCATTTTATTTATCGTAGACAAATGTTGTAAAAATAAATGATAGGAGTGTTATAACTTTTTGTCTTTATTTTTCATTACAGTACAGTAGAATGAGCAGCACAATGAATTGGTCATTTCAGAAAGCCAATAAGTAAAAATAACTAACTTTTGAAAAAATTAAAAACTTATAATTTATTATGTTTCAATAAAAAAAAAATGTAAATTTTTCAGAGGGCTGCCCCTTTAATATAAAATATACTTTCGAAAAAAGCTTTCTTTTTTAAATAAAATCCACTTGTTAAAAAAATATTGTTAAAAAACTTGTTAAAAACGATTTGGGAGCTCAGTTTATGAGATTCCTTGGAAGTAAAATGAAAATAGATTTAAACTGTGAACACCAATAATATTTTAATAGTATTTTTTGGTTTATTGTTTAATTTCTTTTGTGTAACCGTATATTTTTACAAGGAATTTTTCTGTAATTTTTAATTCATGAATAAATTTTGGAAAGAAAGCTGGAGAACATAAGCAGATAAATTTTTATGTAACGGTTTTCAAACGTTTTAAATATTTTTAATGAAGGTTATCTATTTTGCTTACATCAATGTGTAGTAAATAACTGTAGAAAGTTGATGTACACATGCGATTACCCTGGAAGTCAGACTCAGATTATTAAAATTATTTCAATTTCAGTTAAACTAACTCGTTATTACCATTTGTAAGACCATTAGAAAAGTATTTTTAATAATAAAAGTATAATTATACTAATCGGGAACAACGAGTATATTTTTGGTCATTCAGGAAAATTGGAAATTTACTTGCTGGCCTGTAATTTAATACAATTCTGTATCAATAGGACAATTAACTTTTATTGACTGTAAAGTGGTTTCAGTAGTGCGACTGCTTGTTTTTGTGTATAATTTAAAAGACAAAGCAGTTTGAAATATGAAACCAGTTATATGGTCAGTTAACGGAATGTTTTAAATTTCGTAAGTCGGAAAATACAAGAGTTGTACACCTATTACATACACAAATAAAAATGTAACATTGAAGCGAATAAAAATATGAATAATATTAGGCAATGTAATATGAATGCAGACTGCAACGGACGCATGCAAATTGGAAATAATAGAAAAGGACCTGGAAGTCCCTTGTGGTAATGCCTGACGCACGGTCCGAAGGGCATCAGGAATTAGCATGTTAAAGGGCTCGCCCCGACAACCTTATGATTTTTCAATTAAGTCTGACCCATGAACCCGGACACGGAATTGCCGGACTTGTTCTCTTAAAGGGTGAAATTGTCCGATGTACGGTAGACTGTTGCAATTGAAATCAAATGTGTAACGTATTTTGTTGAATTCTAAACCTGTGTCCTCAGCGGGTTCCCTTTGCTTCCGGCAGCAAAGCGTTTTTATAGGGGAGAAACCATGTGGCCTGCAATAAATCTAGTATCTTTTTCAGAGGAGATAAATAATATCATGTCAGTGAATTTTGAAATGAACAACACTGTTCGAATTCGCACAACAGTTTAATAATTTATAAAAATGTTTTGGATATAACAAATTATTTTTATAAGTACTAACAAAAACTTCATTTAGTATTAGTAGTCGCAACAACTGGGTTACAGGTTTCACTTTTAGTGGCCGCAGTGAACGGTTAAACAATAATTGTGGATTTTAACGTGTGGAAAATTTCCAAACCCTAATCGGAAATTGTCAATGACGGCCAGTGTCCTAACGTATCGAAAAATAAAAAAATCACATTTGATATTGATAGGGTTAGCTAGAGTAGAACTGCACCAAAAGTTTTACATATTTCTAGAAGATTTTCTGCAGCTCATATTTTACTATTCTTGCATTGTAGGTTATTTTCTTCTTACCATTTATCCTCTGTTCTAATTTTGATTTTCGTAAAATTTTTGAATCCCAAAATCCGTCATAGTTCCGTCATGTAGTTGATTTGGTTTACTCTGTTTTTTAGTTTTATTCCAGTTTTATCTTGGTACTTTTCGACTTATATAACATCTCTACTTGTTTTAATTTAAGAAAACCGTAATTTTAGATAAAATTATTTACATCCCACTGGTTAAAAAACAAGATAATATATTTTTGGCGTCAGAATTAAAATTACGTTAAATTGTATTAAATTAAACCGAACATAGGCCGCCTCCGTAGCGTAATGGTTAGCGCATTGGTCTGCCACGCGGAGGTCCCGGGTTTGATTCCCGGCCAGGGTCTAGAAATTTTCACGCGTCAAATCCCACAGTTACATAATTCACCGTAGTCGCTAATGACCAAGCAGTTGATGCGACTTTGAATAAATAAAGCTAACACATAGAAACAGAATTATGTACCCTATATAAAAATTAAAATTTTATTAGAGGAACTAATTTGAAATAAAAATTTTTCATTTACAAACAAAGGACAACTTTGACATTTAAAATGATCAAACACGGTTTTAAACTATTTTTATTGTTTACCTTAACCTGATTTTTTATTACAGTAGGTTTCGATTTACCGTGCTAAAAGTCTGGTCGGACACCGACGCAAAATCGAAGCGACGTTAAATCCGAACCTCCAACAAAGGGGTGGGGGTGTGTATTCGTATGTGTACAGTGATCGTATAATAATTCATAAAGGCTTACAATAAACCATTAATCATAATATAGACATGTTACTAAATAAATACGGAAATATTATGCATAACCCATTGTCCATTGTTAATGAATTTAACTCATATTTTGTAAAATTAACAGGCACCTTTGTTAATTCTTAAACAAAAGAAGGGGTTTTCTTATCTCAAATGAGTGACGTTAAATCCGAGCCATGGTAAATCGGATACCTACTGTGTTACAGTGTATTTCCAAAATCCATTGTCGGTTTTACAGTACATAATTTCAATATTTCAGTATTTCTTACAAACGTTGTTAAACTCACGGGACAATAATGGATATTGAATAAAAAACCAATTCAAAGGATACTGTACTCCATATTTTTTAAAGTTCAGAGGCTACCTGTTTATAGGTGTACCAACATAATTAATTAATTATGACCTCCAATTTTTTGCCAAAACTATTGGCTCTAACCGACAAAACATTTTCCCTTCCTTCCGACCAACCCTTAGCTGAGGTTCATCTCAGAAGGTCCCTTTACTCTTTACAGTTGAGGAAAATTATTTCGTAATTGTCTGATAAAATACTATGATCTTAAAAATGGACAAAAGGCTTATTTAACCGACTTCTGAACTCATAATTTGGATAGTGAAATTAAATACAGTTGAAAAACCAAGACGATTGCGAATTATAAAAAACTTTATAATCCATTGCTGCCGCACGTATTCTGTATGGCTGAGGCCAAAATTATGCCTGAGAAACTAGAGAAGCAGCGGGTGCTCGTCTTCAGCATCTCTTAAGTACGCCATTGGCCTTTCTATTTACACACACTTACTTATTTACTTACTTACTTACTTACTTATTTACTTTCTGTCTAGGAACACAGTTACTGTGTGCTACGTACTCATGCCAATCAGTTATTTTCTTAAATTATAATATAGCACAAATAATTAGACATTTAACGAATTTTGAAATGTTAAGAATAAGTTTTATTAAATTTCACTACTCTCATTGAATCAAATGAACAACAAAAAAAAACACTGTACCACAAAGCCTCTGAATTGCCAGCTAAAAACATAATAAAATGAATAAAAATTATCTTCAAACTAACATTTAGATTTTCTTTTTGGTTTTAATAAGAAAAATAAACAGCAGTCGTGGGACTGACCGACAGAAGTGACTACTTAATTAAGTTTGATTAAATAACAAATATTTTTGTAAATTAATTAATGGTAATTGTTGACAGCCAAGGGTGACGTGACGGCAAACCAAAAAATTTTCCCGAGCAAAAAATACAGTCTAGGCGCGCCAAAAGAAGTAATCATTTAAAAAAGTTTTAATTTTATTCCCAACCAATCATTTTTTTGTTAAAAAACATTCTAAACCCTCTTAAACAGCGTAAATTGGTAAATTTTAAAACTTGAGATTTGGTTGATAACTACTATTTAATTGAAGTAGCAGTGACATAAGAAACATTTTCTGAGATAAATAAACTGCTTTAGTTATTGGCAAAACTTTTAATATATAGAAAATTGTATTTCTGTAGGAAAATTATAATTTATCGGTAAATCTAATAGGTGAATATCAGACTTATTTCCGTTTTATCATGTATATTTTTTAGGTTAAATTATCCTCTTCCAACAGTGGAAAAGTAATTACAGAAAATCTGTTTTTAATCACATGATACCAGAAGCGGAAATAAAAGATAATTGGAAAAAGTAAGTAAAATTTGGTGCAGTTTTAAACTTTTCAGATTGCCGCGCGCTTTGTTGTTGGATGACAATCGTAGAAAAGTTTTCTGCGATTATTAAGGAGAGAGAGCGCGCGTCACGATTTCTAGCGGCACACAATCGAAGTAACATACCGTGTTACCGCCAAAGAACATACGATTTGAACACGACTAAATACGTTACACTTTAAAAGAAAGTTTTCTTTTTGTTACCAAACTGCAACATTACAATCTGTTCTTAAGATTTAGAACAGTAAGTAATCCTGTTGACTGAAAGGTAAAATCTCACATTCTAGATACAAAGACACTCGTAATTTCAACCCCAGTTTACGTAGAGTGTTCATTTAAAGAACATAATCCCAATTCGCTTTTTATATCACTCCACAGTTCGCTTAGACAAATCTAAACGGCAGATCAAGTACGTTATGTACAGTGTGATTTTTTAGTCCTGTTACTCAATTGTTTAAAAGGTAAGCCAAGTAATTTGGATGGTCATGAAGCCTACTTTGATATCATTCGCTCTAAACTGATATTTCCTACTTCACTATTTTGCTATCCATTATAAAAATAGAAATAAATTAGTAAGCATGTTTTAGGAATTTAGGACAGATTAAAGGAGCGTAAAAACATATTCTAGTATGTAAAAATATATAATGCTTTACGCTACAATTGAATGACTAGACATTTCTCCAAAAACAGTGTTTTATTAAAAAATTTTGGGTGATAATTTCTACAATAGTACAAATGATTACAAATAATAAAATTTATTAATATATAATCTAATAAATTTTTGATAGTACAGTAATATCTATTCTAATACGTATCTATATTTATAATTGATTACGTTGTTATTTTTAGGATTAATTTCTACATTTCCCTATTATAAAGTTAGGGTACTATTTTTACCGTATTACAAGGTCAACAATATTTTTGAAAGAAAATCAGTAAAGCAAAAAATGAAATCCCTGTAAAGTACGGTTAATTTGGCAGAAGCTGGTAGAATAAAAATAATTGAGGATAAATTTTTAAATAAAAATTTTTATAATTTTGTTTTTTTTATTGTGGATCTATATTTACAGGAATATCAACATTCCGTCGTGGGGAAAGGCTTATCTTACTACAACCCAGAGCAAACGACGGTAACGGGTGAGAGACGGCTCTCCGTGGCATTTTCCTGGAACAAGGTGTCCTAGGTGGTGGTCTGGGTGCAGCTCCGGGATGGCAAGCTGTTTCCGGAAGTTCCAGAGAGGTGATGCTGAGCAGAGGTCTCCTTACTTCCTCGTCTTTTTCCTCTTGTTCCGAACTTCCATTCTCCGTCTCTATGTGGTCTAAAATATTAAACAAATATAATTTTTTACACTGTCTGTTATTTTTTTGTTAGAGCTTGCATAAAATAGTGGATAATTAATTATTTTGTTACTTATCGAATAAAGACTGAAATCAAATCAACGATAGGTAAACGACAGAAGGCAGATAGAAGAATCGTAAGGACTTCTATCAATAAAAACCACCTAGTAGATCGAAAATGATGATTATTGCCTAACGAGGTGGTTTACCAGTAAAGTGAGTCAAGAATAGACACAATGCGAAAAAGAAGAGTTTTCTTTTTCGGTCACATATGAAGATTTCCGGAAACCAGTCTCGTGAAAAAATTTCGTTAACTTTTTGAAAAAATAAAGCTAAAAACAATTGCTTGAAAGAGGTGAATGATTTGGAATAACAATGGTACAACAATGGAACAAGTCGACGGTAGAGTAGAGAAGATATTCTGAGAAACAGGAACACTAGACTTAAACTAAAAACATTTGAACGACTACAATTCACCATTACTGACGAACAAAGGACTACCTGATCGGAAAGAATGGAAAAGCTTTAGGGATAGAAAAAGAGGTTTGTAAGCTCAAGCTGACACTCTGAAGACTTAATGTACGAGGTGTGGCTATTAAACAACGAGACTGACGTTGTACAAAATTTTATTTTTATTTTATACGTAATCACTTATTGTCACCTTCAATATACACTCCTTCTCTATCCCTACAACGCTCCATGCGAATTTTTCATTGTTGGAAACAGTGCTGGAAGTCAGCTTCTGTTAGCTCTTTCAGGACACGTGCCGCTTTCTCTTTTACAGCTTCCACAGACTCAAATCTTGTCCCTTTTAATGCAAATTTAACTGTAAATATTGTTAGTAAGTAAATTACGACTGAAGAGAAATATATTTACAGTATCGCACAGTTTATGTAGAAATGTGAGATAGAACAAAGGTAACTGATGTCATGGAACCTAAGCAGGTCTCAAATGAAGATGGGTTGGAGATGTGGTGAGACATAACTGATGGGCACACAGGATGGAGACCATGATGAACAATAGAGGTGTTGGAAGACCCCAGATGATGTAGGTTGTGATGAGTACGGTTGTGAAGGGGCGGATAAGAAACGACTCCGACAGGAAATCATTGTAGGAAATTAGAAGATACGTACGTATCTACGCAGCATTGGATGGAGTTTCTTCTCTAGCCTTCGCTTGAGATGAAGAAGAAGGATCTTACGTTTTAAATAACGCTGTGTGAATTTACGGATTTACTACTACAGAAAATAAATGAAAGAAAAATGGATGTTTCTAATAAAAATCGATAAAGGGATTAACTTTTATTACCCAATAGAACCCCAGTAACTTCACCTAAAATGAACGTCACCTTTTAGAGTTTTTTTTTTAAATTCAGTTGGCGGTTGAGTGTTCGGTTAGACACTGACACTGGCTGCTTTTCTGAGGTTCACTATCTCATAATTTTAGAGTTCTTTAGTACTTATGTGTCATATGTCATAAAATTAATATTTTTCACCAATTAAAAACAGCTTGGTATTTTCTCTTTCATAAATTTAACAGTTTGAACTGGTCACCCGCCTGTAGATATTACTTGTATTTGCAGTACCCTTTATTATTAACAAATTCCGTTCATAATTTATTTAAAATTAATTTAATATAGGCCTGAGGTTAAAATTTTAAAATAAATGAGATATTTTTCATTCGATTATGTGATAAGTAAAAGTTTAAACCTAAACTTTACAACTGAATATTTTCTTTAAAACTGAACTATCCATTGCGTGTTACAAGTTTAACAGCAGATCAACTAACTTTTAAAGAGATAATGCATCCAGGAATAAGTGCATTAACTTTCTGCAAATAAAATTTGTATTTATTAATCAAGAATTGTGACTGCGATTCAATGGTTAAAAAGGATTAAATCAAAGTTCTCCTCATCACAATAAAAGCCCCCACGCTGTACGATTTTATTCTGATAACTTTTTACTCTGGTTGTTATGAATCAACTCAGAATTTGACACCGAATGATTTAGTAGTTCTTTAATAAAAAATTAACATAAGATTTTGTTATAAAAACTAAAAAAACATTTTGCTTACTATTTTTACCAAACGTGTAAACAGTATTTCAATATATTTAAAAATAATTCATTTCAAGATAATTTAATGTAATGAGTTTTCGGGTTTGACTTCAGGGATCGTAAATAATTGCAGTCCGTTTCTAGTGTGTTAACATACGATTAATAATTTGATAGGGTTAATAACGACTAATAAGTTATTACTGACTTACCATTGGTAATTCATTAACTGTAACAACGAATTTAGTCCTATCAGAGATACAAGGCTGACTAGAGCTTAAACTGAATAAAGTTCCGGGAACCAAAACTTAATTTCTATATTAAATACAGCAAAAAAAGTTATTAACTTGAATTGTGATAAATTTGCGGGAAAAAAGAACTTAAAAGAGTTGAAGCTAACGGATGAGCTGAGTCGGTCAAGTGAAAGATGTGGGTTTAAAAATTAAGAACAATATAGGGTAAGCAATTTCACCAAGTCGCTTCAACAAGTAAACTATCAGAATTTACGAATTATTAGTATTCTAGCGGTAATACTGAATAAAAATTTAAAATAAATCAAGATTAAAATGTAGTTTCGTGTTAACCGTATCAACTTACCGGTTGATCCTATTGACACCTGATCAATGGCAGCTAAGTATTATAATCTGATTCTAGCCCAGAAACCAACAAAAAGCTGCGAACAAACTGGTTAATTGTAAATAATGTACAGTGCCGATAATAAGTGAAAGCTCAAAGATTACAATGACCCGATCAACCACAATTTCTCCAATTGTTTTCAAGAAACCGGTTCATGAATGTTTTACAATAATACCCAAAAATAGTCGAACCTACACGTGTGTCTGGTAATGTAATATAATCTTTTGTTTTTATGAATTTACACTTACTCGTTGGTGAAGAGTCTTCCAAATTTCTGGGAGACATCAAAACAGCCATCAGTGGTTGAACTTGGACACTTAAAGCTCTGCTTGCCGTCACTGACACTGGCAGTCTAGAATAAACAATAA
Source organism: Catonia carolina (assembly GCA_035578175.1). Lineage (NCBI taxonomy): Eukaryota > Metazoa > Arthropoda > Insecta > Hemiptera > Achilidae > Catonia > Catonia carolina. Next base: position 115,478,573 of record JAQMRL010000002.1, on the reverse strand, counting down.
TAATTCGTTATTTAGTTATTCCTAAAGCTTTGCCTTAGTTAATAAGTTTAGTTTTATTGATAAAAATTTAAAATTTTACGAGTTCATCCTTATGCAAACTAAAAGTTCCAGTACAGCTATGCCGGCTGCATTGGCGTAGTTGGTAATGTGCTCACCTCTCATCATGCGGTCGTGGGTTCGAATACCCCTGTAGCACGGCATATTTTCATACTTTACAAGAAATAATTTCATCCTCCATTGTACACAATTACACGCACCCCAACGTCGTCACGAATCACCGTTTCAGTTGATGCAACGTTAATTAAATAAATAAAAAAAAAGGTTTCAGGAAGTTTGAATCTTCCTTAATAAAAGTTTTTAGTCTTCCTGATTATCGATGTTTCAAATATAATTCAGTGATTATTGTTTATCAAAATTCAACTGTACCGTGGCGAACTGAAGACTGCAGATGAAGGCGGAGCATAGTGACCTAGATCACAGCACAGAGCCAATTGACTTTTTTTAATCGTATCCTGCGTTGACACGTTGTGGTCTCGCTGCGGATGACAGCCTAACAAAAAGTTAGCTGGAGTTCTGTGGAACAGAGTGACTTTGCGAAGGGGCAACCTCACACCCGGCCTTGGCTGTGGTTGGCTAGATCTCATCTGCAGTCGTTGGGGTATAAATATATTTTCACGGTAAAGCTTCATTCTACAAAATTTCACTGTGTTTGGTAACACACAGTTAAATAATGTTTTTAATTTTAGAATTATCTCCAATAGTACAAATTGTAGAGTTGAAAAATCTACAAGTGATATGAAGTTTTCAAGCTCTAAATGAACCTGCTTCTCTACAATTCAAATCAAAAAAATCGCAGATTAAAGTTCCAAATCTGATTGCTCATGAACGTTGCATACTTAACAACTTCCCAAGCATGCCAACAGATAATCTTTGTATGTTACTCCTTTTAACGTAAACGTGCTAAATGTGTGCTACGCTTTATACAAATAAAAAAGTAATGGGCACGGAAATATGTTCCTTTATGTTAGTTCACAACCTACTTACGTACTACTAAATTTGAATTGATCGACTTTACTTGCGTATTAACAAAGTCAGTAGAACATAAAAGAACTCTATAAGAAGCGTTGAAACAGATTTGTTGTACCTACTTAAGAAAACAAACATCTTTTAAAAATATATATAGTGCCCCCATTCCTCGTCTTTTAAAATTAAATTTTTATCAAATCGGGATAGGTACACTACTACCTATTTCTCTAAAGCAAACCAGTTGTCATCTTTACCAATTCAAATTTACTGAAAATGTTACAGAAATCGCGTCTAATTTTGTGACTGTTTGTAAATTCAGTCATTTAGGTTATTAGTAGTATTTCAGAATGGAATTTCAAGATAACTTTTGTAACCTCATTATCGTTCCATTTATTTTTCTTTAATGCTCGTAAGTAACCCATTAATTTGCATAAATGTTTGTTGTTTAGGTCATCAGCCGGAAGGCTGGTTTGAACCTTAGAGGCTTTATTAAGTAAAACAAGGAGTGAGGTGGTTTACTTTTGCTTTCCTCACTGAGAGCAAAAGTGTGCTTTTTAGTATGCCAGGCCCTCTGAAAAGCATTGACTTTCCACCCTGCAAATGATACCACTTCATTCACCAAAATTATGGCTATATAATGAAATTCATTACTCTCAGAGGGAAACTCTGACTAGTGTATTTTACACCTTTACCTCTTCTGTTCTTAAATGGTTCAGTCATATAATTGGTTGACTATGTGATAAGAAATAGAACTATTTTTTGTAGCCCTGGAACTAGCAGATCGAGTGCAAATAATTTAACACTCCACCTGCCTGTTATGGGAAAAATTTGCGTATAAGAGCATAAATTTATAAATATTTATGTTCAGGATGACTCTCACCTGTCCGATGACTGAAGTTCTCCCAGTCTTCTTTGCCGTTTTTTTCTTATTGGTTTGGAAGGTTTCGGAGGCAAGAGGACGACTGGTGGTGGTCCCAGGGAAGAAAGTGGTGGCTGCCTCCTCCTCCGTTGTTCTAAACTTATCCGTGACACCCGTACTTCCGGTGGCTGACTGCACATGTAACCCGAATTGTAGCTGTCCTGTACCCAACGAGCTACCGCTTTCTGTCTCCTAAGTGAATTGAAATAACTTAAATTTATTTGAATTTATTAAAGCAATTCCCTATTGTATTTACAGTATCTGGTGCAATTTATGTCAATATAAGTTTTGTATTTCACATCTGACACTTATTGAATACGTAAATAAAGCATAACAAACTTTGTTTGCTACTGTTACATATTCATTAGCAGTTCTATTTATGAATAATGAATAAATATTTTTAGAAAATTTTTATCGTTTTAGTTCTCCCTAAGTTCAGTTTGTTCCTGTTGACTACCTAAGTTTACTGAACTGAAAAATTTGAGATATTTTTCAATTTTTTTTTCTCTGTTTAACTTTAGCAGTTGCTCTCTGAATATATATCCTTCTGACGTTCTTCAGAAAAGCATAATTTTTAATAAAGTTCACTGTAAATCTATCTGAGCAAGCGATTTTTATAATAATAATAATAATGATATAAAACCTCGGAGCTCAAACTAAGTTATGCTAAATTGGAAATGAGATCGGAAAGTTATAGTTATTTCTATAATAATGTTCGGGTTGGAAGATTTTTTCAAAAGCTGATTCTCAAAATTTAAAATTTTTTTATAAAAAGTAATTCATTACATTTTAAATTAGAATACTGAAATTTCCAATTAGGCAATAATTTGTAGTTTGTTACTAGCTTATTTTCTTCTGACTACAATGTTTGTTGTGGGGTCTTCTTCTTAACGTGCCTTCTCCGACCGGAGGTTGGGAATCATGATGGCTATTCGGACTTTAGACATCGCAGCTCTGAACAGCTCCGCTGAGGTACAACGAAACCAGTCGCGAAGATTTTTTAACCAAGAAATTCCTCTTTCCCACATTCATCATTTCTTCTTCCACTGAATTATTCTGGGGTAAATAGAGATAATTTCCTGTGTCTGCATGTTAAATGTTTAATATAAAAATATAGGTCTTCTTTTAGATGTTACCGTCGAACACAGGAAGACGTTTTACAGTGAATAAAATTTTTCTAATTAAGGACTGGAATTTTTACGTGAATATTACAAACAGTATTACCATGTTAATAAAACAAGCAAGGAAAATTTTTCAAAACAGTTACGTCAATTAAGGCAATCAAAAATTATTCTATATTCACAAATACATTTCCTAAGATTATAAAACAATATATATGCGATGAAAATGTCACTATTTACCTAAAAATTCATTATACATTCCTACCTGAGTTTTGGTACACTCGACGACACATCCAAAAGGCAAGCTGCGCTTGTTTTCCCCTGAAGCAGCCACTGGGACACGCATGGCATGTGATAATAATGACCGCACGCCATTCCTTCTAAAATGTACAACAAAATAATAATTGCATTCTGTAATGGAATTAATTTAAAGAAATCAGTTTATTTATAGTCTTAATTATTATACTTTAAATTTATTAATCCAATATTACTTTAATTCTTAATTATAACTAAAACAATTCCAGATTATAAATTATAAAATTGATCCAGCAGAATTAGCATCGACAAATTTCTTAACTCTTAAAAGTACTTTACAGTATGATGTGTACATACTTTTTAATAAGTGGTGGTTAAAATAAAACATAAAATAAGTAGATAACGGTTTGTTTCAATTATGTATTTATTTTCCTAACTTGAAAAAGGTACTATTCTACTTTGAAGAGCAAACAATTGAAGCCGGAGTACCACGAGGGATGATATTATCCCCATTATTATAGAGCTTTCACATCAGAGATCCCTATCTTAAAGTTATCGGAAATCACAAAATATGCTGACAATCAGCAATTATTGTTAAGGAATAGATTGAAAATGGAGGTTTTAGGTTGAGCAGAATATATTTTGCTTATACAGGACTCGCTCACACATATTCATGAACATTCATTTACCTGACAATGACAAACCTGTCCATTTGTATCAAATAACTATATATTCGATATTTTATCGAATATTTGGTATTGAATAACTATACATCTCCCAGGGAAGAGTAGTGCAATATCTTTCACTTAATAGACACCTAACTTTGAAGAGTCATCTGCATACAAAACGCTTGAAACTAAACCGCCATCGAAAGATAATCTATTTTTTTTATTAAAATTATCCCTTGGTCAAAATTAGACCTCCGTTCCAGAAGTTTAATGTATAAAACCCTTTTGAAACCAGTCTGGTGTCGAGCTCTTTGGAGCTATCTTCTTCTCAGAGTGCCTTTTCGTTCCTAAGGTTGGTGACCATAATGGTGATGCTTATTTTATTGGTAGCTATCTGAAACAGTTCTTCTGAGCTTTTGTTGAACCATACTCCATCCATGAAATTCTTCTGCGTCCTAGTTCTCTTTCTTCTGTCTATTTTACCTCGTAGAATGCGTTGAAGCAATTCATTCCTGCTCTCATCCCGCATGATATGACCGAGATATTGCAGCTTCCGCGCCTTCATTATTCTGACCAATTCCGTTGCCTTGTTCATTTGCAGCAGTAGCAGAACGTAATTATATTTAGGAAAAATTCCTAAGATATGCTCCTTGTGCTTTCTTTTATGTAAGCAATAAAACCCTCCATGAAGATTTGAAAATGCCGATAGTTAAGGAAGTAGCCATTCTACAGTAAATTTCACGATCAATAACCACTAGAACAATCAGCCTATGATCTAGCCACAAGGAGCTATCATATCGTACGACGACTAAAATGGAAATAGAGTCCAGGTCTATTATGACTTTATGAGAAAATAACATCCATAGTTCTTATCGGAGAATGTACCACTGCGCACATCTTTTCATGCCAATAAAATTCAGCACTACCCGTTAAATTACTTTTAATATCACCACGGTGATCGTGCTGCTTAGGTGTTCAAAACACAATAAACTTAATAAAAAATAGGGCCGATACTAATGTACGAAAAAACATTTTGGAATTTAATAACAATTGTTTTATTAAGATCTGTTAAAATGCTTCAAAATAAAATTTCTTAAGTAGCTTTCATAAAAAGTAATGCAACCAAACACATTTCAATGACTTTTTTGTGGGCTAAATATATAAACTGCTGCTTATGTAAATAAGAGAGTTATTTATTTAATACAGTAAATTATTTATTTTCAACAGGATAGAGAATTTTAAACGCATTTATTTTTCTTGCTCTCGTTTCAAACTATGAGTTGAGCTTTCATCAACCATAAATAAAATTAATATTCTTAAACGTCGTCCACAACACAACATTGTCAGAATGTTTTTGAACCTTTGTAAGATACTGGAAACTCTTCTCAAGATTGCTTACAAAATTATAAACTCTTTATAAAATTGATTTAAAATGAAGCATTTTGGCGTTGAAAACAATTAATATTTTGTACTTAGTTCAATTATTTTACCAAACTTAATTTAACCGAGTTCAGAAAAAACTGATAAAATAAATATAGAAATGAAACAAATATCTCTGTTTGAAAATAATAAAGTAATGATGAAAATAAATTCTTTTTATCAGTTTATGACATTGAAAGTACTGTTCTAAAATTTCTTATTGTTAAAGAAATCTTTAACCGTCATCTAGGCAAGTTTCTTTCTTAAAAAACGTTGAAACTAAATACGTTTTCTATCGTTTTATTTTTCATTTTTTTCTAAGAAGCGGTACTTGAGAAAAGTAAAAGGGATTACAATATGAGTACAAGTTTAATAAGGGTTGTTCTGGTCAGGGGTTTTGAAACAGGTTTTTTAAAAAGACCAAAGGGCAGTAGGCACGTGATGAACCCGGAAAAGGAAGTGAACCAGAACTACACACCTGATTGACATTAACTTGCTATCGCTACTGTAACAGTTAGAACTGGTTTATTGTACAATATAAGCGATGGACAATGAATGAGTGGTTGTCTTTTACATTGCACCCTTCCTGCTTTTACATATCTACGCAAATGTCCTTGATGATACATTACTACACAAAAATAAAATAGAGTAAAATTATTCATTCGAAAGTAACGTTATAACCAAGTAACAATTCCCAATAGGCAACACTACACATTAAACGCTTATTCAAAATAAAGAGTACAAAAAATAATTCAAAATACGTTACTGAATTTTAAAATGATCTTATTCTTTTCTCTACAATTTCATTACTATGTTCTTTCACAGACTGCTCCCGTATCAAAGACTACATCAAGGTAGAACTACTGCAGCGATGGTGTAGGACTGCTTCGATTTCCGGTTTAAGCGTAGAAAAAGAAAATTTTGATACAATTCTACGCGATAACTAATTCCAATTTAGCTCTTTTGGTGAAGAAAATCTGTCCTTACTTGGAAGGTTTTTTGGATGAAACTTTGTTCCATTCTACACTGTTATATGGTAAAAACAATAGAAACTGCATTTATTGAAACCTATTATTCTCATAACCTACCAAAACAGAACCTTGATATAACGAACGAGAACCTCGATTTAACGAATTTATTTTCCTGCACCTTAACAGTTTTAATAAAAGTACATGTAATTTTACCTTTACTAAACAAATCTATATCTTGATATAACAGAACTGTAGCATATTACCCTAACAGTAATTTTTTTACTACAGTATTGTTTTGTAAAGATGCTAACAGTAAATTTAGTACAATATTTTGAACTTCTCTAAAGGCTTTAAGGTAGTTTCTTTTGATTTCCATACATAAATTGTACCTGTTTACGAAAATTTAACTATCCGACAGTATTTTTTTAAATATTAATAAATACGAAACTTTTTTAACGTAATTCCTTATGTAAACACAAAAAATAGCAGATAATTTCTCACTTTTTTCAAGCAATAAATTAAAATTTAATTTCTAGTACTTTCTAGTACTACTCGCAAAACGATTAGATTTTCTCCATATGTAACCACGAAAAGAAACTTCTTATTATATTGATTATATCTCGATACCTACAATGAATATGTAACTAATTACATCTTCTCTACCCTCTACAGGCCAGAACGTTTTGGCAGCATGATTCAATATAACAAAAGTGTGATTCCAATAACTGAAGTTTTCTTTCCTAGTTTTATAAAAACGAATTGTTATCTTTAAAGCATAAATTCAACAAAGAAGCTAATTCTACTATCTAGTGATATAAGCGGTGTAATGAATAAGCAAATTTACTGCACTAGCTATCAAAATACTGAAATATTTTGTTAATAGAAATTTTATATCTGCTTAACACGAGTGACAAGATTGAAATTAGACTAGGTTTTTACAAGAGAATTTCTGATTTGTGCAGTACTTAAATTATCAGGAAATTAGGACTATTAAATAAAACATACCTTTCAATAAACATCTTCGCAATAATTCAAGAATATTCATTAAAATAAACTTCATGTAACTTCTAATATATCATGTATGTAAGAATGTAAAAAATATTGTTCATAAATTGAGTGAATATACGTACTAAAGATTTAAAGTATGTGACAGCTGCTTTTAGGTGTAACCGCAAGGTTGTATTGCTGTAGTGAAATAGAAGTCACAGGTGTAGATATGTCTTTAGCATGTCGCTATGCGACACGCAATCCACGATACTGCTAGTGATATGAATGAAGCGACCTCGGAATACCGTCTGACCTAAAGTGCTGGTAAGCTCATATTGCGCGGCGTCGCGACGAGCTCCAGCGTCTATTTTAATTGGCTGACGGCACGACATGCAACATTTTCGCGGTTGCTTCCCTTCTTGTTCATCATTGTTAGCTTGTTTTAATATTACAAAGTTTTACATCGGAAGAGTTTAGCAAGTAACTATATTTATTTAAACTTAGATGTAATAAAAAACGATCCTAATCACTTCTACGGTGATTTTCAATTTGAAACATGATTATAATTAAGTAAGTCTACATTCTGAGTTCATCCTGTAGTTTTACTTTTAATTACGGAAGTAAATTTCTTGTTCTATCATAATAAGATATTAAGTCTTAACACAGTCGTTATAATATCTTTATTATCTACTAATTATTTGGTTACGACGAAGTAATATGTATACTAAACTAATTAAAATAAACATTTACAATTGCCGTCCGCATTGGTGGAGTTGGTAACGTGCTCACCTCTCATCATGCGGTCGTGGGTTCGAATCCCAATCAGGCACGGCATATTTTCATACGTTACGAAAAATCATTTCATCCTCCATTGTATATAGTTGCACCCCAACGTCGTCGCTAATGACCTTTGTAGTTGATTCGACGTTAAATAAATAAATAAAAACATAATTACAATTACAATACAGCTGTTTTGGTTAACATCGTTTCAAAGCCTGTTTTGAACCTTTTCAAGCATCACTAGACATTATGAAAAAAGTGGATTGGTCACGTATGCTTTCTTCTAGCTGTTAAAAAGTACTGCATGATTGCTTATTACAGAAGAACTTATCCTGCTGTGACACCTTAATTCAATTCATAACCGGAATTGATTTTATTAAGTTCGTTTTTTTCATTTCATTCAGCTTTAACAACTCTAATTAGTGTAACTTACAGCTTTCTGTTGTAAAACAACTCCATCACTTTTTATTGTTTTTTTTTACCAAGAGAAGAAACAGAACTATTTGTTGTATGGTTTTGTGACTGGTAGATCAGTTACAATTATTTCAATGTGTTATGATGAAAAAAGTACAACAGTATTGCCCAAAACGGGCAGGTGGAGTGTTATTTTAATTGCACTCTATCTGTTGGTCCAGGGCTAAAAAAATAGTTCTGTTTCTTATCACTTAGTCAGTCACTTATATGACTGAACTATTTAAAAACAGAAGAGGTAGAGGTGTAAACGACACTAGTCAGAGTTATCTCCTCTGAGAGTAATGAATTTCACTATGCAGCCAGACCCTGTGGTGAATGAAGTGAAGGTGTCATTTGCAGGGTGGAAAGTGAGTGCTTTTCGGAGGGCCTGGCATGCTGATAAGCATACTCTTTCAACGTAGTGAGGAAGGCAATGGTAAACCACCTTACTCCTCGTTTTTACTTAGTAAAACCTCTAGAGGTTCAAATCAGCCTTTCGGCTGTTGACCTAAACAACAGCAGTATTAACCATAATTATCCAACCCGTTTGTATCGATTTTTTGTGAAGAAAGCCTGCAGGATAATATTGTAATATTATATATTGATATCCTAGAAATAGTTGATAGAATAGATTGTTTATTGTAAGAATTGTGTATTGTATTGGGTGGAGTATGTTGAACAATAATAGTGAATTGCGATGACTGAGATGTTTTGAATGGAAATACCTGGAAAAGAGGCACTAAGTCTTCGTTGTACCTATTATTGATCGTTTCTACTATGTTTTGGATTTTTCTGGTAAAGCGTAGATGGGTATCCAATTGTGCTTTATTATGTAGTAAATCTATGACCTTCTAGAAACAACAACCACCACAGATATTTAAAGGTGATAGCCCTTTATAGTTCAGTTCAGTTGAAGTTGCGACTCGATTATGATTAAATGAATGCTATCAGCAAGTGTTGGTATACACGGTAACGTATGCGTTATAAAAATGTCTTTATACTGTAATTGGTTGTAGGTTAGAGGCTATCATTCATTGTAAAATCATTGTTATTGTTAATTAAGTTAGTTTAAGCAACTGTGTTTTGTAATTAATTTAATTAAAGTAATCTAATTGTATTTTTGTTAGTTAGCTAAGTTTAATAATTAATTATTATTATTAATTGTGTGAATAAGTATTGTAGTAAGGTTAATTTCGATACTTAGGGCTTACCTTGGACAAAAGACTTACGTGGCAGTCGAACATAAAAAAGAAAAGATTTCAGTTAAACAAAATTACGTCAACTGTACCGATTTCTCATTAGAACCTCCCATGTACCAATTTCTTCAAAATTACTGCTATACAAATCATTAATTAAACCAGTTTGGACTTACGGAGTATAGATTGTGGCTCAATAAAATCCAGTAATCTTAATCATATATAGAGACGTTCCAATCAAAATTTCTCCGTTTAATATCAAGAGCTCTGTACTACGTCAGTAATGACACTTTACACCCCGATTTAGGGATTCCTACAGTTTAAGAAGTAGCACAGTCTTATTATAAAAATTTCTTTTCGAAATTACTACGAAATTCAAATCCTTTAAATCATGAACTTCATCGTTTTCACCTTCCTGGGAATCCAGCCCGGCGTCTAAAAAGAAGACCGAATAGAGATCTCTCTGAGTTATAACTAAATTTAAAAAAAGTAATAACATTGGACATACTAATTTATTATGTATTTAATACTTAATTATATATCCAAAGATGTACCAATGGGTATCAATCTTTGTCTTCATGTTTCCTTTTTTATGTTACTTGGTTATGTATTTACTATATCACATTTTCTAGTAGTCGTATATTTGTGTACTGTTGACAATTTCAAGTAAAAGATAAAAAAGAAAAGTTTACTATAAGGGACTTTACGCTAATAAACCTCCAGTGTTTTAACAGAATGAAGTTCAGGGAAATTCAATCATAATTTCTTTTGTTTCTGTATTTTAATGTAAATTTACTTCTTAATAAAATAATCTAGTAGCACAATCTGATAACAGAAATAACTACAAAAATACGCCCAATAAATTGAGATATATTGTAAATAAGAAAATATAAAAATGTACTGAAAAAGAATCATTGAAATTTTCATTTGTCATGACACAGTGGGCGGCTATCTGAAGCGCTTTAGTGTGGCTGTGTATTGTACAATATATGGGGAGGTGAATAGGGTGCGTATATGTGCGTAGAGCAAGTGAATTTATGATATTACAGACGCAACAAATTCTCTTTTGTGTTGTCTGCATGCTGTCAGTCACGCATATATTCTCACGCACATTAAAACTATAAAATGTATAAATGAAACTGACTAAACGTCATTTTTTCCACGCGTAAAAATTAACTTCTATAATCGTTCTACGCCAATTTATTTATGAAAATTACTGCACCAAAAGAAATCTTATAAAATCACGTAAACGTACGATAGCGTTTCAGTTAGTCTTTTTTTTGTGCAATAAAGAAACAAGTTTATAATACAAAAGAAAACCTAATATTATTGTTGTTTAAAAATTGGTTGTTTACAGTATTTTTCACTTCATGCAAACGCATATTTGTAATAAAAACTATATTTTTCAGCTCATTCATGTTTTCTTTGAATAAAATAAAAAATATTAATGTATTAATTTAAAAGATTGTAATGTCATTTTAAATAATTATAAGCAACTGAGATACGTTAGGAAAAGCATAATTTGAAGTACTATAATTTATTTGCAAATTTTCTGAGAATCGGGTAAACCAAATGGTTTAAATAAATTGAAGTAGCTATTTCGGGAATGTCAAGTTCCTTCAAAACAAAATGCATTAGTTTATTTATTACCTTTACCTTAACTTTATTTTCCCTAATACACATCTGTAAATAATTGTGTTTTAAGGTCATCAGCCGAAAGGCTGGTTTGAACCTTTAGAGGTTTTACTAAGTAAAACGAGGAGTGAGGTGGTTTACTATTGCCTTCCTCACTGAGTTGAAAGAGTATGCTTATCAGCATGCCAGGCCCTCCGAAAAGCACCCACTTTCCACCCTGCAAATGACACCTTCACTTCATTCACCTCAGGGTCTGGCTGTATACTGAAATTCACTACTCTCAGAGGAGATAACTCTGACTAGTCTTTTACACCTCTACCTCTTCTGTTCTTAAATAGTTCAGTCATATAATTGGCTGACTACATGATAAGAAACAGATCTATTTTTTGTAGCCCTGGAACTAGCAGATCAAGTGCAAATACTTTACCACTCCTCCTGCCTGCTATGGGCTTTGTAAATAATTAATTAGTGAATTGGCTTATTTTAAACTGTAATAATCATTAACACTTTAAGAAGAACAACACTCAGCAGCAAGCCTCCATCTGTAAGGTCCGAAACAAATTGGTAAAATTTTTGTTAAACATCTGTTATAACAGTTGTTTAAATTAGAATATCTCGCCTCGATCGCCGTTTCTGAGGTCTGTGTGGATTATCTAATAGAGTTTGTGAATTTAGCGCTCTGAAAACTTTGTTAGTAGGCCTATTGTAAGGTAGTTATTCTTGAAATCATTTATACAAACGTAATGTCATTTACTTCAGGAACGTCATTTACCTCAGGAACGTTAAGGTCGGTATTTAAGGAGTCTTGTTTTACACACACTATGGCACATTGACGATAATCCGTAAAAACTTCGATAGGAAACGTATGCTGTATATACCGAAGGCTTTGGTGAAACAAATACTTGACTTCCGTACATTCAAATAAGTTGTAGAAAAGCTTTGTAAATGATCGGTTTAAGATGAGCTGACAAATTTTTAACGTCTGTTTAGAACGGAATACATTTGTCTAAATCGTTTATCCAAATTTTTACGAGTTGTGTTTATGTGAGAATTCCACGTAAGTCGTTGGTCAAAATTTATAGTTATAGGTAGCGAACCGAGCTCGTCTGTGGAATTTTATTTCCGTACAGAAAAACTGGTGACCAGGTCTGTGTACTTAATGTGAGTGTCGTTTAAATAGTCTTCTGTAAGTTATGGTTAGTTCGCCATTTTCTAAACCAGTACTCTAAAAGTAATAAATGATACTGAATACTATAAGAAGTTTTGTTGGCATCTCCTGATGAAGATAAGATACACATAATCCATTCAACGTATAAATGAGGTGTAATTTTGTACAGACCCAGGCCGACCATTCCTGAGAGAATATGATTAATTGAACCCCAACTATCAAAGTACACTGGCAACCACTGTCTAGTATTCAAATATGCATAATTAAACGACAAAATTTTAAAATAACACCAGACTAAAAAATATGTTTATACGAAACTTAGCGTCATTAAGGTCGATTCACACAAAGAGGACTGTGCACTGACTACGAGCAGACTGTGCTGTGTTGTTACCATTCGCACACAGAGAACTGTACACCGACCGTGCTGTGCTGCTACCGTCTTTTGTATTCTCTCTTTTTCATAGCTTTCTCTCTCAGTGTTTTTACTTTCTCTTGCTTAATATGAATAGGAACGAAAAGTATTGTTTTCATGTCGATTTTTCGAAATCGAGTTTCACTGAATATATGCCTACAAGCTTACAGGCTTCCTGAACCCCAAAAAAAAAAGTTTTTAGCGATTGGTCTGTATGGACCTAGGACCCAACACGGAAAACGGCTTCTACAATTTGTTAAAATCTCATTTACTACATTTTTTATTTTTTAGAGTTGTTTAAGTTCTTTGAGGCTATAATCTTTTGTTAAAAATTTGTTTTTAGCTTAAAATTAAGTTTTTTTTATTATTTACTAATAATTTGATTGTAGACCTATTATCAAACTGAAATAACCGCATTCTGCAGTGTTCAGTCGAAGAATAATTAAGTTGAAGCGCTTCGGATCAACCGGAAACTGCCGAGTAGCTACTGAGGTACAAAAGCGACATGTGGGCGCCTGGTTGGCACCTCGACCGATTCACACATACAGGATTGTGCACCGACCGTATCGTACCGTGACCTTATGTGTTGCTTTCTAAGCGTTCGGCAGCGACACGGTCGGTGCACGGTCTGTGCACAGTCTATGTAGTGTGAATCATGATGAACAGTTTCTGTAAATTTTAAATGGAAAGGACTGTTTTGCGATTCCTCTCAAAACGGCACAGTCAGTGCACGGTCGGTGCAAATTCCTCTATGTGTGAATCAGCCTTTACTGGATGATCAGTTTTGTCACGTAATCCATGTTATAGAGTGCTCTCGTTACTGTACTTCTGTTAGGAATACAAGGACTGTGTATGCAGTATCGACAGGATGGCCGGGGAATTATTATATAAGTTATACTACTATAAACAAAAACATCTTTCGTCAAGGCACGTGATGGTAACAGATCATTATAATGAACTGGCAGAGCGGCAGATTAAAAATCTTTTCATTATGAACAATAACACTCATGGTTATACTATAATGGCAGCATGGAAATGACACATCCCAGCGCTTCACCCCACAAAGGCATAAATACGACCGGTATAATTCTCTTACATTCAATTATAACTACTAAATTCTCTCATTTGCAGCACACATTTTATAGTTGTGTTTATCCGAAAGAAATAAAAAATATATTGACAAATAAAAACCCAGATAGCATTTGAAGAACAATGCTGTTATATGCGCTTTTGTAGGAAGCTGATCCTACGTTAACCGCTTGTCCAAAGCAAGCTTAATATTCGTTCAAAGCAGTACCATATCAGCTGAAAGGGCTAGCTCAGAAGCCCTTCACTTGGATACAAGATATTTAATTAGTCAAAAAACTTAAGTAGGTTATATTAAATATTATTTAAAACAAATGGATGTTTTAAAAGGAATGCGGTGACAATTTTACCATCGAGTACCTTCTAATACAAACGGTTGTCAACGGAATTATGCAAATTACAAAGTTAGCTTTTTACAAACTATTTAATGTTTTTAAACGAGTACAATGGTGTGTTCATATAATAATAATAATTAATGATAGTTTTTATTTCGTTTAACATATTACTGCATTATAAAGTTGTTACAACAGTTTATATAAGCAATAAAATATTGTTTGATAGAACAGGAAACATATTGTTTTAATATCATAAAATCATGCTAACTAAAGTAATTTCCTTAAAACTTCTATTACCGGTAATAATATTACTCGAGAAACATTATTTATGTTACACTGAATGTTTTATTTCTTTATAAACGTTCACTATAGTCAAGATTTTGCTGTGAACAACTTATTCCTAATACGATTTTTATGTTCGGTTTATTATAAAAGGGAATGTTGAAATAAGGTCGACAACACACATTTTTTCAACTGTCTGCAGCTAAATAAAGAAGAGTGATTATTGGAAAATCATAACAGGCCGAGTCGGATAGCGTGCAGTGAAGGCGGCAGCGAGCACACTGCACTGCGTTCTTCTGCTAACTAACTACGGCACGACCTATCCAAACTTAGTTAGAACGACTTACAAGTTGAAATTAATATTGCATAATATTAACAACCGTTGGACTTGCCACACACGACCGACCCCCGTTGTGTTTTGTTGCATTAAATTCTAATGTGCCACAACTGCTGGTTACTGCTTACACGAAATGAAATTTGCACATAAATAAATACACTCTCTATAATACAAATTATAATGTAATAAGTTTCATATAATATTCTAAACCAATGTTAGCTAAATTTGAGTTTGTATTTCTTAGCCTAAATATTTATTTGTACCGAATAATTAATATTAACAAATGAAATTAAAAATTAACAAAACTTTTTAAAAAATATATCAAAGAAATTCTATTAAATTATAGTAAATTCTAAAGCAAATGATAAATGAAAGCAAATCTGACTAAATCAGTATCCTCCGGATACCATAAACGTTCTTCAAATATTTGTTTCAGTTTACAGGTAATTTGGCCGGTATTTTAATCAAACGAATAAAATTACAAGAAACTAAATCTTCAAACATATTTTTATTATTATTTTATTTTAAGTCGCATCAGCAGCTTAATTAATAACGACAACGGTGGTTTATCTAACTGGAACAGTCGGTTTCGACTTGTGAAAATTTTCAGACCCTAGACGGAAATCGACCCTAGATTTCCGCGTTGTAGACTAGCGCGTTAGCATAGTGATGCTACGGAGGCGACCACGAACATTATTTGTTGAAAAATAATTTATAAAATCTGTTTGGAAAATCCACAAAAATTCGTGCCACAAACTCTACGAAATATTGTTTGTTCTGTTTACTAAACAATGTTCTATAAATTAAACATAGCGTAAGTACCAATAAAAGCTGATGAAAAACACAGTTTGTCATATAAAAAACCCTTGTACAGTCTGTTAGTGGGGACTAAACTGATGTATTTGAGTTATCATTTTGCAGTTTAGAATAATCTTGAGGCAATGTTATTTTATGCATTGATCAGGCAGGTTAACGTTAGGTTCGGAATAGCGCGTTTGATATTGTAATAATGACAGTGAAAGAAACAACCGTTTTTCATAATTGGCATGAACTAAAGGGCCATGTTTAAGTTCTGATATGCGTAAAGCTTATGGAACGCATACATCATCCAATTATAATAATTCATTTTTAAATCGGTTTATAAATTTAAAAGGTCAGAAAAAAAATTAAATACAAAGAAAAATGTATAATACTTTTAAATAAGGCAAAATTTGTGCAGCTTATAGAAAAGAGTAGGCTTTTGGCCAAAAATAAATAAATTTAAAGGCAAAAAGGAGTCGGTAAATAATGTAAGTTTCGATTTAGTGGTTATAGTTTTAAAAAAAATAAATCTTTACCTTTAAAATAATCAAGCGATACACAAATTAGAGGACGACTTACCCTTTTCTGGGCAAGGAAATTGATTTTTGTTCAAAATTAAATATTTTTAAAATCAGTACAAAACAGAAATACTTCAGTTATAGAAGGGATTAGTTATAAATTTTCCAAAGCACTGTCCATTGAATTTAGTTTAATTTAAATAATTTAACTAGGAATGAACAGAACAGTGTTACTTTTTATAATCCAAATTTTTACGGTTTTTACTTTACTTATGTTTATTTACAACATTACAATGTTATTACATACAACAAACAACTACGGTGAATGAATACTGAATAAAATGAAAGTGAATCAGTCCAGTAACCGATTTATAATAGTATAAAATGATGCAGTGTGATCATTTACAAGGTGTGAAAATATTTAATAAAATATAATTTATGAGTAGTTTACGACATAAAATTTTAGCCCTTTATGATGGTCCAAGTAAATCATGGTTCTACTATTTTTTTAAACGAGTGTTAAACGGAGTTGATGCGTTGAGATACATATGGTAGTGAAAATAAATAGCTACAAAAGAAGATACGATACACAAAATTATGATTCCATTTGGTTAGAACCGGTGAAAAATGTTCCTATACACTGATGTTAATTCATTTTTTCTGAAAATTATCTTTTATGTTAATAAAACTGCAGTACACGAGAGAAGTTCAATAATTAACGAAACAAATTAGTGTAGAAAAAACGGTTCATTCAATGACAAAGAAATTTTTTGATAGTCAAGTTGGCAACTTTGCGAAATCTGTTAAACAGGTGTTCAATCATATAATATTAATAAACGTAACCTCGTTTGTTCATTTAAAAATGTTAACTCTTCTTGAAACGTGCACGCCGGAAGAATAACGTTCAGTGATAAGATTTTTTCTATACGAAAGAGTAAAACCGAAAGAATTTACTTAAAAATGATAAAATAGGATTGTGAAAAGGGCTTAAAACACAATAACGTGTATAAGTAAATGGAAAAGTTTAAATCGAATAAAACAAAATGTCACTGGTCTCCATCACTCTGCAAGACCAGTTCAAATTTTAACTAACGAGCTGCAAAATTGTATAAAAATGCTCTTATTTACTGAGACAGATAAATCAAAATTTTCTAAATTGCTAGTTTGTGTAATATTAGTATTGGAACCACACTTTCAAACATTCATGACGTCCTGAATTTTCGCAAATTATTTTCGAGATTGGTTTCAATACAATTGACACAATCCCATAAAGACACTCGCTCAAAAAAACGAGAGAAACGCTTGAAAAGTTATGTTTGGAGGTGTTACTACATACGTTGCAACCCAGCCGTTATCCCGTCCGATTTTCATTTGTTCGGCCCGCTTAAAGACTTTTTTCGCGACAAGAAGTTTGATCAAAACGAAGCGGTGAAGAAAGCGATACACGAAAGATTGAAACAGCACTGTTAAGAATTCTATTTAGTACGAATTATAACGCTCACAGAATGGTGGGACATGAGTCTAAATGTTACTGGAGACCATGTTGTAAAGCAGACTAAGTTAAATTGTCGTAGAATAAATTGTTTTTTCAAAACAATTTGTTCCCTTTTATTGAACGTCCCTCGTATTTAAAAAAAAAATTCTTATGTGTGTACACGTCGTAATCAATTGATAACAAAGCAATCCTATGATCCCAAGCCAACCATTCCTGCGAAAGTATGGCTAATTGAACCCCAGCCATCAAAGTACACCGGTAACCTCTGTTTAGTTACTTTTACTAGGATTTGAACCACAGAACTTTTATCTCCGTACATCAGCTGTCAAACAGCTGACTCGCAGCGACGACTTTATCACTTGACCAACCCGGTGGGTTCTTTGTAATAATGACTGTAATCTATTAAACTACAACAGCTGTCATTGATAGAAGATGTTTTAATTCAATTTGACAGCTTGAACTCTGTTACTAACGTAACATACACTTCCAGAAAAACATGAAATTATGCAGTAGTAAGTAAAAAAAGAGATTATACTATTAAGCAAAGCATAATATCAAAAATAACTTAAGCAGTAAAGTATATTTTTGTAAGCAGTTTATGTTTTAATCTTAGGATATTTTAAAATAAACCAAGCGGTGGTAATGCAATTTTAAATCTAAAAAAAATTAAATAAGTAAATCGTGTATTGAAATATCAATATGCAGCAAACATAAGAAGACTGTAAAAGTCCGTTATTGAAACTTTACATGCAGAAGGAAGTATTGTAATAATGGTGTTCATACATACAGAAGAGCATCATAAGAGCCTGGTAAATATTATATAGGCACTTTGCACAACTAAACCGATCTGTATAACCTCTTGCATACTAAACGCCTAACTGACGGGAACACGCTAGCTTTTATTTTAGAATAGATCACTTTTTTATAAAACTTTATGAAATAAACTCGATTCAGTACTTGTACAAAACGTTCGTTTACTCTTTTTGTAACAAACTATAAATACTAAAATAAATTGGAAAATTAATCTTGTTCCTACATGCGAGATTATCGGAACTTCCTCGTAACAAAATTACGGAAGTTTATTCCTTAGTAGTATTTCACACATATTTTATCGTATAATAATTTAACAGTAATTTTTTGTTTTAACTATTAATTCTTTAATAAAATTTGTAAAATTCATCTTGCGTTTATATTTTTTACTCTGTAAGTATTTAGAAGAATAATGGAAAAGGTCTAATCACGCCAATAACCTAGCATAATGTAGTGATCAAATCGTGGTATATATGATTGTGTTTAAAATAAAATAAAATCGTTACTGATAAAAAATAAACGATTAAAAAGTTGGGTCAGAAGATGCCATTAGTAAAAATTTAAGTTTTACAATATCTGGGTTTGAATGAGTACATTATATTAACCTTCTTCTTTACATTTTACAAGAATTTTTATTTTTAAGATCATTAGCCTAAAATTTTTTTTTAGGTGATCAAATCGTGGTATATATGATTGTGTTTAAAATAAAATAAAATCGTTACTGACAAAAAATAAACGATTAAAAAGTTGGGTCAGAAGATGCCATTAGTAAAAATTTAAGTTTTACAATATCTGGGTTTGAATGAGTACATTATATTAACCTTCTTCTTTACATTTTACAAGAATTTTTATTTTTAAGATCATTAGCCTAAAATTTTTTTTTAGGTGATCAAATCGTGGTATATATGATTGTGTTTAAAATAAAATAAAATCGTTACTGACAAAAAATAAATGATTAAAAAGTTGGGTCAGAAGATGCCATTAGTAAAAATTTAAGTTTTACAATATCTGGGTTTGAATGAGTACATTATATTAACCTTATTCTTTACATTTTACAAGAATTTTTATTTTTAAGATCATTAGCCTAAAATTTTTTTTTATCTTTTATTTGAAATTTTCAATAGTACACAAATATACGATCACTAGAAAATGTGATATATGTTCATAATCAAGTAACATGAAAAAGAAAAAGATTGATACCCGTTGGTATATCTTTGGGTAGGCTATATAATAAGTATTAAATATGATAATTAGTCTATGTAATTGTTTTTATTTTTACTGTATCGATATTATTATAACTTCTTTTGTTTAGTTAGAACTCAGAGAAGATCCCTATTTCATCATTTTTTTAGGCACCGGGCTGGATTCTCAGGAAGGTGAAAGCGATGAAGTTCTTGAATTAGAGGATTCGGATTTAGTTGTAATTTCGAAAATAATTTTTTTATGATAGGACTGTGTTATTTCTTCAACTGTAGGAATCCCTAAATCGAAGTGTAAAGTATCATTACTTACGTAGTACGGAGCTCTTGATATTAAACGGAGAAATTTTGATTGGAACGTCTGTAGATGATTAAGATTATTGGATTTAGCTGAGCCAAATAACTGAAAAATGTTATATTATTTTTTCAAAAAAAGTTGTTAAGGTGAATCCAAATCAGTAAGGTGAATTTAACACAAGTACGTACACTTTACAACGTCAAACTTGTCCACCGTGGTGCTGAATAACGTTCATATAACATAAGTACGGGGAGTAACATCCCCAGACGTGAGTCGTACGACATTTAGGGGTTGTGGATTGATAGACGACTAACTTGGAAGCATTATCTGCATACAAAACGTTTAGGAATTAACCGCGGCAGAAGATACTCTTCTGCTTAATTAACCGTCGATCAAAATAGAATTTTCATTCCAAAATCTTAATTTACTTTTCCGTTCAATCTGGACTATGGTGTCCCATTCTTTAGAGCAGCGACAAAGAGTAACTTACAGTCGATCCAGGTCTTTTAATCAAAATTCTTAACACTTGCTTCTGATGATCCTTTTTATGTAAGCAATAAAACGCTCCTCGGTGATTTCAGACTTCTGACAGTAAAGGAATTAACGCGTTCTTCTACAGTAAATTTTGCGATCGACTAGATAACCATCCCAACTAACTAGCCCATGACCTAGCTATAAGAAACTTCCCAACTAAGTGACGTCTAAAGTGGAAATGGAGCATAGACCTTTTGGTATGGACAACACCCATAGTTCCAATCGGAGAATGTGCCACTGGGTACCTTATTTCCTGACAGTAAAATTCCCTTCCGCCCGTTAAGTATAAAATATCTTATACAAAAATTGTGCAGCTCAGTGTATCTCAATCAAAATCAAAGACAAAAAAAGTTCGCTTAATTTTTTTTAAATGCTCTAGTTTATTTTATTACAATCACATCAACATCTTGATCATTAGTGAATACTTTGGGTCAAGAAATGGTAGGTTTGAACATGTAATAATTTTCAAGAACCTAGCCGGGAATTGAACTTGGGATCTCCACTTTGCAGCGTAACACTGGGACAAGGAGGCGGCCATGTTTTATTTCTATTAAATGTTAATGTTTATGAAATATTTAGACCATAATAAGGCTTATGTTAATGTTTTGTTTAGGTCAACAGCCGAAAGGCTGGTTTGAACCTCTAGAGGTTTTACTGAGTAAAAACAAGGAGTGAGGTGGTATACTACTGCCTTCCTCACTGAGTTGAAAGAGTAAGCTTATCTCCATGCCAGGCCCTCCGAAAAGCATCCACTTTCCACCCTACAAATGACACCTTCACTTTATTCACCACAGGATCTGGCTGTATAGTGAAATTCATTACTCTCAGAGGAGATAACTCTGACTATACTCTATTTCACGTTCAGAATGCAGTACAGGTCTTATGAGAACCCGTTTTGTTATCAGGAATACGTAAAACATCAGGCACAGTTAATAAATTAACCCTCCTCCGTTGACACTATCCGAAGGTCACAAGAAAAAATACTTAGTTTCGCTTACCACGCGCTAAAAAGCTCATTTTCAATCAAAAAACTCTGAAAAAATTGCTTTCGCTTCCTAATGAAATGTATTTTAGTTCGCCATAATTGATATTATACTATAATATTTAGATAAGAAACGCTCGTACAAAGTTGGGCGTTTATAACTCGTCACATTTTTTTGCATTCCACATCATATAACTTTTTCTTTCAATGACGACATATGTGTTTTAATTTTGTTTCAAATATACAGTTTATCTGTAATTTGTTGTACGATAAGTCATATGTTCGACGGAAACAGAAATAATAAACGAGTTTGAAAAATTACTAACGTTTTTGTATTATGTTATTCAATATGAGTTTGTAAACGAGAACGTGGTGTGGCGGGGAGTCGATATTTTTACTTAGTGTAGTAGCGCTCTTACTCCCATATGAAATACATTGCTTATGGACTTCCCGTACTGCATTCTGAATGTGAAATCAACTATAGTGTCTTTTACACCTTTACCTCTTCTTTTCTTAAATAGTTGTCATATAATTGGCTGACTATGTGATAAGAAACAGAACTAGTTTTTGTAGCACTGGAACCAACAGACCGAGTGCAATTAATTTAACACTTCACCTGCCCGTTATGGGAAATATGTTAATAAGCCATTCAATTAGCATTATTACTACCCGATAAAACTTTGAACAAAATTAACTAAATTAATTATCGAAAAACCAGCCATAACTCCAATAAGTCCTATGAAATTACCGTATCAGTGATAAGTTCTTTTCAAAATTACTCGCATTTGATTTATTTTTGATTATAGATTAAAATAATGTAAGAGTTGAATATTATCCCCACGAGGGATTAGCCAATTTGCTACGTTTCTCCACAAGGGTATAGCAATTTTTAAATGTTATGTATGTCCCAAATTATGATGATTTATAATATTCAATACAAAGTAATAGAAACACTGATTATTCTGATAGATGAATTTTTTTTATTGAGTTATTATCATTAATTTTTCTGTATTTTAATGCATTATTATCTAGTTGACAAATTTCACTTTTTTTAATTTATGGCTTCTTAAATTGTATTACTATTTAACATATTCTAATAGTGCACCATTTTATACTTATATATTTTATAAATTTATTTGTGTTAATGTACATTTTGTTTTAAATTATCAAAGAAATTTACTTGAGTTTAATGTAGGACTTTCTGCTTCGTTGGCCTCCAGCCCCACACTGAAGAAATAATTTTTTTATAAAATATCCTTCTTATTCACAGTCGCTTAGCAACAAGACTTTTGTTTATTAAATATATTAATTTTTAAATATTTTTTTAATATCTAATTTCAACCAGCTTTTTTTATTTACATATCATACTTTAACATCAAAACATAAACACAGATACCTGTCAATTCATTTTGGTTCACTACAATAACTTTCAATTTTTAATTCTATAAAAGGAGCAAATGTAGACGATTATTTTAGAACGATGACCCTGAATATATTATCCCAAGATATTCTTATTAATTTTTAACAAAGTATCACATTTTGTGATAAAATATTTTCATAATTTATTTAAATTTCAACACGGTTCTCACTAGATATTTATTTGAAAGTGACACTGATTAAGTAAATTGTAAAGGAAATAGGTAAGGAACTGTAAAGAAATTTATGTGGGAAGAATCAGGTGTCAGCTGTATTATCAACACTTAACGAGGCTAATGATTCAGCTCACGAACGAAACCTACTAATACCTTAGCTACATGATAATATTATATGGACTGTACAATTTCCGATTACATTTCAGAAGAAACTTTTTAAACTGTTATATAAAATTAATAATAATTTTGTTTATCTTATCTGTTAATATTATTTTAACATAGATTTAAGCATTGATTATTTTTTTAGTACAACATGAGTTGGATTTAATAATTTGCATTTCACCTGAAAGTTTCATAGCTAAAAATACAAATGTTTTTTTTTCATTTGCTTGATATAAACTTAATAATTAATATTTATAGTAATTATTAAAATAATTGATAAAATTGAAATCAGTAGGTAGGTCACTTATTAGCTATAATTTATTTTACTTTAAAGTAAGCCCGATTAATTTCATAACACAGCCAGACTTATCTCATGAAGAAAGTTTTCAGTCGCTGGGCGGAAGAATTAAGTGCCTATTAATGAGTTCAACAAAAAATACGTATTCACCTTTCAAATCGCCCATAATAGGCAGATGGACTGTTCAGTTATTTGTACTCGATCTGCTAGTTTCAGGGCTACAAAAAATAGTTCTGTTTTTTATCACATAGTCAGTCAATTATACAACTGAAGCATTTAAGAACAGAAGAGGTAGAGGTGTAAAAGACTCTACTGTCGATTTCTTTATTATAGATACCCAAGTTTCAATGAAAAAACGCTAAAAATATGAAACTTACATGAAACAACGGAGATTGAAATAAGCTAAATTTTGGTATATAGTACGTTAAAATTGAACAAGCGGTTTTGAAGAAACAAGGCTCCAAACTCGGGTATCTATAGTAAAGAAATCGACAGTAGTCAGAGTTAACTCCTCTGAGAGCAATACATTTAATTATTCAGCCAAACCCTGTGGTAAACAAAGTCAAGGTTTCATTTGCAGGGTGGAAAGTAGATGATTTTCAGAAGGCCCGGAATGCTGATAAGCATACTTTATCCACCCAGTGAGGAAGGCACTGGTAAAAAACTCACTTCTCGTTTTACTTAGTAAAGCCTTTTGGCTGATGACCTAAACAACAGCAACACGTAAAATACTAAAAAACCAGTGAGGAATGCAAAAAACAATATTATACTACATGAACATTCGAGTTCACCTTTATCTACTTTTAATACACAGTTTACAAAATATATCAACGGACATACTCTGAGTAAAGATCAACGAGTTAGAACGGGATATATAAAAATATGAGTTTATGTCAATTCCATGATACTGTCAATACAAATTTATTATTTTCTACTCATAAAATTAATTTTTTATAATATAATTTTTGTTAATTTAGCTCATAAATTCAATTAATATATACAAAAAAATACATTTCAACTCGTTTTTGAAATCCCGGAATCAAATCATTCAATTTTAAAATTTTTTGTAAATCATCTTTATACAAATTGTTAACTCGTCGGTATAAACTGTTGGAATAAATGATAAAACTTTATAAAATTTGGTGAAAATTAAATAAATTTAGGCTAAAAATTAAATGTCAGTAAATTTTCGTTTTGGACAGAATAGGTGACGCTGAAATTTTTAAGATATTACTAGTTATAATAAACAGGTACTAAAATATATTACTTTCCAACAGGACCTGGCATATTAGAAAGAAAATTTTAACATTTTATATATAGTTTTTGAAGTTGAAGTGCACATTTTTATAGTCAATTGGGAGCTTGTTTCATTTCTATTCAAAACCATTAGACTTTTGTACATAAAAACTAATTTTCTTTATCTGTTGGAGGCCTTTTCAAGGCGTAATAATTGTTTAATGTAAATTTATTGATTATATCTGAATTTTATTCCTAGTTTTTTAACTTCTTGATCTTATTTATAAGGAGCAGATAATTATGAGTTTTTTTTGATATGATGATAACAGTGAGAGAAAAAACTAAATTTTTATTTGGTAAAATGTAGAGGTCATAGAGAGGTTGTGAATACTAGATTATAAACTTCACTGTAAATTCATTGTAAACTTCATTGTACTTTAGGTATCTGAGTTTACAGGTTTTTTACGATAGTAAAAATTATAGTGGCCGCCTCCATGACATAGTGGTTAGCGCACTAGTCTATTAAGCGGAAGGTCTTGGGTTCCATTCCCGGCTAGTGTCTGGAAATTATTACGCGCCAAAACCAAATGTTTCATATACCCCAAAGCAGTGACAAATAACTACGATGTTGATAGGACTTAAAATAAAAAACGGAAAAACAAATTATACCATTTTTTCTTTTTCTTCAATCTCCTCATTTGTAATACTTCGTCCACAATACTTTCAGGTAGTATTAGTGGAATTAGTAAGAATCTAATGTAGCAGAACATAATTCTCATCTCCATTTATGATGTTTAGTAAAGTGGTTGATTGTGCATACTAAACGTGCAATTAAAATACAGTAGTGCTATGTAACATTTGGTTGTCAAAAGCCTGTAGGGTCTGTGTCATGAAATTTTTAGAAATGAAAAACTTGATCATATCGTTAATTATCTTATTGTTAATTATTTTTTTGGTATCCCCAATTAACGTTAAAATTTGAAAGTTGAAATGATTACGGATACGGTTATAAAGTAAATGCATCAATGTTAAAGTTGTAGCTAGTTAATAAAAACCTCTTATACTTTTTAATAAATTAAGGTTCGACCCTCTTAATTTAACTACCTATACATATATTTTTTGTTCTTTTGGATTAAAGAGTTGGATGGAATCTGTCTAACCTCTATGATAGATTGCATAAATAATATTATACTACCAATTAAAGAACTGTGAAGGAAGTTACCTGCTCGGTCAGCGGAAAGGTTTAGCCGGTCTGTAGAAAGCTGTTAACGATATTTTTGTCGTGAGATAATAATAGGGTCGCGCCGCACCAGGCACTTTTTATCCCCCTCTCCACCCCCTACAATCCTCCTCATTCACCTTCTCCAATTTTAACCCTACTTCCATCCCTTCTTCATTCAATTCTCGCAATTATATCAAGCTAGCCACCACCTCCGCCTCTCCGTACTCCGCTCTTGTTCCTCATTCTTCCATGCTACCACTACAACTTCGCTCTTCATTTAATCCACCCGCCGGTCAGATTCTCCGCACGTGTCATTTTAAAAAATCCGGATTTCCTTGTGGACCCTTCACTTTTTATATATAAGTAGATATTCTCTTAAATCAACTAAATATACTCTTATGAATGTGTCAATTAATTTATATTTTAAAATAATATAAGATCTGATCTTATTCAATACATTTCTCGACAATTTGATGGTATCGAAACCTTCTGAATTGCTGACAAATCGAATTTTGGATTTAAAGTTTAAAATTTAACAAACTCTTAATAAATAAAAGATCACAGAACTCAGATAACGAATGTAATATTCTATTGTAAAACGTAACTTCCAGTTTTTAACATCTGACCTAAATTAACAAATTTATTTTAAAAATTGTCAAATTAAGATGCATTTTATATACATACTATATGGTTTTCTGAATGGTAAAACGTTATAACCATTAATAATAATAATGACAAATCAAAATTTGATAAAAATTATTTGAAAATGTAATAAGGATTCAAGTGTCATATTGTTCAAAAAGAGGACTTGCAATGTAAAATTTTTAACCTGTAGTAGGTAGCTACTTTGGATTTAAATATCATTAATGATGTATATTTTATACCTTAAATTATCACTAAAATCTATTACATTTGTGCGATGTTCTGCTTTAAATACTGCTGGATATGGATCCTTAAAAAATACTTTTATGTCATAGTGATTATTGACACCAGAGTTGTTGCTATTGAGAAATTACAAACGATATTTTTATAATTTTTAACTTCTTCTCAGTTCTTAAAATGAAGCATTATTCTTATAGTTACATTCCGTTTCCAATGAAGGCAACCATATTAGATTTCATTAATCTGTTGATTACCACCCTGAATGTAGCATGTCATAGTCATAGATAACAGTTTCTAAATTTTGTTTTTAAGTCAAGGTAGTATTTTTTTTCTTACATCTTACTTCAACCTTTCTTTTTCTTCAACCACTTAAGAATGTCCTCATATATAATACAATCTATGCGCAATACATACGTGTGAACACGTATGTATATATCAGGTCATCTGTATACCATCACGTATGAACTGCCATCACATCATACATACGTGTCAGATCATACATACGTGTGAACACGTATGTATGACTTGATGGCAGTTCCCCTGCTGCTAAATGGTTGCGAGTCATGGGTGCTAAAAACAGCCCATTAATGAAAGTAGAAGCCGCTGAAATGAGAGTCATGAGATTGGTGAAGGGATCCTCCTAGCGAGATCAGATTCGTACTGTCTGTCTATAACTTGATTGCCTCCCGCAGAGACGAGCAGAATCGGCCCGTTACTAGCCTTCTCAATAACACTTCATTTTGTACCAAGTCCAGTGTACTAAATCGTAGTAGTACATAGTGAAATGTTATTGAGAAGGCTAGTACCGAGCCGATTCTGCTGCTCTCTGCAGGAGGTCATCAAGTTATAGACAGACGGTAGTAGTGCATCTGAAGAGAACTGGGTAAAGACGACACCATCCTAGAGAAAATGAGCAGTTACAGGACTCGACGGAAAAATCATGTCACAAGAATGACAAGTTACAGTTCAAGTATTGCAATATTGCCCCATTGGAAGAAGGAGCTTGGGTAGGCCAAGGAAAAGGTGGTTTGAGAACGAAACAGGCGTAGCGTATAATCCGTAAGCAGTAGTAGAAGAAGAAGATCTACGTAAAATACTCTCAACATGTCGCGGTAAACCACATCCATAATGTTTTCAAACTTTTACTAGCAACTTCCATCAAGGTTCATGATTTTAAACCACAAAATAATAGAGAGAGATTTTATGTAGCAGCGAAAAAATCCCACCCCAGGTATTTATTGGCACGTGATGGCTTGTGTGTATTAAACATAAAATTAAGACATAGTAGTGCTATGTACGTTCTTCTAGGAAAAATTAGAACGAAAAAAAAATCCTAGCAGAAGAAAAATTTCCTGGCTCTTCAATTTATGGTTTGTTAAGAGCTCCACGGAATTTTTTCGTACAGCAACCAAGAACGTCAGAATAACTATAATAATCGCTAACATCCAAAACGGATAAGCAAGCGAAGAAAAAGTGTTATGTACATGGTTTCCATAGTGGGATGGGATAATTTCTACCACCTCTAGCGTAATAGGATAGTAGTTTACTGTAATAAAATTTGTGTTATCGTAATTTATTTTTTATGTAATGTGTAATATTATGGGAATAAATAAATAATAATAATAATTTTATTATTAATTAATTTGTTATTAATAATAGTATAGTATAAAAAATAATGACCATTTGTTAAAAGTATGAATTAATTAATTAATTTCACGACTTATTTTAATACTTTTAGTTTGTTTATTAACATTGTTATTGTCTGATATATTGATTGGCTATAGTATTTTAAAATGAGTTTACTTTGTTAACTTCTGCATTTTTTTAATGATTGACGTAAATAGGATACCTGTCTTGCTCCGATTTTTTTGTTCATGTAATAACTAATTAAATAAATATTGACGTATTATTTAACAAGTTTGGTTGTTAATTTTCTTTAAATTGTTTATAAAATGAGTTTTTCCACGTTGGGAATCCGTTAAAGATGTTAATTTCGTTCCTGCTGAAATTTACTTTGCTGACTTTTACTTTCTCATTCTTTGAGTAATATTTTCATTGCTGGCATATTTTTGGTTTACAAAATTAAACTGTAGACTCTTGAGTTAAACATTTTAATTACGAGAGTTACTTGCTTGCTGACATTCCTTTCTATTTAAATTAATAAATACATTACAAGTAAAGTTCTAAGCGAATTTGGTTGTGTAAAACAAATTTACTTACTTGCTATTTTCTATCTCCTATTCTCTAATGCATTATTTTTTCTTTTCTCTAACGATAGTTATCTTCTTTCTTCTAATAATATAATTTGGACCAGTGTTGAGGAGATTATACTAAAGTATATTACAATTTTCATTTGATAATAATTATGAATACTTCAGAATATTGGATAGTACTGCGACCGATGGGATAACCACTAAAGTACTATTTGTGGATTTTGTGAAGCACATTTGAGCCGGTGAAAATCACAGAGGTACAATCACAAATTTGAAATTTGCAGGTTTTTTTTACAAAGACTCTTTAAACGTTCACCAATGTGGAAAGAGATACAAGCCAACACAAAATATAAACAGATTTAGAAGGCTGTGGTGGCGTTTTGCTTTGCAATGATCAGCTGATCCTGGTGGGAGCCATAGTGAAACAAATCAGACTTTATATCACTTTTCCTTTGCGAGAATGAGTTCGTTTGCTTAACAACGTGTGACCTGTGGAACCAAAGAAGAAAAACGACACGCTGGAACTCTTGGATTTTATTCCATCAAGTCACCATTAATTTTTCTGTAATTTAAGTAGTTCTAATCACGCACAAGAAGAATATCCATCCACCAAAGAATCTACTATTGAAGAATAATTAATATATTTTTTAAGCTCTTAGTATTTTTGAAATTTTGGTTTTCTTTTCAGAATTTTGTTTTATTTCGATTTTCTTTAAAGTAAATTACTTGATTTTGTAAATTAAAATCAAGTAAATGCTTGATTAGTTTTTAGCTCTAACTTCGTATTTTTGAAATTTTGATTTTCATTTCAGCCTTTTTTTTATTTATTTTTTTTAAAGTAAATTAGGTAATTAATTTTGTAAATTAAATCAAGTAAATTTACTTGAGTCTGGGGCTTCATTAAGACTTATGAGGGTGCTTGCTTTGAAAGATTCGAAAGAATATACGAGTTCTTGCGAAAGAATAAACAATATGATTATAATATTGTTTAACTTCTTCAGTTCTTGTTTGGGCTTATTGAACATTTATTTCTATGAAAACATTATAATTCAGTAATGTTATTTTTATCTATTTTTAATAAATAATTTCTTTTTCATTAAAGTAAGATAGGCCTACTGGTATAAGTCAATGTTTCCTAATTTTGTACATGAGAGAGTATAACACATGACTTTTTAAGCCTTCCCAAGGTTCAAAAATTTAAAAATTGTTTGACTGGTACTGCAGAGTTGAATTTTCTATTTGTATGGACAAATGGAAACAGCAGTAGACAGAAATATGCTTCTGTGAATCGCAATAAAATTTCTGCTATAACCCTCTTTTTCTCAAAACTAAAAAAATGTGATATGTACCACTATGACTTACAACTTGTCAGTGACTTTACAACTACAACTTACAGCTTGTCAATAAAGACTTAAATATGAAAATTTCGGGTACAAAGTCGAAGGTTATAGCACTCCTGGCCAAATGGCCCTTACGTTTCAAAATAATAATCAACAACGTCATTATGGAACAGGTGAATAGCTTCAAATATCTTGGTTGTGACGTGTCCTTTTATCAATAATGTGACATATCTCATAAGATAGCTAAATTCAGCAAGATTTGTGGCACTATCCACCGTGCTTTAAAGGGTTAAGCCAGAAAGGAAACGGAGATAAAACTCTACAAGACGATGGTTATTCCTTTGCTGACTTATGGAAGTTAGGTATGGATAAAAACAAAAAACGATGACTCGCGCATACAAGCTGCAGAAATGAGATTTCTACGCAGCGTTCAGGGATATACGCGGCTGGATTACATAAGGAATGAGATCATTCGGAGTCAATGTAATATCTCACCACTTGCTGATGTGATCAAGCAGTAAAAGATGAGGTGGACGAATCACCTACTCCGTATGTCTCCAGATCGTCTTCCGCTGTAGGTATGGAAATTGAGGCAGGATGGAAGAAGAGACGTTGGAAGGCCGAGGAAACGATGAATACCGGAACAGGCTCTAGAAGCCTAGTCTATGATGGATGATGATGATGATGATGACCACGATACTTTCATTTGTAACCGACGAATATCTGC
This sequence comes from Catonia carolina, assembly GCA_035578175.1. Lineage (NCBI taxonomy): Eukaryota > Metazoa > Arthropoda > Insecta > Hemiptera > Achilidae > Catonia > Catonia carolina. The sequence continues at coordinate 115,447,214 of JAQMRL010000002.1, read as the reverse complement.
CTACATCTATCGTATATCTACTAAATATGTTTTAATACGACGACAGTATCCTTTAATAGTGCTGTTTAAAAATAAAAAGGAATTATAGTTTATAAATCCAACTAAAAGCTGATTTAACTTTTCTAAAAGTTTTACGAAGTAAGAAGAGATGGCAAAAGTTTACGATTGTATATCATCAGTATGCCAGCTATTCTGAAAAGTTACACCGTTTCACAATGCATTGGCACATTCATACACTAATGGGAAAATTTCCATCATTCGTTACAGTGTCTGACTGTAAAGTGAAATTCATTACTTTCACATAAAATCCGATTAGTGCCTTTTTTATATCTTCTAATTTCGTATATATATATATATTTTATATTTCGAAATAACTCAAATGATATTTTTTGTGATTACATATAAGAGAAGGAAAAAATTTTTCACAGCTCCGGAACTAGTAAATGACATGTTTAATTTAAGCCTTTGAAATTTTTAGTCACTTAACACATTGCAGAATGTAGATAAACTGATCAAATTCAATAACTCCAATAAGTCCTATAAAATATTGCTTTCATAGTACTCTGTTCTGTCAAGGTTTTACACCGTGGTTTTCATAACTTATCCAGGAAAATACAGGAACAGTTTTTTTTGGTTATCGCCAACTGACTTTCCTTCCTAATCCTTTTTCCAATTGGATTTCCGTAATAAAACGGATTATAGTTTTAGCTTTTTAAACTGATTTAACTATTAGCGAACACTGTGGGTTGCAGTGGGTTTTAACTTGTTACAATTCTAGATCACCCCCATTACAGGTAGATTGAGTGTTAAATTATTTTCCCTTGATCTTCTAGTTCCAGGGCTACAAAAAATAGTTCTCTTTATTATCACATGGTCAGCCAATTATATGACTGAATCATTTAAGAACAGAAGAGGTAGAGATGTAAAAAACACTAATCAAAGTTATCTTCTCTGAAAGTAATGCATTTCATTACACAGCCAGACTTTATGGTGAATGAAATGAAGGTATCATTTGCAGGGTGGAAAGTAAATGCTTTTCAAAGGGTCTGGCATGCTGATAAGCATTCTTTTTTACTCAATGAGCAAGGTAATGGTAAACCACCTCATTCCTCGTTTTACTTAGTAAATTCTCTAGAGGTTTAAATAAGTCTTTCGGCTGATGACCTAAACAACAATTCCACACCCTAGCCAGTAAGGAAATGGGGAATCTTCCGTTTTTCAGTGAGCAGTGCAGTAGGCCTATAACGCTCTAACAACAGGTCCATAAAGGTGGCAAAAAGTGGAACTATGAGGGTAAAACATGGAAAATTAAGTTAATTTTAAAGAATAATACGACAGAATTAATAAATATAATAGAGAACAAATAAACTTACTACCAAAATATTACAAAACGTAAAATTTTTTATTTAATGTAATCGATTTTCTATCCTAAATTTGTTTGGTACATAAAAACAAACCAGATTGCGCAATGGGAAATATTTGATCGATAAATATATGTAGTTTAAGAAAAGGCCAGGAATTTCTTCAGAACACTCTTGAAAAATTGTAAAAAAATTTTAATATATATCTGACTAAATATCTTTTAAAAATCTATTAAAAACTTCATGGAACATTTTCAAAGGAGATCATTACCGTATTATTTGATAGAGATGAGTAATACATAAACAAGTCATATAATAAATAAAAAATTAATAAATTTAAATAAAGATTAATAATATTTTTACTCACGTATCATCTTTTTTAACAGCTAGATGTGGTACAGCATTTAATAACGGAGGTAATGTAGTGCGATTCGAAGTATTCAGCTTTGGAACGCGAATAATGGGTTTCCATCTGTCTTCCGGTTTCTAGGAAATAAAAAAGAAAGCGGATTTATTTCAGGAATAATTCCGAAATTCTATTACAATATTTTATTGCATCACAACTGTAAAGAGATAAAACTGTCAGAATTAAACATTTCAAACCAGCGAATGTATGTTGTACAATGTATGTATACTTAAAAGTAAAATTGAAATAAATTATATTGTTTGATTCTTGACTCCTCCAAATGTCTCGGACTACATTTTTATAAACGTCTCACTTCGAGAACAAATTATATTGTTAGGAATAAAAGGAAACAAGTAAATCTCAAATTTTCCCAAATATACCGGCATCTCGGTAAAAAATTAAAATTATCACTCGAAAATTAACAATATACAAATAAAAAACCTGAACACACGGAATCCAGCTATGGAGGAGCAAAGCAACGTCCAGCATCAACATTACACAACGATTCCGATCTGAATTTTCCCGCACCGTCCCTGATTCTCCCTGGTATATAAAAAACAGCACTCTTCACCATGTATTAATCTTCACCATAACAATTAAGGAAGAAATATCTCGATATAGCACAAAATACACGTCAAGATTGAAACAACATTTAAACATTTTAGCCACCAATTTACTAGATAACAGCGACGATTTCATTAAACTGAGCTTTTCTAGACAACAACTTTTGCTTGAAAATAGTACAAAAAATTAAAATAACAATTTTATATATAATTTTTACGAAAATTTTATTGAAAAGAAATGTTCAAGTCATTTTGTTCGCCAAATTTTGTGTGTTAACTTATTTAAACTATTCATTATTCCCATGAGAACAGATTGTAGATTTTTGCAGTAAGTAAACAAATTTTTGGCAAAATTATTTATTTGCTTAAATTTTGAAGGCTAAAGTAAATTGTAAATAATAATATCCAAAATGTATACATGGAGTTTAAAACTAATTAAAATCATTGTAATAGCAATAATCGTGTTTTTATTAGTCCTTTTCGGTAGCCTTAACGAACTATTGGTAGCTTTCACTATACTTAACGAACTACAGACTGCAGATGGAGGCGGAGCATAGTGACCTAGATCACAGCACAGAGCCAATTGACTTTTGTTAATCGTATCCTGCGTTATCACGCTGTAGTCCCGCTGTGGATGACAGCCTAACAAAATGTCAGCTGGAGTTCGGTGCAACAGAGTGTGACTTACCGAAGGGGTAACCTCACATCCGACCTTGATTGTTATTGGCTAGATCTCATCTGCAGGTTTTAGTTCGTTAAAGTATAAAGGCCCCCATTCACTGGCGGACTGGTCGGCTGACCGGTCCGTGAGCTTAGTTAGCCTGAACTGGTTCGTAAGTGTATGGAGGGAGTTCGTTGTCGGGTTCGTGGTTAAATGTGGGTTGGAGGTTTGTCAGCTAGACCATCGAGCCCGACCTGTCGACGTACTAGTCCGACTGAAGTTGGTTGTTTGTGACTAAGTCCCGAACGGCTCGCCTGCATTTTCTATACATATTCTTTGTTTTTGTATATTTGGTAATAATTTTTTGATAGATTTATCATTCTACTGAAGTTTGTTCTGCGGTTGTATAGTGAAAAATAAAACAAAAGAGTTTTGCAGCAGCAAGAGTGGTTTTAAAAGAGATGGAAAATTTAAAAGTGGGCAACGAAAACATACAGGAAGTTGGAGAATTCTGCTATCTAGGAAGTAAAATAACAAAGGATGGTAGAAGCACAAGTGATATCAAAAGTAGAATTGCTCAAGCTAGAAAAGCCTTTGAAATGAAAAACAGCTCACTGATTACAAACATTGATTTACAGATTAGGAAAAAAATTCTTAAAACACTATGTTTTGAGTGAGCACTATACAGCAGTGAAATTTGGGTGATAGGGGCTGTAGAAAAGAAGAGGATAGAAGCTTTTGAAATGTAGTGTTATAGGAAAATTTTAAATATTAGGTGGATGGACAAAATAAGTAATTTAGAGGTTCTTAGGCGAGTGAATGAAAAAAGAAGTATATGGAAGCATCTTACCAAAAGAAGAGATAGGCTAGTGGAGCATATCCTAAGACATCCAGGTCTATCAATAATGGAGGGTAATATTGAAGAGTGAATTGTAGGGAGAGGCAAAGGTTAGAACATATAAAGCAAATTACAAAAGATGTAGGGTGTTACAGGTACGTAGATATGAAACGACTTGCGCAAGAAAGAACAGCTTGAAGAACTGCATCAAACTAGTTGAGAGACTGATGACAAAAAAATTGTTTGTACTTAAATATTAAATATTTTGTAATTATGTAATATTATAACTGATTTAGCCAACGTAATTACGTAATGTCTTTCGAAGAAAATGAAAAGTTTTGGGAGGAGTTTATCAACATGTACCGTGAATAACCTTAATTAAGGAAATTAAAATCGGACAAAATCAAACAGAAATTTACGGAACAGTGCGTATGAAACTTCATTACAAAATGTAAAGAGATAAAACCGGACGCTGACAAGCAAGGTGTTATAAAAACGATTTGTTCTTAACGGGAATCCTTTCGTCAGCAGTTCAGGAAAATCCAGGATGCTCAGACATCAACAGGAAATGCCGCAGACAATGTGCCTGAACTTTTGTCTTTGTGCGAGGCATTAGTAACCAACGTTAACTAACGAATCAGTAACCAAACTAACTAGCACTCTCTGATGACTCAAAAAATGTACTGACGGATGGGTGGTCTACTGTCTGACGGATGGGTCCGCAAGTCTGTGGCAACAGGCCAGCCGGTCAGGTTGGCCGCCCAACCTAGGCGACAGACCGGTCGGCCGACTCGTCAGCCAAAATGAATGAATGAATGAATGGATGAGTGAATGGGCCGCTTAATAAATTAATAACTATTAATATAATTTTTCACCAGTATACGAATCAAAATAAAATAAGATAAAGTTTCAAGATTTAGTCAAGTTGAGATAAGTTTGTTCATTGAAAGAAATCAATCGTCAGCGAAAATAAGCGCGAACAAAATACTTGCATACACATATAACCATTTTTCGTTCAATTTGGTTCGTCATCTTATTTAGCACCTTTTAAATTTTAAATACCGAATTAAAAAATACACAGATAAATAATGAACAAAATTATGGATTTAATTTAACTTACATAAAGTAGACTTCTGCCCATAACAGACAGGTGGAGTGTCAAATTATTTACACTCAATCTGTTAGTTGCAGGGCTAAAATAAATAGTTCTGTTTCTTATCACATGGTCAGCCAATTAAATGACTGAATCATTAAAGAACAGAAGAGGTAGAGGTGTAAAAGACACTAATCAGAGTTATCTTATCTGAAAGTAATGAATTTCATTATACAGCCAGACCCTGTGGTGAATGAAGTGAAGTTGTCATTTGCAGAGTGGAAAATATGTGCTTTTCAGAGGGCTCGGCATGCTGATAAGCGTACTCTTCCACTCAGTGAGGAAGGCAATGGTAAACCACTTCACTCCTCGTTTTACTTAGTAAAACCTCTAAAGGTTCAAACCAGCCTTTTGGCTGATGACCTAAACAACAAAGTAGACTTATATTGGAATAATTAATTCTATTAATAAGTAAATATTTTTCCAATATCTACTTTTTAAAATTATAATATTTTACACGTTTTGTTACAATGGAAGATTACATCCAAAAAAATTAATGTTTTTAACGGTTACTCGTATTTAAAATCATAACCAATAAATAATTATGAATTTATTATTGAAATAACGTTGGCAAAACGCCCGGTGGAATAATCCATTTTTTACTTGTGTAAACAAGTTTTGTTTGAATTAAAGTGCAAATTATATTAGGGTGTATTTAAAAATATATAAAAAAATTTTTTTGATTTAATGTAATTATATCTATTTATGTATGGAGTGTGTTGAACAAGGATACTGAATTGGAATGAATGAGATGTTTTTCCAGGAAATTAAAATATAGAAGAATGTTTGATTTTATTTTGATTCCTTCCACAATGTTCCATTAAAATGGAAAAAGTGTTCGAAAAATCTAGAAACTATTAGACCTCAGGTATAAAAACATTTAGCCCCTTTGTAGCAGGCAGTGAACGCATAAATCGTGAATGAATAGTGTTGGACCATTCGTTAATAGGGACGTTACGGGGCCGGTTCTGAATTACCTTAATTAATTGTGCATGCGGGTAGTACATATTTGTGGATAAGTAATTGTTTTTGTTTTTAAGAGCAGTAATCTATTATTAATCAAGTTAATATAAGCTTTAATTGTATTTTTTGTAGGCTAAATTTACTTATTAATTGTTATTAATAATTTTGCAAAATAAATAATTAATTGTTTCAAGTTTAAAGTTGGTCTATTTATTATTTCTTAAGCCCAGATCCCGAATGAACCTAGGTTTAGGTGTTACAATATTATTAACTAGCAATTTTGCTTGCGCTGCGCCCGGGCTTATTTCTAGCCCGAGAATGGCGTATTAAATAAACTTGTTTATTGTCTTTACCGGTTTCATTCTGTTTTTTATTTCCTTTGGAAATAACTAGAAGAATACTTAAGCCAATTTTTAGAATTATAACTCTTTGGTAAAGACGGTACGGAAATAATATTAATTTATTTCGGGCAGTTAGCCCTTGTCGAAATTCAATTGTCAAGAGGTCGAAATTAAAATTCTTTACTGTTTTTAATTATCATTGAGATGATAAACTTACCAATGTTCATATTTGTAACACTTTCGGGAAACATAGAATTAATATTGATTTCTTTAGATTAATCACACCCACGACTTAGACAAAAGTGGTCAAAAAATGTTAATGCTTTAGTTTTTATGGTCAACATTCAAAAAACAGATGTGCCAAAATTCAGCTCTTTAGATGATCGGGAAGGTAGCTTTGCATTTTATGTATAGACTAGAGATAAAATCCAGATTGTGTATAAAAATACTATTTTCTTTAAAAGTAAATGAAAGCGCATGATAAAATATCGATTTATGAAAACCTAGAATATTTCAATACAAAAACATGTTAGCGAAGATGAGTGAAAAGAAATTAGGGAAGAAAACGAATTTTCTCAGGAGTATAATGAGAAAGTATTTCAATTTGGTTCATATTTATTACAGTGGTTATATTTCAACAACTTCCTGGAGTGAATATTGTATGATATTTTAGAAATCTTACATAACGATTAATGAAGATATTGTGTCATGATAATACGTAACAAGGAGACAAGGAAAAAAATTACATTTAAAAAAAGAGTAAACTCTTGAAAAATGTTTCGTGGGATAGAATCTCAAGTGCTAGTCCTATCGAAATTTATTTTTTATTATTACATTACTGTATAGGAATTTAACTTTATAAACTATGTTATTATATTTTGTTATATCTATTTTGTCCAGAATCGCAGTTTCATGTAGGTTTTGTCGTCATAGTGCGAAGAGGCAATCGATATCTCGTAAGAGGACAACGACGGAGAGCAAGCAAGCAAGAGAGTGAAGAGAGAGTATTCAAATAGCCGGGAGAAGCAACTCACCCTGACCACACTGCCTCCTGGTTCTGGAATCAATACAACCACCGCCTCCTCCTTCTAGGCTTACCTCTTTCTCACTAATTCTCTCTCTCTCTTTTACCATCTTTCTCTTACTCTTACTCTCTCTTATTCTATATATATGTTTATGTCTTTCTCTCTCTATCTTTCTCCTCCAACAACTGGTCATCTAAAACTATCCTATCCTGCCTGCCATTATCCACCGCATAGCCAGTTTCAAAACAGATAAAATTTTGAATACTTTTATCAACTTACAATGTCCAAACCTTTTCAATTTTTTCAACAAAATGCATTTATATTAATTAAAATCAGTTTATTCTGTAACTAAGCCAAACATATTACTTTTAATTCAAATTATTTTAATACATTGCAAAAAAATCTTAATAAATTAATTATTTCTTAAAATAAGTTTCAATACATTATGTTTGCCACAATTTTATCAAGTCATTAATTTTCAAGAATCAACTATAAATAATTGATTGTAAAATAACAAAATTCAATCTATTAGCAATTAGCACATCAATTAAGTAATATTTAAACGTTTACCATGTTTGGATTGCAGCCAAACTTGACCAAATGTAAGTTATTTAGCTGAAATCTAGTGGACAAAATACAAAAATTTGGATAAGGCACTGATGGATTAAGATAAATCTATAGAATCAGTTCATTTATTTTTCGGTCTGTGACCGAAAATAGGCCCACCGATAACACTGAAGGAACCAGTACTTCCCCAATAAGTGCGTAAAATTCCCTGGATTTCACTGGCTGGCCGAACACTAACTAATAAATGAAGCGCTCACTCTAAAAACAAACGAATTAAAATTAAAACAGATTTAAAAAACTATATCCCTATGTACATTATCGATCACGTCTTCTAAAGTCACAACAAAATTCAGACATTCCAATCGAAATCTCTAAGGATTCCAACTGGACTTACGTTGTGTTGGTTAAATGCAATATCTCTAAGTAAAGAAGTCTCTTGTAAAGAATATAGCGGTATATATAAATATTTGACGACTGTTTTACAAACATCCAACTCGTTCGAAATTTTTTATCGAGAAAATTTCCAAATTTTGAAAACCATGAAATAGAAACCTTTTACTTAACTACTTAACAACTTAAACTCTGTTTAGCTTAATACTTTCATTTCTTTAGTGTCTTCTCGTATTATTAAATCAAATTTTGTATTTTGAACATCTAAATTAGAACTTTTATAAACAGAAAAAATGCTTTAATGGATTCTACTTCCCGCACCATGGCAAGCAGAACGTGATAAACTCTAGAGGTTGTGTAAGTGTTTAGTGAGGTTGTAAATTGCGTATTAGACAAGAATAAAGACAAAATATCCCGGTGAAAAATTGTAAAATACACGAAACTATCATAACACAGACACTGAACAAATATTCATTATTTATATTATGTAGTGTAACGGGTTGTACATACTCGTACAGTAAATTTGAGTTTTAAATCCAAATAATGCAGCTATCTCTTGGCTAAATCACGTCTTAACCACCTCTAAAATTTAAATTCGTCAATCAGACATATTTTTATTAATATTCACAGAAATTTTATTTTAGAATTATAAAATCATAAAATTATTCGTCACAAAAAATTTACTATAAAACTCAAAATTGTCAAAATTTTATTAAGCGAACACTGAAATCAGCTGAAATGTTATGACCAATTAGATGAAGATGATATGCATGATATACGTGTAAAATGAGGTGTAGTCTTGTACAGACTCAGGTCGACAATTTCTGAGAGAATTAAGGTTAATTGAACCCCAACCATCAAAGTACACTGGTAACCACTGTCTAGTATTCAAATCTGTATAAGCGTATCACCTATCAGTATAAAGGAACTACCTTTACTAGGATTTGAAACAACAGAACCTTCGTCTCAACGAATTTTCTCATAAACAGTTGGCTCGCGTCGTCGACTTTACCACTAAACCATCCCAGTAAACTGAAACGGTACAATAAACAATGAAAATCTATACAGACGCTTATTCTAACCTGCACCTTATATACCACAAAATCCACTTAAAAGACTGAAAAGGCAACAGAATAGAGATCTTATATAAATCGTCAACCACACAAACCACGTAGAAGAATAAAAAGGGAATATAATAGAGACTTTATGTAAATCGTCTAGAGAGGCTGGCACAGGGCGACTTCCTCACACAAGTGACAAGACAATTTACGTAATAATCTACCTATTATAACTGCAAGTTGTGTTACAAATGTTACACAGTTGTCTTTTTTTCTAAAATAAAATCAAAAAAAGTTTTTCTATTCTAACCCATCGCTATAATGATAAATAGTGTTAACTGATGGATCAAACTCTAGGATAACGTACACCATACTTATAAATAATTGTTTTGTAATATAGGCCTAATAATGTAGCCCTTCAGACTAACAATCAGTCAGCTAGTGGAAAGTTTTATTAACTGTTAAGTAATTTTGGTTGGGTGAGTAACTTTTTACAGAGACCAGATGACAGCCGCTTTGAGAACAGATTCAACTGGACTAGAGATCCTTTTCATATTCATTTGTCTATACCAAATAAAAAATACAGCGATTTGATAGGATGGTTGTTGGTTGCGTTAGTGAACACTTACCGATAATAAATCAAAGTTAAAACAATAATATTACGTAGAATGTTAATAAAAATTTATTTATTTCTAAAAACTATAACGCAAAGTTTTCCAAGTCGTCCTGTACAAAATCAACCATGAATTTTATTTTCTACGATTTTTGAATGTTATTTTAGTTTCGAATACCCATTTCGTAATTAATTACGTATTATCAAATACAAATAACAATGATAGATGAAGTTGAAGTTTCTCGGAAGAGAGTTACTCTTCTATAGTTCAATCGTTCACAAGGGGATGATGTGACCAGACTCACGCTTGGTTGCATTTAACTTCCGAGAACGAAATGAGATACTTATTTAAAGCTACATGGGAGGTGATTTAACCCCCACAAGGCATAAAAATACAGCCACGTTATAGCTATGCTCTTCTAGCCCCCATTTTCTTTTTCTCCTTTTACTTTTCGCTTTCTTTGACCTTCTTTATTTTTACTTACGCGAAAGTGATTTAACCACTTCTTAGCTTTTTCTCCACATTTAAATTATATAGTTTTCTTTACTTAAATTTTGATTTATATCTGAATTTCCTGATTTAATTATTTTTATTTCACAAAAATTCTTCTAAGTTGGAGTACAAAAACAACTTAAAATTAAGAATCTAAACAAAAAAAATTGTGTTAATGATTTTCAGAATTCTAATTCTAATATTAACGTCAAACCGAAGAGTATAATGTCAACCCATACAAAACACTTTATTGATTGCACTGTATATGTTCATAATGCACATAATTACAGTGCACCGTATATGCAGCACGAGCATAATTTTTGGATTTAGCTAGAATTTATTTATTTAATTTTATATTTCCATTATGTTAATTTTATAATACGTACAATTTCTTATCTATCTGAACAGAAATTACTTTCCTGAATAAGGCAAGGCCTGTTTCCAGGAAAGGTCAGTGATGCTGATGACATAATAATAACAATAATAAGTTAATATTCAAACAAATTTTCAATACCATATGAATTAATTAACATATCTTATTACAATATTCTTGATTACTCTATATTACACAATTGTTTTTAAAATTATAAAGTATATTACTACATTAGTTATTACTTAACCACAAATGAACAAGGCAAACCTAAACCAACCGATATATGAATGAACTCAATCAACTCCCAGACCCACAAAGTTTTTTTTAAGCCTACATTTAATGACACCAATCAATGCAGTAAATAATAATTTACGTAAATCAGAAGGAAAACAGTTAAACAATTTTGGTGATATATAATCAAACACCCTTTGAACTCCTAATGTATTTCGTTTCAAGTTCATGCCCAATCCAGCCTCAACTCTTCTTGTGCTGTAATTATGCTCTAAAACAGCAATATTTTTTTCTTTATACTTATATGTGTAAAGAAGTACTATTTTCTTATAATGAATGCCTACTGTTATTCATTTCTTATTAATCATAATTATTGTTTGAATGGTGGAAAGTGTAAAAGATACCACAGTAACAGGAGAATTCACAGGTGACATGTTATAGAAATCTTCAGATATCAAGAACAGAATGGAAAAGGCAAGAGCAGGTTTTGAGAGCATGCGCAGACTTTTGTACTATCGAAAGCTGTTCACTGCAGTAAGATTGGGGGATTATGTTATGTCTGGTCCTTGTTAATAAATATGTGGATGTGAGACATGGATCCTTACACAAGAAGACAAATAGATGCATTTGAGTGTCACCTTATAGCAGGAGTCTAAGAAGAAGCTGGACTAGAAAAATAACTAACGAAGAGGTATTGTCGAGAATTAATACACATCCGCATATAAATGCCATTTTAAAATTTAGGAAGGTGGAATATCTCGGTTACATCATACCGAAAGTTTGACTACTGTGGTCAACGTACAAGAGTCTTGAGATACTTTTACTATGTACGATCAAAAACATGTAAATAAGATGACGTTGATGAAGCAGATTTTAAATGGACAAAGATGTTTCGAGATAAAAACATGCCTAAGCAAAAGAGAAAAGTTGCTCTTTTGTGGATAATTGCCCTGCACATCCGTCTTCAGAATAAACCAAACTTTATTGTAAACAAAATACTGTTTTTTAGGCAATATACGTAGTTACGATGGAGTAATCTCATTTAATATAAGTAGCAGTCATAATGAGAAAAAAACAGCGTTTCTCTTTATCGAAGTGTCTATATATCAATTTTTTTATAAGGAACCTACAATCGATATAATGGAGGTCCGACTGTATTTAAATTTGTAAGGTGATCACGTAGAAAAATAGTTTAAGTATCAGGTGGGCCTTTGTTGTAAAAAAATATGGTTTGGTTATAATAAAAAATTTCAAAATAAAGAAAAACCTTATTTGCTTTCCGAATGACCCACGTTTGGCAGGGTAATTTGGTACTCTACATAAGCCTTAACTTGAATCGTTATAAAATTATTAACTAAGAAACGCTGATAATATCTAGGCTATAAGAGTACAAGTGTTTGCTAATATCTCATTCAATTCACCGATTCTTTTATTACTGGAGTAAAAAGAGGTTTCTTTTGTAAAACAATCGATTATTATCAAGACTCTGTAAACTGATGGTGAAACGATTTCACAAACTTTGCCGGTTACATCAAGTCACCTGAGAGAAACAATCATCTGACGTCTTTATTCAAGCTCGAAACTTTGTGAAAAATTTCAGTTTCTTCTTTCGTATCTTTTTTAGTCCAGCTCTGTTTAATTCGTATTAACTCTCCCTGAATATTTCCACACAAAAATTTGGTGATAACACTGCATTTTAATTACTGCTGATTTAATTTTCTAGTGTTGCACTTTATTAGAAGCATATGTATTTTTCTGGTTTGGTCTCTGTGATAAAAAACCGAGCGACAAATTGTTTTAACTTGTCACCTGAACTTGAATTAGTGAAATTGAAATTTAGTGTTTTTGTTTTAGTATATTTACACTATTTTGTCTATATTGCAATATTTGTCCAATTTGATAAACAATTCATAAAGTCTTTTAAGAAATTAGTAAGACTATTAGTACGAAATTCAAAGAAGTCTAAAAAAATTAGCAAAGATAAAATTGGAAACTTTAAAATTTTGTCATTTAACCGACTATTTAAAAGTATTAATTAAATATATGTCATTTTTTAAATAATAAATTTATAAAAATGATACTGCAAATGATGATATATTTGAAAAGTCTTACAAATTATTTATATTTTATGATAATTTTGTATAATTTTCGTTTGAAAAAGAAGAAAAACATTACTGTTTCAAAATAACCGTAATCCTTTAGAAAGTTGTATATTTTTATGCTACACGACTGCCCGTCCTTTTCTTTTCAGTCTCAGTTCTACTAAGTCACAAGAGTGAAGCTCCAGTGAAATAATAGAATCCTACGGGCCTGCAAACTACTTCGGGGACTTTGGGAAGAAAGAAAGACTAAATCTTGTTACGTTCTTAAATCTACCATGTATTCATGTATGGAATTCATTGGGTGATAACCGTATTAAAATATTATATATATGATTTGTTTTTATAATTACATATCTGTGAATAATTTTATGTTTGACTACGTTATTTAGTTGTTTAATCTAACATAGTTAACAGACTATAACAAATTTGAATTTGATTGGAGTTTCCATTTATCTTACCGACGGATGGATAAAAATAAATTGAAAAAGTCATACTAATGAATTATGATAGTTTCAAGAATTTAACAGAATTTCAAGAATAACTTATTATATCTCAATTCTTGGATTATTCTAGCAGATACAGATTAACCGACCTAGATGACTCGGGTCTATTAAAGTTATTTATTTCTAGAGCATTTATTATGACAATCTTTTTGTCTTTATTTTTTTTACAGTATTGTACAATGAGCCGCACACTTTTCGTACATGATACTTAATTTAACCTGACGCTGGAGAATCTTACTTTTAGGAGAAGAGGTACTGTTAGGGGAAGAGGTAGGAAAATGGTACATTCGCTGTATAGAGCTATGGGTGTTGTTTGTTATTCAGACGAAGAGGTCTCTGCTTCATTTTCACTTTAGACGTCGTAGTTGGGAAGTTCTTTGTAGCTACGCCGTGGGCTAGTTGGTTGGGATGGTCATCTAGTCGTTCGCGAAATTTACTATGGAAGGACGCGGTTAGTTACTTTACTGTCGGAATGTTGACATCGTCGTGGAGGGTTTTATTGCTTACATAAAAAGGATTCCAGAAGAGATACTTAAGATTTTTATTGAAAGATATGAATCGACTTTAAGTCATTCTCTGCCACTACTCCAAAGAAATATTAATTTTACTCCTAAGCATAACAATTTTAGCAAATTTTTCTCAATAACACCTAAACAGTGTGGATTGCAACAGAAATGTAAACGTATCAGCGTATTTTATATTCCGTAGCTCCAAATGTTCTATTTGATTTTGTTGGTAACAACGTTATTAGCTGTAATGCTCTATATTCACTGACCTACAGTTTTCTTACGTTTTACTCACAAAACAGAACATCAACAGACTTTGACAGAAATCGATTCTACAATATAAGTAATGTACAATGAACTGATTCACAGCCAAATAATAGAACAAACAAAATATAATATTTACTGCAATGAAAAGAAATTCGTAAATTACAACCTAACCTTTTGGTTCTTTCTATAAGATATTTATAAAAAAATGAGCTTCGCTCAACTACAAATAAATTTTTTATGAAGTATTTAAACTGTAAATTCCTGAAACAACGTGTAATATTCAGATATCTTACTTTGAAATAAGTTTTCTACATTAATAATATCCTTTCACCTAGAGAAAACAATAAGGTAACAAAATTACTGCTGTAAGATATGGAATATATTCTGAATAGACCAATTATATTTTCATTTGTAATAAGTTTCAAATTAATTTATATAATATTTTACTGAGAAATTTGTTGATTTGTCAGAAATTGATATTGGTTGATTTAGTTATAATTTGCTAAATATAATACAGAGTTTGTACGGACAACAAGGTTTGGCTATTGCTAAAGTTAGGGATAAGTTTACTAAGCATTTGGACTTAACTAACCAAAGTTCTGCAATTTATAGAACTATTGCAATACTACCGGTTAATAACGTTTAATTTATTTGTTTGGGGATACACTAAATTGTAAAAGTTACTATCGATTTGTAAATTTTTTACTTTCTCTTGCCTATATGAATATATAGGAAGGAAAGTATTGTTTTCATGTCGATTTTCAAAAATCGAAATCGAGTTTTCACCGGATCTACACGTTTTGACCCCCTTAACCCCCAAAAACATGTTTTTAGCGATTGGTCCGTGGTGTGTGTGTGTGTGTGTTTGTGTGTAAACAAAATATCTCAAGAACGGAACATCGTATGAAGTTGAAACTTGAAACTTAAGTTAGGAACCACTAGAAGACCCGATACAAACATTTTCATAAAAATCGGTCTACTGGAAGTAGTGTTTATTCGTGTCATTTTTCACTTTTTGCGATTTTCTAAAATAAAGCTCCTAAGATTTTTTAAAAATAACTTAATTTCTTACATTTTTATGCTCTACAAAATAGGGTAAGCGCCATGTCTGCTGAAATTCTTGGGGAGGCTCTACTCTCGTAGAAAAAAAATTTGCGGCCTTAAAATATGCATTTCAGGGCAAAAGAGTATATAATAAAAGTTGTAGATAATTTAAAAATCCACAACTTTTATATCAGACTTTTTTTTGTATAACGCTTAGTTTAGCGGTAATTCGTGATTTTCTGTTTTTTTCATACAAATCTGTAAGAAAGTAGATCTTTTAAAATTTCGGCCTTAGTATCAATTTTACGAAAAAATGTATATAATAAAAATTTTAGGAAATTAAAAGATCTATAACTTTTATTTTGAGCATTTTTCTCTAGAGCTTAGTTTAGTGTCGATAAGTGATTTTCCGTATTATTAGCCAAACTAAGGTTGGTTTTTCATTTTGCATCATTCACTCATGATTAAAATTAGGTTATGTTTTTTCAAGTTAGTTTTCTTGTTTATTTCTATTGTTTTATTACTAATGTTAGGTTATATCGTTAATTATTTGCATTGGCAAGAGAAAGTCGTGTGAGTATATCACACCAGATTGTTTTTATACATAGAACAGAGCTATCTGAAAATATGTTAATTAGAACGTATACACTGCATTAAGTTATAACAAAAAATATAAAAGTTACCAATATTTTAATTAGTATTTATCTGTCAATTTATGGGATTTTCAGTTTCCCTGTTTATCTGGTATGAGCAGGTTGGTTGAAAACGGTTTTATTGTTTATTTCCCATACAATATTATATGTTGTGCATTACAAATTCTAATAATTCAATCGTGTAGAATGTGGGATATAATGATTAACTGGGGGTCTGCTATCACATATATATGCTACTGCTGATTATACGTTGAAATCGCTTAGACTTTATCACTGAATTAAATCGGGTTAGTGTTATTATTTTTTAATATTGCCCATAACAGACGGGTGGAGTGTTAAATTATTTACGCTCAGTCTGTTAGATGCAGGCTAAAATAAATAGTTCTATATCTTATCACATGGTCACCCAATTAAATGACTGAATCATTTAAGAATAGAAGAGGCAGAGGTGTAAAAGACACTAATCAGAGTTAACTCCTCTAAAAGTAATGAATTTCATTTATACAACTAGACCCTGTGGTGAATGAAGTGAAAGTGTCATTTGCAGAGTGGAAAATATGTGCTTTTCAGAGGGCCCGGCATGCTGATAAGTGAACTTTTCCACTCAGTGAGGAAGGGAATAGTAAACCACCTCACTCCTCGTGTTACGTAGTAAAACCTCTACAGGTTCAAACCAGCCTTTTGGCTGATGACCCAACCAACATCATCAACACAATTTTTTAATAAAGACAAAAGTGAATGTTTATCTTGAAATAAAGTGGACTATACTATGCCTTAAAAACCACTTGAATGATAAAAAACCTTCGTTATAAAATTATTAAAGATAATAAAGAATAGTATAAGACTCATTTTACTCTAAAATTTTAACATGAACTATGATTTGCTGAAACGATAACCAATTAAGTTCTCCAATGATTGATCAAAATGGTTTTTGAAGACACTCAATGGAGGTACACTGCAAACCCAGGAAGCCTGTTCCAAACATTGGCTACATGAACGGAGAAGAAATTAGAGTTAAGCGACAAAAAAAAAAGAAATGAATTGCACTTCAAATATCTGAAAGAATGAAAGTGATTTTTTTTGTTTAGGTCATCAGCCAAAAGGCTGGATTGAACCTCTTGAGACTTTAATATGTAAAACGAGGAGTGAAGTGGTTTACCATTGCCTTTAACACAGAGTGGAGAAGTATCCGTATCAGCATACCAGGCCCTCTAAAAAGCAATACTTTCCACCCTGCAAATTACACCTTCACTTCATTCACCACAGGGTCTGGTCATAAAATGATAAAATTCATTACTCTCAGAGGAGATAACTCTGACTAGGGTATTTTTCATCTCTACATCTTCTGTTCTTAAATAGTTCTTCTTCTTCTTCTTCTTCTTCTTCCTTTCACGGGTAAGGCATTATTGCCTGTGCCGAACCTCTTCGCCTCTACAATCGGTCCATCTTTTCATTGGACGCCCTCTATCTCTTTTCCCAATTGGTTGGTATATCAGGGCCTGCTTAGGGATCCGGTATTCACTCATTCTGTCCACATGTTGAAACCAATCCCTCCTACTCCCATTTATTTTATCTCTCATTGATAATATATTCAGCTGAGCTCTGATATCCGTGTTTCTGAAACGATCCTCTTCTTAATCCTGTTCTTAAATAGTTCAGCCATATAATTGGCTGACCATGTGATAAGAACTATTTTTTGGAGTCGTGGAACTAGCAGATCAATGGAAATAATTTAACACTGCACCTCCCTGTTTTGGCCAGATTTTATAACAGAACTTGATTTCAAGTAATCGGTTATAAGAAGAAAATTACAAATTTTCAATTTTAAAGATAGTATTAAAAGTTGGAACTAAAAGTGATAAAAATTAATTGAATTCAATTAATTAACAATATTATTTTTGAGAAGATCAGTGTTGAATATCGTGTTTATAATTAAATCGTACAGCAGTTCCCAGTAAAAACGAAATACTAAATAAAATAAACGTACGTATCGCTAAATAAATAAATATATATTTTCAAATCGTGGATAATTATTATT
The DNA here is from genome assembly GCA_035578175.1 of Catonia carolina. Classification (NCBI taxonomy): domain Eukaryota; kingdom Metazoa; phylum Arthropoda; class Insecta; order Hemiptera; family Achilidae; genus Catonia; species Catonia carolina. Next base: position 115,429,065 of record JAQMRL010000002.1, on the reverse strand, counting down.
AGCTGCAAGAGATGGACCGCGGAATTTGCACGGGTGGTTAGGGCTGGATTAAAGGGTCAAGCCTGGCAGTTTTAAATCTGCACCCTCCAAAATCTCTTAGCAACACCCTCGCTTGTTCACTACCCTTGTGTGCCGGTACATATGGAGATCCCTTCCCTCATAGCGTTCTAGCTAGAGGGTAATTAGCTAAGAGCTGACTAACCATCAACCCGCATTCATGCTGGCGTCACAAAGTAGCAGCCGATTATTAGCTTTGAAATTATATAAATAAACAAAAATACATAAAGATGTCATAGATCATCGTACAGGATTAACGGTCCATTAATTAACTTGCCTTTTTATTCTTTCAACTGTTTTTGAAAAAAATTCAAATTACATGAATGTTATTAAATACTTATGAATTGATAAATTCAGAGTGGGGGAAATATACTATTGAATGAAAAAGGTAAATAAAGTTAGTAATGATTAGTATCTTTATACAAAACCGTAAATGAAAAAGCTTTTACTGTTTTATTCTCCTTTTCTACATAACCAAAACTAGAAACGTACATACAGCGTTATATTAAAATATTAACTGTAGATATTAATTTAATATGGATTTAAATAGGAGCTTTATTAAAAATAATAACTTGCCTAAGTTTTTCTTAAATTATTGTGATTAAGACTAACTAAAAATTTTGTTCCAATTTAATTGATCTAAGTAGGTAATCTAAGAATTTACCAACTTGTAGTTCTTAGTTTGATATGTTTGATATATTCTAATAGTTCACTATTTATAATATGTTTTAATATTCATTGATACAACACTTCACAAAATATATACAAGTAACTTTTAACTAACGACTTAATAACTTTGTATGGTTCATTACAACAGTTCAAATGGTTTTACACGAGAAAGCCTCCCATCCAGTTCTGCCTTGTCGAGTAATTGTATGGCTTCGACGATATTCACATGGTGAAGAAGTCTGTCTTCATGACTCCTGGCAAATTTCCGAGTTACCTCGTTTATGGAATACACTCCCAAGTCCCGGTCCAGGTCGTCGTTTCTAACATACCAGGGAGCATTAAAAATACTTCTGAGAACTTTGTTCTTCAATCTTTGTATAATAATTCGGTTTGATGCTTTTGTACATCCCAGAGAATTTTCCCAAATTAAAATACAATTTCTTAAACAAAATTTAAAGTTATGTAGTAGTTTTATTATCGTTATCAAATTTAAATTTTACTCGTTCAGATAGAAAACGAAATTTCCAAACATCTTACATTAATGCCAAATGAAAAGTTTGTACATTGATGACTAAATAAGTTATTTGAAATTGATGGACTAGACTCTTCAATATAGATTCAATACTTATTTAAAAAATTGTGTTTTTCTCCTAACTAAAATATATGGCTTCAATTTCAGTTGAAAATATTGTGACAGTATCTTAAAGGAAAGTGTTGGTTCCAGAATTCTCCAGAACGACTGAGTTTGTAGACATATTAATGTTATTAATAATAGTTGATAAGTCGGGTTATTTCCAAGAAATAAATAAAAATATAGTGTATAAAATGGTTAGTTTGGGCCCATTGTTGTGACGGCTACCTGCGAAGGTTCGGTGTATTTATTTAGATATTTAGTTCTTTTGTAATGTTGTTGTAACCCCTTATTCAATCCTAATAATGTGTTACCTTTTGTTAAGATTCATCTTGTATCTTGATTGTAGTAATTGTAATTTATTAGCAGATTTAAGTTGGACTATTATTTGTAATAAATACTTGTTTTTCATTCTAACAATAGTTTGTTAATTATTTATTTTATTCAGATCCCGAAAAAGACCTTAGCAAAACGTGCCACAATACCTATCATAAAAATTGCCCATTGTATTTAAACACTGTCATAATAATCCAAGCATTGCTACATTATTTTATAATTGAAAATTTTTGAGTATGGGCCTGAGAGGGTCGGTTGATAATTAGTTTTTTTGGGATCAAGCAATTTTCATCAACATTTTCTAAAATAATATATACTATTAACTAAAAGACTATCTGTAACTGAAATGTAGGAAAACAGACCATTTGTAACGCCCTTTTTGCTTTCCACCCACACCAATTTACTATGACACATCGTACAACACTGATTCAAGCTCTGCTCTTTCAAGCGCATCAGTTATTCTCACAGAAGGTTCAAAAGATAAATTTTGGGTTCACACAGGTTATTTATTTTACTAAAAGCAGGTTTTTATGTATTATATTTAAAACTATGGAGCATAACAATACAAAAAATATGTAGTACCTTAAATTGATTACAAAATGTTCTCAGAACAGTTGCTTTAAATTTGGTCACATAACTCGGTGAATAAAAGTTACTAGTGGTATCTGAATAATTGATGCTGAGTTTCAAGACTGTATACTTTTTATAAGTTATAGAAATAATCTAATATCATGCTGCTGGGCAGTTATCCACTTTTTATTCCCTTATACACCTTAGCGGTTATAATAAAAATGCTTTGTTCTTCCTGGTCATCACTAGGAGAATACGCTTGCGAATTTTTAGAATTATCGCTCTTTGAGTCTATATAGAAATAATATGTACTACCAAGGTTATCGCCTAGTTTTACTTTTTAGGCGCAAATCCAAATCCAAATGCTGTAATTTTTCTGTTTAACCTCTAAGTAACAAACGTGTCAAATTTCTGCTCTGCAGGTGATTGGGTTACATTTATTTTGGCAGAGAGGTACACAAGTAATTAAACCATTTAACAGAAATCAAGAGAAGAGTGGAAATCATAAGAGTAGGTTTTGTAGACATGGGCAGATTTTTATGCCACCTGAAGCTGTCCCTTGCAACAAGAATAAGAGGATTTAAATGTTATATCTGGTCTTTATTAATGTATGAATGAAACAATAGACCATTAAAAAAGGAAACATAAAAAGCCATATCTGTTCGAGATGAGATTTTATCGCAAGGTGCCAAGGATAAGCTGTACAAGTAAAACAACTATCGAAGAGGTATGTTCGAGGATCAGCACAAATGTACATGTAACTGCCATGGTTAAAATCAGAAAAACGGGGTATTATGTGAGTCGCATAGTGTGCTAATGAGAATTTTAACAAATTCAACTGATATTGGGAAGTAAAGTTAAAGAAAACTGAGGGAAGGTAGAGAAAAAATATGTCATGGTATGAACCATGAAGGACTGGACCCGTACAGATGGAAATATCTTACTTCATCTGGCTAACAATAGAGAGAATTTTTAAGTTGTAGTCATCAATTTAAACTGAACACCACCAAGGAGACGGAAGTGCCCAGGAAGTTAACAGTTTGTTTTTCTGGTTTTACGACTAACTGTTATATATGCTTAAGTATAAAGTGAAGAATAAATAAAAATGAGCATGAAAGAATGTCAGACCTAACCGGGAATTGAACCCGTGACATTAACTTTAATAAATAAATAACTCTAATGGTAAAGAATATTGTGAATAATAAAATACTCAAATTTTGTATTGACTGACACACTGTGAAATGATAATATAATTCAATTTTGTTCTATAATATTCTAACCTGATATTGAGAAGTTAGTTTACAAGTGGCAGTCGGTTTCCCGTAAAGTATTATTAAGTTACGATATTAGACCTAATTCAACATAGGTGATATCTCATAATATATAGGTGGTAAGAAAAGGTGATATCTCATCGTTTGTTTTAATATTTTAAGTGTTCTACTTGACCTGGAAATCATTTCTAGAAACAAGGAAATAGTGACAGAACAAATAAACGTGTTAAAAGAACAAGGAGAAAAGCTAGACTACAGATTTCCTTTGAAAAACTTAATCCGTAAAGTACATAAAAAACATCTCTGCGTGAATCAAAGGCACAATACGGAAAAATTGGAAAATTTGGTAACATTAAGTACCTCGGAGAGGTACAAGTGATTAGCAGAGAAAAGGAATCAAAGAAGGGCAGACGTGGAAAGATGGCCGCTGCTTTTAGAAGGACTCGCAACCTGTAAGAAGAAAGCACACTCGAGACGAGCCAATCATTTCAGGTATTAAAATACTGCAACCAAAATCTGTGTGTAATTAATTACCTCAGAATAACCGGGAAGACTGGTCTAAGAAATGCAAAAAAATTAGAGAGAAAGATCCTCCGCAAATTAAGATTGTAGGCGGACTAAGAATATTAAGAGGAAGAAAAGAACTGTACAGGAAAACCTATAATTGGAACTGATAAGACAAAAACTCTACGGAGATCTGAACAGAATGGATGGCAAACGGTTGTCAAAGAAACTTTTCAAGACACTAAACAATGGTCCTCAGATTTCGAATAAGCAGTTTAAAGACCGCTTATTGGAGAACGGATACTAGAAAATCGGAATAAACCGAGAAACCATAATGAATTGAACCAAATATAGTCAACTGATTTCTAATATTAAGGGTTTTCACGGAGAGTAAGAGCAGAAACCAAATGGACAAAAGAAAGAAGAGAAGTCTACAGTAAAATAATACAAAGAGTGTGGGATGCAAAAATAGTATCCAGAAATGTCTAATGTTATTTTACGTGGCCTTATTGTCGAAAATGGCCCTATTCGAGAAAAACGAAATGTAAGTGTTATACCGGTAGGTCGCTACTTGTGACAAACTTTTTTGTTTGTTTGTTTAACAAATCAACGTTACTGCTTTTATTACACCAACATCTGAATTCTTCCTTCAATGCACAAAATACTTTGCTGCACAAGGTCAAAAGCGAATTACACGAATTATTTTGCACCATTTTTCTGCTGCATTACTTTTAAACTTTAAACACCGTAATGTATGTACTGAAGTAGTATTTACAGCAATAAATATTAATAAATAATTTTTTCTGATTTCTTGTCTATAAATTTTACAGAAATGAGATCATTTAAGTAGAACACAATCATTTAACGTGAGGTGTTAGAATCTCTGAAAAAGTGTTCAGTTGACAGTAGTTTTCCCAACTATTTTCCGTTTCTCTCATCGTTTTAACACGCTAAAAACTGAACACCAATAAATAAATCTTTATAACCCTCGAATAGGAAATTAAAGTATGGTTAAAATTATAATTTTATGTTTTTTTTTTTAGTTATCATCATTTTTATTCGATAATTTTTTTGAGTTCTATGTTAAAATGTAGGCTATGATTGACCGTACAAATTCCACTAATCAATTTAGTTTTGAAATTTTGACATAAAATTAAATTTAAGTGAATATTTTTATCAGTGTAACGTTCTGGTGTAATGTTGTAATATTCCGAGGGTAAGTGTTTCTTAGAGGAAGGAGACTGGAGAATGTGGGCCCTGAGCTACTATAAGAGTGGAGCATGGAAAGCGTCGTGGTTGGAGCAGAAAGTGGCGAAGCGGGGGTGGACAGGGCCAGGGAGCACAGCAATTCCTATGCTAATGTCAGAAGGGACCACACATGACACTGGGATATTGATTTGTCTGGTCATCTCCGATCGCTACAACAATTTCATGTTGCTTTAAGCTTCAAGAAAAAGGATTACAATATTTATTCAACAAAATATCCTATTTTTCAACAAAATCTAAATATTGAAAAGTAAAATACATATACTTTACAGAGGCATATTCTTACATATTACAGTAACTTAACACGCCCTGTCTTAAAGAAAGAATTCTAAAGCAGTATATGAAAAATTATTTTCCATACTTTTATTTGAAACAGTTTAGAAAAAACGGTACTATAAAAAAGGTTGAATGTTCATTTCCCTTTTAACAAGTGTCAATAATTTGACCATTTTTACAAAAATAATGAACGATTGTGACTAAAATCATTATTTTCTTTAGTTTTAATCTTCTTAACTTAATAACAATTATAAAAAGGTAACATGATAAACAAGATAAACGGGTTTTAATTCTGTACTATTTAAAAATATTCTGATAAAAGTAACATAAATTAGTATCAGAGGTTATAACAGTTCACAAAATTCTTTTTGAAATTCTTGGACAGCTTCCTTTTTGTATTCCAAGCAGTAAGTTATGCCTTTAGTTTCTTTGCCGAATTGCCTTGTCAAATACCACATTCATTCTTTGATGTTACGGTAAAAAATGTTATTTAGTTATTCTTTTTTAAAAGAGGTGTACTATATTCACTAGAATGTAACCCTTTTTGTAATTATCAATAGGCCTATCAGTTGAATATAAAAGTTTCAGTTTCAGAATGTTTTATAATCTTTATTAGGCCTACAACTAAGTCAAACGAAGCATTTCATCGGCAGAATTAGGAACTAAATGTGCATATAGTTGTAGTGGAACAATAGTATAATTGCTGCTGCGCTGAAATGTATTTAGTGTATCTATTTAGTATCAATAAGTGCCGAATATAAAATGCTGTCATAATACTATATTTTTCTCACACCCACACATAAATAAAAACAGTGCTAAACGATTTAATAATACGTTAAGTTCGAGTATAAAACATCAAGACTTTTGATCCATCAGACAATAAAAAATAAAATTTAATTTAAAAAAAAACTTTATTTTCTTATGTAGGCCTACATTTATATTTGGTGTTAATAAAAGTATAAAATGTAAACAAAATAGATTTGTCACAGTAGTTTCGTAAATAAGATATTCTTCGTAGGTTACTGGGTATCTTACGTCTCTTTCAAAAAACTTTCTTACGTCTTAAAAAAATTTAACAGATGGTTTGTATAGGTTCCATGATTTTTGTGTACAGACGAATGTTCATTATTAACAGTTCAAAAAAAAAAAAATTTTTCAACTGGGCGTATATTTTAAAATATTTCCATGAGTATTTACAATCGCATAAAATGTTCAGATTCAAATTTGTAAATAGGCGGAACAAAAAAATCTTAGCCTGTGTAGTTTAAAGAAAAATCTTTTCAAGACAAGAATTTTAAAGTAACTTTTCAAAATAAAAGTAATAAAATTATTTTTTATTACAAAAGCTACTTGACCTTTTGTATATTATAAGTTTAATACAGTACAATTTTCAACTGGAAATGTTTCTATTCATTCCAAACTATAAAATGCATGTCCTGATTTGTTCATATTTAGATTAAATTTAGTGCAAGTAGAAATCTGGGCTTAATTTTGATTAGATTTAAACAGCGATATTAAATACTTGATTTTTAAAATGAATAAAAGGGATGATATTCAAAACGTGAGATATTTAAATAAAAAAGCATTGGAAACTTCAAACGACATTCTTGAGGAGTATAATGGATGTACGGTACTTAAAAAGATCCTTTCAAATCGTTTATATCCTCTTAAAGTTTTATTTGTGGGACTTAGGACAACAGTAAGCAATTGAATGTATATAAACCTATAAAGAGTGTAAGTGCTTTGTGGTTTTCAAAGCGTAACCGACTGACTTTGTTGTTCACCAGAAGGGAGTGACCAGTCAGTGTTCTGCAACGAATGGAGGGTATTCCGCCCGGGTGTGGGTTTCATCAGGCTGAAGGGTGGTGCGAGTGAGAAAGAAGGAGGTGGCGGTCGCGATAGATGAAGAGCGGAGACGTGGAGGAAGCGGAGAAGGGAGTACGATGTAACTTGCATACTGAGTGCCGCGGGGTGACCAGTGCATAAGAAGCGCCTAGAGGGGGCAACCTAGGCCCTCCGTTGGTCACAGATCAATACAAGTGACCCCCCTCTTCCTCCCCCCTAGCGAGCCGCACTTTGCATCTCAGCTCGTGCCTCCCCAGCCTCTCTAACCATCCTGCCTAGAGCTGCTGGCCATCACACCCAGATAATCCACACCTTCTTGCTAGCAGCCCACCTTAAAAGCGACCACCTTCAACTCACTTCAGTTATTCAACTTTATCATCACAATTCTTACACTAAGAACGATTTCAATTACATCTCGAAATCTCTTAGCAATAAGAACAAGTTTATTCGGTTAATTGCTTGAAATAACGTTACCAATATAGAGAGGGAAGAATAAGATTTTAATTTGAAATAATCCTATTATTTAATTAACTCTGTCACGTAACAGGAAAAATGAAAGGATCCGTTGCAAGAACATTTATATAAACATTATTTCGACTTAACATTTACTTTAGTTGGTAAAATCTTATTTATTTACACCATGAATTAAATCTGATATACAGAAACTTATTTCTTAAACTTGTGCAACCAAATTGAGTAAACAAACACCTTCAACCGAATAAAAAATATATTGTAGAAACAAAATATACATCATAAGTAGTAAGTTTAAAATACATAATCTATCAACAAGAAGCTTACATTGTGTTGGGACAAAGCTATGTACTACATAACTCTTTAGTCTAGTTAGACATATAGGCTACCTACTATTTTTGAGTGAGGCACTAGTTAGCTCACATTACGCTCACTCACAAGAAATAAGATCACATCATTTGATCAAAAAATAGCTTAACATTTACTTCAGATAATTCCCTGGGAAATTATTTAAGGCATAGGTTTAGAGGTCTAATGCAAAACCCTATAAAAATGTATGATTGAAGTAATATTGCATTTGTATCCAAAATATATCATGTATATATCTATTAATTAACGCAGGAACTTTGTTGGGATTTTTTAGTTATGGTATAATAAACTTTTTTTTTTACATAATTAGAATGTAGTTTTAGCTTTTTTATTACATCAAATTTCAGCAATAGTTCACATAACAAGCAGGTGGAGTGATTGAATTATTTGCACTCGATCTGCTCGTTCCAGGGCTACAAAAAATAGTTCTGTTGCTTATCACATGGTAAGCCAATTATATGACTGATCATTAAAGAAAAGAAGAGGTAGAGATATAAGACACTAATCAGAGTTAACTCCTCTGAAAGTAATGAATTTCATTATACAGCCAGACCCTGTGGGGAATGAAGTGAATGTGTCATTTTCAAAGTGGAAAGTAGATGCTTTTCGGAGGGCCTGGCTTGCTGATAAGCATAATTTTCCACTCAGTGAGGAAAGCAATGATAAACCACCTCACTCCTTGTTTTACTGAGTAAAGCCTCTAAAGGTTCAAACCAGCCTTCCGGCTTATTACGTAAACAACAACCTGCCGGAAAATGCAAATATTGCAGTCACGAAATTATTTTTAAGTACTCTCAGATATAGAAAGCCCAAGACGGTACATTTATAAATTTAGATTAGTAAATAAATTTTAAATATTAAACCGTATGGAAAGATTTAATCGTGTACTAACCAATATCTAGATATAACCGAAAAACACATTAAATTGAACTAAATGTTGACATTTTAAAGACGTGTTAAAAATATTTTATAATGTTAATAACTACTGACCATAAACGCTAAAACTTGGAAAATGAGAAAACTTATCAAATTTAATGTAATTATTTCTAAAGATAAGCAGTTTCAGGAATTCAATATACTGCTCTTGATTGGAGGTAGCCTATAACCTTTCCGACTTGAAAACTATGACAAATCACTTTAATATTAACTTTACAAGACTTACAACAAAGGTGCATGAGGCTACAAAATGGCCACCATTGATTAGAAATAATGAATTTACTTGAATTGTATGAATACATTTAAGAAACAATTTCGCTGCCAATCGAATTGGTATAATTGTTATTAGTTATCAAAAACTTCCATCATATGTATTAAAAAATTACCATAGAGGTATATAGTCTTAGAATTAAACATTATACTAGGCCTACATCTGTACAAATTAACTTGTGTTTAAAATTAATAAAGCTTAAATTATATTACTTTATTATTTTATGACGTTTACTTCGAGTAACACGACGTGTTGTAGAGTATCGCTTAGAATCATGAAAAATATTATTTTTTTTCATTTTTTGCTCCAAAGCTATTTAATCAGTTATCAGAAAAAGTAATGTTCCCCAACTTTAAAAGACTTTAAAAAGTAACTGAAGTTTTGGTGATTTTCTATGCAAGATATTGAATATTTATTTAATGATACAGCATAACCATTTTTAACGGAAATCGGGTTATCCGAAATTTGGGTTAACTGAAACGATATCAGAAGAAAAAAAACAGAAGAAAAAATAAACATTTTAATTCAGTATGTAAATATAAAACTCCGCCAACGCTGTTACTTAACACTGCCGGTTGCAAGCCCGGGGTCCCATCAATCAAGCGGTGGGAAAGGAGAAGCAGGAGGAGTAACAACCTCGTTAAAAAACCTGAGTCCATCTGGCCCGGATGGTAGTACTCAGTAAGGGCCCCCGCCTGGGGTACAGGTGAAAAACGGCCAACGGTCTCGAAGGCGGAGGAGGAAGAAATTCCCAACGGCGGAGAGAGCGGAGGAGTCTAGGGGAGTAAACCCTGAAAGAAAATCAGGCAGTTTGGACGGCCTTGAGGTGGCAGCCCCACTATTCAACTACCTAGCTATAGACCGGTACTCTATACTAGGGATTTATTTTCTACTCAAAAGTTTCACAAAAGGAATAAACCGGATGGATTTCAGGAAAAACAAAATCGAACTGTCAAAAACAAAGAATTTGGGATAACGGATACACTTAAGGTAGCTACGTGGAATGTCCGAGGATTAAGGGGAAAAGAGGATGAACTGAACGATGTACTTAAAGGACAGAAGTTGGATATCGTTGTAGTCACGGAAACGAAGAAGAAGTTAAAGGGTACTCAAGATCTAGCAGATTATGTTATGATTTATAGTGGCGTACCTCAGAATAAGAGGGCTTGCTGTGGGTTGGCGGTGCTTATAAATGATAAATGGAAGGGCCGAATAAGAAGTTACAACTACATCAGCGAGCGGATAATGACTGTACGGCTTAAAATTGATAGAGGACATCTAACAATTATAGGAGTATACGCCCCAGAGGATGGCAGAAGGGAGGATACAGAAAGGTTTTACGATAGATTACAAAAAGAACTGAGTAAGATAAAAAGCACGGATCACGTTATCTTGGCGGGTGACTTCAATGCTAGAATAGGAGATATTGCAATACCTGGAGTAGTCGGGGCCTATGGAGAACGGTGTCTTAATGATAATGGACAAGAATTACGACAATTCGCGTCTTTTAATAATCTGAAGATTACAAACACTTTCTTTAGAAAAAAAGACATTCATAAATATACATGGAGTGCAAGAGGTTTGCGATCTCTAATAGACTATATCATCGTTAATGACAGACTAAAGAGCCAAGTAACGGATGTCAGAGTGTATCGAGGGCCTGACATATACACAGATCATTATCTCCTTGTATCTACAATTTCGGTGTGGGCGCGATGGAGAAGATCTTACAAAAAGAAGGAACAGCAACAAAAAGAAGTATATAAGGTCCATTTACTACAGGAAGATAGCATCAGGCAGCTATATCAGGGACGTCTACAGACATATTTATCTAATTTACCAACCAATCATAATATTGATGAGGAATGGAATGGCATTGTTTCGTGTGTTAGACAGGCTTCGTTGGAAGCGCTGGGTACAAGGAAGAAAGGGACTGGAAAACGGTTGAGGATATGGAGTGAAGAGATAAAGGAGGTAATTAAGATTAAGCAAGATGCATATAAAAAGTTCCTTCAAACAAAGTTAGCAGAAGACAGAGAGCTATATAAACTCAAGCGAAATGCTGCAAAAAAAGTTGTACGGCAGGCACATCAGGAGTCTTGGGATAAATTCATCAGTAGTATAGAACATGATTTACATGGCAGACAATTTCGCTTATAAAGTTCTCAAGCATCTAAATAAAGAGGAAAAAGATGTCGCCAAACTGAATGTAATTGAGAAAGAACGATGGATAAAGCATTATAAAGACCTATGGTACAAACCAGATGTAGGACCCCATTTGGATACCGAAAGAGATGCTAGTCAAATGGTAGTTGATCGAATTACATTGCACGAATTACAGCAGGTGATAAGAGAGGTTAAGAACAGAAAGGCGACAGGAGCTGACGGAGTTAATATGAAACTTCTAAAATATGGTGGACTTTTTTTGGAGATGAGGCTGCTTCACTTGATGAATGAGTGTTGGAGTAAAGGAATAATTCCTAATGAGTGGAATTTAGCAGAAGTAATATCTCTGTTTAAAAATGGCGACAGAAGTGACTGTAAAAATTATAGGGGGATTAGTTTGCTCAACTCCGGCTACAAAATCTTTTCCAAAATAATTACTAACCGTTTACAACCACTGGCTGAAGTTCTATTGAATGAAGAACAAAGTGGTTTTAGGAAGGGACGCTCGTGTAGTGATAACATCTTCGCAATTAAACGATTAATAGAAAAAAGACGGGAATTTAATTGTGAAACACATATAGCTTTTGTGGATCTGGAGAAAGCCTTTGACAGAGTGGATCGGAAATGCTGTGGAAAATAATGGAAGAAAGCGGGTACCCGCAGCATTTGACAAGGGTCATTCAATCATTATATAGAAATACAAAAATTGCGATAAATTCAGGTAAGAGAAGATCAGAAGAAATAAGGATCAACCAAGGAGTTAGACAAGGGTGTGGATTATCACCTATTCTTTTTAATATATACATGGACCATATTCTAAAAGAATGGAAAAATAATGTTAATCCTGGGATAAAACTGAATGAATACTCTTACATTAATTCATTGCTGTTTGCTGACGATATGTTGATAGTGAATGAAACGGAAGATGACCTGCAAAGATCCTTATACGCATTGTTCTTGATTTGCCAACGGTATAATTTTAGACTGTCTTGGAAGAAGACCAAAGTAATGGCATTCCATGGAAAATACCCGGTACGAACGAAAATTGTAATAGATAACAATATTTTGGAACAAGTGGCCCACTTTAATTACCTGGGATGCGATGTGAGTTATGATCGCGACGCGGATATTGAAAATAAAATTAACAAGTTTCAACATATATGTGGAACGATCAGTAGGACTCTAAAAGACAAGACCCGGAAGGAAACGACAATTAAGTTCTATAAAACTATGGCCGTTCCAGTATTGTTATATGGAAGCGAGTCGTGGATAACTGCGGAACGTGATAGGTCTAAGATACAGGCGGCTGAGATGAGATTCCTTCGCAGAATAAAGGGATGCACTCGAAGAGATTGTATCAGAAGTGAAGACATCCGAAACGAACTAAATGTCTTCAACATCCTAAAAAGGGCTGAGGAATACAAGGAGGAATGGAGGAATCATCTTGGCAGGATGGATCAGAGGAGGATTCCCAAGACGATAATGTCTTACGTGCCAGAAGGTAGAAGGGATGTGGGTCGGCCGAGGAAAAGATGGAATTAAGATTTTTATGAAACCGGAACAGGCTTTAAGCCTAATCCTTGTTGGAAAGAAGAAGAAGAAGAAGAAGATGTAAATATAAAACAACCTTTAATTAATTAATTGTTTGAAGTTTAAAAAATAGGCTTATTAAAACTTTAAGACAGCATTTCAGTAACGCCACATATAGGTTTTAATAAAACAATGGCATATTGTACAAGTACAGTAATAATACATACTGTACAAGTACAGTACTTTAAAGCAGCACACAAACGCTGCGAAGAAACTGTCCAGAAAAAATGGCGACATTTTTAAGTAAAAATACTGTAGAGTACTGAACTTAAATACATACTGTGTTAACAAAGTAATTTTCTAATGTACAAAGTTTACTTTATAGTACTGTTTATTTTAGTTTATAATTTAACATGTAATTTATCTTGCTGTTCATTAAATACGTTCCTTACTCTAAATTTTGTAATTTTTGCTTTTTAATAGTCTATGAATACCTCATAGACAGCGAATGGATTATCCAAAAAAAATTTTGTTATCTGAAACGCTTCCGCCCAGCAGTGGAGGAATGGAGCCCCCTTTTATTTCGGTTAAAATGGTTATGCTGTAGTTTAATGGTTTATTCTTAACTTAATGAATTTTTTATTAAAATCGGTCTAAAAGATCAATCATTAACTTTTCGTTCGTAATATCCTAAAGGTAAATACTTAAATGTGGTCCAATCATCCATATTCTATAACTTAACACTAAAATACATAACAATTCAATACTTATCGCACTGCAAACAGCTTGCTTTAACACATCTCTCAGCACTGTTACACTATTTCAAAGGACTTTGAAATCCTCTTAAGTCTTCTAGAAACATTTCCAGTGTCGAGGTGTTGAATTGCCTAGGATTGTTCTGACCATGAAAACGAGCTTTACATTTGACAAAAAATCTTCTTATCTTACTGGACACAAAAAGGATGTCAAGATCACTACACAGTCAATATTCCTAGAAGAATATTATCAATGGATCTCAGTAATTTTTTGAACTGAAATGTCAATAATTCTTGACTGATTTTCTCTGCCACAACCCCAAAGTTTTGTACCATAAATCCAGATGGGTTTTAAAATATAATCATAAATCTTTACTTTATTTTGAAAAGGCAGCTACGACTGATGCCCCAGTAACTAATATTATTTCTTATACCTGAGACCCAGCTAAGCTCTCTTTTTAATTAAATAATTAAATAAAAAGGTATGCTTTTAATGAAAGCGATTTTTTCTATGTACTTTTTATTAAAGTTTGGACTCATTTCAATTATTATTCTTTTATCTCTCTTTTTCATAATCTTCAAAAATTTCAAATTTTCCAAAATTCATTCGTAATCAAATCTTTAGTAACGATAAACCTAAATCTGGTTTTCTAAACCATAATACCTAATTTTGTCACAATTCTCTACTTTGTAAGATCTATTCTCCAGTTGACTAGTAATTTTATATATTGTGGTGAAGAAATACAAATATATAATATTATTATAAACAACCACAATACGTTTCCACTAGTGTAATGAATAAAATATGACTCAAATTTTTGTATTCGATAATAAATCTAAAACAAAATTATTTATATTCATTAAATTTATGTTTTAAACATAATTTTCTACGATTACTCTGTACGTACTAACACATTGAATAGTTAATTATTTTGTTTGTTTTGTTCATCTAATTATAAAAATCAACAATTTTTTAATCGGCGGGTGAGAAAATTACGCAAACGGATTTCAAGCCCAGTGGGATAAGCCCTCACTATTCTTTCCTTATTAACACTAAAACATAAACGCTGAATATTTAAGTTTTGTCGGGTATTTTACGGATTCCCGCATCCTAGTATCTCATCATCTTATGCCTTCCCAGTAACCTTCTAAGTTTGTTCGCTACAATAGGTTCTTGAATCCCCTGTACGGAAGTTTTCCAAAGTTGAACTCTACTCCTTGTATTTTCTAGATGGAAAATAAACGCTTTTTGGGGACATCTGTCCGCTACCATTCTTTGGGCATACCCATACCATACCAACTGTTTGGTCTATATTCAGTCAACTTTGGTTCTCTTGAGTTAGTTGCCTTTTTTCTTCATTTTTTCACTTGGTTCACCCTGGAGCTCCGCTCAGCATGACCTTCATAACCAGTTTATCTCTAAGGCCACCAGTATTTGTTTATTCCTGGAGGAGCTTATCTGGCAGCTCTCAGCATCTTTGTAGTTATGGGCTCCAATACAGATGTATCCAATTATTTGTTTCGTTCTCGTCTGTATTTTACCAGACCAGAGCATTTGTTCTTTGAAGAGCAGCTCTACCCCCTGATCTGTGCAGTTCTTGACACCCTTTGGACTCGTTCCCTGAAGCGAAAAAATTTATCCGACGTATTATATTGGTCACAATAACCGACCCACCCTTCTCCAGTGACAATTTTTCAGTAATTCCTCTAACTCTAAGATATTCTATTTTTTTAAATTTATATGTAGCTCCAGTTTTGTGCGCTCCCGTCTGATCTTACGCGCCATAAATGAAAGAAGATTAAATTTTGATTATTTAAAAATTGAAGCGGAACTTAATCTCTTATTAAATTGATCGTAAAATTTAGACAATAATCGTATTTCTATCTAACAAAATATTTGTAACTCACCGAAACGTTATTAATTTCAACGCCGTTATATTGCGGTTAAAAAATCGAAAAGCAAAATGTTTAAATATTTTTTAGAATAAAAATGGAGTCGTCTCAATACTACTGTAATTTCCACAAGTATCATAAAAATTAAAGTTGTTACAAGATTTTTTTGAGAGTAGAATGGACATTGTGGTTACGTGGAAACAAATCTGTATAACGGTAGTAAAATCTGTAAACTTAAACTTAAAAACAAAGTAAGGGTGGTTAAATTTGATTTAAAATTATGTGCTGGTTTATTTTTGAAGTAAAAATCAACTCCATTGCATTTTATTTTTTTAAGTATTAACGTCTTTTCATATTATTTTATCTATTAGATAAATATAAAACATAATTATAAAACAAGCTAGTGTTAATAATAATTATAACATCAAACACAATATTTTACCGTTAGTTTTTTTTTAGAATTTGTCTGCAAATTTTGCCTGAAAGGATTGTAGAATTGTAGGGTTATTGAATAAGCGCTGGGTCTTCTGAATTGGGCAAACAAAATTAGCAATCAGAGTGCGACTGTCAAGTCCAACTTGAATGGAGGGAACGGTTTAGGGTAGGTGGACATAGAAAAAAGGGAAAATCCACAGCGCTAGATTAAATTTATGTATAACCTTGCATATCGTATATTCATTTATTTTTATCTTGAATTATTTATTATTTTACATAATATATTTTTTATTGAGTCTTTTTGTCAGTTTAAGTAAATTGTCTAAAAAATTATTTTAGAAATAAAACTATCCACTAGTTTTATATAAATGCACGCTGAAGTATAACTTTCATTATTTCATAGAATAACTAGGCATTTCATGAAATAATGGATGCGGTAAGGTTAATGACGTAAAATGCCCATTTTATACATTAAATGGTAACTTCATAGAATCACAAAATATGGAATTACTGCAATTTATATTATTTTGAGTAAATAAATAGATAAACATTGTAATTAGTTTCAACACTATGGTTTGTTATATTTAAAAAACTAACCACCTGACATAAGTTTTTTTTTTAGTAACTAGGAAGCGTATATAATATGAATCTATGTATGTTCTTTTGAGATAACTTATCAGTTATTCCAAGAAATAACTTGAATATACCTGAATACTTGCGTATAAAATACACTGGTTGGTGTAGTAGTCAGTGAAACAACGGGGTTCTATCCTAGAGGTCTTGGGTACAATTTCCGGACTGGCGTGGAATGTTTCACCTATTACCAGTTCCATACCCTTCACCAGTTCCATTAGCTTCATTGTATATATTAGTCAGATGTAAAAGCAATAATAAAATGTATAAAACATAATTTTTCCTTTTTCTATAGTTATACATCTATATTCAAGGTTATGAAAACTACACAGAGAAATGTTGTATTTTGATTAAAACCACTGTAAATAGAAGAGATTGTCTTCTATTTACCATGATTAAAACTAAAATATTTATGTATTTAGTTTAAGGGGAACCAGAATGCCTATCTCCGTAATGTTAACGTAAGGAAAATTTTTTCAAAAACTGTTACATTGTCTTATTTTCTGTGGTTACTTTTCAGCCTATTCTACACCCACTGGTTAGTAGCATATTGATATATTGTTAGGAAAACAAGACATATTTTTTTAAATTACCACTGTTAAAAATCATAACTTTTTGCCTATTGAAGTGAAAAAAAATTTAAACACATTATTTTCCTGTAATATTAACTCAGTTCATTATAATTATGGTATGAAAGGCTGTACAAAAATTTCGTTAAAATCCATTCACAAATGGCTGAGAAAATGTTCCTTAATTAAGCGTCAAAAATTGCAATTTACAGGAAACAAGAAAAAACTACAGAGAACACATTATACGTTAAATAATTCAATATGTTATTTTTTACAGTTAGGAGGTTAATATATTCGCAAGTAGTCTGATACTAATTTAAAGTTTTAAAACAAAAATCTCATAACATAAAAAATTATGTTATCTGTTGTCATTAAAATATAGATATGTTATGCAAATGGTAATGTTTAAAAAATAACGTAAGGATTCAACATATTTTTAATTGAAAAAAAACTGCAAAACCCCCAAAAAATTATACCAAGATCGTTAGATGCAAAAAAATCTGAATTTTAATAATTTGAAAAAACCAGAAAAATCTGAATTTTAATAATTTGAAAAAACCGGAAATGTGAAAATTTTCAATTTCTTTCGTTCCGGGTACCCTTAACTACTAAGCGATATAATCTTCTTTAAAGAAGACGACGGTGATTGGTTTTAGAGGTACCGATCATCTCAGAAGCGAAGTAGTTTTAAATAATGACATTTTAGAACAGGTACAGTCATTAATTTAATTAGAATGTAATGTCCCTTATGTGCAATCGCTAGTCGCAGAAATTAATTTAGAAACGTTTCAAAGACTTATGCACTTTGAGAAAACCGCTGTAGGTGAAGTACGGAAGGAGACTTTATAAAAGTTTATGGTACAAGATATCAAGAAGAAGAGGTTTCTAAGATAAGATTGTTAAGATCTTTTGCAGAATATCAGTTGCAGGTCTTAAAAGAAATGAAGACATCAGCAATGAGTTTAATATGTCCCAGAGGTGAATAAAAATACAGGCAAGAGTGGTATAGTCATTTTTTTGCAGATGCCAGATAATTTAACTTCCAAATAGGTGTTCAAGTGTAAAAAGATGCATTGACTGCTTGGTAGGACCTCTGAACTGTCAACCTTCAATAAATTGCCTCTATACAAGGAAGTGCTATAACCGGTATGGACCTTCGGTCTGCAGATCTATGGCTGCACAAAAGCAAGTAACATAAATGCTACACAAAGGTTCCAAAACAGAGTGCTCAGAAACATTGTAAACCCTCCATAGTATGCCCGCAGATCGTCTTCACGATCATGTCAACGTTGAAGCGCTTCAACTGTTGGATAGTAGTGTAATAGTTAGGCGACTGAAAAGAATTAAACCTGTAGATTTAGTTTGTTAAAAAAATATTATTAAAGTGTTAGACAAATGAAAAGAACTAAACCTGTAGATTTAGTATGTTAAAGAAAAGATTACTAAAAGAGAAAAAATGTAATAGTTAGGCGACTGAAAAGAACTAAGCCGGTAGATTTAGTCTATTAAGAAAAAGGCTAATAAAAGTACTGTTAAACTATAAATAAGAGTAAATTACATTTAAACGATGTATATAATATAAGTTACTAAAACTAATGGTTAGGCTACTTTTAAGTCATATATAGTTATACGTGTATTTACCCAAGTTAGTAGATTAACAATAGGTTTAAGTTAGAGATTTAAGAAATTAATCTATTTAAAAAACACTGTAAAAGTGGCATTAGAAAATAAGTGCTAGCACCAGTGGGTGATGCATAATTATATACATTGGGGAGGGGGGGGTAAAAGAAAAACTTTTCGTTAGTTTTAAGTAACTAGTTGCAGTAAATCTACAATAAAAATACGAGGGGGTACCCAAAAGAAACCGGAATTATTTTTTAAAACTATTTATTTTTAATTTTTTTACAAAAGAACCTTATACCCTTCAAAATACTCTCCATTACAACTAATACATTTGTCCCACCGGTGCTTCCACTGTTCAAAACATTTTTTGTACTCCTCTTCAGTGATGGCTGCCAGCTCATCCGTCGTTTTTTTCTTGACATCATCAACGTTGTTAAATCGGAGACCTTTCATGCCCCTTTTCATGCGTGGGAACAAGAAAAAAATCACACGGAGCCAGATCGGGTGAGTACGGTGCGTGTGGTAGCAAAACCATGCCGTTTTTCGCCAAAAACTGGGTAACCGAGATTGCCGTGTGTGCAGGCGCGTTGTCGTGGTGGAAAAACCAGTCCCCTGTCTGCCACAAATTAGGTCTTTTACGACGAATGCTGTTTCGTAGTCTTCTTAACACTTCAAGATAAAAAGCTTGATTTACCGTCTGGCCTGGTGGAACGAACTCTGAATGGACAATTCCCCTCACATCAAAAAACAAATCAGCATTGTTTTGATGTTCGATCTGACTTGACGACTTTTTTTGGTCGGGGTGATAATGAAGTCTTCCATTGACTGGATTGTTGTTTGGTTTCTGGGTCGTACCCATAGCACCAAGACTCGTCACCCGTAATGATCTTTGACATGAAATCTGGATCAGTTTCAAGCTGTTGTTTCAAATCACTACACGTTTCAATTCGACGTTCCTTTTGAGTGTCTGTCAGAACCCGAGGCACAAACTTGGCAGCGACTCTTTTCATTGTCAAGTCTTCTGTTAAAATGCGTTGGACTGAGCTCCAAGATAACCCACTAACCTGTGATATTTGGTCAATGGTCTGTCGTCGGTCTGTTCGTACAATTTCTTTCACTTTCACAACATTTTCGTCTGTTCGGGAACTCGACGGTCGTCCAGAACGAGATTTGTTCTCAATCGACATGTCGCCATTTTTAAAGCGCAAAAACCACTCGTACACTTGGGTTTTTCCAATAGCGTCGTCTTTGTAAGGTGTGTTCAACATTACAACTGTTTCCGCGGCGTTTTTACCGAGCAAGAAGCAAAATTTCACAGCCGCACGTTGTTCATTAAAACTTGCCATCGTGAAAAACGACACGAGCCCAAAACAGCACTAGCGAGAACAATCACTGCACGAGAACAGAACAAGCTAGATCAACGAACAAAATGGCATTGAACTGGCAATGAGTAGCGCTACAAGCAGCCTAGTGGCGGGAATTTGTACTGCACAAGCTCCGCCCACAGCAGAGCTATTCCGGATACTTTTGGGTACCCCCTCGTATAGGTGTTTACTTGCGAGCCAACCATACAACCTTGTATTAGATTAGGATGATCTCGAAAGATATGGATATCCCGATTTCTTTAAAAAATGGGAAATATTAAGTGTGAAATTTCAACAGGCCAGAAGGCCTAATCCAAATTGTTTATGATGATGATTATTAACTAAAAACTTACCAATTTTATAGCTAGTCCATGAACTTCATGATAAACTGCTGATGTATTTGAACATACGCATAACTCGCAATAAGTAATCTGAAAAATGACATCAAAAGAAACTCAGAAAAATACAGTTACGTTTTTTGAAACTATTCTATAATACTATACTTTTCAAATGAACTCTACAACAACTAATGTTAAGTTAGAAGTTCAGTATTTTATTGATAGAATCTTCAAAGCCATGTTTATTTCTAGTACCCTATTTTTCAAATTATGTTGCGTGATAGCTTATACTGTCATAGAACATTGTGCATCGTGTCATTTATCTGTAACGAGTTGACAGGTAGACGTCTGATGTCGCAATACAAAAGAAACACTTAGTGCATCCATCTGTATAAAAATAAAATGCAGCAATATGACAATCATGAATAATAGTGTAACAGATTGAAGCAGATTGAAGACTATTACGGTTAATAACTTTGTTTTGTATGAATTTTATTTTTATAAGCTACCCTACTCAAAGAATATTAATGATGTACTTGTTTTACCTATTAAGACGTAATTTTTAAAATATTTAATTGTTAATAATAATATTTTAATTAATTTTAAAACTTACTTGTTGGATTTTATCTACATAATTCAGTATCATTAGAAGAGTATAAACCGATGATCTAGATAGATAAAGTTCTTTTACAAGATTCTCATATCACATAAAAGGGAAAATCTGAAGAGTTTTTGTTAGGCCTCAAAAATCTACTGATACCCATTTAACCAGTTTGATATTTCTATTACACGGTTCAGTAACAAACAAAATTGTTTTTCTCCACAAGCGATTATTTAACTTAGCTGATAAACGCCTTATTTTAAAATTTCTGTATTTTTATTTATTTTATTGGTTATCGAGTTTTTGAATTCAATATTTTAGTGGTATTAATTTTTGCAAATGTAGTTTTTATTTGATTCTATTATTATATTATGCCCAAAACAGGCAGGTGAAGTGTTATTCAACTGCACTCGATCTGTTGGTTCCAGATCGATAGTTCATTCAGTTGTTGTTTACGTCAACAGCCGAAAGGCTGGTTTGAACCTCTAGAGGTTTTACTAAGTAAAAACGAGGAGTGAGGTGGTTTACTATTGCCTTCCTCACGAAGTTGAAAGAGTATGCTTATCAGCATGCCAGGCCCTCCGAAAACATCCTCTTTCCACCCAGCAAATGACACCTTCATTTCATTCACCACAGGGTCTGGCTGTAGAGTGAAATTCATTATTCTCAGAGGAGACAACTCTGACTAGTGTCTTTTACATCTCTACCTCTTCTGTTCTTAAACTGTTCAGTCATATAATTGGCTGACTATGTGATAAGACAGAACTGTTTTTTGTTACTCTGGAACCAACAGTTCGAGTGCAATTAATTTAATACTCCACCTGTCTGCCCGTTATGGGCATTCATTCAGTTACTACTTGTTAACAAGCGATGTTTCCGTGTGAGTGGTGTACGTAGAAGAAATAATAGGAGTATACCTAATTGCATTAGGAACGTTCAGCTAAATACAGTACCACTCTTATCGCACTGAATAAAACTTTTGTTATGAGTTTTTATTTTATGAAGAGCTAGTGTATGAAGGAAGCTACGTAACAAAAACATAATTTTGGGAAAAATGCTATCAAAGTTCTACGGCACCTAATTTTGTGAATTATCCGATTTTTATCACACTGGTACAACATAAAAGATATTAATATTTACTATACAACAAACCCGCGAAAATTGAATTTAATTGATTGAGTTGAGCAGAATTAATCTTTAATGTTATGTATTTCATCAGTTTATAGTTTATTTAATTTATTTTCTTCTGTCTTCGTTGGTACTCTTTCATGAAAATTTATATTATGCAACTAAAGTTCTCCAAACTTTCTTATGCATATAATACATTTATCTGTTAAAACTGTATTGTACACTGTACCCTGTGCCAATAGATGAACAGTATTTCAATTACACAAAGTTTTCATACAAGATTTTTTTTGAAGAAATATATTTAGTAACACGTTTTATTGAATAAGATAAATGTTTATAAAACCAGTTTACTGTCGTGATCTCTTGCATTTTGTTGGAAGGTGTCAATTTATTTTAACACCTGTATTCACTACAGAAAAACATAATTAAGCAGAACAGAGCACTTTTATCCACTAGCAGTTTTCTTAAGTGTAGAGTTATGGTATTCTGTTTATGTACATAACTAAATAATGCACTTAACATCTTTATCAATAACAAAAAGTAAATTTTTGAAACAATTTACATAGCACATTCACGCCACTTAGTAATTCAATCGTTATTAACTTGTTTTTATTTTGTAATTTACATTGTTACAAATTGAAGTGCTTTTTTATTGTTGTTTTAAATTTCGATCTACTTAGAAAGTTCAATTAATTAAAGATAATCTTAATTAAAAGTATTATGTCATAGCAAATACTTCATTTAAATGGGCTGGAATCCGTCTCCAAGTAAACTTCGTCTTGTAGAATATAAATGTCTCAAAATTTTCTAAAAAGAAAACTTTTTTCCATTAATAAAACTTCCCTTGTTCACTATATTATTTACAATATATTAGCCGTATTAATTAATTTGACTGATCCATTTCTTGGGTGTGCTCTACTGTTTGGATAGAAAAATATTTTTCATAATATCGTGGATTTTAAAGGCGAATCGAATGGTGCTCTTAGGAAAAAAGCATGTATTATTAAATAAAATTAACTCCATGGTCCATATTACAATGCAAAAGTAAAGTTGTTGAAATTAAAGTTGTTGTAAGATGTAAATTGTGTTTTTTTTTCAAATTAATAAGCTGCTAATCTATCAGAATACCCATAACGGGCAGGTGGAGTTAAATTAATTGCACTCGATCTATTGGCTCCAGGGCTACAAAAATAGTTGTTCCTTATCACATAGTCAGCAATTATATGACTGAACTATTTACGAACAGAAAAGGTAGAGATGTAAAAGACACTAGTCAGAGTTATCTCCATTGAGAGTAATGAATTTTACTATACATCCAGACCTTGTGGTGAATGAAGTGAAAGTGTCATATGCAGGGTGGGGAGTGGGTGCTTTTTGGAGGGCCTGGCATGCTGATAAGCATACTCTTTCAACTCAGTGAGGAAGACAATAGTTAAACACTTCACTCCTCGTTTTTACTTAGTAAAACCTCTAGAGGTTCAAACCAGCCTTTCAGCTGTAAACCTAAACAATAAAAATCTATCAGAAGTTGTATATATTTGTAATGTATTATTATATTTTTAATTGTACATTTATTTTTTGTTTAAATAATAAATTACTGGTAACCTTCGAAACAGCTAATCCTATGGAGGTACCTAATTTTCACTTCAAACTAGGATTATTATTCGTTGTATTTTTTGGTCATTGGTTTTTGTTTATGTTGAGTTAATTTAAATGTATTTATTATTATTTAGTTTAATTTACTAGTGTTTAAATTTTCTTAATGAGATAAGAAGTTGTAGATATCATTTATTTTGTATGATTCACTTTCGTCTAAGTGTTTATGTATGAAGAAATAGAGTAAAAATACATGATTATTATTATTGTTATTAGCTTTGCCATTCAATTTAAGTATATAGATTATTTAAGTTTAAATGTAGTATTCTAAAAGTCTACAATCAGAATTAAGGTAAAACAATCTTATAAAAGTATTACGACATTATCTTTTTAAATTATACAAATATGAGTGATTTCTTTCTATCTCCTTGTATCAACAAAAAAATTATCGATAAAACACTGTAGAAACTCTTCAAAAAGTACAGATTCATATTCCATTTTCATTTCACCCAATTATTTCTCGTAATATAATTGTTTTACACATCGAACTGTAGTAAAAATATGTCATTTAAAAAAGAAAGGGATATGTACGAGTATATTTTAATGTACAAAGAAGTAACTTTTAAATCCATGCCACAAACCGCGATTACCTTGTAGAAACGTACGCGGTAATCTTAGAAACTACACGACCGATTACAAAAATTTATTCACAGTTAGAAAGCTCTGAACTTTCTGAGGAATACAGGAATAATTTCTGCATAGAAAGTTACATGTACATCTTTCGAAAATCAAAGAGATCGTACAATTTTGTTTTAAAGAAATAGACTTAACCTATATTTTCTTTTAGGACAATTTAGTTATCTGGTAATTCATACAGATGTCAACAAAATTCCTGTTTCTAGTATTAATTGGTTTTATTTGTAGGCCTACTGGTGATTAGGGTTTCAACGTGTAAAGTTTTGTGATCAGTTAAACACTTTAAGTTTAGTTTACCGTGAAGTGCAGAGAACGGGAGGTTCCTCGTTTCTTTATAAGTTTACACAATCTTTTGTAAACTAATTTCACTTCTCAGCAACCATCAAAATACTGGATGTACAATTTACATAAATACGCTAATACCTGAGTGCAAAGTAGACAACGGTAAAGAGCTCCCATAACTGGCGTGATATCACATGAACAGCATGAATAATTTTTATGACAAGCGATTGGGCCGGCTGCTTGACGTTTCTTTTGTGAAATCAGTCTTTTTGAATGCTTCAACTCTTTCATTGTACCAAAATCACCTCTGAAAATGAAAACCGTCTAAGTTTTTAAATATAGTTTTTATTAGTATTAAACAAAATCAATATCTTTAACTATTATTTTTAAAAAGAATTCTAATACATAACAAAGACTAATTAATTAATTAAGTATATTTTAGTTGATTTTACGAGTATGGTATAGTTTGTGTTAGATTAATTATGTAAGCAACAATCATTCAATATTTGAGTCCGGAGAAAATATTTATTAATTTTTTTTATACTTAGAAACTAGTACATAGATAATATTAACCACCAAGTTGGACAGCCAACAGACAAAAATAACATGATAACTTTGAAAATAAAAGCAAATGAACATAATGAACATAATAACCAATAATATGAACATAATAAATTTTAATCAGATTGTTGTTTTATTAATTTATTAACGCTATTATAATTGTGTACTCTTAATTTATTAAATCACGGCTCCATCTTATTATTAGTCTCTTGTTAATAGTATCCGTCTTCGTCGTAGGTTTTGTGCTACACGCTGCTCTTGCTTGTGAAATAATCCGTTTCGTCTTATGTGTATATTTCATAATTTTGGGATTTATTTTTACTATTCTACACATTTTTTGGATAATCCGAACCGGTCAAAGTCCTAATTAATTCATATTAGTGGGATTGTTTAGTATTATTCATTTTTAACACTTGATTTATTAAATATGCTGTAGAAAGGATGAAGCAGTAGACTTGAATCTGAACTGCACGCTGTTTTTTGGTAAAATGAAATCAGTAGTAAATACACAATTAAAATTTTTTTTAATTTATCGTTTTATTCTTACCTGCAAAGAGGACAAGTAAGTCGGTAATTTGTGTCCAATGAATTCTCCATTTGATATCTAGACAAAACTTCCATACAATTTACATGTACTGCGTTACCGCAACTGTATTTACAGTATATCACTGAAAATAAAAGTAAAATATTGAATAAGTAATAACACAGCTGGAAAAGTTTTAAATAAAAAGTTTAGAATTTAGAAAAGTTTAGTGCTGAGTTTTCCAATGTTTTATTTATAAAATTATTTTTACTTCCTAAATTGCTTCAGTTGTTATAAACTAACTACATTATCGTGATACTGTTATTATATTTCTTGTTTATACTTGTAAACGTCTAACTCAATTTATTACAATACTTTTATAGCATTAGAAAGTTTAGGTAGGGCTACAATA
Organism: Catonia carolina; assembly: GCA_035578175.1. NCBI lineage: Eukaryota > Metazoa > Arthropoda > Insecta > Hemiptera > Achilidae > Catonia > Catonia carolina. The sequence continues at coordinate 115,402,488 of JAQMRL010000002.1, read as the reverse complement.
GAACGTGTAATTTATTAAACTAATTTTCTAAACTATTCATATTTTAAAATAATTTTGTTTTAACTTCAGTTTGTCGTTTTAATTCGTTGAATTTAGTGTTAGAGAACTTTATGTTTAAATTAATAATTGAATTATTTATAAATATTTAATAAGTAAAACTGTCGTATCCATTAAAACGTAAACTTAAAAATTAAGTGAAGCAAATAGATTTGGAAAGAAACAGCCACCTATTTTAAAGTATTCGTTATATAGGTGGTGCCGTTTCATATGGCATGTGTGCGTACCACTATTGCGCAGAAATAATACTACTACTACGCGTCTCGTCTTAAGTCTGTTTATTCTCCTAACTTTTGTTGTGGTTTATCTGTACGTATGAGTTACCTGCCTCCAACTAAATTTATCACAAATAAAACCATACCACTCAGTTTCAGTATCAGGTTATAGCTTTTAATTTATGAACAGGTTTCTATAAATGTACACATTTACATGCACAAATTAACTCAGATAGTTGGTAAATTAATGAGTATTTATATCATACTCCAACGAACTATGGACTGCAGATGAGAACTAGCCAATAACAGCCAAGGTTGGGTGTGAGGTTGCCCCTTCGCCAAGTCATACTCTTTTCCACCAAACTCCAGCTGACTTTTTGTTAGACTGTAATCAACAGCGGGACCACAACTTGACAACACAGGATACGATTAACAAAAGTCAATTGGCTCTGTGCTGTGATCTAGGTCACTATTCTCCGCCTTCATCTGCAGTCTCTAGTTCGTTAAGGTATAGTTATAACTTGCAACGTCTACAGACTGTATCTATTCTCTGTACAAGTCAAATACATGCCATAGGAATAGGCATCACCTATGTGAAAATCCATGATGAAATTCTGAATATTCCCTGGTGTTTGAAAACTGCAGAACGTTCTATTGACAAGACAAATAGACAAATAAACAAACTCTTTCCTGCCGGCCGCATTGGCGTAGTTGGTAACGTCCTTGCCTCTCATCATGTGGTCTTGGGTTTGAATCCCACTCAGGCACGGCATATTTTCATACGTTACAAAAAAACATTTCATTCTAGATTGCATAAAGTTCCACCCCAACGTCGTCGCTACTGACCGTTGCAGTTGATGTGACGGTAAATAAATAAAATAAAAAAAAAACTTTCCTGAAATACATGTTCTTTTTCTATTGCACCCTGTGGCAATATTTTCATAGTTCATCAGATGGGACGCAAATATGCGTGATAAAGTGGCATACTTTCTGTTACATAGATTAATATTGGTTGTAAAAGTCTGGTCTCTCGTTTCAGCGGGCGTTCTGGCCCTTTCGATTTTAACACCACGGGTTGTATGCTAAGAAGTAGGTCTAAGGTATTACCTCATTATTTTATTAGGTTTTCATCTTTAGGTTAAGGTAATAATTTTATTGTTTTTTTTTGTGTGAAATGAACCGTAAAAATAATTCAAATATATATTAGAAATAAATATAAAACTATTGATGTTATAAAACACGAAAGAAGATTGTCAATTTTGTCGACCAATTCATAAAATAAATGACTTCTGTTTATGTCTATAAGACATAATACTCTTATTGCATCTACGGGTACTCAATTACCTATTCTGACACCATCTTGGCTAAAGTATTGTACAAGTTTACTTACGTTGTGAATTATCAGTACTGAATTCATCGAGGCACACGGGGCAAGTATCCCCCACTTGTACAGTCCGCTTAGGAACAACTGGTAAATTTATACTTAAATTTTCACGACGTGAAAGAATTTTCTTTGTGGGAATACATCGTTGCCGTGGCTGAAGGCAATCATTTATCTCCATGGGTAACAAACCGATCTATATTTTTTAAATAAAACAAATGATTATTAATACATTTTATACTAAATTAAATACTAAATAGTTTAAATACGAGGCGTGTTCAGAAAGTAAGTACCGTTTTTAAAAAAAAACAAGTAAAACAATTTTTTTTCAACACAATTTTATTTCTACATGAAAGCCCAAACCTTAAACTATTTTTCAACATTGTTTCCACCGATGTTCAAACACTTGTCGTAGCGGGTGATCAATTTGTCTATACCCTCTTCATAGAAGGTTCCCGCCAGCGAATGTAGCCGCGACTCCACGGCAGTTTTCACTTCATCGTCGGTTTCAAAGCGTTGGCCGCCTAGCTCGCGCTTCATGTGCAGGAACAACTGGTAGTCAGACGGTGCCAAGTCCGGGCTGTGGGGCGGGTGATCGAAGTGCTCCCAACGAAATTGTCGAACCAATGTTTGAGTGTCACCAGCGGTATGGGTCCGAGCATTGTCATGGAGCAACATAATTCCGTTACTGAGCATTCCTCTCAGTTTGTTTTGAATTGCCCGCCTTAGTTTTTTAAGGTTTCGCAATACCTTGCCGCATTAATGGTTTCACCTCTTGGGAGACAATCAATCAGTAAAACACCTTTCCGATCCCAAAAAACAGTGCACATGATTTTTTGTGCAGACATTGTCGTCTTAAATTTTTGTTTCTTCGGGAATTGCGTGTGTCGCCACTCCATTAAATGCTGTTTAGATTCCGGTGTGACATGACGGACCCAAGTTTCATCACCTGTCACAATTTTGTTTAAAACATCCGCACCATCATCACTGTACCGTGTGAGAAAAGTCAAAGCACTTCCGAGTCTCTTGGTTTTGTGCACGTCACTGAGCATTTTTGGAACCCATCGGGAACACAGCTTGCGATAACCTAAGCGGTCCGTAACAATTTCGTACAAAAGAGTGCATGAAATTTGTTGGAAATCGTCAGATAGCGTTGTATAGTGAAACGTCTGTTCTCTTGGAGTTTATCGTCAACTGCCCTTACTTAGATCATCGGTGACGAAAGAAGGCCGACCGCTCCGATTCTCATCATGCACATTTGTTCGACCGCCATTGAACATTCTAACCCACTTTCTCACCATTCCTTCACTCATCACGTCTTCCCCGTAAACATCTCGAAGTTGACGATAAATTTCAGCCGGTTTCACATTCCTTGCGTTCAAAAATCTTATTACAGAACGAATCTCACAATCGGCGGGATCACTAATTGTCTTAAACATTTTACACGTTCAGAGAAAACTGAAAACACAACGTAGAACAACTACAATGGCGTGAGTCGATAGCTAGTGAACAACGACGATTAGTGCGCATGCGCGGAACACAGATTGCAGTGCTACGGCGGCAGTAGAATGAAACGGTACTTGCTTTCTGAACACGCCTCGTACTAAATTTATATTTTTTTAAATTAACTTTAACTCATAGTCTTACAGAAAACAACTAAAGATACAACAAAATATCTAGTAGGCCTACAACTAAAAGTAAATTGATGTTTCAGCTTTCGGATCGTCCAGCATCAATTATTTGACCCTCGGAACGGAAAATTGTCCTGTGGTTACTGAAAAACTTGAAAGTGTAACAGTTAGCTCCCATAAAACTATAAAATTACCCGTTGACTTAAGGGATATAATTTATCAATGCCCTCACAAAACATAATTAAAGAAAATAAATTGGTTTAAGGTTAATATAGATTTCAGATGACTACTTTTCTAAATCCACTACTTTTCTACTGTTCTACTTTTTCTACTTTTCTACTGTTCTACTTTTTCTACTTTTCTACTTTTATAATTCCACCATAGATTTCAGATGACTAATTTTCTAAATCTACTACATTCTGAAATCCACGTGGTTTGTCTGGATAGGTAGACTGAAGTGAAGATCTACTGAACCAAAACAAATTCATTTGAGATATTACAACTTCGTCTTATCCGCTAGAATTTGTACTAGCAACTATTTATAATAAATCAACTTGAATAAAAACTTTAACAACAATACTACTTCCGTTTGTAAGTCAGCAACAATTGATGAAGCCATCATTAAATGATGGCTTCATCAATTGTTGCTGACTTACAAACGGAAGTAGTATTGTTTAAGAATATAATTGTTTAATGAATTAATTGTTTAAGAATATAGGCCTACTAATTCATTCATACACTTTAATAAAAGTTTTCCGAAATCCGAATACTCTCAGCCTTTTCTTGGAGAAAATTTCTCCAAGAAAAGGCTGAGAGAACTTTTATTAAAGTGTATGAATGAATTAGTAGGCCTATATTCTGGCAAATCCTTAAAATTATAAAATTACGAATTAATAGAATATAAGAAATAAATTCAAAAAAATTGTTGAAGAGAATAAGGGGTTTCCAGAGGAAACAGTTAGATAAACAACATACCAAAGTGGGAGAGATGAAAGAAAGAAACATTTTTGCAATTAATGAAGAAAAGATGGAAAGGAAGAAAATTCAAACTTCAAAATAAGCTTAAGCAAGAAAATTAAAAGCGTAACCGATGTATGGACCTAAGTTGGCTGAAACGAAAATTTTAAAAAATAGTTTAAGGGTCACTATTACTAAAATGGATGCAGTATAGAAAATAATATGAACAGATAAACGTTCGTGAAAAACCTTTCGAAAAATGGTTTGAATATTAAAAATTATTTGGATAAACGATTAGGTTGTGATTTTTTAATAGGTTATTTCCATTAGTCTTGTTTATGTTTAATAATTAAGTTTATACTGTTTAAATTATTTGACATCATTCTGAGTAAAATATAATGAAACAATTGTCAAGGGCGTGAAAAGAAATAAGTGAAAATATAAAGTTCTCACCAGATAAAGTGAGATTAAGACTTTGCAACAGGTGGGGCAAGAAGGACTGGTAGTTGTGCTTATATCTCCCACAACTCTTAAGGCTACTTATTAAAACTCTAGAAGTTCATCTCCCCTATCTACAGCGTTAGACAGACTCTTCATTCTCCAGCCCTGGAGAAAAGTGATTCAAATTAGCAGTTGCCTGGTTTCCCTTTTTTTATCTCGTTACAAACCTCTTAGACTTTCATTTAATGTAACCCTATTTACAAAATGAGAAATACTTGTCGGTAAAACCCAAGAAATTTACATTAATGAAACTTATATCAACACGTTTATTAAAATGATTAACGTGTTTCTCTTAAAAAAACTAAATTAAATACTCATAAACGTTAGAAATATGGTTTTAATTATCAAAACACAGCATGTATAATTCAACTCATTAACGTCGTTATACGTCATTAAACCGTCAGATTTGGGTTAGTCTAACATCAGCTCTAGGTATATATCCAAACGGTTTACAATTTCGATGTTAAAATTTGTTTAGCAATATCCGTCGTACGATTCCTATAATTACAGATTTTAAAGTCCTCGCTGATTCACATAAGTTCACCAGTACTCTAACTTTTCGGTCGTCTAGGGATACCAAATTCGGCACATTCCTTAGAAGTAGAACAAGAAAGAAATAAACCCTTTCAGAACCAACATCCGGAAAACAGGACGTCGATAAGTTTTATGTAGTTATAACATCCGGTCTACCGGACACTCGTAAGTTATGCATAAAGTGCCCACGTCCGGATAACCGAACATTTTCAAAAAAAAACTTTTAACCAAAAATTAAGAGAATAATGTATTTTGAAACCGCCACCGTGAGGTAGTGACTAGCGCGCTAGCCTACAAAGCGAAAAGTCCCGGGTTCGATGCCCGGCTAGGGTCTGGAAATTTTAACACGTTAAAACCACCGTTGAGGTACCAAAACCCAAAGTAGTTGCTAATGACCAGACTGTCGATGCAACTTTAAATAAACTAAAAAGAACTATTTTGAATATTTTTAGTGTTAGAACAATTTCTTTTTTATGAACACAATAAAAATTCATTTTTAACAGAACAAATTATTTTTCTGTAACGTTGAAATTTTGGTCGGCAATGGCAATCTTACGCCCGGAAGTTTTCGAAACAACGGCTGGCACTTTTTGTACACTCTTATTCAAATTAAATGGCACTTAAGATCAAACATTTAAATATTGTTTCGGCTCTGAAAGGGTTAAAGTATTTACATTTCAATTACTTGCGCTTAAGGACCAAAAAGAAGTGATAATTCATTAATTTGCAATTCATCCGATTTCTATACTTTCCAAAGAGCTGCAGTTCTAAAAACCAACACTCATCATTTAGTAAATTTAAGTGATATTTGGGGAAAATATATAGCTTCATTTACAATCACTTGCGCTTGACAGGTTGTTGTTTTAGTCAACAGCCGAAAGGCTGGTTTCAACCTCTAGAGCAGTAATTCTCAACCTTTTTTGCTCCGCGAGCCCCAAATACTAAAAATAAATAAAACTAATATCCGCGACCCCCTTCCTAGGATAATAAAAGTAAGCCTTACTGGCTTTATTAATTTAAATTATATATAATAATTATATTATAAATAAGTATTTTTAAACTAATTTTGGCTTGCTCGACGACATGAATATGGAAATGTAGTCACAGAAGCATTGAAAATATTAATACCTTTTTCCACGTCTTATCTCTGTGAAAAGGGTTTTCCTTTATGGTTGCTCTAAAAACTATGTATAGGAATCGTATGTTATCACTCGAAAACAATTCACTTTTATATGTTTCTAACGAAGATACACGTATGAGGAAAATTTTAAATGAAAAAAAATGCAACCATCACATTAATAATTAATTAATTTTTGATAAATTTCTATTTTTTACAGGTAAGTTTACTTATTGTATGTAAAAATTTTATAAGTAAGTTTATAATAAATGATTTTTTTTCATAAAATGATTAAATGATTTCATTATTGTTTCATGAGGAGTGAGGTGGTATACTTTGCCTTCCTCACTGAGTTGAAATAGTGTGCTTATCAGCATGCCAGGCTCTCCGAAAAGCACCTACTTTCCACCCTGCAAATGAAACCTTCACTTCATTCACCACAGGGTCTGGCTGTATAGTGAAATTTATTACTCTCATAGGAGATAAATCTGACTAGTGTATTTTACACCTCTACCTCTTCTATTCTTAAATAGTTAAGTTATATAATTGGCTGACTATGTGATAAGAAATAGAAATATTTTTTGTAGCCCTGGAACCAACACATCGAGTGCAATTAATTTAACACTCCATCTGCCCGTTATTAACGAACTTGGCAGGTAAGAAGGAGTTAATATCCTACAAAAATAAATATTTTTTATAATATTTAAGTTAGTAGTTATCATAGTAGCAGAACCTATAATAATTTAATATATTTTTACATTTATATTAAAAAAAAATTTTAATATTTTACCTTTTTATTTTGTGTTTATGAGTACTTTCGCGGTGCGGACCGCTTCTTCAGTTAATAACATATAGCTTCTAGAAAATGTTTATTATGTTTTAACTATTATCATATTAACATTTTATAACTTCCAACAGAATGCAGTTTAAAAACTCAAGAATTTTTTAGAAGTTATAGAATTTTTTTTCACCCACTGATGATTGCAGACCCAATTTTAACGTACCCTCTCCGAAGCAAACGATGAGCCAGCAGTGCAGGCGCAATTAGCAATTACTTGTTATTAATAATTTCAACTTTGTTAACTCTCATATTATCTATTTTTTAATGTCTTTTGAATATTTATCAATTTTTTTCTGATACACTTTTCCCAACCGTGATCCGAATGTGAAAGGGTTTCTAATTTTTATCATTGAAACCCACTCCAGTTATATAATATTAATTTTTAATTAAGTTTTACCTGGAATGAGAGGGGTTCTTGAGATGGAAGCTGCAATTTCTTCAAAAGAACCCAACATATGTGAATACATAAATCATTTGTTTTTCGGAAAATTTTACATGAGCATCGATGAGGATCACCAAGAAATACCTGTTAAGTAATAATAAGTATTATTAATATAATTTTACTGTGAAGAAAACACGTTACTTAACTTATAAGTAACGTGTTTAACTTAACTTACTTTTAACGCATCGGCTATAAAAGTTATTGGATAACTTAACTTATAAGTAACGTGTTTCTTACTTATTACAAAGTGCGTAAAATATTAGAGGAAAAGTTACAATACTTTTTATAGTGTCTATTCTCAGATTTTCCTTCTTCTTTGGTTGCCTTTATCTATCATAGGTTGGCGATCTTAACAGAAATTATTACTTTTGACGCAGCTGCCACAAATAGTTTTACAGAGGAACAAAGATCCCAGTCTTGCTGATGTTTAACCAAGATTTTCTAAGCCCTCTCTCTTACTACTTTCCATATTTATTCAGCACGCATATGTTCAAAATACACTAGTTCCCGTACTTTGAACCAAGAAGTGAAATTTACGGTTGATAATACCAGCATAAAGCATCTACGTGTTAACGTCATACAGACGATCAAATGTGACAGATGAAAATGAGTACTGGAAAGAAGTACCAGACATCTGGGAAACAAACACGAAATTGCTAGCAAAATAACCAGTTTTGTTGAACACGTTTATCAGAACGGCCATAAAAGTTATTGGATAATGTAAAACTTCTTCTTCACCAATCAACCAATCAAGGATTAGGTCCCAAGATCTGTTCCGGCATCCACCTAGCCACCGGTCGTCCAGGATTGCGCCGCCCAATCAGCCTGTAACTTCTGACCAATCTAGGAATCATGTGTGGAGACATTCTATCAAGATGATTGATCCATTTCATTTCCAGCAGTACTTCATGATTGTCTCCTTAAGAGAACTCACATCTAAATCTCGTCTTATATCTTCATTTCTGAACTGATTCAGTCTACTGCAGCCCCTTACGCATCTCAAGAAGCGTATCTCTGCCGACTGAATAGAATTTTCATATATCTTCTTCCACACCCAGGCCTCACTGCCATATGTTAGTGTTCGGACAGCCACTGTCTTAAAGAACTTCATTGATGTGCCAGTTCGGGCCCAATGTGAAACTTAATAAAATTAAGTATTACAAGTTATACTCGTATGTTAACATTAAGTAACAAATTATTATAAATTATAATAATATAAACAAGTTAGAAATACTTAAATAATAATTTGTTGAAAAGTTGGACATTTTTTCTTCATGTGAATCTGTTTTTAAAAATATTAAAATGTAAGAAGCCATCTGATAAAAAACCGGGTTTTCAGAACTCTTTTTGAAACACAAAATCTTTTTTAAGCGTTATTACGTCTTTTACTATTACTAGGTATGACTAATACTTCTCTTTCGGCTTTGGAGCCTATTTTCATGTGTTAAGTTGATAATCATTAATATTGCTTGCAGAAAAATTAAATAATTCGTAATGAATGATGGTAAGGTTGGAAATGCAATTTTCAAAGAAATACTTTTATCGCTCAACATTATTAATTTATTTGGTAATAATTTATTACTACTTACTTACTTACTTAAGCGAGGTCTCTTACAGCATCATCAGGCCGTTTCTCGCATCTCAACCTCCAATAATAATAATAATAATAATAATAATAATAATAATTTATTACTACGAATGAAATATTTTTATGTTTTTACAATATTTTAAGAGCTACCTGATAGGATTTTCCTTGTTCATCTATTAGGGAATATGCGGTTGGTCCATTCTGCCGTAATAGAAGTAGATGTGTCTCCATAGCTAGCCTCTGTTGATGTTTCACCTCCAAAGGACAATGGTTTCTCCATTGTCTTGTTGTCATCTGCTAGTCTATTTAATTTTTTAACTATAAAATGGAAAAAATTGTGTAAAAACCTCTTTAATATTTAAATAAATAAAATTATGTTATCGCAAAAAATAATTTACATTATGTTTGACATGTAAAATGTTGGGAAAGGGATTGGAGAGGTTGTGGTATTAGACAGAACGCATAAAAGGCTGACCAGGCATTCGCTTGGAATGATCATAGGAAACTAAGGAAAGATTTTCACCGGGACAGCTACGAGATATACAGCTCGTATATCTATTACATATTAAATACAGCTAACTGTCAGATTTATTTTACAAAAATACTGAGGCAATAGCTAATTTATAAGCAATTAATAAGTACAAACTATGAAAATAAAAATAAAATTGAAACCATTCATCGGTAAAACTATAAAATACACAGAATAGGCCTAAATAAAAAAATTAAAATTTCATATCTGTGATAAGCTCGTTAACGTTTAGCAAAATATATAGTACTACGTACATTCTTTAAATATATCAATTTTTAATAATTTAAAATATGTATTTTGTATTTTGTAAGAAAATAACCATTTAGGAAATCTTCAAAATAATTTTCTAATTTTTCCCCCAATAAAATTATAATAGCTCTAATAACAGTTAAACTTGTTCATTACCTGATACATAATTATAAAAACTCTCATTATTGGACTAGGAGAACTATCACCAAGCTGTTATAAAATTTAACTAATATACAAGGTTATTATCCAGCAATCCTAATAAAACTTCAAAGCAATTAAATTTAAGTAGCACAAATAAACATTACGAATATACGTATGTTGTTAGAATAAAATAATTTTTGTAAGGCAAAAAGCGGGTACGTTAAACTGCAACATAGCACAAAAAGAAAATGGTCCGAATCGGAGGCAACCAAAGCGCATGTCGAAAGACTAATGTTATAAATGTTTATTTTTATTTATTTTTTATGGCCTCCGCTCACCCCTTACACCCATCCCAACTTCTATGAAAGGAGCTAACAGGGAAGCGAGGACGACCTAGATGAGTTGAAGAAGTGCAGCAACAGATAGAAATCCTTGAAAACGCTGCCGTTACCTATCGGGACGTAAATCCAGGGGACGTCAAAAGAAAAACACTAACTACATAAATGCTTATAAGTAAATTTGTGCACGGATTGGCAATGATACCACGCCTACAGCGTGGAAAAATAACAAGGAGAAAGAATAAAAACACTGCCAACAAGAAAAACAACCAAGCTAACAGACAAGTAAAAAAAAAAAATTATCAATACAAGAGTCGTATATGACTAAATAACGCTAGTAGGCTGCTCAGTTCACCTACCAACTTGTCGTATGGCTGTCCCAACTGGATCAACCCAAATTAAAGTTCTTAATACGAGTAATATGTAAGCTACTGTACATTTTTCTTAAAATAAAGGAGTCAAATATCTGTAAGTAATCTCTGTTCTTTACTTAAGTAACGATATCTGTAATGTTTATTTTTTTGTTGATTTAGAATCCGATAGTTAACTTATAATGTATAATTAAAATATACACGTTCCGCGCCAACAGTGTAGAATTCCAATCATCAATTCATGCCTTAAAAAACATTAGAAAATTAGTTTTGCCATAGCTCTCTGATTACTATTTCTATAGCCAAATTCAAGCCCAAAAATATAATAATTCTGAGAAATAAGACCGTACATATTAACAGATTACGCCTACGTTCTTTAAAGAAGATGTTGGTTTGAACATTAAATTCAATAAACTATTATCAGATTATATTTTTTGAACAATTAGTAAGAATAAATTTGTACGTTCTTTCATAACGACGATGATAATATTCATTTTTTCAAATCCAGTCTATCAATTAACTTAAAATTAGGTAAATAATGAGATGCGAAATTTTCGGCACATTTAAATTGGGTTTTTAGATCATAAGGCTAGAAGTTAGTTCAAATATTTACATATGTTATCTGAAATAATCAGAAAAAATAATTGGGTTACATGTTTGGTTTATAACCGTATCACTCAGTAGAAAAATGTTTTCATGAACATAGGAGGCCTTTTAAAAATCTTTCAGTTTGCATCTTGCAAATGCGCTTTTAATATTCACTGCAAGGTCTAACTGTATAATAATCTACTGTCGTTGAAAGAAGCTCATAACAGTTTTTCTTTCACCAGTTCCTCTTCTGTACTTAATATGATTAATTTAAATTCAACTTCTCTAGTGAGAAAAACAGAACTATAAATGTAGCCGTAGAAGTAGCAAATGAAATTTAAAAGAATATGTAAAGTTTAACTGCCTGTTATAGGCAATACTAAATTTTCCCATCATAAAATAAAATTATGAAATATACTACGAATCAACGCGGAGAAATGTTGAAAAATATCGCCCAAACATTGTTCATATCGTTAACCGTTTTTAAGGTGACGGTTTGTCGTCAAAACGGCACAATTTGTATGTTGCTCTAGCAAGGTATAGATCAAGTATAGTCTAAAATTCATTTTGACAATGCCGGCGATTCTACTGACGGTTTTTGACAAAAAAACGGCATTGACGTCCTTATTAGAATTAACCTTAATATACAGTGACAAAATCACAATGTGTTACGTTCGTATAGTAGTGTTTGCATGGTAGCCGACAAAATAATTTGTTAAGTTTGAGCAAGCTAGTATGTGACAAACCAATCTATTTTCTTGCTTCCTTCACATGGCTTTTTTATTTCATACTGTAAAAAGCAGCTGTAAATATACTGCTGTTACATAAAATAATACCATAATCATTGCGAACCCGGAAGATCTCTAACAATTTTATAATGTTTTTGGTATGTTTTTTAATTCTGAAACGTATAGCATTTCAGTAGACGTTATTCTGTAATATTCGGCTGTATCGTTAACTGAGTGGTGACAATGGGCGGATCTTATGTAAAAATGTAAGTCGACGTCACGCGCAGGAAAAGTTCCGGACCAATCAGGAAGTCCATACTGACAAATGACGTAATACTGAATGAAACGATTTCATTGGTTCATATCGGATGACGTAGTGAATTACAATAAGCTCTCTGATTGGACAATAATAACCAATATAATTAACGCATAAGAAGACATCTGATTGGCTAGATTTGGAGATTTTTCATTGGTTGAGAATACTAGACTCTGATTGGTCCGATATTATATCTGCCTTTGACGTCACACGCGCGTCACCGTCAACGTAGGCCGCCTTACTCGCAAGACCTAAATAATTTGTCAATTGTACATCAGTTCTATTAGATTTTATTAATATATTTTTGCATATGTATAGACACAAACAGTGCAGAAGAAAGAAAAATCGTTAACTGGTCTGATTAAATAAAGGATGTCCTCTGATTCACTTTGTAGTTTTAGTTGATCTCAAAAATAAAATTTACACAAATTCGAAAAGCCGGGTTAGTTGAATATCCGTATGAGATTAATCTAGTTCGTCTACACTTCGTAGTACTAAATATGCAGTCGTTTTAATTGTTTGCTATAAAGTTCATTATTTATCAACAAAAGAGTTTTAACAAAATTTGATTACAAAATTATTGGTATTTATTTATATTTACAAGTCTGCATATATATTTGCACAATTTATATATTGACAGTTTCAGTTTGTTTATTTAAATTAGATATTTTATTGAGGGACTGTATGTTGGATGGAATACCACCAAGTTGCTTCTTCGCCTTTGTCATTCTGGAGAGGGGAATTGGTTTCCCTTTTGTTTTTATGGCGAATTTTAGTACGGGACAGCGCTGAGGGATCTGGAATTCAATCATGCATGACGCCCAGTCTCCCAGTAAAATATCTTCCCTCCTCTCCAATCAGTCATACAAAAGAGAAACTGAAAGTTATTTCGCTATCGAATTTGACCTCCAACCCAAGGGACTGTTTAACCTAAATATTATCCCTTTATCTGCGCTCTCAAAACTCCTTTATGCTGATTTACCCTCTGTCAATATGAATTCTTCAATAAACAATTTTTACCTTTAGATGAAACAATTTTTATTTTCACGATAAAGATGGTTATTCAAAAAATATACAAAAATGAAATTTTCTTCTTTTTAACAAAAAACATTGGGTCTTCTATCTTTGAAATAAACTTTCTTGTCATTTAAAAAATAAATAACTATCTTGTATTTAATAATACTTTATAATACCTTCCTTTGAATTTTTCACGTCAACCATAAGGGACAATAAATTGCTAAATAGTAGACTAAAACAGTTTCCCAAACTTTTCAACAAGCGATCAAAATTACTCATGACTTAAAAATTCCTCTTAACGAGTAGATAGAGATAACATTAGGTTTGAAGTTCCAATTTCGATTGGAAGTGGTCCAAAAGCGGAAGTCAAGAAATCCAAATCGGAATTTGTAAACAAAAGTAGTGTCACTGGATTCCTTTTATAGAGTAGATACAGAAATCAGTAATGGTTTTTGCCACAAGTCAAAGGTAAAACTTTTTAAAAATTGCCACCACTCATGAGGTGCGTCGTCTCATGAAAGGGAGTTTTTAATTAGTATACGATTATTTTAATCATTTTTGGTAGCTGCCTTTACACCGTAGTAAAATAAAATAAGAAAACCCCAAATTAATAGTAATATGTACAATTTAATTCAGATTTTATTATTTTTATTCTAGCAACCTGGAAGTGATTAAATATTTTTTTAAATTCAACATTTCGGAAATTTCCTTTCTAGTAGAATATTTTTTTTGTTGAATTTCAACGACGTTGGGTTAAGTAGTTTCTACAAATCAAATTTTCTTTAGTTGAAAATTGAACTTGTTTTGAAAAGAATAAGTTGAAAAATTCCGTGGAAGAATTTTTAAAATTTAAAATACTCATAGAATATACTGTAGAAAGCTCTGGAATGATTGGTGTATTCTTAAATAAGACTAATATTATTTTTTAAACAACAAAACTTTCCGATTAAGTGAACTTGTTTAAATACGCGTTTTTTTGTTTCTATTTAGAGAAACACTAAAAAAATGTACTGGATAAGATGAGAGCATGATGGCATGAGGAAATTGATAACCGATGTGACGCTTCAGTAGGTAGGACTGACTCTATAAAGTGTGACTAAGCGTGTGGTTGTGTATTTATGTGTTGTAATTTGTGAATATTCAAGAGTATTTTCTGCAAAGTAATGTAAAAACATTATTGTTTGCTGTAATTAAATCTTTTATACTAATCCTGAAGTAAACCACTGCTTCATTTCTTCTTTAACTTCTTCTGTGGAACGTTAGATTAGTGCTGTGCGTGAATTTTGTTGATCAAGACATTTTTATGTTTGTAAGTTTTTCAGTGGAACATTTGAAGTGTGTTTTAATTACGTCAATAACATAAGGAATTTGAAGGTCAACGTGCAAAGTGTTGATACCTACGTACCAAGGAGTTGTTGTTTAGGTCAATACCCGAATGGCTGGTTTGAACCTCTAGAGGTTTTACTAAGTAAAATGAGGAGTGAGGTGATTTACTAATGCCTTTCTTACTAAGTTGAAAGAGAATTCTTATCAGCATACCAGACCCTCCGAAAAGCACCTTTTTCCACTCTACAAATGACATCTTCTCTTCATTCACCACAGGGTCCGGCTGTATAGTGAAATTAAATTACTTTCAGAGAAGATAACTGTGACTAGTATCTTTTAAACCTCTACCTTTTCTGATTTTTAGTAGTTCAGTAATATAATTTGCTGACCATGTAATAAGGAGCAATTTTTGAGCCCTGAAACTAACAGATCGAATGCAATTAATTTAACACTTGAACTGCATGTTACAATGGGAGATCAATTAAACTGTAACAGGTTTTTTTTACTGAAAGGTAGGTGAAATATAATACATGATTATGCGATTCATTAAAAAATAAAGATTTATTTTTTATCTTTCACTTAATAATAAAATACTCTGGAGTTTTTCCAAAATTTCATAAGTCCTGGATCATTTAATTCTTGTAAAACAACAAAAAAAGAGGTGGGTCGGAATAAAAGAGATTAAAACCAGCGAGCAGCATCTACTCTCACAAAAAAAAGCAGTTGTATTTGCATTTACAAAGAAGAGATTATGAATGAATGTATTTGTGTTGTTTTAAAAAAAAAAAGCCGGAATGATGTAGGTCAGTGTTGTAGGAATTTACGCACTATACGTTTGTATGCTTCTACATATGTGGTAGCTATTATAAAGTTGTACACTTTTCGAAATGAATTCCCTTCAGCCGGAACCCCTGTCAAATCAATTTGACAGCTGACCTTCATTCAATGCTGGACAAAAAAGAACCTACAGTATTCCACAGAGAGGGGAAATTTCGTATAAAGAAGACAAGCTCTCTTGTTCAACCCCCTCCTTTTGCATTTCTCTTTCCCTTTATTCCCCATGATTTTCTTTTTTCCGTTCTTCCCTTCGCTCTTACTTTCTCCGGATTTCGTCGCTGTTTTTATTCCTGAATCCCTTCTTTCTAAAACGCACACAGTTTTTCGCGTAACTAAAAAAAGTAACCTGATAAATTTATGCTTATTTCCAGTAGTACATGTTACACTTTAGAATGAGTTGCTTATGCATAGTGTGACACGTTCATTTTTTCCCACTACTAGTCCAAAATAATAACTCTAAATGTGTAAGTTTCTATTTTGAAATTACTGAACTGTTAAAGGACATTTTGGATACTCAAACATAAAATATTCTTCTCTAACCACCATAAAACACATTTCAAATAAATTTTCCAGGCCTGTTTAAAATCATTTCATAAACAAAAACAAAAAGTCATCCATCATCATAGTTCGTAAATCATTATCATTTTTAATATTGACACTAAATTTCTTGTACAATTTCACGCCGAAATCTATCACTGGATTGATTTACATTCACGGCATTCTTGAACATTCTTCATCTTATTTACTATTTGTGCATTAAAAAAAGTATTGTACTGTTGTAGATAAAAATAAAGTTGAAGTCGAAAAATAAGTATGAAATTTTAATATATGACTACACTAAATAGTAGACCTGTATATTTGTCCTTTTTCTTTAGGTTCCTATCCGTTCCGGATGTTGGCCACCATATTAACAATTTGAACCTTATCCATTACTGCTCGAAACAGCTGTATTGTTGTTTTCGAGTACCACATTCTCAGATTTTTCAACCAGGAAATACATCTTCTCCCCACGCTGTTGTCCAGCTATTCTTCCTTAAAATATAGATTGCAGCAACCCATATCTTTTCTCGTTGCGCACAATATGTCCCAAATACTCGAACTTCCTATTCTTTATCGTGTTCATGACTTTCTTTGATTTCTGCATGCGTCTCAATACCTCCTCATTAGAGACGCGATCCACCCAGGAGACTCTCAGCATCCTTCTGTAGAGCCACACCTCAAACGCTTCAATTCTTTTACTCATGAAATCATGAAGATCCAAGACTCCATGCCATAAAACAGAACCGAGTTATGGATAGTACAGAACCGAGAATATGTTTGTTAAGTAAGTAATACGTATTAGACTACTTAAAGAAGGGTTACCTGCATAAAATGGTTTGTACTAAAATTAGTGAAGAACGCTTTGTGGGCCTAAATTGCAGCTATTCTTTTTATTAAATTCTAAAAAAAAAGTTTTTTCGACATGTTTCCTTCATGCTATAAAATCAAGGTGGATGTTCAAAACCAATTCCAAGTTTCAGAAACCATAAATTGGATGTACTTAAGCCAATTTTCATTAAATTGGCGTCAAGTTTATTGAAATTTATTATTTTAGAACACTATTTATTGTTGAAGTATAAGTACTCTTTATATTCAATTTTTTTTTTTTTTTTTTATTGATTGACGATGCATACATAAGCGTAGATTGTGCGTAGGTAGTGACATCAGGCGATATTCAGGTGAAAAATTCCGGTCCTGATCGGGAATCTTTTTGAAAAAGATTTCTGTAGTAGCCCAGTAGAAAAACGTGCGATCGACAATAAAATTTTTTTTTCAAAACAGAATTATACTTTTTACATACGGATTACGTGTAGCCTAATTAAACAAAAACAAATCTTGGAAACCAGTTAAATACTACGTCTAAAAATTTATTTATGAAAAAAATGGTAATGTGTCTCAATCCATATACTGTACGAGAAGTCAAAATTTGATTTTTCTTTTTTTTACAAAAGAAACTGTTGATTTTGCAGTAGATATTTTTTGGTTTTTTATTTTTTTTTTATTAATGTAAAACAATGATCTGAATAAATTTCTCTACAAAAATAATAAAAATGTTTTATCAAAAATAAAATTATTCTCAAGTTAGACTTCCTTTTAAGGAATTTATCAATAAATTTCACTAAATATCACTAAAGAACAGAAAAAAAATACATGAAAAATCCCACCATTCTATATAAATTGTTTGCAGGATGTCGTTACGGAACTTTCATGGAATGCTATAACAGTTAAAACACTAAATACCTTAGTGAGACAAGTTTCATTAAAAAGAATCATTTTTAAAATCATATAACCATGAAAGTGCTATTAAAGTTCATAAATATCAAGGCAATCTCCTACGCTTATTGTTATTAACTTGGGAAGTTTTTGCTTTCATTGTAAAGTTACTTTTTTGTAATAAATCGTTAGCTAACACCCGGAAATGAAGAGGTACCATAGGTGTCAATCTTCAAGTCTCCGAACAAAGTACGCAGGCATATTATACTAATATTACGTCAATAAAATTGATAATGTATGGAACTTTATTCAAAGAGGAAAGATAAAAAAATAAAACTTTTAAATATTTTGTTCGACCAATTTTATAACACGTATAAAAGTCTTGGGAATACTGATAAACTATAACTGCGCATACGAACTAGGTTAATCTACTATTAACTTCATTGAAATGTGACAAAACAACTTTATTTTCTTCTTCTATTAGCAGTACACCATATGTTAAAAAGTTAGAAACTACAAAGTGAATTTAAAATTCAGTGCCCTTATAATAGTTTTCAGAATACACGAAGTGCAGCTACATAAAAATATAAACGTAACTCTCACTTTTAGTTACTGAAACAGTAATTAAATAGTCGATGTAATTAATATATCTAATAACAGTAATTCAATTATATTTAAAATACTGTTAATTATGTATAAACAGTATTTTTTTTTTAAATTTAAGTATAGAAGTGAAAAGTTATTTATACGAATGACAAGAAAATTCTCATGTTACAATATGGAATAAGTTAACAGCTGATATTAAAAAGATTATTTTAATTTTCATAGTGCGTCATGAGATACTGATTGATATAAAAATAATAAAATAATATTTTTGTAATTGTCATTTAAATTTAATAAAATTATTTCCCTAAAATATTCGCTTTTAATAAATTAATAAATATTTTAAAACAATACTCTGAACGTGTAAATATTTTTTACATTAATAAAAATTAAATGATATAATTTTGTACCGTTACAGCTGTGTTCATAAATTGTTATTTTTTACATTATTTTCTAAATAAAACTTTATAGTTTCTTACCTAAATTTGAAATAAATCTGTACCAGTTCTGGAGCATAGGAAGAAATACACTTTAGCTGATTTACTAACACTTTTTGTTGCTTAGCAACTCTAAATAGCATGAGTCAGTAACGGAAGTGTATTACTTATTACTGGGTCATGGTTGAGGACACCCCATGTGAAATAAAACGTCCAGGAAACACTCCGTGGGTTACAACATAAAAATCGATTTACGGAATGGGGCTGTTTAGAACTGTTTTGAAAAAAAGCTAAACACATATTGTAAGATTTTAATTAATCTGAAAGTTTTGAAAAGTGACTTTGATTCGCTTTAATAAAAATTTAAGTTTAAAAATTAAAAACTGATTAAGAATAAGTTGATAACAAACAGTTAATTTGTTAAATAAAATAACTACACCAATTATCTTCAACTTAAACTATAAGATAGATTTAGTGTTTCATAACAAAACCACTCGTTATTAAAATAATTTTCAATTTTTTTCTACATTATACCTCAGGTATAATGTTTAGTATGTTAAAAAAAGTTTTATTAAGCGTTCGTGATCCACTTTACACAGGTGTGTTCGTAAAATTTTCAGCTTCGTTTTCTGATCGGTTGCATTAATCTTGTACAGTTCTTTTCTTTCTAGTAATCTGTACATCTGTGGACCATTATCTTACGATGGATCATTCTCGCAAACTTTTCTAGTTCTCTTAGGCAAGCCTTCTTAGCATTTTAAGTTCAGGCATTCGTTTGCATACAGACCGCAGGTTTTATTACATTATTGTACAGTCTGATCCGGCTTGTCTTGAGAGTAAATTCTTCCTTTTTGTTGGTTTTCGGTTGTACTATCACTTGAAGGTAGTTGAAATTATCAACTTTACCATTTTTTTGTTTGTTTTCAGGTGACTCGGGGCTGTTTTGAGGTTCGTTATGTAATAGGTTCTTTGAAGAAAATCTGAAATTCTACTTTTTCGATTCATCTTTTTGATAATTATGTTGACTTAATTTTTTTGTAGTCTTATTTTCAATGGCGTGAATTCCTTCCAGCCACGCATTGTCTCAAAATTGTAACTTAAAATGAAATACGGGACCCTTTTAAAACGTTTATACAACAGTTTTTTTATTTTCTTCAATTTTGTATTGTGTTATTATCCTGATGTTTGGTGTTCTTCCGGGTTTGACCATTCAAACTGCTTCTGCGAGAGCTTGACTGCCATTTTTATCTATTCTATGATTTGTTTCAAGCTCTTGCGGTTTTTCATGAGTGTATTTAATATACACATTTGAAACAAAGTTGTTTAAACAGTTAGTTTCTCGTGCATGTTGTTTTAATATTAGTAATGTTTATACACAACGTATATCTTGTACTGAACTTGTGTAACCATACCGAGAATGTTAAACAACTAGTTTTCTGAAGTATTAGAGAAAATGTAATTAAACGTATAAAGGGCAAACGAAAATACTGTAATATTATTTTGAAATTGAATATGGTACGATATTTATATTTATACAATTTGCAACAAATACTAAATCCTACCACTGTAAAATTCAAATAGTTAGTAATCTTAAAATAAGTATTTAAATACTACTAGACGTGTAGTAACTCGGTAAAGTAAGAAACTTTTATCTTGAAAGGCTATGAATATTATGCAACGGTCATTCGATCAACATTACATTTATGGAATTGAAATCGTAAATTACATGAAAACACAGATGGAAAATATTTAAAAATAAAAAGGAAAATTCTTTAGACGTTTCCTTTACCCATTAAAGGACGGGAACGGACATAACATTGATTAACAAGAAAATATTAACTCAGAGCATTTACATGACGATAGAACCTTTTGATCAACTGGCAACGAAGAGACAGTTGCATTTTTTCGGCCACATTGCAGTATGGATCCACTGAACTAAACAAACAAATCGTTCAGAAAATATACGAGGGCTATTTAGAAAGTAGGGAACGTTTTTTAAATAAACAAAAACTATGTAAAAGAAAATTTTTTTATTATATACATCTGAAAGAGTGACTAAAATACTACTTTTCTACATAGTCACCAAGCAAATTGAGGCACTTGTCATAGCGGTGGACAAGCTTCAAAATTCCTTGGTCATAGAAATCCGGCGCCTGCGACCGCAGCCACTCAGTGACGCGCGCCCGGAGTTCCTCGTTGTCGTCGAAGCGCTGTGTTGCTAGCCAGTTGAATTTGAAAATTAAATGAAAGTTAAATGAAAGTTCAGTGCGAAAATGGTGTATTCGGTTTAAAAATGGCCGTACCAACGTCCATGATGAAGAGAAGAGCGGTCGCCCGAGCATTGTGGTCGCCAAAGTCGATGAAAAAATTCGTGAAAACCGACGATTCACGATAACGGAGCTTTCACTTTCCTTCCCACAAATTTCACGCACTTTGTTGTTTGAAATTGTCACTAAAAAGCTAGGCTACCAGAAATTTTGTGCAAGATGGGTGCCAAAAATGCTTACTGATCTTTTTCCCTCAAAAAGTGGGGAAATCTCCCTCAAAAATGAGGGAAAATACTTTTCCCTCATCCACCCTATAGTCCTGATCTTGCACCGAGTGATTTTCACTTGTTTCCAAGAATGAAGAACTGGCTAGCAACACAGCGCTTCGACGACGACGAGGAACTCCGGGCGCGCGTCACTGAGTGGCTGCGGTCGCAGGCGGCGGATTTCTATGACGAAGGAATTTTGAAGCTTGTCCACCGCTATGACAAGTGCCTCAATTTGCTTGGTGACTATGTAGAAAAGTAGTATTTTAGTCACTCTTTCAGATGTATATAATAAAAAAATTTCTTTTACATAGTTTTTGTTTATTTACAAAACGTTCCTTACTTTCTGAATAGCCCTCGTACAATTGAACCTACGCACAAGGAATTAAGAAGATGATGAAACACACTTGCTTCTTAATGCAACGTCAGTTATGAAATGTGCTAACATGGACGTACCCAGCAAGGATTAGGGGGCAGCTGCCTCCCTAGAAGTAAAAAAAAAAATGGTTGTATAATGATGATACGAAACAAAATTTGGCATGGCGACGGCAAATAATCAGTTGTTTATCACACTAAAATGGTGTAAAAATTAAAATGTACGGATGCCAGAGGAGAGAATACCCTTAAAAGTGACGGAATATGTTCCAGTCGGAAGAAGGGAGGTGGGAAGACCTCGAAAAAGATGGCAATAGTTGAGATGTACGGGTTGGAATATCTCGTGTCTGTGTAGAAGTACAGGATGGTTAGTGAGTTCGGAACAAGCATATACCTAATCAGTGATAGTAAGAAGAAGAAAAAGATCAAGAAGTATCTAGAGCCACTGTAATATTATATTGGAGAACCCTATAAAATGTGCTTGCTCCGACTAGTTTTGATCCTAAGTACGCCAATTTGTGCTAAGACAGAGTCCAGTTTAAAAACAAAATAAATAGCTTGAGGTAAAGCTAGTGACAGTAATGTCTAATAAAACTAAGTCAAAATGCCGAAGGCCAAAAACGTTCACCGGAAAAAAGAAAGGAAGAAGGAAAATTTAACCAACTCAATGCGTAGCCAAATTGGGCTTATTCTTCAGTGAAAAAATACTTTAAAAAATATGTAGTTTAAAATAACACGTTACACAATAAACTGGAAGAAGAGCTTTTATTACTATTTGTCAAACAATTCTAACCGATATTTTAAAGTTATTATTAGTTAATTGAGAGAAACTAGAATGTTATTGGTGGGAAGTGAGGCATCCGGGCAGGTTTAGTACTACGCGCTTCCTCTAAGGATATATTGCAGTTATAGAAAAAACCAGGCAGGATTTTTTTCGAAAAACTCACATGGTTCAACATACCAACGACCATTGATTGACTTGTGCATTTTGCGATGCTGGAGATATTTACATTTTTTCATGGATTTATAATGCCTAATCAAAGTTGTAGAACATTTAAAAACCTACAACTTTTATTTAAAATATTTTTGTAAAACGTTTAGTTTAGCGGCATTATTCTGTTTTTATTTTCTTTATCATAGTCTGTAGAAAATGGTATTTTTTAAAATTGCTGCCTAAGTATGCATTTTACGACAAAACTGTGTTTAATCAAAGTTGTAGATCATTTATTTAAAAACCTCCAACTTTTATTTTATAGCGGTTTTTTGCGCAACGCTTAGTTAAGCGACTATTAGTGATTTTCTGTTTTTGTTTTCATCAAAATCAGTAAAAAAGGTATGTTTTAAGATTGCGGCCGTAGTATACATTTTACGAAAAAAGTGTGTAATTAAAGTTAAAGAAAATTACAAAATCTAAAATTTTTATTTCAAGCATTTTTTCTATAGGGCTTAGTTTAGTGACATTGCAAAAATTGCATATATGTTAAAATCAGTGATTTTACATA
This sequence comes from Catonia carolina, assembly GCA_035578175.1. NCBI lineage: Eukaryota > Metazoa > Arthropoda > Insecta > Hemiptera > Achilidae > Catonia > Catonia carolina. The sequence goes on along the minus strand of JAQMRL010000002.1, from coordinate 115,379,081 downwards.
CTTTAAAGTTTTACACAGGTTGATTTTCATTTTGCGTGTGACTGTTTCACACCAGATTTTTTATGTTTATTACCTCCACACCGATTGCCAAGTCCTTGATCAAAATCGCTTTCTGCTGACGTAAACTATCAACGTCCATCTTTTCAAAACTACTCTTACTGAACCTTATTGTTCAGGGCATTGAAGCCGAAGAAGAATATGTGAAAAATACTTTTACGACACTGAATACAATGCTTTAAAACTCTGCTTACAAATAAGACATTTTTTAAATATATTGTTTTTGACTTTTTTTAACAGTTGAATAAGCGGGATGATGGTTTCACTACGAAGCACATTGGGTTATAATAAGCCTCTTCAACAATTTGCGTTTCAAAAATATGTTGAATATGTGGCTGTTTCTGCTATCTAACGAGAAAAAGAGAAACTAACCAAGGCAACTATGTTGTTGACGCTGCCATCTGTCGGCTGAATTCTGAAATAAGTAGCAACAAAGATGCGCTCCAAAGAGAAATAAATAATTATTTTGGGACTTGTTTATAAAAAAGAAAACATGTTATTTATAAAATATATATTTAAATTAATTAAATTTAAGATACTGGCCTTTATTATTTTTTTCTGAATTAAAAATAACTTGCTTTCTTAATCGAGCCTTGTTTCACCAAATACTTGTATGTTCCTTTCAAACATATAATGTTTGATATTATAAACCCAATATTAATTCTTATATTCGTAATAAGTTATTAACTGTCTAACTGTTATTTTCTCTTTATCACCATTAGTTTTATAAAAAGTATATTTTTCAATTACGGGTACATAATGGAAGTACGATATTTTTATATTTTCAACCACTTGTTGCATCAGTTACATCACTGGTTCTTTGTGATGAAGTTTTGTCAGAAGTTCTCATTCCTTTGTTTGGTACGGTTTGGTCAGGTTTGGCGTCGCGTGGCGTGTTGTTTGTAAACATATAATTTAAATGATTTTTAACAGAAGCTCAAAAATTGAACTTAGGCTCGTAAAAATTAAAGTTATGCATTTTATGGTAACATGAAAAAATATGTTAAGAGAAATGCAGTGTGAAGTACGTGCAATGAGTGACTTACGGGAAGGCGGACGTCCGTCAAGAGTATCTGACACGTTGCCTAAACAAGGCCGTGTAAACGAAGGTATGTTAGTTTTTATTAAAATATTAATAAATTTATGTAAAATTAAACAATACCCTTTTCAATATTTTACTAAAATGGAAACTCATGAGCGGAATTTTTTTCCGAAAAACCGGTTTATGGACAGCCTGAGAACTTAACGAGTCCATATTTTTTCTGTTGAGTTGTTTACTAGATCTTTAACATTGAAGGAAACAATACGCCTTCAAGGTTAATACGAAATAAATTTCAAAGCCAGTACTTGATGTGTGTGTTGTTTGAAACTAGTTTATAAAGTTATTGTTACTCTGTTCCACGCTTTAAACGTAGCCTACTTTTGTTATAAATTAATATTTCTCCGTTTGATTGAATGATCAGCTCTCAAGCGAATGTCCGCAAAGAGAATGGTATAGCCTTTTGTATTGCAATGCATGTTTGGTAAGTTCAGATTGAATTTATTTTCCTATTCCAGTCCGTATTTTGTTACAGAAAAAGTATTAAATACATTTAGTTGCATTGAAATATATTGGAATACCCGTGAGAATTGAGTATCGTATTCCGTAAAAAATTCTTTAGTCTACAATTTGAGAGGTACTCACCCTTGATTTTCGTTCGATCAGAAACGGTCGCGAACATTGAAAGAAATACTCGCTGCGGCCTACGGCCTGGGCTATGGTAAACATCCTTAATCGTTTCAATCAAAGGATTTTTTGTACTAGAATAATCATTGAGCGAGTCGGGCGGGAACTGAATTTTATATACTAAGGTTTTATACTCATTTTGTAGGGTCGTTTTCACACCCAACAAAATATTTGTACAAATTTTTATAATGAATCTACCTAAATGTTGCATCTTGTTTGTCTTTAAATACCAGCCGTGAATGGTTTGAATGGAAATGAGGGGTTTCTAATAACACAAAATTTTCTGATCCTTGCTGGTATCAAACTTCGAGTATTCTGATTGCAGATTGAGATTGGAAGTAGCCTGTTATTTTTACTTTTTCTTGCCCCATATAAATGTGCAGGGTAGAAAGTATTATTTTAATGTCGATTTTTTTAAATTGAGTTATGACCACCAGGTATACCCGTTTTCAGACCCCCTAAACCAAAAAATCATGATTTTAGCGTGTGCGTGCATGCTTGCATGCATGCATGTGTGTGAACCAAATATCTTATGAAACTTAATGTGCATGAAGTTTGGTACCACTAGAAGACTCTGCACAAACAATTTCATTAAAATCGATCCACTCCCCTGCTGGAAGTAGTAGTTTATTCCTGTGATTTTTCTTTTTTTCAATTCCCTTAAAAGCGGCTCTTACAATTATTAAAAAATCACCATTTACTACATTTTTTATGCTCTATAAGACAGGTTAGCATCATGTCTGCTGAAATTCTTGGAGGGGCTGTGCACCCCCCATATTAAGATTTTGGCCATAATATGTATTTTAGGGCTTAAATGTATATAATCAAGTTGTAGAACATAAAAACCTAGAATTTTATTTTAAACACATTTTTTAACAATCCCACTTACTTTAGCCAGATTTTCTGTTTTTTTTTTTTTTTTATTTAAATCTGTAAAAATTTGAATTTTTTAGGATTGCGGCCTTAGTATTTATTTTACGTGTGAGTGTTTCACACCAGATTTTTATGTTTAGTAGAGTAATGTTAATGGAAGTGAATATATTAGATGTTGAAAAATTTTTATTCTGAACATATACAACTCTTCTTTTCATTTTTTTGCATTTAGAGTGTATGTAAACTTGCCATCACAGATTTATTTTGAAGAAATTGTTCAAAATTTTAAAACGAAAGTGGTACTTTTAAATTATTTTGCTTAAATCTTGTCAGGAAGTAACATCACTCCCCTGCTGGTAAAGTCACAGATTGAATTTTTAAGGAACTTATACTGGTCGATCCACCCCACACTTAGAGCCACAATGGCTTGAGACTTCAGTTAATCAGCTGTTAAATGAGGTCATACTGAAATTTTTAAGATTTTAATTATGAAGCAAATTTAGTGGTTTTCATGGTTCTTGCCCTGAATAATTGAATAAAACTTTTTTTATTTAGGAATTTTATTGAATAACCGTTATTCTACGTTAATCCTAAGTGAAAAATGTTTAACGCTTCATTATGACTTTTTTTAAGACATTTTATTTTGACTCTCTTTTGCCCTATATCACAAAGAAGGAAAGTATTATTTTTCATATTAATTTTTTTTAAATTGAGTTTTCACTGAATAAAATACATGTTTTCAGGACCCTTGAACCCAAAGAACATGTTTCAAGCGATTGGTGTGTGTATGTAAACAAAATATTTCAAGATTGAAATGTACAAAGTTGAAACATGGAACTTAACTTAGTACCAATAGGGGCCCTGCATCAAACATTTTCATCAAAATCGGTCTACCTGTAGTAGTTTTATTCGTGTGATTTTTCACCTTTTGCAATTTTTTCAAAAACAGTTCCTACACGGTTTTTTAAAGTTGCCTCTTTTACTACATTTTGTTTGCAATATAAGATAGGATAAGCGCCATGTCTGCCGAAATTTGTGGGGGCTCTTGTGTTAAATTTTCTTTTTAAGATTGCAGCCTTAATATACATTTTAGGTCAAAAGTATTTTTTTTTTTTGCATCCAGGAGACTCCAAAGGGAGTATATAACATGTCAAGATAAAACTGATAAACAAAAAGTTTATCACAATGATAAATTCATCACTTACCACCAAAGTTTGTTTCTGCTACTGCTTACTTCAGTAGGCTTGTCATGAACCCCATTGTATCAAATATCACACAAAATTAAAAAGTCAAACACAATAATAAATTCATCACCTACCAATAATTTTCCCCGCTACTGCTTAACTCAGTAGGCTTGTCATGAACCCCTTTGTATCAAGTAATACCTAATATTTGTTTAATTAGAAGTTAAATACTTTTCAACCAAAAACTATTTAGAAAGGAATTTGTGCCAACTGTAAAGTGTTTCATCAATCAAATATTGTTTTAACTTTTTTTTAAATGACTTAAATTGTCACAACTTTTTAAAGCTTGTGGCAATTTGTTGATGTATTTTCTACCTGCATAAGTTAAAGTTGTAAGAAATTTAAAAACGTACAACCTCTATTTCAAGTATTTTTGTCTGCAACGCTTAATTTAGCGTCAATTAGTGATTTTCTGTATTTTGCTCATATCAAATTCAGTAAAAACAGGATTGTTTAACACTGCGGCCTTTGTGTGCTTTTCTTGATAAAAGTGTAATATCCAAAGATGTAGAAAATTATAAAACCTTTTTTAGTGCAAGTATGTTTTTTTTTACAGAACCAAATTTAGCGTCAGTTAGTGATTTTTTTGTATTTTTATGTTCTACATAGATTAATTTTTATTTTGCGTTATTAACTCATGATTAAAATTAGGTTATATATTTCATTTTACATTGTTTACTAATGTTTAAAAATAGGTCATATTTTTTGTTGTTTACACTGACATTTTTTGAAGTTTATTTAGTCGCATCAACAGCTCAGTTATTAGGACTACAGTGCGTTATGTAACAGTGGGTTTTTACTTGTGAAAATTTTTAGATCCTAGTCAAGAATCAAACCCGGGACCTTTGTGCTGTAGGCTAGTGCCCTACCACTACGCTACTGAGGTAGCCTTTTTTGGATATTGATTTTGACATTAAAATCGGTTACGTAGGAGCAATTAAAGAAATCCCCACATTTTTTTTAAATTGTTGTTGGTTAGGTCAACAGCTGAAGGGCTGATTTGAACCTTTAGAGGTTTTACTAAGTAAAAACGAGGAGTGAGGTAGTTTACCAATGCCTTCCTCACTGAGTTGACAGAGTATGTTTATCAGCACGCCAGACCCTCCGAAAAGCACCCACTTTCCATTATACAAATGACACCTTCACATCATTCACCACAGGGTCTGGCTGTATCGTGAAATTCATTACTCTCAGAGGAGATAACTCTGACTAGTTTCTTTTACACCTCTACCTCTTCTGTTCTTAAATAGTCCAGTCATATATCTGGCTGACTATGTGATAAGAATCGGAACTATTTTTTGTAGCCCTGCAACCAACAGATCGAGTGCAATTAATTTAACACTCCACCTGCCCGTTATGGGCATTTTTTTAATTATGCAAATTATATTTTGTTAGTAAATAGCATGCAGCCTATGAATTGAACAAAACTGTTATGACTATGCCAGAATATATCAGTACTAAATAGTTTTTGTTAAAGATTTTAAATAATAATGTACAGTGTATGCTTTAATTTGTCTGCTTATTTAAGAACAGTTTGTCCGTTATAATAATATTCATCATGTTATAGTGGTCTCTTTATCTTTGTAAAAAAAAAATAAAACACTCGGTTGCTGAAAATTGATTAAGAACTACTGTTAACGCTAGAGGGTTTAATAGGGTTCTGACCTTATTAAACTTATGTTGATTAGTGTGTAGGCCTCCTCTGTCGACCCATGTCAATTTATACAGATTGAATTGGTCCATACAGTGTTACCCATTACAGTGAAGACTATTATGTAGAAGTTTAAATTACTGCTTTAAAATTTTTTATTTAGTTCTTATTTATGTTATAATATAATGCTAAGTTATTCGTTATCAAATCCGACTATAAATTATTTTAGTTTAAGTGGTGTAGCGCCATACTATTCTTCTCATTATGAATTGCTAATGCAGAAAGGGGTCATCTTTACATTTTCAAATTTTCTGCAAGTTTATATTAAGGAAAAGATTTAAATGCCTTATTTCTGTTACAAACATAACTTACAGCTGTTTTTTACAATTTAATTTTTTGTATGAATTCCAACAAATTAAGTGAAGCTATTTTCTGCTGTTAGTGATGCATTTAAATTCTATTACATCAAAGTATAAAAAAAAATTTGTGGAAAAATTCAGATAACTTGTTTTTGCAGTTAGTTATTCACATCCAATTAAGACCCATTTTATGTATTCCATTTTACAAAGATATTGTTTATATATTATATTGATAATCAAAATATATATTATATTCTTTAAACCGCCAGTAATAAGGTAAACTTGCCCATAACAGACAGGTGGAGTGTCAAATTATTTACACTCAATCTGTTAGTTGCAGGGCTAAAATAAATAGTTATGTTTCTCAGCACATGGTCAGCCAATTAAATGACTGAATCATTTAAGAACAGAAGAGGTAGAGGTGTAAAAGACACTAATCAGAGTTATCTTGTCTGAAAGTAATGGATTTCATTATACAACCAGACCCTGTGGTGAATGAAGTGAAAGTGTCATTTGCAGAGTGGAAAATATATGCTTTTCAGAGGGCCTGGCATGCTGATTTGTGTACTTTTCCACTCAGTGAGGAAGGCAATGGTAAACCTCCTCACTTCTCGTTTTACTTAGTAAAACCTCTACAGGTTCAAACCAGCCTTTTGGCTGATGACCTAAACAACAATAAGGTAAACCGTAAACTCTTACCAATTATAACGCTTTTATGCATAAAATGCACATCTTCAGTAATTTTCTGTATTATTGTAATTAAAAATTTAAAAACTCCTACTTCTACTATGGTAGATAAGCAAGTAACTTATTAATCATATTTTCAATTCTTAATGCTGGCTCTTATTTACAAATTGAAAGCGAGTCAGGCAAGAGTCTTTTATTGTATTAGACAAGTGCAATTAAGAAATTGTCCTTTATGCTTTGTTTGAAAGTTTTTTCTATTTACTTTTTCTTAAGATGATACTTTGTAGTTTTAAGAAAGGTTTGAATTTTACATCGAATTATTGGAAAAAGTAACATTAAGGCAGATGCAAATCGTGAAGGGTGACAAATGAAAAAAATATATAACAAATGATCAGGAATGGAACTCAGAACCTATTGCATAAAAGTCAGTTGAGTGAACTGTAAGAAAAAAAACACCAGCTGGAAAATCCAATACCTGAAAATTGGAAAAGTAGTTCTGAAAATAAAATTATTGATTGATAATTTAAAATATACCTACTTACTTGCTGATTGTACAGTAAGACTCCTCTAATTCGAACTATATGGGGGGAGCCTTAGTCCGAATTAATGAAAATTCTTAATTGTAGAATACATCAAAAATTTGAGGATTGTTTTTTTTTCAAGGTAAACCTAAAAGAATACAGTGTATGAACTAAATTCAATAACTGATAAATTTTAAATTGAATAAAATTTTAATTTTAATAATTAAATATTTCATTTTTATTTTATATTACATTAATATTAGGTGTTGTTTAGGTCATCAGCCAAAAGGCTAGTTTAAACCTCTAGAGGTTTTACTTAGTAAAACGAGGAGTGAGGTGGTTTACAATTACCTTCCTCACTAAGTTAAAAAGTATGCTTAAATCAGCATACCAGGCCCACTGAAAACCACTTATTTTCCACCCTGAAAATATCACCTTCACTTCATTCACCACAGGAGATCCTGTGGCTGTATAATGAAATTCATAACTCTCACGAGATAAAACTGTGACTAGTGTATTTTACACCTTTATCTCTTCTGGTCTTCAATGCTTCAGTCATTTAATTGGCTGACCATGTGATAAGTCACATGTGTCATGTGATAAGTCTATTTTTTGTAACTCTGGAACTATCTGTTTATCATTTAAGGTATGCAGTACAAGCTCATTAATCCGAACTAATAAAAACCGTAACTGTTTGGATTAGAGAATGTTTGTTTAAAAGGCAATATTCTTGTTTAAAATGAATAAAATACAATTTTTTATGTTGGAATAAACTAATATAGTAATACTTACAATAAACTAACCTTACTTGTTTTTTTTTACAAAAAATCACATTAAAAGAAATAAATTAACAATAAAAAAAATTTAAATACAGTACATAAATTAAGTTAATTTAAAAATATGCACAGTTGTTTATGTTGCAATAATTTAATTCAACAGTAAAATACATACTTTTCACTAATCTTTATTTTTCACAAAAAAAGTTACTTATTTCTTCTGTTTCTTGGAAGCCAAACTTTGTTTTAATGCTTCGTCTCGAAGCTTCATAAGCAATCACATTTTATGAAATGGCTCATCTGTTTCCTTTGCCCACTCTATACACTTATTAAATAAAACTTGCAACTACCACTTCATGATTTATTTTATTTTTCGGTTGTTTTTTGTCATTGTCATTATTCTGCAAACTCATGTTTACAATTTCGGCATCTGATTACCTTATAAAGATATTCAAAAATAAATGTACAGTAGGAAATCATCATTGCTATAAAAAACAACCTTTTTTTTTGGATTTTGGATTGGCAAGCTAATCCAAAATATAGTAAATATTAATATAATATGTTGTTGTTTCGGTCATCAGCCAAAAGGCTGGTTTGAACCTGTAGAGGTTTTACTAAGTAAATCGAGGAGTGAGGTGGTTTACCATGCCTTCCTCACTGAGTGGAAAAGTATGCTTATCAGCATGCCGGGCCCTCTGAAAAGCACATATTTTCCACTCTGCAAATGACACCTTCACTTCATTCACCACAGGGTCTGGCTGTATAATGAAATCCATTACTTTCAGACGAGATAATTCTGATTAGTGTCTTTTACACCTCTACCTCTTCTGTTTTTAAATGATTCAGTCATTTAATTGACTGACCATGTGATAAGAAACAGAACTATTTATTTTAGCCCTGCAACTAACAGATTGAGTGTAAATAATTTGACACTCCACCTGTCTGTTATGGGCAATAATATAATATATAATTATAATAACTAATATATTCATATTAAAATATACATATATTTTATTCTAAAAGCAGTCCGAATTATTGCAAATTCCGAAATAGAGGGGTTCTTACTGTATTACCACGTCAGCTAGTGAGGTCTTCCCTTTTTATATACACAGAAGATAAAAACTGTTTTAGGATGGCTGAATATATATGTGAACAATATTGTTTTCTATTTCTATAACAATGGGTTGTATTATTTGTTATTGTTATTTGGGAAGAGAAAGTAAGATTAAAGATAGGCAATAATCTTTCTCATATATATATCTTGTTTTGTATTTTTCATTAATCAAAATATAATAATGTGAATTGTGTTAAAGTAGTCCATTATTGTTTAGTAAAAAGAAAATCTTTTTTTTGCTAAAGAGAAATTCATAAAAGAGCTATCTACAAATTAAAACTTCATTTGAATGTTTTTACACACACGACTTAAAAAAAAATTATCAGTCTTTCTTAGAATAAGTCAAGCACTTATTTGTTCATAATATATAATTATGTTCTTGGAATGTATTATTCTATGAAACTATATCCATGTCATTTTAAATTTGTTCATTAGTCAGAAGTATTGAAAATGTAAATGATGGATGTTAAGTTAATTAACTTTACTAATAATTTTTAAGTTTTACTTTTATTTATTTTAAACTGTTTTAAACTATTAGGTCATTAATTATTACTATTGTGGGTTATGTAGCATTAAACTATATTCTAAATAAACTAAATTCTAGTTTAAAGAATTGTGAAAATTTTCCAGATCATAGTTGTGAATTAAACTCGGCACTGAGTGTAGTCACTTTTTAGTTAAGTCTATTGCATTCTGTCACTTTCGTAGAAACACCTGTACTTAATTAATGCCTGATTTCTTGCTATTCGTATTGAAGGTCAGAATTTCTTAGTCCATTATCTTCATAAACATATGAATTAGATCTCCTTGCCTGTTCTGACTTGGTGTTCATGTTTGTTCTGTTCGGCTATTTTGAACATCAATGCTAACGCAGATGATGAAAAAATGCGAGACCTAACCAGGAATCAAATCTGAAACTGCTTGTATAAAAGACAATCGCACTGACCACTACACCAATGGACCAGCCCTTACTGACTTCAAATTTAATCTTTGTTGAAAGAAGTTGGGATACCCATCTCTTCCATAGTCATCCAATTGTTTTTTTGCCCTAATACTTGTTTATGCTCTTGATCATTTTGGCATCTGTAATATGTGGTAATAATGCTTCTGGCACATGTTTTTATGGTTTATCCGTTGATACTCTGCTAAAGGTATCTCTTTTTCGCAATAGACTCTATTTTTAACATCTGCTAAACAGTCAGGTTCTAACGTTAAAATCGAAAGAATCATGGTATATAATACTTAGAAACAGTCTTCTGTTATTCTCTTCCAAGAACTGTTTTTCTCAGCATGTGTATAAGTTCATAAATTCAACCCATTATTGTATAAAAATGCTGTGAACTAGAAGAATTGAATAATTTTTTTTTAAAGTAGTTCTTTGCAGATTCATCACAAAACAGTGCTTGATGCATTTCATTTCCTTTAAGCATACTTCTGGGTTGTGATTACCACTATGCCTTCTGATAATCTCTCATTTTGTGTATAAATAATAAACCTACTAATATTGGATCATGCCTCATATTATCAATATTATTTTATTAAGGATTTTGACCACAAAATTTTAACATTTACAAACATTGAAACCATTACTAAGACTTTTATGTCAGTAAAACAAATTCAAGGTAGTTTGGGAAACACGTTTTTTGCGATTTGGCGTAAATTTTCTATAAAAAAAAACTTTCTAGTAATTTTTTTTGATACTGAAATTTGTACTAATAACATAATGTAAAACATCTCAAATTTTATCAATCTTGTCATTTAAAGGAAAGCATGATAAAAATATCAGGCTAGAAGTATCGTAATTTTAAACAACATAACTTTTTGCGATGGTAAAAATTATTTTGCAATGCAATTTAATCTGTCTGAAGGTAAATATTATTACCTAATTTTTTGGTGAAGAATTTTACCGGTCTAACCTCGTGAGGATTAAACCTTGTTAGGACGTGGTACTTCATAGATTGCACAACATAAGAAATACTAATGTTTTAATTCTAACAAATTTTTATTAATAAATATTATAAAAAAAAGAGTTCAATTGTAATTCACACATAAAAACTGAATTAAATCGATTGGAAAAATTGAAGACTTGCATATAATTCTGCTATTTTATTCTATTTTTATATTTGTTATAAAATTTAAATAATTATGGCTTTCGAAGTACATTTGTGTATAACGTTTTATTTTTTTGTGTTACGATTTATTAGTTGAAGAAATTAAATATCAGTAAAAGTAATTTTAAGAAACTCCAAAAATAGTTGATGATATATTTGTTAGAAATAAAAGCTTTTTAATAAGTTTGTTTGAATAAATAAAACGATGGAAATTATGGTTCGATTGAGGTAGCTGCTGTATTAAAAAGTTTATAGTACCACCAGAATTTGTATTCTGTCAACAAACTGGTTAAAGTAGTATTTTTTCTTTACTTGTAATGTTGGCTTATAATAGAAGTTAGTTGTTTATTGTATGCCACCCCATTCTGTATAGAATATACCAGTGGAAACTAAAAACGTACAACAAAGGAATGCTAACATTTCCTGTCCAGCAGACAGGTGTGTTTATCCTGTCAGTTCAGCTGCAACATCTGTTGGTTGGTGGTTTTTTTTTTTTTTAATTTTACTCAGTGGCCTTCACTCAGGCAATGGGTTGACTCAACTTAATTATAGTTTTGTATTCTACATACAATAACATGTTTCATGCAATTTTTATATCTAATGTGTAGGATATACTCTCTCTCTCTCACACACACACACACACACACACACACACACACACACACATACACACACACACACACACACACACACACACACACACACACACACACATTTTATAACCAACCAACTAAAAAAAAACTAATTACAAATTTTGCATGTAATTTATATTTTCCATCAGTGAAATAAAACTAGTAGATTTAACTAACATTGTGTTTTATTTTATGCAACTCAAACGTTAATTATGTAGGCCTACTCATTATAATTAAAGTTATTTTCTTGCTTATTATATTCTCAATTTTGTAGTTTTATTAAATAGAATGATTCTTATAGACTAGAGCTACAGTTTATCTGTGTGTGTAGTGTAATTCACTAGGTTTTTTAAAATTATTACTGAATACTAGACTACAATTCATTTTATGTTTTATCTCTTATTTTTTATTACTCAATTTTATTTTATAGATGTTTTTGCCTGTATAGACTTAATATTTATGAGTAACACAATGAAATATGTTATCGCTTGAAATAATTGAATGTTTGGTGCTCACATTCCATACGATGCCAATTGAAAAGAAATTAAAAATACGACTTAAGTTTATTTAGACAGAATAGAACCAGACTATTCAGTCTGCAGGAAACTATTCCTGCAGATGTAAGGAAACCAATTAAAAAGACCATAACCAGAAAAGGCCTTCACGAAAAATAGAAGGAATATGCCATCTGAAAAATTAAAGAAAATTTGTTTGTGCAGAGAGGAAGGGTAAAAGCATAAGAACAAAAAAGAACAGTTAAAGTTAATTCCTAGTTCAGTGAACTTCCTCTAATCTGGCATGTTCAGTACTTGAGGAATGCCGGATTACAGGATGAATATCGGGGAAATATGAATTTAACAAAAAAATTACAGTAAAACAGGTTTTTTATAATTTTTACCAGCTTAAGTATAATAAATAATGTCAGACATACTCTAATGTATAATAACTAAATAACTGACTATGAAACAAAAAATGCGCTTTGTAGCCTTATCAAAAATTTAATTCGAAGTTGAGCAAGATTGTTGATCTAAGTTTATGGAATTGTTCTTCTTGGTAAAAGCCTTCTTAAATAATATCAATTTGTTTTTTAGTATTCTCTCTTCGTTTTTTATGAAGTCATTTCGTAGCCGTGGAATTTCATAATTTCAGCATCATTGAACAAACTGCTTGCTGCATTTAGAAAACTTGATAAATGTTTTCAAGGCATCAGCTTTTTGATCCCAAGTAATGTTTTTTTTGACTCATCTAGTTCATCTGAGTCTGGCACAATGATTTTCCTCGCACCTTCTGATTGCAAACAAACTTTACAAGGCATGATTGATGTTTTATTTTTTTGCGATTGATATGATAAAATAGTTTTTTTTCTAAAGTTGTGCCAGATTATCCAGCATAACGGATTAGCAGAAGTTTATTGTATTCTGCAAAGATAAAATTCTTATAAAAAGAAAAAAGTTAATAATTTTAAAAGGGCTACCTCTATGATGCTGTGGTTAGTGTTGTAGATTACTGTGCAGAGGATCCTGGGTTCGATTTCTACTTATAGTCTGAAAATTTCAACAGTTTGAAACTTACTGTATTCTGTTACATTATCCATTGAAGTTAACCAAGCTGTTATTAATCCAATATATGGTCTAGTGTTTTTTTTTTACAGTATTTGTATTCACCAGTCATCTTTTTAATTTTTCATTAATAAATTGACACCTTCAATAAGAAAAATATAAGCAATAATTTTAAATAGTTACATACAATAATACAAACAATTTATGTATAAAACAATTTGAATGTATGCCTAATTTTATACAAATCTATGAACGAAATTTATAGTCTTGTGGCAAATAAAAATTAAAAAGTGACAATAATGCAATCAGACATCATTCTACTAAGATCGTTTTCATCCATATTAGTAGTGTTAAGAGGACTTTGTTGTATTGTAAAACCATTGTACAGTTCAGCTGTTCTTAGTTTGCTCCTACTGTCAACAAACAAAAACCACCTCCTACAGGGTGCACGCTAGAGTCTACGAATTTACGGATGTCGTATTCCTATTAAGTTAACTATTTTTTAAATTATAATTACTTAAAGTACTAAAAACATCAGTCATGATATGATGTAGGCTTAACAATTTCATTTAGAAAAATACTTTTAAAAGTATTTTGTATTTAAATACTTTTGAAAGTATTTTGTTGTTACTTCTTAATCAGCGTGTACACATTTTGATATAATGTGCATGCTCAGTGACGTCATTATTTGTTTACATTAGGTCAAACTAAGAGAGGCTGGACTGTAGATAATATCTGTTGAAAAAACAATTAAGTAATGATTAATTATACAAGACTTAAGAGTTTAGTGATTTACACATTAAATAATAAATACATTTTTGATTGTGCTACTACAAAGGAGTATTGATTTCAAATTTGTTTTTAGTTTGCAAGGAATGGCTGGTTCATGAAGATGGAGCTCTGGCATATAAACTTCAGCAAAAAGAAGGTAGTTGTTGATTTTTATTTTACTTTATAGTCTTACTTTCTCTTAATAGATAACGATTGGTCGTGGTGACCTCTTCTGCCCACACACTTTCTCACTTTTTCTTTTTAATGTTTTTACAAACCTACTTTCGAAAAGTTGTTTTGTTTTGCATGTTTTAATTCTTACTGGTTTACTTTTAGATTTTAACAATTTTAAACTGATTCTTTAATTTATAATGAAATAATAATTATTATCAGTTTTTTGCATGCAAAAACAATTTAAAATTTCTTTACCAAACAAATTTAAAATAAATAAATAATTCTGTTGGAAATTGTAGAAAATGTATGTAATTATTTAAATTCTGAATTTGTGTGTTATTTTAAAACACATAGTTTATTTAAATTTTCTGGACCATGCATGAACTCTGGTTTCTGGATTTTTTACCTTGTCCATTTTTAAATATTCTTATTTTTAATTTCAGCATTGCAACCTACTTACTAAATTTTTTGAGTACTTTTAAAAATACCTTTTCTGAAAATAATTTTGATTAAATAAATAAAATATTTAATTAGAGTGAGTTAAGTAACTTCTCAACTTCTAAATTTATGTATCAGCCTATTTCACATTGGTCATGCTAATTAACAAGTTTCTGGACTAGTCTTTCCAGAAATAGTTTTTCCTTTTATGCAGTACAGTATATAAAAAATAGTTAGTAGTAAGAAAAAAATAATTTCCTTCTTTTATTTTTTAATAAAAAAAAATTAAGACAAATAGTATATAAATTGAGATAAGAATCTGTCTCGCATAAATTAGCAAAATAATTTAAGTCATGCATAATTTGGAACAACAAATTGTGCCCTTCCATATGAAAATACAAATTTTTTTATTTAAGTGATATCAATATTTTGGTTATTAGCGATTATTTTGAAGTATGAAACAATGGGTTTTGGTGTGTAATTTCCAGAGTCCCTATTTGAGAATCGAACCTGGGACCTTCCGTTAGTTGGCAAGCTTGCTAATCACTGCGTCTGGAAGCAGCCACAATTTTTCTTTTTTTTTAAAAAAAGTGCAAGAATTAATGCCAAGTACAAAATGAAATAACATCCAAGTAAATAAAGCTAAGGACATTGCTGATGTCAGCATCATTTTCACTACCAAAAGAAGTCAAAAACTACAAAAAATGAGACACTGATATGGGTCTCAAAGCATATCTAGCAATGTGAACTGAGACATAAAAATATCTCAGCAGTTAACATTCTGAAAAAAATTTGGATTTTATTTTTAGTGACCATATTTGATTCTAGAATTCTTTTTATTATACTTTTCTGTTTTTGGAGAAATAAAAGTTTGTGATGTGTTAATAATTTATTATGAAGGTGTAATAATCACAAAATTTTAGACCATACTTGTTTTATATCATTGTTAGATTATCTTACAGTTTTCAGCTGTGAATGTTTTATAATTTTTTATTGTTTTGGTCTAGTCTATAAAAGCATTTAGTGTATGTTGTTTATTCCATGTAAGCACCAAAAATTTCCGGGTTTGTTAGTCACCTAATTTTTATGAAACTGATTGCTGAATCGCAAGAATAATACAAGAAACAAACGTTAATTATATTTATATTTATTTAAATGTCATACCTATTGTTATAATAGTCAGTATAATTGGCTTCTATGTTAGGGGTCCATCCGGGGGTTTGATTCCTTGTCAGGTTTGGAATTTTTTTATCACTCATTTCATTAATCCCTTTTGCATAGCTAATATGCATAAGTCTGTTGTAAAACAAAAAAAAATCATTAATTATCTTAACTCCCTTCTGATTTATTATACGGTAGATTTCAGGTACTTGACATTCGGCAACTTTACATAAGTAACTTATTACTGTACAAAAGATCTAATAAACTTTCTGTACTACAGAAAATAACTCATAATTATCATACCAGAGCTGTAACCTGTACTGGATATCAAGCCCCTAGATTGCATAAAACCATTAACAGCACTGCAGCACATTATATAGCCTCAATCACATACCTTAATTTACCAGAGGCTATCTGAAAGACTGATGTAACTCCTCAAATATACAAAAAAAAAAAAAAAAAACTAACCAACTGGCTGATTAATTTAGGGAGAGGGCAGTCTGAGGATTTAATTAGTTCTATGTATTCAAACTGATTGCTCTTCCTCTTGTGTCAGCTAAAAAAAATTTTTTTTTTGTTAACATTGTCATCGAAAGTCTGCTTTACCGATTGCCATTGCGTGACATTTTATTTTTATACTATTTTATTTTATTTTTTATACTATTATCCTGTTTTTTGTATATTTATGTTAGGAAATTTTGTCGTACGTTTTTTTTTGTAAATTTTTGTTTCTTTTCTTTTATGTAAATTTAGTGTAGATATAAAAAGCTGTTATTATAATAGAATAAACAAAATAAACCAACTCATACCCGCGCACAGGCTAGACCTATGCGGGTATTAGGAAATACGATGGGATAAGATTCATTGTACTTGTTTTTAGCAATAATAAATAATTTTAATTCAGTTAATTATGCTATTATTTAGATATATATTTTTGTTATTAAATTGTTTACATTATGATATTATGAAGTGCATTTTTCAGGGGTTTTGAGGCTAATTAATTTTGTTAGGAATTTGAATAAAGAAATTTTCCCCAAATAAATTTTTTTCTTTTACCTTAAACAAGTCTGTTCTTTATAATGCTCCTGCTCCGATTCGACATTTTCTTAATGCTGAATCATGTTACAGGAAATGTTATTAAGTACTCACTGCGTTAGCTTGTTTTTATTGTTGTTGTTTGTGAATGGTTAAAAGCAATTTTATGGAGTAATAAAGTGTAACATAGCATGTAATAACATTATGATTTAAAAACATACAAAGTAGAATCCACGTGTATGCGTTCAACATTACCAATAGAACATCTATTTCATGCCATGTCAACTGTTTGGTTCCATGATCAAAAACATTGCCTCTTATTTCCTGGGTTTTGTCCATTATTTCCGATGAGTGAAATAAAATTTATTCTATCTCATAAACCTACCCGCAACTTCCTGAATATAATTGCTGGTCTAACAATACTTTGATGTTTGTATTTAAATTTCTCTTCGAATCCTATTCAAAATCAGGAAATCATTATTCTATAGTTTTTTTTTAATCTTATATTGTAAATATTTTAACATTATTTTATTCGCCAATAAGAAAATTTTGGCAATTTTTTTAATACCGATAAATATTAAATTTATTGTTTAATCAATCAAATTATGGTAGGTAATTGTTTAAAAATGTTTTTGATTTATTTATGTTTTTTTATTTAACAAGGAATTAAAATTTAAATAAAATACATTGTCATGATTTGGTAGATTGATTGCGTTAATTAACTTCATTCTAATTGAAATTAGGGAATTACTTAATTATACATTTGGCATTCATTAAACTTTTTGCATCGTGATATTTCATCAGTTATATGAAATTGATCGAACGTTCAACAAGTGCCATATAAATATTCAATATGTTCTCAATTCTTGTGAAGTTGTGGTTCTGTTTATTTTTAATAACGTTATTTTTATTACAATACACTATGTTTTCATCTATTTTATTAATTCTTATTAATTTTATTTGATAAAAAAAATCATAGGGTTTTTATTAAATATAGGTACATGGTATGATCTATGTTTCCATCTAATGATGGAATTGTTTTATAAAATCACATAGTTACAATGATTAAGTATAAAATGATTGTAAAATAATAATAATTTTTATTATTATTAGGTATATTTCAACCAGATATGGGTTGGGATTATACAACTACATGAGGTTTCTCATTATTTATGTTATTGTTTTTTCGGTATTCGTTTTCATACTCCATTCAATTTTTACTTTATTCTTAACCTCTGTAATTTTAGTTCTAACCATTTTTCTGTTCTGTATGTCTACTCTTCTGAAAATTTTCCTTTTCAACTGTGGAACATGTATTTTTCTACTTTCCTGGAAGTTCGAAGTCGTGTTTTCTATCTTTTTTGGTTTCATTCTCCTTTTCTTTATCATGGTTCATCTTCTAAACTTGTCATACAACTCTTGTCCAGTTTCAACATAAACTCAATCTTTCTTTTGGGATCCCTAGATCTTCCTTGGAAACATTTTTTCTATTTTCTCGAGATGCATGTGAGCATTCTTGTTTGAGTACTGTACTATGTGTCTGAATTTAGCTTGATAAGAAGCGGATTTTAATCAGTACTTTTTTCAATTTAAAATTTGTTTGTACTTCAGCTTATTCTGAATGCTACCTCCATCTTTTTTGTTCCTTACTTCCTATCTTCTATTCAATTATAAAAATTTACAAATCTTTCCTAGATATTAGGACATGCTGACTCACTATCAAAGTCACCATTTTTGGTGGTGGTAAAATATTTATTACACTGTACAGTTAATAATGTTATTAAGGTTTTTGTTATTGGAATTGCATGGATTGTGTTGTCATTAATCAAATTCAACATGAATAAATTCTATTTGGGAATTGAAGCTTTGAATTAAATTTAGTAATTCAGTATTTTTAAACTACACCATGGAGACAGTTTTTGTGTAATCATTTTTCTTAGTGTTTTTGAAAATTGCAGCAACACTTTGATCATTAGCAACTACTGTGGGTTTTATGATACAACAGGTTTTAACTTGTTAAAATTTCCACATCCTAGCTGGAAAAATGAAATAGCATTTCTTGATTCAGAAGCCATTACAATATTTACTAAGTTAGTGTAGAAAAATATTTATTACCACAAGACTATGTTGAGCACAAAAATATATTGGAAAGAACTTTACTTCATTAGTTAAGCCAATTAATCGATGGCTAATTAGCATAGATGTAGTTTAAAGAAAAGTTAATCGAATGAGAAAAACAATTTAATACATATTGTAGTGTCTTTATTGCACATTAGTTGCTTATCAGCACTTCTTTTGTAGAATATTACAAAATTGGGAAACCACGTATGATACGTGTAAGAATATTATTTGATTATTAACCTTTTAATGGGGATTAGTCATTGTTGGGGTTCTGTTAAGATTCAATTGCATTCAAAAAGTATCCGGATAAACTACAATATGGATTTAATCGGACAAACTTTTGTATTTGGTATTCTCTTAGCATTTATAAACACTCATGATTTTTTAGTTTTAACTATTGGGGTAAAGCCTACAAGGTGTTTTTTTTTTGTTATTGGTAAAAAATTTTATAATTGTCATCTTATAATTTTTTTGTCCGTCTGTCCATCACCTCCAGATGTCAGAAACTACAAGATACAGCTACAAACAGTTTTCAGATTTGTAATCTACACAAAAAGTTAGTGGGCCTAAATCGGGTTTAAAGCTTAATCCGGTTTTGACCAAATTCAAGAAATCAAAGATAGAAACAATATATAGCAACAAACTGTTTTTGGATTCATTATCTACACAAAAAGGTAGTGGGGTCTGGATTGGGTTTGAAGATCCAGTTTCAATTGAGAGTCAAGAAATCAAAAACAGAATTTAGAAACAAAAATAGTGTCATTTGATTGCTCTTAGATAGTAGATACAGAAATCATTGGGTTTGAAGTTCCGGTTTCGACCGGAAGTAGCCCAAAACCAGAAGTAAAAAATCAAAGTCGGAATGGAAACAAAAATTATGTCATTTGATTCCTTTTGTAGAGTAGATACAGAAATTGTTAATCGTTTTTGTCTTAGGTCTAGGGTAAGCCTTTAGAAATTTTTGCGACAACTCATGATTAAGAAATTTTTTTCACTAGCTACTAATTTTTGGTGAATTTCTTATTATTTAGATTAGCTCATTACATTTTAAAATAATGCTGAAGGAAACATTTTTTATGTACATTTCTTGATAATAGATAATAAATTTGATTACTTTTGTTTTTTTTATAACCATGAGTTATATGATATGTGATAAAAATAACAAAGGCATGCTCATAAGAATAATCACAATCTAAGCATGAATTGAAAAGAATACCAGACTATATGGTACATGCTTAAGTATCTTTGTCTTTTGACGTAGTGGTATATCATATTTCACAAACCTAAGCTAAGATACTAGGGAACGACTAACAATGCATTTCAGTGTTAAATTCTTTGTAGCTGGTAGTGCGCAGTTTATTTTCTTAGTTTTAATAGTTATAGTAATTATTTAAAGAATAATTTCTAATGCAGTGGATTGAATAATAGTTTTTTATAATTCTTTTACGTATCTTGTAAAATATTTATTTTTAATCAATAATGCATTTTTGTATTAAATTCTGTGTAGCTGGAAGTGCGCAGTTTATTTTCTTAGCTTTGTTAGTTATAATAATCATTTAAAGAATAATTTTTATTGCAGTGGATTATTAAATTATATGGTTTTTTTACAATTTTTTTAAATATCTTGTAAAATATTTATTTTTTTTGTAAATCTAATACACATTTCTAATAATTTTTATTATTAAAGTATTTAATTATGTCGTGTAAGAATTGTTGTGAAATACTTTGTCATCTACGAAACATGAACATGGAAATAAGAAAACTTCATGTTACAGTCACTAATCAAATGCATTCTATAAAACTTAGCATTTCCAAGTCAAACATTACTGGAGGTGAGATGTATTTTAAAGAATCTTAATTTTAATTTATTGGGTAGAAAAAAATTATCAGCGATATGAGTTAAATTTCTTTCTTAAATTTATCCCTTTAAACATGGAAAATAAAAAAACCACATTAAATCGCTTAAGTGATTTTTGTAATATATGTTGTACATGACAATGTCAAATTTGGAGTAGAACATTACTTCATTAATTTAGAGGTGATGCTACTGCACAGAGTGCAAAAGAGCGCTGATTAGGTATTTACTTGGAGTGGTCAAGGGAAACTCTTCAAAATCTTAATCAAAGCAGCCATATTTATTAATTAGTAAATGCAACTTCTGTTTCTTATCAAATTTTTAGCCAATTATATGACTGAAGCATTTAAGGACAGAAGAGGGAGAGGTGTAAAAGACAGTAGTCAGAGTAATTATCTCCTCCGAGAGTGATGAATTTCATTGTACACCCTTCATTGAAGGGTGTACAATTTGAACAATTGAAGGGTGTACAATTTTTTATTGAAGGGTGTACCCTTCATTGAAGGGTGATTGAAGGGGGGAGGGTGCTCCCTGTGGTGAACGAAGTGAATGTGTCATTCGTTGGGTGGAAAGTAAATGCTTTTCAGAGGGCCTGGTATGCTGATAAGCATACTTTTCCCCTCAGTGAGAAAGGCAATGGTAAATCACCTCAATCCTCATTTTACTTAGTAAAACCTCTAGAGATTCAAACCAGCCTTTCAGCTGATAACCTGAACAGCAACACAACAAATACAACTAAATATATGGTTTATTTTTTCATAAAATGTGTTTTATAAGTAATTTTAACTGTTTTTATAAATTGATTAACAGTTCAAAATAGGAAATCAATTAAACAATATATAATTTAAATAGCAAACTATAAAATTAATAAATACTGAACTCAAAGACATTAACTTATTAATGATAAATTAAGAGTTTTTGTTATACATAAAATACAGAAATAAATTATAATAGAAAATATTTTGAAAGTGTGAAGTATTTAAACTTGAAATATTTCAACTGTTCTTTGTGTTTAATAACCCCCTGAAGCCAAAACTACTCATCTGATTTGGCTGGAGCATTGAATTTAGGGTTTCCATAACAAACCTACAAAGAATGTTTGGAATGAGCCATTTAGCTCCAAAATGAAGGGTATTTTTGCTGAAAAATGTACAAAAGTTCAGTCTTTTAAGATCGTTTTAGGGCTTGTTATAAACGTACCTTAATTATCTGCAGAGTTCATTATGAGGACGTAGTGGTTAGTCATTATAGGTGAAATGCATGGGGTTCTAGTCTTGATACATTTTTTTTTAAATTACTGTTGTAAAATGCATTTACAACAAAAATGCATGTACTACAACAAACTTGAAAAAAAAACAACTTTTGTTTTTTTTTTAACCCACCGGGTTGGTCTAGAGGTAAAGTCGTCGCCAAAATCAGCTGTTTAACAGCTGCTTTTCGGAGACTAAAGTTCCTGGTTCAAATCCTAGTAAAGGTAGTTACTTTTATACGGATTTGAGTGCTAGACAGTGGTTACCGGTGTACTTTGATGGTTGGGGTTCAATTAACCATACTCTCTCAGGAATGGTCGACATGAGTCTGTACAAGACTACACCTCATTTACACGTCATACACATCATCCTCATCTCATTGGGTCATGGGGTTGCTTATTGTTCTGAATTGAACAGATTGCAACGTACACAAATTAGGGATTTGAAAAAAAATGTATTTTTTATCACTAGTTTAGTGGTAATGTATAGTATTTTGTAAAACGCTAAAATTCCCTTTTATATATTTTTTTCATATTGTTGATCGCTAGAATCGTAACTATTGTGGATACTGCTTAAAATTCATCCAGAAATTTTCTGCAGTTTATTGTATGATTTATCAATTAACAGAGACAACATTTAGTGATGATGTGGATATAATTTTGCTGTAATTATTTTATATTTTGTAAATCAACTGTCTGTTTTCTTGAGTTAAGTTTGTTGGGTATCGGTACACCCAAATATAATATATTACACCAAAAATATAGTTTAGTTTTCTGATTTTTTTTAAATTTTTTATACATTTAATATTATGTAAATTATTTAAGCAAGTGATTATATTTGAAAAATATTTTATAATTTTTTAAACAGACTGTACTTCACTTAGTAACGTTGTTCTTTTGTTTGTATTTATTTTAAAACATTCTCGTATCTTTGAAAGAAAAATGTAATTTTAAAATTAACTTCCAAGTGCTAATTGAACAGGTTTTGCTTGTTAAGATTCGACAAACATTTATATTTACTTAAGTGTAAATTCTTAGATGCTGGCTCTAGGAAATATTCCTAGAATTTTTTTTTTATACTGAAATAGCTTTTGTTTTTTCCTTAGTTTATTTATTTCATGCTGCATTAGATAACTGTATACTTTTTCAAGTTCAATTATTCTGCTGAAGTCTGTTCAAAATTTAAAAAATACGTTCAAAGTAATTACGTAAATATTTTGAATAATTTATTTATTTATAGCCTACCGGTTATTTAAAGAAGTCTTAACAAGAAATTTAACTTTTGTAATAGGAAACCTTTATATCTGAAGCTTTGTTCATGATTCTTATGTAATGAAATTTTAATTTAAAAAAAAAACAACAGAATTAACTTTTACATAATTTGGCTGTTGTAGCAAATGTTTTTGTTGAGTTTTCCATGGCCATTCTGTAACATAAATTTGGTTTTGTTTAAAAATACATTTTAAATAAAACATTTTTCTATTCATGTATTTCATATTAGTGATGATGATGATGATGACGATTTGTTTTTTTATTACAAAAAATATTATTACATTGTTAAAGAAGTCTTTACATTGGTTTTTTAGTTTTTTTACTACATTATGTATACAGAAGGTATTATTCACTATAATCTTTCCAGGAATAGAAATTTATAACAACAAAACAATCAGCAGATTGTGTTGAAACACAATACTTCATTGTGTTTAAGAATGAATAATTTTTTTAATAATTTATTTAAAAAACTGTTTGATTTAGCAATATTTTATTGAAAGATTGACATTATAAAAAAGGAAAAAATACAGAAAGGTTGTTTAACTTTGGAATCTCAGTTTTGCAAATTGAAGTTAAAAGCAGTAATTTTGTTAACTGTAATTGCTAGATTCATATGAATTGTTTTCAATACTTGTAGATTTTTAATTTTGTTTTACTTAATATTTTAAATACCATATATACTTGTTCTAACAACAAAAATGGAAGATATTCTTTGTGCTGTTTAAATTTGTAGTATCTATTGACTAATACTACTTTATTTATTTATAAAATGTTCTAAATTTTATATGCAACAAACGAATGCTCTTTTGTTTGACAGAATTCATTGGGTAGTGATCTTTTAAACTAGGGAAAGCTGCTTTGCTTGTCCTAGTTCAGATACATAACCTTTCACCAGTTAACGCATTCTCCATTCCCAGACTTTCTATTTAATTGGTTGACCTCTCCAGTGCTCTGCTACAATAATACCAACTCACCAACCTCATCACACATTCTCTTTTTCATTTTATTTTTTAATTGACTATTCTAATTCTAAATGTTACAGTTAATTTTTACGACTAATGGTACCTGTAGTTTTGTATCTCTCAAACAATATTCATTTAATTATTTCCTGCCTGCATTAGTAGGCCCTACCAACTGTTTAATTTGGCTGCAAAAGTGATCTAGAATTATTCTTTCTTTTCTGTTGTTTTAAAACTGTTTTTTTTCTCATTCAGGCTTAATACTGCTATTATATTTAATACATGATAACGTTATTTTCTGTTAGCTTCATTAGCCAACATAAAATTTAATGATAGTATTATTGTTTGTAACATAAAAGGCCAGTTAATTTGTGTAATAATATTTAATTACTAGGATTTATATATGAAAATATTTTATTACTCTTATTAATTATTGTATATAGCGTAGGTATAATAATTTATTATTTCAAAAGTAAAAATTTTATAAAATCTAAAACTTGCTTCTTTCAGTTAACTGTATGTAGTACAGACTACAATACCTATAAGCCAATATAAAATTATATTAACAAAGGCATTTTTAGGTTAATTTTTTAAAATTATTTTTGCATTATGAATTTTATATGTAGGCTATATTTTTTTTAGTTGTAGCATGTAGATTTTTTACATTTAGGTTTTTTCTCTAAATCTGGCTTAGAATACGCACATTCTCATATTTATTACTGTATCATTCAGTACAACGTTATCATTTTTTCCATGTTACAGTTCTTTCATTTCGGCCTTTTTTAGTCATGATTAAATAGCTTTTGAAATTTTTGGAGGTTTAAATTTATAGTTCATATTCTCTGCATTCTTTTGCAATCGATTTTTATTTTATCTATCTACTGTTCTATTTTTCCTCATTGTTGAGGCCCTTGAAGTCTAAATGGTTGCTCTTATTTTTGTCTGATTAGATTTTTTAGGTTTTTCTTGAACTTCTCTAAACTTAAAAATTATATAGGGCCTAGTTAGAAACAGCTAACATAAATTTTTTAAGGTTCCTTTTCCAAGCTTATTGTAAAGATTTAAAAAACTCAAAAGGTTTTTTTTATACACTTGTGCCATGCATGATTGACGAGGAGTCAACTGGAGTTCGGAACTGTGTGTGACAATGTCACACTAAACCTTGCTTTATTGGCTAAATCTGATCAAACAATTTTTGTTTTTGGTATAAGATTTATGATTCCATTAAGAAAGTATTTCGTTAAATTATGAAATTTTGGAATGTTAAAGGTTATAGGTCAGCTTCAGATACACAAATGTTTGTTAAAACAGGAAGTTGTGATTTCGTTAACTTATATCCGGTTTCAATGTAAATCTTGTAGTGATGTTTTTTGTCTAATTTTAATGTAATCCATGATCTTTGATCTCCTTGAAATTGACCTTGTTAAATATAAATATTTAAAATAGTGAATAGCATCTGTTATTATGTTGATAGCATCTGTTATTATTATAGTACATGTACAATTTGTATAAATTTGAAGCCTACTATTGTTTTCGTTACATGTCTGTTTGTGTGAAGAATTTTTGCTATTTGATGTGATAATTTTGTTTTATAAATATTTATTACGAATTAGGTTATTCAACTTTTGTTTAATTAATTGATAATTTTATTTTTGTAGTAAATCAATAGTGATTGAAGTTTCATCTTTGTTTTATTTATTACATAATTAATTGGATTGGGGTCATATATTATAATCATACAGTAATCTGTTAATAAATGTGTATATAAATCAGTTTTATGATCTGTTTATATGATAAATTTCCCATTATCTAAATAATTCTTAATTTGTATAATTTAATTTATTATACTTGCATGTATTTTTATTACAGTGGCTGCTCTTTGGGTGGTTAAACGTCTGGAAAACACATTGTGCCAAGAACTTCAAAAATTACGCATGACTTTGGAACATCTACTTGCTTTTTGTAAGCAAGGGTCGTTATTTAACCTTTAATAAGCTTTTGCACCTTTTAACACCTTTTGTACATATTTAATTTTCTTATGTTGTTTTTCCTTGCTTATTTTAGTGAACCAAATTATATATTTTTTTATATGTGTTTGCTTGTAGATGATTGAGTTTTTCTTGTTGTTAGTTTCATTTATTTTGTCTTTTCAGTGTTTTAAAACCTGTAGATATTAGAATTATTCTTTATTTATTGTTAAGTTTCTTTATGTTGCCCTCGAACATTTCTATAGAAAAGAATTGTTTACAGATTTCTGTTGGCTTTTCAATTGTTGTTGTTGTTGTTGTTTAAAAGACGTGACTAAATGTATAATAAAATGTTCTGTTTATTTTTTTATTTAAATAGTGTAGGCTATGTTTACTAATAATATATTTTTATTACTTAAGCAGTTTAATATTGTTTTATTTATTTTTGTGTTTGTATTTGTATTGTTCTTTAAAATTAATACAAATACAATGACCCATCGGGTTGGTCAAGAGGTAAAGTTGTCACTACGGGTCAGTTGATTTTCAGAAAAGGTTCCTGGTTGAAATCTTAGTAAAATTAGTTACTTTTATATGGATTTAAATACTAGATAGTAGTTACCAGTGCACTTTGATGGTTTGGGTTCATTTAACCATACTCTCTCAAGAATGGTCAGCCGAGGTCCGTACAATATTACACCTCGTACACATAATCCTCATCTCATTGGGTTGCTTATTGTTCTGAATTGAACAGATTGCAATGAACACCCACATTAGGGATTTAAAAAAATACAATGTTTGTAGTTTTCATTATTCAGATCTAACAAAATTGTAATGTTCCAAAACCATTGCAGGATCTGTATTATACAGAAAAACTTTTTCTTGTTTATACTGGACAGTTTTGTTATGACAGTTAATTGCATAAAGTGATTTTTTGATTAATTTGAGGTATTGGTGTGTTGTATGATAGATTTAAGGTTAATAAAATCCTGAGTTGTTTTGCAGCTTTTTAAACCCTTACGCTGCCAGACTGTCTGTACCTAATAATCCAAAGAATGCCAAGCTAAAATCCTGTTATTTTACCAGATAATTTTGGAAAATTTTTTAAAATTTCAGAATTGATACAGGAGAAAGCTTTTTGTATCATTTTTTTACCTTAAATTCTGCTCATATTAGTAGTAATTAAAAAGTTTAGTTTCAATAAATTTGAAGTTCAAAAATTTTTGAACTAAAAATAAAAAAAAATTATTTTAAAAAGTGTTGGGAGGAGCCTTAATATTTTTTAATTTTTTTTTTCATTTATATCAAAAGAAACTTTCTTTTATTTTTAAACTGCAAAATAACAATAATTATTTGTACCGTACAAACACACCGTAACAAAATCATACGAAAGTCACACTGAGAACAGCTGTAACCAAAACAAACATTGCTGTTGGAGTACTTTAAACTATCAATGTTTGTAAGACTCGAAATGATCAATATATTTGGCTAATACACAGTAATCGTTAGATAGACTCATATACTACTATCCTTTAAAATATGAACGTGATTTATAGAGAAATATTCAAAATACAGCGCAATATATGAGGAGCCGATGGCCATCGGCTCTTGGCAGTCTTTCTTAAAATTTAAATCAACTCAGTCGGCTTTTTGGTGTTACAAGGGCTAAATCATCTTTTCCAATTAGTAATTTTGATATTTGGCTGCTATTATCTGCAGTCTAGTCTAAAGGTGAGGCGCCACTGGCTCCAGACTTGACTTGACTTGACTTGAGTCCGGAAGCGAATGCAGTCGCATAATTTTAAATAGAATGTGCGCCACTGCTTCTTGACTTGACCGGACGGAGAAAAGCTTCTTGAGTCAGGAAGACTCCGGTCTGGGTTGGGTTGCATCCTGAGTCCGGATCCCCCACCACCACTATTTATCCCCACTTTGCCATCATTTCCCTTCCACATCCGTTTCTCATTCATTCGAAAATAATGTTTAAACTGTTCACCAGTTAATTGTTTAATTAAAGTATGGTACTCGCCATATTTTTCTCGTTCTTTCACGTATGGAGACAACCACTTCCTTTTCTTTGTTGCTTTTAGCATACATTCAGTAAGATATTCGAATTCTGAATCTGAAGATTCAGAACTCAAATCTAATAATAGAAGACCCGCGGACATGGTTTTCGCTCAATCACTAGTAACGAAGGAAATTGAATTGAAGTAGCAGCTCAGTTGTATTTCAAGTCAAGTCCGGTACGGAACCAGTGGTGCATGTTCACTCATGTCTAGTCAAGTCAGGTCAGGTCAGGTCAAGTCAGGAGCCAGTGGCGCCTCACCTTAATAGAAAAATATTTTGATATGTGTTAAAAATACATAGAATTTAAATTGTAATATTTTTGTGATTATTGAAACTAGTTCACAACAGTTTTTAGTTTATCATTAACGTTCTACAATTTTAAATTCAGTCAAATGTCTATTTAGCAAAAACCTCTTGATTCACAACTTTTTTTCTGCTTTGTGATGTTTTAATAAATAATTGTATTAAGTTATCTCTGTATTAAAGTTAAAGTTATAACTCTATTTACTGAAATTGAAATGCAGTGCTTGTTTATATGTTGTGTAAAAATTATGACTTCAAATTTATTATTTTTAACTTCTATTTGGGTAGTTACTCACAGTTCCGTTAGTTACTTTTTTCATTTTCATTCCTTAATTGTATATAAGGTATGCCCGGATTGTAAGTAAAGTTTTAAAAAAAAAACTGAAACAACAATTTTAAACTTAACTCAAACTTAACTATAACTGTACTTTCTTAACTCAAAATTAAACTACATTTTTCAACATAATTTTCTACTACATTTAAACACTTATCATAGTGGGTGACCATTTTATCGAAACGTTACTCAAAGAAAAATCCTATCAGTGAGTATAGTTATAATAACTACATATCGTTTTTCATTTTGTCAGTTTCAAAGTGTTTACCACTAACCTCATACTTTTGTGCAGGAACAAGAGGTAGTTAGATGGTGCCTGGTCTGTGCCATACAGGTGCCAGCAAACTGCTCTCAACTGAACTGTTAAATTAATTAGCCTTCAAGTGTCTCCGTTGGGCTGAGCATTGTCATGAAGTAACACAATTCCTTGACTAAGCATTCCTCTCCTTAGCATTTCTATCACTCGTAGCATTTTCGGAATGTGAATTTCACCTGGCCTAAAGTCCTTGCATTCAAAAACCGGATAACGCAATAAATATTAGAGTTGGTGGGTTTATCAATAATTGTTTTTAAATATTATAAACAATCACAGAAAATGGAAAATATAAGACAAATAAATTGTTAAGGTGTCAGTGAAGAGTCAGTGAACCAGCAGAACTAGTGAACATTTACGGAGCAACGACGGTAGCACTGCTATATTATCAGTCAAAACTGTACTTTGGTCATGCCTCATATATATTGTAAACAAAGCTTTCTTGACAACCTTCAAGAACGGTTGGTTAATTTTGTTGAACTGGAAATTCCTAGAAAATTACTGTATACGTACAGTAATAAGATTACTATAATATTTTTATTCATTGTATGGTTTAAAAAAACTTAAGTTTTTTTTAAATTGTGTCCAGGAGACTCCTGAAGGTGTAAGTTAAAGGACTTGTCAAGAAGTTATAACACATGAAATACACAAATTTATGTTTTGAGGTATTCTCTGTTTATCGGAAATACTATGTAAACAGTATTGTATTATTGGGCACAAAATGTATTTACTGGTTTCATTTTTCCATAACATATTGTTTAGGTCATCAGCCAAAAGGCTGGTTTGAACCTGTAGAGGTTTTACTTAGTAAAACGAGGAGAGAGGTGGTTTATTATTGCCTTCCTCACTGAGTGGAAGAGTACGCTTATCAGCATGTGCCTGAGTTGAAAAGCACATATTTTCCACTCTGCTAATGACACTCACGTTATTTACCACAGGGTCTGGCTGTATAATACAATTCATTACTTTCAGAGGAGACAGATCTGATTAGTGTCTTTTAAACCTCTACCTCTTTTGTTCTTAAACATATTAATAATAAATAACTGTACATCATAAAACAAAAAAAATATTTCAAAATTAAGCTGAAAATTCACGGTACAATATATATACGTAACAAATACTTCTATGTAATGAATTTTTAAATTTTGTTTCTACAACCATAATTGGATGGTAGTTATTAATTTCACAAAATAAATTTGTTTATTTCTCAAACAGGGACTAGTAAATAAGCTAATGAATAAAAAAGTAATAATTTCTGCCAGATTCACTCTTGCTTAACTCTTAGTTATAAGATCAGAAAAGGAAAGTCACTGTACAGTGCAAATTTATGAAAAATTAGCATAAAAGTGTTATTTAATTTTACTTATTTCTACAGAATGAATATTATGTTTATAATTATTGTTAATATAACTATATTTCCATTACACTTGTTTGCTATTAAAATTCAATTTAAAACATTAGATTGAATTATTATTTATTTGCCTGTTAATTGTAATTTAATATAAATATTTATATTAATATTGTTTAAATAGTTTTGAAATGTAATAGGTTTATCATTGGAATTGAAGCCTGAATATGATGTTATCTTTTATAAAATGACAGATTCGTTAAATGTAAGATGAGAAATTAATTATGTGCTTGAAAAGTATTTGTCTTTGCAGTAAATATTTTAGACAAAGAATAGTGAGTAATCATCAATTAGAATGTCATTGTTCTTATCAGTTTATTCTGATTATAACGGGTGTTTCAAAAAGGATGCACTTCGAAGTTTGAGAACGCTAATTTATTACATTTAGTAATTACAAATTATACAGTATGAAATTATTACCTTTAAAATTTCACAATAAATGTTCAAAATGACTTCCTCCGCTTGTAATGCAAGTTCGGACACGTTTCATAACATTTGAAGCCACTTTTCGTAGTGTTTGCTTATTAATGTTTGTAATCTCACTTTCAATATTAGCCTTCAATTCTTCAATTGCATGAGGATTGTTTTTAAAAACCTTACTCTTTAAATTCCCTCAAAGAAAAAAATCCGCAGGAGTAAGATCTAGGGATCTTGGTGGCCACAATCCTTTTGATATCACACGATGGCCAAAAAATTCTTGTAACATATTCAGCGTTTCAGTAGAAGTATGGCACGTTGCGTTATCCTGCTGAAACCAACAATCTTGATTAGTGAAGAGCGTTCACTGTTTCAACCAGTCACCGTGATCACGGTGACAGTGATTTTGCGTTCACCGTTACTTTTAATAGTTACTTGTGATTTAGCAATAATTTTGTATTTTCTTAGTACATATTTCATTTGTTATCATGAAACAATAATAATGTTTTCAGTTGTTATTTCATGATAAATAAAGTTTTGATAAATTAAAAAAATGGGCTACATATATAACTAAAATAAAAATTTAGCCTAAAACTAATTAACACAAGGTATCCAAAATTAGTAATAAAAATAACATTTTGTATAAAAAAGAGAAAGTACAAGAAACAATATTTACAACTGAAAAATAACAACGCACATTATAAATAAAATAGCTAGGTAGAACGCGGCGTGCAATAAAAATAATACTGTAATGTAATTGTTTTACCGCGATCAGAGATGTAAAGGAACTACCCTCGTTTTGTTTAGTCTAGTAGATGACAAACATAACAAGGGGAAGAGACTGAGAGAGGGAGAGAGGATGAGAGAGAGAGAGAAGAGTGCAATAAAGATTGAAGTAAAAAATTAATGGACGTGCCGGTTATCACAGGCGAGGCGACAAGGAGAGCACTAAGCCCAGTGAAAAGACCAACATATCTTACGTAGCTATCATAGGGGCCTTGAAGAAGAGTAAGCATATTATGTCGTTTTGTCTATTAACTGTGAACAGTGAATGAGCGAGTGAATTTGTCACTAGTTCCTAAGGTAAAGAATTCGTTCTCTCTTAAAAGTGACAGTGAACAGCGAATGAGTAACTGATTATTGTAAAAGTGATTGAAGGAACTGTAGAATTACGGTCGTCCTGCCTTAAACAGTGAATGAGTAAGCGATCTTTGTAACTGTGACTGGTGAACGAGAGGCTGTGCTATATTGTAGAATAGTACGGTGAACATTCGCCGTGTCGTCCTGTCTTCCAGTGACAGAAGAGCAAGCGATCTATGTAACAGTGACTGGGGAACGGTTACTCGCCTATCTGAATAACTGTGGTCACCGTGACTTATAAGTAACCGTGACTCTTTCACAGTGACAGTTCTTTTGTCTCTTCTCTAATCTCGATCATGTAATTCTAACAACACTATAAATTGTTCAATTAAGTTGCGGTACACCACACCATCTACAGATGTGGCAAAAAATAAAGGCCCAACAATACGACGCCGG
Source organism: Catonia carolina (assembly GCA_035578175.1). Taxonomy (NCBI): domain Eukaryota; kingdom Metazoa; phylum Arthropoda; class Insecta; order Hemiptera; family Achilidae; genus Catonia; species Catonia carolina. The sequence continues at coordinate 115,346,394 of JAQMRL010000002.1, read as the reverse complement.
GAGATCGCACACCAAACACCAATTTTACGTGCATGTAGTGGACGTTCATGAAATGTGTGAGGATTATGAGCGCTCCATATTCGGCAGTTTTGGCTGTTGATGTAACCATCCAAGTGGAACCATGCTATGTCACTGAAATAAACACGATTCAATATTTCAACACCATTGTCATTAACAAGAGGACGTATCCAACGACAATACTGTATACGTTTCCCATGGTCAACTTCTTTTTCAGTTCATGAACGACACCGATGCGGTAAGGATGCAGATTTAATTTTTTTGTAGCCCTTAAAGCGGAAGATAGTGATAATCCAGCCTGTGAAGATAACTTTCTAAGTGATTTGCCGGGTGAGGTAGTCAAACGTTGTTTCACATCGTCCAAAACTTGTTCTGTTTACACTGATGGTCGACCTGTGCTTTTCCCATCCTGTTCACTGCCAGTCTCACGAAATTTATTAATCAGACGCGATATTGTGGTGTTATTAGGTACTTCAGAATTGGGAAATTTTAACTGGAACTCGTCTTTCACTCGTTCGTAAGATTTATATGTGCAATAACTTTCAATAATAAAAACACGTTCATCCTTTGAAAAAACCATGTTTGAACTTATACAGACACAAATGAATACTGGGATAGAACTAGTACATGTCAGTAATACACAATGGGTCAACAATGAGTATGGTAGTGCCAACTGTTATTTAGGGGAAAAAAATATTCCCTATGCAGAAAATATTAACCCTTAAACTTCGAAGTGCGTCTTTTTTGAAACGCCCGTTAATAATATAGGCTGTATTCTTAAGTAATCTAGTATCAATTTAAGGAACAATTAGATTATCAAGATTTGAAACTGGACTTTTGGTTTGGCTGACTTGTATTTTTGTTTACTGTAAACTCTCATAATAATGGCGTCGTTGATGTATTGACAATCTTGTTTTTTTTTAATCCTTAATCAGAATGATAATGTTCTTAATGGTTTGTTCGTATTGTAAACATTAAAAAATTCTTAATTTTGAATTAAAATACATGTTAGGTTTTAATTGTTCCATGATAGTTCTACTTTATACAAAATTATAAATAATTAGTTCATTTATTGGATTTCTATGGATTTTTTTATTCCAGGTTTTTTGTTATTTTATATCAAGTTCAGTTGGGTACTTGCATTTTATAATCTTCCAATAAATATGAACACTACATGCTCTATAAAATTAGTTAAAGGACTTCAGTGACTGCTCTCATACAATTTGTACATTTATCCTTTTCTTCACATTCGGCAACAGTTTTAATAAAAATTTATTAAATGTTTGAAGTCAACTTTTTAATCTTGTTCTCTATCTACCATTGCCAACATACATTGAAAGTACAATAATAAATTATCACAAGCTTTAAAAAGTTGTTGTGGTAATTTATATTTGTTCAAAAAAAGGCTAAAGTATAGATTGAAACGTTTTACTGCGTGCATGAATTCTTTTCTTAATAGTTTTTAATAGAAAAATATGTAAACTTATACGTAAACAAACTAAAATGAGGCAAATTGTGTATTATTTGATACAAATGGTAGGATGACACACTTATTGAGAGTAAGCAAGTAAGTAGTGGTAATAAATGAATTAGTAAATAATGAATTTTACATAGTGTTAAAATTTAGTCTTATCAGTTTTATCTTGACATGTCCTGTATTCCCTTCTGGAGTTTCCTGGATGCAGTTATTAAAAAAAAAGTTATTTCTGATATTTCTTGTGAGATACATAATATATCCTAATCGCTTAAACTTTTATCATCATCACCCAATTCTACTACTAAATAAGATGACAACATTTTCCATCATATCTCTAATGAGAAAAGCTTTGCGGTTTTTCAAAAAAATTGTAATAGAATATACTGTAATTTGATGATACATTTAGAAAGTTAGATAGCCGATTCCATATTATCTTCCCTTCCAAAAAGTGAGTATGCTGTTTCATTAAAGAGCCATTGAATTGAATGTTATTTCAGAGGTTTGTGATGTACTCGTATCCATATATTTTTGTGTACGTTCTCAGTGTTTGAACAAATTTTACTGTATATTTTTATTCATTGAATTAGTAATTTGAGGTTTTATTAAATTTAAATTTCTCTCTGTTTCAGTGCAGGAGTATTATACCGGTAATAAATCAAGAAATGCGATAGTCAGAGAGGATTTTCCCAGAGCAAGAGATGAGCAAAAACGAGAGGAGGAAGAAGCTATTTCTAAATATCATCAAATGGTTCAGCAGCAGTACGTTTCTTATATTTATTAATTTATATGTTTATATTATTGACTGATTATGTAAGGTAACTTTGCATAAAGCTTAATAAAAGTAGGTTCAACCTACTTTGTAGGTCATCAACATTAAGGCCGGTTAAAGAGTACAACTACTTTTCTGTTTCCAGGTTACTTGAAAGACACTTAGTCTATCATTTCGTTCACTACAGAGGCTTAAGTTATGAAATCCATTACTTTCTAAATATATAATTATGATTTGTTATTTACTGTGTATTTATTTCATATTCTGAAATTCTTCAGTAATTTGTTTGATTAAGGCTCAAGAAATAGAATATTTGTTATTATTATTCTAGAATACAGTTTAGCACCCTTTTCTGAACGTGTTGGGCAAAAAAATTGAATATTTTACTTATGACCTGATGATTTTTGAACCTTTAAATTAATCTTTTAAAGAAGTCTCCTCATCACTTAGCTTATCAGAGAAACAATTAATGCTTTTACACATCGTATGATTCTTAATTTACAAACTTAAATTATGTTAATGTATAATATAGTCATTAGCTTTCAATACAATTAAATAATAATTTGATTTATTAATTTTATGATTTGTCATCGATAATTGTTTTGAATAAATCACGTGTAGGTGCTTTTAGATTGGTTATATGTAACTTTTCACCGTGTTCAATCTTTCAGTATTTTGTATGTTACTCAAATTAAATGTACATCGATTTTTCCCACAAATTGATGTGTAACTCATTTAAAAATTTTGTTTTGATGTAATTTTTTAGTTGTTTTTTTATAAAGTTTCAAAATTAGCTTTCTTTAGACTTTAAAGTTAATGTTTTCTGAAATCATCCTAATTGAGAAATTTAAATTAACTTTGCACTCTTGACCATGTACAGTGTTTGATGATGGCTGTTCATGATGGAAGACTTCTACCTTTACCAAAGAAAAACTTAGCACAGATGTTATATTTGGGTTCAGCTATTCAGTGAAGAGAAAGTGTTAAATACAGTAAAACTCATTTCCTGAGTGATCTTATCTTGATATAAGAATTAGTTTGTAAGTCCACCTGTCAGGTATCCTTCCAATTAATTGATGAATATATTTCCATATTAATTAGACTGTTGTTAAAGTATTAATTTCATCAAAAATAGTTCTTAAAAAGGATATTATTTTTTACATTGTGTATTATCTCTCCTTTTGTGATATCACTGACAATTTCTCTTAGTTAATTGGTGTATTTTCAGGGAAGAAAGAGATGCAAAATATGCAAAAGATATTGCACAACGAATCCAAAGAGAAGAAGAAGAGCAACGAAGAATGTTAGAAGTTCAAGATCAAAGTATTGCATCGAAGATTCAGGTATTGTGTGATTTTTATTCAATGAAATTTTTGATGTTTTATCAGTATAGTTACACTACAATTTTAATGGTTCAAATCATGTTTAAATTACTAATTTGAGTACGGTGTGTGGAAGCCCAGCTTAACACACCACCTTGTGTATGCCGTACTGGGCGGGAGGTGAGAAAGTCATGCATTTCTGAAAACATGTCACACTTCACTATTCTTTTAAAAACTGTCAACACATGCTGTTTGCATTCAAGTAAATTATAAACTGATCGTGTCATCATACAGATAGAAATAGTATAAACAAAACTAGAATTGATAACAACATTGCAACATTCATGTCATCTGATTTCATTACTGTGAGTAATATTAGTATTAAATTATACTTTAACATCAGTTGTGGTGTCAATAACCGTATAATTCGTTGTTTGTAACAAAAAATAACTCAACGTAGGTATTGAAGTAATGAAAAAATAAATGCATTAGTTTATTTGTTTGAGTAAAAACTTAGGCGTTCGTATTACGTGGAGTCAATGTTTTCAGAGAGACTAGTATGGTGATGGGCGCTGTGCGCCAAGCTGGAGTTTCACACATTGTACGAGTAAGGAATGGTTTCTACTAATACATTTTAACCCTTAACAAAATATAGAGGGTGGACCCAATTTTGGATATATGAAATTTTGAATAGCACCTTTAGTCATTCATTTAGGGTTTAAAAATAGAAAATTAGATTATACTGTATTTTTTAAGATTGTTTATTAGCATGTAAAAACAATTTTTGGTTAAGTGGGTTTTGGATAATCGGGGTTTTACAGTAGTTAATATCATCCTCTTAATGAAATTATCGACAAATTTTGTTCGAATTGAGATTTTATTTTGATGACATTCGTAGAGTTGAGCATTTTTCAATATGAACTATTAGTATGAACAGTATTGAACAGATTAGTGTCTGTAACAAAGAGGTAACGTTTTGCTACCAACCTTTTTGTACATAAGATTTTTTAGGTCTTTTACATTTATTGAACTGTTGTATTCATTTCTGAACTTAAAGGCTCATAAGTCAGGTGATGAGTTGAAGCTATCACATCTTTCTAATAGTTTTTTTAGTATATAATCATGCAAGTAAAATATTTTAATTGCTGTAAGTGTAAGTGATAATTGTTCCATGGAATATTCCTTTAGCATAAAATATACCTTGCACTGGTTGCTTGTTTTCACATGGAACATTTAGTACATAAATATTATAGCTCTTTGTATCCTAATACATGTATGGTCCCGGGTATTAAGACTGGTATGTTGGATAATTTTCTTATAAGATTTTGCTGCATGATCAACATTAAATCAACCGAGCTTTCTTATACCTACTCAGTTAATCTCTTGTGCAAAAGGTTTGAACATTATACTAAGAATTTAAAACAAAAAAAATAGAGCATCTATACAGTAATGCATGTTTCTGTTTGTGTGAAGTTGTTTTTTTTTACTGAGAAAAAACATAATGATTATCCTATAAAAATTATTACCCCCCAATACAGTAGTCCAAGATTTTTACTTGTAAACACTGATTTCTGCTTGAAAAAAAAAATGAAAAATTGTGGATCGACTAAAATATTTTTTTCTGCACTGGAGCAAGGGCAGTGTTCAGTTGACCACTTTGGATATATACATGATGCAGTTACAAACTGTTATCAACCCCATTTTTAAGCTCTTAGCTCAGTATATTAAAATAATATTTTAGTGTGGTTAAGGTATCAGTAAATTATTTGTATGAAAAACATGTCTGTTGTTTCATGTATAAATCATTGTGTACGCAGGAAAAGGAAATCAAAAAAGTTAGAGAAGCAAAAATATGTCACCTATCTCCTCTTCAGGGTGCTGTACCAGTTGGAGATATTAATAGTGTTGGTCTACCTCTTCCTTTTGAAGATGTCAGTCATAATTTAAGGTGAGTTAAAATACAGTATTACTATCGTTATATAGTTATTGCGTGACTTTAATTCTTTGGGTTGTATGAATAATTAAAAATATAATGGAATTTGGTGGAAACATGAATTTCTCCTATTGTAATGTTTTTTTTTTTTTTTAATAAACAAAGTAATACGCTGACTGTCTTCATATGATGCTAGTCTACAATGTGGAGGTCCTAAGTTCGATACCCAGCTAGGGTCTGGAAATTTTTACTAGTCAAAACCCACTGTTCCAGTTATAATACACACTGTAGTCGCCAATAACAAAGCTGTTGATGCGACTGAAAATAAAAATAAATTATCTAAAACTTTTTTGAAGGTTGGTTTTATTCTCTGAATTATATATATTTATATAATATATAAAATTTATTTAAAATTGAAATATATTTCTAACCACTAGAATACAGCAACCAATTGTTTCCTATAAGTTTCCTATAAAATTTATTTTACAAAAATATAATATTAAATGAATGTCAATGATAAAGAAAAAGAAAATAATCAATTTAATTCATGTGGTATTTATAAAATTAAATGTAATGAAATTATATAGGTAAAACCACCAGATCTTTTAAAAAACTGTTTACAGAACACTATTCAAACTATAAAAAAGGAAATCAAAAATTCTCCAATGTAACTGAACACATGATGAAAAATAAATATACTATGCCGAGTATAAAAAATAATCTGATAATATTAGAAATGAATAACGGACAAAATGAAATTGAAATTTTGGAAAAATATTATATTTATAAATAAAATAACAGGGAAAAATTAATGAACAAACAGATTAAATATGACAATCCACTGATTAAGTTGGCAAAACTATTTTAAATATACGAATCTACTATTCCTTATCTACCATGGTAGGAGTAGGAAGTTTTAAAATTTGGCGTAAAAAATTTTTAATTTACTGAAGATGTGTACAAGGTACACGAAAGCGTTATAAACATTGGTAAGTGATTTATGTTACCGTATTCTGGTGGTTAGAAATATATATTTCAATCTTAAATAATACGGCTGTTTAAAATCCTACATAGGATGTTTGATAAAAAAAATTTGTTATATTTGAGTTTGCCATACCTTAAAATTGAATGTTTCAATATTTTGTAAGTTTATCTCTGACAGTAAGCCTACAACAACAGCCACAGTAAGCAACATTGCCTGCTGTCTCTTGATTGAAATAGTTAACAAAGAGTAATTCCTTTGCAATCAGTTTTTTGTCTACTTTCTTCTGTTCCTAGAGTAATGAATATCATTAATATTTGTTTTTTTTTATTATTTACAGGCGTCTTAACTTAAATAAACAAGAACCTGTTTTTGATCTTGAACAAGAAGAGGAACATCAGCGACTTTTGCAAGAGCAAAGGGATGAGGTTAGTTACTTTAATGTTAGCGTAGTACTGAAGTTGACAGTAATTTTAGTGTATATATATTTATCTATGTTTTCACACGTTTTAATTATTAGTTGTAATGTACTTCAGGGACATTAAAATAATAATATATTATTAATTTTAATGAATAAATTTTATTTTTTGGCTGTGTATTGAAATGATCGTTGTTGTAACCACCAAATTTTCTATGTGAAGTATAACTAATAAATTTAAAAAAAACATTTTTCTAAAAAACAACTGTGTGTATTCACCCAAAAGATTAATCCCTTATTCTATTTAACTTTTTGTTTCAACTACATTATTTTTTAATAAATTTGTTTTGTAACTTGCAAATGATGAAATTTAACTGTGGTGTAGATTTTTTTTATTCTTGTTGTTTGGCTTTAAATCACTATTGGATTTAAGGAACTGCAAATGTAGAGTTTTATTTTATTTTTGGGGTTTATCTTTTAGTTTTTAGATACTACTTAAATTTTGCTTTTGATTTCGGTCATAGTAGTCTATCCATTTTATGACAAAAATGTATGTAATCAAATTTATAGAGAATAAAAAATCTACAACTTTTATTTTAAGCATTTTTCTCTCCAAAGCCTAGTTTAGCATCAAAGAGTAATTTTCCGTATTATTAAGCCGAACTAAGGTTGATTTTTATTTTGCATCATTCACTCATGATTAAAATTAAGTTATGTTTTTTAAAGTTGGTTTTTTGTTTATTTCTAATTGTTTATTACTAATGTTAGTTTATATTGTACATTATTTGCATTGGCAAGAGAAAGTTGTGTTGTTAGTGTTTCACATCAGTTTTTTTTTTCTTTTTTTAATATTCATTTAGTATTGATTTGTGCTTTACTTCCATTTTAATTTTTATCTATTGTAAAATTAATAAGTTTCAGTTAATATAATAAAGTTTGATTTATTAAGTTCCTTCTTGGCCATTACAGCTGAAAGGAATTGTTATAGATGGTTTTCTTTTCACTTATTTTTCGTCGTAACAGAGGTGTTTTGTTATTAATACTTTTTTATCAGGATGGCAAGAGATAAGTAGCCTTCATCGTTTTTCTTAGGACTGTTACAACCTTCTATTAGCTGTCTGCATTTGGCGGGTGCAATTCTGGTGCACATTTTTTTAAGTATTGTGACTAGAGTTACACTCGTCAATTGCTACAGTAATTGTCTACAATTTGTGAAGACTTCATAACCAACAGTGGATCAGGTACAGTATTCAGATGAACTAATGTCCCTTAGCCGTGGGAGTGAGACAATGCATAACGCTCTCACTCGCACAAGCCATATGCGCCGTTCCAATAACATTGTCTTTAATTTTACTCATTGTTGTGAGCAAGCGTTTATGCATGCAGAAAACTAACAAGCAAGATAACGACTGTAGTATGTTTTCAGATTTGGATTATAACGGTAAAGGCCTGTGAGCGCATGCGTAGTTATGCCACATATCTCCCTCTCATTCGCTCAGCTATGGGACATTAGTTCGTCTGATATCTATAACTTATTATTTTATTGACCTTAATTGAATCATGTGGGAGAAAGGATTTAAAAAAAAATGTTCAGTATAACCCAGTAGTGTGTATGGGTTTGTTAAAAACAAGTTTTTAGAAAATTGAATTAAACATTTGTAAAATATAATTGCTATTAACCAGATTTACACTCTAAACCCAAATTGTTCAACAGTTATCTCTAGTTTGGAAGCAACATAGTATTACGTATATAAAAAAAACCATAGTATGCGTACAAAAAAACCTACAAAGTTTAAAAGAATAGCAGTAGTGGTCATTGCTACAACTTCAGTTTTGTGAAAGATAAAGCTGTGATTTTTTAAGTTTCAAATTTGGTTTTCTGCATTTTGTGGACTTATCTTTTGTTGTTTTTTTTAGTTCGCCTGGTATGAAAATGAACAAAATTAAAGTGCTTGTTTTTATTGCCTTGCTGGATATGTAATAAATTAATTCATTGTGAAGTGTTTTATATAAAAAAAATAAATAGTAAATTAAAATCTCTGTTGATTAGGAACTAGCAAGGCGTCTCCAGGAGCAGGAAGAAGAATTAGATTCATACGATATGTTAGACAGAGACAGGCAACTAGCAATTGAAGCTCAAGACAAAGAACTTGCTAAACTTCTTCAAGATAGGGTAAATCATTATTTTGTCTCATCTTATTATATTTTCAATTCCATTAATGAGCTTATCAAACATTTAAGAACATTAGCTGATAATGGTTGATTAATAATCTACCAGGCCTGTCGGTGTTGTAATCAGCACTAGGGGTCCCGGGTTTCCAGTTGGGTTCGGTATTTTTATCATGCAATTTCATCATTATTAGTATTAATGTGCGAAACATTCAAGACATAAAATGAAAAAGTTAAATCAATTTTCAAATTTTTCTTTGTCGTTGCTGGCACTACAATTCAATGTGAGTCCTGGTGTCCAGACATCCTTATCTGCTGCCACACTCCTTCAGTTTCTAATTTCTACAGCTGCTGCACCCTGTATGACCAAATCAATCCATCTATAGTCTTGGGCCTACCGCTCCTTTGCTTACTGTATGTTTTACCTATCATAACCAAAAGATTTCAGTAAGTTATTCTTGTATGCTGGTGTTAACAATCTGCTTAACAGTTAAATATGACAAAATGGTTATCTTTAATTTGAATTGCAGGTACTTTTTCTGATTGGCTCAGCCCAGACCTACCGGGATCGAACCCGATACCGTCTTTATGCCTAGAACAGCTGATGACTAAATGTCGCTAACCATTTGGCCACGGAGGTGGTGTAAAAGAAATTTATTCATGATTTTTTTGCTTAAATTAATTATTTAGACTAATATTCATTATTCCAGTAATTGGCTGGGCACGTAAGATAATAAAGTATAGTACTTCATAGATATTGCGACGTTTAGGCCCATTTGGTTATAATGAACAAATAATGCAGGCCCCTTGAAATTCATTGTAACCAAATTTTACTATACTAGATATTTAGTAAGTTTATTAAAAAGTACTGTTTTTTATGTTATCGTTTTGTAAAAAAATAAATTTTGTTACGTACTTATTTAGGAAAGAGCCAAAGCAAAACGTGCACGAGAACGAGCAAGACAAAGAGCATTACTAAAAAAACAACAGCAGCAGCAACAACAAGAATTAGATATAGAGGTGGATACTAGCCGAGATTGCGAACCTGATAGTGATCATAGGAGCAGTCGTCCATCAAGTTTAGACATTAATAGGCCACATAAACCAAGGTATGGTGAATATGTGTTTCTTGTACGCTATACGCTACATTAACTGAAATGTTGATGATAATAAGTAGTCTTTAACACTTCCAGGACGGCACCCGTGTACGATATTGGCACGCCATTTTTGTCGGCTGGACGGCATCCGTATACGATACGGGTGCCTATTTCACTTGGTTTTATATCCATTAGCTCTTATCGTATACAATTGCCATCTATGCTGTTACTTAATTTAAATCATTCTGAATCTAATAGAGTACACTCATAGTCCTAATGTTGTCAGATTATCAAATATATCGACTTTTATAGCATCGATGTTATCAAGCAAGAGCTTGCGATCTCCTGGTACTTCTGCACGTTGTTGTTAGTTATTAGTGTTCGTTATTATAATATTTATTTTTTGTAAATTTTACTTAAAAAATAAAAAAGTAAATTGGTTATTAGAAATAGGTAATTAGTTTGTAAGAATTTCACTCATATAATTAATTTTATTTTTCTTATATATATTATCATTATACGGTGAAAAAGTTTTTAAATTCAAGAAAACATATCTCTCTTCAGTCAAACATCTTTATCATTATAATGTTAGTAATTCTAATCTTAATAAATGAAAAGTAATCTACTATTAATTTAATCTTTACTTTTTGTATTTATGATCAATGGTTGATTTAGTAGAATTTTTTTTAAATCCCCGAAAAATGGCAGTCCATGGGCAAAACTATTGAACAAAATGTCAGTCTTCGAAGTGTTAAAAGTTAATATAAAAAATTAACATGTTACGTTTTATTTTGATTGGTATTTCACATGGGTAACTAACTTGGTAATTCTAAAATAAATCTTCATTCTGCAGCTTGAAATCAATACTATTGTATAAATTTCACTAACCGTTTTAGTTGCGTTGATCCTTATAATCTACTGACACATGTTTTGGCAGATCCACTATCATCAGGGCACATTAAACATTAAATGAAACTACGGAAGATGTAAAATCTTCTGTAGTTTCTTTACATTTTTTAAAGTTTCATATGATTTACATACTCTGATGATGGTGGATCCACCGAAACATGAGTAAGTAGATCATAACTATCATGAAAGCTGAAAAGTTTAGTGAAACTTATAATATCTATACAATAGAATTAATTTGGTAATAGTACAATCACTCTATGATGTGCTACTTTGAATTCATCTTTATTTTGCATTTACTTTTTGAGGAATACCGTGTTTGTGATTACAAGGGATTATTTCACTTAAATGGTTGACCATTTATTGTTTTTGATATTGCGCAGATTTGTTTCTCATATATTAACAATAAAAAAATTGATGTTTTTGAAACTGTAGTTCGTGTATCCATTTGTTGTTTATTGAGAGTGTGGAAACTTTTGTTGTTAGGTGAAAGGATCTGGCATATTAAAAATATAATTCTGTGACCTTGAAGCCTATATTGTCTATAATAGTTAACCTTTAAAACACGGGATGCTGTTTCAGTGGCTTTTAACAACAGATGTGTTCAGAGAGTTTTAAAAGAGATGCTCCGTACTAATTGTCAACTTAACCACAGGAAATAGTATAGTTTTCTTGCAGGGAATTTTCTAATGTGTGTAACAGTGCAATCAGAAATAAAATATCATGAAAGGGAAATTTTTTATTTCAGTTTAAAATGTTGGTAGCATGTAAGAAAATCCAGTTTTTTGTCGTAGAAGAAGAATGGTTGTTAACACCCACACAAATTAAAATACACGTGTTTCTTGTGTGTGTGTGTGAAGTATGAATGTTTATACGTTGGTAGTTTGCCCTTGAAAAGGCAGAAGGTCTCATTTGACAGGTTTACGATTTTTGTTAGTTGTTAATGAATGATTTTTGTTAGTATTGCATTGGCTTAGTAAAAGCTCTGCCATTTGCGTTCCAGACCTCTTACAATGTTTATCAAAACATGTATTTATACAGTAAGCAATGTTCTATTCAGCTTTGCCCATAAGAACAGCCCTAAGTAAATAAGATAAAAGAGTTTATTCGCAAGATCGTTATGATAAATTTGAAGGACATTTTTGTAAAAACATGTACTATTTAAAAAATTTGTAACTCTTTACAAATTTTTCGGAAAATGAATTGAAAATTACCCATTTTTAAAGAAAATTCTTCTTTACAAAATATATTCTATAAAATATTTTGATAAACTGAATTTTAAGCCCTTCAGAGTAAAAAATGTACACCAAGTACTTTATATTACCGTGCGAAATTTTTCGCTAGCCACAGCGACGACAATAGTAAAGTTATTTTCAAAATGTTATATTCAAAAAATTGGTACGTATTTCATAAATTAACTGTATTTTTTTCAGAATTTTATATCTATTAGTAAAAAAGATAAAAGAATTTATTTGCAAGACTCTTATGATTAGTTTGATGTTTTGCAAAATTACTAAAACAGTCCGTACGTTAAAGGTTAATGTCATTATTGCTACAACTAATAGCAATGAGCTCATGACTTTTGTTATATATATATATTGTCCTAATGATTGTTATGAAATAGATATTAACCAACCACCTAGTTGGTCTAGTGGTATAGTCATTGCTGAGAGTCAGCTGATTTTCAGAGATGAAGTTTGTGTTGTTCAAATCATACTTGTTACTTTAAGAAAGATTTAAATACTAGACAGTGGTTACTGGTGTACTTTGTTAGTTGGGGTTTAATTAACTATATTCTCTTTGGAGTGGTCGGTCTGAATGTTCAAGACTCTTCTTCTTCACGTGCCATCTCCATGACGGAGGTCGGCTATCATAATGGCGATATGAATTTTGTTGACCGCTGCTTTAAAGAGTTCGCTTGAGGAACACCTGAACCACCTTCTCAAATTACACAGCCAGGATATCCTTCTCCTGCCCACCGATCTTTTTCCTGATATTTTGCCTTGAATGATGAGATGCAATATTTGATACTTTGGTCCCCTCATAACATGACCAAGGTACCTTAATTTTCGTGCCTTAACTTCCACCATGAGTTCCAGCTGCTTTCCCATTCTACTGAGGACCTCTTCATTCGTGACATGCTCAGTATATGAGATCCTCAACATTCTACGGTAGGTCCACAGCTCAAGACTACAGTTCAAGACTATACCTCATTTATACACATCATTTATACACCTCATTTATACACATCATACATACCATCCTCATCTCATTGGGTCATGGGGTTGCTTATTGTTCTTAAATAGAACAGATTGCAACGTACACACATTAGAGATTAAAAAGAAATAGATGTTAAGGGAGTAGTCAACTCAAGAAGATGATTTATTTTAAATTACAATTTTTTTTCACTTATATGAAGTTTAAAATTTTCTGAATCATAGCATGTGTTTACTTTGTCTGTACGTTGACAAAAAGTTATAAAAACGTCTATTTAAAATAAAGCTTACTAGCAAGGCGAGTGAAATTATTGCTATAACTTTTTAAGTTTTCCGGAAAGGGTTTTGCATGATTGTACATTCTTGGGAATTAAATATTTTGGTTAATATTGGAGATATTTGGATGATTTTTTTTTCAAATGTTCATAATTTCATGCTGTATTATCTGTCGAATGGTTATTACAATAAACTTAATAGGAACTTTGTTATAAAATAATTTGTGAATACATAAAATAAATGGTTTTGAAAATATGGTTTTTCTTCAAATAATTTCTTGTAAGAAAAAATAAATACAAGAGCATACAACAAATAATAGACTGCAATTTTCTGTATTTTTTAGTATAAGAATCATGTTGATGTCTTTCTTGGTTCCTGAGATATTCGATTCCCCGTAAAAGCTCGCTTTTCCACCCCCACTCTTATATTAGGGGCTGTAATTAATTTTTTGGCCTGGTCAAGTGGTAGATCATTACTAGTAAATTACTCTTTCATTAAAAATATAAAATTATAAATTATAGCCAGTAGTTTTCATTTTCATTTTCTGGGGTGACTAGCCCTTAAGGATACTAATTTTTTTTATCTCCTGGGACTTTATAGTTTACTTAAAAATAGTATTTATATATTATTTTATTAATATATAATTATTTGTTAAACAGGTTGCCAGATCCTGAAGAAATTGAAGTTATTGGACCACCAGTTGGTCCAATAGTAGGGATGGCTCTTCCTAATATAGCAATGGCTATTGACCCCACGTATACGCCGTCCTGTAGTACTAGCACAAATAATAGTCCAGTTGTTTGCCTTCCCCCACCACCTAATGGTTTGTATATTTCTTTTCCATTACTTTACTACCAATTTTTATGGTTTAGTCAAACTTTATTTGATTTTTATTTGAGTTGACTATAAATCATCAATGGTGGATGCATATTCAAAATATAACTGAAAATGTTGTAAAAATAAGTAGCTTTTACTTCCACGCGTGATTTAAAGAATTATCTGGTTGCTCCTATTCTTCTTATTGAAGTAGTTGCTCACATTTACTTGCTGTTTTTTTTTTCTGGAGAGGTTTGGCATAGCTTTGAAGCAGATTATTATAGAGTAACATAAGAAATCTGATATTTATGGTGTTAAGTAAAGTAAACACATGATTGCATTACCCATCCAGTTTTGAATTTAGTACAGTAAATTCTAATATAACAGACACTACTAAGGTAGGGTCCAGCCCATTGTACAAGGTTGTTCTTTGTATTCGGCGGCAATATTTTTAAGTATTTTTATACAATTATCCCTCTGTATAATTAAAGTGCTATTTTTAAATGCAGTATTGTACTATTAATCATAATAATAATAATAATAATAACAGTAAATCATGGCACTCACTAGAATGAACCAAAAAACAAGTTTGTATTAGTGAGACGTAGTGAGCTCACAGTATGTAAGTGAGAAAGTTTGTTGCTTGTTCGAATCCTCATTCACACTAGCTAATCTGGCGCAACAGTGAATCCCATATCGGACAAAGAAAATATTAACCCATAGCACAGCAGATTCACCTTGGCAATGAACCAAACTTTAGCAGAAAGTAGCAAAATTTAGCAGACAGTTGTCCTATGTATCCAAAGTCTGTTATATGAGGATTTACTTTATTTGCATTCAAGCGCTATATATAAGGTGTGTTTACTAAAGATATGATTAGGTCTACATTGTGCGATATGATAATGTTAAATAGTTCATTTTTTGCATGCAGGAATTTGTAAGATTGTCATGGATATGTTTTATACACAGTATCATAATTTTTAAAAAATTCTTCAAATGCATCTAGTATAAATTAAAATTTTAAAAATCTGTAGCTTTTGTGATTATAATGAAGATGTTAAGTGCGTATTTAATTTTATAGATAACATATTTATTTATGTATCTTTAAAATCATAAAAAATACTACTAAATTAAAGGGCTTTTCCACAAGAGTGCATTACAGTCTTTTTTTTTGTCATCAGTCTCTCGACTGGTTTGATCCAGTTCTCCAACCTGTTCTATCTTACGCAAGTTGTTTCATATCTACATACCTGTAACACCCTACATCTTTTGTAATTTGCTTTATATATTCTAATCTTTGCCTCCCTCTACAATTTACTCCCTTAATATTACCCTCCATTATTAATAGCCCAATACCTGGATGTCTTAGGATATGCCCCACTAGCCTATCCCTTTTGGTAAGATGCTTCCATATACATCTTTTTTCATCCACTCGCCTAAGAACCTCTAAATTACTTATTTTGTCCACTCACCTAATCTTAACCATTTTCCTATAACACCACATTTCAAAAGCTTCTATCCTCTTCTTTTCTACAGCCCCTGTCACCCACGTTTCACTTCCGTATAATGCTACACTCCAAACATAATGTTTTAAGAAATTTTTCTAATCTGTTAATCAATGTTTGTAGTCAGTAAGCTGTTTTTCATTTCAAAGGCTTTTCTAGCTTGAGCAATTCTACTCTTGATATCACTTGTGCTTCTACCATCCTTAGTTGTTTTACTCCCTAGATAGCAGAATTCCCCAACTTCCTGTATGTTTTCGTTGCCTACTTTTTAATTTCCCATCTCTTCTAAACCACTCTTGCTGCTGCACAACACTTTCTTTTTGTTCTTATTAATTTTCATGAAGTAATTCTTTCTCAAGATCTCATCATTCCATTTAAGGCATCCTCTAGTTCTTTCTCTGTCTCGGCTAATACTACTATATCATCGGCGAATCTCAGCATTACAGTCTTGTGGACTTAATATTTTTTTAAAAAATATGTTAATTTCGGCAATAAATATTTATCTTCATCTGTAAAAGTTAAGTTTTTCTTAAAACAGTTTTCTTATGAAAAACTTTATCTTGTAATATTAAAAACTATATTTTGTAGAACTTTTAATTGCATAGTATAAATGTTCATGAAATGATAATATATAGGTACCATAATGAAAGAAAACTTGATCCCAGTTTTCTCAAAACTGGATAATAATGATATGGTTGTGGCAGATAATATTTGTCCTTAAGTGATTCAACCACTCCTCTTCACTCCTAATGGTACCGAGAGCAGCCTCTTTTGCCAGTTTCCCCAACATCTCAATCCATCTCTTCATGGTCTTCCTCTTTCTTTGTACCATGCAATGTCATATGCAAGGTTTTCTCAATGTTAGAATTTTCATCCGGTCTTGCCACATGCCCAGCTCATCGTAACTTTCTTTTATACGTCACTTCAACTATAATGTTTTTGATGAACTTCGCTGTTCCATGTGTTAAGACCAGTCAGAACGTTTGCTAGCATTGTCAGATTGTACAAATGTATCAGTCTTACAAACATTATATGCGTATATGAGCCACAGTAGTTCACTAGTGTCTTGTATCTCGTACTAAACACCTCAATCATAATTTTAATGCATGAACATGCGATACTTATATTATAATCAGCTGGTTATACATTAGTATTATACAGTATTAATATTATACATTATCAGCTGGTTATATATTCATGGTTATAAGATATTGTTATTGAAAGACAAAAAAAAATGCTGATGAATATATAACAGAGCTATTGGGAATGTTGCTGGCAAGTCATTAGCTAGCTATGAAGTGGCTAGGGGGCAATGTGTACATTCAGGGCTCATCAAAGCTGAAAAATAGTATAATTGTGGTCTGTTGCATTAATTTTCTTTTGTACCAAAACTGGAATAATACTCTATAATCATACATTATGTTTTTTTCCATATTCGTGAACTGATTGTACGTATGATGATAAATGGATGAGAATATTATTATTCTCTTAATGTCACATTCTTCCGTTGTTTTTAAATTGTAATTTTTTTTCTTACAGATTTAGAAGATGATGACACTAGTCCAGTTCCTCCTTATATGCCAATACAGGGCCAAAGGAGAACAGCTTCTCTTGAGAAAAAGCAAAAGAAAAATAAAGTAAAAGACGGTTGTAAACAGCAATAGTTACAATAATATTTTTTCACTAACATAGTTATGTCGTATCGTAAAGTATAGTCAGTATTTTTAACATTTTATAGAATCTCGTGTTTTGCATTTATAATTTTTATTGGTATTAATGAAAGTATTAAACTTGACACATTTATTTTTATAAATTCATTGTACCGCAGCTAATGGTGTATATTTTATCTATATATTTTTGTTAAACGTTTTCTTGTGTATTGTTTAGAATTATAATATATATATTTGTATTTTATTATTATTAATTTTTTGTTTGTTTATTTATTTATTATATCATGTAATTAATATATTAATTTTATAATATACCTTGTACAAATTAATATATTTTGTATTTACATTTGTTAAACTTTGTGTAAAGATGTAATATTAAAAATGAATTGACTGTGTTGCACATCAAATTGTGTCATTGATTATTAATTTTTACCTGATCAACTGGTCTCGTGTAAGTTGAAATGAAAGTCGAAGCATACTCATAAAATTTATTAACTGTCTTGTTATAGTTTTTAATTTAATATGATTATTTAATAAAAGTAAAAGTGAAAGCTTGTTAGCCTGAAACAAAGCAGACAATAATATATTTTAAGAACAAGACTATAGAATTATAAGATATATTTTACTATATTGTCGCTGGACTGAAAAACCTCCTATGTGTCAGTTTTGGCTAATTTAGGGTTTTTATGTATTCTGAACCGAATCTTTTCATTTGTTGGCCTGTAAATTCTCCTTTGTGCATAAATATACCGAACTGTATTTCATTTGTAATCACAATATTCTTATGTAAGGAGTAAAGACGGTTTTTTTCAGTCCAGCGATGATATGTATAATATTTTATTAAACATCCTATGTAGATATTTTCAACAGCCATATTATATTGATAATCGTAATGTATTATAATCCTCAAACCACCAGTAATTCAGTAAACAGTAAAAAACACTTACCAGTTATACCACTTTCTGCATAAAATGCATGTCTTCAGTAATTTTCTTTAATTTAAAATTTAAAAACATTCTACAATAGAAATTAAAAATTTAAAAACATTCATTCTGGTAGATAAGGAATCAGGTTCCTTGTCTACGCTAACCAAGTGGTCCAAACACGCAGTATAACTGCTTTATAAAATTTACAATACTTAAATAGAAAAGTGTTTACAAATTTGTGTATTTTAAGCTAAAATAGAGCTTAAAATATAACAAAATTGATATTTTAAAAGGTCTAAACATTTTCTAATGATTCCTGGTTATGACAAGCCTTCATTTTTCATGGGAAGAAAACATTAACAAACTCAATGAAAATCAATGCTATTTTCCCATGGTTCAAATTCTATGGGACACCTGGTATTTTATTAGACAAAAGTAAAAGACTGATTCTGCTCTGAAACTTCACATGAATTATAAGGGTGTATCAAATAAAAACTTGAAAGGTGCTATAAGTTTTGTATCGTAACAGTTACTGAAAAATCATACTTACTATTTTTGGTCTCCATATCAATCCAAGTGTTCCACTGCTTCAAAAGTACTTGGATGCCATGTTTAAAGAATTCTTTTGGTCGCAATGTGTGCACTACAGATTTCATCGCTTGTAAAATGCTTGCCTAACATCGATTCTTGAAGCGGTCACATCATGTAAGTCTCTAGGAGTGAGGTTTGGTGAATATGGTGGGTATATAAGACATTCAAATTTGATATCATGAATAGTCTGAGCTGAAGTCAAAAGTCCTCATCGTTTACTCCTTACTGCAGGACGAAGTTGATTTTTAATCAGATATGAATAAGAAGCACTGGGTACTGTCTTGCCCCCTTTTCATGTCATGTTCCTAAATTACTCCCTTTACATCCCAGAATAGAGTTAGCTTAAGTTTTCCCGCTGATGGTTGAGTTCGGAATTTCATTGTACATCTTCTACAGAAGTTACGCCGCTTTTAACACTCTAAACTTTCTACAGCACTCATACACTTGCTGCTGGGACAAATACAAATTTCCATTATGCACTGTTATCCTACGATGATTTTCAATTGGTTTGACACTCACTATAAAGAAAGTAAATCACAGATCACTGCTGTAATGCAGTGAATGTTGATAATGGAGTAGCCATCTTGATACTAACGCTCCTCTTCATGTTAGGATCACTCTGCCATCTGTCGGTAACATTTTGCAGCTAAGGACAATACTGCCACATAACAAATCAATCGTACGACTGTTACAAATTTTATTGAACTTAAGGTTTTCATTTTATACATCCTTGTATGATATGCCGAACATTTACCAATTAAGTTCTTCAATTTAACTGAATACTTCTTGCAGACTCAATGTAGGTGCACTGAGAACACAATTGAGAAGCCTTTTCCAAAGATGACTTCATACAGCAAGAAGAAATGCTATTTCCTAGTTGCACAATAAAAGTCCTTCAATAGATCGGCTGTGTGGCCCGTAGTCCAAAATCGCTGATCCACAATGGGACTGGAGTTTAGTACAAACCATACAATATTCTGCGCATTTCAATCGGATCCTCCTGTGTCAATGGTAAGCCAGGGTAGGAAGATAAGTGAAGTCTGTCTTCATATAAAAGGAGACAAAGCACCAGGCACTATTTTGGTTGCATATTGCTGTACCCTCTCCAGCAGGTTGACATTGCTCAAGAAGTAAAGGGTCCAAACTACCACACCATGTTCCGATTTAAAGCCAATGTATCTAAATCCTTATGAATAACTGCTGATGTAGGATGTAGGCTATCAAATTAACACGTTCAGCACGGTGGCTGGAATCACGGATGCTTCGCTCTGCCGACCCGCCATTGCAGTGAAAAAATACCATGCCGCCTTAAGGCGGCATTCGTCCCTGAAACGATCTTACTTATTTTCTCGTCTACTCACCGCCTAAATATAGTACGGTATTATACGCGTTTGTTGTTTCTACGAAATTTATATTTGAAATTCATTTTTTAGTTATTAGAAAAATTAATACTTATAAATTATTAAATAAATGAAAATTATTGTCGTGTGTAAAATAGAAAAATACAATTATGTTTGATAATGAATAATATTTAATTCAAAAAATAAAATAATATAAAATACAGTTAATAAATAAGTAATACAGTAGTAATAAAGTAAATTGTTAAGATACCACAAATAAAGCCAACTTATGGACGCGCGCACACACACACACACACACACATATAATGCTAGAAATCGCACAAAAGGCTGATATTTTTAAGAATACAAATGGAAAACTACTGGCATTCGGTCAAAACTCACAATATTTTCCTGGCCCTGAAGGGTTAAACGTTTTATTCCAACGTTTGTTGACTAAATTACGTTACAATTGAGAAACAGGCCATAAGTACGCACAGTGTTTTTGTGCAAACAAATTATACTATTATTATTTTGATAATTTGTGTCTACAGAATACTCAATAATTATATTGGAACATATATACTTAAAAGTATTTAGCTTATTTGTTACTCAAAAGGTAAAACATTTAGTTTTTTTGTTGATGGTACAACTAATTCACTATAATTTGTCGTTATGACGCTAAGCGTATAAGGTGACGAATAATTTTTAGTGAGACCATGGCAATATGGAAAAATTAGTAATAAAAGTACTTTTACTCATACAAAATTATTTTATGACTGTAATTATAATAGTACAGTTTATTATATAACGTACAGTAGGCCTGCAAAAGAAACACAGTGCATAGAAATCGCGAGTTCAGAAAGTAACAGAAATTTTTTTTGAGTAATAATTAAACTATTTTTACATAAAAATGTATTATTTTTATCTTTTATTTGTAAAAAGAAGTCACTGGGAACGAAGAAATTCGTAGAATAATTGATATAATTAAATAAAACAATAAAATTACATGGCACTAGGACGTTCGAATAGACTACAATTTTAAAAATTTGTCAAAAATTCCCGGCAGTTGGTAACGAAAGACGATCTTCACAGTGGCGCTCGTAGAATAGATCTGAACCCCTGAACAACCTTTACTAACACTGCCAGTACACCGGCGATTTAAAAAAAGCTATAGAAATGTGGTATAGTATCTCGTCTCTGGAATGAACCTTGATTTGCCGCCTTAAGGTGGCATCCGTGCTGAACGTGTTAAGGAGTGGGTAGAGGCCAGAAAAGGAACTAATTTGGTGCAAATGACTTTTTTGGGGTTTTATACATCGGGCTTTTTTGCAATTACGTACTGCTAACACAACGGATCAGAAAGGTGAAGATAAAAATTTGTGGTGACCAAACTCCCAAACCTGGCCTGAAATTAAACCCAGGGCCCATAGCGAAATGCACTGGCCACTACACTATGGGCCAGCCAAGGGTCACTATACCACAAGGGAGATGCATTAGGGCAAATGATCTTGGTAATGGTGAGGTTAAATATTATTGAAACATCAAAATATGCATTTGCCTTTAGTGATGACTAGTTATAATATGGAGTTTGTATTTTTATGGAATCATTTGATTAGCCCATTCAAAAATGAATATTTGGTTGAAGTATGTATAAAACAGGCTCTGTGTCAAAGTGTTTTTATGATGGTTAATTATTCATTCATTTTTTTTTAGGGATGACACCCGTAAAAATTCAAGAAACCATAAATGAAGGCCAGTTGTCACAGTTTCAGGTTAAAATAAGGTATGTTTTTAAACACATAGTATAAGAAGTTCAAACCTCAGAAATTGTCTTTAAATAACTACACCATTAAGGGGTCATTAGGTAACGGAGGACAACTCTAAAATTTTAATAGGAAAATTCATTTAAGGTTGCTGGAAAAAAATATTTTAAGCTTTCTAAGGATAATGGTTGTGCCAATTGTGATGATATTGTTTTCATATGTTGTGTAATATTGACTGCATCACTGAATATAATATTAGAAATTATTAATAATATTTATATCAAAACAAAAAGCCCTTTCTGCCTTTTCAACAATTTTATAAAATTAGCCCCACCAAATTTTTCTGAGACCTTCAATGGGAAAAATCGACACAAAAACTAATCTACACTAAGTTATACTGAAAATCATCTCAGGTTTTCCACCTATATCTTTATCTGTTAATTCTGTTATTTTATTTTAGTTTTAGTGTGTATTTCTCAGCTCTGATTGATGGTCTTGTGGAGGCTGAAAAGTTTTAGGGTTTGTATTATAAAGTTTTTAGTGAAAGAGCAGCATTTTTTCCTTTGAATAATGCTAACAAAATTGAGCTACAAAATAGCATCAAACTTTTGCAAAAATATATGAAACCGGTAAAAAATTAAGAAATGAACCCATCAATTGATCTAGATCTATTGACTTTTTTATTTGCTTGAGCAGCACTGGCTATTTGACTGAGTAAAAACTAGTCCAAAAGTAAAGTTTACTCGAGCATAATCACTGGACAATCTACACAGTTTTTCAAAATCTAACTAGTAAGTATTTACCAAAATCCTGAAATTGATGAGTTCTTAAAATAAAAATTGTAATTTATTTTTTTAATGTCTTGAATGGACGTAAATGTAATGAATTTTCCAAAAAAAAAAAACGAAAAAAACAGGAAGATTACTTTCATTAAATTTCTGATTTTTGGCCAACTGTAGGTGAGTATTATTGTTAATAAGAAAGAACATTTTAAATATGCAAGATTAAAGTATTAAGTGCCTTGTATGGATTAGATTGTCTAAGGATCAGTCAACTTTTTCGATTTGCTGTACTGTAGTATCTACGTAAAGCATTATTTAATGTACGTTGTACGTAATACTTCACCCAATAATTTCAATGTTTGCTAAATAAAGGGTGATTCAAAAAGAACGCCGGTTTTTAAACGGCTGGTAAATTTTTGTTTATCGGTTGGCAACATTGTTAGACCTCATTTCTATTTCGGAGAACATTCCGATTGACGATTCAGTTGTAGTTTCTCTTGTTCGCAGTGTAGTACTCTCACAGTCTGTGTCTAACCATTGAGAAGTTTACTATTGCACAATGAGTGTTAATCGTCAAAACATTTTACCAGAGTGGAGAGAGTTATGCGGCTACTGTCAGGCGACTTCGCGGTACTCTAGGACGTAATGAAGCACCGAATGAATCAACAGTTCGCAGGCTCATGAAAAAGTTTTTTGGAACGGGTTCAACAGTCGACCTTAAAAGTTCTGGACGTCGTCGTTCTGGCCGAACTGAGCAGAACGTTGCGTTGGTTCGTGACAGTGTGGCTGTTAGCCCAGCAAAATCAATACGTCGCCGTTCTCAACAATTGGGTTTACGATGTTCTTCTGTACGGAGAATTCTTCGGTACGATCTCCAATATCACCCGTATAAAATTCAGTTGACGCAACATTTGAAAGTGGCAGACCACCAGAAGAGACGACAGTTTGTTGACTGGGTATTGAGAAAACGGCAGGATGATGACACCTTCGCAAACAAAATCATTTTCAGTGATGAGGCGCACTTCCACTTAAACGGTTTTGTTAATAAACAGAACTGCCGTATGTGGGGTTTAGAAAACCCTCGCGTGGTTAATGAAAGGGAAATGTATGCACAGCGAGTGACAGTTTGGTGCGGCTTTTGGTCGGGCGGTGTCATCGGCCCTTACGTTTTTGAAAATCAAGAAGAACAAGCCGTGACAGTAAATGGAGACCGATACCGTACGATGATTAGGGAGTTTTTGTGGCGTCATTTGGATGGAATGGACATTGACGAGTTGTGGTTTCAGCAGGATGGTGCCACCTGTCACGGTGCACGAGAAACAATGTTGTTGCTCCGTGAACGGTTCCTGAATCGC
Source organism: Catonia carolina (assembly GCA_035578175.1). NCBI lineage: Eukaryota > Metazoa > Arthropoda > Insecta > Hemiptera > Achilidae > Catonia > Catonia carolina. The sequence goes on along the minus strand of JAQMRL010000002.1, from coordinate 115,322,063 downwards.
ATCATTTCTCGTAATTCCGACCATCAATGGCCACCAAGGTCGTGTGACTTTCATCTTTGGGGTCATCTGAAGTCATTGGTGTATGCCAATAAACCCCGAAACATCAATGACTTGATGGAGGAAATTCGACGGGTTATCGGGCAAATGGATGTCGAAACTTGTCGTGCAGTAATATCCAATTTCATGGACAGAGTTGATGCGTGCCAGCGCAGTAGAGGAGGACACATGCATGATATCATTTTTCATACATGAAATCGGAAGGTAAGATGAACTTGTTGATGTATTTATTTTCAGTTTTTCAATAAAATAAATCTCTTAATTTGATATATCAAAACCGGCACTCTTTTTGAATCACCCTATATTAGTGTTGTTCAGTGAGTGGAAAAACAGATTGGGGAACGGCTCCTCATCTTCAGCACCAATTTATTTTTTATCATTTGAATGAAATTGGCCTATCTAATTAGAGTTTAAATATGTGTTTCACATGACACCTCTGTAACAACAATGGCAAACATAAAGAATGAAACTATTGAGACCACTTCCCATGGGTATACCGGTTGAAAACCTTACCCTGAAATGAATGAAGGTTAAATTATTACCAAGGTCAACACTACCACCGAGAGACTAAATCCAAATGATTGAGTTCAGATAAGAGGTCCACAGGGCTCTTGCTCTCCATAGCACTTATTTCAGCCACACCTCAAGATGGCAGTGCATGATCCTCTACCACAATCACATTATAGACAGCCATCCTTTCTCCTCAAAAACTAGGTATAGGGCAGTTCAACCCAATTTTAAGGGGTACATACACTCTGTGCCGTCTGGGGCTAGTTGCCACAAGAGCATACATTACAATTTGTAATGTACCTTCTTGTTCAAAGACAAAGACTCTATTTTGATAATTATTGTCAAAATTGTGGCTTATCCTTGAAACAATAGCAGTGCACCCAGCACTGTTAATCAGTACACTTACTGATTAACAGTGCAGTAAATATTTTACCCTCATGAAAACATTGTGTCGGACAGAAGTAGTCTGCATTAATTTAATTTACTAAAAGTTCTATTCAGTGTAGAAAAATTATATCCTCAAAACTGAATGAAATCTTAGGCCAGTTAGTAACAAAATGATAATGGAAATCGAGTAGCCTACCTACTTTATTTTTCATGTATAATCCCAACACTATCTTTCTTGGCTTCTTGAGAAAGTTTATGTTGAAAATTAGCTAGCTGTATGGTTATAAAAATAATCAAGGTTCCCAGAACTGTACAAGTTTACAAAAACCGTTTTTCTTAAAATAGTAACAATAATTATATAGCTAGTTTAGTGTCTTATTGGAATTTCCACATAGTTACTGAAATTATTACTACCAAAAATGTTAGTTATTAATATAAGTAGGCCTACTTATTAAATGTATGTTATTAATGTAGAATCTTAAATTTTTTTGTCCATAGTGTCATTTTTACCATACAGTTTGGAGTACGAAGTTACTCAGAATTTTTCTCGTATATTCCCTTATATGCATGACAATTATATTCCATTATAATCCATACAATTAATTATATGGCATGACAAGAATGTAGATTTCTCTGCAATTTTGCTTTGCTTTTTTTAGAAATAACTTATACCAAAATAACCCATGACTTGATACAAATTTTGTAGTTAATACGAGTAAGCTTATGAATTTAAGATTGATTTGATTCTGACCTATTATTAGTGTATTATTTTGTGTTTTGTAGTTTTCTTGACTAAATACAGTACATGCTTTCAAAAACTCTTGTTGTGTGCTGCTATCTAGAGGATAGCATTGCAACTAACAGGAGAGTAACCTGAAAATGAGTATCTCACCAATGCAACATAAAACTCATATTAACTAAATAAATTTGTATACATTGTTCTAATAATAATTCAGTTTTACTTTATTTTCATTGTTGGCGTTTACTGTTAACTTATACCCACTATTAATTTAATACTTAGAATCAAGTTTTATACAGTATTAGTAATTTAGGCTATACCTTTTGAGGAAGTAATTGGTGGGTGAACCTTAAAAAGTTATTATTTTTTATTATTGCTTAATATTGTATTTAACTTTTTTTTATTTCATATTATCTAATATTCTTATAGTTATAATTATTTAACTGATTGCAAATAAATTCCCAGCTGTTGAAAAAAATACTTGTGAAAATTTCTGAGAAAGGTAACTCAGTTTTTTGTTTATAATCTTAATTGAACTCCAAATCAATTTATTATGAAGAAATATTGAGTTCAGAATAAAAATAATTGAGTTGCTAAAAAAATTTACTTACACAAAGAAGAAGCTAATTTAATTATTTTGTCTTTCTAATATTTTATTCATTGGTCTTTGTAGATTATATCGTTTTCTCTTATTTACAAAGTTTTCACTTTTAAGTAAAGTTCACAAATATGCTTTTTAATCTATGGTGAAATATTAGCCAAAATTTTAAAATTAAGGTTTTGTAATGAAGTTTTTCAAAATTAGCTAAATCATTTAACCATACTTTCTCAGGAATGGTTGGCCTGAGTCTGTACAAGACTATATGTCATTTACACATCATACAAATTATCCTCATCTCATTGGGCTATGGGGTTGCTTATTGTTCTTATATTAAACAGATTGCAACGTATTTATACAAATTGTTGTTTAGGTCATCAGCCGAAAGGGTGGTTTGAACCTTTAGAGGTTTTACTAACTAAGCAAGGAGTGAGGTGGTTTACAATTGCCTTCCTCACTGAGTGGTATGCTTATCAGCAAACCAAGCCCTCTGAAAATATTATTTTTATATAAACATATTTTTTTAAATATATTTTCCACCCTGCAAATGACACCTTCACTTCCTTCACCACAGGGTCTGGCTGTATAATGAAATTCATACTCTAAGAGAAAATAACTGTGACTAGTGTCATTTACACCTCTACCTCTTGTGTTCTTAAATGCTTCAGTCATATAATTGGCTGACCATGTGCTAAGAAAAAGAATTTTTTTGTAACCCTGCAACTAGCTGGTAGAGTGCAAATAATTTAACACCAACCTGCCTGTTATGGGCATACACACACAACGGATTTAAAATATGTAAATATTTTTTTTGTAGCTTTTATTATTATTATAGTGTTGCCTGTTTATTTTTACCAAAATCTAATTTATAATATACTTTTGTTGAAATAACTATTTCTAATACATTCAATTACGAATAAAATTAAGGTATTTAGAGGCAATCAGTTCTGTAGTTTGTTAGAAAATCTTTTGAATTGAGAATACGTTCATATGAAAATAATGATTAAAATGAAACTGTAGAACCTGCTCACTAATATATTATCAGAAACGACTGTAGACAAAAATTTACATTTCAGAGTAGTAAGTAAGCCGAGACGCATGACAGAGTGAGGCAGGAACAGCTTTGGGCGCTTAGGAGTCCATTTGAGAGCTCTGCAATCAAATTGATTTCCCTCCATCGAACATCTGTCTATTCTCTGGATACTTTTTCATCATTCATTGTTGTAATATAAATTGGTTTCTTTTGTTTTCCTATTTTACTGAATATTAACACATCAATGTTGATATTTTGTAAAATGTACATTAATATAAACTTCAATCTTATGAAAATCAATTTGCATTTTGGCTACAAGTCAGCATATTACTAAGCTAAATGTCTTGGGTTTGATTTCCAGGTAGTCTGAAAAATTTTAATTTAGTTTTAAATTTAAAAAAATCTGGTGTGAAACACTCTCATGACTTTATCTTGCCAATGTAAATAATGACCAATATAACCTATGATTAATCTTTAATAAATAATATTAAATGAAAAAATAACCTATAATAATTTATTTATAATTTATCAAAAAATATTACTAGTTACGGTAAGATGAATGTAAAATTGAAAGTATTGAAGAAAAGAGATTTTTAGAGGGATATAGGAAAATATAATAAAGTAGAGGTCCTTGATTCATTTTTGGAGCCATTTAGGTAGAAACGGGATGTAAAACTATGACGAAGATTAAATTGTAAAATGTACCTATGGGATAGAATAGCGACTAAAGTATAGATTCAGGAAAGTACTCTCGTGTAACTACTATTCCTAAAGTACAATTTTTATTATACAACAGTAATTATTTGTGTAAAATTGATTGAATTGTGTTGGGTTCAACTGATATGTAGAGATTCAATAGAAGTTTTGTTTCAACCTGCAAAGCTAAAGGATAGACGAAGGGTTTGGGAAGACTCGGGTAAAGTTGAAAGGAGATTTCTTTGTGGAGGGGTTTAACTTGTTATTAAGCTATGAGATGCAGGTCTGGTAGAAGAGGGTATGGAGTTTGAGTTTGGAGGGTTGGAATGGGAAAAGGGAGGGTACGTAGCTTTGAGCTGGCTAAGTATTAAAACCAGGTATATTGGTTGGTTCCTTAACTTCCAATATGTGATAGGAACGGGCTGCCGCTGTTACTTTTGCCCAACAAAGTTACCATATTAAAAAGCAGCTACTCTTTCTGCTTTATTACTTAACCTGTATCTTCGCTATCTACTACATACAACCGAGCTCCGACCTTAAAATTCTCTTTTCATTCTTTAATCGCATTTTTTCTTGGAACATATATACTCTGCATACTTGTTTCCAGGCGTGCACTTCGCATCCATGTTAACATAAATACAGGTTTACCTACGTTACTTATCTTAAAATAACAATAGTGCGTTTATACCGCAAAACTACATTATTATGTAGTATTTAAAAGGAAATTAAATTAAGTACCTATAACAAAACACTTTGATAATTTATGCCGTTTCTATACAAAAAATCCTAACACAGGAATAAGATATTTTCAAAATAGTTTAAGAGTACCCGGAATGTTTATCTCCGTAATGTTAGTGTAAGGAACATTTTCTCAAAAACCATTACAGTTATCCTGTCCAATTTTTTGTGGTTACTTTTCACGTTATTCTACACTCACATAATTAGTAGCATACTTATATATTGTTAGGAAGACAAGAAAATGTTTTTTTGAAATTATCACTTTTGAAAAGCATAATTTTTTGCCTATTTAAGTGAAAAATAAATGTTTAAAAACATTATTTTACTGTAATATTAACTCAGTAGTTTATTGCAAATATGGTATAAAAGGCTGTGCAAAAATTTCATTAAAATCCATCCTCAGTTCGCTGAAAAAATGTTCCTTATGTGTCAAAAACTGCTGTTTACGGGAAACAAGAAAAAACTAAAATAAAACACATTATAAGTAGACTACTGTTAAGTAGTTACCGGCCGCATTGGCGCAATTGGTAACGTGCTCGCCTCTCATCATGCGGTCTTGGGTTCGAATCCCATTCAGGCACGGCATATTTTCATACGTTACAAAAAATCATTTCATCATTCACCGTCTGCATTAGCAGTAATTGCAGAACAGTCGGACGTTAAACCAAAAAATAAAAAATAAAAAAAAAAAAGTAGTTACCTCTAATGCATTCCAGGATCATAATCTGCAAATTCCTTAACTGTTACATTCACAGCTGGTCTAATGCCAACTTAAAGTTTTTAAACAAAAACAAAATTATGAATATTTATCGTTTGTCATTCAAAAAATTCATATGTTTATGCAAACTGGTAACGTTTAGAAAATAACGCAAGGGTTCAACTTATTTTTAACTTTATTTTCTTGGAATAAAAACTGCAAAATTTCCAACATCATTGGATGAAGAAAACTCTGAATTTCAATAATATGCAAAAAAACCGGATACGTGAAATATTTTCAATTTTCTCCGTTCCGGGTACCCTTAATACAGAATAACAGTATAGGCCTACTAAATTTTAAAATAAAATTTTCTAGGGTTAGTTTTAGAATTAAAAAGTAACATAGTATATTTTGGCGTTAAGTAGGGCCTACGCTAGGAAAATTAATTAAACCAATTTCGTACTTTTGATATTTTTGTAAAAACCAACTTTGAGTAGAAGAATAGTGTTTTATTTGAAGGTTAATTGATTTGTCAATAAAAATCGAATCAAATTTAAAAAGTGCTAAAGAAAATTTTTAGATAAGAATCTAGGAACCCCTTAATATTTTTGTCCACTTTAAATTTGTGTTAACACACTATAATAGTCTATAATTGGTCAATTATTGTTCTATAAATATGAAGGCCATTCATTTTAGAGCTATGATTAGTTTTTTATTACTTTTTTAATTAAGTTAAACGAGTTTTAAATCAGCGTAATCTTCTTTTGATATGTTTATAGAATCACAGCGGATAATAAATGGCCCGAACAAACGTCCAACAAAAATCCGAAAGGGGCTCGGAAGACAGGCGGCAATGGGCTGTAGGACGTGGAAAAAGGAGAACTTTTAGGACTACCGAAGAAAGTAAAAAATTAAGAGTGAAATCTCCTTTAATAAAAAAATTAATACTAAATTTTAAAATAACCTTTATAATTTATTATTTTTGTGGGATAGTACACTATGCAATATATCTCCACTTTTACAAATATAAACAAAAATAATGAGGTAATTTTTTCAACCTAGAGGGACAAATATAAAAATAATCCAGTTGTAATTGTAGTAAAGTAATATTAAATTACATAACATAAATTTTATAATGCTATATAAGGTAGCCGTAATATGTAAAAAATAGGTAAGAATCAGAGATCTCATGAAAGAGTTATTGTAAAGCATTGAAAAAATACAAGAATTGAATTTCAGAGAGTCGATTGAGAAGTAATTTGATTTCAGAGTGCCCAACGACGCTTAGAGAATTGCCAAAACGTTAAAGGAGGTTTCCTTCTACCGTACAGATTTCCTTTGAGAACGCCTTTCAGATGTTTGGAAATTCTATGAATTAAGGTACAGTATTGTTCAAATTACAGTTGGTAGGCCTACAGTAGTACCTATTTATTTATACTGTAAATTATTACTTCTACACGCCAACCAAATTATATGGTTTGGCCTTAATTATTTGATTAACATATTTATTTATATGTGTTTTATTGTCGTGTAATTTTATAAAAATTTAAATAACCTGCCTCCGTGGCGTAGTTGGTCAGTGTGATAGAATCCAAAGCGTAAGGTCCCAGGTTTGATTCTCGGCAAAGTTCTGGAAATTATTACACGTTCAAACCCATTGTTTCGTATTATACAGTAGTCTGTTGTATATTGAGGAAAACTGATGATGAAGTAAAGGTTTTGTTTGTTGTAATTGTGCCTATTTGTTATTATATAACGCTCGTAACTTTTTTCTTTTAATTTTGCAGTATTTTATGATAATGGACAGCTTCATTACCTTAATAAAATTACTAAAAAAATGTGGAAATGAGGTGTTTGAAATTATTTTTTAACCTCATAGCTCCCTTGACTCCCTTGGTCGAAAACGACCCCCTGGATATATGTGAAACAAATCACTTATGATAAAAAAGGTGTATACGTGTAAATAAAAATAAAAATATTTAATATTTATAAATATTATACCTATTATAAATATCTTATTCTTCTTCTCTTCATTAGTAGGCATTTCTACCTGTTCCGGAACACAATCTTTTCTTCGGCCTAGCGATATCTCTACTTCCCACTGGTTTGTATCTTCTAGGTACACTAGGTAAGCGGCTTTCTAGCATTCTATTTAATGATAAATCCATTGGGCACGATACAATTTTATTTTTTCATTGCTTTGAAAAACTCCCAATTCTTACTTTATATCTTCATTTCTGATCCTGTCTAGTATTGTATAACCCTTGACAGACCTTAAAAATTTCATTTCTGCAGTTTGGTTGTTTCCTTCCTTCCTTCTTCTCATCACCCATGCTTCACTGTCGTATATAAATGCTGGAACTACAAATTATAAAATAGTATTGTGTACGGAATATATAGCCTATTATTAAAATATAATAGAAGCCTAACTGTTAAATAAATTAATTATTTTGTAGTTAATTTAACTTTTTTGTTTAAATTTTCCGTGTTAATTAAACATAGCCTATTGAACAAAAATTTTAAAAATAAATTGTAAATCGAAATTTTATTATTTAGATAATGAATAATCTTTTTAAATTTCAGATTAGTATGTAAGGCTTTGTAATTTTAAATTTTAGTTAGTCTCGAAATCCTCAAATTACGTAGCCTAATATTTCAATAATTACTACTTATATTTTTTAAAAATTTAAGATGAAAAATATCAATGTATTAATTTTAAATATTTAATAGAAAAATTTGTAGCTTATTTTATAAAATAATATTTAATTAATTTGAAAGTCGAAACCGATTTAAACAATTAGATTTAGTCTTGTCGGTTGACATCAGCCGGATGAGATGGATGCTTCTTTTGGAACGGAAAGACTTTGAAAATTTGAAATATTAAATAATTATAAAACGAAGAAAGAGTAGATGTTACAGTAAATTGAATATATGAAAAATAATTATGAAAGAATATAAATCAAATTGAGAAAATAATATTGAAGAAACATAAAATAAAACTTACAATGGAGCAAGCTCAAGAAGAAACATTTAAGAAATATAAAAAATAAATAGTCAGACATAATTGTATCATAAGAAGCGTTACAGTTTTGGTAAGGAATACTTATCATTTTTTAAATTTAATAAAAAATAATTAACTTCATTTCATATTTCAAAAGTTTTATTTGCATTTCAATTTCATATAAGTTATTTCTGTTTTAAGTCGCATCAACATCTTGGTTATTAGCGACTACTTTGGGGGCATGAAACAGTGGAGTTTGATTAGTTGTAATTTCACGACCTACCCGAGAATCGAACCCGGGATCTTCCGCTTGGTAGGCTACCGCTAAGTAGTAACTACGCCACGGAAGCGGCCAATTTCATATTTTAAAGCTAGCCGAGGTAGTAGCTATATTTTAAAACCACTTTACAAATTTTGATTATTTTTATTAAGAGTCTAATCAGTGATAAATTTATTATCAATACCAATATTTTGTTGAATAAAAATATAAAGGCCTATATTTGTTGTTTAAGTCATCAGCCGAAAGGCTGGTTTGAACCTCTAGAGGCTTTACTGAGAAAAACGAGGAGCCAAGTGGTTTACCAGTCCCTTTCTCACTTAGTGAAAGGGCATGGCATGCTAATAAGCACGTCAGGCCTCTGAAAAGCAGCTACCTTTCACCCTGCAAATGCCACCTTCAATTCATTCACCACAGGGTCTGCCGTTATAATGAAATTCATTACTCTCAGAGGAGATAACTCTGACTAGTGTCAATATTTATATTATTAGTTTGAAATCAATCGTTCCTTGCATTATTTATATCAATCGCTACAGGATTACCACCATACGTCCGGAAAAAGGTAAGAAAGGAAAAATAAATAATAAAATAATAGCTAATATTTTTAAAACATCATATTAATTACGACATTTAGTTACAATATTTTCTTTAGAGTACGGTGTATTAAAAGAGTTTTAAATAGTTTTTGATAAACTTTAAAATATATTTTAAAAAGGATGTAAAATGACAGGAAATTTAAAATCGTAGATTTTTGTCCAACAATAAATAAATTAGTGGAATTAGAAAACAAACGGAAGTGGTTTCAACCACGAATGTTGTGTAAGGGAGACAGGGTTGAAAAGAAATGGGATCTGTGTAAAGAGGATCTGTACAAGCAGCTTTAAATGTAGAAAGGGAGGAGAAAAGTAGGGCGGTGCTAGAGGCGAGGAGCGTGTGGGTGGATTTATAGAGAGGTGGTTTCTCAATGTAGTACCACCCTCTCGCTGACTGTCACACCACTAACATAGTCTCATCACTCTGTCTACATTCCCTTCTCTTTTCTTATTTTATTTACACAATCTGAATCGGAATTCAAACATTATTAAAAATGTTACACCTGTAATATTTGGAGGTCTTCTATTTTTCTTCACGGCATAGAACATCCAGCCTGTTCCGGAATCAAAATGTTTTATTTATCATCAGAAAGCTGCAAAATTAGGCTACAATGAATTACTCACACCGTTGTTCGTAAGCCTGGGGTTTCCTAAGCTTCTTCTTCCCTCAGGCCTAAATCCCAGTACCTATTTTAAAATCGTCTTCTTTTTCTTCTTCTTCTTCTTCTTCTTCACTTCATGGATTGGCATCTCGACCTGTTCTTAAACTATCTTCTTCTCGGGCGTCCAAGTCTCCTCTACTGGTGGGTTTGTACTCCTGAGCTAAATGGAGCAAGCTCCCTCATCTGTTCTCATTGTCTTCATCAATTCTCTTATGAATTTTAATTCTCTCATATAGACTAATAATGCCTATCTCTTCACGTATATTCACATTCTTTAGCCTATCCTCCCTGGTACAGCCGTTCACCGCTCTCAGAAACCTTACTTCCGCCCCTGCAACTTATTTCGTTCCCGCTGGGTAAGTTAAAAAAACACACATCATTAAGGTCGCATAATGATGTATCCTATGTCTATCGAATATTCTAATAGCCTTTCAAATACCTATTTAGTTATAAAAACTACGTCTTCATTTTGTCTTTAAATATCTTGAATGGGAATTAATTAGCGGCGAAAATTACTACAGGTTTACTTTCCGTCTTCTGCCTTATCTGGTAGTCATTGGTATCCATTATTATGTGTATACTTTATCTAGTAGGCAACGAAAATATACAGGAAGTTGGGGAGTTCTGCTATCTAGGGAGTAAAATAACAAAGGATGGTAGAAGCACAAGTGATATCAAGAGTAGAATTGCTCAAGCTAGAAAATCCTTTGAAATGTAAAACAGCTTACTGACTACAAACATTGACTTACAGATAAGAAACAAATTCTTAAAATACTACGTTTGGAGTGCAGCATTATACGAAAGTGAAACGTGGGAGATAGGGGCTGTAGAAAGGAAGAGGATAGAAGCTTTTGATACGTAGTATTATAGGAAAATTTTAAAGATTAGGTGGGTGGACGAAATCAGTAATTTTGAGGTTCTTAGGCGAGCCAATGAAAAAAGAAGTATATGTAACCATCTTACCAGAAGAAGGGATAGGCTAGGGGTACATATCTTAAGACATCCAGATAATAATGGAGGGTAATATTGAGAGAGTGAATTGTACGGGGAGGCAAAAGTTAAAATATATAAAGCAAATTACAAAAGATGTAGGGTGTTACAGGTATGTAGATATGAAACGACTTGCGCAAGATAGAACAGCTTGGAGAACTGCGTCAAACCATTTGAGTGACTGATGACAAAAAATACATAAATCTACTGCTGCCCGAAAGAGTTTCACCGATGTGACAATGACAACTTTTCTAAGTTAGCAAGCCAAGGTATCTTTCTACCAGGTCCTCGACTACCCTCAACCTTAGTGATCCGTACGATTCTGTATTTATTCTCGTGGCTTCTTGAAGTTTATCTCCTACATTCTCCAGTTGTTTAATTAACTCCAACAACTCAGGCTGACAGCCTGAGGGATCCTTTGAAGGATCTCCCATTTATAACTGGATTAACCCAATAGATTCTCAAAAACGTCAATACAGCTACAAGTTGAATGATTAAAACTTCCTTTCAGTGGCGTCGAACAGAGTACACGATTCAAGACCATAAAGTTGGAGAAGACTTTTAATGTTTAACTGAAAGACACACATTACAAAAACTTCTCGGTTAATTATTTTCCCTACAGCGATTGGTTTAGCAGTAATTTCTTGTTAAACCTGCAGATTTATTTATTCATTTTAGTTCAAGCTGCTTGAAAATAAATTAAAATGTTTAAGTAGCAAGTTTTTAGAGTTAAAAAAATAATTTTTTGACAAAGTAACGGATGTTTTATTAAGGATGCAACGCTATGTTAAATATGACAATCTTTTAAAAATTCTTACATCTATTATTATTATTATCATATCTATTAAAAATAAAACTACAAAGAATTTTACATTTAATAACTTTAACTTCACTGATGTTGGAAGTGATATCGTATCAAAGATCGATTTCAACCAAACTGAGGTTGATATTAATTTTGCATCATTCACTCATGATTAAAATAAGGTTATGTTTTTGAGGATAGTTTTTTTGTTAATTTCAAGTGTTTTATTACTAATGTTGAGCTATATTGTTAATTATGCATTGGCAAGAGAAAGTTGAATGAGTGTTTCACACCAGATTTTTATTTTAGGAAACAAAACAAAAAGGGAATGAATATTTAAAAATCGAATTGTGTAGTAATAATAATAATTCATAAAAAGCGATAAATTAAATTCTGTCACTTAGGTTTGTTAGAAATAGTTAAAAATGCCAATTATTAAACTTGAAAGTAAAATGCTGATGGGATAAAAAAGTTGATCCTTAACACCCTAACAACAGTGTTCTACGAAACTTATAAAAATGTTTTGTTGCGATGGGGTGAATACGCGATGGTCCATGAAATTGAATGCGTTATACATCGTACTTCTATCTGCCCTTATGACTTAAAACGACGGCTGGCCGGTCTATCACTTTTCTACTTATTCAAAAGAGTGACCGTTCCTTTGCTGAAGTGATCAAAATATGTTAAACTTGCAGGTATTATTGAAAAAGTTTCACTTTTCAAACGCATCTGATACGTTAATCCCTATTATATGTTGGTATAATAAAAATACTACTGTACATGCATTGTAAGGGAATTTTTAGGATGACAAGTATACTGTAAAAATTCTGATTTTATGTTCATAATTTCGCCCCACATTTTTCGTGTGTTAAATAGCTACACTTGGTTTGACAGGGTAAAGGCTTCAAAACAATAGCTCTGTTTCATCATAAATGACACTAAACAAGTAACGGGGTTTTTTTAAAGTCTCATAGAATAATAAGTTCTTTAAGTTTGAAAAATCTTTAATTTCGTCTTATGGATCTATTCATATTCTTGATGTTCTTATTCTTGATTTTCTCCCAATAATTCTACATTGCGTTGGTAACGACCCACCGGGTTCGTTTAAAAGTGAAGTAGTCGTCGTGAGTCAGCTGTTTAACAGCTGATTTTTAGAGACGAAGGTTCCTGGTTCAATTTTTTTTTGCATCCAGGAGACTCCAAAAGGGAGTATAGAATATATCAAGATAAAACTGATAAACAAAAAGTTAATCACAATGATAAATTCATCACTTACCATCAAAAATTTGTTTCTGCTACTGCTTACTTCAGTAGGCTTGTCATGAACCCCTTTGTATCAAATCACACAAAATTAAAAAGTTAAACACAATGATAAATAATTCATCATTTACCAATAATTTGTTTCCGCTACTGCTTAACTCAGTAGGCTTGTTATGAACTTTGTATGAAATAGTACACAATATTTGTTTAATTAGAAGTTAAATACTTTTCAACCAAAAACTATTTAGAAAGGAATTCTTGCGCACTAAAATGTTTTATCAATCAAGTATTGCTTTAGCTTTTTTTTAAATGACTTAAATTGTCACAACTTTTTAAACCTTGTGGGAATTTATTGATGTATTTTCTAGCTGCATAAGTTGGTTTTTGTTCAAACAATTTAGTGTTGTGATTAGCAACACATAATCGATTCTGTTTCTTGTGTAGTGGTTGTGAACATCTAAATTCTGTAAAAAGGTATTTTGATTTACGTACATTATCATTTCAAAAATGTACAAAGAAGGAACTGTGAGCAATTGCAGCTCTTTCAATAGTGATCTGCGTGAGGTAAGGGGGTTGACTCCCATCATACACCTGACAGCTTTTTTCTGTATTTTAAAAACTCTTTCCATGTTGCACTGTGATGAATTACCCCATACTAATATGGCATACCTGATATAAGATAAAAGTAAACCATGATAAGCTGCTATTAGCAACTCTTTATCATTCAATCTGGCAATTTGTTTTAATGCAAATACCCCAGATGATATTTTTCCACAAATTTGCTCGGTATCCTAGTAAAGAAGTAAAGATAGAAATCCTAGTAAAGGTAGTTACTTTTATACGGATTTGAATATTAGACAGTGGTTACTGGTGTACTTTGATGGTTGGGGTTCAATTAACCATACTCTCTCACGAATGGTCGGCCTAGGTCTGTACAAGACTACACTTCATTTACACGTCATACACATCATCCTCATCTGACTGGGTCATGGGGTTGCTTATTGTTCTGTGTTAAACAGACCGCAACGTACACACATTATAGATAAATTGCGTTAGTAACGGTTTTTACTACATAGTTTAATATTTAAGTTTTTATGTTCTTTTTCGCAGGGCTCTCACAATCCCCTACACTTTGCCGTCTCCTCCCACAGAGGGATGTGCAGCCAGGTATAGAAATCCGTCAGCAAGCAGAACGGCAAACAGCCTTAACATATTTTTGTTGAAATCTCTTATCATATTGTGCCATTAAAAATAGAAGTAGTTTGTGGTATTCTAGAAAAAGTTAAGGGAATAAATTGTGTGTATTGAACAAGGATAATGGATTGCGATGAATGAAATGTTTTGAATTGTAATTCTCGGAAATCTAGTAGAAACGTTTAATTTTATTTTGATTATTTGTACCACATTCCAATCAAAGACATTGTTCGAAAAGTTTTGATTGTTTGGAGAAACTATCGGACTGCAGGTATAAAAACAGTTAGCGCTTTTGTAAACATTTATTGTTATTAGTACTGTAAATGGAATTAGTCTTGTCGGGCGTTTAGAAATAAGTGTCGTTAAGGGACCGGTACTGAATTGTGTTAATATTGCGCATGCGTACGGGTGGTCAAGTGGTTGTGGACAGGGACAATCAAAATCATTTATTTTGATTGGTAAGTGACAGTTTCTTAATTTTAATTAAGTTTAAGCGTAAGTCTTGTATAAATTGATGTAATCTAATTTAATTGAAGTAATCTAATTGTATTTGTTAGTAGTTTAAGTTTAACAATATTAATTGTCAATAAATAATTGTTACAAGTTTAAAGAAATTGTTATAAGTATAATTATAATTGTTACAATTATAACAATGTTTTAAGTTAAAAGAAAGTCTGTTTATTATTTATTTTACCTAGATTTCGAACGAACCTAGAGTTAAGTGCTATAATATTATTTTATTCTTCATTTTCAGGACGCTGTGAAATATTTCCAGACGTTAGTCGGAAATCAAACCTTGAACCTTAGATAAGCATTAAACTATTAACAATGTGTCGTATCTGTTGCCGTTAATACGCTTTTTTGTTGTTTTACATAATTAATAAGCGATCAAAAAAGAAATTTCAAAAGCAATTTGTGATGTATGGAAATTTATGGAAAAGTTAAGAGATTTTAAATTCGTAAGAACACTGTTTGAAAAAGATTTTACAGTTTTTGTCGTAATACAGAACTACTGTTAATAATGATTTGAGACCAAACGAAAAATTAAAATTGTTCTTTTCTACTTCTCACTAAATACCTAAAAGTACATCTAAGCTGTTTGGTTTTTGTTTTAAAAAATGTCTATATACTAGTAGACACCAACTCTTCAAGTGTTTAAAGCCGTCACAGTATCTTTGACGAATGAAACCATAAAACTCTTTCAATAGTTCCCCTCTAAACTGCATTTTTCCGCATCAACTCGAGTTCATTTTAAGGAGACGCTTTCAAGCATCCTCCATTTCAAAACGATTAGCCTTTGAAAGTAGCTTCCTCAGTACCGAGAGCTTCTCTTTAAAGTAAGTCTTTGTACTTCTTGTTACTATCTATTTTTATTTTATAACTAGTTATATTTCTCTACATGTCTTAGTAGTGAAACCACAGTACTATAAAAGGCGACAATGTCATTGAAACAAATTTCTATTTGATGATCTTTTTATCTGCAATTCGTTAAAAAGTGAATTGAATTTTAACATTCCAACTATCATTTCAATATTTTATCATTAAAGATTCTGATACATGTATCATTATATTTGAAATTAAATTTGTACGTATCCAGAAACTTTTGTTACTTATTGTAAAGTGGTTCAACTGAAAAAATTACGAATTGGAACTTAGGTATTATTACATTAAAATATAAAATCCCTTTCATGAGACGACGCGTCTCATGGCTGGTGGCAATTTTTAAAAAGGCTTACCTTTGATTTATGGCAAAAGCCATTAGATTTCTGTATCTACTCTTTAAGAAGAATCAAATGACTTTATTTTTGTTTCCAACTTTTATTTCTTGACTTCCGGTTTTGGGTCAATTCCGGTCAAAATCGGAACTGCAAATACCATTTGGGCCTACTAACTTTTTGTGTAGATTACGAATCTGAAAATCGTTTCTTACTACCTCTTGTAGTTTGTAACTTTGAGTTTTTAACGTACACTTTAGACCCACTACCTTTTTGTGTAGATTACGAATCCGAAAACCGTTTGTTGCTAACTCTTGTAGTTTCTGATATATGGGTGTGACGGACGGATGGAAAAAACAAACTGATAAATGACAACTTAAAAAATTGCTACCTATTAGTTTTTTGAATAATTTAGCTCATTTAAGAAAATAGTTTGCAACGGATTTTGAAAACAAGGTTAATTTTTTATTCAATAATGTTTTTGAATTTTTTCGGAAGTAACAGATTTTATAAGTAATAACGTACCGTAAAAGTTTTCCTTACGTTGTTGTGAATAGTTTTGGTTTTAGCGAAGAAAACAATTTACGTGGACCTGTGAAATTATATGCTGATTTAAGAAAAGTGGGTTTAAACATTGTTTACTTAAGTATTTTCGAATTTTCAAGACATAACCTGTTGTGCAGTATCTTCACTTGTATTCATAACCTTAAACTGTTTTCATACGTTCTCTGTGGCGGGAGCTGCTCCGTTGGCCATCTCTCCTCGACACAAAGGAGAGATGGCTACTTGTTTTCGAGGATAGATGGTCATACTCGGATTTCTGAAGTACTCTCCTATTTGTCGGTTTAAACATCAATATTTTTCAAAATATTAAAGCGTAAACGCAAAGATTCATTCAGTAGTAGTGAAAAATCAGTTGACGCAAAAGTGTTACTTGAAATCGATTCTTCTGAGGGTTGTTCAGATCTCGAATTCATCTGTCTTAGTAATGGAGACAACAACAAAGTACGACGTCTAAGGACAAATAGTTTGAATGCGTCCGATGTAAGAAATGACTTCATGACAACTGCTCCTCTTGTCAAGACTTTTTCAACCCATGTGGCTTGGCTGTTTCAAAAAAGCTGTAGACAGTTCACCGTCATTTTGCAATTTTAATTTTGTTTTTGGCTGATCTGTTTCTTAATATAAAAATACAATTATTATAGGGTATAATTGATAATGTTAAGACACTACCTATTACTTGTTTTGGTATGCAAATTATAAAATTCTTTAATCCAATGACAATAATTCATATTTAAGTAAAACATTTTCCTTGTCATTTTTTTGTTTTTGAATATTTCTTAATTTTGTTTAAATTATGGATTTTTCAAAAAGTTTGGTTTCTATTTTTCTGATATTGATGTTAATAAACTCAAGAATGCTTCAAAAAATGTTTGTTTCTTAAATTTCAGCCTTACTTTACCTTTTAAGTCCAGGTTTCATCTCTCCTAAAAACTATGGCCATCTCCCCTCGAAATTTAAAAGAGATAGCCGCTTCGCATTTTTCCCAAATTACCATTTAAAAAATATGTTAAAATACGAACGCTATTAACCTTAGAATCTTAAAAATGCTTGAACAAGCCAAATAAATCATATTCTTTTAAATGTATTAACTTAAAATTAATGATATTATAAAGGGTTTTAAAAAGGGTATCCATCTCTCCTTGACTTACCCTATTTGATAAAAATAAGTTTTGGGTGAAGGTTTTTTTTTATTTCGGGAGTAGTAGCCTATTATAAAATTTAATGAACGACAGTATTAGTCAAGCGAAGGAAATTTTTCTGTGCCATTCAATTACTGCTACCTCTGTGAAAAATAATTTTCAGTGTCCATTAATAAATAGATAATCTTATTAAAAAATAACAGCTAATGTTAAATGTCTAACACAAACATTTCTGCAATGCTCTAAAAATTCATTTTTTGCGTACGATTAGTGAGCTTGTAATGCCGATTCTAATACACTGTTGTTATCAATTATTGTAATACGTATTACGACCAGTGTTTAATAATATTAAACCACACTCTCTCAGGAATGGCCGGCCTGAATCTGTATAATACTACACCTAATTTACATGTCATAGGCTACTTATCATCCTTATCTCATGATGTTGATTATTGTTCTTAAATTGAACAGATTGCAACGTACACACATTAGGGATTTAAAAAAGAAATATTAATATTGTAAATTGACATTTGTTTTTCTGTTCATAAATGGCTGAATCGGGTTAGTTGAATTTAGAAAAATAAAACGAAATATATTTTTCATTTTTTGAAAGGAATAGTGAAATGAAGATTTTCAGTACATAAATATTTCGTAAACTATACGAATGTAATAAAAATAAATAAAAGAAAAATCCAACGTTTTCTTTTGCTTCTGCTGTTGTTGTGCTGAAGAAGGATTTATTTTCCTCTCTTTTCATCCAAAAGTATAATTCATTTTATCTATTGAAGAGTGTATGGAATTCGAAAACCTCTGTAAGGTATCTCAATCAGTGGTCAAAATACTGAGCATTCCCTCTTCGTCTTCACATTTCTAACAGAATCGAAACGAAGAATGGAGTACACTAAGAAGAGAAAGTAGCAAAGGAAAGAGAGGTAGAGAGAGTTACAGAATAAAAAAGACTCGAGCAGTGTAGCTTTGTGTTGAAGCGAAGCTTGGCAGCTCAGCCAGATTGATTCAGTTTAAGAACTGGCTCACCAGTCATTGTGTCCTATAAATGCTATATCCTCTTATCAATGAACCCCTAGAATAAAAATGTTAAAACAATAACATTCAATTACAAAAGATAACAATGTTGTCTTCTACACGCACTATTGAATTTCTATGACTATATCAATAACTATATCAATTTACAGGTCAGTACACCTGAATAAAATTCATTAAAATAATTATTCCTTTAAAGTAAAAAGTTGAATGATATGAATAAATAAAACCTAATTATACGACAATGAATTATATAACTTCTTTTAAATTTAATTTTCCTTTTCCTTATGAAAAAATTGTCTACTTACTCCAAAAACTACGCATTTATTCTCAGAAATGGAAAAACGCGCACTATTTGCGAATTATTTGTTCAAAAATCCTTGATGAATTATTTGCACAGGGGTACAGTACCGTTTTATGGTACTCATGGTTTTAATGGTAATCATTTGTGTGTTCCATATTACTTTTATTATTTTTTTCTTTATAATTTGTAACCTATGTTTGAATTTGCTTACAATTTTCTTTTATGTATGGTTATGTTTTGGTGAAATTTTTTATCTATATATTGATTTGAAGTATTTTTAGTTTAAAATCTGTGCATAATTTCCATTCTGGGGGAACTACTTCAGATTTGAAAAAGTAAAAGTAAATTTCTTGAATTAAAAATACATATAGACTATGTGATTGCTTAATAATCAACACCTACTCTTGCTTAACCATAGTTGAGTGAAAATATAAATTCTTTTACAATAAAATTAATACAGCGTTAAAAAATTTTAATGATAATGAATTAAGTAAAAAGTTTAATTCATAAGTCAATTGGGGTGAAAAATATTAACTTCGCCAGTTATTAGTAAAATATATAGGCTACTTCAGATTAGTAATCTACGCAATCTATTATGTCGGAATTGTTAACCGTAGGTAACTACCCCTGGATAGGTAATATGTAATATAAGTCACTAAAGAATTTTGTTATCAAGTTCGATTCTCTCCAACCTCATGAAGAGCAGATGAAAACCAAAATATAAATTGCAACATTGAATAAATTATTGAACTTATTTAAAGTGGAAACTTATTATTTAACGTGGAAATTAAATAAACTAGTACTAAACTAAATTGAAGCTTTTGAAATGTGGACATTAAGCAAAATTTGTATTATATCTTGAGTAGGTGGATATAAGGAAGGAGCTCCAAGTCTATACTGCCTGTATGAGAAGATTGAAGGCTATCGCGGGGGATGGAGGAGACACCTGGACAGAATGCCGGACCACAGAATATCCCTCCAAGTACACCGTTATGCACCGGTTGGACGGAGAGATGTGGAACGATCTCGAAAAACATGGATATAAGCTAAGAGTTTCAAGTTTGTTAGTTCGGAAGAAGGCTGCCTAAGCCTTGAAGGAAGAAGAAGAAGGATTTTGAGTAGGTAGGATCAGTCATGTAAGTGTGTTAGAAATGTCGGAGAGTAAAGAGTGTCTGAAGATAATACAAACACGTACATTTTATTAGGCTACCTTGACTACATAATGAAGAAATAAAGTTACCGTTGATTATACAAGAGAAAGTGGAACAAAATCGTGCACCAGGCCGAAGACACAATTATGAGCTTAAGAAAGAAGAACCTGAGAGAATGGTTCAGTTATTCTAATTGTTATTAGTCCGTCCAATTATTTCCAAGAGCGGGTTTCAGGTTTATGACCGCGAATACTCTTCTGAAGAGTTCACACTTGAAAAAGACGAAAGTATCTCATAATTGTTTTCAGATCCTGAACAAAATCGGCTAAGTAAAATATTTTTAACATATTTTATGCAACGACTAAAGTGAAATTAAAAATATGGTCATCTCAATAGGCTATCAATAGCATCTTAATATTATTTAAAACGCTAGATTGTACTGAACTGTAATTTAGAACTTCCTGTGTTTCATCCCCGGCCATGGTCAGAAATGTTTTAAAAATAAACTACAATGTTATTTTTTTAATCCCCTTTTTTAATCATTTATTTGTGTTCCTGTGTGTAACCATTAATTTGTATACTTTACAATCTCTTCAATTCAGAACACTAAGAAATCCCATGGCCCAATTAGATAAGGATGATGTGTATGACGTGTAAATGAGGTGTAGTTTTGTACAGACCGAGGCCGACCATTTCTGAGAGAGTGTGGTTAATTGAATCCCAGCCATCAAACTACACTTGTCTAGTATTCAAAGTTTTTAGTTTGTTTAGTATTCAAATCCGTACAATGTAACTACCTTTACTAAGATTTTAAACAGGAACCTTCGTCTCCGAAAATAGCTGTTAAACAGCGACGACTTTACCTCTAGATCAACCCAGTGGGTAGGTTACGTTTAACAAATTTTTATGTCTTATCTCTTAGGAGAGCTTAGAAATAGCTTTGAAAAATAAGCGGCTAATAACTTATAGATGTGTATATTTAGGACAGAAATATTTACTTAATATTTGTCAATTCTAAATTTTGAAAATTAAAGTTTAATATTTTCTTTACCCAGATGGAAGGACTAAGTTGGCTGTATTATAATATAGTAGATTGAGTTATTGAAGATTATTTTTAAAACTTACTTTAGTTAATTATTACTTGTAGTAGGCCTATATATTTGTTTTAACTATAAAAGTTCAAAATAATAAACATTTAACATTTTTTACCCCATTAGTAAAGCAGGAACGATGTTGGTAAAAATAGGTTGCAGCTATCTTATTAAATGTACACCGACATTGTAGGGTTGTATGAGGGGAAAGTGGAATGACTTAGCAGCCAACATTTTGCTCCAGACTAGATTACAAAAATACTTGCTGTTATGAAATTCCTTTCACCATTTTAATAATCATGATACTATCACCCAATGATATTAACTCATTTCGAAAACAAGTTTACGTTAATTTTTTAAATAAGTTTTTAAATTCTATAATAAAAAGGAAAATAATTGACCTTTTTTATTTAACTTACTTTTTTTTAACTTAACTTAAAGTTTTGAAAGAAATTATTAAAATGTATTCTAATGACAGCCATTTGACCTCAAAATGGGAAATGTAACAGCTTTATACATTTCTTGTTCAAAAGAGATAAAGGTGTAAATTGAACGAACGGAATTTTGTATTCTTCTTCTTATATTGCCGACTCCATTACTAAAGATTGGCCACAACACTTGCAAATCGCTCTCTATCATCAACCACCCTCGAAAATATACGCATACTGAAGTTTGTCAAATCTCTAATGTTCTTCAACCATGAGCATTTCCTTCGACCAGGCCTTTCCTTGGCCTTAACTTTACCCTCGAGATGCAGAAACTCGTTCTTATCACTCTACTTCTTTCTCCTTTCCGGATTAAGTACATTGCCTGTTCCAGCTTCTTCGTGGTCCATCCTACGATTGTACTCCTTGCAGACGGTATTGTAAGGCCAGTAGCGGATATCGATCCTCTGGCATGCAGCATACATGTTGTAACCACCTCTCCCTATATCGGTCTATCCTATGCCTCACAGTTTCCGTTTTACCCAAATCATGCCGGATTGTCTCACTCTTGAAGCAATTCTTTAATGTAGCTCCTTTCACCGATGTCAAAAAACGCATTTCAGCTGCTTCCAAATTCCTACCCTCAGATTTTTATAGGACCCATATTTTAGCACCGTACAACAAAAGAGGCAGTGTCATTACTCCATAAAACCTCAACTGCGTCTTTTTCTGGGCCCTTGCTTTAAATGTTCTATTTATATAACTGCAAACACGTCGAAACCTAGAAACTTTCGTCATCACATCAAATTCTCCTTCATATATCATTTCAAAAGTAATCATAGTACTTATCACCTCTGTAAAAATAACCAAAGTAGGTAATTGTTCTTCTTTGATTATGCCCATCAACTCACTGTCTACACCCAAACATCTCGAAATATCAACGTTGGACCAATTCACGAAATCCGGAGCATTCTTCTAAACACCCTATCTTGAAAACTTCTAAATGATGCTTGGACTGCATACTCAAAGTCATGTTTCCACACCATATAGCAAGAAAGAATAAATGTAGGTCTTTTTAAACCTATGAGTATTATCTTACAGGAAGTGAAATTGTATTGTTAACAAGCAAAAATTTTATGTTAAGAAATGCCAGGCTAGCCATTTTAACACAAGCTCTCCCTGCTAACTCTAGATCCTGGTGTAAACCAGCTTCCTAAACACTTACTTTTCTTAACCGGCTCAATACGTTGACTCTCATGTTTCGTGACAAGAATTATTATAAAATTACTGGTTTATTGAATGTCATCAGAACTAAGGTCTTTGCGAGCGGAGTGTAATATTTATGTAAGAGGATAAGTTTGCCATTTTGAAAATATACTAAGTAATAGTAGTAACAATCTAATTTTTGAAGTTATCAAGCAAACTTTATCGTCGTTATTTCCTTTTATAGTTATACTTTTCCCGAGTTTCGTACGTAGGAGCTCATCTTACCTTCCTTTTGATATATAAAATATCTTTTCCCGGTCATCCTTCTACTTCACATTAGATTCTCTACTCGTCATCTTTGATCTCCTGGTAACCAGCCATTGTTCTCTTAAAGTTGCCGTGATATTCTTCCTTCCTTCATACATAACTGAATTCTACTGACTCTATAATAAATTTTTACGTAGTGTAAATTATTATTATACCTCTGATGAAACAATGCTCTCTAATATTAACTCATTAAATTTCAGTAAATTTTTTTGATTATTCATTACTTTGAATTCATCTAAAAAGTTGGTAATAATTATTTTATGTTTGTACTTAATTTTAACATCTACTTGTTCGATCGTCTTGACTTTTGTTATGTTTGGATACGTACAACCATGTTTTCTATGTATAATTTTACCTTTCATAAATAATTTTACACGTGGTTTAAATACATTAAGTCCATAATTTTTCAAAAGTTTAGAATATTTACTTTAGATTAATAATTTTTACTTCACATAAAATGTTTCTTCCTATTATAGATTGATATTATTGTATATTTTCTGATATTTACAAAAAGGTATTTTTGGAAATATAAGTTTTAATATATTACCATTAATTTTCAAGTTTTGAAGATAATATTTTTGGAGTAAATGAAATGAAGAGCTTTTTGTGACAAACTTTCTTGTCATGATGATGTTCTTAACTAAAAGGACTTACCAGAGAAAAGTATTTGTGGGACGAGTGTGTACGGTGAGATAGCGCTGGTGAAGCTTACTGTTCATACATCATGGGAAATGTTCCCCGTGATGTATCTTTCTCTTTTTGCAGTGTTCAGAAACCTGTATTGATCAGTTACAACACAATATGAACTTTATTTTTAATTTCTGTTATTCAACAGGGAAATCTCAAATCTAATAATTCAAAGATTTATTTCTTTTGAGCTTTAAGTTAGGGTCATTTGATTACAATCATTAACACTTACTCAATTTATAAAGCCAAAGAGTAGGCAAGCATTTTAATATAGTTCTGGTTAAATACCTTAAATCTGGACAAGACTAGATATTTTAGAGTAGAGTAATGTTATCAATTATTACATTTCAAATTACTATTCAATAAACTAATGTATAATTAACGATCTGTTCAAAAATTTTTTCCACCATTTTCAGTCTGTAATATTGGATTCAATTAAAATTTTTTTTAATTTTTGTAACTTCCAGCTCTCACAGAGATTTGAAAATTTCTTAATTTGAAAATTTGACGACTCACTTGCATTTCTTGATTTGAAACCGCAAGGCTTTGGAAAACTGCTTTACGGAACAAAATAGTTCCTTCCTCCGCTGTAACTGGTTTCTAATATCTAGTGACAACCCAGTACACGTCACTAAGTAATTATTATGATACCAGTTAGCTCAGAAGAAGGAGCTATGTAGTTCCGAAAAGCTAATGGTTTCGAAATACAAAAAAATACAGGGAGCCCATATGTCGGTTCGCCAACATTTACGGAAATCGGAAGAAAGGTTAATGGAATAAGAAACCTATAGACAAAAAACAAATTTATTATATGAACTGTACATATATGTTCCGAAGATATGTTTAGAAGATGCCTTACAAGTTGATTTACCAGGACTGGTTACAAACGCTTCAGTAACCTTTTGTAGGTTATCGTCATTGCAAATCGATTGTGGACGACCACACTTCGGGTCATTCAATACGCTTCCTGTATTTCAAATTTCTTATTTAACTTTTCTAAATGTTGCTGAGTCGGTAACGACACACCTGGTACAATATATTATAGCAGGTGTTCAAAATGTCCACCATGATTCTCTATACATTTTACACAGCGACTTAAAATTGATTCACAAATTTTCAGTAACAAATTAACAGTAACATTTTATCGTCATATACATAGTCAAATACAATTTCAAATGAAATTTTTGGTACATGCAGGTTTTGTGGGTTGAAAGAACACACTAGTTCCTTTACAATGTCCCACAGTGAAAAATCATATGGCGAGCGCGCAGGCCATTCGATTGTACCACGATTACCAATACGTTCATCAACTTTAGAATTTAAAAACTCACGAAATTTGATACCGAAATGTGCAGGGGCGCCATCTTGTTGCCAGATGAGCGATTGGATATTGTAAACAGGATTGTTTTCAAGTTCCGGAAATATTACTTCCTGCAGCATTTGTAAGTAATTTTCCGAGTTAACATTTCCCTCAAAAAATAAGGACCTATCAGTGCAGTACTCGAAATACCTCCCCATACCATAACACCAGGCACATTTAGCTCTTTTTGAATTACAATATGAGGATTGTATCCGATTAGTACACGCAGTTATGCCGATTAACACGTCCATTGAGTTTGAAACATGCCTCATGAGACCATAAAATCAATCCCGAAAAGTTTGGATCGGCTTGTGCACGGATAGCGACTGTCTCACAGAATTCCAACCGCCTGTCACTATCGTTCTCATGAAGGAGTAAAAGTGGACGAAATGGCTTCAATTTTAATTCCTTCATCATCCTTTGCACGCTAGTTTGTGATAACCTTAGTTCAGAAGATGCCTTACGAGTTAATTTACCAGGACTGGATACAAACGCTTCAGCAACCTTTTATAGGTTATCGTCATTGCAAATCGATCGTGGACGAACATACTTGGGGCATTTAATACGCTTCCTGTATTTCAAATTTCTCATTTAACTTTCTTAAATGTTGGCGAGTTTGTAACAACACACCTGGATACTTATCACTAAATTCTTTCAGTACTTTAGCAGTATATTTATGATGCTTTCGCCACAACTAAAGCGTATAAACACGTTGTTCAGTTGTAAAAATTTTAAAAGTACCGTTACGGAGGAAAAAATAGTAACTACATGGAGACGTACCTCACACTAGCCACTTTTACAGACAACTAATGAATGTTGTACGTGATGCTGCCAACATTATACTATTACCAAAATAATGAAATGTCCCATTTTATGGGGAAACCGACTTATAGGGCACCCGGTACAGGTGGGTAGTCAAATTTTTGTATTAATAAGTTTATTAAAAAATAAATTTGAAATGCTATTAAGCATTACCTTGGTTTATAACCCGTATTAATATCATATAAACCGATTTCTAGTATACTTTACATTTGAAAAATATTCGACAAAATGTATTTGAAGATTACAATAATCATACGTGGAGAATAAATAATCATGCCAGTATAGTTTTCATGGACTGCAAAGTTAGTTTGATGTGTTCTTTATTTTATAATTCTATATCCCATTAAATAAATGTATGAAAGTTTTAAAAAGCTAAATTTAAATAATTTAGCAAAAAGAGTGTGGCTCGTTTGAAATTAGAAGGTGCAGCTACCGCTTATTATAAACGTTAAAATTGCAGTCTTCAGATTTTCGTACTTTCGCAAATTTATGTTGGAGTTTAGTGTAAACTTTAATCATTTTTAATATTAATATCGTGTCAATTTCGATTTAGTGAATAATCTGGCGCATGAAATCACTTTTATTTGTAATATATGATTTTTATTGGATGAAGCGTCAAGTGGTAGAGGAAAAATACAAATGTGACATTTGACGTACAATCAGGAAATTAATTTATCCATTAATTTGATCAAGAATTTTTATGGAAATATTCTTGATATGGCGAAATATTTTTATAGTCTAGCATTATTTGCAATAAACGTTCCATTATTAAAAAGAAAAAATGGAGATGAGTGATTTCACAAAAGCAATTGCATAGATGTCAAGTAACATAAAGCATAAAGTGAAATACGTCACAATCAGTTGTACATAGAATAATACACATTTACATTAAACAACGCTCTCGTCAATAAAATCTGAAACAATGTTGCTATTCCAGGTTAGAGAAGTTTCTACAAAACTAGAACACGAAGTTGGATGGAAAACATCGTGCGTGTGTTATGTACGAGTGTGTTTTATCATGTATATTCTAAACTGAATAGTTATGAACGTTAATTGAAAGCAAAGTTGAATTAATATTGAAATTACTAAACTAGCAGTTTATCCAGTGTTTATAAATTATAATTGGCTAATCAGTGTGAATACAGAAAATTTATTTACTGTCATACTATAACCTATAATGTAGGCAATAATATCGATGGAACAATCAATAATTGTTGTTTAGGTCAACAGCCAAAAGGCTGGTTTGAACCTCTAGAGGTTTTACTAGGTAAAAATGAGGAGTGAGGTGGTATACCTTCCTCATTGCCTTCCTCATTGAGTTGAAAGAGTATGCTTATCAGCATGCCAGGCCTTTCTAAAAGCACCTACTTTCCTCCCTGCAGATGACACCTTCACTTCATTCACCACAGGGTCTAGCTGTATAATGATGAAATTCATTACTCTCAAAAAAGATAACTCTAACTAGTTTATTTTACACCTCTACCTCTTCTGTTCTTATAAAGTTCAGTCATATAATTGGCTGACCGTGTGATAAAAAACAAAACTATTTTTTGTAGCCCTTGAGCTAGCAAATCGAGTGCAATTAATTCAACACTCCACCTGCCTGTTATGGGAAAAAATCAATAAGTTACTAAATACTAAAAATAATTAACAAATTATAGTAAATTAGGAAATCACTAATACAGTTCATATTGGTCGATAAACCCACTTTTACAACTTTATTATAATATACTTTAAGTTAATGATTAAAGATTTTTCAATTTATATTTCGAAGTGTTAACTCCATTTTGGCGATTTTCAGAAGAGCCAAAAAGTAGCGATATTCTCTTTTCATTATTGTATCTAACTTTCAGTAGATGTTAGAAACTTGAAATTTAAGCCCAGTTTTTAAAGAAAATTCTTCATATCTACAGATTTATTATTTCATAACTTTGTCGACTTCTATACTCCTTCCCACCTAAACAGAACCTGATATTAACCGCTTTCCGTGTTTTGTCGCCGTTTTACGTTCTACATTAGTATTAACGACAATGTAACGTGATTAAAAAAAACTAGTAAAATACCTAGTGCCAAAACTACTTTTATTAAGAAGCAGCGTTTCATACAAAACGTTTGAAAAAGCTTCAAAATTTACTCGGTACTGTTTAGTAACAGATGAACAAATATCAAATACTACAAAAATTTAAGCAAAATTTACTTGAATTTCAGTAAAACACATTCAATAACGATTTTTAAAAAATCTTGCACATCAACTACAAAATTGCAGCATTAGAGCATTTCTTCCTGATTTTAAAGACAGTTTTAACTCAGTTTTGCCAAAATTGGAGTTAACATTTTTTACTTCTGTGGTACAGATTTAACTCTAGTCTTCAAGTCAATCAGGCACGGCATATTTTCATACGTTATAAAAATCATTTCACCCCTCACCGTCTGCATTAGCAGTAATTTCAGAACAGTCGGACCAAAAAAAAAAAGAATAAATAAATAGTCTTCGGGTCAGATCATCAGCTGGTAGATGGTAGCTTTGAGTTGTTAAATATCACCGGTTGGGAAAACTACTTCATAATGATGAACAGCTGACAACCTCGCATTAACAAATCTTCTTCATGAGCCTATTCAATTAAAGGAGAAGAAAAATCCAGCAAAATAGCTAAAAAATTGGTCAGTTGTTTAAAAAAAATAATAAGTTGCTCATGAGAAACTCTGTATTTAAAGTCAAATAGTATCTCCATTAAAAATAAATTAGACCATATTTTGTTTTTTAAATAAATAAATAATCACCGGTTGGTGTAGTGGTAAAGTCATCGCCATCAATAGTGTCAATTCCATTAATAGTGAAGATATTGCAATTTAATGGACCATGTCTTTCTCTTCATCTATGCTACTTAATAACCACAATTAATTAGCCTAAAAAATTAATCAGTTTTTTAAATGGATTCAAATTTTGGTAAAAAATAATAATAATCATATCTGAATTATTACATCTTTTAAATTAAATTCCATAGAAAATTACAGTAGATATAAACTAATTTCCTTATTTTTAACAGCAGAGTATGTTCAGGAACGGTATCCCTGTATTTTTTTTTAATTTTGGGAGCTCACGTGTACGGTATAAATTTTTTAAATGAACATTAGCTTAGCAAGAATTCTAATAATAATTCAGTAATCATGAAAATTTTGGAATTTTAAAAGAGTTATGTGCCTTTAGAAACCACCAAAACAATTTTATTTTCCAGATTAGAAAGTACTACCATTCAATTCTATAAATTACCTAAATTTCGAATTGACATAAAAACCTATTGTCATGCCAGAGAGTTACGTCACGTTGATGGTAATTTGGAATTGAGTTTCAATCTGTATTTTTGTTTTAGTAGAGGCATAAAGTCACACAAGTCGACATATTGATTGGAAACAGATAAAAACGTTTCAAAGTAAAATAAAAAATGGACACTTATTAGAATCAATTACAGAAGTTAATTTTAGCACGGCTAAAAGGTAAAAGTTGGATTATTGTGACAGCTGAAATTCTAAACAATTATATTTAGAATATCATGATATTGATGAAAACAATTTCTTTTAATAATCAGAAAGGTTGTAAACAGCAAGGACCAATTCTTTATTTTAGAGTATAATTTATGATACCCACATTATAAAGAAAAGTATTCTCCATTGTATTTTAAATATAAATTACACAGTATATTTACCCTTAAATGAAGAGTTTTGGCGAACAGATTTAAATAATTTCAACATAGTTGTAAAGACGACGGTTTTGGGATTCTATAAAAAAAAATCTAAAATAAAGTACAATAAAAACTACAAAATTTTCGAATTAAATAACAAGAATTTTATAAATGAAACTGCACTGTATATTTATTTTTAAAAGGTTTTAATATACTGTAAGTATCGATCAGTTAAAACTTCTGAAATAAGCTCGTTTGAAATTTTCTTTTGGTAGATATTTATTTACAATTCTTGTGGTGACACAATTCTTATCCACGCTGACTTGCCAAAAAGTGTTAAAAGAATCGTTAATCAAAGCGGCTTATTAAATTTTTTTATTATAAATTATTAATAACTGAATTATAGGTTTGATAGTGCTGATAATCTGGTTTCCCACACAACCTGTTTCCCATCCCTGTTTCTACATCTGATGTTTCTACATCTAATTTAATTTCAGTCAACTTCTGATAACAGCCAACTTTATCCAGCAATCACCGCTATTAAAAACGATTTTTAAGAACCGATTTTATTTAGCATTTTTTTGGCCCACATATTTGAACACTCATTTTTAGAATTATGCATATTTTACAATTATGTAATATTTGATACTCACCAATTTTCCTAATTTTTGAGGTAGGTCTGATGATTTATGCCTTAAATCTATCTATGTCTTAAAACTATCTGCAAGGGGTTCTAATAACCTTTTCTTGTTAAATAGATAATAGCCTAAAAGATTCCTCGAATATTTTTCAAAAAATGAACAATTTTGTAACGACTCTTAATACCTGAATAACTCATGAAGGAAAAGAAAATATATCAAAAATTATGTTATTAACAGTAACATAAAAGATAAAATTTTAAATTCAAAACATTTTATTCACAACTTGTACATTTTTACATAAAAGCTCCTATATTACACACTCATTTTATCATCAAAACACATGGGAATCCATTGCTTGTCATTAATGTACTTAATTATATACATACATTTATAAAATAAAAAGTCCCAGCTATTCTTAAAATTATGTATACACAATTTATGGAAAGCGTATAAATCATACCGTAACACTCTTTCACATTAAAATTTTATACTCATAGCATGTTGAACATTTTCAAGAGCGAAACAACGATTTATATTGCTTTAAAGCATCTATTATTTATTTATTTCTTTACACAATAACTATTTTTTACAAATAAGAGAACACTACAATGGATAGCTACCATTGTTTCTGGTTTGGCGATTGCTCCAAAGTATATATGTTTTTCAGATTTGTATAAAGGGTTTCTAAAAAACATTTAGTCTACGGCTAAAACAATTATTAATTTTTTTTATATAAATTATATTGTCTTGTTAGTCGTTTTTTGTTTTTTAAATTGATCGGCCATTTATTTTAATAAGTTTATAAGTAGTCACAAAATTAATAAAATGTGTGTAATATCTGTATAAATAACACTACTACTTAGAAGAATTGAAACAGTTGTTTTTATTATTACAGCCCTGAAACACGTGGTCATAGTCTTTTATATTTGTTTAAAAGCTCTAGTGAATATTTGGAAAGTGGTTTTAACATCAAAAATTTCTTATTCCAACCGATTTCAAGAGACCGACTAGTAAAATTATCAAAATTAAACAGCAATGTAACATTTTAAATTCTTCACTACATAAAACTTTGAACGATTAAGATGGAGATATTGAGGATTTTTAAAGGGGTGCACTCAGAGCTTGGTTAAGAAATAACAAAAACAGAGAGGAACTTGATATACAGAATATTGTATGGGTAATAAGATCAGAATGAAGGTTTTAACGTGTTCATGTAAACAGAATGGAGTGTATTTAAATCGTTTAGCGAATTGAGCTAAATCACAGATCTCAGAAAACAAAGGGCCTAAGGTTATCGTTAGGCCCTTAAAATGAAATGATCATCAGTGATATAACAGGCATAATATTACAGGTTAGGCAGGACGTAGTCCTATTGTAAAGAAAATAAGAAGCGTTTTTCTTTTTTCGTCATGTGTTCTCGTATTGGACAAAAAAGTGGAAACTTAACTATTTAACTATTGTCAAGCAAAACTAAATAACATTATTAAGTAGTGTAATGTCCAACACAATTTTAACTCTGCTTGTGGGGCCATACATCATTCTTTAAGAAACAACACCTGCCGACATACTCCACCGAGATTTTATCAAGTATCAGCTGCGACTGTGTTAACATACGGTAATGATGTATGGATCAGCAGCAGAGAGTCTTACATTCAGGCAGCTGAAATACGGTTTTTGAGGAGTGTGAAAGAATGTACTTAGAGAGACCACTTAAAACGATGTATGAACAGAGCTATGCAATTTAAGTATCATTAAAATGTACAGACAGAGAGAATTGGACAGCCCATTTGCTTACGGATGCGACTCGTTTACCATTGTGAGCGTGATAATCTGAACCTGTGAATTTTTTTTTTTTTTTTTTTTTTTTTTTTTTTTTTTTTTTTTTGAACCTGTGAATAGAAGAGATGTTAGTCGACCGAGGAAGTGATGGATGCCATAACAGGTTCAAGTGGCTTAAACCGTGGTGATTGATAAAAATATGTAAGTAATTCTCGTTATAGTCATTAGTAAAAGAATGAGCAAAGCATTTCTGTAATTTAAACAATTTTTTTTAGGTACGATAGAATTTTTAAGTATAGAATTACTTGAGGTCGGTTCTTAGCGATATAACTCCATAGGTTTTTAAATATTGTAACGAACCAAATCAGCTACAGTAAAGTCTGTTTATGTTTGCTATAGTTGAGTATATAAACAAACTCCAGCTGACTGGAAAGTAAACATTTTTTGAAACTATTTAATTTATATTAAAGAAAAAAGAATATTGAAAAGAGAGTTATTTACTGGTTGCTAGGAAACTAAAGAAGAAAAATGATGAATTTTGTAAAAGAATATGGTGACTGTGGTTCCGGACATCGAACAGGATGGATGGTCCACAATCTCAGTGAAAAAAGTTTAAGTTAAAATAAATTTAAAAGACGATACGATGTAAAGTGAAAGTATATTTAAAAACGACGTATAATTTAAAATGAACGGGACATATTAACATTAAAAAATATTAAAATTAAACCAGTGAAAGTTTAAAATATAATAAAACATTTGATATAACGTACATGCTGAAAAAATATGATAAATCATTAAATATAATTCATACAAGATAATTGAGTTTACTTTTATTCACAGCAAATTCAGTATTCAACGTATGTGGAGTATTTAGTACACCACAAATTTGGCATCAACTTGTGAGGATATACTACAAATTTGTCATACCCTTGTGGAGATTAAATCGTTTTATCACAAATTTGGCATCAACTTGTGGGGAATATACAATAAAATTACTCAACTTGTGAGGATATATCACAAATTTGGCAACCCTAGATGTGGGGAAACATTCACGGTTTTTGGATTGGAAATATTGGTAATAAAATAATTAAACAACAAATTTAACAACCCTAGATGTGGGGAAAGGAAGATATAAATCAAATTTATTAACTAATTCACGAATTTTTTTTAAAACAAATTATGTCAGAGGCTGATAAAAAGAAAATTGTAGATCTTCGTGTCACAGACTTAAAGTTGGAGCTCAGAAAGCGTGGTATGGACAGCAAAGGTGTAAAAACAGCACTCATGGAGCGACTACGAAGCGTTTTAGCTGAGGAAGGACAAGATCCAGATTCCTGCCTATTTGAGATCGTCTCACCAACAACAGAAGCGGATCAGGTTCCAATTACATCTGAAGAGGGTCGAAAGGATGAGCTGACTGGAAGGGATGAGTTGTCACAGGAAGAAGAAGAGGGTCGAAAGGATGAGCCAGACCAGATAGCATTACCAGGACCAAGTCATCTCAACCAATTAACAGGTTTAGTTCAGACTTCAGGTGGAGGAAAGAACGTGAGTAATGATAATAATAGTGATGATCATCAAAATAACATGAATACAGGTATGTTACAACAACTAATGTTGTTAGTCAGCA
This sequence comes from Catonia carolina, assembly GCA_035578175.1. Classification (NCBI taxonomy): domain Eukaryota; kingdom Metazoa; phylum Arthropoda; class Insecta; order Hemiptera; family Achilidae; genus Catonia; species Catonia carolina. The sequence continues at coordinate 115,288,267 of JAQMRL010000002.1, read as the reverse complement.
ATTTAGGCAGTAAAATGGATGAACATAAAAATGAACTAAACAGAAAAATGAATGAAGGTTTGAGCAATTTAGACAGTAAAATGGATAGACAGGAGGAAAGGTTAGGAAAGAAAATAGATGCTTTAGATTGTAGGCTGGATAAGCAAGAGAGAGATATTAAGCAGCTTAGGGAGGAGATGAGGCAAGATTGTTTGGAATTAATTGAACAAGTTAGATCAGAGTTTAAGAAAGATTTTGAAAATAGGATAACGAGTAGTGAGAATGAAATAAGTTTATTGAAAGTAGTTGTGGAGAACCAAGCTGTTAATGTTGTAGAAGAATTTAAAAGCTATAATAATAAAATAAATAAAGTAAATACAAGAGTAGATAAAATTGTTAATGATATTAAAGTAAACAATAAAGAATTAGCAGAAGTAAAAGATAAGGTGTCAGAACAAAAGGGAATTATGGGAAAGGTTACAGATAATTTAGTACAACATGAGAAAGCTGTGGTAGGAGTAGCTGAGGATTTAAAGTTTTTGAAAAAAGAATTGGATAAACATATAGAACAAGGAGGTATAAAGAATAGTTACTATGATGGTGTAGGTAATAGTATTAAGATAAAATTTTCAAATAATAATCCGATGGAGTTTATTAGTTCACTTGAATATCAAATTAAAATAAATGAAATTAAAAGATGGAAGATGATTAAGAATATAATTAATGATAGTATGATGGATAATGTAGGAGGTAGCTCTTGGTGGATATATGTTAGAGAAAAAATAGACAATTTGGAGAAATTTATTGATAAATTTAAAGAAAAATTTTGGAATGATGGTAGGCAAGCAGAAGTAAGACAAGATTTACAATTTGGTAGATACTATAGTAATAAACATACAAGAATGTCAATTTATTTCATGAATAAGATAAATAAGGCAAAATATTTAGAGCCTAGATTGTCAGAACCAGAATTAGTTAAACTGTTAAGTAGGCATTTTAATAATACAATAAATAGAGCTAGGATAATTGGGTGCATAAGTGATGTGGAAAGTTTTGTTCAGTTGTTAGATGAGATAGAAAATTCAGGTATATGTAGGGAAGTGGAGAAAATAGAGAACAGACAAGATAATTGTGAAGGTAAAGAATGGAATACTTGTAATCAAGACTCAGGTTTTGACAGAGTGGACAATAAGGGTTATAAAAATGTATTTAATGATAATAGAAGAAATTACCCATTATATAATGCAGATAGGGATACTTATAGAAATAATAATGACAGGCGACCATTTAATAATCAAGGTAGAGGTAATAATAATAATAATAATGGAGGTTACACCAATAGAGGCCAAAATAGTAGATTTCACTACAACAGTAGAGGTGAAGGTAATAGTTATAAAAATAAATATGAAAATAACCCTAGTAAAGATAAAAGGACCGACATTAAAGTAAATGCAATTGAAATTCAGGCAGATGTTCATAAGGAAGATGAACATTTAAATTAGGTACAGGCGTGCAAAAAATTCAGCAACCAGTTACAAATTTATCCCGTGCGTCTGACAATGGTGTAGGGTTAAATGAAATTAAAAAGGAAGTTATTAAATTTAAAAATAAAAAGGTAAATAAACAAAACAGTAATAATATTGAATGTTTAACCTTAAATGAAACTTGTAAGGAAGATAATGATAAAAAATTAATTGATTTTATATTTAATGATAATTTAGGTGATGAATTGTTACAGGAGGAGATATTAGTTACTGAAAATAATGATATAATCGAAAAAGAAATAAAATTAGTTGAAATTAATATTAATATAAAGGATAGGATGTTTAATGTTTTGTGTGACACAGGTAGCAACATTACTGCAATTAGCCAGGAGTTTTTAATACAGTTAGAGGCTGAGATGAATGAAAGTTTTTCTAGGTTATCAGTCAAAGCTATTACTATAATAACTGCAGCAGGTAAAAAAAGATCTGGTATAAACAAACAAGTAATAATTCAGTTTAAAATAGGTGATACTACATGTATTCATACATTTTATGTGATAAAGGGCTTGAATGTTGATATTTTGTTGGGATGTGATTTCTTTTGCAAAAATAAAGTTAAGTTAGATTTTCAAAATTATTTATTCTGTGTAGGGAAAGATAAGGTTAGTTTTTCTGAAAACAAGAATGTAGAGATACATAATTGCAATTTAAAAATATTTAATGTAGATGAAAAACAGAATAAGAGTAATGGGAAAGAAAATGCTAATTATTTTGAAAATTATAAGGATATAAATAAAAATAATACTGAAAATATAGGTAAAACTAATAATCATGTAGAAAACAATGAAGTAACCTTTGATAATACAATAAATAGTGTGGTAACTAATAATAATTGTACCGAGATGAAAGTAAAACAAAGTTCAATTGATAACAGTAAAGGTGTGGATAATTTTCCAATTGATTTAGGTCTGAATAGTGTCAAACAGTTTTTTAATTCTCCTATAACAAGTTATATAACAAATGATAGGGTAAGATATAGTAATAATAATAATAATAATAATAATAATAATAGACAGTACAATGAAACAGAGGATGATAGAAATAGTACTTCAATGTCAAATTTAGTTAAGAAAAATGTAATTAATAAACTCAATATTGGTAGGAATTTCCAAACCAAAAGAATTAACAATCTTGGTAATCTTAATGAATTACTAATGAGCTTTGTTAAAGATAATATACCTATAGTAAATATCGATGCTAGATATTCTAATCATGATAAATGTAAAAATTATGTACATATGTTGGTTATGTTTATTGTTAATTGTTTTATTAGTTGAGAAGCGATAAACATAATATTTATTAGTAATGTTTATACACTCTAATGTTTGATAGGGTTATGTTCAATTACTTTATGTTTATAGTTTATCATCTATTGAGCTATCTATATTGTTCGTTAAGTAGTTATTTTGTTAGTGATTTGTTTATATAATTTGTTAAGTTATATTTAATTATATTAGTGTTGATTGAGTAATAAGTTGTAAAGTTACCTAGCACTATAAGTTTTAAATATTTGGGCCATAATTAGTACATTTAAATTTATCAATCAAATTCAAAATTTTAGATATAATTCTAGTAAAGGGCTAAATTTTTCTTTGATTTCAAAATTTAAATGGGGGGGTATTTGTAACGAACCAAATCAGCTACAGTAAAGTCTGTTTATGTTTGCTATAGTTGAGTATATAAACAAACTCCAGCTGACTGGAAAGTAAACATTTTTTGAAACTATTTAATTTATATTAAAGAAAAAAGAATATTGAAAAGAGAGTTATTTACTGGTTGCTAGGAAACTAAAGAAGAAAAATGATGAATTTTGTAAAAGAATATGGTGACTGTGGTTCCGGACATCGAACAGGATGGATGGTCCACAATCTCAGTGAAAAAAGTTTAAGTTAAAATAAATTTAAAAGACGATACGATGTAAAGTGAAAGTATATTTAAAAACGACGTATAATTTAAAATGAACGGGACATATTAACATTAAAAAATATTAAAATTAAACCAGTGAAAGTTTAAAATATAATAAAACATTTGATATAACGTACATGCTGAAAAAATATGATAAATCATTAAATATAATTCATACAAGATAATTGAGTTTACTTTTATTCACAGCAAATTCAGTATTCAACGTATGTGGAGTATTTAGTACACCACAAATTTGGCATCAACTTGTGAGGATATACTACAAATTTGTCATACCCTTGTGGAGATTAAATCGTTTTATCACAATATACATTTAAGAAATTTACAATCTGTCAGTTACAATCAGTGAGTATGATAACACAAAGTATGAAAAAATTAGCATGATAAAAAAAACTGTGAGTGGAAGCACAGTCTAGTGACAGAACTCTGACATGAATAGATTAGTGCAGGATTCAGATAGTTTTAATTTTTAGTCAATTAAAGTTTTCGCCGCGAGTCAGCTGTTTTACAGCTGATTTTCGGAGACGAAGGTTCCTGGTTCAAATCCTAGTAACATTTATACAAATTTGAATACTAGACAGTGGTTACCGGAGTACTTTGATGGTTGGGGTTCAATTAACCATACTACTCCAGAATGGTTGGCCTGGGTCTGTACAAGATTACACGTCATACACATAATCTTCATCTCATTGGGTCACGGGTTGCTTATTGTTCTGAATTGAACAGATTGCAACGTACAGGCATTAGGAATTGAAAATAAATTACAGTACAAAGTTTGTTGATAAAATCTCGGCTCCAACCCGTTTAATCGTCTTATTGGATTATTTGGGAGAGTCTGTTCCGTCAGATCTGAGATCAATGGGTTATGATGGCTCTTGAGTTTTTTCCTGAATTTGGTTTACAGTTTAAAAATAACATCATTTATGAAAGATACGTTTAAGTCTGACTGTAAAGTTTCTATAGTTACATAATAAGGGGCTTTAACTATTATTTGTATAAGCTTTAATTGAAAACGCTGAATTTTTGCTAATACCGATGATTTTGCACAACCATACAACTGACTGGCATAGCTCCAGATTGGTTAAAATTTTCAAATGTTTATTTGATAGACAGGCTCCAAATATTACTCTTTCATAAAGGACAAACTGTTGTTTTGATTAAACAAATTTACTCTGAATTTTATTTTATTTAAAGAAAAAATATAAAGAATCATATTAAAAAGTTTAATACTTTATGTGGTTGTTATTATCCAGATTTTCAATACCCTGGATTTTAGAGGTCTTAATTGTATCATGGTTTAATGCAACTATAACGTTATTACGTAATAGTGACTGCGTGATTTGAGTTAAGTCTTTTTTTATTGAAGCATCTTTAACAATAATTTTATTACATAAATTACTTACAATTACAACCAATTTCTTTTAAAGAAAAAGTTTGAAGGAATTCTGTTTTTACAATATATAAGATTTTTCTAATTAATTACTATACAATTATTATATTACGATAATTATTTATCAGTCTTAAATTTTACTAAATAGACTGAATATTTTTATCGACAACAATTCATACAACTTTGTACACAATAACAATAAAATAGCAAACACCATATCTATTTAACGTTATTTATTAAATATTTATTTTACATTTTAAAATTTATTTACATTATTATAAATATATATAAAAATCATAACCTAAAAAAACTTTCGTGGCAGAATTTTATTAAGATACATTAACTGAACACACTGGTGTGAAATTAAATTAATACAATAATAAAATTTTACTTTTTATACTTTTAATATTAAACAATACCTCATTGTTGATTACACAGAAAAGTTTGAGCAACAACAAAGCACATAATTATTAATTAACAAAAAATTATTCAGTTAGTTTTAATAAGTGTTTTAGTTGTGAATTCCATTTTGGTATAAATACATTTATTTATTCTGAAACAATCCAATCTACTTTCGTCAAGATATAGAATGTGTGTATTTTATAATTCATTAATAAATTAATCAGCATGCACACTTTGTGATACAACGCAAAATTTTAATTTTTTTTAAAACTTCACTCGAACCGTTTCCGTACGGTCATTATTTTGTGCCTCCATACTTTATCTTCAACCGTCTTTTATCAGTAACAGATTTAAGACAAAATTCAAATATACTGTAACTACAAGATTAATAAAAAAAATTCTTCGTAAAAATGTTTTAAACATCTTTTAATTTAACTATTATTAAAGAAAAAAACAAGAATTAAAAAACCGCACATAATGTTTGTCCATATACGGCTGTACGTATATCGGAGTACTAATAATTAATTGTCATTTAACATAATATTTTTACGTTGATCTGCACAATAGTACCTAGTCTACTAATAATTTTATAGTGATATTTACGTTTATTTCTTAGTATTCTAAAAAACAAATAAATGCAGCAATGACACTCGTGATTTCTTTGGTTAGTAAGAAATATTTTATTTCTTATAAAAATATTAATTTAAGGACTAAAACAAGATTTGGAAAATAAGATGGGAGAATAAATTGTTGTATTTCAAAAGATTAGGATTATTGTAGATTGTATAAAAAGATTCATTCAATACTTCAGAAGTGTGTTTTTAATAACAAGTAAACAAAAGGAACGAATCATAATCAGAAATTTACATCACCCGCCATTTTGAACTTTTTAAACAGAATTTATATTATCAAATGGTTTAACCATGGTAAATAAAAGAGACTGTAGGGGTCACGTTAGGATGCGCAGTAGCCGATGACGTCACCGGTGCTTAATAACACGGCCAGCTGTTGGTATTATTTCGGTATTTGTGAATGTTGTCAGTCCGTATAATTAGCGCCTAACGGTATTATATGAATTCTTAGTGCAGTTAGTTTAATCGAATATGTTATTGAACACAACAATTTTTTTGTTGTTTCTAATATTTAGAACGTGTTTAAATCTAGTGATTTCTAATATAATTACATTGAAAATTGCTGCGGGTTGTGCTAACAATGAAAAAATATATACATGAAAGATGTTTATTTCGCCGTTTTCCGAAAGATGAAACCTTAAGAAAAGCATGATTGCATGCTTGTCGACGTGCAGACAATTTTTCGGTTGATTCTACGCGTGTTTGTGGTACTGATGTTGAAGACTGTGACGTCAAACGCGATTTAAAATCTGAACTTTTTAACTTTAATGCTACGAAAAGATTAAAATCGACTGCAGTTCCTCATCATAAGATACCAACTCGCGGAACTGTTAAAAATGTTAGTGACTCCGAAAGAAATTTGAGACATGAAAAAAGAGAAAAAAAGTAGAATTTCTTGTTCCGCAAGGAGAATATTATGGTTATGAGAACCTCCTATTCCTAATGAAAATAATCCTATTTCACACCGAACCTACAACACAAAAGAATCTGAAGATTTTATAGCGTTGAGAAACGAAAATTTGTGTCTGCGAGAAAATATTACTGAACTTTTGCTGGAAATAACTTATATTTATAAAGCAGAACTTATAAAGCAGAAAACACAGATTTAATAACCTCGCTGAATACGAGTTTAAAACATCTTTTTGCGGAAAATAATGTATAACTTTAGGCCTAACTGTTAAATATTGACAACCATTTTATTTTCCTACAAGTAGGCTACCGAATACCATGAATTTATCTATATTACAATTACAGACTTATTCAAACATTTTTATTTCATAATGCGAATATCTAAAGACAATCTGTTAACTAAAATCGTCAACGAAAAATGGCAGGTAATTATTTTATATTTTACTTACATTTTATTAAAATTCTTTATCATTATTATTCTCGCTGTTCTTATTATAGTTGACAAAACATAATTATTACATCCCAATATTAGTCTCGAATGTAGAAGAACGAAGTTAAAAACACTGGTGCTTTCCGCACCGGTGACGTCATTTCTAGTGACGTTATTTACTCATAAAGGCCGGTCATGCTCGTGACCCCTACCGTCTCTTCTATTTACCGTAGGTTTAACTACTTTTGAGAAATAAATAAATGTGGAAATTTTATGGTCACAGATTTCCAAATCTTTAAAAAGATATTGGAGAAGAAGTTTCCATTTAATAATAACAATATGGCGGCTAGACGAAATGATTTCTAGCATTTATTATAAACAAAATTTTGTTTATATTAGAGTCATTCAGAAAGTTAATAAAAATTGTGTATGACGCCGGTATGATTTCCCCTCCCTTTAATGACTCTGGCACTCCCTGCCTCAGTTTCACGCTAGTCGTGGTCGGCTACGGAATTCTTTTTGTTTAGAAGCAGTTTTGAAATGTGCGAAAAAATTGCCGATTAATCCAAATACTCAGTGTTTGCTCTTATAATGCAGGAAAATTCGTCTTATTGAAATTTACTAGAAAATCACCTAGGTTTACGGTAATGTAACGTATGAAGATTCTGTTCAAAAATGGTGAATCATGTTTAATTGTGGACGGACGAATTTTTACGATAAAGAGCATTGAGGCCGACCTTCAGTTGTGCCTGACGAACTCAAATCAAAGAAAAAAAATAAGAAGATAGTCATCTTATGCTTAATGAGGTTCTGTTTTTCAGGAAATTGTTAGTGTGAATTCGGGCCTACTGTCCACCGGCGTCATTCTTCCTTACGATAACGCACGTCCGCACTCCACTACATTGACCCAACACTTGCTTTAACAGTTCAATTCAGAGATTTTGATTATCGATCATATGACCTAGACTTAACACTTGGTGAATACCACCATTTCCTAAAACATTTTGTTTTAAAACAGATGGTATAAACAGACAGCTGAGATATTGCACAGATCTTTCGTATACACGTAATAAAAATTAGTTAACGTATAAAATATGTATAAAATGATAAGTAATTAGGGGTGTACAAAGGAATTCATTATTTTGAAATGGTAATTTGTTTGTATTATTGTGGTATAATAATATTATTAATCAGTCTGTATTGCATCAGTACGGTAAGGCGAAAAATAATTGTTACTCGACCAGCACTGGGAGCACTGAAGAAAGGTAAATTTATTTAAAAATCTAGAACTGAACTGAAGGTTCACCGGCAAATAAGTGCTTCGTTATCAGTGGCACAATGACCGTCAGCAGCGGACAAGAATAACTTTCCATTGCCACAAACACATAATTGATAAACAGAAGGTTCACCAGGTGGTCTTCCTAGACGTGGAGGAGATGTACTGGCTATCTTCAGTCCCGGCAGTATCACACTTGCGGCTTCTAATTTTATCTGAAATCATGCAGAAAATTATAAAATTTACATTTGTAATCAATTGTATAAGATCTACAAACAGTAATAGAAACATTAAAATTGTGTTGAAAGTAACTAACCGCTCCATCGATTGATTCCATTTTCAAATCTTTGAGACATGTTGCACTTATATCACCAGCTCTTGATTCGATTGTCACTCCAGCTGGAGCCATAACATGAAGAGATCTTGTGGCGGATTCAAGCCTATAACCAAAAGTATATTAGATCAAAAAACATAAAAATTTAGCTGCAGTTTAAACGTTTTAAATCTACTTCTAAGTATAATAAATTCATTAAATTACTCCTACTATAATGTGTTGCAGATAAAATAGAGCTGACAAAGTTAATCACATTTTACATTCTCTTGCCTTTATAAATATACAGGAAGGAAAGTATTGTTTTATGTCAATTTTTCTAAATCGAGTTTTCTCTAAATGTACACGTTTTCAAACCCCTTGAATCCAAAAAACATGTTTATAGCGATTGGTCTGTGCGCGTGTTTGTGTGTGTGTGTGTGTTTGTGTGTGTGTGTGTGTGTGTGTGTGTGTGCGTGTGTGTGAACAAAATATCTAAAAAAAACATCGCATGAAGTTGAAACTTGAAACTTAAATTAGATACTACTAGAGGACTCGACACAAACATTTTTATCAAAATCGGTCCACCGAAACTAGTAGTTTATTCGTGTAATTTTTCACTTTTTGCGATTTTCTCAACAACGGGTCCTACGACTTTTTAAAAAATCGCCTCATTTACTACATTTTTTATGCTCTACAAGATAGGGTAGGCGCCATGTCTGCTGAAATTCTTGGAGAGACTGTGCTCTCGTAGAAAAAATGGTTTCTCTAAGATTTCAGCCCTAATATGCATTTAAGAGCAAAAGTGGATAATATAAAAGTTGTAGAAAATGTAAAAACCTACAACTGTTAATTCAAACATTTCTTTGTAAAACGCTTAGTTAAGCGCTAATTAGTGATTTTCTGTTAGTGTTTTCATGAAAATCTGTTAAAAAAATGATTTTTTTAAGATTTCGGACTTAGTATACATTTAAGACAAAGTGTATACAATCAAGTTTATAGGAAATTAAAAGATCTACAACTTTTATTTTAAGCATTTTTTCTACAGTCTAGTTTAGCGTCAAAGAGTGATTTTCCATATTACTAAACCAAACTAAGATCGTTTTCATTTTGCATCATTCACTCATGATTAATATTAGGTTATGTTTTTTAAGGTTAGGATTTTTTGTTTATTTCAAATGTTTTATTACGAATATTTGGTTATATTGTTCTTATTTGTTTTGGCAAGAGAAAGTTGTATGAGTGTTTCACACCAGATTTTTCGTATTATTAAAACTTGTTGAAGACTTTTATTTTGATTTGATAGCTTTTAGTAACCTGAATACAAGTTTGACCATACAAGCGTTATGTTCGAAAGGATAAACTTCGTCTACAAGAAGATAAATTTTATTTTTGGCCTAAAAACCAGTACCACAAATACTTTCTTTGAGGTTCAATAATCGATGTCATTTGACTTGGATATGTCTCTTTCACGTTAGAGTACCATCAAGATGCATATAGCGATGTGTAACAGAATAAAATTAATTGTTCATTTTACTATCAACATCAGGAGTAGGTTTTGCACTTTGGAAAAAGCATTGTAATTTAAATTAAGCAAACTTTTTTATTGAATGCATTCATCGAATATGATATACTATGATTAATTTTTTTAATCAAAGTGGAAAAAATACCATCAAAAGAACGGTTTACATTCATAACAGCTGTTTCAAACCTATCATTTTTCTACATCACCTAACTTTATAAATCTTCCTTCTTTCGCTATAAAAGTTAAAACGTCCCACACCTGTTTCTAATCCAAAGTAATATATATATTATTTTTACTTGCCTCCGCAGAAACCTCATACTTTAAAGGTATAAAACTTTATCTAAAAGATTTGTTATTAAAGAAGAGAAAAAACAAAAGAAAAAGGTAAAAGTTTAATTTGAAAATCATTTATATGAAAGAATACAAAGTTAGTGTTAACCGATCTCTTCCCCCCCTCTTCACCTGCCTCCATAATCATTACTTTCTCTCTCACTATATAACTTTTAACAAAATTTACAAATACGATATTTTGTTTATGACGTAATCGAATACAATTTTATATTGAAAAAGTTTTAACTAACAGCTTATTCTAAAGTTTTTCTTTTTCCTGCGTATTTTATAAACATTAAATAGGTTTACAATAAATTTAATTATAAAATTAAAGAAGCCTTAACTTTCTCCACAGAATATTAATCTATAAAAAATTTGAACAAATTATTTTATACAAAGCATAGAAAAATACGAATTTATTTCCCAGTCGATAATTTAATTAATTAAGATTGATCAAATTTAAATAGGTAATGCATAATAATTTTTACTATTACAACCAAATGAAAATTGTTGTTTACTATTTTGCAATAAAATCAATAGGACTGATACAATGTCATGACTATTAAAAATTAAGAGTATAAGTTATATAAACAAATTTGATATAATAAATTCGTCAAAATATGCTATAAATTTAAATATAAAGTAAGTAGTTTATGAATATCGCTTTACGAACAGTTCCTGGCCTTTTAGTGACTTACCATACGTATGGAAAGAACTAATTGTGGAAAATAACCGAACAAGAAGTCATAATATTAATTGTAAATAGGTTTCTTAATAGTCCTTTAATTATTCATAACATTTTTACGTTCAGTCTAAAAATAAATACACTCTAACTAAATTAATTGGTTGATTCATCACTAATTTTCTATTTACGTATTAATTATATTTCTTTTAAAGAGCTACAGTTTTGAAAATTGGGTCGCATATTTTCCAAGAGATACCAAGAAAAAGATAACTATTCAATTTCAAACATTTGCTCCTTCGAGGTATATAAGAGCCTATTTAGTGGTGGAGGGTAGAGCCACTTAATCGGTATTCTCTCATAAAATAACCTACCATTCTTTTCACGAACTTAATCATAAGCCATAAATCTTGGTTGGTAGGCCTACATAAAAGTGTGAATTATTAAATACTAAATACCTAATTACTGTATTTAAATAAACGAGGTATTAGAGTTAATGTAAATACACTAGTTTCCTCAAAAATGAAAGAATTTAGAGAGAGTAAATGAGAAAAATATCGAAAAGCAACACACCAAAATACATACATAAACACAAATAACATGCGATCCGCAGCACAGCTCAACGTAAATTAGCTTGGTTTTAGATCTATGAATTCAGAGATGATCTTTGGCAGCGGTCATGCGCAAAACTTATGCTATCCCCAGTCCTGCTCTAATTTAACGCCTGAGTACAGGGTTAGCTCTGTATCACCATACACACGAGCTACAACGCCTTTGTAATGAAATTAATCACGTCTGCTTAGAGATGGCCTGCATCTGTAGACCAGATAATCCTTTCACAAAATTTTACGTAAATAGGTATTATAAAACACAGTGTTGTGTTGTAGCATTAAATGCTAAATTTATTGTATTACCTACATTTTTTAGATATGGGATATTTATGGTTCACCTCAAATTACCCAAATCCCCTTGAATATCCACCACTGCCCTAAACCAATATTTTTTTAAGATAAGAAATTTTTACTTTTAGTAATTATTCATTTACGAGATAGTAAATTACAATTTAAATACAAATCAGTGAATTATTATAAAAAGAACTTAACAAACGAAATTTAAATAAACTGGACCTACAATACAAATGATAAAATACAAAATAACACATTTCTATTAAATATACCATTGCAATATAAATGAGAATACAAAATTGTACATTTTCAATTAAGCATAAGATTACAAAGAAAACTGTAATTGAATTTATGTAATTTTTATAACTTTCTAAAGAACTATACTTTTGAAAATCGGTTTGTGTATTCTACAAGTGATATACGGGTGACTCTAAATTATGGTAAAATAATTTAATACATATTGTAGAGCTAAAAATATGAAAAAAGTTTGTATAAACATATGTCCACAAACGCTTCATTAGCGAGTTACAGCTAGCGAAGATTTCAGTTCCCCTGGTGAAATGCAGTGATACTCAATATTTTTGGAACTACTTTTTGCAACAAATATGGTGGATTTATGTGGAAAATCACCTAGAAAATCGAATACAAGTCTGGAAGCTGTAGTGTTAGCGGTTTTTGAGAACAAGGATGAAATTTGCAAACAATCTTGGTAGAAAAATACAGTCTTCTTCGTTTAATGCCCAATAACTTTGTTAAATACCTAATAAAAAAATTATTTTGCCCAATAAAAATTGTAGAAAATTTAATTCTGAAACCAATTATGTAAGCAATGTAAACTAAGTGTAAATCGAATTTTAATAAAATGGACTCTTATGTAGTACACTACACAGCAATAATTTGTCATTTTATGAGAAGGGAACGAATAGGCCTAATTCATTAAAAAAACATACCTAATGTTTTTATATGAAAAGTTTTATATTTTATTAACCTTATTTATGTTTATTAAAAACTTTATTACAATGCTAGGTGCTTTTCTATAGTCTTTGATGAATCCCAAATGTTTTTATCCGCGAATCTACATGATTTGCATGGAGGTTTTGTATGCCTTTCAAATTTTTTATGCACTTAAAAAACAAATATAGGAATATATTTTTCTTCGTAATTTTATTAATATAGTGCAGTCGTCCTAGGAATTTTATTTAAATTTATTGAGTAACCATTACAAAAATAATATTAACTTACATCAGATCTGAACCTGATCCTGCTCTTACTAATGGCGTCTGCACGCTTCCATCAAATACTGCTCCTCCTGAACCTAAACATACATATAATCAATGTATGTAGTAAAATATTTTTAAAATATTTATTATATGACCACAAAAATAGTTTAATATTTACAAAAACATAGGCTAATTATGTTAAACAAACAATACTTATTTTATTTTTTTCGAGGGGCTTCTAAACTCCCTTACAACCCCTCGTCTCCACCCACTACTATGGCTGGTTGCAAGGATGCGAGGTGGTACAGTAGAACAGCAATAGAATATCGCCTTAATTATGATTATAGATGTAATATATTTTTAACTGTACGCAGGCTGGTTCCTAGAAATCATAAATTGTATAAAAATTTACATCATTTTTTCCTGTGGCTTTCTTGTTTTGATAGTAAAGGCCAGCTTACACAAAATTTTGTTCTTTAATTTCAACTTCTTTTTTCAGTTACTAATCTTCCTGCAATTACGAAATAAAAACTTAAATTTTTTTTGTACAAATGTATTTCATAAAAATATTTGCAATAGGTACTACATTATTTTGACAGAAAATGAAAACAAAATGAGTTAAAGACTCAAAATGATTACCTAACGATTTGCATTGTTATTTATTTACTAATACCTCAGTCGGGAATGTTTAATATTGTTTGTCCTGATCTTATAAACTTTTCACAATTTCAAAAAAAATCATTAAGTTAGTTCAACAGCGTTACCACAAACTTATTACAACTTGAAACTTAATAATTGAGAATTTAAGATTTTACTTGACTGTGATAATTGAAGGCTATTCGTAGGTATAATAGTACTACCTAATCTGTAACAGATTTTGGCTATTCTATAAATTAATTTTCTCTTCTTCTTTTTCTTCTCACAATCTAGGGTTAGGCTTCCGCCTGTTTTGACTCAACAGCGACAAATTTTTGAATTATTGTTATCTTTTGCGTGGCCTTCCATCTCTCTTCCCCTAACGGTCTGTATTTCAAAACACTGAGGAGGATCCTTCCCTCAGGCATTTTCTCTACGTGCTCCCTCCATCGATTTTGATATTCAAAATCTTCCCATTCAAGCTGTAAACATTATTTTTTTCGAAAACATAATTTTGTAATTGAAACTAATGTACGTAAAATTTCACTGAGCAAACATTTCGTGTTCATAACCCCTAAATTAATATCATTATTATTTACTTTTTTATTATAGGAATCTTTTACAATTCACCTGGTATATATAGTGAAAGTAATAATTTAATAAATAAACTAAGTTATAACGAATCAGTTACCTGTAACTTTTAAAACATCAGCCCCGACAACGACTTCATGTTTGTCAGCAGAGAATAACGTTCTTCCGTGAGGATCGCTAACTTTAAAACTAGATGCTAAACACTCCATTCTGTCTTGACCTAAAACGATACAGTAATAAAATTTACATTAAGAAAAGTTTTATATTAGTAAAAAAAATAATAAATTCAAATCGAACGTTTTGTAATGTTGTTCACATTTTTAGTACCAAAGAATTCCTACGAATACAGTACTTGCAATATTGAAATAGGTTGTTTTTTCGTAAAAGACCAATTTTAGACCATGTAAAAAACTTTTGACGTAATTGGAAGCTTTAATTTTCAACATTATCTCACTGTAAGTTTTTCTTCTTTATTCCAATCATCGAATATTCTGCTTTTCCTTTTGTTGAAACTCTTAAAGTCAGTAAACAGTTGTCTAAATTTTTTGATTCAATATATTTTTCTGGTTTATTCAAAATCCATTTTGAATTTTAAACCATTTATCAGGAATCTTACGCCTATTGTCTAGTGTATTAAAAATGATTTTGTCAACCATTTGTCATCCATTCTATACAGGTATCCATAAATTTTAGTTTTCATTTTCTAATCGTTTCCATGAGATTTTCGTTTATTGTACTTGTAACCTGATTTTTTTAAATAGATTATTACAATAGTAGTAATAATAATAATAATAATAATAATAATAATAATAATAATAATAATAATAATAATAATAATAATACGAATAATACTGCTATGTATTTGATGAATTTTAAAATGTGTTAGTGTTTCTAAAAATAATCAATTTATAAGAATTGTATTGCGATACTATAGATAATAAATTATGTTTACATCTATTATTTTGTAGTACGATGTAATCTAAACAGATGGTATTACATTTTATAAAGTCAACCAATATTGTCCTAGATCCATAATTTTGTTCCAGTTATATTAAACACAGAAATTGATACGAGACTGTTACAAATATTCTATTACGTAAGGATATTATATTTTTTAGTTGAATGTCATATTTTATAAGGATATTAAAAATAAAAATATTCATTCAACCATAAGATGATTAAGTTTTATTCATTGATAAAAAATAAGTAACAAATTGAATGATATTAGATTTAGTCTTTAATCTGGATAAGTATCAATACTCAGTGTAAATAAGAGTAACATTATTAAAATGATGGAAGGTATATTTTTTGTCTGTGAAATGTAAGTTCATAACGCTAATTGTGGTAGTGTCGCCGACAAGTTGCAGAGGGTGGCATGATGTGTTTGAATAACAAATGAGGGTAGAAGGTGAATGAATGGTGTGAGTGATAGAGCAGAGCAACAAGTGGCGTCTCTGATCACCATGACAACCGAATGGTCGGGACCTTGTGACTCTTATCTGAGAGAAGTCGTCTTTTATCTAATTATATCCACCACTTACGTAATTTTATTTGACATACTTGCCTCTTGTTCATCCTTAATCCTGTTTGTAAGAGACACCATACATTCTCGTGACTAACTTTTATGCCAATTACTTGACAATTAAGAAACGTATCTACTGATACTTTAATTTTATAACAAATAAACACACTGACTTGGGCACTGAAGTTGATACAGTAATTCCGTTTGCAGTTACTACGTAACCAAATCTTATATATACAACTAATCTCACTGTATGATAATCATGAAACTGAACAAAATTATTTCAGACAGTTCTTTCCGAATTTAATAAGTAAATTATAAATTGTGCTCTGATGGCATTCTATGTAGAATCCATAGGTGATTTTTATACAGCTTAATAAACAATCTTAGAACTCTCTTTTGAATTCTACTGTCTTAGTTTTTTCAAACAAAATAAAAATACAACGTAGATCAAACAACTACAAAATTCGGTTCAATTAGGGATTCATTCCAAAATTTCCCCTACTTGAATATTTTTGCTCAAAATTTAATGATTTTTCTGTTAACAATAGTTTTTTATTAATGTTTTAATTTGATATTCGCTTGAGTTAACTCCATTTTGGTTTTCTTCATTCCTGAAAAGCTAAAAGTTTTTACATAATTGAAAAGCCTTCCCGGTCCCTTTTACCGTATCTTCTAAATTTACCTGCAT
Source organism: Catonia carolina (assembly GCA_035578175.1). Classification (NCBI taxonomy): domain Eukaryota; kingdom Metazoa; phylum Arthropoda; class Insecta; order Hemiptera; family Achilidae; genus Catonia; species Catonia carolina. The sequence goes on along the minus strand of JAQMRL010000002.1, from coordinate 115,271,370 downwards.
AATACTTTCGTATAAGAGGTGCGATCAAAAAATACGGCGAATGATTTTACTACTAATGAACTGCAGACACTATGTCCATTTGCAGTAAAAAGTTCAATAGCCTGGTTCTTTGATATAATCAGTATCACGTTTGGACGTATTACGACTTGTTAGTCGACTTCCAGAGCCGGAAGAGTGAGGTCATGTATCATGGATTTCGAACATCGTGTTCGAAAACAAAATTAAGTATAATGTTGTTTAAAAACAACATTAATTTTGTTTTCCAAAAAAGTGCCATAGAAGCTCATGAAATGTTAAAATTAGTGTATGGCGATAATATGATAACTCTGAAGACTGTTGATAAGTGGTATAAGCAATTTTAAAGCAGAAATGAGTTTATTGAAGACAAGGACTGGTCGGGATGTCCTTCAACCTCAAAAGCAGACGAAAACATGCAAAACGTGGTAAAACTGGTTCGTTCAAACATCCGATTGACTATTCAAGAACTTACTGAAGAACTGAACATCTCGTACGAGTCCGAACAGAGCACTTTAATCGATAATTTGCAAATGAGACAAGCGAGTGCGAAATTAAAAAATTCCAACTTACAGATAGGATGTCCAATCCGCCTTATAGTCTACTCCAGATTTACCACCAAGCGACTTCTGGTCCTTCCCAAAAATAAAAGCTGTGCTGAAAGGAAACCATTTTGACACCATTCTCGACATTGAGAGGGCCTCGAAAGAGCAGCTAAAGGTCCTTCTGTAAGAAGCGTACCAGAAACGCTTCCAGTTATGGAATCAACATTCAGATAAGTGCATTGCTAGCCAAGAAAAGTACTTTGAAGGAGATTAATTCAAATTTGATGTAATCTTATTACTTAATTCGTAATAAAATTATTCACCTTGTTTTTTGATCACACCTCATAAATTGAATTAATTTATTCACTTGATAATTTTTTATTTATCCGTGTTACGATTGAGACGAATTTAAATTAAAATTAATTGATACTGTTAAATTGAAATTTTAGTCAGTTTAATTTCATAATTTCTGGTCAAAAAAAAAACAAAAACGATGGCCTTTCGAGGGAAATAACAAGGTTAATGTGATAGAGTAATTCTCTTGTCATTTTATTTGTTTGATTCGCGTAACTGGGTAAAGGTGCAGTTAAAACTTAGTAAAGTTACCGTTCACAACCCTTGGACATACGTACATACGAATGATCGAAAATGTTAATTTTGGATTTTATGCATTTTTACCATGAGGTGTGGCAAATCCATTCCACGTTTATCTCCAACTTTGCTGTTTTTTATTTCTGTTAATCATATCTTCAACGTATAAGTTATTCGCTTTGCGGCAAGCCCCTTGCGACAAATTTATCTCTACTTTTTTTGGTTTTGAGAATTAATCATATCATCAATATACATGTTAAACACAGAGTTGTTGAAAAGCAGTAAACCTGTTTCACTCCCCTTTCAAGATCGATCTTTCAGTTTAAAAATTTCTTATTTTTATTCTTACGGACGAGTAATTCCATTTATTTCATTTTGTACACTAGTTTTCTGTTCAAGAAATTGGCATGCTCATTGGTATAGTGGTCAGCGCTATTGGCTTCTACGCTGTGGTGTCAGGTAAGATTCCCGACCAGGTCTGATATTTTTACATCTGTATACCATTTTGTTTACCTCACATCATTACCTGTGCACAGATTAAGGCATAATTACTACAAACAAATATATATATTTATTATTTTATTTATAGTAATTTAAATCATCCTATCTGTAATCTTGTCAGTCCCACTTCAGTTTTTTTTTTGGAGAAAAACTGTTATTGACATAAAGGAAATAGAATATAATACAGACTTTAAGATGTAATATTCATTTTCATTTCACAGGTTTACAGGGATTATTCCTTACACACCATTTATCTTGTAACAGGTGATTCAAAAAGAGCGCCGGTTTTTAAACGGCTGGTAAATTTTTGTTTATCGGTTGGCAACATTGTTAGACCTCATTTCTATTTCGGAGAACATTCCGATTGACGATTCAGTTGTAGTTTCTCTTGTTCGCAGTGTAGTACTCTCGCAGTCTGTGTCTAACCATGGAGAAGTTTACTATTGCACAACGAGTGTTAATCGTCAAAACATTTTACCAGAGTGGAGAGAGTTATGCGGCTACTGTCAGGCGACTTCGCGGTACTCTAGGACGTAATGAAGCACCGAATGAATCAACAGTTCGCAGGCTCATGAAAAAGTTTTTTGAGACGGGTTCAACAGTCGACCTTAAAAGTTCTGGACGTCGTCGTTCTGGCCGAACTGAGCAGAACGTTGCGTTGGTTCGTGACAGTGTGGCTGTTAGCCCAGCAAAATCAATACGTCGCCGTTCTCAACAATTGGGTTTACGATGTTCTACTGTACGGAGAATTCTTCGGTACGATCTCCAATATCACTCGTATAAAATTCAGTTGACGCAACATTTGAAAGTGGCAGACCACCAGAAGAGACGACAGTTTGTTGACTGGGTATTGAGAAAACGGCAGGATGATGACACCTTCGCAAACAAAATTGACGCCTTGTGACTTTCATCTTTGGGGTCATCTGAAGTCATTGGTGTATGCCAATAAACCCCGAAACATCAATGACTTGAAGGAGGAAATTCGACGGGTTATCGGGCAAATGGAAGTCGAAACTTGTCGTGCAGTAATATCCAATTTCATGGACAGAGTTGATGCGTGCCAGCGCAGTAGAGGAGGACACATGCATGACATCATTTTTCATACATGAAATCGGAAGGTAAGATGAACTTGTTGATGTATTTATTTTCAGTTTTTCAATAAAATAAATCTCTTAATTTGATATATCAAAACCGGCGCTCTTTTTGAATCACCCTATATTACCATAATTAGTTACCATGATTTTTAAGGTCCTTTCTACACTAAACAAATAAACATAAAAACGAATGTACTACAATCTTGTCTATTGAAAACGTTTGCTAATTTTTAGAAAATGTTTATGAAACAATCGGTTTTTCTTCTTAGATGTAACTTACTTTTTTTTTTAAATTTTCATATTATTTGAATCAAGCAAGCTCGCTTTAATTATTGATTTTAAGTCTTTCTTATAGCGCGAAAATTTGAGATCAGTTATAGGTTACTCCTTGATTTTTCTGATAAAATACAAAAAAAATTAAACCCAAAGAACTTCAGGTAGGGATGCTTTTTATTATTGTATTAACAGATTATCAAATTTATTAAATTGGCACTGTTTAAACTTCTAACTTTTTCATTAGTTTTACTTGCATTGAAACCCTGATTGTTCTTCCTGCTTTCAAAACTGGTTCAATACAAAAATAACATTACATAAAGTATATCAAATTAGATTGAAATGATGGAAATATGAATTTTCCTTTTGTTTGTAACTCACTGTAATAATATTAAAAGGAAAGTTTATTTTTAGATACTAAATTTATAAATAATTCTCTTTTAATTTAACAGGTTTGTTTACACCTCCTGATATAAAAAGGACTGTTATGGTATGTAAGCATTCTAAATGAGAACAAATTAACAAAATTATATAACAGTGGTAAATTTTATTCCTGAATTTGGAAAATTAAATGATCGAAATCCATTATGGTTTTTACTAAACCGGTTAGAATAAATTAAGGATTACATTAAATAAAGTTTTATATAATTCGTTTACGTTTAAACGAATTCAATATTACCATTAGCAACAATTTAACGCAATGAGATCAAATAAATCGAATTCAATTTCAATACTAAAATTGAGAAATAAAGAGACATTGCTAAAAGCATTACAAAGCAATTTTGTCTGCAGTTCGAACAAAAACCAAATCCGGCAGAATTTGATTACTAGAGTTTACAGACAGTCTTTCCTATGATAATTTCATTACTCCTGTGAAAAATGTACGCGTTATTTTGGGCTTTATCCAATACGGCTTCTCTTCCTCGGTACTACCCTAGAACCTGTTGCGTCACTTTCACATCGCCCTAAATAAATCATTCGGATTCGTTCAGTTTTATTCTGAATTTTCAAAACCTCATCATTTCCCTCCGAATCCAATACATAACCTATAGTATTTAGTTATCGACGCATGTTTATCACACGTATCAACGTTCTTTGATGAAAGTTATGGGTGGGTTACAGTTCTCTATTCCCATTTCAAATGAATTATTGCTTTCCAGTAAACAAATAAATATAATCTCATTCGATTATACCTTCAATTGCAATGAAAGTTCCATTTATCATAATAATAAAGAGACTTACTTTTTATACTGTAATTTTGTTTAATGCTTTCAGTCTTTTCTAAGAAAAAAAATGATATTTGAATTTTGTGTTTGGTGATATTAACTTTCTAAAAAATATGTTAAGTTCAATGCGTTAATTTCAGAACCAACTCTAAATTACATAAACAAATTTAAAGAAAATAAATAAAAATACAGAAAACTATAATAAATTACATAAATCTATCTAGTTTAACAAATCCCGTTGAATTCCCCTACTAGTAAATGATTACTTCTCAAGTCCTTAAGAAAAGTAATGGTTATGTTTTTAATCATTTTAAATAGTTTTAAGTTGGTTGTACAGCTTTGAATTAAAATTTAAATAGTTTCATTTTTAAATCAAAAAGTTGTATAAATATATCCGTGTTCGTAGGTGCAGAGCCGTCACTGATTAACTGGGTGATTCACTAATTCCCTTACTTCCATATCCTCTAGAAAGTTAAAATTTCGTTCACGTGTTCCTAGATGACAGAAAAACTAGAGCATTTTTATTTGTACTACTTGATTTTAAGGGATAAAAACCCTTTCTTACCCTTATAACAAAATATATTATTTCTATTCCTTCCTCGAGCGCTACAAAAAACCTTTATGTCTATTCTGTAACTAATACTTATATTGCTTTTGACGGTTGATGAGCTCTCCTGTTCCACACGTTTAGACCAATCAGAACGTTTGTCAGCGTTGTTAAATTGCACGAATATTTCAGCCAGACAAACATTACACGCGCATGCGTATAAGAGCTGCAGTAGTTAGCTCGTGTCTTGCATCTCGTACTGAACACATCGATTATAGAGCGCGTTAACATGCAATTCTTTATAATATAATCAGCTATGTTCATAGGTTTTGTTATTGAAAGACCAAAAAAATGGCTGATGAAATATATAATAGAGCTACGAGAGCAAGTCATTGGCTAGCTATGAAGTGGGTAGGGGCAATGCGTACGTTCAGAGCTCATCAGCCCTGAAAAATAGTATAGAAAGAAAATTAAGGTTTTCAAATTACAAATATTTGCTCCTGAAGGGTTAGAAAGGAGTAGGACTAACTCTTTCCTTACTTTTTAAAATTACAATCTGTTCTTACATTCAAACGCAAGAACAATACGTAATAGATTGAATGCAAAAACACAAAATAAAACAATATCAACCATTATTAATAAAATTTTACAGTTTAAATGAAAATAAAATAGCTTTTGAAAGATATTTAAATTAAATAAAGTATGATAATAAAACTTAAAAGATAATTATCAATAAATCTGCTTCTTCAATAAACACATCGTATGTGTTAATTCATGTAGAAGTATAGCGCTCTTGTCCAGTTAGTTTATCGCTAAATAATTCAGATGCCCGGCTTCTCTTAAATTGTATTTTCTGCCAAATCGTGTAATTCCTTGTCTTACTGAGTTAAGTCCTATTTCGTTTGGTATGTATCTGTTTCCATATAATTATACCATGGTATCCTAAGGGCTGTTTGTAAAATTTTGTTTGAAAACGTTCAATAATGTCAATACTTGAATTTTTTCGTTGTCCCTCAAAGTTGTACAGGTATACACCGTACGGCCGAACAGGTTTCCCTAATGATATAAATATTATTTATTATTTCTTCCCAAAGAAGATTCTAAATATTGGCAATCGTACTCTTAATGTGGTAGCTCAAAAAGGTTACATAAGAAGTGAAACTAGGAAAAGCAATAAACTTATTTATTTATTACTTCCTTATGACGCTTGTTACTCGTTAATTATGGCTACTATTTAGTAATTTTTAAATCGACTAAAACATTAAGTATTATTTACTAATCAATAATTTAAACCATTTCTTGGACCACTACTTCATTTTACTTTAACGTAGGATGCGTGATTATCTGGTATAATTCATCTACAGAGACCTCGTCTTTGTATATAGTTCATTGATCATTGTTACAATAAATATTCACAAATTTTAAGTTATTTCTTATTTCAATAAAATTATTTCATACATTAACATTTCCTCATAACTAAATTGATCAGTAACTTAGTGTTTTATTCTTTACATCTCAACCAAAACAAATAATTTTGTATAATAATATTATGTCGGGAGATCATATTTTTTCAGGATGTATAATAATATCTTCTCATATTGCAAAGAAAATCAAAAAAGAAACCCACAAGTAGGCTACAAACATGAAACTGAGGGGTTTCTGAGGGTTCTATTTGTTTTCAGTTATATTTTAAGTCAAACAATTTTATAATTAGCCACTACTGACGGATTTTGAACAGTGAATTTGAACGTAGAGTGATTTCCCAACCCTAGCCGGAAATCTAACCCGGGACCTTCTGCTTTGTAGCCCAGTACGTTCAACACTATTCACGAAGGCGGTTTGATTTTAATTTGTATAATGTTTTTTTTGTTTTTATAGTAGCATAGGACAACTAAAACATTTACTTTAAGACTCGTGAGGAAGTTTTTTTTCAGCCAATAATCTTTCATTCTATCAGATCTTGCGTTCCTCGCTTTGTCTGAAAACACCTTCTTATAATAGTTTATCTGTTTAATTAGTAGTCTTCTTTGCTTGCGTTTGAGATTTTTTAGTTTTGTTTTGTCTTTTAATTCTTCTTATGTAATGTTGAGCGTTCTCATGTCCTCTTTTATTTCTTTTACCAAGCAATTTAGCGTTTTATACTCTCATAACTTTTCTATTATCGTTATTAGTTTGTTTTCCGGTATTCTGTTTAAGTGACGTAAGGCTATTCTTTCTCTTTTGATTACGCTTACTATCGGCTTTATGTTTTTGTACACTTGTTCAATGCTGGTTATCCTTATTTTCCTATCCTTAAAATTGTCTATTATTATTGCAGGTCCTAATAATTCCTCTTTCTAATTTTAGTAATTTATTATTTCCTGGTGTTAAGTGTTTTGAATAAAGTTTTACTTGCATACATTACTACTGGCCTTTCCACTGTTTGATTGTATCTTACTTATTTATAATTGGTGCAGTTTAAAGAAATGTTTCGATGTATGTGTCCTATATTAGGATTTTCATACACATCAGTTTATTCTTCCAAACTTTTCGTTTTCTCTTTTCTTTCAGGTCATGGTTATCAGTTCTCCAAGATATTAAAATCTGTTTACAATTTTAAGTTTTTAATTAGCAACTGTAATGTGATTTTCCAGTAGTAGTGGTAAGTATGCACGATTTCAGTTTTTAAAAATGATATATTTAGTCCGATTTTCGCTGATAACTTTTAGAGAGAGATGTTATTTATTGTTTAGTTTCTTGTATTGTATTTCCCAGAAGGGCTACCATCAGCGCATCCTAAGCATTTTAATTTTATGATGTTTTTTGATTTATCTTACTTTAATTTTCGAAACCTCTTAGGTTTCGAAAGGTTTCCGAAACCTCTGTCGAAAGGTTTCGAAACCTCTTCCATAATTAAAATAACTGTGAGAATAACTGAAATAGAATAATGATAAAAATATTTTGTGTAAAAAATGTAATTTGATAAAAAGTTTGTACTGACCTACATAAAGCATACTAGATAAATGACCAAGCCGATCCCTTGTACGTATTGTGAGATTATTACTAGTTTCAAAAGAAAGACTTTGGCCAAATCTGGATCTTATATTAGATGCCAATAATGTATCTAATACATAAGCTTGACCTGATAGTTGAACACCTCCTGCTACCACACGCAGTTCTCCCATACCATTCTGAAAATTATGAAAATAAAAGATTAATATTTTAATTAAATTATTATGAAATAAATTTTTCACTAAAATTTGTTTAAAAAATTTCCACTTAAGAAATCTTCGATTGATCAAACATTCAAAAAATTTAAAATTGTTGCGACAACATTCAAAGACAATTGATTTAATTTTTCAAATCAATCGCCTAAAAGTACTCCTGTTCTTTAAAATTTAATTCTAAAAGAACAGAGTTTCCCATGACAGTAGCATGTGAGGAAGTACAGCGCAAAAGAGAACACGTCCAGAAAATTTTCAAATTGAAATTTCAGCTCGATATATAATTTTTGGTTTAGCGCCATCTATGTTGAATAAAAACCCAGTTCCAAACAAAAATATTTGTACCTACATTTTAGTAGATGAAGAAAACAAATTAAAAACACAATTTTTTTTCTATAGAGGCAAAAGGGAATGTTCACCTTTAGGTTTCACATAGAAAGAAACATGTCAATCCTGCCAATAATGAGCTTGCGTAGAAGTCATATGATAGTCCCATCCTGCCCATTACTCTGGTTTGATTTAGGCTGTTTAGCTGTTTATTTTTTTTTTTAGTTACTTTAAAGTCACTTCAACGCTTTGTTTTTTTAGCAACTAGTCTGGGTTAATGAACGGTGGATTTTGACGTGTTACTATTTTACAAAGAAAAGTACACGGTCGGGAGTCGAACAAGGGACCTCCGTTTTGGACGTAGAACGCTTAATTTCTAGACCACGGTGAAGGCCGATTGTTTTGTAGGTTATTTTACTGTCTTAAAGTGACTTTACCACTTGATTTTCTAAGTGAATTAAAATGTTTTATTACCGCTATGCGATTTATATAGTAATGCGAGGTGTGGCTATTAAATAACGAGACTGACGTAAAAAAATTTATTTTATTTTATAAATAATCACTTATTGTCACCTTCAATATACACTCCTTCTCTATTCCTACAACGCTCCATGCGAATTTTCCATTGTTGGAAACAGTGCTGGAAGTCATCTTCTGTCAGCTCCTTCAGGACACGTCCGCTTTCTCTTTTACAGCTTCCACAGACTCAAATCTTGTCCCTTGTAGTGCAGATTTCACCTTAGGGAACAAGTAAAAAAATACTAACATGTGATAAAACGTGGTTTGTTACTTATGACCCGGAAACGAAGCGCCAATCCATGCACTAGAAGAGCTGAACTTCACCGAAAGCCAAAAAAGCTCGAACGATTAAGTCAAAATTTAAAGCAATGTTGATTGGTTTTTTGATATCCATGGGATTGTGTACCTTCACTGGGTTCCTGAAGGTCAAACAATTAATCAATATTACTGCCTTGAGGTACTTTCTAAACTACGTCAAAGAGTAAGGAAAAAACGCCCCGAAATGTGGAAGGACAAATCATGGGTTCTCCACCAAGACAATGAGCCAGCTCAATCCGTGTTATCTGTCAAGAGGTTCCTAGCTAAGTACAGCATCTCAGTGTTAGAACATCCACCTTATTCACCAGATCTTGCACCATGTGACTTCTACCTGTTCCGTAAGTTGAAATCTGCATTAAAAGGGACAAGATTTGAGTCTGTGGAAGCTATAAAAGAGAAAGCGCCACGTGTCCGGAAGGAGCTGACAGACGATGACTTCCAGCACTGTTTCCAACAATGAAAAAATTCGCATGGAGCGTTGTAGGGATAGAGAAGGAGTGTATATTGAAGGTGACAATAAGTGATTATGTATAAAATATTTTTACAACGTCAGTCTCGTTATTTAATAGCCACACCTCGTACATTTTTCTCCCAAATCTTCAAAATATTTCATAGTTATAAATATTTAACAATACCAACAGACCTCCTTTATTTCTGTGAAAGTAATAAGGGACATGCCCTGAACATGTTCGAAGAAAAGGCAATAGACCATGTTTGTCAGTGTAGGTATAAGATAACATGTTAAAATTTAAATTAAGAGCAACTGAAAGAAATACTTAGGTGTAACTTTTATTACTTTGTTTGTATAGTTCTTATAAATAGAAACCACCAGAATGCGGTCAAAAATAATTAGAACGCTTACGAAAAACACAGGTTTTTTGTTTGTGTCGGTCAGCCAGCGAAGGTTGTTTAAAACTAAATGACGAAATATTTGTAAATGTCTCTAAATGTGTAATTATAATACTGTTAAATAATCAACGATGTGAAAATTACTAACTGTCTTTTTGGCAAGTATTCTTATTTGTTTTACTCTATTCTAGTGGTTTATATTTTATGTATAATAAATAAATGTTAAGTACATTAAATGTGGACAAACATAAATGCGAAATATCAAATTATTATTTTCCAAGATCATGTTAAAAGAACGTGGTTTTTACCGAAAGAACTTTATAAACACATTATTAAAGTAAAAATAAAACCTCAAAAATCAGAAACGCCAGCGTAAAAGAAATAATGACCTGCCTGTGAATATTCTAAGCGACTTTGTACAATAAATATTGTTTGCGTACACAAATGCCTTTCGTTTAATGTGAGGGAGAGAAACAGGATAAACAGAGCAGTGGTAAATATAACACCGAGTTGGCTGAAGGCAGCTAAGTGTTCACACACCTACGATCACCCTTAATAATCCTTAGGGAACATTATAAGGGAAAGAGGAAAGAGGTTTGTTTCCTACTACTCCAGGGCAAAAATTAATGAGGAACTTGAGATGCAAGTTTATTGTCGTAAGGTACGATTTTTTCTTGGAAAAACAATTAACAGAATAACTCGTATTATTCATAAATATTAGTATGAGAGATTGACTCAGTTTTAGTAATTATAATAAAAGATTAATTACTATAGTTAACAATTGGTTTACCGAGTAAATAGATTCAACAATTAAAATGAACTTTACTCGTATGGAAGAAAAACAAATTATAATAATATTTTTTCTGTTTAATTTATCATCATTATTTCGACCCACCTTAATTAAACCAATCTCACAGTTTTAATCCAGGCGATTAAACTTCTTTCAAAAACTAAATAATTAACATTTGGATTTAAGTAATTTTAGGTTTTAGACTAAGTACAATTTTAAAATCCAGATTTTAAAGAAAATTGAACGTTTTGTACTCTGTATTTCTTTTATTAACTTTATTAATGAAATCACAACATGTACAAAATAAACAACCAGTGAATATGATGGTGGGTGAAAGAAAGAATGAAATGACATGAGTGACGTAGTTGGAGAGCACCAACCACTGACAGGCCTCCGACATGTTATTTACTTACTCTTACTAATTCATCGATTAATTTATTTGTTTATTAATAACATATAATCGGTACAGGAGATTCCTGCTCCACTTACTATTTAATCGTCTTTGAACGTTGTTTGGTAGATAACGGGAGAAAAGTTTACTTATCAGTTCGTTTGGATGAGTGAAAAGTCTGCTGTGGAGGTTTTGATAAAGTTGAATGAAACGCCTGATTTTAGAGGGATGTTGAGGTCGTTATGTAAGGTAAGATTAGAAACCTAAGAAGGTATGTTGACTAATATCCTTAAGGTCTTCGATTGGAAACTCTGAATTTATATAGACTGTCTTTGTACAACTTTTTTTTAATTTTAAAAAATTGCTTCAATAGCTTTTTCATCAACAACTACGTAAGGTTACAGACAAGTAACTGTAGGGTTTATTTGTTAAAATTTCCAGATCTTAGCCAAGAAATCAAACCAGGGACCTCCTGCTTTTCGATGCAGTGCAATTTATCGTCCTAATCACTGCGCCACGGAGATGGCCTGTTCTTGTATTAATCTTACAAAAATTCTACTATTATGGTGTGACCCATCGCCTGTACATGACAATCAGGTATTTAAAACACTGTTTTTAAAATAGTTTTAGTATGCTTTTTGACAGACGGAATTTATTGCCTCTCGGGGTATTGATTCCTTTCACTCACTTGTTGATTTTTAGTACATGATAGAAAGTACGAGTTTGGTTCTATTATTCTTTTGTATTTTTTTTGTTATTGATTTCTTGATTATTTTTTTATTTCTAGATTTTTTTTTTCTATTAATTTGTTTAAACAATTGTAAGAAAAAATGTTTAAACAATTAACAGGAAAAAATAAACATTTTTTATTATTGTAGAAATTCTAACCTACTATAGCCTAGTATATTTTATACTTACCAGGCATTATAAATAACGGTGTTAGGAACCGGTTGCGGCATTGAAATATATTTCCCGGTCAAGTAAATCGTGTACAGTCGTATTCAGGTAGTAAGTAAGAATCAATTCGTTATTCGTTTGATTTTAAATGGCCATATTTCTTTCTAGTTACGTTTAATTTAAGTTATAGATCCTTTTGTATTAAATTAATAGTTTTTAGCAATTTTTTAGTTGTCATAAAAGTAATTAATTTCTGAATAAGGAATATGTTTTATCGTAAGTTCTGTTATTTACAGACAATCAGATCCCGAAAAACATGGAATAAACGTTATAATTCGTAGTAGGTTCCCATTTTATTGTTTAATTTTCGTTAGGAATAGTTTAAAGTTACTTGAGGAGAAATGGTGATAATTTTATGAACAAAATAAATTTTTAAGGATAAAATAATTTTTCCCGTCCACGTTACTTCCAAACGTGGATATCATTGTCCACTTTTATCCTGTACATAGTTAACGACCAAAACCATTTTTAACTTCATAAAATTAGTACCAAAAACTTGATTTGAAAAGACAATGAGTAAAACAAATTGGATGATGATTGATGTAATTTTATCTTAAATATCATCACATTGTCTCAAAATAAAAGACATACTAAAAATATAAAATTTTAATGTTAAATAAAATTATACAATAAAATTAATGAAGTGTATTTTTAACACTTTTCATTTTGATTGAATTTCACTTTATAGTTCTCAAGAAATCAAAATGAATTTTTACTTTCAATTGGCGATTATTAAATGAATACAACCGTATCAATTCTCGTGTACCAGTGCGAAGAATCGTTTTTGTTAATTCGTATAACAGAAGTAAGCATTAATTAAGTGTTTTATTTTCAAACAAACTTATGAAAGAAAATTTACAGCAAAAATAATAAAGCGTTATAAAATAGAGACAAATAACTTAACCATTACGGCAAACTTAACGCGGTAATTTCTTGGACGAACTTTCTTGTGGCTTACGTGAGAAGTGCTTTTCCAAATGGTCAGTGTAATTGGCCATATCTTTGAAAGTAAAACGTGTTTTGAAGGAAAGGAAAGAAGAAAGAAGTTTATCCTTAACATAAAATAGACTTTCTTCGTCATCTAATGGCAAGTTGGTATATCTTATATGTATACGAAATGGCCGTAACAGACAAGCCTTTAAATCCATTTCCGCATCTTCTTATGGCTTACGACTATCTTTCCTGGTACTGACACACGAAACACTACTGAAATGAACAGCATACATATAATATTGCAATTTTTTTTCTAAAAAATAAAATAAAATTGTAAAAATTGTTGGTGAATTTTACGTATCTCTAGTTTTATTAATTTTGAATTTTTAAATAAAAATATATTGTAAAATATATTAAAATATACAGCCGCCGATAAAAAAATAAAGAAGATGTTTAGCTGAGATGCACAGATGACATATTCTGAATTTTGTAAACCTTTGCGTAAAAAAATAAACTAGAAGTGAGTAATATACGTTTATAAATGTACTGTAAATTAAGTTTATCGTACAATGTTTGTCACTCAAATACTTGGTAGAAGTTTACTCTCTTATTAATATAATTTTTTACAATGTTCAGTAGGTAACCGAAAATTTCCCTAGCAAATTTGAGTAAGCTCCTACTTATAAAATACAGCATAAGTACTGTGATGAAACGCTCTAACTTTCTCGGGGATAAAAACTAATAGGTGTTTATTGGATCTGAAAAATTTCATTTGCAAACGACCTACCAAAATGGAATGCACCTACCAAATTTTTGATTACATAATAAGTTACTTTATTTAGTTACTCAGACTGGCAAGCAATTAGACGTTTGCAAAACTAAGTAAAATATTAAAAATAATTAGGTGAATTTCATAGAATTTTAATAAGGTTAAATGTGACCTTATTTTTTACAATTTTGAAGAAAGATATGTTAAACCATCTTGCCTTGTACTAACACACTGAGGTAAATTTCATGTTTAGAAAAAATGTGTACAAAATAATTTGTTTCAGATAATCACTAAAACTGTATGCGTGAATAATATCTGTAAAGAAGTTTTCAACAATATACTTAGGTTTGTATTTTTAGAACATCAAAAGTAATTAAAGATTGGAAATCCTGATTCATAAAATATTTTACTACAAGTTTAGTAAAATGCCCATAGAAGTTACCAATCAGCGAAAAAAGAAACATGCAATTCGTCAACAAAATAAATGAAATAAAATCACAATTTGTCTCTTCATTGAAGGTTAAATGTAGAGTAAATCATTAAAAGTAATATAATAATAATAATCTTCATTTCACATACTATTATAATACAACAAAAGGCAAAATACACAAATCAGTATACAAAATGTAACCTAAATAAAATTACACAAATGCAACTTTTTTTGGCTTCAACTTAATTTTTATTTCACCTGTACAATTATTTAAAGTACAACTATTAAATGAGATGGAATGAATGAGGAATGGCGGGAATGTGACATGAATGAGAATCGATCCAGTGACCAAGTTCGGCGTGAAATTTTGCAAATAATGTGGTGCCAATATTTTTCAATGATAACGATTTACAAACTATGATGGATGTTTTGTTATATGAAATGATTTTTTGTTTTTATGAAATTAAACAAGCAAACATGCAACTTAAATTAAAAACAATGAAATTAAATTAAATTAAAGAAAGTAGGAATTTTATATAAAATGTGGAACTAGGTATCTCCTGTAGCAAAGGCTGTGATGGAGGATACCATCCATGAAAATACAATGTCAAAGATATAGCAACATATAGACAATATTTACAAAATATATATAAAAATAAAACAAAGGAATAAAATATTAATTAATACGAATGAAACAATCTTTGACCGTAAAACTGAAGCGGATAACTAATCAAAAGTAACTATAGAAAAAAGTACCAATTACATGTCTTGCAAACAGACTTGCAAAGAAAAAACAACCAAAAATTTAATAGTAAATAAAGTGAAATTAAGTTAGTTAATTAATCGAAATTATTAATTTAATCGAAATCATTCATTAATATTCATCGAAATTCTCTGGTAAACCTACTATTACAAAATTTAATGGAGGTTGACTTACTGTAATTATTTTGACAAAGCAAATTAATAAAAAATAGTTTTCTTTTAAATTAAGCTTAATTCATCAATGTTACCAATAAATGTAGGGATTTTATTTAATTAAGTTTGTTAACGAGAGAACATTTTTATCAGAACTCCATTCCAATCGTTTGAATTCCTTAATTCTGAAACACATTACAATGTGTTACTAAATGTGTTATCTGGAAGGTACAATGAGCGAAATTGAATTTGCCTTCCTAGTTGATTTCTACAGATTTATCTAAAAAGAAATTTACCTGTCCGCAAAAACAAAACAATATATTCCAAATTGTTAATTATTCTAATCTGGAAGAATTTTAATCATTCATAATGCAATTAATACTTCAAGGACTGTAATGAAATCCAATCTTTTACTTTAATTTAAATTCACATAGCGCATCAATACTGAAACACCACAGATTAGAAAAATATGAAAGATTCAGTCAATGATGTTATAAAAGAACGATATTATATTTTCTGGGTAGTAATTTTTATCACTATTCGTTCCTTTCTAGTTCCACCCTAAATCGATTCGCTCCGAAAAAATAACTGATTCTCAATCATCAAGTTTGAATTGCCTTCTATACGGTGAACATTTTCTTCAGTAACACCTGCTGTTCTATCTTTTACTTAATGTAAGAATGTATACTTCGTCTTCTAGCAAAACGTTTAGATTGAAAAGAAAAAAAAATATTTACACTTCGATTTCTTAAGTAAGAATTCAATCATTAATGTTAATTATCTGTTGTAAGTTATCGATTTATTTATAAAGTTGCATGGCACTTTTGGTTAATAAATAAATCGTATTTTAGTACAAGAACAGTAAACATGAAATTATAAAGAATATAGGGGTGAACAACATAAAACCGAACCCATAACGTAACCGCTACCATACAATATAAATACACGCGCGAGTAGTGGTAGTACTGAAAACTGTCATACAAAAATTTACTTCAATATTTTCGAAGAAACCTATGCGCAATTATAGATACTGAAGTTACGAGATTGCCTTTTGCTTATAGATGGGCTGTGAGGAAAGGAAGTGAAAATTTGACAGTGCTGCCAACCTCAACAGTGAGACACTACTCGTACATTTCACTACCGTGCAGTTTCTACATACAGTTTGTAAGCTGTGGTTTATTCCGAGAAAATGTTTCCTTCATAAACCTTATAAGAAATAAATGTGACCAGTAATATTGCCTATAGCCTAATTAAATGACTAGAAATTTTTAATTTACTGTAATTACCAGCTATCTTATTCCATTGGAAAAAAATTCAACGAATGAATCGCCTTCTTTACTATCGCTGTCACCAGCGTCTTCACTATCAGTCTCACTAGAATCTGCCGAACCGTTTCTTTTTTTACCAGGTGTCAACAAAACTGTTGAAGAATAGCTTTTTCAAATCTTTAATTTCCTTCTTTATTTTTGAATTTTTGGAAAGAGAAACTTCACAGTAGTTAGCCACTTGCTCTTGGCTTTTGTTAAGAGGCAGGAGAAGACATTTTTGTTTAGCTTCAACTTTACAGCATTTCATTACACCGCATATCAGATTTCGTTCAGCACTGTGAATAGCCTGTCAACGTTTTCGAGAATCTAACATTTATGTTAGGGTATCAAACAGTTATATTCGTACAGTTAACCTACAAAAGGGCTGCGATATAGGTACTGTAAATATGCTCTGGTATATATCATTCGTTGTGTTTGTTGTACTGAAATTAAAGCATTTGCGCATGCGCACTGACGCTTCTCCCCTTTACTTCTCGTTGCAAATAAAGGCAAACTCATGACTTAAGTAACTATAACACATAAAGAAAAAGAGTACAGCTTCTTTTAACTAGACGGAGCAACATGTCACACGTCAAACGTTTTACTGAATCATATTCATGCTGCTTACACGAATAAACGAGTTTTCACCAGTGGACGGTGGCGTCCACGATCCCCAGAGTTGTCTACTTGTATTTTTTTTACTTTAGGCCTACTTAAAGGAGAGAGTTCATGCATCTAATCTCCACAATATTGATGAACTGAAGGTAAAGATTTAACGAGAAATGAATGCAATATTGACAACAACGTTTTGCGTCAGACGTCTCTCCATGTATCATATAGAGCACTCGAGCACAAAAATGCATCGATGCTCAGTGATGGTTATTTTGAACATCTTTTGTAACAAAAAGGTAAATAAATTCAACATTAAAATTACGATTAATATTATTTGCTATTTAAATTATCCGCATAATTCATACAATTTCATTACAACGTAACCTACCGATTCTTCAGCGGTTACGTTATGAGTTCGGTTTTATATTACTCACCGTTAAAGAGATGATTATATTTAACCAAAAAATGATTTTGAGTAAACTTCAAAATACCAGTTGTAACTTATCTTTTGAAACGTTATTTCAAAAATTATCACTTAAATAAATCAACATTTATGGTCGTAGCAAAAACTAAGAATGACGTGAAATAAATAATAAACAATATTCATATTGAAAGATTCAAGCTAAACAAATAATGAGGATTCATGAGGATGTCTAACATCAGATACATAAAGAGCTAGAATTGATTGTCACGGTAAAGACATAAACTACAGTATTTCAGACATGTTATGCGTGGAGAAGAATACCATTTATTTTTGTTGAAGAAAATTTTTGTTAAAACCAGCGAGACTGGTGTCATTTTTCCTCTGTGGAACAATTTACGGCAGTAGTGTTAAAAGTAAGAATTTCTGTTATGACCGTCAATAGGAGGCACCCAAAGAAGATAATTGTTACTATTATTACAAGTTATACTACTATTACAGCTTATTTTGCTCATTCTTCGTGACTCCTCAGAATTTTACAGAAATTGGTTTAACCTTTTTGGTTGGAGCGAATTTGGAACTTAAGAGATCTGTATAAAAGGAATATATTACAGTGCTATATAAGAGAATTATTCTTTAATTATTCTCAAATTTATTGCAATATAAGATAATTATTTTTAAATATTATAGAATTATTCTATAATGTACAGTACTTTTCCTCAGTTGAAAAATTTAATCCGAATACAATAGCTCTGTTAAAGTACTAAAAGAATAACTTATTATAAATCTTTCTATTATGACAATGCACTTTTAAAAAATAAAAAATTATTGTAGTAAATCTAGTTTTGGTACAGAGAGTTAATAAGTATGCAAAATAGTACCATAGAATGTTCGTTGACAACTAGGTTATGGGAATGGATAATAACGTAAGCAACCCCTAAAGAAACTTAAACAAGAAAGATTGTTCATTTATTTAAAAAAAATTTATCTCAGTTAGTGCAACTAACTAAATTTTAGTATTACTTACCATTAAAAAATAAATGCATAAATATTGGGAGAGGCGAGGTTTTTTTGTAATTTTCATACTTTATTTATTCTACAGCATCTAAAATAATTAAAGTAAATGCCCACTACACTTCATCGACCAAAAGGTGCTGGTTCACATGACACTAGAATCAACTAAATAGGATAAGTATTTATTGAAATATATAATTTTTTGTGGATCACTGTTTTTGTACATTCACCCTAATTTTAGGGGTTGTAAATCTTTTGTTTTTAACTTATTTTATATAAAATTACTTTTTTTATGCAGGCTTTAATGTACATATTAAGAAAACTGAGTAACTCCAGAATTTAAAAAAATACATTTTTGGGTTGACCCCCTTAAAAATATTTAAGTAGACGTAAACTAAAGAAAGGTAATAATTTATTGTAAAAGAACACTCTTTAGACATTTAGAAAAGTGGAAAGTAGCTCTAAAGAGGGTCAAAGGCCAAATAAATAAATAAAAAAGTAATGTATGAGTATACATAGACACCTCTTTGGCGAAGTGGTTAAAGTTGCTTGTTCACACTTGGACGACAAAAATGGTTAGTCAAATTCCCGGAAGAAATTGGAGAATTTTAATACGTAAAAAACTGCCTATTCTGAAATTCAATGTAGTTCTGTTGTAAATCACTAAGTAATTGATGTTACGTTTAACAGAACTAAAAATGTACTGCTAAAAGTACAATATTTTTAAGATGGCAGTTACTTGTGCGCTAAGAAATATCTGTTCTAGTATTCAGCAATGTGAAACTCTTATCTTGTTGGAGAGACTTCATTGTATTGACTACTTTGTTCTCAAGTGCAACAATGCAACAATAAGTATCACAATTGTGCAAAAGATTTTCAATATTTCCTAACTCAAATTTTCTAACTCAAATTAATCTTTAAAAGAATTCTTTGTAGCAAACAAATATTTTTCTGATGGGATTGAGATTGCAATGAATTTTTAAAAATTTTTGATGAAACATAACATTAAACAAAAACAAATCAATCAATTAGACAGTTACCAACCCGTAATTTTTTCATAATTTATTGGCCATCCACTAACATGATCATTAGAACACAAAATTCCTCAAAAACTCTTAAATTTCAAACCAATCGTGGTGGAATGTGAATACACATATTTGTTAATGTCATAAAATAACCCCGAACTTTCCTTTTACGAACTTAAAAAACATGAGTCATAAATTTGGTCGCTACATATAAGTACGAAATGTTAAATAATGAATAACTATTGTGATTAAATAAGTAAAATATTAAAGTTTATGTTATCAGTATTCAGGAAAATATTGATATGTAAACGTGATGTATTACTAGCACATATTACAGATGGTCTTCCGCATTGCTCATGCGCAAAGCCTATGCTAATAACTAATAGCTCAGTGCAGCGTTAGCTCTGTACTGCTCTACGCATGCGCCACATAACCTTTCCGTAATAGAAATAATCACAGTTAAGAAAGGTGGTCATAACAATATAGATTAGATCATCCTACCAAACAAAATTCTACGCTAATAAATAATTATAAAACGCAGTGTTTTGCCATGTACCATTAAATGCTATATTTATTATGTCACATTATTAGATACGAGATATTTATGGTCCACCTCAGATTACAACCGAATCACTTGAATATCCGTCTTTGAAAACAATATTCTTTGTTTTCACAATTTGTTGAAATTTATCTTCTGGTGAAAAAAATATGTTGTTGTTTAGATCATCAGCCAAAAGGCTGGTTTAAACCTCTAGAAGCTTTACTAAGAAAAGAAGGAGTAAGGAGCTTTACAAATTGCTTTCCACACTGAGTGGGAAAGTATGCTTTTCAGCATGCCAGGCCCTGAAAAGCATCTAATTTTCACCCTGCAAATGATATCTTCACTTCATTCATCTCATAGACTGGCTGTATAATGAAATTTATTACCCTCAGAGGAGATAACTCTGACTAGTGTCTTGTTTTTACACATCTACCTCTTCTGTTCTTATATGCTTCAGTCATATAATTAGCTGACCATGTAATTAGAAACACAACTACTTTTTGTAGCCCTGGACTAGCAGATCGATTGCAAATAATTTAACAATCCACCTGCCTGTTATGGGCATAACGGTTAAGTTATTCATGTATAGTTATTCATGTATGTATTTATAGATTAATTATTATTGAGGGTTTTTTGGTCAAGTTCGATCTCAGCGGATTCCTACCGGTTTGATTCTGATGATAAAAAATATAAAATCTGATATAAATTTCACAAGTTTTTATTAACGTTGGAGTGTAGAGGAAGGAATGAAATGTATGGTAGGGTTATTGAGACATAAATAAAACCCATACATGAAAAGGTTATCAACCTATAAAAGAATTAGGTAATTTGTGCACGAGAGGGCTGGATCATAGTTTCCTAAATGAATGACAACAATAGTCGTCTGCAAGGTAACAAAGTACAAGACTTATGATACTAAAAGGTATTCCTGAAGTATTTTAAACTGATATATACATTTTTATTCGCTTTCCCTTCTCATCTGCATTTCATCGCATAATGTTACAGTCATGATGGAAGTAGTAGTAAAGAAGCGGAGTGTGGAAGGATCCTGTCCATTGTAGTAGGTTGTATGCTGAAAAGGGAGTGTGATCAATATATGTGTCCTGTAAGAGCATGATGCCATGCCATGCCAGCCTCTCTCCCATACATCACTTGCCAGCTCTGATATTTTAATAAAACTCGCAGGCCGTGATTTATCGCACAGGCCAAATGTTAAACGATAATATAATAATCCTCCCTCCTGGAAACACACCCTTTTCCTTACCCCGTTCCTTCTTAAGAAGTGATTTACAACCGAGCACGAGTCAAATTTCCAAATAAAATAATATAAAACACTGACAGGCTTTCTCATAGCGACCTAGAATAGTTAACATCGTATTCATATAATGTTACATCTTATTTAACTTCCGCTTTCAGCCGGAGAATTTAAATAAAGAAATTATATAGTTTTTTTCCTCAAAAGAATTTAAACGGAATAAAAAAGTATAGATAAACCAATATTTTTGTATCTCAAAACCGGGAAAAATAAAATAACATATAATGCAATGTACTCAGCGTTGCTTTTGATAAGTAAGAAACGTATTACGCCCACATCTTAACTTTTTAGTTATAAAAAAAGAAATTAAAATTCTTATAGATATCAGTAAAATTAGCCTATTAGTAATAATATTACCTAATAGGTTTATGTTAGTTAATTTTGATACGATAAAATAATAGTAACAACCAAAAACCAAATTTCAACAGAAAGCAACGAAAAGCAGTGCAAAGAAAAACAGTGGCAAGAAAAGGAGTGTTTGCGAAGCGATAGGCTCAGAAGATAGGAAATATTGAGGAAGTATTGGCGGAACATGAGAGAAGTAAAAGAACTACAAAAGTTCAACAAAAACATTAAAAGCAGAATATGAGCTTACGAGGCTATGAACTGAAGTGGTCCAATGAGGTCTTAAAAGCAAAAAATAAAAGTTAAAAATAATAAAAAATGATTAATTCCAGGCAATTGGTTACAACAAGCGACCTATTTGGTGGACGACTTGGTAAGCTGATATACAACTACTAGTACAAAAAATCGTTTAATTTGGATAGCAAAACCAATAGGTTTTGCTATCCAAATTAAACGATTTTTTCTTTTACTGATAATACAAGACGTTAAAGGAAGAAAGAAAAGAAGAAACTGGTGGTTATCAACAATATTTAGTTATCCATAAAAAATATGCTAGATAAATTAAAGTTAAGTACTAAGAAATAGTTGATATTACTTATTATTACATTTACTACACTCCCTCGCAAGCTACAATGAATGAATTGTGAAACCTGAGAATATTTTACTCATAACATAGTAAAAATAATTTTGTAGAATTTTATTAAATATTTTTATATTTAGAATCTGTAATATATTCTTAACAATTACTAGATTTGTGTTAGCAACATATCAATAGATCTACTAAATATGATGTTGAGGGGGGCACAAAATAATACAAAAACACTTCTCTTGTTTTAAAATTACAAGGCACGGTTTCTTTGGGGCATATCTGACGAAGTTTAAACTTGGGAAAGTGCCGAAATGGTGACTATGTGACAATGAAGAGGAGAATTTTGTCACGTATTTCTTTGAAAGATAAAATAAATAAATAATAATACTTTATTTCCAAAAGAAATACAATTTTAATCTTAACATTTTGTATAAATTTTGTACACACATCCATTCCTATTACCACATTCATTCCAATAATCGAGGTGGTAAAAATTGACATATTCAAATATGGTTAAAAATTGATGCCAGGATACGTAAAAAAATATCAATTCACTAAGTTTTTAAACTAGTTACCACACAAAAGTTAGCTCACCGTTAACTTTGTGTTTTACCTGGGATCAATTCCATGTTGTCCCTACCGACAAATAATTAATTATCCATTTCTGCATTTCATTCTTAAATTTAATTTCATTCTGTTCAGTTATGTGTTTAGGTAGCAGGTTATAAAATTTGGGGGTCAAGTGAGAGAAGTGTCGCTCATACAACGCACTTCTCGCTTTATCTGGAAGAAGTAGTTGTTTGTTCCTTCGGTCATACTTAAGATATGTATTTTGGATGTTTGATTTACTCTTTTACAGCTTTGTCAAGATTTCTCTTATGAGCAGTTGCCTGACATTCATTACTTAAAATTCCGTAAAAAGTAGGTCTGACGGATAACGAGGAGGTTTCCTACTTATAAATTTTAAAATTAGTTTCTGTACTACTAACAGAGGACTCACATAGCAATACGAAGCCTTCCCAATTTTTGGCACGAAAGAATGGAGACATCTAAAAAATAGGAGTTAACTGTGCAGCCCAGGAAGAGTGATGATGCAATGCGAGTTGGAAGTTGGTTGCTCTGTTTGCAGAGTAGGTGATCGTGAGACTGAGAATGGAGGAGATATCTGGAAACCAGCAAAATCACCCTATCCCTCCCTAACCGAATTCTCTCCCAGTGATATAAAGAAAACAATTTCCTGAGCTGGTGATAAAAAATAAAATGAAAGAGAGAGAATGAGTGGGGTCAGTGAAATGAGGGGGAATGAGGCTACGATTTTCTTCCAGCCCCACTGACAGTGTGCTGAATTTTAATCCTACATTTCTCTTGTAGTATTATATTATCAAGTCTGAGGGAAGTGGAGGGTTTTGCAGTTTTTGGATCAAGTGGCCAGGCGGTGGGTTTTTGGAAGCGGATGCGGCCACTTTGAAACTCGGCAAGCATGCCTCAATTGAATACAACAATACTTCTTGAGGGATTCAAGAAGTATTCAAGAAATATAAGAAGAGAAGAAGATTGAGGGATTCTTGGGGGAATGAATATGAGTTTGTCTAGCTGTCTTGGTAAAAAATTTAAAAAAAATTGTTTTTCTTTGAACAAATTGTGCTTACATTCGTAGTACTTATTACTAAATAGGATGCGAATTATAATAAAAATAAATAAAAACAGTATTTTGTTGTTTTGGAAGCTTGATTTATACGTCTTAGAACTAATAATCATCCCAGCAGGCCCTCCCTAAGATCATCCATAGGCCACCAAGTAGGTTTAAATATCTTAGTTGAATAACCGATATCGTCCTAGTGTACTACATAATTGTACGAGAAGGGTCGCATAATATCAGTTTTTTTAAATATTTTATTTTTAACGAACGATTAGGCTAATAATATTCTTAGGTTTTAGCAATTACTAAACAATAAGGTAATATCGAAAAAGTCGTTTTGAAGAATTTTTTCAACGTTGAAGAAAAATTTTATTAAATTTTTAAAGTATTTTTATTCCAGGGTGTTCGAATTTTGGGATGATATATTAATGCGTTAAAATATCTTGATAGAAGTTTTAACTGATTTGTCTGTTTGTCAACCTGCATGTTATGGGCACATTGTTAATATAAGGTTCCGAAACCGCTACAATTAATCAAATTGAAACTATAATATAATTAAAAATTGAAAAGAGTAAGAAAGTAACGATAAAAATTACTAACGATTTTCGGAACTCTCTTAACGTAAAAGACAATATTCAACCTGTCTGGATCTAGGTTAGTAAAATTTATGGGGCAGTAAAGACATAAATCATTTCACGAATACTGCTTTTCGAAAAAAATTCTTGCAGCTTATTATAAATTTCCTATTTTCCGTATCGTACAAAACATTGCAAGATAACTTACGTCAATGATGTATTCATAAAAGTGTACCGTAAGTTCAGTCAGACATCAAAATCATAGTAGCCCATTATACCGAATTTAAATTCTTCCGATTACCAGAAATCCTACTAATAATACTACTGAAACGCCAATAGAATACAGACAAGCTATGTGATGTCCTCTAAGCCGATAACGTTTTTATTATAAATATTGTGTTTCATTTTGCTGGTAAGAAATAAACTAAGTTAAAAAAAAAAATCTTAAAAGTTGTAGCATAAACATTAATTTTGAGAATACATAATTTACAACCGATGATGATGATGTTTGTTACTAAAATCAGAAGGAAGATTTAACTAACAAAAGTTTTTGTTAATGCTGAAAAATTTGTAATATAGCCGAAATAAATAATAGGAAAACTTAAATTCAAATTGCTCGTAAATAGAACAGGACAGACTTATAAAGCATGAATGAAAAGTGACAAAGTATCTAAGAATAATATTACATTATTACAATATTACATTGTCCTTACCATAAAAAACCGGTCAATAAAACGTTATTATAAACGTGCAAGGAAGTGAAAAAGAGAGGAAATGAAAGAAAAGTTACAAGGGAATTCATCACGTACTCATAGGGATATTATAATTTTATTACTGACCTCTTTTTTATAATTCAATAAACAATCCATAATAAATACCTCCTTAGGACTACAATTAAAGTAAACATTTTTGCTAGTAATAACAAGTTAAAATTTTAAATCTCATTATACATTCAACTACATAGTTTGCAATAATCACGATATATAAATTAAAGGCTGTGGAAATATTATGTTGTAAATTGATGTTGTTATTTTAAAAAAATTCATTTATATTCTGGTCGTATAAAGTCAATGTGCGCTATCTAGGTAAGAATTTGTCGAACAACAATACGCCGGATAAAGTGCGTTTGCACGGCAAGGGCAAGGTTGACATGCAATATCTTGTAGCGGTACAATTTTCACGACTAACTTGTCCACTACTCGTACCAGATACCTATTTTGAAGTCACGCATTTTCATTAGTTTTTTGTTACAACTTTGTGAACACTGAAAAATAATTTTTAATTAATATAGTGTTAATTAATTCATCATAAACGGACTTGTTCCCTTTCAGGCTATTAATTGTGATAAGGGTAATGCTAGACTTTTCATTGTCTCTCCATTCATACAGATCTCAAACTGCCAGAATTATCACTTCCCTTTGCATCGTACAGTAGGTCCTCGATTTACCGGTCTTGCATTTACCGTGACTCAGATTTAACGTCACTCATTTGATGAAATAAAAACCAAAGTACCTGGTAATTCCAAAAACCACGAGTTAAATTCAGTAACAATGGACAATTTGTTTTTTTTCATCAGCGTCCTGTTTGTTTTGATGCAGTTCTCCAAGCGTTCTATCTTGGGAAAAATGTTTCATATCTACATACCTGTAACACCCTACATCTTTTGTAATTTGCTTTAAATATCGTAACCTTTGGCTCCCTCTACAATTCACTCTCTCAATACTACCCTCCTTATTGATACAGCAATATGTGGTGGTGTTAAGATATACCCAATAGCCTATCCCTTCTTCTGGTAAGATGTTTTCATATACTTCTTATATGACCCACTTGTTTAAGAACCTCTAAATTACTTATTTTATCCACCCACCTAATCTTTAACATTTTCCTATAACAACACATTTCAAAAGCTTCTATCCTCTTTCTTTCAACAGCCCTATCACCCACGTTTCGTTCTCGTATAATAATACACTTCAAACATAGTGTTTCAAGAAATTTTCCCTAATCTATAAATCAATGTTTGTAGTCAACTGGTTTGTAGTCAATGTAGACAATGGGTTATTAATAATATTTTCATCTTTACTCAGTAACATGTCTACATTATGATTATTGTCTAATTGTAAGTCCTAATGAAGTACAGAGCATTAGTGACTGTGTATAATAAGAATACGCAAATTCCCGACTCCTTTTTTGAAGGTTTGGATTAAACGTCACTTTGACTAACGTCGGAATCCAACCAAACTTTACCACGATAAATTGAGGACCTACTGTACGTATATACCGCATTCCTAACTTCTAATTTATTTTATAGAATTGAAGCTCAAATTAATTGTCACCGGATGGCAACAATTTGTAAGTGGTGTTGAAAAATCTTATTTAATTGTTTGCCCATAAAAAAGCCGTTTCGTCGTTGCTTTGCCGAAGCAAGCAGACATTGAGGGTAGTGCGTGGCTACAACTGCAACTGTAAAGGCGCCAGGGATGATAAATGAGCTGGAGGTAACTACAGTGTCTCGCCGTTCAGCGCAAACATCATTTTCTTCTATCGCAAAGTTTTTGATGAGTAACATATCGTAGGACTGCTCATCTTTTTTTAGTTATTAAGCTAATCTGCTTATCATAATGGAAACTCTGCAAGCAGCCTTACCATTTTCTCCTGAGCGATGTGTGATTAAATCCCTGCAATACAGTGCCTAAATGAAGAGCCAGTGGTTACACCATATACTGAATTAGAGAGTTAAAATTCAGCGATTAATTTACAAAACAGTTAATTTAATATGAATAAGTTAGGCACAAAAAATACAAAAGTGTTGAAAAAGTTTAGGAAATTCATTAAAATGGGACACGAATTCGTCGATGTGTGCAGACTAACTAATGAGGAAAAACAATCCAGCACAGTACCACCTCGTTCTGGACGACTTCGGAATCTTTTTTCGGCTAGTATACTGTTATTTTCGTCATCGAGTAACGTAAAACAATACTTTTTTTGAGAAGAGGGTTCTAAAGCAGTCCGTCCAAAACCTCTGTGTATAAATATTTCCTGAACCACATTTTACAACGCCAGTAAATATTTATAAGGAGTCCTAAAGAAATTAAGCTATGAACGCAATGGGTTATTAATAATATTTTCATCTTTACTCAGTAACATGTCTACATTATGATTATTGTCTAATTGTAAGTCCAACCATGGATTTATATTTTTGTGTTGATATTTCGTATCTAATCCTCGGTTATTTTCTGAACGCGCTTAAACTCAAATTCCTTGCATTGAAGTTTGAATAACCTGTTAATTGTATTTTACAAGCGTTATGTTTAGCTAATAATATAAGTTAATATTGTGCGTTTGGTTCCAATATTGCTTCGTTCCAATTGTTGCATACCGATATGAAATTGTTTTATTTCCATGTAAAACAGATTCATGAGATAAGTTTTTCAAATTATTTATTCAAATGATTTATTTTTGAGTCAACATTTTTTTTACTCTAAACTTTAACTTACCTGTTTTTAGAATATAGTTGAATACCTTTCAAAAAAATGTTCCCTCAAAAACGCTTTGGAATATGATCAGCAACCGTGTTAGTAATTGTTAGTAAAAATACATTTTAGTGATTTAGATATTAAATTCTCACCTTTACGTTGTATTTTAAAGTTTTTAATGTTGTGTGTAACACAAAAAATATTCGGTTTAAATTGTAGAGCAACAATTTTATCATTAAAACTCCTCAGTATTTTTTACAGTTCACTTTATTGAATATAGTGTACGAGAAAGTACATGGACTTGGTCATGGCTCCTGTTTTCGACGGATGTGAATAATTCGACCCTGGCGTTGATTCGTTCTACCAGTTCCCGAGGGAGAGATTCACTCCTTGTTACGCGCAACTCTCCAGCTTAACCTAGCATACAGATATGTTCCTCTTACCTTTCGTTTTCTGCGCTCTCTTCTTTTCCCCACGAATAAATGTATTTATTTATGACTTGAAGCGGGCTAGTTGGGCCTGAATGCGTTTTCAGCCTTCTGACAAATGCATTAAATTCAAACTTGTGAATGTATATCATTTTTTACAAAGAATAAAACAGTTTATAGACCTACTTCAATTCATGTTAATTAATGTATTGTTTCTTCAATAATTCCCCATTTAAAGAAACAAAAGGTAACTTACCCAGGATAGGAAATGAGACACCTAAACCGAATAATAAATCTTCAGAAATTTTTCTTCTACATCCCACTAATTTTCAACAATTCTATTCCTTTAGCCATTAAACAGATTAAATCGAGTACTAATAAAGAGTTAGCTTCTAGAAAAATAGATTATTGTGACAAATCGGCAGTAGAAGCTGCTAATGTATAAAGTTTTACCATATGTAATTTTATTACCTATCGGGCGGTGCACTGGAGCAAGGCACCTCAAAATTCGGCATAAAAATAAAAAAACTAAATCAAATTTTTGCGTTTCGCTTCATATTATTCCGATACTAGATACTCCTACAGGTTAACTGACAATATTATTTCATCCTCACTCCCTTATAAATACCTCTGTGATCTTCTGGTTTCATGTCATTTTCAGAAGTGATAATGAGTGTGTAAATTTGGAGAGAATGAAGCCTACCTTTGGATAGTGGCTGAGAGCTAATTCAGTAGTAATTATTAGTAAATGTAGGCATTTATAGCAAATAAATAAATGGAGCTGGTGATGAAGCCTTCACCTTCATGTATTTGGTGATTTTTTTACATAACTAACAATTCCCAAATACGATTTTATAGTGGTGCTACAAATTAAATGTCGCAGATTGCTTGGATTTTTACGTGATTCTCTGTCTCTTTGTGTCATGGCCAAGCTCTCTATCAGGACCTGCCATCCGTGTTTGTGCAGCGTATTCCCGTCGGGAAGTACATTCTAGTTAAAACAGAATTTTTTAGTATAAAAAGAATTTTCTGATTTTCCAGGTTTTTTTACCTTTCGAAAGCAAACCACGGTGATCACATGTGCCTCATAATTTCAACTGGTTGACTTGCTTTATCACATAGATTTGTGTATTCGTCGAAATGCTTTATACGAGTAGCACATTATTAACTATAATACCTCGGTTTTAATTTTGTTGGTCGTAGTTTTTTTTGACTCTATGTAGTTACAGTCCTATATTTTTGGATTTGTTCTACAACTTTATCATTAATAAATTGTAATTCTTCAAAACTGTCTGTTATTAGGACATCGTCATCAGCGTATCTTAAAATCTTTTAGCCTTTTTCCGTTAATCATGGTCCGTTTTCCGTCCTTACTCAACTTTGGAACTATAACGCAAGACTTACTGTCAAACATCAAACTTGTACTATACACTGGAAAAGAAATGCGCTAGAACAGAATCCGTTAAATATGCGATTTATTAACAGTAATCTAGTAAATAAAGTGAAATAATTTTTTTTTAAATACTTGTGTGTGTGTGTGTGTGTGTGTGTGTGTGTGTGTGTGTGTGTGTGTGTGTGTGTGTGTTATCAAACTACAACTACGGTTTCGTGTCGATCCACTCAATCACTAGTCTGAAGCAACATTGAATTGTTAATCTACATCTTTTGATTGGGCAACTTTTATAGTGACCGGCTGTCAATCAATTATGAATAATCGCCATTTAGTGTCTCAGTTTAATTGAGTGGCACCTCATCTTTTAATTACAGACAGAAAACGCTTATCACATCGGGTGGTTCATAAAACAAAACTGTTGCCCAAAAAAAACTACTGAAAATGAAAAAATTAGTTTTTTTCTGTTTAAAGTAAATACAGTAAATTCCGGATCATTGGGGCATATCGGGACCGGAGCATTTTGGCCCAATTAAACGGCTGGCCCTAATAAACAAACTCGTAAAATGTGGCGTATACGATACTGTATTTCATTAAAATTATCACATACATAAATTGTACTTGCAAGTTCTATCCATATACATACGCAAAAATAAAAGGGTATCAGAACAATGATTTACTTTCTAGCAAAGCCTTTTGCCTTGGTTTTAAGCATTAGACCATTGACACTAACACCTTGTGAAGTTACAATGGCGAACCATTAACTCAACGCTTCTCAACAAATGGATCCTTCCTTCACGTTTTCTTTTCTGAGATGTTCCATGATCAAAAGATCATGCCCACTCTCGGCGTATTTTATTTTTTTTTGGAGCACGATACAATCTATCGTAATTTTCGTCGGTACACTGGTTAGTTCCGTTAGTTTACGTTGGCTTAAGTTCGGTGGATACGTTTTTATTTTGTCAAGAAGCTTCATTCGTTCACATAGTCATATTGTTACGCGGCATTTAACTCACAAAGACGTTGATGGTAGGTACTGTGCTGTAAGCTTACGCGTAAAAATATCAACAAAATGTGTCACGAAAGGAATGAAATTTTTAAAAAAATTAAAAAGTGTGCCTGCAGATAACGAAACAACCAGACTCGAGAAATATTGTGTTACAGTACACTCATGAAATCACAAAAACTGATGAGAAGCATGGAATTACGAACGTTCAACGTACGTATGACAAGTGACAACTAACCATAAGTTACAAGGAGGCTATACAGCTTGTTAGGATGGGTAAAACTAGTGGATATGACTCACTGCAATTGGTGCAATGACGATTATGTAGCCTACACATTGTACTGTAAACATCTTTATTATGACTGATGTGTGATTACTGTTGTTTATCTCTCGAAATGTTTACTTTACTACCTCTAACCTTTCCATTATCTTATCTTGCCGCTTAAAACCACGTGTTATTCGTCGCTGGCCTGTAATGGTTTTAATAAAATATATTGTACATACATCAGTTTGGCCCCAATAAGCGGCATTACAGACCGAATAAACGGAGTAAATATTAATGTAAAATCGCGTTCTGTTTTTGTTCATTAATGAACTGTTCTAAAAACTCGGCTGCCCCAATTAACCAATGGACCAATTATCCGGAATCGACTGTAAATCCTTTTATAATGCATGATTTTCTAAAAATATAATACTTTAGGCATAAGGACAAAATTATTATTTAATCAAACAGAATCATAATATAAACTAGGTTTTCGGTCTTCATACAGAACATATAAGAAGTTTAATTATTGTGTTGAATTAATATTTTATTCAAGAATAGTGAAAATTTGGTTTACTTGTAAGACAGGTGAATTAGGTTACATTTAAATAAATCAAGAGTGAGATAACAAGAATTTTTGTCGTGTCAAGTAGAAAAATAAAAGGGTTTTCTTTCTGTTCGTTTTTTGTTGGTGAAATTCAATATGCACACCTTTTAGAATACTTGATTTTAGATGTAGAGCAACAACGGTAATGGATGGGAATTTCAATTGTTTAGTAAAAAGTCTCATCCCTTGTTGTGGAAGTTGAAAGTGGATTCCCCACGCCCCAAGCACGTAGTGTCGGGCAACATACTCGTACTAAGGAGATCACAACACATATAAATTACAATCCCCTTTCCCTATCCTACATACCCTAACGAATTTCACTTTGTTACAAAGTAAGTTTCTCAGAAAGAGTGTTGAACAGAAAAGAGACGGTAGAGAGTTAAACCTTATTGGCCTTTTTCTTGATGGAACAACAAAACTTATTGGGGTTTCGAGGCAAGACCTCTGCAGTCGGGTTTCGGTAAGAACTAAGCTAAAATTCTTCTCTCTTCTAAACAAAGTACCTGTACAGGAATCAAGATATACAACGATTTAACTTTTCATTTCAGGATATACGAGTTTATCTTTACCACGAAATCCACGCACATCTTTGAATTATTTCAGCTACTTACAAACTTTTCTTTTTGTCAATTTTCTAAAATATATTACATCTACAAAATTTCTTAAAATATATAAACTTTATGTATAGCGCTGTTATTATTGTCACGTCACATCATCCAAATGTTTAGACAATGCTTACCTACAAGATTTTATTTTATTACACTCGTTTTTAAGTTCACTCATTTTTACACTCAGTTTGCTCATAACGGGCAGGTGGAGTGATAAATTCATTGCACTCGATCTGTTGGTTCCAAGGCTACAAAAATAGTTTTTTTCTTATCACATAGTCAGCCTATTATATGACTGAACTATTTAAGAACAGAAGAGGTAAAGGTGTAAAAGAGACTAGTCAGAGTTATCTCCTCTGAGAGTAATGAATTTCACTATACAGCCAGATCCTGTGGTGAATGAAGTAAAGGTGTCATTTTTGGGGTGGAAATTTAGTGCTTTGCGGAGAGCCTGGTATGCTAATAAGCATAGTCATTCAACTTGGTGATGAAGGCAATAGTAAACCATCTCACTCCTTATTTTTACTTAGTGAAACCTCTAGAGGTTAAAATCGGCCTTTCGGCTGTTGACCTAAACAACAACACTTATTTTATTATTTTAATATAACAGTATAGATTGTTAGCTAACGTGATCTAAAACTGAATGAAGTTTCCAGAACCTGAATTAACGATACAAACATTTATCGACATAAAATTATGAAATTCTAAACTTTACTCATGAAAATAAATTTTTATCAAGAAATGTTTGTCATAATATGAACTTGAAAAAACCGTAATTGCAATATACCCCAGACATCCTTAACCAACCTCCTCTTTCTTTGCGGAAGTCAGTTAATCGAAGACTAAAAGTCGAAAATTGGGCACTAATTTTTGGAGTAGTAACTTATTAGAACGTCACCTTTTGAACCCAGCCTTTATAACCTCTACACTAGACCCAACGAAGATGTCCGTAGACTCCTACAAAATCACCAATGAGACACTGGAGAGTAAGTAGAAGAACACTTTCTAAATATTTTACCATTATTAATGCAGATACTAGCTTATTATATAATAGTGTGTTAAGGTCATCAACCGAAAGGCTGGTTTGAACCTCTAGAGACTTTACTAAGTAGAACCAGGAGTGAGGTGGATTGCAATTTTCTTCCTCACTGAGTTGAAAAAGTACGCTTATCAGCATACCAGGCCCTCCAAAAAGCATCTAATTTCCACCCTGCAAATGACACCTTCATTTCATTCACCACAGGGTCTGGCTGTATAGAGAAATTCATTACTCTCAAAGGAGATAACTCTGATTATTGTCTTTTACACCTCTACCTCTCCTGTCCTTAAATAGTTC
This sequence comes from Catonia carolina, assembly GCA_035578175.1. NCBI lineage: Eukaryota > Metazoa > Arthropoda > Insecta > Hemiptera > Achilidae > Catonia > Catonia carolina. The sequence goes on along the minus strand of JAQMRL010000002.1, from coordinate 115,237,684 downwards.
AGTCATATAATTAACTGACCATGTGAAGAGAAACAGAAATGTTTTTTGTAGCCCTGGAACCAGCAGATAGAGTGCAATTAATTTAGCACTCCATCTGCCTACAATATAATAATATAATATATCTGCCTAATATAGTAATATAAATAACGAAATATAATTGGTGGCAATTTTAAAAATTGTCATCTATGTTTTTTGTCCGTCCGTCACACCCAGATGTCAGAAACTACTTGACTTAGCAAAAACCAGTTTCCGGATTCACAATCTTCACAATAATTAGTGGTTTAAATTGGGTTTGAAGTTCCGGTTTTGACTGGAAGTGTCCCAAAACCATAAGTAAAAAAATAAAAATCAGAAATTAGAAGAGAGGGCAAAAACCAGTTTTTGGATTCGTAATCTACAGAAAAAGTTAGTGAGCTGAATTGGGTTTGAAGTTCCGGTTTTGACCGGAAGTGGCTCAAAACCGGCAGTTAAGAAATCAAAGTCGGAATTTGAAACAAAAATAATGTCAATCGATTCCTCTTATCTTAAAAAGTAGATATAGAAATCACTAATGGTTTTTGCCATAAGTCAAAGGTAAGGCTTTTAAAAAATTGCCACCAGCTATGAGACACGTCGTCTCATGAAAGGGGTTTTTGTTATTATTACAATTGAGTATAGATACCCTGGGAAGGAGAGTTGGACGTACAAAGCTACGATAGTTTGGTCATGTCTGTAGGCTGAGGGAAAGTAGGCTACCTAAAAGGATGATGTGCTTGGAGATGGAGGGAAAAAACAAGGGGTAGATCCATAGTGGAGATAGAATTGTTTCGGTTTTGAATAAATTGGGAAAAGATACGATGCCAAAAGAGCAATGAAGGAGAGTTTGGTCTAGCGATAGAACGAGGTGAATTGTGTTGGACCCGACCCTTGTAATTTGGAAAAGTAATAAATGGATAATGATGGGCTAGTTAAATTAGAATCTGAACGGTAAAATTATTAAAATTCTTGCTCTGTACCTAAAAATTTCTGTCCAAAATATTAATGTGAAATTGAAATTTATATAAATGTAAAATAATATAACACTTCCAATTAAAATAAATAATGTTAGCAAATATTTAATTCACGTCGTTCACTTTTATTTACTCCGAAACATAGTATAATATATTCGTTTATTATATTGCATCAATTGTTGTTTGGGTGAAAATATTAATTAATTTTTTTTGTAAAACAAATCGTTGTACAAGATTTTGTTTGATGAATAAACGTCTCTAATCAACACATTAATTTGGCTATTTAATAATAATTATAATAAACTTTTTACATTGAATTTTGGGTTATTGCAATTCAAAAATACCTGTAAATTAGTTTTATAGTGTGAAAAATATTACATAATTTTGTTGTTTATTAAAAGAGTATCACAGTAATAATGGTTATAAACATTATTAAGGTGTCGAATGTTTTCAGTTAGTTAAACTTGTTAGTGCTCCCGTTAATGCAGGTCGTAAATTTTAAATGCATTCTCTTACTGCTAGTTCCTGTTTGTATTAATAGAGTGTACGAATAATTAATTTGTCATTAGTTATGCAACAATTTGTTTTAAATTATTATACACACATGCCAAATTATTTATTATTTTAAGATAAAAAATTAAGTATTTTAATTTTATCCGTTCATTAATTCCAAGTAGATTTTATAAAATTTATGTTGTTTCCAAATAACATTTAGTGCTGTTGAGGTAACCGTTGGTAGAAGAGATAAATCTATTTTTTGTTGATATAATGCAGAATTAAATGTTGTTTAATAGGCCTACAAATACCGTTCAGGTAGATCAGTCGCTAAATACACGGTAAAAGTAAGGTCTTAGATTCAATTCCTGTCCGTATTTAGATAATAAGACATTTTTAATGCAGAGTTCCATCTGGTATTACCCGTACCGTGGTTAATAACATAATAAATATTAATCCGAAATTAAATTAAAAAAATTAAGATTTTAGTAAATTTATGGAGATCATGAACTTATAAAATGGAAAAGTTTGACGTTAAAAATTAAATTCCACAATAACTCCGCTAATATAAAATTTCGGATAGTTCAAACTAGTTTCAATATCTTAAGGTGACCCGGAAAGTAAAAAAAAAAAATAAAATAAATCAGATTTTATTTTTTGGCGCAATTTGATGGCGTATGGTTTTCTGAATGCAATGATATACAATACTTGCTATTTTTTCGTTAAATTTTATTTAAAATAAATTGTTTTTAAATAGATTGCACCAGTTTTTTTATTACTTTCTAGACTAGATAACACGGTTATATCAAAAATGTTTTAATTTTTAAACAAATTGATAGATATTTGTGATTTTTATTTTGTTCAGTATTTCACGCTCTTTACAGTGATAGCACTGTCAGTACTAAGTAAACAATAAAGTACTGCAAAGTCTGAAGTATTTACGTAGTAGTACGTACTATACGAAATGTACTAAGGCAAGTTTTTTAACATAAATATTAAAACTAGCTAGCCAAATAAATACCGTATTTACTCGAATATACAGCGCACCTTTTTCGAAAAAAATTGATCCCATAAAATGGTGTGCACGTCGTATTCAAAAACAATAAAATAAATGGCATAATATAGAGGCATGACAGATGATGTGAAAAAATCTTTGCAGCGCCGGAAAAAAGATTTAGTGATCATACCGGGATGCCAAAAGCTGAGCATACATACACACCTTCGGTAAAAATAATATACAGTCGATTCCGGATAATTGGTCCACTGGTGAATTGGGGCAGCTGGTTTTTTGGGACAGTTCCTTAATGAACAAAACGGAACGCAATTTTACATTAATATTTACTCCGTTTATTCGGTCCGTAATGCCGCTTATTGGGACCAATCTGATGTATGTACAATATGTTTTATAAAAACCATTAAAGGCCAGCGACGAATAACACGTGGTTTTAAGCGGCAAGATAAGATAATTTAAAGGATAAAGGTAGTAAAGTAAACATTTCGACAGATAAACAACAGTAATCACACATCAGTCATAATAAAAATGTTATTTGCAGTACAATGTGTAGGCTACATAATCGTCATTGCGCAAATTTCAGTGATTCATATTCACTAGTTTTGCCCAACCTTACAAGCTGTATAGCTTTCTTGTAACTAATGGTTAGTTGTCACTCTTGTCATACGTACATAGAACGTTCGTAATTCCATGCTTCTCATCAGTTTTTGTGATTTCATGAGTGTACTGTAACACAATATTTCTCGAGTCTGGTTGTTTCGTTATCTGCAGGCACAAGTTTTTATTTTTTTAATTCCTTTCGTTTCGTGTCACATTTTGTTGATATTTTTATGCGTAGGCTTAGAGTACAGTACCTACTAACAAAGTCTTTGTGAGTTAAATGCCGCGTAACGATATGACTGTGTGAACGAATGAAGCTTCTTGACAAAATAAAAACGTATCCACCTAACTTAAACCAACGTAAACTATCGGAACTAACCGGTCTACCGAAAATTACGATAGCTTGTATCGTGCTCCAAGAAAATAAAATACACCAAGAGTGGGCATTAAGAGATCATGGAAAATCTCAGAAAAGAAAACGTGAAGGAAGGATCCATTTGTTGAGAAGCGTTGAGTTAATGGTTCGCCCTTGTAACTTTGCAACGTGTTAGTGTCAATGGTTCAATGCTTAAAACCAAGGCAAAAGGTTTTGCTACAAAGTAGGTAATGGTTCTAATACCCTTTAATTTTTTCGTGTGTATATGGATTGAACTTGCATGTAAAATTTATATATGTGATAATTTTAATAAAATACAGTATCGTATACGCCACATTTTACGAATTTGTGTATTAGAGCTAGCCGTTTAATTGGGCCAAAATGTTCTGGTCCCGATGTGCCCCAATTATCCGGAATTGAATGTACCGGGATATGAAAAGATTTGCGAGTGTATTAAAACTGCATGGGGACGGATTTCACCAGAGTTTGTTTCAGAAAGCTTTCTGAAATGTGGCATTTCTAATGCGATTGATTGCTCAGAAGACTTGAAACGCTTTGGGACGAAAATTCAGACGCGAGTTTGACAGTGTCAGTAATGATGAAGACAGCGACGACGATACCAACAAACGAGAGTAACTTTTTATAGTTAATTTTATTTCTTCGCATTAATTTCGTTCTTTTTATTTGAATGTATTTTTTTATAGTTTAGCAGTTGTTTTAGTTTATTGCGATTCATACAAAGAGAATGTATCTATTCTCGCTAGTGAAATATTCAAAGTTATGACGATTTTTCAACGTGTACAAATAAATTGGTAAGTTTCATTTTCATATGTGACAGTTTTAATTTTTCTGAAAGTACCTTCGAAAATCGGGTGCGAGATATATTTGAGAAAGTTCGGTAATATTAATATTTTATCTTAATAAATATGATTAGAATGGACGCAAAAAATATTTATTTTTTTTAAACATTCCTTCTTTATATTTTATATTTTATTAAATGTAATTGTTACAATATCAAAAATTTCTGTTCAAAAATATATCAGGAATTGATGAATATAATCAAACGGCAATGGAACAAATGACCTTAATCGGATATTCTTCGAAGTAGACCATTCTTCGGTAATCAATTAAAATTACCACATATAAATCAGTTGACCAAATTTACGTCATTGGAAACCGAAGTTACTACCGTACTCTATTGGCTTACACATCATACATTTGGGAGTAATAGTATGTATGTTTGCCTACCATAGCTACATTTCATCCCTTCCGCAATAATTATATTATTGATCTAATCAAGATTCAACCCCTTTGCCCACACCTGACTGTATTACCGCTGTTACATCGGTCCTTTTCACTCTCTCGTTCACACGATTACTATCACTCTCTCGCTCTCACTTGTTCGCTAACCACTACGTAGCACTTTATCCTATTCAGCACACCCCAGCCATGTATCATTGTTTACGCCTGGTAATTTCACGTACGCCACTATCAGATGTATGCACCTATATGGGTAATAGCCTCTACCTTCATCCCTACACAGAATTAGAAATGAATTTTATTTCAGAGTTGTCTAATAATTGATAAAATAATAGCTAATACAATACTCCGGAAATATTTCTCAATAATGCCATATTTAGAAGACATATTACTAATATTGCATTAAAAGTTAATTGAAAATTATTGGATCAAATAATGAACTTATAAAACCAAGTTAATATTTTGAAATCGGCTGATAGTTACTAATATTTTATTTCTTTTACGTTTTGCCAAAATTATTTAAATAGTATAAAACTAATTTTATATTAAGTAATTGTAATCTACTTTAATTTGAGTTTTGATTTAATTAAGCTGACTGACCGTAGGGCTAGCAATGTCCTTCATTTATCTACTAGAAGAAAATATCTTTGCCTACAGAATCTGAGTTTTCTGGTGGGATTAGCTTCGATGAACTCGGTTGCATTCTAAGTACAAACTTTTTTTGTTTTATGTCCGACTGTTATACCTACTGCTCATACAGAAGATAAAAAGGGTGATAGATGAAAATTAATGACAAAAAATGCCAGACCTGACCGAAATTGAACCCGGGACGCCGGCGTAGAAGCAACTTGCGCTGACCACTACACCACAGGCCGGCAACAACCATGTTAGTTTATGTTGAATTTTTAGGGTATTTTGTTGTGCTACCTTTAAGGGTCTCCGGGAGGGACAGTTTCAAGCACAGTAGTTGGTAACACTAAGCGTTTGAAGTATCGGGAAGGGATCAGAGTCGGTACATGGAATGTGAGGCCCTTGAGTCAGGCTGGAAAAATCCATAATGCAATAAAAGAGATGGAGAGGATGAGGCTGGAAGTTTTGGGCATAAGTGAGATGCGCTGGCCGGGAAGTGGAATGATAAACATTGATAATCATAAAGTTTACTATTCTGGATCAAGCGAGGGAAAACACGAGAACGGAGTGGGCATAGCACTGGCACAGAAAATGGCCGAGTGTGTACATAACTTCGTCCCAATCTCAGAAAGAATTTTGTTAATACAGATAAGAGCGAGACCAGTGGATCTTAACATCGTGCAAGTTTACGCCCCGACCGCAGATAAAGAGGACAGAGAAGTGGAAGAGTTGTACGAAGATATAAATAAAATAATAAGACAACTCAAAACAGAAGATGTCACTATTGTCATGGGTGATTTCAACTCAAAACTTGGAAAGGGTAGAACATCTGATTTTGTGGGTCCTTTTGGTTTGGGAGATAGAAACTCCCGAGGAGATGCCTTGGAGATTTTTGCGGAGATGAACCGGCTGGTGGTAATGAACACCTGGTTTAGACAGCCACCTAGCAAGCTGTACACCTGGAAAGCGCCTAATGATAAGCCAGGGAAGATTATCAGGAACCAGATTGATTATATCCTTGTAAGTCAGCGTTACAGAAACAGCTGCATTTCCATGAAAACGTATCCCGGTGCAGACATAGCATCAGACCACGTCCCACTAGTGGGAACATTCAGACTTAAGATGAAGAGGGTCACATCCAAGAGACCGAAGAGGTACGATTTGAGGAAGCTGAAAGACCCAGTCATACAACAGGCAGTAACTGCAACCCTTAATAATAGGATAGAAACCATCAACACTACAAATGACATGAGAGATGAAATTGCAGAAATCCAAAAAGCAGTCGAGGATGTAAAAGAGGAATATCTACAGATGGCTAAAAGGAAGAAGAAGGCTTGGATGACGGACGAAATTTTGGATCTCATGGAGGATAGAAGGTTAAAAAGGGGAGACCCGGAAGCATACAGAACTATACAGAGGGTCATACGAAGTAAAATCAGAGAGGCTAAAGAGAGGGAAAAGGCAGACCTCTGCCATGAAATAGAGGTGTACCAAAATAAACACGATAGTTTTAACATACATCGAAAAGTCAAAGAGATGACAGGAAGGTTTCGCAAGAGAAACAGCAACAAGCTCACTGACAATGATGGTCACCTCATCATTAGCAAAGAGGAGAGGAAAGTAGTGTGGGAGAGATACCTCAGAGAGCTGTTTGATGACCAAAGGGTAGAACAAGAACCAGACGTGGCAGAGACATCGGGGCCAGATATCCTTCAGGCTGAAGTAGAAGAAGCCATAAAATGTATGAAATCTGGGAAGGCAGCAGGCCCGGATAATTTGCAGGCAGAGTTCTTCAAGTTGCTCAACTATGGGAACACAAGACTCTTGACGGGTATTTTTAACCGGATATATTCATCGGCCAAACTGCCTGTTGAATGGCTTAGGTCTGAATTTGTCGCCATACCTAAAAAACCTGGATCTAAAGTATGCAGGGATTACCGGACAATAAGTCTGATGAGCCAGTTTCTCAAATTATTCCTGAGGATAATACATAAAAGAATTTACAAGGTGTGTGAAGAACATATAGCACCGAACCAGTTTGGTTTTTTAAGAGCAGTGGGTACTAGAGAGGCACTCTTTAGTGTGCAAGTACTTTTTCAAAGATGCAGAGATGTAAGTTGCAATGTTTTTGCATGCCTTATCGACTATCAAAAGGCGTTTGACCGTGTCAGACATGATCAAATGATGGAGATCCTCAAGCAAACTGGACTGGATGGGAAGGATTTGAAGCTGATCGCCAACTTGTATTGGAATCAGTCGGCAGTGCTGAGAGTGGAAGAAGACCATACAGAACAGGTCGAAATACGACGTGGGGTTAGACAGGGCTGTATTCTTTCGCCAATACTTTTCAACGTCTACTCAGAGCACATCTTCAAGGAGGCCATGCAGGATGTGGAAGAGGGTATCTCAGTGAACGGTGTCAAACTGAATAATCTACGATATGCAGATGACACGATTGTATTCGCTGATACAATAGAGGGACTGCAAAGACTGATGAACAGGATAACAGAAGTGAGCGAGAAGTATGGTCTGGACATCAACATCGTGAAAACCAAATTAATGGTAATTAGCAGGGGACCGATAACTGGTGTAGACCTATATATAAAACATGCAAGAATTGAGCGTGTAGCATGGTATCCGTATTTGGGCACTATTATCAATGAAGCCTGGGAAAACTCACAAGAGATCAAGTGCCGTATTGGTAAGGCAAGGAGTGTTTTCAACGCAATGAGTTCGGCGTTTAAGAGTCATGATCTCACTATGGGCACTAAGTTGCGACTCTTGCGGTGTTACGTGTTTTCCGTTCTTCTGTACGGAGTAGAGTCTTGGACGTTGACGAGGGCGACCACTACTAAACTTGAAGCCTTCGAACTTTGGGTGTACAGAAGAATGCTGAGGATACCATGGACAGATAGGGTGACCAACATTGAGGTACTGCGTCGGATGGACAAGGAACCAGAGGTAATAAACACCATTAAGTGTCGCAAGTTGCAATACCTCGGTCATATTATGAGGAACCACGGTAGATACGAACTGTTGCAGCGCATCCTGCAGGGAAGATTGGATGGTAGAAGACAGCCAGGCCGAAGAAGAATATCCTGGCTTGATAACCTGAGAGACTGGTATGGGAAAAGCTCGGCCCAACTGTTCCGCATTGCAGATGACAAGACCAAGATAGCCATGATGACAGCCAGCGTTCGAACCGGACAGGCACGCTAAGAAGAAGAAGACCTTTAAGGGTAGTTTTTTGCTACTCCTGTGAAGGAACATCATATGGAAGAGACAACATGGCTAAAAGATTTTTTTTGTATTTTGTGAATTATATTCAGAGTAACGGCTTAGTAGATGGTCCTAGTTGTATGTATCAGACATTTAATAAATTTTTTGAAATATTGTCGTTTATAGTGAGTTAGTAATCAATCTGTAATTTCGAGCAATTGTTGAGAATTCTTTGTCTGATTTTGGAAACAAATACTGTACACTGAGTAGCATAATTTGTCTCTGTGTTATTAAAGGTAATTCAATGGGCGCTGAAGAAATTGATTGCTATAAGAAGAGGTTCTCAGTGAAACATTCTTTGGTAGCCTACAGAGGATGCCAAATAACCTTGCTGATGTAGATGCGCAAACAGTTCGGATTCAGTCGGTAGATTTCGTGTCTTTGTACCGAACTGCCTACTGCCAGAGGAGCTGAACGATGTACATGATCATCTATCAGCGACGTTAAAAACATTCAATAGTAAATATTGTATATAACAATTAACTGCTACCACATACAGCAAATTACAGACTAATGTTTTCAGATCAGCTGATATATAACGTTGCGAGAGCGACGTGATTCTAATCACAGTTAGTACAGCACTGATCCCCACCACTCGCTGAGGCAAACGAGTGCAACATTACCAAAATGAAACTTCTGCGCACTTCAGAAAACCGGAAAGCTTATTTGGCGTCCGCTCTAGGAACTACAAGTGTTCTTCACTATTAATACAGGAGACAGCTCTGCTTCATTTCTGCTTGGACTCCAAATGGTTCAATAGTCCCTTATAATGAAAAATGAAGTATATGGAGCATCTTACCAGAAGAAGGAATAAGCTAGTGAGGCATATCTTAAGACATCCAGGTCTAGGTCTATCAATAATGGAGGGTAATATTGAGGGAGTAAATTATAAGGGGAGGCAAAGGTTAGAATATACGTATTAAGCAAATTACAAAAGATGTAGGGTGTTGCAGGTATGTAGATATGAAATGATTTGCGCAAGGTAGAAAAGTTTGGAGAACTGCGTAAAACCAGTCGAGAGACTGATGACAAAAAACGTTCCTTATAGTTAGATTACTGGCTAACTGGTTTGGGTAATGATGTATTAATTTATAGTTTATTTATTAATAGTTATGGTTCATCTCAGGTTACCTAGATTACCTTGAATATTAGCCATTTCAAGACAACAAAAATGAAATGAGAATTTGTGTTACATCTGCACAAATTTCTATAGTAAAACTACTTGCACCTAACGCGCTTAATGCTCTTTTCGTATAAAATAGGGTTTGGTTTCAAATATCATGATAATACATTGTATTACTAACGGACACAGTGATGTTATATTGACAAAAGGTTAATAACAATTATGGGGTTCCTCTTTTATATTCAAAAATAAAGAAACATATCAGTATATTTATATTGCATTTGCATTACTTTTTTTATGAAAAATATTTTTGCTGTTAGATAGGCTACTATTGATATATTTTGTATATAAGTTGTTTAGTTCAAAATAATGTTAATCAGAATTTCCTTTAAGAATTATAATAATCGAATGAACTGCAACCGATTCAAACCAAAATATAATTTAGATTAGTTATACGGACGGTAATATTTAAAGGAGTTAAGAAACAAAAAATATAAAATATTCCTAATAGTTATACTTCTGTACCACGATATTATTTAAAATTTCTAATGAGATATCCACACGCAAAGAGTTGTTTTTCATTACAAGATTGTAGGGAAAGTACGCACAATTTCAAAAAAGCGTGTTAATAAAAATAATGTTGATTGTTTAGATAATCTACTGATTATAGTCGTAACTATTCAAATTTGCAGTGAAAATGTTAGTCGACTAATATAGATATTTTAGAATCAAGTTCTGCGCAAATCTATTCTAAGAGTTAGCAGATGCGTGTAGAGGATTCATTAAAACACAAAAGGTTAAAAGAATTACTTACCGTATTGAATTCCATTACTTTTATGACCCATAGTGTAAGCGCTAAATTTAGTATTACGACGACCAGAAGCGCTAGTATTAACAAGTAGAGACATCTTTTCCTCCATCCATAAATACCTATGTGGGGGCCAGGCTGTCGTCCCATCCTGTAACACAATGAAATAGTTATTTTCAATAACATGTCTAATAATATTTTATGAAGTAACTAGAACTGTAATTTTGCTACTTGTTTACAACATTGGTATTTTAAATATTTTAAAGAATACAAGTTTGTTTTTTGGTGTAAATATTTCAACAGCTTAGTCATAAGTGACTACGGTGTGTTATATAACGGTTGCAGCGGGTCTAAATTTGCTAAAATTTTCATGTTGTTGTTTAGAATGGACCCGGCATCATCCGCTTTGCAGTTCAGCGCATAAAATTAATAGTTATTGTGCACCTAATAAGCTGTAAAGTGAGTGACGCGTGGTATATGTTCATATTTCAGCTGGACAGTGTCAATTTGCTCTTAGAACCAGTGGAAGCTAATATCTTGGATTGATTTCTCACAACTTATCGATTATTTGCCCAGAAGACCAAATTATGTGTAAATGTTTTGTTTCTTGAATTAGAAACATAGTTCTAGGAAAAGTTAGGTATGTCAAGCCAAGAGAAGTGAAGATTTCAATTACAAACACAACTAGAAATTAGGCTTCATGTAGGCCTAGTTATAGTGCGCGCCACGAAAGAAGTCCTCTGTGTTTGAAGAACTTATTTCGCAAACTACCCAACTGTAACATTTTAATTATACACAAAATATAATTTTGTTCTTTTCTGCATTCATCGGTATGACTAAAGTTTGATTTAAAAATTACGCGTTGTAGGAGATACGTAAGTATATCCTTTTAGGACGAAGCTTACGCATAAAAAGTACGTATTCAATTTTTAGCTGATTTTCTGTTTATGAACTTTTAAAACGTATGACTTCGTCCTGGCTAAATATAAAAATTATGTTTTCAGGTATGTTAGAGATCACAGTCTTTTTGTAAAGTGAATATTTTAAAATAAAATACGATGTTTTTTTTTAATTAATTTATTTAACGATACATTAACTACAACGGTCATCAGCGACGACGTTGGGGTGTAACTGTGTACAATGAAGGATGGAATAATTTTTTGTAACGTATGAAAATATGCCGTGCCTGAGTGGGATTCGAACCTAGGACCACATGATGAGAAGCGAGCACGTTAACAACTGCGCCAATGCGGCCGGCACGATTTTTTTGTTTTAATACGCCGACAATTTAAAAGAAATACTATCTTTGCTCGCGTAAAAATAGGGAAATTATTTGTGGACTGACCCATGTTACAAATCACTTTACAACGGTATTATTCCATTAAAATATTTCTATAAAGGCTTTACAATAAATTTATTAGATCGGCAGGATTATGCTATGAAGCACATTGTACTAGCCTTTCACATACAGATCGTGACACAAGCTCAAAAATTGGTAGATACAGTAGTACAATATACTGTAGTACTTGAGTCTGCACAAGGCTGTACTTTATTTACACGTCATAGATAATCATCATTCACATCATAAATAAGGTCATAAAATTGCTTATTGTTCTTAATTTGAAAATATTTCACGAACACACATTAGGGATTAAAAAAAAACAAATTACTAACGTTTGTAACAATTTAACAGATTGTAAATTTTGTAAAAAAAACATAGTATGTAAAACAAGGTACATAAATATTAAGTTGATATAATAAAATGAGGACGTCTCTCGAACATTTTAAGAAAAAAAACAAAAGTAAAAAGCAATATATTTTATCAAATGTTATAGTGATTTGTTAGTGTACATGTTTTTGTCCATTATGTAAAATTAATATGGTTATTCTAAGACAATATTTTATGATTATTACGTTTACTACTGTAGAACAGTAGAATGGTAATTAGGGTACAATATTACTATGGTAATACGGTAATTATAGTCATTAAACTGTTTTACACACAAATCATTTGTATAATTAAGTAAGAGGCTGCTAGGGTATACCACGAGATTTCACCGTTGGGTTATGTTTCGCTAATATTGCTCTCTAATTAGAAACTCATATGCGGGTTAGAATCGTTGTAACCTCTGACAAATAATCAAATCAATTTTCTACAGTAAGAAAATAAACCATTTTAATTTATACTGAAATATTTGCAAACAGTTTTATTATTTTATAAACTACCAGATTTTCACTTTATGCTTTATCGCGTAATTATACTTTATCAAAAGAGTTTTATTATACGAATATTTAAAATTACTTATTATAATGAAATATTCGTCAACTTTTTGTACACTCACTCAGACAAACAATTTTGAGTCATATTTTATCTTTCATAAACAAAACAATATAATAAAGTACAGGTTATTTCATATATTATTTGCACCCAACGAAATGTTACAACTTGTATAGCCTTGTAGTGATTTTAAAAAGAGATTTAAAAAGTTTGCACAATTTTTTACGTATTAGAAAACCCAAAGAGATGATAATTAGCTCCAAATTAAAAATCATGATCAACAATATTGCATTATGAGCATCAGACTCAGCGACAGAGACAGAGTCAGATTCTAAACCATATTAAAAAATAAATCCTAATTTTTTTTAAATTCCATATATATTCTGTTCGAATTCCAATTTAACCATGATTAATAAATCTAGATTATAAATAAATTTAGGATATCTTTTCTAATATACGTGTATGCAAATAACCTCTTATTTACTAATTATTGTAGCAATTTAACAAATTTTAAATTTTGTATAAAAATGTGTAATAAAGGGATACAAAATAACGACAGTTTGCTTGTATTGGTACACCAAAAAGTGTAATGCAATTCAATTAAATTTTTTCACTTCCAGGTTTTAAGTAACTTTTTGTGATATTGAAACATAATAATAGTCCATTTATCTTCTGGTACTTAGTTGTGATTGACTTTCCACAAGAAACAACAATATTTCTGGATTTTGGTATACAACTGCGGGGTTGAGCCATAAAAGTTCTGACAAGAATTATACAAATTTCCAAAACAGATTATTGAGAGGAAAGAGGTTGACGCTCCTTGGTATGTTAAAAACGGTGATCTGTATGTAGATATCAACAGCCTTTTTGTGTCCAGTGAGAGAAAACTAGCTTTTAAACTTGAGGCTCACCTATATGATTACAATAATATTGTAAAAATTTAACTTTTCGATAATGAAAATGTTCTTAGAACGCTTAAGATGATCAAGTTCCTTTAGCATGTGTCCAAGTTCAAGATAGTCTATTAAAAAACAGAGCATTGCGAAAAATTTTTAATTCAGTGTTAAATTATAAAACATTGATGAATGAATTGTAACATTTAAGTGTTTAGTTGTAAGATATTGTTTCTTTTATTTATTACTTTATTTAACTGCTACAGAACAATCTCTTCGTTTTATTTGAACAATGAGTAACCGAAGTTGTTTCGCGAAGAAAGCGAAAAAGTAGAGGAAGTGAAATATCTATCAGCCTCTGTGATATCCTTCTGATATTCAAGACAAAATAAATAAAATAAGTTAAATACAATGAATATAACGATTAATTTTAATCTCACTATCTACACACATAAAGTAATAAATTAAATTGTTTCAATGTAGAATTTGAAGTAAACTATTGTCTGTATAGGTCATCGGCCAAAAGGCTGGTTTATTAAGTAAAACGAGGAGTGAGGTATCTAACTACTGTCTTCGTCACTGAGTGGAAAAGTATGCTTATTAAAATGCATGGTCCTTTGAAAATCATCTGCTTTCCACCCTGCAAATGACACCTTTACTTCATTCATCACAGGGTCTAGCTGTATAATGAAATTCATTAAGAGGAGATGACTCTGACTAGTGTCATTTACACCTCTACCTCTTCTGTTCTTAAATTCTTCAGTCATATGGCTGACCATGTAATAGGAAAAAGTACTACTTTTTATAGCCCTGGAACTAGCAGATAGACTGCAAATAATTTAACACTCCACCTGCCTGTTTTATGAGCATAAAACTATGTCTAATAAATTGATTGCTAGTAGATATTTATGTCGTATATTCTATCCAAATATTTAACTGAAATCTGAAGTTTCTTGTTTTACTACCTTTAAGTTAAAATCTCAAAAATCAAATTTATTGTTTACTAGCATATCCCGCGCGGCATCGCACGCTAAACTTATGTAATCAATTATTTTTTTGAGTATTTATTTATTTAAAGCCGCATCAACAGCTTGGTCATTAGCAACTACAGTGGGTTATAGAACGTTGCGTTGTAACTGCTTATAATATCCAGACCCTAGCCGGGAAGCGAAACCGGGACTTCCGTGAGGTAAGCCAGCGAGCTACCACCACGCTAAGGAAGCCCGAAATCAATTCTTTTTTAATAAATATGTAACAGAAATTGTGTAGCTGCTAGTGAACTGTTTACTCCAATGTACACACACACACACATTTAACGTTTTGATACAATCCCCGCATACGTCTCTCGATAGTCTTATACGTATGTACTGTGTATACTTCAACAATACTACAAACACACAACCACACACATAAAGACTTTTTTATAATTTCCCCCGCGTATGTCTATCGCGTCATAAACCCCTTCATCTACTTCAACAGCAATATGTACTCATATGTACACACACGTGTGCACGTGCACACACACGCACGCACATACATATTAATGAAAGTCTTCATTAGGACCCTTAGGGTTATTATTTTTGAAAATTTTAAAATAAAATGTTGCTGTGAATATAAATAAAAATATGCTGTCAAAATTTCATGAAAATCCGATCAGTAGTTTTGGAAATTAAGTGAACAAAAAAACACGCTTTGTCTTTAAAATATTAGTGTAGATATACCAGGGTACGTTCAGTATGTTTCTGATAGTAAGATATTATGAAGGAAACATTATTTGTTGATCTTTCAAAACATTTTTGTTTTTAATTCCTAATATGTGTACGTTGCAATCTGTTTAATTCAGAACAATAAGTAACCCCATTACCCAATGAGATGAGGATGATGTGTATGACGTGTAAATGAAGTGTAATCTTGTACAGACCCAGGTCGAACACTCCTGAGAGAGTATGGTTAATTGAACCCCAACCATCAACGTACACCGGCAACTACTGTCTGTTATTCACATCCGTATAAAAGTAACTACCTTTACTAGGAACCAGTGAACCAGGAACCTTCGTCTCTAAAATAAGCTGTTAAACAGCTGCCCACGGCGACGACTTACCTCTATACCAACCCGGTGGGCCGGAATTTGAATTAACACGTTGTAAAAAAAAACAAAGATCTTCAGTAAATCTTTAACTAAAAAACTTCAAAGATTCCACAAAATTATTAAAATGTGGTGTTTAAAAATACTGTTGAAAAGCGAACAAACAACCAAATTAAATCAAAACTGAATGCAATCAATTGTTAATGTGTTAACGTTATTCATTTGTTATGAATTTATGAAGCCGTATTTATTTTATACCGCTAGAATTGAGGGGAAAAGAAATCTACAGGGAAATCTAGCATCCTTTCTTTACTTTAATAAAGTAGACGAACACATCTTGTGATACCTTTTCTCAGCCCCGCGACCATAACAATACGTTCCTCTCAATAAAACTGTAAAGTCACATCAGAACTCTATTCTTTATTACACTCATAACCTACCACAATGTAAGTCAATAAAATATGAGTACTTATAAAATAAATAATTTAAGCAATTTTATTATTTGACATTTATTAGTCATTATTTTATTAGATCGTATGTTTTCTAAATATGTACAAGTCACGAAATCAGGTCAACTTCCCCTCGTTCAAAATTGTAAAACAATATTTCATAGTTCATGCAACATTATGTCACTTTTACGAACGTTTCTAACAGTGTGCAAGTAGTTAAATTTTTTAAAAGTTTGGCAATGACATTATTATGTTCCAGCTCTTTGGAAAATAGTCGAAATAATTATGACCACGAAACCCGGAAAGCCTCCTCATGATGTTAGCCAACATAGACCGAAACCATTCTACGAGCAATGAATTTTTTTTACTATCCCTCTAGAGACGCAAACAAAGTCTCGTCAATAGGAAAGAACAAGTATCTTTTTATCAATTCCGATTTAGGAATCACCAATAATAAATATTTTCTGTAAGTACGTAGTTACAATGTTACCAATCATGTTTAAATTTAATAAATTAGATATTATAATGAAGTCTAATTACACAGGTCAACAATGGAAAAGTTGTTTAAAAACTAATGACTGATTCTTATAGATTTTTGTGTGCTGGTTTCAGTAAAAATAGTCAAAAAATCCATCACGTACCATTTTTTCACAATATTAATTTATTTTAATATTGTCAAAATTGATAAATAAATATAATTTATTTCTAAATCATGGAATAAAAAATGTGGACTGAATTAATTTTGTTGATATTTTATCATTTGTTAATTTATTAGTTTGGTTATAAGGAAAAGTCTTTACTCCATACTTTTCTGATGACCACGCAGGGTACTATTAGAACTCGGGAGCAAAAATGTAATACGGGAAAATTTGGTTGATTCACTGAAAATACTTCTACCTCCACTTAAAATTAAAGTCTGATTGATGAAAAAATTCGTAAAAGCTTTATCAAACGATGTAGATTGTTAAGCCAAAAGTTTCCACAACTGTCAGAGGCCAAGGTGAAAGAAGGCGTTTTCACTCGTCCAGAAATTCGTAAACTTTTGAAAGATGAAGCCTTTCAAATAAAAATGGAAGATATTGAAATCAAGAAGTAAGGAAGTCATTTGAAGAAGGCGTAAAGAAATTTCTTGGGAACAATAAAGACCCAAATTTTAAGTGCGTAGTGGAAAAAATACTAAAGAATTTCCAAGACTCGGGTTGTTCAATGAGCTTGAAGGTGCATTTTCTGAATTCTCATACTGATTACTTCCCTTCAAATCTTGGTGATGTAAGTGAAGAATAGGGTAAAAGATTTCATCAAGATATAAAGGAAATAAAACATTGATATCAGGGAAGGTGGAATGTGAACATGATTGCACACTACTGTTGGTGCATCCATAGAAACAATACGCAAGCTAACAACAACCGAAAATGTGGCCTGAGAAGCGTTGAAAGGAAAAGAAAAAGGCAGTACAGTTCTTTGTAGAGGTAAGAAAATATACCAGAACACTTTCTTTTAATACCAATATGTTTTATAAATAAAAGTTTTCCATGAGAAATATGAATAAGCCTGTGTATATACAACGACAATCTCCATTTTATTTTTTCAGTGTTGTGAAAAATCCTTACGTGATGGAAAAACGGTGGCCTTTTTGAAATCAGCGCTTAAAGTAACATTAAAATCAATTATCAGATTACAAACAACTTTCAACTTCCTTAATTTTGTTGACCTGTGTTATTACTAATAAATCTAATTACAAATTACTATTAAAACTGAAAATATCATAACAGTTAGCACTAATAAACAGCTATTAATTGGTTAGTATTAGCCTAACTATTAGCCTAATTACTAATTAACATTTTTAGTAAATAAAGTGGGCGTATTGTTCAGCGTACAGTTGTTGTTCCATTTTAGAAATCCTGGGATCGATTCCCAGTAAAACCTGGTATTTTTTTCATCTCTATATCACTCTATTTTTATCTACCCAAAGGCCAAGGGTAGGCATTCACCTAAGGTCATGACCATAAAATGAAACAGAAATCAGCCAAATAGCTACAACAGTAATTTTTCTGAAATCAAGATGTTTTTAAGCCTCCGATGAAAACAACAGGTGTTTTTCCCAGTTGTGCTTAATTGAAAATGCACTATTTTGTATTCCCATTTATAATCTAATGGTATATTTTACAGAAATGCATTATTTTGTATTTTGTCATTTGTATTGTAGGTCCAGGTTATTTTAATCAATCACTGATTTGTATTAACATTTGTATTTGTATTTAAATTGTAATTTATGATCTTGTAAATTAATAAATTGTTAAAAATAAATAAAATTTTCTTATCATATCTTTTTTCAAAATAGTACACCACAGATACTATTGGTCGCCGATGCAAAGAATGCGAGGCAGCAAGAGGAGAAACTGGAAGACCTTGGCCAGACTACTAGCATTTTTGCTTGACAGTGACACAATCTAAAAATCATATGTATTGTTCATTTCAAAATATCTTTTTAACGTTATGATTTCCATTAAAATTTTGTAGAACCAAAAATACCCGAAATCAACTTTTTAATAAATAACACTGGCATGATTTAAAAATGAATTGAGAATGTTTTAAAAGACGTAATATGGGTTTTAATCCCTGCAAATTTTTGTGCTCAAACAGTATTGAATTAGAGACCAACTATTAACACACGTCATAAATCTAATATTATTTTTCAAATATTACATTACATTGGGTTTCAATATTTGTGTTCGAACAGCTGATCTTAAAAATTTTTTTTTTTTTTTTTTCGAAATGGCTGCGGAAAGATTTTTCAGACTCTCCACATTCCAATTACAAAGATGCACTCCCACTTGACTGTTAAATGTTCAACTTTAACTTTGGCCGCACCAGAGTGACGCGTAGGCGTAGGCTAAGCTTGTCTCCTACCAGTGGCCTAACAAAGATTGATATCCAACCTTCTATAGATCCACTAGCTGTTAAAATAGTTCACAACCAAATCCCCCACCAAGGGAGGCACCCCAGGCGATCTCCGCGAGGGTCACACTGTTAGTTCATTATCAGCAACAAAATCGTAAAGTAGTCTGTAAACCTTCCACCTGCCCGAAAAGGCCAAAGAAACGACGTCTCTTGTACATTCCGGAAAGATTGAATAAATATCCATCCAGAGTTTATCTGACCGGTCAGAATACAACCCACAATCAAAGAACATGTGATTCAGGTCCTGGACAGGACAACCACATTCGCAGCTGCTGTCGTTTTTTATACCTTTATTATGTAAATGAGATGAACCACACGTATGATTCGATCTTATCCTAGATATTAAACAAATCATATCTCTTTTTTGGTTCGTCGAGGCAAACCAAGGTTTGTTAAAGTACTTTTCTTTGTGTTTAAAATAAATAATTCCTTTTATATTACTTCGTTGTTTTATATAGTCTATTGAATCCTTAATTAAGTTATCTTTTAGTTTACCCGTTGTATTATAATAATGATATTTTTTAATGCTAATTACTTCTAGGTCTTTGGCTTCCCCGGCCAACTTATCAACCGTTTCATTTCCCTGTATCCCGCAGTGGCTCGGAACCCACAGGAATTTTATCTCGAGATCTTTTTCCACAGCCATCGAGAACAATAGCTTAATATTGTAAATGCAATTGTCTTGCTTGTACCGATCGTCTTCGCTGGCCAGCGCTGACAGCACGCTTTTCGAGTCAATAACTATCACAGATTTTCTAATATCTCTCCCTAAAATCAAGTTAATAGCTCTACTTATTGCGAACGCTTCTGCTTGATAAATCGAATACATATCGTGAATTCTCAATTTCAGGGCAATTTTCAGTGTCGGGCACCATGTGGCAAAACCGACCTTACCTGACTCGGGATCTTTGGAGCCGTCTGTGTAAATTAACGTGTGATTAGGATTATTCTCCCTAATATATTTATCAAAACTATTATTAATTACATGTTTCTTTTTCTTTTTCGTTATCATTTCATTTACAGCCTTCGCTATTTCATGGCCAGCAACACAGCTAATATTCCTTTTCAAATCAATGAATCTGTCAAAGTATTTGTAGTGTAATATTCCTGGTTTGTCCATTACAATTATCTCATCTATAATATTACTCAAGTTTATTCTCGCCTCCACTAAATTCGATTTTATACTACGTCTCGAATAATAATTCACGTTATCACACAATCTTGATATCGCGGATTTGAGAGAGTTACTTTTAAAGGAAAAAATTTTTGCAACGTACTTATTTGTTAGGTACTTTCTCCGTGCTGACAGAGGCGGTTCACGAGCCATGTCAAGGAGAACGATTATTGGTGTGGTTTTCATTAAGCCCATTGCGGTACGGAGCGCCGCGTATTGTACCACGTCTAACATTTTTAAATTCTTTTTGTTTGTACGACTGAATAATTGCGAACCCTAATCTAACCTGGACCTGATAAGTCCTTTATAAATGCTTAGCAAAGTTTGTGGGTGACCCCCCCCATTTAATACCAGCCACGGCTTTAATCACGCCCGTTAATTTATTTGCAATACTACAAATTTTTTTGATATGCATATCCCATGATAAATTATATTTTAGCATAAACCCTAAGTATCTAATTGATTCAACGAATTGAATTTGTTCTCCATATATTTTAATTTTGTTATTTAACGCTCCGTAGGAAAGACTTTTATCCCTTGTAGAAAAAATCATTACCCTTGTCTTTGGTACCGATATCCTCAAACACAACCTGTCCAGCAGTCCGGCTACCTCCTGAAGAGCATTATTTAACAAGTCACATATGCCGTCTAAATTCTTTCCTTCTACATACAACACAATATCATCAGCATATTGCAGGAATTTAACTCCTTCGGGAACACACTTTTTGAGGTATGCTAGATATAGATTAAATAGATCAGGACTACTCACCAAGCCTTGCGCTACTCCTTTAATTGTAAATCTAGAACCCAGGTATTTACCTTCATTATATGCACTGACTTTTCTCTTTTTTGTTGCATTATAGATAACTCTATTAATTTTATAGGGTAGTCCATGTCTCCAAAGTTCTCTACTCAAAAGATACGGATTTACATTGTCATATGCTCCTTGGATATCGAGAAATACACACGCTGTCATTTCTCTATTCACGAAAGCATTCTGTATATCAGTAACTATTGTGGCTACCGTATCAAGGCAGCTTCTAAACATCCGGAATCCCGCTTGTTCTTCCGGCACTATCTCATTGGTTTCCGACCAATATGAAATTTTCCTTTTATTTATTTTATCAAAATTTTTGAAAATGCAATTCGCTAGAGAAATAGGACGAACATCATTTTTATCCTGTTTCGGGATAAATATCACAAAATATTCTAACCATGAATCGGGAATTCTGCCGGATTCAATTACAATATTATAAAATTTTAAAATTTTCTCATGTATCTGCATCGGTAGTTTTCTCAAGACTGTGAAACTAATCAAGTCTGGTCCTGGCGCTGAATTTCCTCTAAATGAATTTAATGCTGATTTATATTCTTCCATTGTTATTTGCTTATCAAATATTTCACTATTTTTGGTTGATTTTGGTTGATTCTCACTTATCAAGTGCAAAAGGTCTGTGAATTCCGGGTTAATTGGAGCAATCTTATCAAACGCTTTATTAAAAGTATTTTCTTCTATTTTGTTAGATATCATCGGGATATCATTTCGCATTTTACTCGCCTTTACATTATTCAGTTTTTGCCATACTAATGCAGGGTTAGAGTTAATATTTAACGACCCACTGAATTCGCGAAAATTGTTTTCCCAGATTTTATTTAATTTCTTATTATTATATTTTCTCTTATTATCATATTTATTAAAATTTTCAATAGTCATGTTATCTCTAAATTTGTGGTAATAGTTTTTGATTTGATCTGTAAGTTCCTCGCACTCTTTGCTCCACCAAGTTGGCCTTGTTGTTCTCCCGATTTTGTGCTCTCTGACAAGTTTACCTCCCGACTCCAATAACGCGTTCGTGATGTTATCTGTCAACAAACTATAACTGTTGTTGTCATTAATTTCTGTATTCTCGGATTTCTCCATTATCTTTTTTTGAAACGTTTTCCAATTTACGCGATTATTGCATAATTTTGGTCTACATGGTATAGTTTTCGGTAGTTGGTTAAAGAGTGTTATTTTTATAGGAAAGTGATCTTAAAAATACTAATGCAGTGATATTTATATAGTAGCTAAATAAAATTCATAAATTCTTTCTGATTTTCTGTGAGAAACCATCGAAAATTAATTTCACAAGAAAAAAAAGACTTTATTCTTATTGGGAAAGCGAAATTTATTTTAAAATAGGGTGAAGATAAATTAATATCAGACACGGAAATTGTGCATATGTAAGAGGTTATGTTAGTGTTTCTGTTTACATTGATTTTCTGTGAGTACTTTTCATAAACTATAGCTATATGTATAATAATCCTCCCTGTTTCCATTGACTATGGAGCAGGGAGTTATGGACAATCTCTTCAATCACGAAGAGAACTTGAAGGTGATCAACGCTCACCTGGATGTCGCACCTGAGACAACTGGTACGCAGAAAATGGCATGGACTAAGGTGATGTCTAGTAAAAAACGTCCGTTGGATACGGAAAAAAGTTCCGCTGACTCGGAATTGCCTCCTTCTAAGTTTCGAGTCCCAACAACAAATAAATACGGACCTTTAGAAACGTTACAAGAAGACTCTTGCAAGCCTCCACCAATTTATTTAAAAAACGTAGAACTGCGCGACTACAAAAACTTAATATCTCAGTTGAAGAGTACAGTAACTGGCGACTTTGAATTTCAAGCGACCAACAACGACGGGGTGACGATTTACCCAAAAACATCTGAAACATACCGTACTCTTGTACACCGATTGAGAGAATTGGGACGCAATTTTCATTCATATCAGCTACCCCACGAAAAAGCATACAGAGTCGTGATACACCATTTGCATCCTAGTATCGATCCGTGTGACATCAAGGAATCGCTGGAACATCTCTCTTTTAAGGTAAGAAACGTTGTCAATGTTTTACAGGCTGGCACAAGAGTGCCCTTGCCATTATTTTTCATTGATCTTGAGCCTGACAAAGATAACGAAAAAATATTTGATGTTAAATCCTTGTTAAGCACACGCATTAAGGTTGAAGAGCCAAAAAAGATAAGTGACGTAGTTCAGTGCAAAAGATGTCTACGATTTGGACACACCCGCTCGTACTGTAACCATCCGTTCAGATGTGCACGCTGCAGCAACTCTCATCCAACAGCTGACTGTCCAAGAGGTGCCAATGAACCCCGAGTCTGCCTTCTTTGCAAAGGCAATCATTCGTCCACGTACAAAGGATGTCAAACATATAAAGAACTGAGAGACAAAAGAAATGGTAATTTTGTTAAATATTCTGGTAATAAATCTCATGTAATGTTGGAGCCTCCAGTCACTGTTACAGTCCCCGTGAGTACCTCGGTAAAGTCACATCATACACAGTCGACTCATACTAACACCGTCCCCCTTTCTCGTGACCCGAGACTGAATTCACGGTCATACGCTCAGATGGCTGCTCCTTCCCTTCGGCAGCAGCCATCTCATACTCGGTCATCTCAGTTATTCCAGCCCTCTCAGCAGTCTCAGTCTTCCATGATATTCTCAACTCTTTCATCAACACATCCCTTAACGACTCAGAATCCTTATGATCATTTTACGGCCACTCTTAACACATTTTTTACACGCTTTCAGGACCTTTTGACACCTCTCATTACTACGCTTAATATGGTCGTTAACAAGTTGCTAAGTCATATCAATGGCTGAAACCAGCAGGTCCCTCGTCGTTGCTCTCTGGAACTCAGCAGGTCTTGTACGTCATGTTCACGAACTCAAACAATTTTTACATGACAATCGGGTAGACATTGCACTTATTACAGAGACACACTTTAAGGACACAACACACTGCCATATCACTGGATACACACTATATCGAAGTACACATCCAGATGGAACTAGCCATGCAGGGTCGGCTATTTTTGTTCGGAAAAGTATTAGTCATAATTCGTTCCCTCCGTACAGAAAATCGTACATTCAGGCTACCACGATAGAAGTATCTTTAATCACTCATTCCCTTACCCTTTCTTCTGTGTACTGCCCGCCTAATCATAATATCTCGCGCGAACAATTTACACATTTCTTCAATTATCTAGGAAAAAATTTCATCGCAGGTGGTGACTTTAATTCAAAACATCAACAGTTTGGATGCCGAGTTACAAACCCGCGGGGAAAAACTTTATATGATGTTTTAACTCACGAAAAATATTTTTACTATGCCCCTGCAGAACCCACTTACTATCCCCACAATAATCGTTGCCTCCCAGATATTCTAGATTTCTTTGTATCGTCTAAATTCTTACCCTACTACGAACTTGAAACTCTTCCTGATCTATCATCTGATCATACACCCGTAATAATTACGTTAAACTCTGAACCAACCAAATTAAAGTACAGGCATTCCCTAACATCTGGTAAAATAGACTGGAATAAGTACCAACGTATATTGTCAGAAACAACAAACCTGGGAATTTCTCTCAAAACCCCCAGTGAAATCGAGCGTGGAGTGGAAATCTTCACAAAGAATCTACAAAGCGCAGCTTGGAACAGTTGCGAAGGAGAGAACATGGAATTTAAACAGATACCTAACGTTCCTTTTTACATCCGTCGAATGACAGTTGCTAAGCGCCGATGTCGTCGTTTATGGCAGAGAAACAGATACCCCAGCGTTGAAGCAGAACTTAATAGGCTAAATCGTCATTTACAGGTTGTCCTTTCGCGTTACAGAGCAGATAGATTTATGGCTTTCACTGAGACACTCTCTACTCAAAACAAAACACTTTGGCACACGACAAGACGTATTCTTAACTATAACAATCCTTCATTTAGTCTACAACGACCTGATGGTTCTTGGGCGACTACCAATAAAGAGAAAGCAGAAATGCTTGCTCAGCACTTGCATAACACATTCCAACCACACAACCTACAACACAAAGAT